>JALGQZ010000011.1:20135974-21603474 GCA_023105745.1 Austropuccinia psidii
CTGCACAGAAAACGTTCTGTAATAAGTACACTTATAATAATTATCTCAAAGACTAGTTAAGATAACATGAAGAAGTACAAAATCTGAATTAACTCAGATTAGAATGAGTAAACATGTGAAAGAAATTACACCATTACATTCCTCATGGTAAAATACACATATGTCATTTTTATTGCATATCCGAAAAGTCAATAATTACTGAAGTATAAGTAATAATACCTTAAAAAAGGTATAAAACATTTATTAACTCAGAAACCAATGAAACAACATGTGAAATAAATTTTATCATTGGATTTTCCTTAAAGCTTCAAATATAAAACAATTATAAAGCTATTCTCTAAAGTAAATACTTAAGGAATTAAGCTGAATATATGCACGTTTTTGGTCAATGCATATATTCATGGTTTTTAGCTAATATCTCTTGAAATATACAAGATAGAGAGATAATAAAAATGAATTCACCATGTAATTACTGTAAAAACACAGATATGAACTTTATTTGAAAAGCTATAAACAAGGTTAAAACTTGTAATGGATTATTGAATAAAATCAATGGAGTTGTTGACCACTTTGTTGTGAAAGTGGTCCAAACTTAAAAGAAAGTATACAGTCAGACTCTACCAGCTCATATGTGAATAATAATGCATTTTTTATCATAATATTCAAGGTATAACCCCTTGAAATCATGGTTTTAAGTTTAAAATATTAAGTTTTGACAGAAAAGATGAGTTACAAGAAAAATCATCAAAAATAGAGTTTTTGCTATGTAATGAAATTCTCTTGGCAGCTTAATAGGTACATGCGAAGCTATCACAATCCACTTCCAGAATAGATTTAGCATGTATAACTTGAACGTTATTAATGATCAAAGTTTAAGCTTAAATTTGATCATTTATTATCACTCACTGTAATTTTATTTTATGTTTAACAGTCATACAAGTGATAAAACTGGTGAATACTATGAGATTATGATTAATACAAATAAAATAGGCGAATTTTAGGCTTCTTCCAAGCCCATGATGTCATCAAACTTAGAGCTATAGTGATAACTCTAAATCATGACATAATAATGACACAAGATGGTTTGATCATGACGTAACCATCACTAAACCTTAAAATACTGATCACTTACAGTGAGTACCATCAGTAAATGTCTACTAGAAGCCTAATGGACTCTAGAATGGAGTTATTTACTATGAATAGAGCTCTTTTTACTCTATTTTCCCCTCACACACATCAAAACATTAAAACAATTAAACCAAAGGTAAAAATCTCTATTCTATATATATAAATCTTTTATATTAGTATAGACCAAAGATAATATTTATTATAATCATCATTTTTGACGTGATTAATTCAATTGTTCTACAGTTTTGCCATAATTCTCTTAAAAATCTCCAATACACGTAAAATCAAGAAAATTTGTAATTTCTCTTATTTTTTATTGGAAATACAATTTAAATAAGTTGTACTTATATTATTTGGTGTGAAATTATTCAATATTATTATACTAAGTGTTAAAAGCAGGTTGTTTTCTCTTTATTATTGCTTTAATTATCCTTTAATTAATATAAATAGTATATATATTAATTTATAGCTTTAATATGAGTAATATTATTGTTATTAATTGTTTTTTGTCAATAAAAAACCATTATTAGGCCTTTATTGTTTGTTGGTAACAATAATGAACTCCTTTTAAATATATTAATTATTATATATTAATATATTCAGGGTGTTGGTAAACACCCAAAAGATTTTAGTAAAAACATTTAAGGCCTTATGGGTTCTACCTTCAAGTTATGTGTTTTTACCAATTTATGGCCAAAACACGTAATTTTATGGTAAAAACACATAAGTAACTTATTTTCTCAATGAAAAGTGCTCAGGCTTGATTTTGAGCATTTTCTTAATTTTTTTTGCCATATTTTTTCCAACATGGGATGTGAAGGCCCCCAAATTCTTTCAAAATATTTTTTTGCCCAATTGCTCCATTTTGGCCAATTTGGCAAGAAGGCCTATTTTTTCAAAGAAATTCATTAAATATGTTCCCACTTATTAAGTTCCATATTTTTTTAAAAAAATAAAGGGAAAAATCTTGAGAATAATAAACCAGAAGCCCAACATTTGGGGATTTTTTCTCCAGAGCATTTGTATGCCCAAAAGTCCTTGTTTCTTTATGTTTTTTTGTTCATGTTTGTATTTAAATTGAAAATGCCATTTATGACATAAATTGAATTCAAAATGTAATTTATGATGAGTGGAAGTTAAAATGTCATTTTTGGCATTAACAGTGCAAATTATGAAATCAAAAGTGCCATCAATGGCATCACAAATGACATAATAATGCCATAAATGGCATCAAGAATGACATACAGATGCCATTTATGGCCAGAAAATTGGCCTAAATGTCATTACAACAATTCCATAAATTGAATTTAATGGCCTTAACAATGCCACAAATGGCCTCAACAATTGCATGAATGGCCTTAACATTGGCCCTAAAAATGTCATGAATGGCCTTAACAATACCATAAATGGCATTAATAATGCCATTTATGGAATCAACAATGGCATTTGTGGCATTAACAATTCCATTTATGGCATTATTCAATGTCATTATGCCATTTATGGCATCAATAATGCCATTTATGGCATCAATAATGCCATTTATGGCATCAATAATGCCATTTATGGCATCAATAATGCCATTTATGGCATCAATAATGCCATTTATGGCATCAATAATGCCATTTATGGCATCAATAATGCCATTTATGGCATCAATAATGCCATTTATGGCATCAATAATGCCATTTATGGCATCAATAATGCCATTTATGGCATCAATAATGCCATTTATGGCATCAATAATGCCATTTATGGCATCAATAATGCCATTTATGGCATCAATAATGCCATTTATGGCATCAATAATGCCATTTATGGCATCAATAATGCCATTTATGGAATTAATAATGCAATTTATGGCATTAATGGAATCAGAAATATTGCATTGTTAATGCCACAAATGGCATTAATGGCATCAAAAAGATGGCATTGATAATGCCATTAATGGCACTGTTAGTGCCATAAAGGGCATTGTTAATGGCACAAATGGCATTGTTGATGCCATAAATGGCATTAATGGCATCAGAAATAGTGCATTGATAGTGTCATTAATGGCACTGTTAATGCCATAAATGGCCTTTTTAATGCCATAAATGGAATTGTTAATGCCACAAATGGCATTTTTGATGCCATAAATGGCATTAATGGAATCATAAATAGTGCATTGATAATGTCATTAATGGCACTGTTAATGCCATAAATGGAATTCTTAATGCCATAAATGGCATTGTTGATGCCATAAATGACATTAATGGCATCAGAACTGCAATAAATAGCCATATGTCATTTAAAAACAACCCCTCATGTGTTTTTACCAATTGATGGTAAAAACATGTAAGTTTTTAGTAAAAACACGTAAGCTCTTATATGTTTTTACCAATTTGCTTACATATTTTTACCAATACCCTATATTTATTTATTATATTATTTATTCAATAATATAATTATTTTTACGCCTTAATTATAAAAATTCTTTATTATTATAATTATTTTTATCTTATTTACTTTATTTATAAGGACATTCAGAGTACAATAAGTAAAATATTAGTAATTTTTACTGATTGTTTCATAGTCAAACCTTACATTTGGGAACCTGGCCGTGATATTTACTTTAAAGACCTTCAAAAAGATTATAATTGGGTTTATCCAATGATAAATTACAATTATAATCATAAAATTATATGATAATTTTATATTTATTGATTTTAAAATCTATTGAGACATTTGGAAAGCAATTGTACTGTCTTACATGTGGTTTTTCACATTCTTAGACTTGCAAGAACTTTCTTTGAGTGACGCTAGTGCTTAAAAGAGATATTTCATGAATTAAAAACAATTTTGTATTATAAATTAATTTCATAATAGAATCATGTTCATTTTTATTTTCTTCTTCAAAAATAAAAACATAAAAATAATAAAAAGTATTAAAATACCAATAAAAAAAGTTATTTTTATTCATTTTTTTTCATTTCTTTATTCGTTTCATTTACTAAACGATGTAAAAGCAATTTTTACATGTAAAATTCACATATCTTCCCAAAAATAACACTTCACCAGGGCGAATCTTGTGTCAATTGTTGGTGATTGACTTCATGTCAAGTAGGATAAACGTCAAGCTCATTTCACACTTTGGTCTTACACCAAATCCTGTGACATCCACCAATATTGGTTCCCCTGTGCCTTCAACTGAGATTCCTCACCACCGGATCCTCCCTCAACCATCCAAAAGTTGGTAAAAATTACACAAGACCCACCTGTTTCCACATGCACACATCAAAGAGGTCCTTCAGCCAGTCTTGATGTAGAGGCAGGGGGTTTGACCTCACCAGGTCATCCATGAAAGGACTCCGCTTCCGAGGGATTGTCATTTTTCAGATGACACTGGTAGAGCCTGTTGCACAATACCGCTGGTGTGGTGCAGTTGTGTTTGTGTGTGCATGTGCCTGTGTGGGGGCAGGTGTGTAAGGGCCGATTCCCCTCCCAAAGTGATGATGGTGCAGTTGGACATTTTGGATGCTGTGATAGGTTAGTGTATGGGACATTTGATCATTGAAATTGGCTTAAAACAGAAATACTGGAACATCGACTGATATGCTGAAGTAAAGTTTTATCTAAATCATCTATTCAAAGTTGCAAGAAGTTAGTCTTATTCAGTTCATGTGTTTAATCAATGTGAATATATTGATCTTATTAATTGACGTACATATTTTGTTATTTGTTGGCATCTTTGCAAATACTCCAATCAAGTGCTTATAACCCCATGTGGCTGAGGCTTGTGCTGGGCCCCAACGTTGGAAGAGTTTGGGAATATGATCAGCAAAATGATGATTTGGTTTACTTTTCTGTTTTGGGAACAGTGTTGATTGGAAAGGCAGAATTTTTTCCAATGTTCAGACAATGCACTTGCATCATCTGTTGAAACAGTCCAACTTGTGGCAATGTTGATAGCACTAATCAAATGGAATGTATTCTTGGTTAGTTCATTTAAAAGTTCTTCTGATTGAACCATGTTTCTTTGTGTGTTGATGGATTTGTGTTCATCTAACGACATCTGTTGACTGAGCATTAAAAGAGGAATATAGACCTTGTATAGGAGAGCCCATTCAGCCCCTTTCAAACTACCATGAGAGGGGGAACCCATTTTGCGGGGTACTCTTGTCCATGACGAGGGAATTATGGTATCAGATATGATTTGTTGGAGATCCTCCAGAGCCTCACCCTTGATCTGGTGATCACTCAATGCACTGATATCCAATTCAGAGGGGATTTCAGAAGTGGGGATGTAATCCCCATCAAATGAAGGAATCTCCGCAGAACCACTAAATGGATTTTGTGTGTGAGGGGTGGGCATTGGGAGGTGGTAGTGGGGAGTGACTCATTTATTATTTTTTCTGCGTGTCTTCTGAGGGAGCAGGTCTCTCTCAATGTCATTTTATCAAGAGAGCTTTTGGAGGTCATGGAATCTGAGTCTGAACTGTTGGTGTCATTGGATTTCCTGTGGGACCTGAAGTAAATTTTTAATTTGGACTCTGGAATGCACAATTTGAAAGTTGCATGATCCTTCAAAATTCCAAGTATTAAATTATACATTATGTCAAGATTAACAATTCTGGTTGCATCCCAATATGGAGGGTCTTCCAAAATTGAATATCACACTCCACACTCAGAAAAAATTGCTTGTTTTTGTTGTGAAGATGCCCAAAGCCATTTTGCAATGGTTCATTTATGATTTTGGTATGAGCGCGTGTAGTGAAGTTGAGGACCAATTCCTTTAATCTGAGCTTTGTGAATAGTGCAAAAATTACAAAAGTGGTGTCCCAAATGAGAAATAAATCCAGTAAGCTTGCCCATGGCAACCACATCCTCAATGGCCATGAGAATGGCAACACAGAAAAAGGATCCTGAAGGACCTGTTGGGGTGGGTGAAAAATGGTAACCTTGCCATAGCTCTTTGAGCTCCTTGATGAGTGGCATTAATAGGTAATTCAACTTTAGGGAAGTTGGCTCTTCTGGGCCAGGGATGATTCCTGCAACATAGACATTCTCTGGCTTCAATCATTCACTTGGGGGGAGATTAAGACAAATGAGCATGATAGGTCCAATGCTGGCCAACTGGGTTGACTTTTCATGTGCATTAAACCAGTCCACATAATTGGAGAAGGCCAATGCACCAGGAATGGACATGAATGGGGGTTGTGAATATTTCTAGTGCCAGTGAAGTGTCTCAAGACCAATTCATCCCAGATGTCACATTTGGGGGAACCTTCAGGAATTAGGGATTGTTGATGTTGATTCAGAATTTCCATAATTCCAGCCTGCTGGAGAAATCTGGCAAGCCAATTTTTGAATGGTTGATAAATGAAATGTTTTGTTGATATAAATTTTTGCTTCATGTTGGTTGTGTTTTGGGTGCAGGGTTCAAAAGAATCAATGAATTTGCCTAATGATTGTGTGAAAGGGGGATCATGATCATTTGGGTCATTATGGCATTGACAGTGGGGTTGGTCAGTTGTGACTGATTCAGTAAGGCCATTAAGAAAGAATCATTGAGTACAACATATATAGTTTTGAATCACTGGCTTCAATTGGAGATGTTCAAATATGGTACTGAGATCTTGAGGTATATGGAATGCAGGAGTGGGGGACCACCTGAGCTTGAGATACTGGAATTGATCAGCAGGTTCAGAGCAGGGTTGAGAATGCGTGAAGCCCTGAGGGGTATATTATACCTTAATGATAGAATGGCAGATATTATCATTCCAAGGTGTTGTGGGAAAAGGTTTTTACTGCCACTTTATGGTTTCTGTGCAGTTGAATTGAGACCTGCTGGAGTGGAGAAAGTTCTTTGGGTCAATTGTGAATAATCAGCTAGGAAGATTTGATCCAATAGAGTTTACATGCACTCAGATTCTGATGCAGAAATAGGGATGTTTGGAAGAGATTTGGGTGCAATGGTTGATTTGAGCTTTTTAATGTGCTGTTTATATTGTAAAGGCGTGAAGGAAACTCTCTGCCTATCACCCTCAGTGGAAGAGTGTGTTTGGGTTTTGAAGTGTTGACACATGCATATACGCATTGAGGAATAGTGGTGGGTTCTCATTGTTGCAGGAATTGTGAGTAAGGTTGGTTTGTGTATAAATATCTATGGTTGATGTGAAAGTGTTTGGGAGTGTTATTAATTCAAAAAAGAATTGAGTGATTATTTATGAAGGAGGAGATGATTTGAGCCAGCTGAGGATCTTATCCCATTTTTAATGGTGGCTGAGCTGCAGGTGATAAAGTGTAACATGTCTCATCTGGATGGCAGAATTGGTTAGGAGTTTAATTGGGTAAAATGCCATGCTGCTCAATGCTCATACATATTCTTTTTTATTGACACATGGTGATACTGCAGCTTTGACCCTTAATGGGAATTCCATTAGGGATGTGTCAACATTGAATTGAGGGGATTAACATTCAAACCATGTATGCTGGCATTCCATTGTACATGGTTTGAACCTTATTACAGACATAACAATGTAACAATATTACATAAGCGTTTGGAGTGGAGCTAAAGTCTTGCTATTTGGTTTGGGTGCAGTGGGCTTTTAATTGGTTGGAATGTGATTTGGATTGTCTTTCCTTTCTTGAAAATTTCATGTCTCTTTTGTGGGTAAATACTTCATTAATATACCCTTATACAAATATAGAATGCTGTGTAATTTTGATGCATATATTGGCAGTTTGGATAATTCACAAAATGTGACAATGGGGAGGGGGAAATGCTTATAGGATCTGATTACTTATGGATTATGGGTCCCCTTTGAGATCAAGGAAATATCACATTATATGGTGGTAGGCTGGGCAGGGTGGTTTCTGACAAAAGTGGAGGAGCTCAAGAGGAGGCAGGGAGAATTCTCCTAAAATTAGTCTTATCAGACTTCCACAAGAGACTTGGTTCCCGCTATTCATACAATTTCTCTATTATACATTTTAAATCACTCTATTTTATCATAATAGTCAGCTGCTTTATCGAGTTAAAAAAATTACGGTACTTTTGCAGCCCTTATGTCATCTTCCAAGCCAAGTAAATCCCGTTCAGGTTCTTTTCATGACTCAGATAGTGAATCTAGCATAGAATATGTTCAAACAAAGTCACCATTGAGTCCCAACATTCCTCTCACAACCCCTATTGCATCCTCAATGAATGTATCAGGTCTTAACATTGATGTGGGAAATGTGACTTCTCAAGCTTCAAGCACTTGGTCCATTCCTAATATTTCCATCACTCCAATTCCCCCGAATCCCACTAATACAAAAATGCATGTGTCTGAGGGGCCAGGAAGCACACCTGAAATCTCATCAAAGGCTAATCCCCAATTGAAATTTCCACATGAGTCCCTCCTTAATCCTGGTCAGAATCCAGTCACATCCCAGGATCCCTTTGGACGAAGTAAACAGCCAACCCTCAATATTCCATCAGGATCTCAGGCTCATGTGGGCGATGAAAAGCAGGTTGATGGAAGGCAACAAAAAAGACCATTGAAAAATGTTACTCAGAGTGGTCTGTCGGAGGGAAATCCAGGATTGATGCTTCATCAAAGTAAGTCATTTTGATGTTGGAGTATAAACCTTTTCACAATTTGATATGTTTGTTTGATGGGCTAGATATGGCACCTAAAGGCACGTCAGTCCGATCTCAGGATCCAATTGAAGATCATGAGTATGACCGGTCTTTATTAACTTTTTGATGTGTTAACTGATGATTTGCATGGCACACTGCCTGCATTATTCCATCACCAGGGTCCATGTGATGTCATATCACAAAAGTTTGGTTCATTTTAAATCACATGTCTGTGTTTACATATTCTCCATGTGATTTTTAATCAACCTATATAGATGTGATGGAATAATTTCTATTACATAAAAAGGGAAATGGTTCCTTTTGTATAAACCTCAGGTTGTTGATGTAAAATCAAACATAGGTTGACGTAAAATCAACCATAGGTTGATGTAAAATCAACCATAGGTTGATGTAAAGTCAACCATAGATTAATGTAAAATCAACCATAGCTTGATGTAAAACAAACCATAGGTTGATGTAAAATTAACCATAGGTTGATGTGATATCAACCAGAGGTTGATGAAATATCAAACAGAGGTTGATTTAATATCAACCAAATTTTTTATGTTACTAATCAAAGCTTAAATTGATATATTAATTTCTCATCATGAGAGATCAAATTTCAATTATGGGCTATCAATTCCCCACCATGGGTTATCAACTGAGAATCATGTGGAATGAATTCCTCATCATGGGAAATTAATTCCTAATCATGTGGAATCAATTACTCATCATGTGAAATCAATTAATAATCATTTGAAATCAATTCCTCATCATGTGGAATCAATTCCTCACCATGTGAAATCAATTTCCCATCATTTGGGAACAATTTCTCATCATTTGAAATCAATTTCTCATCATGTGGAATCAATTTCTCATCATGTGGAATCAATTCCTCATCATGTGGAATCAATGCCTCATCATGTGGACTTAATTCTCCATCATGAGAAATAAATCCCCACCTTGTGAAATGAATTGCTGATCATGAAAAAACAATTCCCCATCATATGGGGGAATTGATTTTTCATGATTGAGAATTGATTTCACATGGTGGGGAATTGAATTCCCATGATGGGGAATGAATTCCACATGATGAGGTGTTGATTCCACATGATGAGGAATTTATTACACATAATGAGAAATGGATTCCATATGATGGGAAATTGATCCCAAATGATGAGAAATTGATTCCACATGATGGGGAATGGATTTCAGATCATGAGGAATTTATTTCACATGATGTCAAATTGCTTTCACATCATGAGGAGTTGATTCCACATGATGTAGAATTGATTTCACATCATGAGGGTTTCATTCCACATGATTAGGAATTGATTCCAAATGATGTGGAATTTATTCCACATGATGAGTAATTGATTTCCAATGATGGGTAATGGATTTCACATGATAGGTAATTGATTCCACATGATGGGTAATTGATTCCACATGATTAGGAGTTGATTCCACATGATGAGGAATTCATTCCAAATGATTCTCATTTGATAGCCCATGGTGGGGAATTGATAGCCCATAATTGAAATTTGATTCCTCATGATGAGAAATTGATATACCGATTCAACCTTTGATTGGTAATAAAAAACATTTGGTTGATATTAAGTCAACCTATTTTTAATATTACATCAACCTCTGGTTGGTATCACATCAGCCTATGGTTGATTTTACATCAATCTATGGTTTATTTTCCATCAACCTATGGTTGATTTTACATCAACCTCTGGTTGACATCACATCAACCTATGGTTGATTTTACATCAACCTATGGTTGATTTTACATCAACCTCTTGTTGATTTTATATCAACCTCTGATTGATTTTACGTCAACAACCTGAGTGTCACAGGGGCTCTTCGAAGTGAAGAGTGCCTGGCACTCAGTAAACTGGGACTCAATTATGGAGGGCTCAAAGATAAGATAAAAAGAGGTACACTTAAGAGTGTTAAGGATAAATTGCTAAAGAATAAATATAAGAAAAGCAGCAACAAAGGATAAGAGTAAAAGAATAGAAGAGCCAACCACAAACAAGTCCAAGCCCACTGTTTCAACCTGTCAGAATGGAAAGAGAAGGGTTAATAAGGATATGGCCACCCAACTCATACTGTACAGGCGAAGAGAGAAATGCAAAGACTAACTTAAGATTAAATAATTATAATACCCAAAATAAGGATAAGAATAATTATAAAATAATAAATAAACTAAATTAATTAACTGGGGAAAAGTCCCCAGGGGGGAGAAAGAGGGGCTGGTATATGTGAGAATCACCAGCCCTGATCCAGAGGAAGAATTTTCATGAGAATAATTGATGATTGAATTGAGTCTGGCCAATACAGGTCCTGTACAGCTGTACAGAGCCTGTACAAGAGGTGTGGTGTATTTGAGTGATCATACAGTTCCATACTGGTGTATTGAAACTGTATTGGGTGAATCCAACCTGTACAGGTATTGACAGGCTGTATTGATGTACCAAGCTGTATGCATGTTTCAGAATGAAGATTGCTGAAACTGACTGCTGATGCAGATACTGGATTTTCTGATTTGAGGTGTTTGAGTGGGTGTATGAATGAATACCCTTACCCCTGATGGATGGTTGTTACAGTATCCCCCTCTTGAAACTGGTGGGCTCCTGAACACCATAATACCCTGCCACTGTTGAGTGGCATCTCAATATCCCCACCTTTTTTCAAAAAAAATTTCTTTTTAATTTTCTTTCCTCTTGACCATTATCCTGAAAATCCTTCATTCCTTCTTCCCTGCCAAATTCAATTGATTCCCCCCTTTTTCCAAGCTTAAGTGAGTATTCCTTCCAGAATATGCCATTCTTTCTTTTGATTCAATCAGCCATGCTCTTGGGGTGTGGCCTTGGGATATATCCCAGAATAAGGACCACTGAGCTCTTGTGCTCAAAAAATGATGCCCAATGAGTATATGAAGTGTACTCATTGGGCAAGCCTTAAATCTCTGGAAAAAATTGAAAAATTGAAACATTTGAAAAAAAATTTCCTCCAAGGGGTCTTGTCCCCATAATCCATGGAGATGGCTTTAACAGCCCTATAAGGCACTTTGGGCTATGGCCTTTGCTCTGATGGATTTTGATGCCTTTGATTTTTTATGGCCTATGGGCCTTTTTTTTGGGTGCTCTGGTGAAAAACCTTGATATCTTGATTTTTGGCCTTTTTTGGCCTTTTTGAGTCTTTGGGATCCTACGGTCCGCGGTCCGTACGCCGCGGTCCATGGGCCGTGGACCGTACGCCGCGGTGCGCGGTCCGTGGGGGCTATTGGAGGCCCCCAGGACCAAATTTGCTGGGGACCCAGGGTGACCAAGGGGTCCAGGAATGGCCCTTACCAATTTTTTACCCTACATGGCCTGGACCCATTGATGGGGTCCAGGACCATCAAGATCCTGGCCTCCCCAAAGTTGCAGGGGAGGCCCTGGGTGATGAGTTCAGCCCCAAAGGGGTATGAACCTTCACCTTAGAGGCTTTGAGGGGGGGCATAATTGAGTTATGGCCCCATTTCCTTGAGTCAAGTTCCTTTTTTCTTGATATGGAGTGGATTGATTCTGACGTCTTGAATCTTCTGCTTGCATATTCTTCAGTTATGAGTTCCAAACTGACTGAGCTCACTGAATCTTCCCCTTCTGCACCGCCACTGTCTATTCTTCATGGTTCTGGCGTCTTCAGTCGATTGTCTTCTCCTTCTATGGCGTCTTCTGGCCATTTTGACCCCTCCCAAACATATGATGGGTTCAGAGCAGTTGAAGTCCTTGATCCTGCCTGTACTGAGTGTTTGGCCAGGGGTAAGGATTGCTTTCAACATTACAATCCTCGATCGTCAAAATGCCATTTCTGCTTTATTGGGAAGAAGCCATGCCGCCGTACCGGATCAACTTTGTCCCGGGTCAAGAGACACTTGTGGAGTAGGAAGGATGGGCCTTATGGGCAGGAATTTCCCATTCTTGAGGAGCCTACCCCTGATGCCACTTCTGGATTTTCTCAATGTGAGTGATTTGCATATTTTGATTTAATTGGTGCTGATATCTTGCTGTAGTGACTGGTTCCAGGCAGAGGGATGTGGCCAGATGGACTAATGTTGGAGGGTCCATTCCAATTGGTGGTAGGCCCATCCACTACAGCTCAGAAATTCCAATTTCAAGGACCAATGCTGATGGAGTGGTGAAAGTAGTGAAGAAGCTAAGAAGAATTGTTGATTCCCCATCAGATCCAGATGCTGAAGGAAGTGATGAGTTGGATGGTGAAGAAGTTCAAGTTATTCCCCATTCAAGTGGCCATCCATCCAGCAATTCCTCCTCTCAACCTCTTGCCAACACCAGATTCCAAAGTCAAGTCATTCCCAGTACTCCAAGAACCTTTCAACCAATGCTTGCTTCCATTCCTACAACCCTTCCTCCTCCTTCACCAACTACTTCCCATACCACCAGGCCTGCCTTGAATCCAGCAGTAAGACCATCACCAGTTCAACAGCCTAGAAACTCACCCATAACCACCTCCCGTCAACTCCAACCTGTGGCCAGCTCCAGCAGAAGAAGAGATGGATTATCCCCTTTGCCATTTCCTGCCGCCCAAGTCTTCCAAAGAAGAGAACGTTGGCCTATCCGGGTTACCAGAGAAGATCCCAACGCGGCTAGTGAAAATCAAGATGCTGTGGCCAGATTGTTCAGGAGGGTTGATAGAAATAGCAGAGAGGTGATTATGTATGCCAATGACAGGACTATTCCAGGTACTGCTTCTGAAGAGATGGCTGCAAAATTTGCCTTGTATGAGGATGAGTTGATAAATGACTTCCAGAGAACTTTTGATGACTTGGGTAGTGATAACTAGTTTCCTTTTCCTTGTTTGTGTTTGGTTTTGCTTCTATCCCCACTCTTATAAATACTAAAAAATAAAAAATAAAAAAGATAATGGAACCTCCCAATACATGATTTGGGGAGGGGATACTGCTTCTTTTAAAAAATTAAAAGAAATAAAATTATACAAGTAAAGAAAGAAAGAAAAATAATAAGAGAAAATGAGAGTAAAGAAAGAAATAAAGAAAAATCCTGATGGTTGGTCCTTCTTGTGGTGAGTTGCTTGATTCTGGCCAAACGTGTCTGAAAAATGAAAACCAAGCATTTGATGCTCACAGAGTGGCCAAGGTGATGTTTTACAAGAAGTAGAACCCTCAGGGATGCATACCAGGAGATGGAACTTACTTTCATAACTTCCACTCCCCACCAAGCACCATAAGACTGAAATAAATTGCCATAAATGCCTTCTGAAATGAATTGCCATAAATGACTACTGAAATGAATTTCCATAAATGACTACTGAAATGAATTGCCGTAAATGACTTGAAGTAATGAATGTCTTGAATTATGATGATTGGCATAAAATGAAATGATAATAAAGAAAGAAAATGAAAACATAAAGAAAGGAAGAAAACATTTGGCCATATCTTGATAAGGTCCAAATGGAGGGTATTGATGTTGTATGCTTCCTGAATCTGTCCAAAGAATTGACAAGTGCTCACAAAGTGGCCAAGGTGATTCTTACAACAACATATGGGTAGAATACCCCCTTAAAGGTGCATTCCAGGAGAGGAACTTACTTTCATAACTTCTTCTCCCCACCAAGCACCATAAAATCAAACTCTTGAGTTATTTGGACCAGGCTTGTCTGGATACAATGAGTGGAAATCCTTGACAAGGTCTGGTTAGTTGGTAAGGTTGGAAGCTGGCTCCCAAGTGGTTCTTTCTGGGTCTTCACTGAATCCTTTCCACTCTACAAGATACCATAATTTACCTCTTTTGAGTTTTGAGTCCAGAACCTGAGCCACTTCCCATTCTTCTTGCTCTTCCACTAAAACTGGTGGTGGCGGCAATTGATGACGATTTGGGATAGTTGAATGCTTGACTGGTTCTAATAGGGACACATGGAATACAGGGTGAGCTGTCTTCCATTGCTGAGGCAACTTGAGGTGATATGCATGGCTGCCAATCTTCTTAAGAACTTCAAAGGGTCCCAACCATCTTTCTGATAATTTCTTGGTGGGTCTTGTTGTCTTGATGTTCTTGGAAGCTAGCCATACTTTGTCCCCAGGTTGGAAATCAGGTGGAATTGCCCTATTTCTATCTGCATACTTCTTGAATCTCCTTATTGCTGACTCTAATTCTTCTTTGACAACTTGCTGTACTGATTGGAGTTTTGTTGATAACTTTCCAGCAGGTGAGTCTTGAGAAATATGGATTGAGTCAAAGCTGGGATTTCTTCCATAAATGGTGAAAAAAGGTGATTGCTTGGTTGATGAATGTTCTGCATTATTATAGGCAAATTCAGCCAGAGGGAGCCAGGTGTACCAGTCATCTTGATGATAGCTGACATACATCCGAAGGTACTGTTCTAGTATCTGATTTACCCTCTCTGTATGTTCATCTGTTTCAGGGTGAAAGGCAGTTGAAAGATCTCTTGATATCTTGAGCTGCTGACACAATTGAGTCCAGAATGATGAAACAAATAAGGATCCTCTATCACTGACAATACTGACTGGGAGTCCATGCTTGGAAAAGACATGACTTATGAATATTTGAGCTAAATCCAGAGCAGTGATTGTGCCATAAGTTGGAATGAAGATTGCCATTTTTGAGAATCTGTCCACAACTACTAAAATTGAATCAAAGTTGTTGGACAGTGGCAATTGAGTGATAAAGTCCATTGATAATTAATTCCAAGGACCAGATGGAATTGAAAGAGGCTTGAGTAATCCAAACTTCTTGTGATGAATGTTCTTGTTTCTTGAACATTGCTGACATGAGGACACATAGTCCTTGATGAATTGATTCATGCCAGCCCAATAAAAATCCCTCTTGATGAGCTTGAGGGTCTTCTCCTGGCCAGGATGGCCAGCCAATGGTGAGTCATGACGCTTTTGAAGAATATTGAGTTGAAGTTCTTCATTGCTTGGGATTACCACTCTATCTTTGAATAATAACAACTTGGCTTGAGGTTCAAGAGAATAATCTGGAACTGATTCACCTCTTGCTAGTTGCTTGAGTATTTCTTTATAGTCTTTGTCTTGCCATACTTCTTTTTGAATCTTGTCAACTAAATCTGAGAAAATTTCCACTTTGATTGAGAAGAATCTTGATTCTTGAATTCCATCTTGCTTAAGTACTTGATGAAAATTCTGAGGATTCTTGCTGATGAAGTCCACCCCCTCTCTGGGTACACGTCGTCCCGACGTGACAAGGCATCTGGTAAAGTGGCCAGCCTGCCTGGGCGGTAAGTGATAGTGAAATGAAATTCTGAGAGAAATTCAGCCCAACGGGCCTGACAACAAGTAAGAACTTTGGAAGACATGAAATATTGCAAGGAAGAGTGGTCTGTCAAGACCTCAAAAGGATTGGAAAGAGAAAGAAGAAATGCTCTCCAGCGCTTGAGAGCCCAAACTATGCCAAGGAGTTCCTTGTCATGAATTTCATAGTTGAGTTCAGCTGGTAAGAGCTTGCGACTATCAAATCAAATGGGGTGCTTTCCTGAGTCATTCACCTGGCTCAGTACGGCGCCCAAAGCATAATCAGAGGGATCAGTCTCTACTATAGTAGGTAGAGAAGGATTAAAGTGGGATAAGATAGGAGCAGAGGTGAAACCTTCTTTGAGTGCTTGAAACTGACTAAGAGCTTCCTCATTGAAAATGAAAGGAGAATCTTTTTTAAGGAGGGAAGTGAGAGAAGTGATTTTTTTAGAATAATTTTTAATGAAACGTCGATAAAAATTGGCAAAGCCAAGGAAAGATTGAAGGGCCTTGATGTTTTTGGGCTGAGGCCAATTGAGGATTTGCTGAACTTTTGAAGAATCCATCTTGAGGCCATCACTTGAAACAACATAGCCCAAGTATTCCACACTTGAGGCATGGAATACACACTTGGAGGCTTTGGCAAACAGATTATTGTCCCTCAGTCTTTGGAGGACAGAGGCCACATGTTTGACATGTTCCTCCTCAGAACTGGAAAAGACCATAATATCATCTAGATAAACCACAACAAACACATCCAAAAAATCTGCAAAGATATCATTTACTAGATTTTGGAAAGAAGCAGGAGCATTGGTCAAACCAAATGGCATGACCAAATACTCATAACTGCCATATTTGGTTCTAAAGGCAGTTAAGTGCTCATCCCCCTCTTTGATTCTCAGAAGGTTATATGCACCACGCAAATCTATCTTGGAGAAGATAGTGGAACCGTTGAATACGGTAAGAAGCTGGTTCATAGGAGGAACAGGGTATCTGTTCTTCCTAGTGACAGCATTGAGTTTGCGGTAGTCAACACACAAACGATGACCTCCATCCTTTTTCTTTACAAAAAGGACAGGTGCTCCTGTTGAAGAGGAGCTTGGTCTAATGAAACCTTTCTCTACATTCTCTGAAATGTAGGCCCGCAGTGTTTCTGACTCTTGATTTGATAATGAGTAGATAACACCAATTGGAGGTAGAAGACCCTCCAATTCGATATGGTGATCACAGGCGCGGTGTGGAGGAAGTTTCTCTGCTTTCACCTTGGAGAATACATCCAAATATTGGTGATAAGCAGGAGGAACAACCTTCAACACAGTTTCAATTTCTTCTGGCTCTTCTTCCTCATCCCACTGCTCCTCCAGGGATGCATGAAAAGATAAGGGAGGAAGGTCCATATCCCCTTGGAAGAGATGAAGTGAAGATATGGCAACATCTTCTCCAACATCCTTTATCTCTTTGAAGACTTCATCTCTTGATGGAAGTAATGACTGAGAGGGAATTATGGAAGGGATATGGACAGAAGAAGGGATGGAGGGTGTCTTAAGCTCACCAGCCAGAGCAACACTGTTGACAGCAGTGGCTAAGTCATTACTAGTAGAAGGAATAATACCACTAGAATCCTTATGATTAGAATAATAGGTGATCAATCCATTTTTCCAATCAATAATGGGATTGAAATGGTAAAGGAAATCATAGCCCAATATCAGGTCTTCTCCCTTGGGTGAATCTATGATAAAGAAGTCCCATTCAAAGCTTGGGAAGGAAGGCAAGTCAACTACCCACTTGGTATAATGGGTGATGAACAAGGCAGGGGATTCATTAGAATCCAAGATGAAAAGAGGAATCTTTTCAGGGAGCTCTGACATAGTCAATGAGTACTTGAGAACAAAATTCTTTGCAATAAAAGAGTTTGTAGCACCAGAATCAATGAGAATACTATAAAAAATATCAGAGACAGAAGAGAAAATAAGAAACCTTAAAGATTTCTTGACACTAGTATTCAGAGTGCACAATTGTGCTCTTGAAGGAAATAAGTGAGAACCATTGAACACATCATGATTCCCACTCAGGCTTTTCCCTGCTTGCTAGGGAAGCCTCTTGATGATGACCCAGGCTTGTTCTGAGGTCTCTTGAAGCATTTTTCAATTGGGTGCTTTCCACCACAATAAGTACACAACCCCTCTTTAATCCTCCTCTCCTTTTCAGAACCGATTAATTTATTGTCCTTATTGAGGAGAGCAGCATGGGGTTTGTCCTTTGAAGATTGAAATTGCTTGCCCTTCTTATTCTTCTTCTGATGAGGCCTCTTTTGAAATGAGTTTTGAGGAGGCCTAGACTGATTGGATCCACTGACTGGAGGCTTCTTTTCTTGATTGCCACCCTTTTCCTTTTGCCTCTCATGATATCTTGTGTCTAATTCTAGAGTGACATCCATAAGTTCTTGAAGAGTATCAAAAGTTCCAGGGTGAGAAGCCAACTGATCCAATAATCTTGATGCCAATCCTCTTCTGTAAACATGGATATAAGCTCTTTCCCCCCAATCTCCAATTCTTGACATTAAGCTTCCGAAATCTGCTATGTACAAGGATACATGACCACTTTCCTTCATCCTCAAATTGTCCAACTCTTGTTCAGCTTTCCTGACTTCATTGGGGTCACCAAACAGAGTGAATAATTGAGATTCAAACAATGGCCAATTATTGAGGAGGTAGGAAGGTTCTTCATTGGAAATATTTGAGAGGTAAGGTTCAATCCATTTGCCAGCTCTACCAGTAAGAAAAGAAGTTGAGTACAAAACCTTCTTCCTTATGGAAAATTAGTTGACAGGATTGGATAAATCCTCTCAACTTATGAGCTTGAGTACCATCAAAAGAATCAGGTGCCTTCATGGATGGAGTTTTAAAAGCAGGGGCTTTGGAATTGTCCCTGGGAGCAACTGCTTGAGTGAGTTGCCCCATGAATTGAGTCATCTGCTCCATCATCTTGAGGAGACTTGGATCAGTTTGAGAGACAAGAGGTTGACTAGAAAGGGCTAGATTAGAACCCTGAGGCACCTCTGGAGCATTTGCCAAGGCATCTGCCACTTCAGCTTCCCCAGAATCTTCCTCTTCCACAGACTCTTCCCCCTCTTCATCTTCAACTTCCCCTAATCTTGCTCTTGCACCTTCAGACATGCCAGGGTAGCCACCCAAAAGTCCAGAAAAGGATCTTGATCTTCTAGATTTCATTCCACCTCTTCTTGAGGGTGCTGCTCCTTCCATTGGTGGTCCTCTGTCCAAATTTGCACTCAGTTGATGAACTGATGGTGTGCGGTCAAGAGGAGCCCTTGCTGTAGGAGTGAGAACAGCTGGAATTTTCTGGGATCTAGTATTCTTTGCTGGGGGGCTATGCTGGACTGGCATTATGAAAAGAATTAAAATAACTTGATGGTATTAAGAAGAATAATCAGGCTTGGCCAAATCAATCACAATAAAATCCTGATGAATCTTGAGGAATCAATTCAAATCTTGAGGAATCAAATTCAATCAACAGTCAATTAAATTCAATCAATAAACAATCAATTCAAATCAAATATCAATAATCTTGAGGAAATCAATAATCAATCAATATTCAATCAATAATCAATCAATAAGTGTCTTCAATATGAAATCAAGTCTTGAGGAATCAATCAATCAGTTCAAAATCTTCAGAAATCAATTCAATATCTTGATGAGTCAAATCAAATCAATAATCAAAATCAATTCTTGAGGATCAATCAATATCTTGAGAGTTCAAAGTCAATAAATCCAATAAATCCTGAATCAATAACCCAAATGAATCCCAATGAATAATCCAATCAATTAAACCAATCAATAATCCCTAGATAAAACCTGAATAAGAAGACAGAAAAAATTTCATTGATAAAAATAAAATGAAGTGATGAAATGGTCAGCAATGATTAAGAAAGGAAAAAGAATCAATTTTCATAAGAATGAAAAGAATGAGATGAAAATTGATGAGAGAGAAAATTTCATAGAAAATCATAAAAAAAATCATAAAATCATGAAAAGGTCATAATTGATGAATGAGAGGAAATGAATATAAATGAATGAAAAGAAAGAATCAAATATGAGTTAATTAATTTAATGTCACAGGGGCTCTTCGAAGTGAAGAGGGCCTGGCACTCAGTAAACTGGGACTCACTTATGGAGGGCTCAAAGATAAGATAAAAAGAGGTACACTTAAGAGTGTTAAGGATAAATTGCTAAAGAATAAATATAAGAAAAGCAGCAACAAAGGATAAGAGTAAAAGAATAGAAGAGCCAACCACAAACAAGTCCAAGTCCACTGTTTCAACCTGTCAGAATGGAAAGAGAAGTGTTAATAAGGATATGGCCACCCAACTCATACTGTACAGGCGAAGAGAGAAATGCAAAGACTAACTTAAGATTAAATAATTATAATACCCAAAATAAGGATAAGAATAATTATAAAATAATAAATAAACTAAATTAATTAACTGGGGAAAAGTCCCCAGGGGGGAGAAAGAGGGGCTGGTATATGTGAGAATCACCAGCCCTGATCCAGAGGAAGAATTTTCATGAGAATAATTGATGATTGAATTGAGTCTGGCCAATACAGGTCCTGTACAGCTGTACAGAGCCTGTACAAGAGGTGTGGTGTATTTGAGTGATCATACAGTTCCATACTGGTGTATTGAAACTGTATTGGGTGAATCCAACCTGTACAGGTATTGACAGGCTGTATTGATGTACCAAGCTGTATGCATGTTTCAGAATGAAGATTGCTGAAACTGACTGCTGATGCAGATACTGGATTTGCTGATTTGAGGTGTTTGAGTGGGTGTATGAATGAATACCCTTACCCCTGATGGATGGTTGTTACACTGAGGTTCATATAAAATGAACCATTCCACTGTTTATGTAATAGAAATTATTCCATCATATCTATATAGGTTGATTAAAAATGGCATGGGGAATAGATAAACACAGACATGTGATTTCAAATGAACCAGAATTCTGTGATTTGACATCACATAAAACTTGGTGATCGCATAATGCAGGCAGTGGAGGAACTTTATGCATCTCCACCTCTGCTCCATAAAGAGAAAGTCACTGGACGTCATCATCCATATGCCTCCAAACCAAGAACTGGTCATGCCAGTTCATCAAGAGAAAAAAGAAAAAATTGTGGATGATGAGGATGAGAACATGTCTCTGACTCAAAGTGAAAGAAATGATGAACCAAGGAGGGACAATTTGATGGCGCATGAGCAAGGCACTCAGTCAAATAGTGAGTTAACCCATAAATGCCCCTTGCCCGGAGTATGCTCGATAAATCCAAGATGAGACAGCAAAGGAACAAGGCTCGCAAAGTTCACAATGTGGCAAAACGTGAAAGCCAGCAGGAGCAACAAAAATGGCTGAAAGCGGAACTTCCAGAAAATGTCCATGGGATGAGATTGGCTGTACATGCCCATTGCTTTTTCCTATCCAAAGTAAGGGATAAGGATTTTTCCTCACTACCAGCACCACCCAGCACAGAAGAGCGTAAAATTGCAATCCAAATGGCTGGTCATCTCGGATGTTTTCAATGAGCCATCAACACAGCTTCAGTCTCAGGTCTTCCAAAGCTACTGCAAAAATGAGCTCCACAAGTTGGGACTAAAGTGACTCACTTGGGACTGGGAGAGCTCATGGCAACATCTGTTCAACAAGTTGATGTCTACGGTTTTTTACCGTACATTCTGTCTCACAATTGTCAGCACTGAGTATCATCACTACTGTTGGAACAAGGATCATAATAGCTACGGGGCTGTGGCAGGTTTAATGGAGCAATATTTCACTTACTTGAAAAGAGAATCGAAGTCTATTCAAAAGGATGCGGAGTATTTGGTAAAAAAGAAGCAGAATCAAGTGCTCACAAAGATTTGTCAAAGTGTTAGTTACTGTATCTCTTCTTCATTGTGAAGTAAATCTGATGATAATCTAACTGATGATGTGCAGACCTGTGAGCGCCATTGTGAATAGTGTGATACAGCTAAATTTCCAATTCTAGCATGACAATTCAATTACCCTCAAGTTTGCTTGGATACAGAGGAGGTAGTGGAAAATGGCTGTCAAGTTTACCGCAAAGTGGGCTTACACTGGCGCTCAGGCCTATTTAATGAGTTGGTATTAAAAATTGATAGAGACATAGATTTTTGTAATTTGATTAAAAAAAGGGTAAAAAAACTATTGATAGTCTGCCAGAAATATGATCGACAGATCATGGTGATATTCCTGAAGGGCTATCTTTTCAGGTATTTGATCAAGATTGGCTCAAAGGTTGTAATAAGATGCAGACTATTTCCCTGAAAATACTTGAAATGCCAGTTATTAGTGCAAATGGCGATGCTCTGCAATAAGTCAGGAAAATAAATGTATAGCACAGTTACAAATTAACATTTTGTGAATTATTTGTGCAGAAGTAATACAATCTGATTATTATTTCTTAAAGAGGCAACAACTTGCTAAATATGTTAGAATATAAATCATATCAGTTGGAATGTATCACTGTCTCCCTTAGAAATAATACTCTCTTGCTCATTTTCATTAATGAAATATTGAAGAAGTTCTATCCATCTCATGGTGTTCATGATTGTGGACCTGTGACAGGGTGAAAAGGAATTATCAACTTTGTCAAACACAAATTAGATAATATCAGGAAGGCTCATGCAGTTAATGACTTTTTCTTTTCTTGGACCTATTGGTGATTTGAATATGGGATTCCCACAAAGAAAGATTTCAGAATAGTAATACAATCAGGGAAAAAGATGAGCTTTAAGGATACCTTCCGCATGTTGACCTCAACTGAATTAGGAGTAATCTAGTGAATGACCTTCACAGGTAGTTGTTGGCCAATACAATGGAGTTAATCAACAGCCTGAGCCTCAATAGCTGGGTTCCAAATGGGCTCCTGGAAATGTGGATTTCAGTGTCCAAAAAGCACAGTAGAATTTTGGGGGTCTCCTCAACATTAAATAAACCATATTAGCACAAGTAATATTGAGTTCAGTGCTAGCTGCGCCAATGGATTCAATGAGTACTTCACATTCAGGATTATTGAAGAAATTCTCCAGGGCCTTCTCCTGCGCTTGTGCTGTAATTGTTCCATCAATTTGTGCTGAAAGGATAGAGTGATGGGCAAGTGCAATACCAATTCTACCATAAAGAGAATGACAGATGGAATCAATTGTTAATGGCTGCATATTAGAACTAACTCACAAATCAAGGAATTGGGTCCATTGCGTATAAACAACCGATTTGGTTTGACCACAATTTGATTTTTTGTTCTTCAGTAATGTGTTTAGGAGGTGTGCAATTTTACTACTCATCATGCATGTTTCTACATCCACAAGAGTTCATGTGATTGTTGAGGAGTTATCCTGAGTGCTCCTGCCCTTGTGGTCTTCCAAATCTGCATCCGCAATTGTGTTAAGCATGATGTGATGGTTACAACATATTTGCATCTTTTTAATATTTCTGGAAAATTCTCCTGGTCCTTTGCTTTTGGATGATAGGAATTATTTGTATAATGTGGAATATTCTTGCTGCATCCTTGGGTTGAGTGGGAGCAGTTCATAATGATGGCTAATAGAGGGAAGGGATTTGAGATGTGTGGTTTTGGTGCAGCGCAAACTTAAATGCCGCAATGCCAAATGCAAAATATCATTGCTACGTTTGGAAAGACTAATCAGGATGAATTGTGACCAGTTATCTTGATCTGAGCTCTTGGGTTGGGTGAAGAATGATATTATGCTCAAAAGGTCATAAATGGTGTTGTGAATAGGTGTTCCTGTTAAACATATTCAATGGGATGATAGGAGGCTATTAACGGAACGGTGAGTGGCAGTGTATTGAGAGTGAATATAGCTATAAAATGGGGGAAGTGTTATTGGATGTAAAAGGTAATTTGAATCATTTAAAGATCAGACACTCAATGTGCTTCATCCAAAATGATACAATGCCAATTGATTTTAAAAATGAATGATGTAGAGATATGGGTTTGTTGAAATTCTTGGGTGATAGTCATGTAAGAAGTGATTATGATATCACATTTTAAGATGTTGGCCTCAGATAATGAGTGATGAGTTGGACCATGGTAGGTTTTGGCTTGCAGTGCTCCAGCATGAGCATGCTTGGATATTTCAGATTGCCAGTTGGTAATTAAGCAAGGTGGGCAGATGATAATGGTGGGGGTGGAGTGTTGGGGGTTTGTAATTAGCCGCTCCTTGGAGGTACCAATTAGAGAAATGGCCTGAATGGTTTTACCTAATCCCATATAATCTGCGAGCAGTCCTCCAAGAGGGGTATTGGTCCAAAGGGATTCAAATGAGCTGACAACCTTGTTAGTAATTATGTGCCTGGCATTAAAAGTGGATCCAGGGGATGAGGTGGCCCAGAGGTTACATGATGATTGTCCATTGGGGATTTCTAACTCCCAAAGAAAAGCTAGTCCAGCCTTTTGATGAGGGAGGAGGGAAGTTTGAATAATGGAATGGGGCGGGGTCATCATGGGGAGGTATGATCCACTGGGTAATTGTATCAGTTTTTGCTTGGAAGTCAATGAAGAGAGAGCAGGATATGAGGGTGGAATGGAGTTTGAAGCGAGAAATGTGGGAGTAAAAAGTTGCTATTGACTGTGAGTATTACAATCATATTCTTTAGGCATTTCAAGGCTAAAGTCTTGTTTTCTAAAACTTTCAATTATGAATAGAATGTTTGGATACCATGTGAAGAACAACAATTCTAGATTGGGTTTTTGAGATGAGCAAGGATCTCTTGGATCAGTCATAAAAACTCCCTCAACAAATAATGTTTTATTAGGGTTGGATTGGCAATTTTCAATACATTCCCCACCAGGACCACAGTGCATGAAAGTTTGTGGTGCCCCAAGGAATGGTATCAATGTCTTGGAAAGGGTGCCAGGGAGAGAGCCAATAGTATTCTGGTGATTGGGGAGATATAAGAATATGTTGTGTTGATTGTGCCATAGGATAATCCAAGAAGCTAAGTGGGAATTATCAGGATTTAGGCTTATATCACCATTTATTTGAATACAAATATTAATCATCCCAATGCAAAGTGGTTGTGAAGGGGTTGACATGATGGCTATTATGAATTATTTGGGGACGGTTGGAAATTATATGATTGGGAAGGGGTAGCTAAAGGGAATGAAGACCAATAAGCGTAGGTGGGGAACTTATATGAGAGGCAGCAATGGGCTCAAAGGGGGATGGCCTGTGGTTACGTGCATAGTTGTTAGGAAGATGGACCTCTTGGCCTCATAATTTTCATACGCAATTTGGGGCATATATCAAGGCAAGGTGGCAAGAATGTGGGTGCACCAATATGACTGCTTGATTGGCCGCATATTATGCAAGGATAGGTAGACCAAGGTTCATATAAAAATATACAAAATTGGGTGTGTTGTAGAAGCTTATTGTGCAGTGGCATATGAGTGGCATGCAACCATGTTTGCTGGTGTGACAGCAAACAATAAGTGTATCTTCCCCAGGTTAATTGTCCTACAGTGACCTACTGGGCAATGGTGGGAGTGGATAGGAAAATTTCACTGTGGGCGGGTGAGGTATGTTTGGTGGCGTGCCACCAAACAAGAGTTTTGTTTTGCCTGAAAATTCTTGTGGACTGAGGCCTACTGGAATTCCAGTGGGGAATGTGTGTCTCTATGAAAGGGGGCAGCAGCTGTTAGCCGTGATCCACTTACACATTCACCCCTATTGCGTTTGTAGCTGTTACTCATCCACCCAGATTGTCATCAAGGTATTTCCCTCACGCATGTGAGAAACTCCAGAGGAATAGGCCACCTGCCCAAGGTATTTTTTGTCTGCAAACCAGGCGCCAAAACTTCTGCAGGGTGTGTGAGATTGTGTGGCATATGAACCGTGGTGGAAGATCCCCATGCATAAATAACCAGCCTCAGGGATCATAATCCAATCCACGCTGATTGGCCTCAGGTTTTGGTGCACAAGCAGGACACCTGCACTAGCAAATAGCTGGACGGGAGACAGGCACCTAAAAGGTTTGCCAGGTGCGTGAAAGATCCCTGCGTATGAAAGTGTGTGGGGGCCTGACAATGAGCGAGCGCAAAAGACATGTGGGGCCAGTCATTGTTTGTCCTGACCTCGGCACTGGAGTGAATCCACCATTTGCATATGACCCAAATCATTGGTCATCCAATTATGCACCCCTTACATTAACTTGGATTACACCAGCATTGGTGTGGTAGTTAGGTGGAGCTCTCCAAAAACGTGCATCAAAGGGATGCATTTGAGAAATTTGACTTGATGGCTTGGTGTAATTGCATGTTACATTCTTGTACAGATTTTGCTCTGCCCCAACATTGTAGTATGTACAAAGGTGTACGTAATACTATGTATTACAGTTTTGGCTGTACAGATTAGGATGGTATAATACTACTTCAGCCTGCATGCATATAGCCGATGGGTCTCCACCTTCCGATCATTTGCATATACATAGCTCATGTGCCCAATGCTCAGCATTGTGATTCACCCAATTTGCACATGCAGGCTGAGCATGTCATGGTCAAAAGCTCAGTGTGGAAGTTTTTGGTAGAGCCATGGTCGGGACCATTTTTGCAATTGTTCATTGGAAGGCTCAGTTTGGAGCACTTCACCAAAGCATGTGATATTCTGGGCCTGGCTGAAATGTCATCTGATTCTGTGCCAAATGCTCAGATTGTGTGCTTACAAAAATGACCTAGCAATTGCTCAGCATGGTGCATTTGATATTGTTATATCAATAGCTCAATAACTGTGCAGTTCAAATGTTCAGCCACTGAGCATTTCAATTATGACCCCAAAGCAAGCCTGAGCAATGGGTTGACCTAAGCTCATGCTGTATTCACTTGTCATACAGCAGCCATACCCTTTGTTCAAACTCCATCACCCGGCCATAATGCTGGTATGCTTGCTGCGGTCACCTGTGACCAAATGCACCATGTGCTTTTCTGCATGGGGCATTTGGGGATTGCACCCACCATGCACATTCAACGAGGCCCTCACAAAAGCCCTCCTGGGTGATTGGGTGGCTATTTGAGGAAAAAAGGGGATTGGCCTGAGTCTGACAATTCAATCAATTGCAATACTCAGCCAGAACCCCTTTATTCCTCTGCCTCACGCGAGCATTTCCCTTCTCAGTCGCAGCCAATGCTGCAACTGAGCTTCAATTTTGCGGAGATTCCTTGAAGCTGAGCCTTTGTCAGTTGCTGCAACTGCTGCGATTGGCTCAGCTTCACCATGGTATAAAAGAACATCTTTGCCCAACAAGCCATCCACTTTTTTTCCAGATCACCCAGCCTGCTCTTCTCATTCTTGTGTGTATTCCCCTTGTCTTCCTGCATTTCCACTCCTCTTCCTTTTTGCTGGCTGTTTTTCCCCCTTGTACATCCAGAACCTCCCTTCTATCCACCTTGTGCATCTCCTTCATTTAAAATTTTTGTTGATATTATGTTCTGATATTAATCCTAATTCTTCTTCATGACTTTCTTCCAGACTTTTAAAACCTTCCGACTAGAGCATCCATATTCTAATTCCGTTTTAATTTTATAATTCATCGTATCTCATCATTTTTTTTCTTGATTATTCACTTTCTATTCAGTTAATCACCTGAATTCTCTTGTTTTTAGATGTTGTGCACTTTATGCACTAAACGGGGTATCCCCTGCATTCGCTCCTCAACAACAACCGACGCTTGTGCTGCTTGCCGAAAAGCACACAAGAAATGCTTGTTCATTTTCTGACCCTTCCAACCACACGGCCAGAGCAGTTCGTGCCCAAGACGCCCTCGCAAGGACTCCTTTGTGGTCAACAATGATGAAAGTATTCCCAAGTGGGAATGGACACTGGGACCCCAAACAAGCCAATGGGAACGATTCCGGACAGTTAGCCCAGTCCCTTCCAGTATCAATTTGTCCACCCCCCCTCCAATGGTCACTTCACTCCTTGACCGGAGCGAAGTGATTATCTGGCCAATGAAGGATGGCGATGGCAAGAGGACATTCAAGCTTGGGCCTATTGTCACCATGTCTTGTCACCCATGGGATTCAAATGCCAAATTAAGTCTTCTTTTTCCTCCTTAATTCATTTCCGTTCACGCAATCATACTGACTTTTTCCATTACGCATAGAACAAAACCCACCAAATCCCCCCCAACAAGACTCACCTGTTCCATGTATGCCTTGTGAGAAAACCCCGCGGCAACCCACTCCAGGCCCAAGTGGCACCAAATGGTTGGAGGACTTATCCCACAGTAAGAAGCCAACTTTCCCTTTTCTCATTTTAGCTGACTCTTCCTCCTTTTGTAGAACCCTCCCAGCACGATGAGCCTATTCCTGGCTGGAGTCCATCCTCCAAACCACCTGAGGACGTTCCAACTTGTGAGCCAGAACCTGAGGTGGCTCCAACCCAATCCACGGAGGAACCTTTTGGTAAGTCATCACTTCTCTTTCTTTACTCCTATCAACTTTTCCTTACCCCTTCTTTGACCATCTCCAGCTTGTCCCGCTACTCCCTGCTCCATAATCATCATTGACTATACACCCTTTGGATCCCCCTTGTGTGACCCTGAGAACCCCAGTGCCAAGCTCCCCTCATTCGGACAATGACGCTTGCCAGGAATTTACCGACTTACGACAGACTTTGATGATTCCTCGAGCCATCGTCCACGAATCAATCAACTGAATCTTGTTGGAGCATTGCCACTTGCTCCACATGATTCCTTTTGTGGATGCACTGGGAATTCCGGGAGGAACTAAACAGCCTCCTTTGCCAGGCACTGGAGGCTTATCAAAAGGAGGACATCACCGGGATAGTCTCCAAATATCTTGAAAAAAAAATCTTTTTCCTCTTATTTAATTTTGTAATACACTCTTTTAAATTAGTTTGTTGTAATAAATAAACATTTTTTTCCATTTTTTTATATTATTTTTTCCCGTCAGACTCTCCTTTTTGGCCATTTGTGCAAATCACATACAGGAGTAAGGGATTTTTAGAATTGTTGGAGCCTACACAAGGCTGAGCATTTGCGTTTTAATTGTCGGAAGCCTGCACCAGCGTAAGGAATTGTTTGAATTGTAGGGAACCTGCACAAGCCTCAGGATTCGCATGTGAATTATTGGAAGCCTGCACCGGTGCAAGGAAACGAGTAAATTTTTGGGAACCTGCACAATGTAAGGATTTGCATGGAAGGCATTGGGAGCCTGCACTGGTGTAGGGAGTTGTTTGAATTGTTGGGAGCTTTTACAAGCGTAATAATTTGTGTGTGAAGTGTTGGAAGCCTGCCCTGGCATAAGCAATTGTTTGAATTATTGGAAACCTGCACAAGTGTAAGGATTCGCGTGTGAAGCATTGGGATCCTGGACAAGAGCAACAAACCAGAATTATGTATGATGGCATGCCACCGTACATAATCTATTTCACTTCTTTTTCATGTGAGCAACCCTATCTCCCCAATTCCAAGCCATCAAAACCAGGTGTATGCTGTACTGCGCATTACCACACCCCTATTCTCCAATGACCCTCTAACTCACAGACGCATCCACACTCCCTTATTCTTCTAAATGGGATGAGATTGTATTACCATCCCTGATTTGATATCCTGCTCTCTTGCCAATCTCATAATAGCCATGGCTTTTTTGCCACATTGTTTTTGCTAACCTGCTGGAGCATTGCGCAGACATACCCACTAGTGTTGTGCTTTTGTTGTCCTGTTCTGGCTCAGTATAATGAACAAATGTACTACTGGACCACCCTACCTGAGTGAGGCCATGACATTTGGATAGATCAATCCAAAAATGCTCATTTGGGAAAATTAATTTTCCCCCTGTACACCGCTTTGACGCATCTCTTTGAATTTGGCCAGTCCACTTATCAGCTTGAAACCACCATCCCAAAGCATACAGCAATGCATCCTTATCAAGATGAGGTGAGTTTTTGAACCCATTCAAGGTGAAAGTGAGTGCGGAAGCAAACTCTAATGCATCCTGATTTGCAGGAATATCGGCTTCACAGTTGACTTGATCAAAAGACCAAACCCCCAATGACTTGTAGAAATTCTGAATGTTCTGAAATAGATTATCCCCAACATATTCTAAGGATTGACCTAGAATGCGACCCACCGAGCTAAGATTGATGCCTTGGTTCCGCCATTCATATTTTGTGTTTTCAATTTTCCCAAGACTTCCATACATACCAGATTGTTCATTCTTTGTTCTGCATTTGTGCCACCCAATTGCAAACACAAATTCCTCCAGTAATGCCCCATTTGTTGCAATTGGCTCAGTGAATCTTCTTTTGCGAAATAAGAATTGTGATAATTCATCCCATTGATTGACCTTGACTTCACTCATTGTTGTGAATGGTCTGAATTCAACAAGGGCAATGAGTAATCCGGTTGAAGAGAAAATTGACACGCGCCCAAAGTGAATGTGTTTGATCTGATTGACATCCACAAGTGTCCAAATTTCACTTGGGGTCATATTTGCTGATACTGGCATTGATATTTGTGCTGTTGGTTGAGAGGAGGAAAAAAACTTATTCTTTTGGGTGATTTTACCCTCCTTTGTTTTGAAGGAGACAAGATATCAGATACTGCTTCCTCCCATTTGAACCTAAGGCCTTTTGAGTGCATAATGGTGCCTGAATCCCAATGAGCTTTATTCACCACACATCTTTGACTTCCCTGTTGGAGCCCACATGGCATTGGCTCAATCTAAAACAACTAAATCCAATGTTATTCCATGGGGCCCAATGAGGGTTCCACATAAATGCGGAAGCATGTATATATATCTATATATATACGCTGAGAACAAGCAAGCCACTCACACTTTCCTTCCTCACACCAATGCTTTCCCGCGAGTTCCCTTTTATGCTCCTTTCCTTTTTTCGTGAATGGCATTCTTGCAGTGGCAAATGAAATGAAACCAAATGATTACTGAATTATTAATATCACCTAAATTTGATTTTGGTCAAAGAATCTTTTTTAATTGCGGCTAAAAATGAAGATCACACCTGACATTCGCAAATTTGCGATCTCAAGTACCTGAACCTGAAAATTGCAGTTGATAGTGCATTATTCAATTTGATATATTGATGTTTCCATTCAATCACTTTCCAATCCAACCATGTGGAATATCACAAGCACATGTGAATGCAATATTCACCCTGCTGCGGATCCCTAATTATCCTAGTCCTCTTGAAACAAACAGGGCCATTTGTCCTATTATGGGCTGGCGGGAAGTGATAAAACCCACTTCCCGCAATCCCCCCGTGTGCTAATCGGAGGCACAACTGCCTGACTCAGTTTGTGTCTTGTTGGAGTATTTTCAAGGGTGTACACAGGCATGCCTCTGTACAATTATTATTGGTATTCATACTGTGGCATCCGGGCAGTAGTAAGATAGGTAGTCACAGTTATTAAATTCATAAATAACTTTTCAAAATTCAATTACAATCTATCTAATACAAAGCTAATCTAAAATGGGTCAATGCTGGTTGTAAGTTTAGCTGACCTGGGTACAGTCAATGTGACCTCACTACTTGAACCAAGACCATGCTTTGCCACCCAGGCATCACCAAAGTGTAATACCAAGCATCGTGCAAATTCAAATCTAAGAGGTACAGTGGGGTTAAAAGACTGTGATGAAAAGAAACTTTCATTCAGTAAATTACATGTATACTTATTAGTACATAGCCACACCGGCTCCACTAGATTTTTACCCTCTGAAAGTTTTTCGGAAATTTCAATGAGTGATAGAGCCCCTTTAACTGAGCTTTTTCTCCAGTCATCTGAGCATACCATAAAACCTCGAACCCTCGCCGCACAGAAAGCCACCAATATACCATAGCAAATTTGATTTATTCCAAGATTCTTGTGACACGTCAAAAGATCTTTGATGGCCTCATTTCTTTTTGAGCTTGTGAGTTTGCCTTTGATGCCATTGACTTCAACCTTTGTATGTGCACATACCACGTTTTACGCAATCATCAAATGGATAACTGTATCCATTAGATCCTCCTGGTTCTTGTGCAGCTTTTTTGATATCTCATTGTCAGCCCCACCACCTTCAATGCTAAGTTGTGTTTCACGTTTCTTCGATTTACTCAAGCAGGACGCAAGGTATTCAATTGCTCCCCGTTCAAGTCCAACAGGATCGGTCAAATTTCATGTTGGTGCCACATATGGTTTGGGTGCAATCACATTGTATGAGACTAAACTAATGGATTCAAACATAACAATTGCCCAAAAAATTTTATTTGGATTGGCGGGGTAAAGAAGGCTCTGAACAATTTTGAAGACGGAGTGTTCAGATTTTGGGAGATTATCTGGAGGTTTAGCTGATTTCTTCATCAATTTGAGATTCCAAATGTTTTTATCAAAAAATGCTTCTGTTTCTGTTGGCTTAAAAAAGTCTAACCCTGTATATTGCCAATTTATATCACCAGTCAACAGCCAATAATCACATTTCATGAACAAAGATAAAACTCACCTGCCATCTCAAGGTCCTCAAGCCAGGCCGACATTTTAAGCTGTTGGTTACTGATCACCTTAATACCAACAGGCAGGAATGTATGAGCATCTTTTGTTGGTAAATTGTCCCATTGATTTTTGTAAATCCTATTGATATTATCAAGCCCCCTTTTCCATGATTGTTGAGTCATATTGGAATGATAATTCAAAATGTCTCCAAACTCTTCCATGCGGGATAAAAATATTCCTTGAAAATTAGCAGAGGATGACACTTTGGGCTCAGGGTCAGGAACTATATCAGTCATATCTCGTCCCATTGTATCATGTTTAATTGTCTCCCTTTCTTGAAAGGCTTGAATATTTTGAGGAGAGGCGGGAGGGGTTTCATCATGGATTGTTTCATTGAGTATGGGGGGCTTTCAGTATGTGGAGTTTCATGAGGAATTGTTTCATTGAGTATGTGGAGGTTTATTATCAATATGGCCCACTTCAACATTGATCATTTCATCACCCTGATCCCAGGAATATTTTGCTGCTTCAAAGGTACGGCATTTTTTGTTGGTTTTTTTAGTGGCATGTATATTTGGTCTTTTTCCTAAGCCTTTGCCTGGAAATCCAATTACCACTCGAGATCCTTCCGATAGAGATTCTCCCACCTCCACACCTGCCCATATATTGTAAGAAGCCATTTTGACGTTTTTGTATTGAATTAGTAATGGACTTACGATTCAAATCCATTTTGAGGAGGCTCATTGCTTCAGCAATCGTTTGACGCATATAATCAGGAGTTTTCCTATCATTTTGAATTTTTTCAAGCCTTGGGATTGCTTGAGCAATGTTTGAGACAAATTGTTCCTTGGATATAATTTCCACCTCCCCACTGAAAATTACGTCATCTTGCCCAGCATCTTCTGCCGGTGCACAAGGTTCAACAGTCTTTTCCTTCTCATAGCTTGCAAAATTTGGTTTCTGAGAGCTTGGAGGCTGAGCTAAAAGAAAGGCTATGAAAAAAGTATCAGGTTTGGAGAGACTACAAATATTCAAGATAAATCTATGCTCACATTCCAGAAGAACTGGTGGATCTGGATTACTTTCATGTTCCAGGCTCTATACTTCAATGCCTAATTCATGACTACTGACCATATCAGAGATTTCACTTCCACTGTCTGGGGCTGAAGCTGTTTGTTCATGGAATTCAGTTGAGTTTTCCAGGGTTTGGGACATAGCAGGGGTAGTTTATTAAGTAAATAGATGGTGACAAGTTGATTGACAACCTGATTGAAAATTGTAGAATAAAAAGATCAAATTTGAAGGAAAAAGGTGGAAGTAAAATAAGTTCAATATCACTGATTCTTTGTTAGTTAATATCAATATTGGAGAGTTTTGGAAAGTTTGAAAGAAGTTAAATATGAATTTAAATCAGTTCAATAGCTAGTGAATTTTCTAGAAAAAAGGCATTTCAGAACCACAAGCTGACCAAAATAAACCTGCCCATCAACAGCCTTGGAGCCTTCATCCATATCTATTGAGCTTGTGATGGATTTGCAAAAGATGATTTGTTGGGAAATTCAAGCAGATGATGTGTTGCAAATTATTTCATATCATTAAAATGAAATCACTTCCCTGTGAGACATTGAATAAAGTTGACTAGTGAGAAACCTACTAAAGTCACCTTTTGAACTATTCAAGGCTCATGAGGTAAGGACTGAGCAAAGTTTTCCATTTGAATGATATTAAATAAAATGGTTCTGTCGCCGAAACAGAAGATACAATTTGGGCATTAAATAGTCCACTTATTAGGTTTAAATTTGTGAGCCTCATGATTTAAACCCTAACCACAACATTGTGAATATACCTACCAATTTCCCCCCAGAACCTGTTGGCAGAGATGATTGCGTTCATCATGGCTGCCAACAAGACACTGTACCTGAGTGTAAGTATGGTAAGTGGCGCAGAGAGGATTAGGCGTAAGGGGGGTTGAGGGTGCCACAGGAGCATAATAATTGTAAGCGGCAGAGAAGAAAAGGGGGTGCAGAAGAATAAGAAGTGGTGAGGGCGGAGATGGGGGGTGGCATCATAGTCTCATCTTGAGGGGGCTGCAGTAGTGTTTTGGGAACTCCTTTTGGTGTGGGATGAAATAAGGCAGTACCTTGAGGGGGAAATTATTGGTGAGTCTGTTTTGAATTTCAGAATTGTCCAATAACCATGGGTGCTAAGGTGTATTATCTGCCCCTCTAAATAATACTGAATAGTCAGCCTACAGAGAATCACAAAAATAAAATAAGATTTGTGGCTTTAACAGATAGAGAATACTTATCAGAAGTCTCTAAATCAGACCTATCAATAAAACTACAGTAAAACTCTGATCTAAGATTTCTGATAAAATAAACTCTAAGATTTTATTTTATTTTATTTCAATGAAAGTGATGATAATATATATATATATATGTTTTCGGTTTCTGTTATTTTAATAAAACTGATAAGAATTGTTTTTTATTTTTTTTTTTAATAAGAATGATAAGAATATATTTTTTTTATGGCTTAAGGTTGATTATAATGATTTTTCTTGATATGAGTACTAATAATAAGACTGCTGGATTTGATTCTTTTAGGATTTTTTTTAATACTGAGTTTATATCACTACTAGGTTTTCTTTTTAATAACACTAAGCTTTTGAGCAAGGCTACTAAGCTTTAACTACAGTTATACTACTATTCTTTACTAATACTGAGCTACTGAGCTTTCACTACAGTTATACTACTATTCTTCACTAATACTAAGCTACTGAGCAAGGCTACTGAGCTTTTACTGCGGTTATACTACTATTATTCAACAATACTAAGCTACTGAGCAAGGCTACTGAGATTTTACTACTAAAACACTACTACTCTAGATATCCTGCTAGTTCAGGGATGGTGGTGATCCTGGATAGTGGGAGCTTGTTCCATGATGATGGGAAAAATGAGGGAGAGAGGACCTCTATTTATAGCTTTAAGGCCTCCATAGAGATTCTCAAAATAGGGTACTTAGAAAAATCATAGTTGAGAGTTTTTAGCTGGTGAGACGTGTAGTTTTGGTGTAGAAGCGTGTTTGCTGAGAGAATTATGCTGGTGGTGCTTTTTCTTATCAAAATCATGTGATGTATTTGAGATAATTTGGCTGGTGAGATTCTCTTTTTTGAAAGAAAGTGGAGAAAATACAGCTCCTGACAATTGAAATTTCTTCTAGTCATATGATATATATGAGAGAATTATGCTGGTGCTTTATTTTAGTATTGTATCATTTCATATGGAGATTGCATCATTTCTATCAATTTTGATGTGTGTCATTATTACTAAGCAAAATTTGTTCTTGGAAAATATATTGAAGTTTTATGCATAGCCTTGAGGTATTTCTTCTTTAAATTGAATCAAGGTGGGGAAAATACAGCTTCTGATGCTTTGGTCCATCTTCATATACCTTTATTTAGATTAATTGCCTTCAATGACCTAGTTTGTTATTGATGATGCGATAAGGTGGATATATCCTTTGATACTATACTGTTTTGATAAGATCTTGCGGCTTTTTATTTGATATTTCTGTTTGGAACCTGTTGTTGTAATGTGTAAATATGTTTTGCGTAATTTGTTTTATTACCATTTTTTTTGTTTTATTGGTAAGCTTGAAACTGATACTCATGGTATGGAATACAACAGCGTAAGGATCAGGCCAGTGTGAGGGGCCATTGGAGGCATGTCGGGAGGTCACTGTGAGCATAAGGATGGTAAGCAGCATTGGAGGCATGTCAGGCGGGCACTATATGAGCGTAAGGATGGTAAGCGGCATCAGAGGCATGTTGGGAGGTCACTGTGAGCATAAGGATGGTAAGCGGCTTCGGAGGCATGTCGGGAGGTCACTATGAGCATAAGGATGGTAAGTGGCTTCGGCGGCATGTTGGGAGGTCACTGTGAGCGTAAGGATGGTAAGCGGTGTCAGAGGCATGTCAGGCAGGCACTATACAAGCGTAAGGATGGTAAGCGGCGTTGGAGGCATGTCGGGAGGGCACTGCAAGCGTAAGAATGGTAAGCAGCATTGGAGGCGTAAGGGGGGGTGAGGGCGGTGTTGTAGGCATGACTTAAGGGCCCCACAGCAGCATAAGGATTGTAAGCCAAGGAGAAGATGAGGTGGGGGTGCAGAAGCATAAGGAGTGGTGAGGGTAGTGTTCGAGTCTCATCTGGAGGGGGGTGCAGGTGCATAAGCATGCTAAGCGTCAAAGAGGATTAGGCAGGGAAGCAGAAGCCACTCAAGCTTGAGAGTAGGCATGGTAAAGGGGTGAGATGACCAGGCAGTCGGGCGGAAGTGTTCTCATGCACCAATATCAGCATGCCAAACTCCTGGGTAGCTCCATGAGGTAAAATTACCCAAACATTGCAAATAGTGTGGAAATGGGTTTGGGATTTGAGTGACATTCTCATGTGACACATGTGACTATTGACGTTGTCTTGATGCAGACGTGACGTGACCCACTAAATCCAGTGACTATAAAGTGACACTAATGCGACTGAAGCAAGATTTTATACTAACCACTGTGCAACATGAGGTCAAACCGCCAAAGATTGACCCAAGATTTTCCCTGGTGCTTCTTATATAAAAGACTTATATTTATTTTTCTTTTTAGTGTTTGAAGATAATCCAACAGAGGAAAATCAAGCCACTGTTGAACGATTGGTGGAAGAAACCTGCCCAAGTTCTCCAACACCAATTATAACTAAGAAATTAGACTTTCCAGGACCCATTATTCAGGACTCTGAGGGTGAGTACCCCCTTTATAAATTGCCATAACAATAATTCGTGTCCTGAAATCTTCTTATTTCTTTTTTCTGGAACTATTACTACCAGAAGAGGCTCCCAATACTCCATCCAATCAGATGGAGCTGGACTCAGAGGTAGAATTGACCCCTCAAAAGGGAAAAGAAAGGGTAATATACCCAGTGGAACAGAATCCACACAAGCAAGTGCCTTATCCCAAAGGCAAGTCCCAGAAATTCCCATGATATCTGAACCAGAGTTAGAACTAAGTATGATTAACGCAAACAGGTACCAATCACATTCAGAGGGCTCAGATAGACATTTACATGAGCCAGTACAAGCAGTACAAGCACAAGGACTGGGAAATGGTGCCACAAATACACCAAGGAGTGATGAACTCCTGGCACATACTCAAAAGGTTCCTCAAAGAGGAGGAAATAGTGAGATACTCCAATGGATGGAATCCACTATCATTCAAACCTCAAATCAAAAAGATCAAGGAGTACCACGCCAAAAAGAAGAAGGCAAGCAAGGAAGCAGCCCCAGTAGCTTCTACCAGCAAGCCCTAAGCCAACCTACTTCCCCAAGAAGGGAAGAAGAACAAGAACAAGAACTGGAGAAAACCATATTCCCGAAGTTACAAGATTCCAAAAATCCAAAAAGATGCCATGGACAATGTCTTCAACATGGCCAGAACCTTGTTGGAATTCAAGGACAAGGAGGAGCAAAGAATGAGACAACCTCATCTCCCACAGAAATAACCTTGTCCCCAGATGTTTTAAATACTTTAACAGAAATTAAAAATAGTATATTACCTTTAAAAGAAATTAAAAATACTTGATCATCATTACAAGAAATAAACAATAATTCATCTTCTTTAACAAAGATTGTTGTACAAAACAAAAATGAAATTGACAACATTAAATTTATTGTTGAAAATAACAAACCAAATGTTTCAATTGACAATATTCAGAAATTAATAGAAGGCAAATAAGAATTGTATAAATACATAGAATATATCAAAGATAAAACTTTGAGAATCAATTATGACATGAGTATTGATAATCTTACAGAAAAGTTGAACAAATTAAGTATTTCTGTAGAACAATTTGAAGAAAAGACTTCATCACACCAAAAATTACCTTTAGACTATGTGGAAAAAAGTGATTAAGCAAGAATTCATCTGAAAAATGATATTCAAAATGAAATAAGGCTTATTACTGAAAGAATGGATAAAATTAATGAGGCTAACTCAAATATGCCAAAGTTATCAACCCCATTTCCTCACATAAGAATCCCTGTTAAACCAAAAGAGGAATTAACAAATCCATTCATAACAGACTTGAGTCACCAAGAAAATAACCAAGTCTTAATGAAGGAAGCACCTCAATTAGAAGAATGGCCAACATTCACAGGGGAAGGTGAATATGACCATATGTCATTTATTAAAACAGTTTACATGTTACAAGAAGATTATGCCATACCAGATGAATTAATCACTGCCATATTACACTCACTATTTGAGAAATCTGCAAAAAGATGGTATTATTTCATAAGGCAAACAAATGGCAAAAATACCTGGTCTTGGGGGAAACAAGAAATAATCACCAAGTCAGCTAATGATTCCTGGAGGTACAAAATAGAAAATGCATTTGAAAACTCCTTATTTGACCCAGACAAAGATAAACCTTTGACTTGGTTCTTAAAACAAGTTGAAAGATTAAATGCACTGTACCCAGAAATGTCACAAAAAATGGTACACATGAAAATACTTAAGAAATGTGAAGAATAATTAGAACATTCCCTGAGAAGCAGGTGCATAGAACCATGCTCCACAGAAGAGTATATCAATGTGCTAGAAGAGATAGTGACAAGGACAACGACTGGCTGAACCTGGAAAAGATTGGACACCAAAAGTCCAAATAAGCCATTTATCAAAAAAGATAAAGCAAAAGAAGCTTTCAAGCCCAATACATCCAACAGTAATAATAAAATAAAATTCCACAGATGTGGAGGTATTGGACACTTAGCCAATAATTGCCTTAAAAAAGCAAAAATCAATGAAATTGTGGAAACAGAGGACCACAATGATAAAGAAGAAGAATCTGATTCTGAAAAGGAAAATGAAGAATCAGAAACTTCTGAAATTTATGAAATTAATATAATTGATGCACAAATTAATAATATTGACTTAATAAATGAATTACCAGATGTCAATTCAAACTTACCCCAAGTTGGAACATCTGATATAAACCTGACAAATATACAAGATGCTAAATTGTATAGAACCAAACCAGAAAAAGGGATGGGAGATGCAGCTGGCAAATAAAGTATAAATATTGTAATGGTGGGAAACCAAGAGGCAAAAGTGAACTTAGATACAGGAGCATATTGTACCTGTGTTAGTGAAAGTTATTTGAAAACAATTGTACCAGATTGGGAAGAAAAACTTATACCAAAACAATGAGTCAAATTTAGTACTGCAAGTGAAAGCATGAAGCCCCTTGGAATAATTGACTTAACACTCATTTTTCCTCATCTTTCACAATGTATCAGATTGAAAGTAGAATTTGTAGTAATGGACAACTGCACTAGTAACCATTTTATACTTTGAAATGACTACTTATTGATTTATGGCATAGATATCTCTAACCAATAAGATATATATTTTACTATAGGAGACAATGAAAGACAAAAATTTCGCTTTTTCAATAACAAAAGACAAATTACAGTTGTCAAGAATGAAGAAAAAAGCCCAGAAATTGATTTTTTTTTCAATAACTGAACAGCTAAAAGAGGCAGAATTCAATCATGAATTGACTTTAACAATGAGAGAAAGATTGATTTAACTCTTATTTAAATATGAAAATGCCTTTGAAACTAACAAGGAACCACTAGGTTCCATAATTGGACATGAGGTAGACATAATCCTTAATGTAGAAAAACCTTATCCATCTCTATTAAGAAGACCAGCTTATCTAGCCAGCCCAAGAGCTAGAGAAGCTTTAGAGGTACAAATTAAAGAACTAATGGACCTTGGAGTATTAAGGGAAGTAGGACATAATGAACAGGTAGAGGTCACTACACCTGTCATTATAACCTGGCATAATGGAAAATCAAGGATGGTAGGGGACTTTAGAGCTCTAAACAACTATACTATCCCTGACAGATATCCAATACCCAGACTCCATTAGACATTAACACAGTTATCTCAGGCTAAGTTCATCACAGCCATGGATGCTCTAAAGGGTTTTCATCAAAATTTCTTAACAGAAAATTCCAAGAAACTACTAAGGATAATAGTCCACTGTGAAATCTTTGAATATCTGATAATGTCATTTGGTATAAAAAATGCACCATCCCATTACCAAAGGATGATGAATACCATATTTCCTGAAGAATTATCAGAAGTATGGCTTATTATTTCTATTGATGATGTCATAATTTGCTCAGAGACTTGGGACAGTCACCTATCAAGACTAGAAAGGGTCTTGCAAAATATAGTCCAAGTAAACATGAAAATCTTTCTTAAAAAGTGTGATTTTTCATACAGTAAACTGAAAGCACTAGGACATGTTGTATCTGGACTAAGTTTGGGCATAGACAAGAACAAAGTGGCAGCAGTACTATTGAAACTAATGCCCCAAACAAAGAGAGAAATGCAATCATTTCTAGGATTTGCTGGTTATTACAGACAACATATAAAAGATTTTGCATGAATTGCTAAGTAATTGTATAAGCTCTGTGACCAACAGAAAGTTGATGAAACGACTGAAGAAAGAGTTAAGGCAGATGAAGAATTGAAAAATTCCTTAACAAATTCCCCATTTCTTCTAATGCCAGATTGGAAGCTACACTTTAAGCTATAAATTGATGCTTGTGGAGAAGGACTAGGTGCTGCACTACACCAGACACAAATCATCAATGACAAACCTGTTGAAGGAAGAATTTGCTTCATTTCAAGACAAATAAAGCCAACAGAAGCAAGGTATGGAGCAAGCCAAATGGAATGTCTATGCTTAGTGTGGGCTTTAGAAAAATTACACTATTTTTTGGATGTAACAGTGTTTGATGTAATTACAGATTGCAATGCAGTAAAATCTTTACTTAACATGAAATCCCAAAATACACATATGTTAAGATGGCAAGTTGCCATCCAAGAATATAGAGGAAATATGACTATAGTTCATAAATCTGGTAATATTCATAAAAGTCCAGATGGGCTCTGGCAAATACACCTGAAAATACAGCATGGGTACCACAGGAAGAGCACCATATATAAGGCATATGTGTAACAGATATAGGCATAGAATTCTTTAGCCAAGTTCAAGAAAGCTATAAAATGGATAAAAACTGCCATATATTATGTCAACCTCTAATGAAAGACTGTAAATACACATCACTTTCATCAAAACTAGATGAAACATGGAAAAAAACATATGATGAAGGAAGATTCCACCTCCTTGATGGAATCCTTTACCATAGAACTAAACATAAATGTGTTATGACTTTAACAGATAGAACTCCAATTAACACTATACTACATGAATGTCATGATAGTGTTGCAGCTGGAAATTTCCCAGAAGACAGAACACTGGAGAGGGTAAAAACCTGCTCTTGGTGGCCAAATTGGAAGAAAGATGTTGCAGAATACTGCCAAACCTGTGACAGATGCCAAAAAGCAAACAGAGCCACAGGTAAGAAATTTGGAATGATGATCCAACTCCAAGAACCAAACTCCCCTTGGAAAATAGTTCATATGGATTGGGTAACATCATTACCTCCAGGAAGAGACAGAAGTTACAATTCTTTCCTAGTATTAGTTGACAGACATAGCAAAAACCCAATCTTTTTACCATTTCACAAGGATGACACAGCTATGGATACAGCCATAATTATCTGAAATAAAGTTATTAGCCACACAGTCTTATTCCAAAACATCATAAGTGATAAAGACCCAAAATTCACTTCAGCATTATGGACAAACCTCTATAACCTGTTTGGAAAAAAACTATCATTCTCAACAGCTTACCACCCCCAAACTGATGGTCTAGCAGAAAGAATGATAAAGACATTAGAAGACATGATCAGAAGATTCTGTGCTTATGGCCTAGAATTCAAAGATTCTGATGGTTTTACCCATGATTGGTGTACATTAATACCATCTCTTGAGCTGGCATATAAAACATCAATCCATTCTTCAACTGGAAATACACCTGCAATGCTAGAAAAAGGCTAGAATCCAAGACTCCCTTATGATACCCTCAAAAAGGACTTTGTGGATATACACCCAACAGAAATTAGCTTCAAGTCAATGCTTGACAAAGCAAGACAACATGAAAACAGATGTATGCAAGATTCTTTCAAGTATGCAAAAGAAAGATGGGATAAAAGTCATAAACCGCCTGACTTCAAAATAGGAGACTTGGTCCTAGTGACAACTCTAAATTTCAATAATATAAAAGGCGCAAAGAAATTGAAATATTCCTTTGCAGGACCATTTATGATAAAAGCACTACATGGACCTAATGTTGTGCAATTAGAGCTCACAGGTGAACTAATGAACAAAAACCCAACTTTCCCTGTAAGTCTGATAAAACCTTACATCTCAGGTGACAAGGAGTTATTTGACTGAGAAATAACCCCCCCACTTGAAATACCCCCTTTAGAGGAAGGAGAAGAAAAGAAAATTGTAAAAGTCCTTAAAGAAAGAAGGACAAGAAACAAAAAAGAAAGGGAATACCTCGTAAGGTATAGAAATACAACCCAAGAAGATGAATGGCTACTTGAGAAGGATATAACAAATGCTGATAAACTATTAAGAAGGTTCAGACATGAAAGAAAGCCTAAATAATAGAAAAATCAAGCATTATTGAGCTTCAAGACAAAACAGGTCTATTGAAGAGGTAGGACAGTGGATTATACCCTAATTAACTATATCAGATTGTGGTACAATCTTTTTTGGTGGTAGGGAATGTGAGCCTTTGAGATATGACCACATATCCAAAAAAGGTCACAGCAAAATTTCCGTAATAATCATACTTATAATAACTATGTCAAAGACTAGTTAAAATACCATAAATAACTCCAAAATCTGAATTCACTAAGAATCTAATGAGTAAACATTTGAAATAAATTACACCATGAGATTCCTCATGGTAGATTACACATATGTCATTTTTATGGCATATCTGAAAATTCAATAATTACTGAAGTATAAGTAATAATACCTTAAAAAAGGTATAAAACCTTATTTAACTCAGAAACCAATGGAACAACATATGAAATAAATTGTACCATTGGATTCTCCATAAGCTTCACATATAAAACAATTATAAAGCTATTCTCTAAAGTCAATACTTAAGGAATTAAGCTGAATATATGCACTTTTTTGGTTGATGTATATATTCATGGTTCTTAGCTAATATCTCTTGAAATATACAAGATAGAGAGATAAACAAAAAATAAAGTCACCATGTAATTACTGTAGGAACGCAGATATGAACCTTATTACACAAGTCATCAACAAGGTTAAAAGTTGTAATGGATTATTGAATAAAATCAATGGAGCTGTTGACCACTTTGTTGTGACGGTGACTCCTTGAAATCATGGTTTGAAGTTTAAAATATTAAATTGCAACAGAAAAGATGAGTTACAAGAAAAATCATCAAAAATAGAGTTTTGATCATGTAATTAAACTCTCTTCGAAGTTTAATAAGAAGATGCCAGGCTATCAGAATCCACTCTCACAATAGCTTTAGCATGTATAACTTAAACATTATTAATGATCAAAGTTTAAGCTTAAATTTGATCATTTATGATCACTCACTGTAATTTTATTATAGGTTTTAAAGTCATATAAGTGATAAAACTGGTAAATACTATTCGATTGTGATTAATACTAATAGAATTCACAAAGTTTAGGCTTCTTCCGAGCCTATGATTTCATCAAAGTTAGATTTATAGTGATAACTCTAAATGATGGTGTAATAATGAGATAAGATGGTTTGATCATGACGTCATCATCACTAAACCCAAAAATACTGATTATTTCCAGTGGATACCCTCAGTACACGTCTACTCGAAGCCTACTGGACTCTAGAAGGGAGGTATCTACTATAAATAGAGCTCTTTTACTCTATTTTCCCCTCAGACGCATCAAAACATTAAAACAATTAAACCAAAGGTAAAAATATCTATTCTATATATATAAATCCTTTATATTGGAATAAACCAAAGATAATCTTTATTCTAATCATCATTTTTGACATGATTAATTCAATTGTTCTGGTGTTTTGTCATAATTCTCTTAAAAATCTCAAATCCACATAAAATCAAGAAAATTTGTAATTTCTCTTATTTTTTATTGTAAATACAATTCAAATAAGTTGTACTTATATTATTCGGCATGCATTTATTCAGTATTATTATACTAAGTGTTAAAAGTAAGTTATTCTCTATTATTATAATAATTTTCTCTTTATTATTGCTTTAATAATTCTTGAATTAATATAACTACTATTTCTATTAATTTATAACTTTAATATTAGTAATATTCTTGTTATAAATTGTTTTTATCAATAAAAGACAGTTTTTTACACCTTTATTATTTGTTGGTAACACTAATAAAGTGCTTTTAAATATATTAATTACTGTATATTAATATATTTATTTATTATATCATCTTTTTATAATATAAATTATATTATTTATTCAATAATATAATTATTTTTATGCCTTAATTATAATGATTATTTATTATTATAATTATCTTTATCTTATTTACTTTATTTATAAGGACATTCAGAGTACAATAAGTAGAATATTAGTAATTCTTACTTATTGTTTCATAGTCAAACCTTACAGTATAAGAGTACACCAATCATGGATAAAGCCATCAGAATCTTGAAGCTCCAGGCCATAAGCACAAAATCTTCTTATCATGTCCTCAAAGGTTTGAATCATTCTTTCTGCTAGCCCATCTGTTTGTGGATGGTATGCTGTTGAGAATGATAGTTTGGTACCCAAAGGCTTATGTAAATTATTCCATAAGGCTGATGTCAATTGTGGGTCTCTATCACTAATGATATTTTTAAAGAGACCAGTATGGGATATAACTCTGTTCCAAATAAAAAGAGCTGTATCCATAGCCTGATCATCTTCATGATATGGTAAAAAGATTGATGTTTTGCTACATCTGTCAAAAATGATAAGACATGAATTGTATCTTTTATCACCTCCAGGTGGTAATGCTGTTACCCAATCCATATGCACCACTTCCCATGGGGTACTTGGTTCTTGGATATGAATCATTAATCCAAATCTTTTACCAGTAGCTTTATTGGCTTTCTGGAATCTATCACAACTATGATGGTACTCAATGACATCTTTTCTCCAAGATGGCCACCAGGCACATCTCTTAATTCTTTCCATTGTTTTGTCTTCATACAGATGTCCAGAATAAATGTTATCATGGCATTCCAGTAGTATTGTGTTGATCAAAATCCTACTACATAAGACCATGACACATGTGTGTTTAGACCTACCATCAAACAAATGGAATCTTCCATTTTCATAAGATGTTTTCCAAATATCATCCAGAGAGTTAGCCAGGAATGTATTTTTGCAATATTTATCACATAGAGTAGTAAGAATATGACAATTATTATCTTGCTTGTAGCTTTCTCTAACTTCTTCAAAGAATTCTGTCCCCACATCTGTGATTTTCATTCCTTCAATTGTAATTTGAGGTTCTGCATTTGTAGGAACATAGGCAGGATTGTCAGGTTTATTGGGTAATACCCATCTAATCAAGCCATCAGCGTTCTTGTGAATATTTCCAGCTTTATGTACTATGGTCATATTTTCCCTATACTCCTGAATAGAAATCTGCCATTTTTACATGTGTCTGTTAGGAGTCTTGATGTTAAGAAGTGATTTTACTGCATTACAATCGGTAATTACTTCAAACAAACTACCATCAAGATAATAATGAAGTTTTTCCAGAGTCCAAACAAGGCAAAGGCACTCAATTTGAATAGCTCCATATCTAGCCTCAGTTGGTTTTATTTTTCTTGAGATAAAGCAACTTGGACCCTCATGAGGCTTGTCATTGACAGTTTGAACTTGATGAAGAGCTTCACCTAGGCCTTCACCACATGCATCAATATACAGCTCAAAAGGAAGTTTCCAATCTGTCATCAATTATAATGGTGCATTAGTCAAGGAATACTTGATTTTTTCATATTCTTGCATTCTTTCCTGTGTCATCTCAAAGACAGTATTTTGATCACAAATTCTGTACAGTGATTTGGCATGGCTTGCAAAATCTTCAAGGTGCTGTATGTAATGACTGGAAAACCCTAAGAAAGACATAGTTTCTTCTTTGTTCTGTGGAATTTTTTTCAGTAAAACTGCAGACACCTTGATATTATCAACACCAAGGCTCAGTCCTGATACTACATGTCCTAGAGCTTTCAGCTCATGAAACCCAAAATTACATTTCTTAAGAGATATTTTCATGTTCACTTGAAAAATATTTTTAAGTACTTATGAAAGTCTCTCTAAATGCAATCGCCAGGTTTCTGAACAAATGATAATGTCATCAATATAAATGATTAACCATCCCTCTGATAATTCATGTGGGAAAATGGTATTCATTGTTCTTTGGTGATGGGAGGGTCCATTTTTAATACCAAAAGCATCCTCAAGTATTCATGAATACCACAATGAGCAATAATCCTCAAGAATCTCCTAGCATGAGGTGTTAAAACATTCTGATGGAAACCTTTAAGAGCATCCATAGAAGTGATCAACTTTGCTTTGAATAATTGAGTCAAAGTGTCATGGATTCTAGGGATTGGATAACTGTCTGTAATAGTGTAGGTATTCAATGCTCTAAAATCACCAACCATCCTTGATTTATTATTATGCCAAGTAATGATTAAAGGAGTTTTGACTTCTACTTCTTCATTGTTCCCAACCTTTCTAAGACCTCCCAGTTTCACTAGCTCATCAATATGACTTTCTAATGCTTCTCTATCCCTAGGGCTAGCTGGGTAAGCTGGTCTTTTTAACTGTAAGGTTTGACTATGAAACAATAAGTAAGAATTACTAATATTTTACTTATTGTACTATGAATTTCCTTATAACTGAAATAAATAAGATAAAAATAATTATAATAATAAAGAATTATTATAACTATGGCGTAAAATGATTATATTATTAAATAAATATAATAATATAGTTTTATATTATAAAAAAAATAATATAATAAATAAATATATTAATATAAGATAATTAATGTATTTAAAAGCACTTTATTATTGTTACCAACAAATAATAAAGGCGTAAAAAATTATTTTTATTAATAAAAAACAATTAATAACAATAATATTACTAATATTAAAGTTGTAAATTAATATAAATACTATTTATATTAATTATAGAATTATTAAAGTAATAATAGAGAAAAATTATTATAATAAGAGAAATAACCTACTTTTAATACTTGATATAATAATATTGAATAATTTTTTGCCAAAAAAATGTAAATACAACCTTTTCAAATTGTATTTACAATGAATTTTAAGAGAAATTACAATTTCACTTGAGTTTACGTGGAATAGAGGTTTTTAAGGGAAATTTAAACAAAACAATTAAATAATTTTTATAATGACATCAAAGGTGATTATTATAATAAGATTATCTTTGGTCTTTGATAATATAAGGGTAAAGAAGGTACCTTTTGATTTAATGATTTAGTGTTTTGTAAGCATCTGAGGGGAAAACAGAGTAAAAAGAGCTCTATTTATAGTAAATACCTCCCTCCTAGAGTCCAAAAGGCTTCTAGTAGACGTGTACTGATGCTTTCTACTATAATTGATAAATATTTTAAGGTTTGGTGATGATTACATCATGATCAATATTTTAAGGTTTGGTGATGATTACATCATGATCAAACCATCTTACCTCATAATTACACCATTATTTAGAGTTATCACTATAACTCTAAGTTTGATGACATCATAGGCTTTGCAGAAGCCTAAGCTTCGTGGCTTTTATTAGTATTAATCATATTCTAATAGTATTCACCAGTTGTATCACTTATATGACAGCTTATATGACTGTTAAGCTCAAAATAAGATTACAGTGAGTGATCTTAAATGATCAAATTTAAGCTTAAGCTTTGGTCATTAATAAATTTTAAGTTATACACGCTACAGCTATTCTGAGAGTGGATTCTGATAGCTTTGCATGTCCCCATTACACTTCCAAGAGCATTTCATTACATCATCAAAACTCTATTTTTGATGATTTTCCTTGTAACTCATCTTTTCTGTTGAAATTTAATATTTTAAACTTCAAACCATAATTTCAAGGGGTTATACCTTGAATATTTTAATAAAAAATATGTCATTCTTCACGAATGAATTAGTAGATTCTGACTGTCTACCCTTTTTTAAGTTTGGACCACTTTCACAACAAAGTGGTCAACAGCTCTATTGATTTTAAGCAATCATCCATTACAGTTTTCAACCTTGTTTATAGCCTATGAAATAAAGTTCTTTTCTGTTCTCCTACAGTAATTATGTGGTGACTTTATTCTTGGTTTATTATCCTATCATGTGTATTTGAAAATATATTAGCTAAAATCCTTGAAGATATGTGTTGACCAAAAAAGTGCATATATTCAGCTTAACCTCTTAAGTATTTATTTTAGAGGTTAGCTTCTTAATTGTTTTATGTGTAGAATTATATGGAGAATCCAATGGTACAATTTATTTCACATGCTGTTTCTTTGGTATTTGGAATAATTAAGGATTCATGTTTTTTATAAGGTGTTATTACTTATAACTCATTAAATATTGACTTTACTGATATGCTATAAAAATGGTATATGTGTATTTTACCATTAGGAATCCAATTGTGTAATGTATTTCACATGTTTATTGATTGGCTTTTAAGTTCAACTAAGTTTTATGCCTATTTATGGCAGTTTTGTAGCTTTAAGGTAATTATTTTTAAGGTATAATTATTTTAAATATTTCTTGTGACCTTTTTGGGTATGTGGTCATATCTCAAAGGTTCACATTAATAGTGGAGGGTAAGTTCTTTCCACATTAAGAATAATGTCCACTTCATAGCCTTTTATAGCCCCAAGTGGTTCATTATCAGAAGCAAAGGCCTCTCTGTATTGAAATAAAATCTCAATAAGTTCTTCCTTCATTTATAATGTTAATTCAGTACTAATTTATGCTTCAGTTAACTGATCTGACACAAATGTTTCTTTATTAACATTCTTTACTTGTCTAATGACAGTTATTTTTCTTCTTTCTTGAGGAAAACAAAATTTTTGCCTTTTCTTTTCCCCTATAGTGAAATATCTGTCTTTGCCATTATTAATATCAATTCCATAAATATTGAGATAATCATTTCCAAGTATAAAGTGTTGTGAAGTACAATTATTCAAAACAACAAATTCAAATTTTAATCTGATACTTCATGCAGGATGAGTGAATATCATTGCTGCTTTGAAAATTCCCAAGGGGTGCATATCTTGGCTAGCACTGCTGAATTTTATACCTTCAATTGGAATTAGGCTTTCATTCCAATTGGTATATATCCTGTCAAGGTAATCCTTTCCAACACCATTACAAAAAGCACATGAGTCAAGAGGTAACTTGAATTCCCTTTTATTTATCACATCATTAGTGATACAAGATGCTCCAGATGTATAACCTTTGCCTCTGGAAGGTTTAGCTTTCTGCATTTTTCAATCTTGCATATGTATGAGATCCATACATTCATCACTGTGCTGTGGTAAGTGAGTATGTACTTCTGTGACTTCAAAGGAAACATTAATATTTTCTATACTAAGTTCATCTGGTATTTCCTCTTCTTAAGAAGGCTCAGAATCACTTTCATGTAAAGATACATTATTTGGTTCTCTTGTGTCTCCAACTTTATCTATTTCTATCTCATTTATTCTTGTCTTTTTGGGACAAGTTTTTGTCAAATGAGATTTACTTCCACATTTATGAAATTTCAAAAGAGCTTTGTCATGTGGTTTATTGGGTTTTGGAATTGGTTTCCCATTGGGGGCTTATACCAATTCCTTCCAATTTTTGTGCTAGTTGCGATGTCTTCCATGGCATTGATATAATCTTCTGTAAAGCAAGGCTCAATACATCCTCTTTTTATAGAATGCTTAAGGTCACCACAACATTTTCTTAATATACTTTTATTAATTATTGTTCAAGACATATCAGGATGAAGAGCAGTTAACCTGTCTTTCTGTGTAAGAAACCAAGACATGGGCCTCTCCCTTTCAATATTAAAAGTGGCTTCTTCAAAAGAATTTTCCATTTTAAATCTCCAGGAATCATTTTCCCATTTGTAAATAATTTGTTCTTTCCACCAAGGCCAAGAATGCTTACCATGGTCTTGTCTCATTTTGTAATACCATTTCTTTTCTGATTTGGTAAACAGGTAGTGTAATCGGGCACTTATGTATTCATCTGGTATGTTAAATTCTTCTTTAAACATATCAATTGTTTTCATAAATTCCATATGATTATATTCTCCTTCACCACTGAAGGTTGGCCATTCCTCTAATCTTGGGATTTCTTTAAAATTACAAGCAGTCTCTACATCAGAATTGCTTGAAATTGTATGATGTAATTCATTACTCATGTTTAGCACCTTTCTGTCAAGAATTGTTGTAGACTGTCTTGGCAAATCATTCTTCAGTGATATTTTATTAATACTTTATTGAATATCTTCTTTCAATTAAAGTCTTGCTTTATCACTTTGTTCCAATAGTTCTTGGAAAAGAGCTTCATTGTGGCCAGTTGAGCTGTCCAAGTTCTGAAGTTGTATTCTTAATTCTTTCAACTGTCTAGTTATAAAAAAAATAGAGTTGTCATCTGGTTGATTGAGTAAGGTAACTTTAGACTCAATTCTTGAACAAATCTTTGTCCAAGACAAGATATTGTCTTTATTTATATTTTCTAGACCAATAATGGTCTTTTGTGACTCTTTCACTTGCAATATCTCTCTACCCAACTTCTGTTGGATATACTCAACATTATTAAGCATTGCTAAAATTTCTTTATTACAAGTTTTAAGATGAGTTACAAGCTGTACTAGGTCTACTTCTTTTTAAATGAATGTTTCAATCTGTCCTCCTCCTTGTTTTTGAATTCCATCAGAGTTCTTTCCATATTGAACACATTTTCCATGGCCATCTTCTCCTTCTTGGGAATTCTGTAATTATGTGGGTAAGGCTTTTTCCACTTGGATTTTGCCTTTCCCTTCTGATTGCTCTTTGGGGTTTGATTGTCCTTGTTTGGCACTTTTTGAGGCGTACTTTTTCTTGTTGAGGCTTAGGGAGCTTTCACTGGGCCAACTTCTTCTTCTGGTCCTCTGAAAAAATGCTTTGGGTTTTCCACCAAGCTTTTATCTTTTGGACTTGTCCATTGCAAGACATGGGTGTCCAACCCCTCAGAAGTTCTTCTGTCTTTTCTGGGCCCATGAACCTCTTCACTTGAAGATAAGAGTTCAGTATGCCTATCCAAAGACTTGGAAGAAGTTCTCACTGTTTCTGCTTTTCCACCATAAATCAGTTCTTGTACTGAGACTGGTATATCTCTATTGCTGCCTGTTGGAAATGATTCAGGTCTGACAACAGTAATAGCAGTTATGTCAGCTTCTGGACTCTCAAAATGATTTTCAAAGGTGCTGGCTAACCTTTGGGAACTGGTGGAAGTTCTGGCATCCTCCATTTGTGCCTCTCCTCTGGGCTGACAGTCTTGTCTTTTGGATTTTTGACTTGAATGTCATGGTCCAGATCCATTTGATTGGATGGAGTAATTGCTTTCACTTATAGTAGCAGTCTTTTCACATTGCGTTTAAGAAAAATGGACTAAGAAATTAATTGAATTCACCTGCTGGACCTTTAAAGGGTTTTGGGCTGGTTTGGATTTCAATACTAGACTCTGATTCCTCAGAGTCTGAAGAGCTTTCTCTGATGGATGACACTAGAGAAAAGTAAAAATATAAGTAATTTAATTTCAAAATTAAAATAACTTATAAACTCAACTGATTGAATAAAGTTGTTTTAATGTAGCTTATGGCGAAATATGTCAAAATTAAGATAAAATGTCTAAAGATAAAATAAAAAAATGTCTTTAATAAATATTTTTGAATTTTTTATGTGATTTTATATGTTATTTTAAAGAAATAATGAGTATGCAATTAATAATTTATTAATCAAAACTGTATTATTATTCACTTTATACTAGAATAACTCAAAGAATAAATTTCAAGTCTGTGATGTGAAAAAGCCACTGGTTAGAAAAAAGAAATTTATTCCAAGTCACTCACTAGTATATTGCTTCAAACAATATTCTTAGGAAAAAAAACTTTATTAATATTATAAAGATTATTCATGAGGGATAAGTCCCAAAAAAGCCAATATTAAGATAAATATGGCAATTGTATGTCAAAAAAGAGTAAAATAAGGTCTAGAATATGATTTATGTCTTAAAAATTGGTTAAAATCAGGGCCAGGCCCCCAAATGTAAGGTTTGTCTATGAAACTCTTCATAATAGTAACAATATCAAGAGTACTATGACTGTCCTCAGTAGAAAAATATGATATATCAAAATGCTATAACCACAAATTAAATATAATGATTAAAATAATTATATTAAAAAATCAATTCAATTATTATTTTATAATATAATAATAAAAAAATCAATAATTATAATAAATTATAATTATCCTATTATTGTTATAGTCACTGACAGTTATAACAATAAGAAGTGTAAAGCTCTTACTGAGACAATTACACGTGGAAAATATAAATATTATTTATAAAAAAAAAAGGAAAATGCACACTGTGTAGATATAATTCTTATCAAAAAATTCTATATAAAAAAAACTAATAATAGATAATAAAGATATAAAGTTTTAGCGAAAAACTTACTTATAATATAAATTTAATACAACAAGTCAAATACAACAGTTATTATATTAAGTAATTGTTTTAAGTTAAAAACACACTAAAAATCAATATTTTCAAAGATAAAACATCTTTTTAGAATAAAAATATTTTTCAAAGAGTTTTTAAGACGAATTTGTGGATTTCAAAAGATTTTTTAAAACAATAATTTTATTAAATAAAATATATTATTGGTGATTAAAACAATAATATAATTTCTATTATTTAAATTCTTTAATTTAAGATTTCTGAAGAATAAAATACTTAAGAAATACTTTAATGATAAGATTTTATATATAATAAAACTTTACCTGTTAAATGTCTAATATAATTGGATTGGATTGAATTGATGGACAAAAACAGTGATGAATAGACTCTTTTTATGTCTAAAGAGCAGCTCTCATGATTAATAATGGATATAGAAGGCGTTCTCAGTTCTACTTAAAAGCCATGCTTATAAATAAGGTTCTTAACTTAAGGTAACTTATTTTTAATTCCAATTTAAAGTTACTGGTGTTATTCTTAACTCCAAGTAACTTTAATCCGCATTTAAGTTAATTATTTTAAGTTTTCATATAAAACAAGCTTATTTATATTAAATTTCATCACATGAAAAGCTAAAAAAATAGAGTTTCGAGTAAAAATCTCTTAAACTCAATTTTTAATTAATTTTTAAAGAAATCTTAATTTTCTCTAAGTATAATTGAAAGAGTAGTTTTCCAGGCTAATTAGCAATAAAACCAGCTTATAAAAGGTACTTAAAATTTGGTGTAAACACAGATAACATTGAATTTTAGGCTGTGTGAAATCTTCAAGCAAATCAATTAAGGTTTGAATTTTTAATGAATTTTTGCAGTCATTGCTCTTTTTCCACGTAAAATAGAAATACATACTAAACCTTAACTTTTGATAAGGTTTTGATACTTGTAGCTATAAAACTTTGAGTTTATTCAACCTTTGACAGCTCTCAAAACTTTAATTTAAAGCTTGCATATTGGGATTTACCCTTTGGCAGCTTGAAGTTCCTGTCCAAATCGGGATAAAACCAGTTTACACTTTAAGGTTGGATTAAATTCTAATCTTAAAGCTTAAACAAGGTTGAAAATCCTCCAATACAGGTGGAAAACCTTAATTGAATCCTTGAAGATCCAAAAAGTTGGGTACCCCAGCTCTATTTGGTCTTTTTCCTTTGTCCCACCGTTTTGTGTGGATTTTGCCCTTTTATTTATTTAAAGCCATACTATGGCCTTAAACACTTTCAAATTGAGGTCACTCAGGGTTTAAATTCTGTATCGCATATCCTTAGCCAATTCAGTAAGTATACACAACACCTCAATTTTAACTAAAATTTTGGTAAGCTTGCATAAACCTTATGCAACTTTAAATTTAAGCTTATTCAAGCTTAAATTTAATAATTTTAAAAAAATGTTAAAAAAGTTACATTAGTTCTGTGAGATTCTTAAATCTTCCAATAACTTCAGAAGTAAGCATTTTTGGATATAATACCCTATGGGTGTACCCTAGGTTATTTTTGGTGTAGAGTCCAAAAATGACATAATAATTATAACTTTGTTTATCCAAACAAAAGCTATACTTATTTTTTGTTATTTTTCATTTCAATTTCAACTGAAATGTCTGTTCAAGACTAAATCAGCTGTATATAAAGCTATTTGTGGCCTTATGGGTATGTCTAATATACATCACAGGCTCACACATTGATTATAAGACTAAATACTATTAAATACTTAAACTTCTTAAAATGGCTATTGATATAATTTTCAAGGTGCTTCATCATAAATTTCTAATAGAAATAAATAAAGAATCTCTTACCTTTATCTGGGGTATTCTTTTTTTACTTTTATTTTTCCATATCGGCTCTTACTATTCAAAAGATATATAGCCCTAAATCTCTTCCATATTTAGCAGGAAGTCCTTCCCATCATAAAACTCTAACTTATATATGGTTTCTGATAGAATTTATATGGTTAGTTCAATGAAATTATATACTTATTAATAATTGAATCAAATATAAGTGTTCAAATTTATACATATCTGTCAAATGTAAATACTGAGGGGTGATTGTTATGATTGAGGGTAAATATTTAACCTAATTTTCAGTTAGAGAAATATTAAATAAATTCACCCTTGGAGATTCTTTCTTTGGTAATATTCTTACTTCTTTGGTAGGGTTTCCTTAACATCACAAATGTATAGATATTTATTTTTTTATAAGTATAAGTTTTAGTAAATTAGTAATTTAAGTTTAGTTTTATGGTATAATTTCCTTTTTATAACTTATTTACCTTCTTTCTCTTATCTTTTATCTCTATATTACAAAGTAAGGATGGCTATCTACATATATTGTGTATGATTATCATTTGCTATCGCAATAGAGAGTACTTTGGGATGCTCTCTTCATTTAAAACATGTATTTATTTGTTTAAATTTCTACTATTATAAATGCTTATCAAATAATAGAAATGAATCATTTAACTCTCTATTCATATTTCTCCATTCAATTAATGAAGTTATTTTGAATGATGGCATGTTCTAAATTCAGGGCTAGGTAGTAGTTTGCTTAAGTGACTAGGGTAACTCTCATAGAGTAATTTTCAGGGACTTGTATCATTATCTGAATAAATATACAAGATCATCACCTGAATGGAGAAAGACCAAAGGAAATTCAAAATAATATAGTAGGAGTTCCAATCAATTATTTTAGATCCATATATATAGGTTCTATTCCACTTTATATTTATATTGATCATATATTTTGAATTTCAATGTTGAAATATTAAAAATAAGTAGTCATTTTATTTCTCTTTTGATTCTGATTTTGAATTTAAACTCCATCTTTAATTTCAATTTCTGTTTCAAATTTCACATTGATTATTTGTTCCTGTAAATAGCTAGGAAAAGTTGTTTTCAAATAAATATATCAAACAATTCCTCTTTTTGTCCTAAAAAGACGTTTTCTTACAATTTATTTCAATTTTTTGCAAATTATCTATTGATAATAATGCCTTTTAAAATGATGAGAAGTAAACAATTCCTTTTGATTTATTGAGCTTTTAGGAAGTGAATTTTCAGGAATACTCTATTTTCTAGTGATTCAAGTAATATATCTATCAAGTTAAGGTTAGTCCATTGAAATAATAATGATAATCGCTATTATTACAATTTATTTGACTGTACCCAAATGAGCATATAAAGTAATTTGGTCTTATAGCCACAACTATGGATATAATTATTATCCAAATATAAAAAAAGATGATTTTAAAAAATTGTATGATAACTGATATAATCAAAACAATTTGATAATTAAAATCATAATACTTTTGTTTGAAAATGATACGGCCATTATATCATTATTATTTTCCAATGGAAATAATGATGATATGAATATAGGCCCTCTATTAAACACATTCATGTTTTATTTTTATGAATTAAGTCCAATTTAGGGATACTCTGGTTAGGTGTTAATGTGTAATAATAATTTGAGAAGAATCATTCTAAGAAGGAAATGAAAGGTTAAAAAAAGGATATTGCTTCAAAACTAAGCTAACAGCTTTTAAATAGTGAGAAACACCAAAACATAGGAAAAATCATCTTTAATAAATGAAAATAAGCCAAAAAATTCCAAAACAACAAACTAAGGGGCATCCAAAGAACTCGGGGATTCTATGAAATATCCTGAGACATTATTTTACAAAATCAACATAAATTATTATAAAGTATAAGAAGACAGTCAAATTCTAATATTTTAATTATCCATTTCTAAGAATTGTAAATAATAAAACACGTCATTAATTTACAATTGAGAATATTGATTAAAAAACAGTAATAAAGTGGCTCCTTTTATTACTCAATACAATGATTTGGAATCAAAGAATCTTTCAGAGAATTTTAATTTAAAAAATGACTCACTATGATAAAAATTCAAGTTTCAACCTATAATGTATTGAATTTTAATTAAAATTGACGCTACAAGTGTGTCATGGGGGCTCTTGGCAAGCAAGATTGGAAGAGAGCTCAGTGAAGAATATCTTTATTTAAATGACCCAAAATATTTGTAGAAATAAAAGAATATATGTTTTAAATATATATTCAGTATAAAATAATGAAGAAGAGAAACAAGCCAACCAAGTAAGTCATTAGATTACTCTTTCAGCATGTTCAGAGGTGATAAAATAATTGGTTGATATATTACCACCAATATCCACTGAAAATGTGAGGAAAAGGTGAAAATGAGTAAATGAAGAATATCAGTATTGATTCTTCAAGATTGTAAAAAATAAAGATTGAAAATAAATCCCATAGATTGATTTACCTTTGGAAAACCCCCAGGGGCTTAAAGGGGTGCAAGTGTCTGTGAGAATTCCAGACCTTGATGATTCTTTCAGGTTAAGTTTGAGTTCTGTGAATTTTGAAGAGATGAATTGGGAGCCTAGGAGAGATCTGTTTGGCTAAATTTCAAAATTAACTGGTTGTATCCAAATACTCAAAGTATGAAGTTGAACCAAGCAAAAGTATGAGTTTAATAGAGTCTTTTTTGATATCAGACTACATTGGTTGAATCGGTTTTGTTCTTAGTGTATTGATATTTCATGCTTTTACAAATGGTATTGGAGCTCCTTTTCAAAGGTCCTTCTGGATACCTGAAAATTATTCCCTTAAGGTGATACTAAATTGTTGATGGAGTATCCCTATGGAAGGGGGAGGCTTTTGATGAATGGATATGACTTCTTATGCCTTACACTTTCCCTGTTAAAGTGGGTGTCCTTGAGGATTGGAATAACAAAGGAATGGATGTGCTACATTTTTGATTTAGGGGGAACTAGTTTCAGAAATAGGATCACAGGGAGAATGAGGAATAATAATGATATGGCCATATTTTGGATATTTGATTTCCAGAGCTGAAATCACAGAGGAATATGATCAATTGTGGTATCATAGTCATATTATGGGATGTGGTGGCCATGGTCCATTGGAAAGGCTCTATGGCCATAGTTAGGCTCTAGGGTTTTGATTGTATTGAGGGTATTGTGTTAAAAAGTATGGTTCAATTGGCCAATTTTACAATTTCATGTATTAAGGCATTTTTTCAACATTTGGCAAATTTTGGGTCTTGAAGATCTTTTGGTTGTTTTAACAACACTGAAGACTGAATCCTGTAAAGGTGCTAGAAAGCCCCTAAAGTGAAAGGGACAAAAATGAGCTCAAAAGCATCTGTGCACCTAAGCTATACCATGGTCTTAAAAGCCAAGGGTGATGATGGCACAAGAGTTCCATTAATGATGATTAAAAACCTTCTTTGAAGATTGCGGCTTCTAAAATTTCTGCCTGTGCCACCAGTTTTACCAGAGTTTCATTTGGAATTCTAAATAAGGTTCAGTTTAGTAAATGTATATTTTTTTAAATTTTACTGAGAGAATGATTTTGAGTTTGAATTTGAATTTCTGAGTATATTTAAAATGTGAGACTTGAGGTATATCTTACATAGCCAAATAGGCCACAATTAACATTAAAACAAATTATGAACTATGCATAACTCATAAGAAATGCATATATCCAAAAATTTTCAATTTTTACTTTAAGAAAAGATGAATAAGATTTTTGTGAGTAAGTAAATCCATGTATTTGTGTCCAGATTTGTATTCTACACAAACATTCACCTTGGGTAGCTCTATAAGGTGAATAAGGTTAAATCAACACAATAAGGTGATAATATGGAAAATACTTGAATAAGAAATAAAAGAATTGTCAAAATGTTTCTTCTTCTAAATCTCAAACCTAAATGATGAGAATGTGAGAAATACCATTTTGCATATACACCAAGTATAGTTTCATTCATGTTTGTGGCACTTAATATTAAAAGATTCTTAAATAAAGCTTTGATACACCCATAGTGGATATCAGTCTTGAAGCTTGAATTAGTATTTTTAACATGAAAATAGCTAAGGGGGACAAAATACAACAAGGAGAGCCAGGGTACCCAACTTCTGAGGCCTCTGAGGTGTGGGTATCTGAAAAGCTTGGAGCCATGGCTGAACTATTTTGATGTGACAAAGAGGTAATGAACAGCTCTGACTCCTGTAAACATTTCAATTACTATTGATTCTCCATTTCTACATCTTAAAAGAGTGGTTACAACAAGTTTTGGACTAGTATCCATGAATTTACCTCATGGCAACCAGCTATTACTGTACCATTTGCAATTCTACATAGAAATAAGGTAAAAAATTGAAAAATTCATAAAAAATACAATTCTTAATGAATATTTCTTAAAAATTCAGGACCAATGCATAAAGTAATAATACATATCAAAACCAACAATAATTAATACTTCATAAGTAAAACTGAAAGTTTCACCTGAAGTCCATTTTTGATAATTCCACATGAAACATGGAATCTTCAAAAATTCACATGAAGTACAATCTGTTGTTAAGTTTCCCAAAAAATTGATAAAATTGAGAAATTAATGATTACTTTGAAGTAAAAGAATATTTACATTTTTTAATACCTTATTTCTTAACCATAAGTGGATTTGTAGTCAGATAACATGTAAGGTGTGGATATGAAACTTTGATTAAAAATCAAATACTTTTCCTGTCCTCAAAATTTGTTTAAGGTGAAAATTGATTAAAACTAATATGAAATAAAATTTTTAAGAGAAAACATGCCAAACATATTGTTTTTACCTTTATAAGTATCAAACAATAATATTATGAAGATTTATTGTTTTACCAACAATAAAAATTTAGCCCAAAAATACTCTACAAGAGATATTTAAGGCTACAAAAGAATTTTCTTCAAGAGCAATTTCAATTGGAATTAATTGAGAAAAGAACTGAAAGAACTTAATTCAAGAAAAAAGTCTTTAAAAATATTATTAAAGAGAAAACACATCCAAAAGTTACCAGAGTGAATTTGGAAACAAGTGACAAAGTTTACAGTTATAAAAGATGCTTTAATTCACTTATGGGGTGGTTCAAGGGATAACAATGATTATAATGATTCTTCACGTGGTTAAAATGTTTAAAATGATTTAAAAAGGGTGGTTTGAATCTTTTATTGATTGGTTTAACAATGTCTAAACCAATTATAAAAGGAAAAGATTCAAACATGAAGAGAAAAGTGGGCCAAAGGAGAAATTCTTGTATAGCCATCAATTTTCTTACTCCAAAAGTATAATTTACTCTGGTCAGTCTTTGAAAAAAATCTTACAACAGAAAAGCCAATTATGACATCATTGAACCCTGGTTTAGCCAAAAAAAGGGCTGGTTTTGGGCATTTTTGGCTATTTTTAGCCATTTTAGACCCTTAAATCAGCCATTACTATAGTAATACCTGGTAAAGAGCATTCAAAACAAGTCAGAATGTTTTTAAGAGACATAGAAACCAGTTCAAACAGTTTTTACCAAGATCCTTTTAAATTAAGGATAGTTTTACCCTCTTGGCAACAGTTAAAACTGCCCTTGTTGGTATCAAAACCTCATCATCAATTGAGTCACAGACCCTCTGACTCAATTCCAGGCCAAAAGTGATGAACTTTTGCATGTATTTTGACATCTCACACCAGTCAGAAAGGACTTTGGGGGTCTAGCTCCCCCTTAGAGCTAGAGTTCCTTCCCCCCCCCCCAAATTAATCTTTCCAATTTATTTTTCTTTTAATTCCTCATCATGTATTATACTTGTAATTTACATATGTAATTCAATTGGGTTTTAAAGAACACTTACTGTAATAATTGACACCTCATATGCAAATTAGAGTTCCCTTATGTTTTACATGCACACATTTTGACAATTCAATCAAAAATACTTCAATCCCTCATAGCTTCTAAACTACACACAACACCTTAATTTTAAGACAAAAAATTGATGTTTAACACCACATGTGAGGTGAATTAAATTAAGTTATTGAGGATTTTCAATTTTTGTACAGAAAATACTAAAAACTTAATTTAAGCTTATCTGGAGTTGAGTTACAGAAATTTTACCTAAAGGTGACCCCACCTTATTGTTTATGAGGAATCCAATAGTGAAATAATTGTCATATTTTTATTTGTTGGATAAAAAGCTATTATAGTTTTTATTTAACTTTTTTCAAAAAATATTTCAATTTTGGTATTTTTGTTGAAAATTCATTTTCACTCATTTTTTTCAAGTAAAAATGTATTTTCATAATTTTAAAATATTTGTGTAATTTTATTGTTAAATTATAGTAAAATTCTTATTTTTATATATAAATTTATATTTATTTTTTATTTTTATTTAAAAAAATAATATTACTTTTTAATATTGTTATTCCTAGTGTGTCTGAACCTTCTGCGAAGCTTGATAGCTTCAGGTGTGTACTTTTCTGCTAACCATCCATCTTCACAAGTTGGGTCACTGTACCTAACAATTTATTCCCTCACTTTATTGGTTCTCAACTTTTTTTTCTTTGAGAACTTTGTTGATTTTCTTGATTAAAGATGATTAAATAGGAGGTATAACTTGGGGAGCTTTATTCCTCAAAGGAAATTTCTCAGCATCACTGGATTTATATGGCTTTATTAAGCTCACTGGAAATTTAGGATGGTTATTGCTAAGTTCCTCAGATAATTCTACTTCAACAGAATTTTCTTCATGGATGGCCTAAATAGCAAAAGGTCTTGCAAAGGAGTCTTTGAGCTTTTTACATCCTTTGATGTTACTGAAGTTAGTGATTGATAAAAGTACTAAATCCCCTACTTTCAAATCTGCAGTGGCATGTGATTTTTCCCATTTGTCTTAAGAATATGCAGATGAGTCCTCCATGCACCTTATTGCATGCTTTTTAGCTTTTTCTAGCATTCCTTTGAAGCTAGCAGCTGTAGGATGTATCTCAACCAAATCTTTTCTAAGGGAATCCTGAGGTAATTTGGGATTCCATCCTTCTTCTAGAATAGCAGGAGTTTGATTGGTACTGGCATGAATGGATGTCTTATATTCCAATTCTAGTGATGGTAAAAGGATATACCAATCATGGGTGAACCCATCACAATCCTTAAATTAAAGTCCATATGCACAAAATCTTCTTACCATGTCTTCCAAGGTTTGAATCATTCTTTCAGACAGACCATAAGTTTGTGGGTGGGAGGCTGTAGAGGAGGATACCTTTGTCCCAAATAGTTGGTTAAGATTTGTTCATAGTTCCAAGGTGAATTTGGAATCTCTGTTACTAATGATGTTTGTGAATATGCCAGTCCACGATACTACTCTATTCCATATCAGAAGAGCTGTATCCATGGCTGTATCATGTTTTTTAAATGGTAGAAAGATTGGAGTCTTACTAAATCGTCAAGAATTACTAGGCAAGCATTATAACTTCTATCACCCCCTGGTGGTAGGCCAGTTACCCAATCCATATGGACAGTTTCCCAAGGTCTTCTGGGTTCTTGGATCTTGATCATATTTCCAAGTCTTTTGCCAGTGCATTTATTTGCCTTTTGAAATCTGTCACAGGTTTTGCAATACTCTGCAACATCTTTCTGCCACATTGGCCACCATATACAGGTCTTTATCTTTTCTCTTGTTCTGCCTTCAGACAGATGTCCTGAGAAGGGGTGGTCATGGAGTTCTTTCAGTTCAAAATTTATTAAGGAACTGTCCACAACTGTCATGACACATGTATGCTTATTCCTGTGGCAAATTATACCATCCAGTCAGTGGAATCTCCCTTCATCATATGTTTTTTTCCATATTTCATCTTAGGCATGTATCAAAGAGTTGTCTTTACAATCTTTGGTAAGTAATTGGAATAAAATGCTACAATTATTATCCTGAGTTTAACTGTTTCTTACTTCTTCGAAGAAAGTGGTGTTCAGATCTGTAATACTGATTCCTTCTATTGGGATCTGTGGGGAAGTTTCTTCTGGAAAATAAGCAGGATTATAAGTATTACTTGGTAATGGCCATCTGCTCAGTCCATCTGCAGTGGTATTAATATTCCCATCTTTTTTTACAATGGTCATATTGCCCCTATAATCTTGTATGGCTATTTGCCATCTGATCATATGTCTGTTAGGTGTATTCATGTTTAAAAGTGACTTAACAGAGGTACAATATTTAATTATTTCAAAAAAACATCCTTCCAGGAAGTAATTCAGCTTTTCCAAGGCCCATACAAGGCATAAAAACTACATTTGACTTGCTCCATATCTGGCTTCAGTTGGTTTGATTTTCCTGGATATGAAGCATATGGGTCCTTCCACAGGTTTATCATTGATAATCTGGACTTGATGAAGTGCAGCACCAAGCTCATCTCCTGATGCATCAATATAAAGCTTAAAAGGCAGCTTAAATTATGTCATCAGTGAGAGTGGATAAGTGGTTAATGCTTCTGTTAAAGATTCATAGGCTTTGACTCTGTCAATAGTCATTTCAAACACTGTGTCTTTGTTGCACCATCCATACAGAGGTCTTGCTATTGACGCAAACTCTTTAATATTCTGTATGTAATATCCTGCAAACCTCAAAAATTACTGGATTTCTTTTTTTTGTGAGGCATAGGTTTCAGTAGTACTGCAGCAACTTTGTTTTTGTCAATTGCAAGGGATAAACCAGATGGTACATGTCCCAGTTCTTTGAGTTCTTTGAATCCAAAATGTCATTTCTTCAAAGAAATTTTCATTTTTACAGGTTGTATTTTGGTCAAAACTCTGGATAATCTGTATATATGTTCTTCCCAAGTCTTGTAACAGACAATAATTTCCTCAATGTAAATGATTGACCATCCTTCTGAAAGTTCTTCAGGGAAGATGTCATTCATCATTCTTTGGAAGTGTGAAGGGGCATTCTTGATACCAAAAGGCATCCTCAAATATTAATAGACTCCACAATGAACAATAATTCTCAAGTATTTTCTTGTCCTTGGTGTCACCACATTCTGATGAAATTCTTTGAGGGCATCCATAGTGGTTATATACACTGCTTGAGATATCTGGGTAAGGAAAATTTGGATTTTTGGTATTGGGTACCTGTCTGGAACAGTGGAAGTGTTCAGAGCTCTAAAGTCCCCAACCATTCTAGATTTTCTATTATTCCATGCCACTATTACTGGTGTAGTTATTTCTACTTCCTCATTATGTCAAACCTTTCTTATTACATCAAAATCTATAAGTTCTTTGATATGAATTTCCAGAGCTTCTCTTGATTTAGGACTTTCTGGATATGCAGGTCTTCTTAAGAGTGGTGGATAAGGACTTTCAATATTAAGGATTATGTCAGCTTCATTACCAATGATTGCACCCAAAGGTTCTCTGTCTGATGCAAATGCTTCTCTGTGGTCATATATAAGGGAAGAAAGTTCATTTTCCTGTTTATCAGTCAGATTAAGGCTTATTTCAGCTCCATTTAACTGTGCAGATTTTAATTTCTCCAAATATAAGTTGACTGGTGATACTTTTCTTGCTGTAATTTGTCTTTTAAATGGTAAAAGGGCAAATTTTTGATGCTTATTGTCTCTAACAGTAAATTATCTGTCCTTGTTGTTATGTAAGTCTATTCTATACATGATTAAATAGTCATTTCCCAATATAAAATGGGTACTAGAGAAATTTTTCCATAACAACAAACTCAATAGTTATTCTTCAATTCCCATTTATGTGTGGAAATATGACAGTAGTCTCAAATATGCCTAATGATTTCATTAGACTACTTGCACTATTAAGCTTTATGCCATCAATTGTCAATAATTAATCTTCAAAATTTGGTACACAAGTCTTAAGGAAAGATTTGCCAAAACAAGAGCAGAAGGCTCCTGGATAAAGTAAAGTTTTAGTGCGTTTATTTTCAATTAAAACTTCTGTTATACAGGAGTTACCAGCTGTATAACCTTTTCCCCTATTTGTTTTGGTCTTCATAAGTTTTTCATCTTGAATTTTTGACAAATCAAGTTTACCATTACTTAATTGTGGCAAGTGCAAATAAGATTCCATGATGTCAAAAGTGGAATTGATATTTTCTATATCTTTTGAAGACTAAGAAAATATTGATGATTTATCATCTGAATATTCTACATCCTCTTCTTTTTCAACATCAGGGTCTTTCTCAATGTCAATTGAATTCATTTTTCCCTTCCTGGGACATGCATTTGCTAAATGTGTGGTGCTTTGGCAAATATGGCACTTCCTGATTATATCTGCAGATTTTTACTTCATATTATTAGAATTCTCTTTGGGATTTTTATCCACCAAATCTTTCCAAGGTTTATTAAACCTTGTTTTGACATTCACCCTACTAGAACCAATTCTGGTTCTGGTGGTTACTTCTTTTAATATATGAATAATCTCTTCTGCTTAAGATTTTTCAGTATTCCTGCTTTTGCCAGCATTCTCTAAGTCACCTCCACATTGTCTTAGAATCTGTAAGATGTGTCTATGAAGCTTGTTGATAATATTACTATTGAACAACAGTACTACGACTGTTCTTATGAAATATAATAATAAAAATTATTATAACCACAATTAAATAATGACTTATTTCTTTCTTTCTTTTACTTGTTATACACTACTAGAAATTATAACAGTAAGAAGTAATTGTCTACAAGAATCAATTACAAGAAGAACTTAATAATAAATCTCCTTTATTAAAATAATAAAATTATTTTAATATATAATTATCTTTTATAAGAACAATTATAAAAATAACCCTTGAAGAAAAGTATTACTAGAGAAAAACTTTAAGAATTAAATCAAAACACTCACTAATACTTGAAAGAACTTATTGAAAGCTAAGAGTAGAGAAATTTGACACACAATTGTGAATTTAAAGGATCAAAATTGATTTATAACAAGATTACAACAATATATAGTTGATTTCTATGATTTCAGGTATTTCTGATTCATTCTGAAAAAATAAAACACTCAAGAAATACTTTTAACTAATACTTACTTGTTGGTAATAAAGGTATAATGTAATAATGTGATGATTTGGAAAAAAACAGCAAGAGGAGGCCTCTTTTAAGTCAATAACAGCTCACAGAGACATACCATGGAGAAAACTGAAAAACAAGTGAGTGCAAAAACAATGAACCTTTTTGGATTATTGATTGCATCATCTGTTATCACATAATATTATCATAATTACTTAATTGGTGCTTGTATGTGACTACCAACCTATTTATGGTTAAGAATAAAAGGAGTAACAACTGTAAATCTTCTTTTATTCCAAAATTATCATTTATTTCTCAAGTTATCAATGTTATTGGAAATTTCATCACAGTGTGTATTTTCTGTGAATATTTAAAGATTCAGTATTTCATGTGGAATCATCAAAAATGGACTGTAAATAAAACGTTTAATTTTACTTATAAAGGTATGATTATTTTTTGTTTTTATATGAACTCTACAGTTTTCAAATGGTCCTGAAAGTTTCAGAAAGATTAATTCATAATTGTATTTTTATTGAATTTTTGAAGTTTTTACCTCATTTCTACGTAGAATTGCAAATAGCAGTATATGGCTGGTTGCTATGAGGTAAATCAATGGAGACTAGTCCAAAAAGGGTTTTGATTACTCTTTTGCGGTTTATCAATAGAAATTTATTAAGAATTTACATGGTTACAGGAGTATAAGTTGCTCTTTCTCCCTTGGCACATCAAAATAGCAGCTTATTTGCTATTTTCTTATGATATAATGAAATTTTGACTTGGTAACCAAGTTCCCAAAAGGTTTTAAATTACTAATTGGGTAAGGATCATCCATGTATCCAAGCTTTGGAGCTATCCACGCCTCAGAGGCCTCAGAAGTTGGGCACCCTGGCTCTCTTTGATGTCTTTTGTCCCCCTTGACTATTTTTTACGTCAAAATAGAAATTCAGGCTTAGTGAGATATCCACTATGGGTGTACCAAAGGTGTATGTAATAATACCATAATATTAAGTTCCACAAAAATGCATAACACTATTCTTAGTGTATATGTAATATGGGACTTCTCACATTGCCATTATTTTGGCAAGAAATTGAGAAAAACAAGAATTTTCACGGATCTTTTATGTGGTATTGAAGTATTTTCCATATTACCACCTCAAAGAGTTCATTTGAGCTTATTCACTCCATGGAGCTTCCATAGGTGAAATTTTGTGTAGAATCCAAATATGGCCTTAAATCCATGGATCTACTTACTCAATGAAAAGTAATTCATCTTTTCTGAAATCAAAAATGATTAACTTTGAATATATGCATGACTTATGGGTTATGAATAGTTCAGAATTTATTTTGAAGATAATTGTGGCCTTTTTGGGTATGTAAAATATACCTCAAGGCTCACAGAATCTTTTTGTGAATCATAAATTCTGACATGTCAGGATATAATGCTGTTAATCTATCTTTTTGTTGGCAAAACCATGGTAAATCTTTGTCTTTATCAGCAGTGAATTTGGAAGATTCAAAGACTGTTTCCACTTTAAATCTCCAGGCATCATTGGCCCATTTGTTAATAATTTCGGTTTTCCACCAAGTCCAACTTTGTTGTCCATGTGCTTGTCTTAATTTGATATACCATCTGTTGGCTGATCCGGTAAACAAGGTGTTAAATCTTGCTGTTGCCAATCTTTCCAGTAATTTAAAATCTTCTTCAATCATGACAATACCTCTGATGAATTGCATATGGTCATATTCCCCTTCACCACTGAAATGAGGCCATTCTTTGAGTTTTGCTACTTCTTTCAAGAGTGCTTGGCCCATTTATGGTTCCAAGTTATTAAAAGAAGTTGAAAGTTCATTTTTAGCTGTGAATTTTCAACATCCAATACTGGTGGATGGGGAATTCTTGTACCCTCATTTTTATTCAGTGTAGACATTCTGGGTAAGGTGTGCAGTAATTGTTCAATATCATTCATTTTATTGTTTCTACACCTTTGAGAATTTCTGACCTCATGTTGGAAGCTCTGTATTAAATTTATTACTTCAATTTTATGCATATCTTCCTTATTTGTTAATTCTTTCCATAACTCTGTCTGTCTATTATTATCAGAAGTGACTTGATTCAATTTCATTGTGAATTTTGATACTTTGTGTTTTGAGGTGTCAAAACACTTTTTCAAGGCAATTTTATATGTCTTTACTTCAGTAAATGAATTTGCAATATCATCAAGGACTTTCTTGTTATCTTATTTGATAATATTTATGCCTTGTTTTATTCTTGTTTCAGTTATGTCATCAATATTGAATTTAGAATATTTGTCTGTCAATTCTTTAATAATGGCAAATTGTTCATTTAACTTATTTCCAAATTAATTGTCATGATTGGAAGTTTTAATTGTTCTTAGAAAATTTTCAAAACACATAAATGTCTCATTTATTTGGCTCAGACTTAAATTATTTGTCTTAAGATTGTTACAAACTGATGAATTTTTATCAGAAATACAATTTTTTACACCATTTATAGCTTCATACAGCTCTGGGATAGCATCAAAAATGTCATAAATCATTTCTGATATTTTAATCTGGCTACCTCCTTAGTCTGTAACTCCGTCATTGTTCTGGCCATCAGAAATACATTTTCCATGGCATCCTGTTGAATCTTTGAGATTCTGTAACCCTGTCTGTAAGGTTTTCTGTCTGGTGCCTTGCCTTTGCCCTTGCTCTGAGTTTGTGGCTGCTTTTTCACGCTGGAATCGCTGCTGCTGGCTCCTGGGGCTGTTTTTGGCACTTTCTTGGGTGGTGGAGGGTTGTTTTTCCTCTATTCTGCTGTTAAAAGAATCATGTTCTTCTTTCCCATCAATGGATGCCACCCATTGAGTAACTTGAAAGTGGTGGGATTGCCCAGCCATTTTCTCACAGTCAGGTAATAATTCATGCAGTTTTTCCACAGATCTGCAAGGATCTGGTACTCTTTGTGCTGAAATGCATTTCTGTAGGCCCCCTGGCTGGCTTTTTATATATCCACTGAGGCTTCTTGAGGCGGTTTCAGCTCTGTTTGAAGGTAAAACAGTATTATCAGCTTCAGGATGAAGTACTTCATTAACTTAGAAGTCATCAACTGACCCTTGTCCTTCTGTAACTGATTGGCTTCTGCCATAATCACGTCTATGACCCTTTTGGCAGCTTCTTGAGGGGTTATAGCTGGCTCCTGATCTGGTTGAAGGCATATTTATGATTAAAAAAGCTTAAAAATAGTAACTTTACATCAAAAAACTTACTAATGGCCAAATTCTTTCCTTTTTGAAGAGTATTACCTATACCCAAGCTAATGAATTCAGAAGAAATTGGCTCTGGTTGATTATTCTGAGTTATAATAATTTTACTATCATGTTCAAAATTAACAGTAATTGCAGGAATAATGCTGGTTACTGTTGCAGCTGTTTCAATACTTTCTTGTCTTACCACATTTTAAGACACTAAAATTAATGATAAAGCCAATTGATTAAGTCAAAAGAGGATTTTTTCAAGAGAAATGAATGATAAAGTGTCACTTATAATATGAAAGATTTTATTTTTTATGGATTTGTTGAATTATAAAAAGAGTAAAAATTATGTCACAGGTAAAATTTCATGGTGGGCCTCCAAATGTAAGGTGTGGATATGAAACTTTGCCTAAAAATCAAATACTTTTCCTGTCCTCAAAATTTGTTTATGGTAAAAATTGATTCAAAATAATATGAAAAAAACTTTTTAAGAGAAAAAATGCCAAATTTATTTTTTTGAACTTTATAAGTATAAAAAAATAATATTATGAAGATTTATTGTTTTACCAACAATAAACATTTATCCCAAAAATGCTCTACAAGAGATATTTAATGCTACAAAAGGAATTTCTTCAAGAGTAATTTCGATTGGAATTAATTGAGCAAAGAGCTGCAAGAAATTAATTGAAGAACAAAGTCTTCAAAATAATTATTAAAGAGAAAAAACACCCAAAAGTGACCAGAGTGATTTGGAAACAAGTGACAAGGTTTACAGTGATAAAAGATGCTTTAACTCACTTGTGGGGTGGTTCAAGGGGTAAAAATGATTATAAGAGTTACAAAAAATGATTATAATGACTTTTTCACGTGGTTGAAAGGTTTAAAATGATTTAAAAAGGGTTTCTGGAATATTTTATTCATTGCTTCAACAATGTTTAAACCAATTATAAAAGGAAAAGATTCTAACATGAAGAGAAAAGTGGGCCAAAGAAGACATTCTTTTATTGCCATCAATTTTCTTACTATAAAAGTAAAATTTACTCTTTTCAGTAATGGAAAACACTCTGACAAAAGGAAAGCCTATTATGGCATCATTGAACCCTGGTTTAGCCAAAAAAGGGCTGGTTTGAGCCATTTGAGACCCTTAAATCATCCACTACTATAGTAATACCTGGTCTAGAGCATTCAAAACACGTCAGAATGTGTGTAAGAGACATAGAAGCCAGTTCAAACTGTTTTTACTAACATTGTTCAAACATAAGGGTAGTTTTACCCTCTTGGCAACAGTTAAAACTTCCCTGGTTGGTATCAAAACCTCATCATCAATTGAGTCACAGACCCTGTGACTTAATTCCAGGCCAGAAGTGATGAACTGTTGCATGGATTTTGACATCTCATGCCTGTCAGAAAGTATTTTGGGGGTCTAGCTCCCCCTTAGAGCTAGAGTTCCTTTCCCCCCAAATGAATCTTTCCAATTTATTTTTCCTTTAATTCCTCATCATTCAATAATTTTGTAATTTACATATGTAATTAAACTGAGTTTTACAGTACACTTACTTTAATAATTGACACCTCATATGCAAATTACATCTCACTTATGAAATAAATGCACACATTTTGACAATTCAATTGAAAATACTTCAATACCTCATAGCTTCTAAACCACACATAACATCGCAATTTCAACACAAAAATTGATGGTTAACACCACATGTGATGTGAATCAAGTTAATTTTTGAAGTATTTTCAACTTTTGTACAGAAAATACTGAAACCTTAATTTAAGCTTATTTGCTGTTGAGTTACAGAAATTTTACCTAGAGGTGACCCCACCTTATTTTTTATGAGGAATCCAATGATGAAATATTCTTCATATGTTTATTTGTTTCATATGAATCTATAATAATTTTTATTTAAATTTTTTGAAAAAATATTTCAATTTTGGTATTTTTGTTGAAAATTCATTTTTACTTAATTTTTTCAAGTAAAAATGTATTTTCATAATTTTAAAATTTTTATGTAATTTTGTTGTTAAATTATAATTAAATGTTTATTTTTATATATAAATTTATATTTATATTTTATTTTTATTTTAATAATATATGTAAATTTCTTTTATTTATATTTATATCTTATGTTGTTCTTTGTGGTCTTTTGGTATATGAGAATACCTCTAAGGCTCACATAAAGCGACTTAATTAAGTAATTATTGTAATATTAGGTGGCAACAGATGATGAAACCAATTATCCAAGGAGTATTAATCATTTATAACTCATTTGGTTCCAGCTTTCTCCATGCGATGCCTCTTTCAGCTGTTGTTTGCTCAAAAGAGGCCTCCTCTTGATTTTTTTTCCAATCATACCATTAGTACCAACAAGTAAATATTAGTCAATCCTTTTCTTATGTGTTTTAATTATTTTAGAATAAACCATAAAGACGTGAAATTATAGAATTATACTTTTTAAAATAGCATTTAACTTCTGTATTGTTGTATCAATTTTATAATCTAGTTTTTATTCTTTAAATCCACAATTAATCAGTAAGATCACTCTATCAATTCTTATCAAGTTATTATTGGAGTATTAGTGATTGTTTTAGCTTAATTATTAAAGTTTTCTTCAAGAATTATCTTTAGAATTCTTCTTGCAAAAGATAATTAACCATTAAAATAATGTTATATTATTTCAATAAGAATTTTATTAGTAATACTTCTTGTAATTAGTTATAGAAGACAAATACTTCTTAATTTATAATCAACAGTAGTTTATACCAAGTATAAGAGTTAATTAATAGATTATTTATTTCTTTGTGGTAATAATAAATCCATCAATCATATTTTCATAAGAAAAGTCATAGTACTCTTGATGCATTCTGATATTATAAAGAGTTTCATAGACAGATCTTACCAGCTTCTACATTCAACATTGGTACTTCAGAACATGTAAGAGCTCCTTCCAGTGCTTGATACCTGGATTCCTCAATTATTTTGATAGGTTACTGATGGACAAAGGTATATCTGGTCTTCTGGGCATTATTAAAGAGTTTATCATTTCTAAAAAGCTCTGAAGCTTTAGATTAAATCTCAGTAAAATCCTTCTTTCTGCTTCCAGAGGTTTGTGTGGTATTAAGAGTGTTTCTCATTCACCAAGCTCACTCATTCTATACAACTCTAGTAATTCCTCTTTGCAATCTTTTGGACTTAGACTCAATCCTCAATCTAAGTGATTTGTCTCTACACCTATAATCAGATTAATGATACCTATACCTTTTATTTAGAATTTGTTTTTTATTTCCTCCTTGAAGTGTTTAACAGAACTTTCAAACAACGCTATATTTTCAAAATTGAGGGAAATCCACATTGAAATTGTTCCATATCTAAAGAAGATTCATGGATCAAGAATTCATCGTTGAAAGGGATTTTTCCCAGCTAGTCATGAAGCCTTTCATACCAAGGTAGCAGTTTTTTTAAACCATAAACTTCTTTGTTAAGTATTCAGAAAGACTTCCTTTTATCTATTTCTAACACTTGGGGTATTTATAGATGGTTTATTTCTTTTAGTGGAACACCTAGAAACGTGATTTTTATATATATATTGTTAATTTGTAGCTTTTTCTTTCAGGAAAAGTCTTTCAGAGCTCTGAGGAAATTGAATTTTCCTGTTGCTGCATAGGTTTTATGAAGTTCCACTTCCATCACCTGCGTAAATCTCTTACCACAGATCCTGTCTTTGTAGTCAGTGATCCTGATATGATGATTTTTTTATTATTAACCTCTTTGTTGTTCCTAAAGGCTTATTTTTTTCCCTTATTTCTATTATTTTGCCTATTTTGAGGTTATTCATATGTTCTAGTTATTTATTTATTACAGCCTTCCAGGACTCTACATTTTCCAAAAACAGTGCCTCTTAAAATGCACTAGGTGCATCTTCTGGAGTTTTCAGGTGTTTTTTGTTCTTTTTTATAGGGTAGTATTTTCATATTTTCTAGATTTGAGACAAAAATTTTAGGATTTCAAAGTCCTATCACCTTCAAGCATCTGGGGTTTTTTCGGCCGCACAGTCATCCAGGTTCATGTTCTTGGTAATCTTCAAGGTCAACATTTGGTTGGACTGGATAGACTTCATCTAACATCTTCATCTGTGTTTCTTCATTGATTTTATATTGTTGGACATCATGGACTTCATCTTCTGAATTTGTGATTTAGTATTCTACATTCTTGTTTTATTTTGATTTATGATTATTCAATTTTTGTAACCCAACATGATTACATCTTTTCCTGTGGGATTCAGATTTTAAGAAATGTTAGTGTATTGATTTCTAATTCCCAATACTGCTTTTTGAGCTTGCATTATTTGGAAAGAAACAAGATTTTTCATTTATTGTTATGTAAGGACTTTCAGGAAATCAGTTATTCTGTGAATTTCCAGGTGGTGAGTCAATGTGTATAAATCACCTTTGTCAGCCAATTTCAAAAACTGTGTATTGAGGAATTCTCTACCAGGATCATATAATAATATTTTGATTCTTCTATCATTTTTTTTCTTCAACTGACTTTGTTGATTTTAGGAAGCCTTCAAATAAATCTTAATTTGTGTTAGAGATTGGATTTTTTGAGCAAAGTGGCTTGGTCCATTGTAGTTAAGAAGTATTTTGAGTACAATGTGAAGGAAGGATTGATGAGTCCTAGAAAGTCTAAATGAATTAAGTCCAGAGTAATTGAAGCAAGCTCAAGATTCTTTGGTAAAGTTAAATGATGGATTTTTTGGATTTCTCATGTGAAACACTGAGTGTTTTGAGAATTGTAACCTGGGGTGTCCAAGTCTTCCATTAAAATATGTGAATTCTTGGGTAACATGAGATGAGTTTTTGGTTTTTTGTGATTGATGTAAATGAGTCTGTTAATGGTATGACCATGCAAGAGTATTTCATTATTTATTTCAAGTGTGAATTTATCAGCTTGTTTAGTTATTCTGGTTTTTTAAAAAAACTTTTAGAAGACTAAGAAGATTACACTTGGGATTTGGTACAAACAAGGTGTTTTTTAGTTCTAATAGTTCATTTTTTCAGATGGTGTGAGCCTTGAGGTATATTTTACATACCCAAATAGGCCACAATTCCCTTAAAAATGAATTCTGAATTATGCACAACTCATAAGTCATGCATATATCCAAAATTCATCATTTTTGATTTCAGAAAAGATGAATCACTTTTTATTGAGTATATAAATTCATGGATTTAAGGCCAGATTTGGATTCTACACAAAAATTCACCTAGGGTAGCTAAATAGAGTGAATAAGCTCAAATTAACTCTTTGAGGTGGTAATATGGAAAATACTTCGATACCACATCATCAATACCACATAAAAGATCTGTGAAAATTTTTGTTTTTCTTAATTTCACGCCAAAATAAGGGGAATGTGAGAAATCCCATGTTACATATACACTAAGAATAGTGTTATGCATGTTTTGGGCACTTAATATCATGGTATTCTTACATGGACTTTTGGTACACCCATAATGGATATCTCACTTGAAGCTTAAATTTCTATTTTGATGTGAAAAATAGGCAAGGGGGACAAAAGACATCAAAGAGAGCCAGGGTACCCAACTTCTGAGGCCTCAGATGCGTGGACAGCTCCAAAGCTTGAATCCATGGCTGATATTGGCCCAATTAGTAAGCTAAAACACTTTGGGAACTTGGTTACCATGTTACAACTACAGTAAATCATAAGAAAATAGCAATTAACCTGCTATTTTGATGTGCCAAGGAGGTAAAGAGCTAATTAGACTCCTGTAACCATGTCAATTCTTAATGAGTTTCCATGGATAGACCCTAAAAGAGTAATTAAAACCCTTTTTGGACTTGTATCCATTGCTTTACCTCATAGCAACCAGTTAACCACTGATATTTGCAATTCTACATAGAAATGAGGGAAAAACTTCAAAACTTCATTAAAAATACAATTATTAATGGATCTCTCTGAAACTTTAAGGACAAATGGAGAAATGTATTATCTATGGTAAAACCCAAAGTAAAGATAGTTTTACTAGTAAAATTAAAAGTTTTACTTACAGTCTATTTTTGACTATTCTACGTGAAACACTGAATCTTCAAAAATTCACAGTAATTACAACCTGTCATGAAATTGCCAATAACATTGATAGCTTTGAGAAATAAATGATTATTTTTAAATAAAAGAAGATTTACAGATGTTACTCCTTTTATTCTTAACCATATTGGGGTTGGTAGTCACATAAAAGCATCAATTAAGTAATTATGATAATCTTACGTGACAACAGATGATGCAATCAATAATCCAAAAGGGTTTATTGTTTTCTCACTCACTGGCTTTTCAGTTTGCTCCATGGAATGCCTCTGTGAGCTGTTGTTGACTTAAAAGAGGCCTCCTCTTGCTGTTTTTTCCTACCAACAAGTAAGTATTAGTTAAACTATTCTTAAGTGTTTTAATTCTTTCACAATCAATCAGAAAGATGTGAAATTATACAATTAAACTATATAATGTTGTAATCCTGCTATAAATCATTTTGATCCCTTAAATCCACAATTCTACATCAAATTTCTCTACTTATATCTTTCAATAAGTTCTTTGGAGTATAAGTGAGTCATTTATCTTTAATTCTTAATGTTTTTCTATAAAATTAGTTTTGTTCAAGAATTATCTTTAGAATTATCCTCACAAAAGATAGTTATATATTAAAATAATTTTCTTATTTTAATAAAAGAAGTTTTTATTATTAAATTCTTCTTGTAATTGATTCTTGTAGACAATTACTGCTCACTGTTAAAATCACTAGTAGTGTTTAAAATGTGAAAGAAATTATTCTTTAATTATTTAATTGTGGCTTTAATAATATTTTATTATTATATTTCATAAGAACAGACATAGTACTGTTGATTAATAGTAATATTATCATCAGTTTCATAGTAAAATCTTACAGATGGATTGGGCATTTACTATCTCCCTATTCCTGATGTCTCTCTCAGTGTCACAAGTCATTACTGGTAATCTGATGGTCTTTTTTTGGGAGATGAAAAAGGTTTTTCTGTTTAGCATATGGTGTGTAGCTCCAAAATCAAGAATAAATAAGGTTGTTTCAGGTCTCTTCAATTTTTTGTTGTCATTGATGCCTCAGCTATGCATATGTGAGTGAATGGGTTTTTTAATCTTCTTTATTTCTATCTTTTAGCAGGTCTGAAGTGAGGGTTTTCATCCCAACCTTCCTCTCTCTTGTGAGTGGTGCACCTATTGTTGTGTTTTCTATTTTTCAGGTGTATAATATTTTTTATGGTTCTTCATTGAATTACATAGATTCAGAATGTTTATGTAGTGGTATGTTATTCTTAGGAAGAATTGCAAAGTTTTAAAGTAAAACCAGTATTTCTTTTTTCTATCAAACTTTGATTCAGTATAAGATTTTCAATTAATTGATGCAAGTCTGGATTATCACCAAATTTACCAAGAAATGAGAAATAAAATAGATTTATAGCTAGAATGATGTTCATGGCTTTGAGCTCCATGCTCATCCTATGACAGGTATGAATTCAATTTTTCAGGTATCCATCGTAGAAATCTTGTTGTTAGTGCATACACACACATCCCCTGTTAATGGCTCTCATGGAGTCTGATCTTCTGTTGATTTTTTCCCGGAGAAGTTTGGCTTTTTCAATATTTTTTGGATTCACAAATTCTTGAAATACCAGTTAAGACATTCTTGAAGTGGTTAAGTTTACTGCTTTGTAGCTTGCCTTCCACCATTTCTTGAAGACGGAGGTATTGGATAATTTTGGAAAGGGTTTTCACATACTTCTTTTAGTTTCCTTGATCTCAATTGGATCTTTATTCTCATTTACCAGTGACCATAATTAGTCCGATAAATAATGGGGATGTTGGAGATATCTCGAGACTCAATGATTCTTTTGTTCATTCTTGCAGCCCAACTTTTTGTTTTCAGAGCCACGAAAGACTGTAAATTTGTCAATCTTTCAGAAACTAAAGGTGATAATTAATCTTTCACGTACAATGTAGGTTAGGAAGATGATGCTAAGTGCTGTACCTAAAGGTAAGATGCACTTGGGGTAATATGTGTGAGTCTCGTACAAGAAATATAAAGAAGATTCTATAAGGAGAGATTGGGGTATCGGAAAATTAATTTTTCATAAATAGTCAAGATACGAAACCGTTATTCTAGTGGTTGGTTTTTATCAGAGAATGTTGGTTCAGGAGCCTGGTTTCCAAGCTCTTTTTACAGGAGTGCGTCATCTCCTTTTATCCTCTATTCAGGTAACCATTGGGTTCAAAGGTTGCCTCATTTTGGTGACTTATACTGACTTTTATCTAGCTTTGTGTCTAGTATTTCTACCTTGTTCATTGTGAAAAGTATGCAACGGAGATGTTCTGCTCATCACGGTAGTTCGTGTCTTTGACATTAGTGTTATTAATAATCTGTTCATTATTACAGAATCAGTGATAAGCTTCTGTCCAATGGAGAGCTGTTTTCAGAGCTTGTGCATTTTTCACTGGGAGTAAGTCTAAGAAATAACTGTGTTTTACTTAGATTTTCATCATAAAACACTTGAAGAGGCAAGACAGTATGTCTTAGCCAGTAGTTTAGGATGAAGAGTGGGCCTGGGTATCACAAACCTTAATCAAGAAAATAAGAGTGGAAATGCTGGAAACAAAAGAATTGCAGTTGGTACAAATAGTTGATTTGTTACAGTCTATATTTGATTAGTCAACAAGGATCTGTGCATGGATCATCTTCTATTAAGTCAAATTTTATGCGCTTTATTTGTGTTTAGACCTTATTCATTTTACATTGCATATTCAGTGTCGTGTTATTATCCCTTTGATGAGTGTTATGGTTTGTCAATTATTTGCCGTTCACCTTCATGTTTATTGATTCTTTTTAAGTAATTCAGAAAGTGTCATGAGGATAAAAGCTACAAGCCGCACGAATCCCGCCGTATGACTGCACTTGAATAAACTGCTACAAGAAGTTCCTACGAATTGATTTAAAAAAATCATCACTATCTTAGTGAATTAAATCTTTCATGGGTTATTGATCGCACTGAGAAAGTGGAAAATTATTGCAGCGTTGACGCCTACTATAGGAATCTCATTGTTTGTGTGAATTTCATACTTGGACAACCGAGGAATGGTTCCCCGCAGAAAACCCAAGGATTTTGAACCATACACCTTAGCTGCGGCATTAATTGAAGGGAACAAGTTAGCTTTGAATTCTTTCGACTTGAAAAGACGAATTAGGGAAGCTAGTTGGTTCAGATGATCAAAAAGATTTGGAATCACAGCAAAAATGTGCAACTGTCCTCCCGGTGCCATCTTCTTTTATAGGACCAGAAAGGCTATTTAAGAAACGCTCCCAAACATAACATGACGTGAGGTTTCCACTTTTTTTTATTATCCACTCATCTGGTAGGAATCCGCGAGGGTCGATTTTAAACTGGAAGCCTGTAGAGGTTGTGTAGGTTTGACTGAACCCGGAAAATATTCTTCGAGTCTATGGAGAAAAAAAGCCTGACGAACAATTTAGAGTTATCTTTCAACTTATAAGCCCCAAAGAAAGTGGGTCCTGGTTGCTTTACTGACGCTAATGTTCACCACCATCGACTGGTTCACTGCAGGGCCCAAAATTTCGGTTTGAAATAAGCCCAAAGCTTTCCGACCGTATTGTGTCATTACTTCCAAGGTGATATCACCACCGTCTTCCTTGACAGAAAAATCTTGATTACTCCACGAAAATTCGCGCACCATCCTGAATGTTTTTGGTGGTTGAGCGCTATTTCTTGATGGCGCAAGGTCCTGACAGGGAGATCGAGGAGGGTTACTTGCCATGTCTGAGCTGTAAGCAGAACACAAATGAGGTTCACTCTGAACCAATGATAACGAAAAAGATAAATACGAAACAAGATTACTACATATAAGCTCGAGGGATATCCTTTGCTTTTGCACACTAACGCGGACGATAAACCACCAAAATAAATAAATAAACCCAGAGAGCTAAGGCTCTGCCCCTTGATTTGTCACAAGGAGCGGAGTTAGTTTGGTATTTTAACACCAAATGAGCCAAACACAGCGAAAAAGATGGGCATTGTTTGTGAGGCAAGCTGCATATGCTTGTCGACTGATAGTGAACCGCTTGCGCTTGAGAGACAATAAGTTATCCTGGGATAATGAAAACTACTTGCACAGATAATCTCAGTAAATATCAAGCCCATTCTGTAATACCTCAGGGTGGTTCCCGTGGAATTTTCCCGGCCTCCTGACCATCCCGTGTCCCGTACCTAACCAACCACCTGAAATGGTTGGTCCTTTTTACGGTCCCGGATGATACGCTCCGGGAACAACCGGGTCCGGGCAGGACCGTCGGGATTTTTTTTTGTTTCCATATAAATTGACACCCTTTCCTTCTCTCATCATCTTTCTCCCCATTGGCTTCGCCAATTTCTTTTTTCCTCACTATGTTATCTTTGCTTCAATATAAATTTATTGAAAATGGACTGTTTCCTTCTTTCATTGGCTTGGCTGCTTTTCTTTTTTTCTTACATCTCTGTATTCTTTTTGGTTTTATTTTTAAACCCCACTGTTTCCTTCTCTCATCAGCTTTCTCCCCATCACCTTTGCCAATTTCATTTTTGCTCACTCTTACCTCAATCATGTCTTCAGCACCGCCATCTTGTCCTTCAACACCTATTGATCTGGAAAATACACTTCCCAACAACCCCTCCCAAAAGCAATCTTGGTGTGGCTGTACTTTTCTGACATTGACAAAGAATACATGGAATGTCATGTGATGAATCAGGCTGGAAATCCATGTTAAAGGAAGATTGAACACAATCGCACTGGTAGTACTAAAGGTATGAGCCATCATCTCACTGTGAAACATTGATTGGCCAACTCAAAGTCCAGTGCAATATCCCAAAGCACCAATTGCACTCTTGATCAATTTGTCCAGGCTTCAAAGACTAAACAGGTGAGTATTTTTTTTCTGGTTTTCATGCACTTTACTGATACTCATCCTGTTATGTTTCCAGAAATTATGTTTAGAGTTGCTCAAAACTTCCCTTGTGTACTTCATCTCTGATTGTGACCTCCCATTGTCTATTACCAAATCAACCTCCTTCCATGAACTACTTCAACTATGCAATCCCAAGATCTTAGAAATATTAGTTGGACAAGCTGCTGTCACCTGCCACTTATACAGTGTCTATTTTTTTCACCAATCACACATTCACAACATCCTTGAATGCAATGACCAATCAATTTCTTTCACAACTGATTGTTGGACCAGTCCCAATGTTACTGCCTTCATGGAGGTCACAGGACATTATTTGGACCCTGATTTCAATCTTAAATCAATCCTGCTTGGTCTAACCTAGATAGAAGGTAAGCTGTTCTTCTTCCTAACCAATAAGGTAGCTTGCTGACAACCTCTACCAACAAAGGCAATCATTCTGGAATCTCACTTTCCAATCACTTTCTCCAGGTAATTAACCGTTACAAAATTTCCACCAAGATGATCTGCATCACTACTGATAATGCCTCAGTAAATGCTCCCATGGCTCAAGAAATCAGCTGGAGTGTAGCAACTTTCCATTCCAACACCCATTCAATAGGGTGTATGGCACATATTATCCACCTGGCTGCTCACAATGTCTCAGTGCTCTCACAAATACAAATACCACTGCAACACCAATTGGCCATCGAATTGACTTATAAAATCTTCTGGACACATCTGATGGTACCCATTTGCAATATGACTCAATCATCTCGCAAATTGCTAAGCTGGGATCTTATTTACGGCAAAGCTCACAACGCCATGAAAAGTGTATTACAACGGTCAATCTAGTCTATGATGGCTCAAAGCCAACAAAAGCAACAACCCTCTTGACACATGTATGCACAAGATGGAATTCAACTTACAATATTCTGCAGCAAGCCTTAAATCTCGAGGATGCTTTTAATCAGTTTTGTAGCCCTGAAAATATGGCAACATTCTGACTAACACCACTTGAATGGGAAAAGGTAGTGGTAATAGTCAGCTTTATTCTTCCATTATATGAAGCAACCCTTATCATATGTAAAGAGAAATACCTGACAATAAATCAGGCTTTGCCTCTATATATTTTGCTAATCAAAAGAATTCAACAAGTAAGTCACTTATTCCAGATAATTATTTATTTTCATATTTACTGACAAGCCTGTAAATTAGGCATCTCAACATTATGATTTAGCTCCCATTGAACCTGAAACCAAAGCAATGACTGACAAACTTTTGAAATACCTCAAAATTTTACTGTTCAAGAAACTGGTCATATGTGCGACAGTCCTTGATCCATGCTTCAAATTGAAGTTTTTCAATACTTATGATTCCACTTTGACTCACTTTAGTAACTCTCCAGCACATTTGAGAGCTATCTTTGAAGAAGACGCAAGGCTTCATTTTTAAGAAGCCAATCCACCTGACAATAATGCTGAGATACCCAGCACAAACACTATGAATTGCCAGGCTTTATGTGATGAGATGTATCCAACATCTTCAATAGAGGCCAGCACCTTGGAAAGCAAGATCAAACAATTTTTTTCAGAGCCTCCCGAACGCAAGGAGACCAATATCCTACTATTTTGGAAGAGTAGGAAATAAATGTTCCCAACCCTTTATGTAATGGCCCGCAAATACTTATCAATACCAGCCACCATCTCCCCCTCAGAGCATGTTTTCTCAGGAGGGCACAACATATTTAGCTATCAGTGGGAAACTTTGTCAAGTATGCATGTGGAGCAATTGGCTTGTATAAAGAACTGGGCACAGGTCTTTGGCCCCATTTATTATTCTCATTCTTAGGTGATTTACTTTTGATTACTTGGTATTTTTATGATGAAATAAATAAAATTATACATGCAAAATTAAGCCGGTCCCCTGTTGGGGTTAGCCATTTAGCCCGTTCCCGATTCCATTCAGGAATAAGGCTTTCTTGGATAACAAATCATGGGCCCATCTTTCAGATGGAAGGGAATTCCCTTTGGGAATTTCCCTAAATTGCGGGAATGGGGAACACCCTGAGTAATACCACAGCTCTAGAAAGCGGACCTGTTTTTGATTGGTATCATCAAAGAATTCACCCACCCTTGGATTGAAAGCAAGTTTGTGAGAAACAAATCTACAGAAGAACAAAATTTCAACAACTTTTGAAATATCTCATGTACTTCTCTTTAAGAAGTGTCAATCTCCTCCTTGATATCACACTTGATTACTTATACAAGATCAGCTCAGGGATTTGGGATATCTACATGGTTTCAACTTTTTCTTTTATGAATGAAAAACAAATTTTTACATGAAGGATTATTATTGGTCACATTTAATGATCCAGGAGCTTGAGGTGACTCATCATATATTTCATAAAAGCAGATTGGTTTGACGTGATGCAGGTAATCAGATTATTTGATATGATTGGTTTTAGTTTCAAAAGGGAATATGGTAATTTGGTCACCTCCAATATATTTCATCATATGTGCTCAAAGAACTTGATTAACCCAAAGAACAAAAACCCAAAGACATCCATGATTTAATATCTTTGGAAATTACTATCAAAAAAAGAATAGAAGGTTCTAGAGGTTCCTAAATATGAGAAATACCTGATTCCGGTGAGGGAAACATGGTTATTGAGGCGCCAAACTCCAAATATCATTATTCAAGATTCAGATAGTTGCATTTATTAAACGATTAGGATTGATAAGGAGTTTAGTTTATTAACACTTATGTATTTTCTATAAATCAAAATGACTTATAAAGAATGCTTCAAAAGAACTCATACTTCATTTATTAGAAAACTACCAATATATAAAAAGCAAGGGTTTCTAGTTTTCTCAAATATATCTAACTGGGAAGCTTTGCAAAACTTGCATATTCAAAGACCTATAAACTAGTGTTATTCAAAGAATAAAATAATTAGCACTTCAAGGTATTTTTTGGCATAAATGAGGCATCTGGTAACAAATTAAGTTCTTCAAAGAGACAGTAAAATAACCAGACATAAGTTTTTGTTCTTTCTAACCTAATTGAATTTTTTTTTAAAGTGATACTTTACTCAAATGACCAATTTTAAGCTCCTTGATTGGTCTCAAACTTCTTCTTTTTGAAAGAAATCATTATTAGACAGAGTCATATTTTACAGAAGTATTGTAATTCTCTTAGATTATCATTTTCTAAAGGGTTTTTTATGATAAGAAGCTGGAGTTAAAATGAATTCTATTAGTAAAAGGGAACTTTCTCAAAATTAAAACCTTGAATTAGTAAGCTACTTTTATATCCATTTATCTAAAGTCATTTCATGTTGATCTGAGGAATAAATATGTTTTACATGAGAAATTTTAGTGAGCTTGGAAGATACTATGAATATTATTCAAAACTTATTCTCCTTTTAACTTAAAAAATTTATATATAAAAATAGAAAAATTCATAATATTAAGAAAATTGGTTCCATCAGTAAATTTACAGTATTCTTTGAAGAAATTTTGGATAATCATAACAAAATTATTAGACAGTTGTAAAGTTTGGCTTCTCTTTGATTTTTTAAGCACTTGATAATTGTTTCTCCTTTTTCTTCTTTTTCCTTATGAGTCCCCAAATCAATTTTCATCATACTATTTAAAACAATTATGGCCAATTTCATCAACTTCTGGGTTTTTCTATGAGCATTAGCGTTATTTTAATAGACCCAAAACACTATGAATTAATTTATAATTAACAAATAAAATTGAAATAATTTTTAAATTATTGGATAAATTTCTCATCAAATGAAATTGAAATTGAAATTTTTACAAAATTTATCAAGATTATAAAGATTGTATAAATACTGTTTTACTTGGGAAACTTAAGTAAAAATGAAAATTCCAAATAAATTTCACAAATAATTTTGTTTTTGAAAAAAATTAAATAATAAATACTATAGAACTTTTCTTCTTATAAATAAGCTGAAAAATTTATTTTACCATGGGAGTTCCAATGAAATTTTAGTTTGTATCATCTCTGAGTAAAAGTTCATCCCCTCAACTCTAAATTACCTTAAATTATGTTGTGGTATTCTATACTATTTTCTGGCCTTCCTCAAGCTCACCAGAATTTAACAAAAAAATTTAATCTTGGTCACAGTCAGAATTGGACACAATATTGCGACCAGAGTCTGACACCTTTCTCAGGAACTCATACCCCTCACACAAAGCAGGACTATATGTGATGTGGAAGGAAAATTGATTACACAATGTGTATTTAAATTCAAAAATAAATACCATTAATGTCACAGGGGTTCTTGGGAATAATGAAAATGGCCTGGAACTCAGGAATCAGGGAGCTCACTTGGAAGATGCCAAAGAGACAAAGATATAAGAAAGAATATATTTCTCTGACAAGAATAATGCAAGTAGGAGATGAGATGCAAAATTTTAAAGAAGTAAAATAGTTAAAGAGAAAACCAGGTTAGTACTTTATTCACTGTTGCAACCTGTGTCAGCCTGTGACTCAAAACCAGAGCACAAGCATGACAGCCAAAATACCATAAACCAATGGTATAGCCAAGATACCACCAAAACATGGAGCTGAGCCAAACCAGATCAAAAGGTATCAGAAGGAAGAGGAAAATCACCCCTTTCTGATAATATAAGTCCCATAAACATAGGACAATGAATAACAAAGTTATTCCTGCTCAAAGTTATTGCTGAGCATAAACCTTAATTTTCACCTCTCATCTAAAATCTAGAAGGAGAGGCTTAACCCCATCAAATGGGTACTCAAAATGAAGCTCTAAGCCAGGGATATCCAATGGTACCAGCTAAACTGAGCTAGAACCAATATTACTGGAGTTATGGTCAATTTCAGGCCAAATAAGGGTGAACAAAACATTCACCTCTCATCTAACTTCTACAGTTTTAGTGTGAGATACTTGAAGTGGGTTCTTTTTGGAAAGAGAACAGTCAGGGCTATCTGATGGTGTAATCCACTTCCCCATATCTCAACTACAGCAGAAGTTATGGGGCAAACAAGCTCAATACAGCTTTTTGCCTAAAACACGCATACGTACAAAAATCTTGTACATGGTATAGCTTTGCCATATTTAATGATAACCATATCAAGGAAGGTACCATTGTGTAGAAAGCATAAAGGGCTAAACATTGGTTCAGTTTTGAGGTTGATATCTCAAGAACTGACAAAGTTATAGCTGTTTTAAGGTCAAAATCCCACATTCTGACCAATACAGCCTTACCATGGGATAATATCCCATAGCCATGAATGTGAGGTGTCAAATAGACAAAGAAGCTTGTTTTAAATTCAATAACTCATATGTAAGTCAATCCTGGGGTCCCATACAGCTTTTGTACAGCATTCTATGCCTCATACATGTCAGAATCAGGCTGTGAGGTCCCCAGATGAAGATTTTCACCCTGTATTGGTGAAAACTGCCCAGATGTGGTTTCAAAGCCACATCTGAGCCCAATACAGGCTATACAGGCTTTTTGCAAACTACAAGCCAGTACTAGAGAGTGAAAAAATCTTCACTTCTGTAACAACCATCCATCAGGGGTAAGGGTATTCATTCATACACCCACTCAAACACCTCAAATCAGCAAATCCAGTATCTGCATCAGCAGTCAGTTTCAGCAATCTTCATTCTGAAACATGCATACAGTTTGGTACATCAATACAGCCTGTCAATACTTGTACAGGATGGATTCACCCAATACAGTTTCAATACACCAGTATGAATCTGTATGATCACTCAAATACACCACACCTCTTGTACAGGTTCTGTACAGCTGTACAGGACCTGTATTGGCCAGACTCAATTCAGTAATCAATTATTCTCATGAAAATTCTTCTCTGGATCAGGGCTGGTGATTCTCACATATACCAGCCCCTCTTTCTCCCCCCTGGGGACTTTTCCCCAGTTAATTAATTTAGTTTATTTATTATTTTATAATTACTCTTATCCTTATTTTGGGTATTATAATTATTTAATCTTAAGTTAGTCTTTGCATTTCTCTCTTCGCCTGTACAGTATGAGTTGGGTGGCCATATCCTTATTAACCCTTCTCTTTCCATTCTGACAGGTTGAAACAGTGGAATTGGACTTGTTTGTGGTTGGCTCTTCTATTCTTTTACTCTTATCTTTGTTGCTGCTTTTCTTATATTTATTCTTTAGCAATTTATCTTTAACACTCTTAAGTGTATTCCCTTTTATCTTTTCTTTGAGCCCTCCATAAGTGAGTCCCAGTTTACTGAGTGCCAGGCCCTCTTCACTTCGAAGAGCCCCTGTGACATTAAATTAATTAACTCATATTTGATTCTTTCTTTTCATTCATTTATATTCATTTCCTCTCATTCATCAATTATGACCTTTTCATGATTTTATGATTTTTATGATTTTTTATGAATTTCCTCTCTCATCAATTTTCATCTCATTCTTTTCATTCTTATGAAAATTGATTCTTTTCCTTTCTTAATCATTGCTGACCATTTCATCACTTCATTTTACTTTTATCAATCAAATTTTTTCTGTGTTCTTATTCAGGTTTTATCTAGGGATTATTGATTGGTTTAATTGATTGGATTATTCATTGGGATTCATTTGGGTTATTGATTCAGGATTTATTGGATTTATTGACTTTGAACTCTCAAGATATTGATTGATCCTCAAGAATTGATTTTGATTATTGATTTGATTTGACTCATCAAGATATTGAATTGATTTCTGAAGATTTGAACCGATTGATTGATTCCTCAAGACTTGATTTCATATTGAAGACACTTATTGATTGATTATTGATTGAATATTGATTGATTATTGATTTCCTCAAGATTATTGATATTTGATTGAATTGATTGTTGATTGATTGAATTTATTTGACTGTTGATTGAATTTGATTCCTCAAGATTTGAATTGATTCCTCAAGATTCATCAAGATTTTATTGTGATTGATTTGGCCAAGCCTGATTATTCTTCTTAATACCATCAAGTTACTTTAATTCTTTTCATAATGCCAGTCCAGCATAGCCCCCCAGCAAAGAATACTAGATCCCAGAAAATTCCAGCTGTTCTCACTCCTACAGCAAGGGCTCCTCTTGACCGCACACCATCAGTTCATCAACTGAGTGCAAATTTGGACAGAGGACCACCAATGGAAGGAGCAGCACCCTCAAGAAGAGGTGGAATGAAATCTAGAAGATCAAGATCCTTTTCTGGACTTTTGGGTGGCTACCCTGGCATGTCTGAAGGTGCAAGAGCAAGATTAGGGGAAGTTGAAGATGAAGAGGGGGAAGAGTCTGTGGAAGAGGAAGATTCTGGGGAAACTGAAGTGGCAGATGCCTTGGCAAATGCTCCAGAGGTGCCTCAGGGTTCTAATCTAGCCCTTTCTAGTCAACCTCTTGTCTCTCAAACTGATCCAAGTCTCCTCAAGATGATGGAGCAGATGACTCAATTCATGGGACAACTCACTCAAGCAGTTTCCCCCAGGGACAATTCCAAAGCCCCTGCTTTCAAGACTCCATCCATGAAGGCACCTGATTCTTTTGATGGTACTCAAGCTCATAAGTTGAGAGGATTTATCCAATCCTGTCAACTAATTTTCCATAATGATCCAGCAAACTTCTTCTCTGACAGGAAGAAGGTTTTGTACTCAACTTCTTTTCTTACTGGTAGAGCTGGTAAATGGATTGAACCCTACCTCTCAAATATTTCCAATGAAGACCCTTCCTACCTCCTCAATAATTGGCCATTGTTTGAATCTCAATTATTCACTCTGTTTGGTGACCCCAATGAAGTCAGGAAAGCTGAACAAGAGTTGGACAATTTGAGGATGAAGGAAAGTGGTCATGTTTCCTTGTACATAGCAGATTTCAGAAGCTTAATGTCAAGAATTGGAGATTGGGGGGAAAGAGCTTATATCCATGTTTACAGAAGAGGATTGGCATCAAGATTATTGGATCAGTTGGCTTCTCACCCTGGAACTTTTGATACTCTTCAAGAACTTATGGATGTCACTCTAGAATTAGACACAAGATATCATGAGAGGCAAAAGGAAAAGGGTGGCAATCAAGAAAAGAAGCCTCCAGTCAGTGGATCCAATCAGTCTAGACCTCCTCAAAACTCATTTCAAAAGAGGCCTCATCAGAAGAAGAATAAGAAGGGCAAGAAATTTCAATCTTCAAAGGACAAACCCCATGCTGCTCTCCTCAATAAGGACAATAAATTAATTGGTTCTGAAAAGGAGAGGAGGATTCAAGCAGGGTTGTGTACTTATTGTGGTGGCAAGCACCCAATTGAAAAATGCTTCAAGAGACCTCAGAACAAGCCTGGGTCATCATCAAAAGGCTTCCCTAGCAAGCAGGGAAAAGCCTGAGTGGGGATCATGATGTGTTCAATGGTTCTCACTTATTTCCTTCAAGAGCACAATTGTGAACTCTGAATACTAGTGTCAAGAAATCTTTAAAATTTCTTATTTTCTCTTCTGTCTCTGATATTTTTTATAGTATTCTCATTGATTCTGGTGCTACAAACTCTTTTATTGCAAAGAATTTTGTTCTCAAGTACTCATTGACTCTGTCAGAGCTCCCTGAAAAGATTCCTCTTTTCATTTTGGATTCTAATGAATCCCCTGCCTTGTTCATCACCCATTATACCAAGTGGGTAGTTGACTTGCCTTCCTTCCCAAGCTTTGAATGGGATTTCTTTATCATAGATTCACCCAAAGGAGAAGACCTGATATTGGGCTATGATTTCCTTTACCATTTCAATCCCATTATTGATTGGAAAAATGGATTGATCACCTATGATTCTAATCATAAGGATTCTAGTGGTATTATTCCTTCTACTAGTAATGACTTAGCCACTGCTGTCAACAGTGTTGCTCTGGCTGGTGAACTTAAGACACCTTCCATCCCTTCTTCTGTCCATATCCCTTCCATAATTCCCTCTCAGTCATTACTTCCATCAAGAGATGAAGTCTTCAAAGAGATAAAGGATGTTGGAGAAGATGTTGCCATATCTTCACTTCATCTCTTCCAAGGGGATATGGACCTTCCTCCCTTATCTTTTCATGCATCCCTGGAGGAGCAGTGGGATGAGGAGGAAGAGCCAGAAGAAATTGAAACTGTGTTGAAGGTTGTTCCTCCTGCTTATCACCAATATTTGGATGTATTCTCCAAGGTGAAAGCAGAGAAACTTCCTCCACACCGCGCCTGTGATCACCATATCGAATTGGAGGGTCTTCTACCTCCAATTGGTGTTATCTACTCATTATCAAATCAAGAGTCAGAAACACTGCGGGCCTACATTTCAGAGAATGTAGAGAAAGGTTTCATTAGACCAAGCTCCTCTTCAACAGGAGCACCTGTCCTTTTTGTCAAGAAAAAGGATGGAGGTCTTTGTTTGTGTGTTGACTACCGCAAACTCAATGCTGTCACTAGGAAGAACAGATACCCTGTTCCTCCTATGAACCAGCTTCTTACCGTATTCAACGGTTCCACTATCTTCTCCAAGATAGATTTGCGTGGTGCATATAACCTTCTGAGAATCAAAGAGGGGGATGAGCACTTAACTGCCTTTAGAACCAAATATGGCAGTTATGAGTATTTGGTCATGCCATTTGGTTTGACCAATGCTCCTGCTTCTTTCCAAAATCTAGTAAATGATATCTTTGCAGATTTTTTGGATGTGTTTGTTGTGGTTTATCTAGATGATATTATGGTCTTTTCCAGTTCTGAGGAGGAACATGTCAAACATGTGGCCTCTGTCCTCCAAAGACTGAGGGACAATAATCTGTTTGCCAAAGCCTCCAAGTGTGTATTCCATGCCTCAAGTGTGGAATACTTGGGCTATGTTGTTTCAAGTGATGGCCTCAAGATGGATTCTTCAAAAGTTCAGCAAATCCTCAATTGGCCTCAGCCCAGAAACATCAAGGCTCTTCAATCTTTTCTTGGCTTTGCCAATTTTTATCGATGTTTCATTAAAAATTATTCTAAAAAAATCACTTCTCTCACTTCCCTCCTTAAAAAAGATTCTCCCTTCATCTTCAATGAGGAAGCTCTTAGTCAGTTTCAAGCACTCAAAGAAGGTTTCACCTCTGCTCCTATCTTATCTCATTTTAATCCTTCTCTACCTACTATAGTAGAGACTGATGCTGCTGATTATGCATTGGGCGCCGTACTGAGTCAGGTGAATGACTCTGGAAAGAATCCCATTGCATTTGATAGTCGCAAGCTCTTACCAGCTGAGCTCAACTATGAGATTCATGACAAGGAACTCCTTGGCATAGTTTGGGCTCTCAAGCGCTGGAGAGCATTTCTTCTTTCTCTTTCCAATCCCTTTGAGGTCTTGACAGACCACTCTTCCTTGCAATATTTCATGTCTTCCAAAGTTATTACTCGTCGTCAGGCCCGTTGGGCCGAATTTCTCTCAGAATTTCATTTCACTATCACTTACCGCCCAGGCAGGCTGGCCACTTTACCAGATGCCTTATCACGTCGGGACGACGTGTACCCAGAGAGGGGGGTGGACTTCATCAGCAAGAATCCTCAGAATTTTCATCAAGTACTTAAGCAAGATGGAATTCAAGAGTCAAGATTCTTCTCAATCAAAGTGGAAATTTTCTCAGATTTAGTTGACAAGATTCAAGAAGAAGTATGGCAAGACAAAGACTATAAAGAGATACTCAAGCAACTAGCAAGAGGTGAATCAGTTCCAGATTATTCTCTTGAACCTCAAGCCAAGTTATTATTATTCAAAGATAGAGTGGTAATCCCAAGCAATGAAGAACCTCAACTCAATATTCTTCAAAAGCATCATGACTCACCATTGGCTGGCCATCCTGGCCAGGAGAAGACCCTCAAGCTCATCAAGAGGGATTTTTATTGGGCTGGCATGAATCAATTCATCAAGGACTATGTGTCCTCATGTCAGCAATGTTCAAGAAACAAGAACATCCATCACAAGAAGTTTGGATTACTCAAGCCTCTTTCAATTCCATCTGGTCCTTGGAATTCATTATCAATGGACTTTATCACTCAATTGCCACTGTCCAACAACTTTGATTCAATTTTAGTAGTTGTGGACAGATTCTCAAAAATGGCAATCTTCATTCCAACTTATGGCACAATCACTGCTCTGGATTTAGCTCAAATATTCATTAGCCATGTATTTTCCAAGCATGGACTCCCAGTCAGTATTGTCAGTGATAGAGGATCCTTATTTGTTTCATCATTCTGGACTCAATTGTGTCAGCAGCTCAAGATATCAAGAGATCTTTCAACTGCCTTTCACCCTGAAACAGATGGACAGACAGAGAGGGTAAATCAGATACTAGAACAGTACCTTTGGATGTATGTCAGCTATCATCAAGATGACTGGTACACCTGGCTCCCTCTGGCTGAATTTGCCTATAATAATGCAGAACATTCATCAACCAAGCAATCACCTTTTTTCACCATTTATGGAAGAAATCCCAGCTTTGACTCAATCCATATTTCTCAAGACTCACCGGCTGGAAAGTTATCAACAAAACTCCAATCAGTACAGCAAGTTGTCAAAGAAGAATTAGAGTCAGCAATAAGGAGATTCAAGAAGTATGCAGATAGAAATAGGGCAATTCCACCTGATTTCCAACCTGGGGACAAAGTATGGCTAGCTTCCAAGAACATCAAGACAACAAGACCCACCAAGAAATTATCAGAAAGATGGTTGGGACCTTTTGAAGTTCTTAAGAAGATTGGCAGCCATGCATATCACCTCAAGTTGCCTCAGCAATGGAAGACAGTTCACCCTGTATTCCATGTGTCCTTATTAGAACCAGTCAAGCATTCAACTATCCCAAATCGTCATCAATTGCCGCCACCACCAGTTTTAGTGGAAGAGCAAGAAGAATGGGAAGTGGCTCAGGTTCTGGACTCAAAACTCAAAAGAGGTAAATTATGGTATCTTGTAGAGTTGAAAGGATTCAGTGAAGACCCAGAAAGAACCACTTGGGAACCATCTTCCAACCTTACCAACTCACCAGACCTTGTCAAGGATTTTCACTCATTGTATCCAGACAAGCCTGGTCCAAATACCTCAAGAGTTTGATTTTATGGTGCTTGGTGGGGAGAAGAAGTTATGAAAGTAAGTTCCTCTCCTGGCATGCACCTTTAAGGGGGTATTCTACCCATATGTTGTTGTAAGCATCACCTTGGCCACTTTGTGAGCACTTGTCAATTCTTTGGACAGGTTCAGGAAGCATACAACATCAATACCCTCCATTTGGACCTTATCAAGATATGGCCAAATATTTTCTTTCTTTCTTTATGTTCATTTTCTTTCTTTATTATCACTTCATTTTATGCCAATCATCATAATTCAAGACATTCATTACTTCAAGTCATTTACGGCAATTCATTTCAGTAGTCATTTATGGCAAATCATTTCAGAAGGCATTTATGGCAATTTATTTCAGTCTTATGGTGCTTGGTGGGGAGTGGAAGTTATGAAAGTAAGTTCCATCTCCTGGTATGCATCCCTGAGGGTTCTACTTCTTGTAAAACATCACCTTGGCCACTCTGTGAGCATCAAAATGCTTGGTTTTCACTTTTCAGACACTTTTTTTTGGCCAGAATCAAGCAACTCACCACAAGAAGGACCAACCATCAGGATTTTTCTTTATTTCTTTCTTTACTCTCATTTTCTCTTATTATTTTTCTTTCTTTCTTTACTTGTATAATTTTCTTTCTTTTATTTCTTTAAAGCAGCAGCATCCCCTCCCCAAATCATGTATTGGGAGGTTCCATTATCTTTTTTATTTTTTATTTTTTAGTAGTTATAAGAGTGGGGATAGAAGTCAAACCAAACACAAACAAGGAAAAGGAAACTAGTTATCTCTACCCAAGTCATCAAAAGTTCTCTGGAAGTCATTTATCAACTCATCTTCATACCAGGCAAATTTTGCAGCCATCTCTTCAGAAGCAGTACCTGGAATAGTCCTGTCATTGGCATACATAATCACCTCTCTGCTATTTCTATCAACCCTCCTGAATAATCTGGCCACAGCATCTTGATTTTCACTAGCCGCGTTGGGATCTTCTCTGGTAACCCGGATAGGCCAACGTTCTCTTCTTTGAAAAACTTGAGCGGCAGGAAACGGCAAAGGACACAATCCATCTCTTCTTCTGCTGGAGCTGGCCACAGGTTGGAGTTGACGGGAGGTGTTTATGGGTGAGTTTCTGGGCTGTTGAACTGGAGATGGTCTTACTGCTGGATTCAAGGCAGGCCTGGTGGTATGGGAAGTAGTTGGTGAAGGAGGAGGAAGGGTTGTAGGAATAGAAGCAAGCATTGGTTGGAAGTTTCTTGGAGTGCTGGGAATAATTTGGCTTTGGAATCTGGTGTTGGCAAGAGGTTGAGAAGAGGAATTGCTGGATGGATGGCCACTTGAATGAGGAATAACTTGAACTTCTTCACCATCCAACTCATCACTTCCTTCAGCATCTGGATCTGATGGGGAATCAACAATTCTTCTTAGCTTCTTCACTACTTTCACCACTCAATCAGCATTGGTTCTTGAAATTGGAATTTCTGAGCTGTAGCGGATGGGCCTACCACCAATTGGAATGGACCCTCCAACATTAGTCCATCTGGCCACATCCCTCTGCCTGGAACCAGTCACTACATCAAGATATCAGCACCAATTCAATCAAAATATGCAAATCACTCACATTGAGAAAATCCAGAAGTGGCATCAGGGGTAGGTTCCTCAAGAATGGGGAATTCCTGCCCATAAGGCCCATCCTTCCTACTCCATAGGTGCCTCCTGACCTGGGACAAAGTTGATCCGGTACGGCGGCATGGCTTCTTCCCAAAAAAGCAGAAATGGCATTTTGACGATCAAGGATTGTAATGTTGAAAGCAATCCTTACCCCTGGCCAAACACTCAGTACAGGCAGGCTCAAGAACTTCAACTGCTCTGAACCCATCATATCTTTGGGAGGGGTCAAAATGGCCAGAAGACGCCATAGAAGGAGAAGACAATCGACTGAAGACGCCAGAACCATGAAGAATAGACGGTGGCGGTGCAGAAGGGGAAGATTCAGTGAGTTCAGTCAGTTTGGAACTCATAACTGAAGAATGTGCAAGCAGAAGATTCAAGACGTCAGAATCAATCCACTCCACATCAAGAAAAAGGAAATGGGGCCATAACTCAATTATGCACCACCTCAAAGCCTGTAAGGTGAAGGTTCACACCCCTTTGGGGCTGAACTCATCACCCAGGGCCTCCCCTGCAACTTTGGGGGAGGCCAAGATCTTGATGGTCCTGGACCCCTTCAATGGGTCCAGGCCATATATGGTGAAATTTGGGAATGGGCCATTTCTGGGCCCCTTGGTCACCCTGGGTCCCCAGCAAATTTGGGCCCAGGGGCTCCATTTTGGTCCTGGGGGCCTCCAATAGCCCCCACGGACCGCGAACCACGGCCCACGGACCACGGACCGCGGCGTACGGACCGCGGACCGTAGGATCCCAGAGACTCAAAAGGGCCAAAAAAGGCCAAAAATCAATAAATCAAGGTTTTTCACCAGAGCACCCAAAAAGGCCTAAAAGGCCATAAAAAGCAAATTTCATCAAGATCACTCAGGATGGAGGCCACAGCCCAAAACCCACTTGGAGGGCTGTCTGAGGCCAATTCCTTGGATGATGGGGACAAGACCCCTTGGAGGAAAGTTTCACTCATTCATTGGATTAAGTCTGGGCCAATGAGTACAAGTCATATACTCATTGACCCCCAATTTCTGAGCACAAGTGCTCAATGGCCTTTATTCTGGGATATATCCCAAGGCCACATCCCAAGGCATGGCTGATTGAATCAAAAGAAAAAGAATGGCATATTCTGGAAGGAATACTCACTCAAGCTTGGAAAAAGGGGGAATCAATTGAATTTGGCAGGGAAGAAGGAATGAAGGATTTTCAGGATAATGGTCAAGAGGAAAGAAATTTAAAAAGAAAAATTTTTGAAAAAATGTGGGGATATTGAGATGCCACTCAACAGTGGCAGGGTATTATGGTGTTCAGGAGCCCACCAGTTTCAAGAGGGGGATACTGTAACAACCATCCATCAGGGGTAAGGGTATTCATTCATACACCCACTCAAACACCTCAAATCAGCAAATCCAGTATCTGCATCAGCAGTCAGTTTCAGCAATCTTCATTCTGAAACATGCATACAGTTTGGTACATCAATACAGCCTGTCAATACTTGTACAGGATGGATTCACCCAATACAGTTTCAATACACCAGTATGAATCTGTATGATCACTCAAATACACCACACCTCTTGTACAGGACCTGTATTGGCCAGACTCAATTCAGTAATCAATTATTCTCATGAAAATTCTTCTCTGGATCAGGGCTGGTGATTCTCACATATACCAGCCCCTCTTTCTCCCCCCTGGGGACTTTTCCCCAGTTAATTAATTTAGTTTATTTATTATTTTATAATTACTCTTATCCTTATTTTGGGTATTATAATTATTTAATCTTAAGTTAGTCTTTGCATTTCTCTCTTCGCCTGTACAGTATGAGTTGGGTGGCCATATCCTTATTAACCCTTCTCTTTCCATTCTGACAGGTTGAAACAGTGGACTTGGACTTGTTTGTGGTTGGCTCTTCTATTCTTTTACTCTTATCTTTGTTGCTGCTTTTCTTATATTTATTCTTTAGCAATTTATCTTTAACACTCTTAAGTGTATTCCCTTTTATCTTATCTTTGAGCTCTCCATAAGTGAGTCCCAGTTTACTGAGTGCCAGGCCCTCTTCACTTCGAAGAGCCCCTGTGACAACTTCCTCTACATGTGTGAGCCTTGAGGTATATTTTACATACCCAAATAGGCCACAATTATCTTAAAAAGAAATTTTGAATTATGCAAAACTCATAAGTCATGCATATATCCAAAATTCATCATTTTCAATTTCAGAAAAGATGAATAACGTTTTATTGAGTAAGTAAATCCATGGATTTAAGACCAGATTTGGATTCTACACAAAAATTCACCTAGGGTAGCTCCACAGAGTGAATAAGCTCAATTTAAGTATTTGAGGTGGTAAAATGGAAAATACTTCAATACCACATCATTAATACCACATAAAAGATCCGTGAAAATTTTTGTTTTTCTTGATTTTTAGCCAAAATAATGGGAAAGTGAGAAATCCCATGTTACATATACACTAAGAATAGTGTTATGCATGTTTTGAGCACTTAATATCATGGTATTCTTACATGGACTTTTGGTACACCCATAGTGGATATCTCACTTTAAGCTTAAATTACTATTTTGACGTAAAATTTAGGCAAGGGGGACAAAAGACATCAAAGAGAGCCAGGGTACCCAACTTCTGAGGCCTCAGAGGCGTGGATAGCTCCAGAGCATGGATCCATGGCTCATCTTGGCCCAATTAGTAAACTAAAACTCTTTGGGAACTTGGTTACCAAGTTACACCTACTGTAATCATAAGAAAAATAGCAAATAACCTGCTATTTTGACGTGCCAAGGAGGTAATGAGCTACTTAGACTGCTGTAACCACGTCAATTCTTGATGACTTTCCATGACTAGACCCTAAAAGAGTAATTAAACCCTTTTGGGATCCATATTCATTGATTTACCTCATAGCAACCAGCAAAATACTGCTATTTGCAATTCTACATATCAATGAGGTAAAAACTTCAAAAATTCATTAAAAATACAATTCTTAATGAATCCTTCTGAAACTTTCAGGACCAATGAAGAGCTGTATTATCTATGGTACAACCAAAAAGAATTATGGATTTACTAGTAAAATTAAAAGTTTTACTTACAGTCCATTTTTGACCATTCTACGTGAAACACTGAATCTTCAAAAATTCACAGTAATTACAACCTGGGATGAAATTGGCAATAACATTGATAACTTTGAGAAATGAATGATTATTTTAGAATAAAAGAAGATTTACAGATGTTACTCCTTTTATTCTTAACCATATTGGGGTTGGTAGTCACGTAAAAGCATCAATTAAGTAATTATGATAATCTTACGTGACAACAGATGATGCAATCATTAATCCAAAAGGGTTTATTGTTTTCTCACTCACTGGTTTTTCAGTTTGCTCCATGGCACGCCTCTGTGAGCTGTTGTAGACTTAAAAGAAGCCTCTTCTTGCTGTTTTTTCCGTATCATCATCTTATTAAATCATTTATATCAATATTACCAACAAGTAAGTATTAGTTAAAACTTTTCTTAAGTGTTTTATTCTTTCAGAATCAATCAGAAAGACGTGAAATCATAGAAATCAACTATATATTGTTGTAATACCTTTATAAATTCATTTTGATCCCTTAAATCCACAATTCTACGTCAAATTTCTCTACTTATATCTATCAATAAGTTCTTTGGAGTATTAGTGAGTCATTTATCTTTAATTCTTAAAGTTTTTCTCTAGTAATAGTTTTCGTCAAGAATTATCTTTATAATTATTCTTGCAAAAGATAATTATATATTAAAATAATTTTATTATTTTAATAAAAGAAGTTTTTATTATTAAATTCTTCTTATAATTGATTCTAGTAGACAATTACTGCTCACTGTTATAATCACTAGTAGTGTATAACACGTGAAATAAATAATTTTATAATTATTTAATTGTGGTTATAATAATTTTTATTATTATATTTCATAAGAACAGACATAGTACTGTTGATTAATAGTAATATTATCATCAGTTTCATAGTCACATCTTACATTTGGGGGCCTGGCCGTGTTTTTTGAACCTTGTACCCTTAATTAATATATTTTTAAGCTCTAGAATATATTAATTTAATTAATTTTTTTCTTTCAATTTGGAGTTAAAATATTTTTATTTTTGAAATTGTTTTAAAATCTTTTTCATTGAGGAATTTGGTTTAATTTTATATTGTTTTTACACGTGGCTTTTTCACATCCAAAAACTTATAAAATTATTCTTTGAGTTACTCTGAATTAATTTTCATTCAAAATCTTAAATTTTAATTTTTTTCTTTAAAAAGAATAATTTTTTTAAATATTAAAAAATATAAAGCTTATAAAAAATCTTTAGAAAATATTTTAAAAAAAGTATAAAAAATAATTTTTTCTCTTTTATAATTTCTTTTAGTGTCTTTAATCAAATACTGTGCAGCTGGCAACAGACTCAGTAAAAGATATATCACTAGTCCAGAATCTTCAGAAGCAGAATCTGAAGACAGTATTGAGGTGCAGATTGCTAAAAGAGGCACCTTATTCAACTCAGAAAAGGCTAAATTACCACCAAAAGGTGTGTATTTTATCTTATATTTTCACCTTTTATCTTTAAATTGACGTGAAAATGGTGCATACCAGAAATGGAAGCAACTATTCAGTCCAACCAGATGGATGTGGACAAGGAAGAGGCAAGACCAAATCCAGAAGTACCAAATCTTCCACAAGAAAGACACATCTGGAGGATGCCAGAGTTGCCCCCCATTCCCCAAGGTCTGTACCAACAGATTTTGACGTAAATTCTGAGCCTGAACTAATTTATGATAATATTTCCAGGGCTGAACCATTTTCAAGTGGCAGCAATAGAAATATATCAGAGCCAGTACAAAAATTGGTTCAGAGCAGCCAAAGAAGAGGAGTGGGAAATATGCCCAAGCCTTTGGCAGGGGGCCATGAACTCCTACTTACACATCAAGAGCTTTCTGGGTCAGGAGAAGACCATAGAACTCTTAGGAGGTTGGAGCCCCCTTTCTTGCAAAGACAAGGTCAAAAAGATAAAGAATTGGTTGAAGAACCAGAGTCTTTTATCCATAGACCAGAAGAAAGAGTTGGGAATGACTCCAACTTTGGAGACAGAGGCACCAGTGGCATCTACCAGCTCCAAACCAGCTCCAGAAGCATCCAAGGACAAGCCCAAAGGACCTCAAAAGAAACAGAGAGGTCCCAAGAACCATCAAGGCAAGGGCAAAGGCAAAGCCAATTGGCACAGACCTTACCCACAAGGGTACAGGATTCCCGAATTGGAGCCTTCAGCCGTGGACAGTGTCTTCAATATGGCCAGAACTCTTATGGAATTCACAGCCAAGGAGCAGGAAAGGATGAACAGGACTTTTCCACGCAAATAAATGATGTACATAGAAGTATTAGTGTAGAAATTGGCAAACTTGAGTCAAAGTTAAAGCAAATTACATTAGACATCAATGATTTAAAGAAAAGTGACAAGCAACATTCTGAATGGCATAAATTGACAACTGTCACCCTTGAGTCAATTAGTAATGCTTGTGACAGAATTGAGAACCAATGTCAAAATAATGACACAGAGGATGTTTCCATTTTTAAAGTAAATGATAGACTTAAAACTCTTGAAGACCATGTCTTACAAATAGTTAAGAACACCAATCAATTTGCTATACATTTAGCAAAAAGTGACAGTGAGAGGCAGAAATTGAAGAATGAAATAATTACAAGTGTGGAGCAAATTCATAAGAATCATGAACCACATATGCCAAGACATTCTACACCTTTTACTGAAGAAAAACTTTCTGTCAAAGAAAGTTTGACTCCATTCTTAGGAGAAAATGTTATTTCTGCAAAGGATATTCCTAAATTAGAAGAATGGCCAACATTCTCTGGTGAAGGAGAATACAACCATATTGAATTCATCAGGACTATTGATATGTTGCAAGAAGACTTTAATATACCTGATGAAATCATAGTAGGAAAATTACATTGTTTGTTTACCAAGACTGCAAAGAAATGGTATTACAAGATGAGAATAGATCATGGGAGACATGACTGGTCTTGGTGGAAATCTGAAGTGATTACCAAATGGGCCAATAATTCTTGGAGGTTTAAAATGGAGAATGCTTTTGAAAGTGCCATTTTTAACTCAGAAAAAGACAAACCACTTACTTGGTTCTTCAAACAGAAAGACAGATTATCTGCTTTACACCCAGATATGTCTGACACTATGATTAATATGAAAATATTAAGAAAGTGTGGAGGAGAACTAGAACATGCTATCAAAAGCAGATGTGTGGAACCCTGTTCAACAGAGGACTACATTAATGCTATGGAAGATATCATTACCAGAACAAGAATTGGTAAAACTTGGGTTAGAAACCCAATAGAGTCCAAAATAGTCCCAAAAATTCCTAGAGAGGAAAGAAGACCAGAGAGACCTGTCTTGAAGTGTCATAAATGTGGAAGTACTTCACATTTAGCCAACACTTGCCCTAAGAAGACAAAGATCAATGAAGTTCAAATCATTGAAGAAATTCAGTGTACTGAAGAGAAAGAAGAGTCTAATCAAGATTCTGCAGTCTCTGAAGATACACCAGTAGAGGACTATCCCATTGAAAACATTTCAGCTTTCTTTGAGGTCACAGAAGTCCATACCCACTTGCCACAGTACAGTGAGGATTGCTGCAACCTGATCAATATCCAAGATGCCAGAATGTGTAAGACAAAACCTGCTAGAGGAAAGGGTTATACAGCTGGAGCATCCTGTATCACATCAGTTCTGATGAGTGATATTGAATCCAAAGTAAATTTGGATACAGGGGCATTTTGCACTTGTGTTGGCAAAGATTATCTCCAAATTATACTTCCTGAATGGAAAAACCATCTATTACCAATAGAAGGTGTACAATTCAGTAGTGCCAGTAACAATATGTACCCCTTGGGCATATTGGACACTAATGATGTATTCCCACATCCAGCAGGAAGTGTAAGAATGAAGACTGAGATTGTAGTAATGGATAATTGTACATCTCGGCACATCATTATTGGAAGTGATTACTTGAATATTTATGGTATTGATATAAATAACCATAAAGACAGATATTTCACAATTGGAGATAACAAAAGGCAAAAATTTTCTTTCTCCAATATGCCAAAACAGATATCTGTAGTATCTTCTGTCAAAGATACTTACAAAGATGAATTTGTGTCTAAACAACTTGTTGAAGCACAAATTAATCCATCATTGTCACCAAAGATGAGGAATGAACTTATTGATGTATTATATACATACAATAATGCATTTGCATCTGATAATGAACCATTAGGCGCTATAAGGGAACATGAAATTGATATTACTCTTAATATTGATAGACCATATCCTCCAGTACTTAGAATACCAGCTTATCCAGCTAGTCCCAGAGCTAGAGAAGCCTTGGAAAAACATATCCAAGAGTTGATCCAACTTGGTGTGCTAAGGAAAGTAGGCCATAATGAGGAAGTTGAAGTGACAACACCTGTTATTATTGCATGGCATAATGATAAGTCAAGAATGGTTGGAGATTTTAGAGCTTTGAATACCTACACAGTTCCAGATAGGTATCCAATCCCTAGAATTCAAGAAACCTTGACTCAACTGTCTAAAGCCAAGTATATAACATCAATGGATGCATTGAAAGGCTTTCATCAAAATGTTTTGACACCCAAAGCTAAGAAATTACTTAGAATTATCACTCACTGTGGCATTTTTGAGTATCTTAGAATGCCATTTGGCATTAAAAATGCTCCATCTCATTATCAAAGAATGATGAATACCATCTTCCCCACAGAATTGTCTGAAGGATGGCTTATCATTTATATTGATGATATTATTATATGTTCTGACTCATGGTCTTTGCACCTTGAAAGACTTGCAAGAGTACTTCATAAAGTTGCAGAAGTGAACATGAAAATTTCACTTAAGAAATGCAATTTTGGTTTTGAAGAACTCAAAGCATTAGGACATGTTGTTTCTGGTTTGAGCTTGGGTATTGACAAGAATAAAGTAGCAGCAGTGTTACTTAAGCCAATACCCCAGAATAAAAAAGAAATGATGTCTTTTCTTGGATTTGCTAGTTACTATAGGCAACACTTGAAAGATTTTGCAATTCTAGCCAAGTCACTTTATAGAATCTGTGATCAACAGACTGTATTTGAAATGACACAGGAAAGAATTAAAGCTTATGAGAAGATAAAGAAAGCCCTTACAGAAGCACCTTTACTCCTCATGCCTGACTGGAATATTCCTTTTAAATTGTACATTGATGCATGTGGAGATGGATTAGGGGCAGCCCTACATCAAGTCCAAATTATTGATGACAAACCTACAGAAGGACCAGTTTGTTATATCTCAAGACAAATCAAACCAACAGAAGCCAGATATGGTGCAAGCCAAATGGAGTGCTTATGTTTGGTATGGGCACTTGAGAAATTACACTATCACCTTGATGGCAGTGTTTTTGAAGTGATAACTGACTGTAATGCCGTGAAGTCACTTCTTAACATGAAAACTCCCAACAGACATATGTTGAGATGGCAAATAGCCATTCAAGAATATAGAGGAAACATGACTATAGTTCATAAAGCAGGAAACATTCACAAGAATGCTGATGGACTTAGTAGATGGGCTTTAGCCAACACTCCTGATAACCCAGCTTATGTACCTTTGGAAGCTGAACCACAGATTCCAATTGAAGGAATTAACATAACTGACATTGGGACTGAATTCTTTGAAGAGGTCAGAGAGTCGTATAAACAAGACAAGAATTGCCATATCTTGACTTCTTTATTAGATAAAGACTGCAAAGACACATCTTTGGTTAATACACTGGATGAAGTTTGGAGAACTTCTTATTCTGAAGGAAGATTTCACTTGTTTGATGGGATTATTTACCATAGAACAAAACATTCTTGTGTGATGACACTGTGTAGTAGACTGCTTATCAATACCATTCTTCATGAATGCCATGATAGCATTTACTCTGGACACCTATCAGAAGACAGGACACTTGAAAAAGTGAAGAATTGTGCATGGTGGCCATCCTGGAGAAAGGAAACCATTGAGTATCACCATACCTGTGATAGATGCCAGAAAGCAAACAGGAGTACAGGCAAGAAATTTGGATTGATGATCCACATTCAAGAACCAAAATCCCCTTGGGAAGTTGTTCACATGGATTGGGTCACAGCACTTCCTCCAAGTGGTGACAAAAGTTATAATGCTTGTTTAGTCATTGTAGACAGATATAGCAAAACTCCCATATTCTTACCATGTCATAAAGATGACACTGCTATGGATACAGCTCTTCTTCTATGGAGTAGAGTTATTTCTCATACAGGATTATTTAAGAATATCATAAGTGACAGAGATCCCAAGTTCACATCTGCACTTTGGACCAATCTTCATAGATTGTTTGGGACTAAGTTATCATTCTCTACAGCATATCACCCTCAAACAGATGGGCTAGCAGAGAGGATGATTCAGACTTTAGAAGACATGATCAGGAGATTCTGTGCTTATGGATTAGAATTCAAAGACTCAGATGGCTTTACCCATGACTGGTGCACTCTGATACCTGCATTAGAATTGGCATACAAGACATCAGTCCATTCTTCCACAGGACAAACTCCTGCTATGTTAGAGAAAGGATGGAATCCAAGACTCCCAGCAGACACACTGAGGAAAGACTTGATTGACATTCATCCTACAGCTTCCAGCTTCAAGATAATGCTTGATAAAGTGAAACACCATGCAAACCAAAGTATGGATGATGCTTTTGATTATGCAAAACAGAAGTGGGACAAGAGTCATAAAGTACCAGACTTCAAAGTAGGGGACTTAGTTCTAGTTTCAACCTTAAATTTTAATAATATCAAAGGCCCAAAGAAACTTAAAGATTCTTATGTAGGACCTTTTGTTATTGTTGCTTTACATGGAACCAATGCAGTTCAAGTGGAATTGAGTGGTGAATTGGAAAATAAACACCCCACATTTCCAGTCAGCTTGATAAAGCCTTATCAACCAGCTGAGAAAGAATTGTTTCCTTTAAGAAACCCAACTCCTTTGACTGTGCCCCCTGTGGAACAGAAAGAAGACAGAAAGATAAAAAAAGTCATTAAAGAAAGGAGACTTAGGGGTAAAAATCAAAGAGAATATCTTGTCAGATATAGAAATCCAGTACATGAAGATGAATGGATGGCAGAATCAGAAATACCTGACTCAGATAAACTCTTAAGAAGATTTAGACATGAAAGAAGGCCACAAGCCTGAATATGTCTATAAATGTGCTTTAAATTACTTGATCTGAGTAATGTGAAGAGGTTGGACAGTGGACATTAACCCCCTTTGGGGCCTTATTCTTTTATCACTAATAAAATTGTAGTACAATTTTATTTTTTGGTGGGAGGGAATGTGAGCCTTGAGGTATATTTTACATACCCAAATAGGCCACAATTATCTTAAAAAGAAATTTTGAATTATGCAAAACTCATAAGTCATGCATATATCCAAAATTCATCATTTTCAATTTCAGAAAAGATGAATAATGTTTTATTGAGTAAGTAAATCCATGGATTTAAGACCAGATTTGGATTCTACACAAAAATTCACCTAGGGTAGCTCCATAGAGTGAATAAGCTCCATTTAAGTATTTGAGGTGGTAAAATGGAAAATACTTCAATACCACATCATTAATACCACATAAAAGATCCATGAAAATTTTTGTTTTTCTTGATTTTTAGCCAAAATAATGGGAAAGTGAGAAATCCCATGTTACATATACACTAAGAATAGTGTTATGCATGTTTTGAGCACTTAATATCATGGTATTCTTACATGGACTTTTGGTACACCCATAGTGGATATCTCACTTTAAGCTTAAATTACTATTTTGACATAAAATTTAGGCAAGGGGGACAAAAGACATCAAAGAGAGCCAGGGTACCCAACTTCTGAGGCCTCAGAGGCGTGGATAGCTCCAGAGCATGGATCCATGGCTCATCTTGGCCCAATTAGTGAACTAAAACTCTTTGGGAACTTGGTTACCAAGTTACACCTACTGTAATCATAAGAAAAATAGCAAATAACCTGCTATTTTGACGTGCCAAGGAGGTAATGAGCTACTTAGACTGCTGTAACCACGTCAATTCTTGATGACTTTCCATGACTAGACCCTAAAAGAGTAATTAAACCCTTTTGGGATCCATATTTATTGATTTACCTCATAGCAACCAGCAAAATACTGCTATTTGCAATTCTACGTATCAATGAGGTAAAAACTTCAAAAATTCATTAAAAATACAATTCTTAATGAATCCTCCTGAAACTTTCAGGACCAATGAAGAACTGTATTATCTATGGTACAACCAAAAAGAATTATGGATTTACTAGTAAAATTAAAAGTTTAACTTACAGTCCATTTTTGACCATTCTACGTGAAACACTGAATCTTCAAAAATTCACAGTAATTACAACCTGGGATGAAATTGGCAATAACATTGATAAATTTGAGAAATGAATGATTATTTTAGAATAAAAGAAGATTTACAGATGTTACTCCTTTTATTCTTAACCATATTGGGGTTGGTAGTCACGTAAAAGCATCAATTAAGTAATTATGATAATCTTACGTGACAACAGATGATGCAATCATTAATCCAAAAGGGTTTATTGTTTTCTCACTCACTGGTTTTTCAGTTTGCTCCATGGCACGCCTCTGTGAGCTGTTGTAGACTTAAAAGAAGGCTCTTCTTGCTGTTTTTTCCGTATCATCATCTTATTAAATCATTTATATCAATATTACCAACAAGTAAGTATTAGTTAAAACTTTTCTTAAGTGTTTTATTCTTTCAGAATCAATCAGAAAGACGTGAAATCATAGAAATCAACTATATATTGTTGTAATACCTTTATAAATTCATTTTGATCCCTTAAATCCACAATTCTACGTCAAATTTCTCTACTTATATCTATCAATAAGTTCTTTGGAGTATTAGTGAGTCATTTATCTTTAATTCTTAAAGTTTTTCTCTAGTAATAGTTTTCTTCAAGAATTATCTTTATAATTATTCTTGCAAAAGATAATTATATATTAAAATAATTTTATTATTTTAATAAAAGAAGTTTTTATTATTAAATTCTTCTTATAATTGATTCTAGTAGACAATTACTGCTCACTGTTATAATCACTAGTAGTGTATAACACGTGAAAGAAATAATTTTATAATTATTTAATTGTGGTTATAATAATTTTTATTATTATATTTCATAAGAACAGACATAGTACTGTTGATTAATAGTAATATTATCATCAGTTTCATAGTCACATCTTACAACATGGAAAGGTCTAGCACCCTTTCCACCCCATTTCAAGATAAAAAGGGGGCTTTTCACAGCCAGAATTGTCTCCTCATCCTGCTCTTGAATAACCTACGTAGTAAACTGTCAAAAACAGTTTCACTCTTGGTTAATAATCAGGTATAATTATAAATCTTGATTATTGTAGTATTTTATTATTGTAACCCAACAGATAAAGCTGCACCCAGGGCTTTCAACAGCGCTCACCACCACTATATTACATATAGTAAAGCCCTTTTAATCTTAAATTAAATCATCTTCAACCCTTATAAATCTTTTTCAAACCATTTTTACTGTGTCACAAACATAGTTAAAGCTGTACTTAGCCTGTTTACACCTTTATCATAGTTTCATCCGGACATTTTGGGGGCCTGGCCGTGTTTAAACTTTTTTTGACCTTATAAGTAAGTTTTCTCTATTATTCTTTATTTCTGACATGTGAGCCTGAGAGGTAATTTCATATACCCAAAAGACCACAAATATAAAAATAACATATTAATATAAATAAAATAAATTTATTTATATTATTACAATAAGAATCAAAATATAAATATAAAATTATATTAAAAATAAAAAATTAATTACAATTTAAAAATAAAAATACATTAAATTTTGTAAGTATAAAATTACATTTATACTTGAAAAAATCAAGTAAAAATGAAATTTTAACAAAATTGTGAAAAAATAAATAAATTTGGAAAAAAGTTAAATAAAATTTATTATAACTTTTTATCCAATAAATAAATACATAAAAATTATTTCACCATTGGATTCCTCATAAAAAATCAGGTGGGGTCACCTCTGAGTGAAATTCTTGTAACTCAACTCTAAATAAGCTTAAATTAAGTTTTTAGTATTTTCAATACAAAACGTTGAAAATCCACAAAACCTTAATTTAATTCACACCACATGAGGTTTTAAGCATCAATTTTTGTGTTAAAATTGAGGTGTTGTGTTTAGTTTAGAAGCTATGAGGAATTGAAGTATTTTCAATTGAATTCAAATGAAATGTCAAAATGTGCGCGTGTATTTCATAAGTGAACTTTGATTTACATATGAGGTGTCAATTATTACTGTATTGTACTGTACAATTGAATTGAATTACATATGTAAATTATAAGTATAATACATGATGAGGAATTAAAGGAAAAATAAATTGGAAAGATTAAAATTGGGGGGGGAAAGGAACTCCAGCTCTAAGGGGGAGCTAGACCCCCAAAATCCTTGCTGACAGGCGTGGGATGTCAAAATTCACGCAAAAGTTCATCACTTTTGGCCTGGAATTGAGTTACAGGGTCTGTGGACTCAATTGATGATGAGGTTTTGATACCAACTGGGGTAGTTTTAGCTGTTGCCAAGAGGGTAAAACTACCCTTAAGATAAAAAAACCATAGTAAAACCAGTTTTAACTGGTTTCTATGCCTCTTACACACATTCTGACGTGTTTTGAAGGCTCTAGGCCTGGTATTGCTATAGTAATGGCTGATTTAAGGGTCTAAAATGGCTAAAAATGGCTTAAACCAGCCCCTTTTTGGTCTAAACCAGGGTTCGGTGATGCCATAATTGGATTTTCTGTTGTCAGACTGTTTTTCACGACTGACAAGAGTAAATTTTACTTTTGGAGTAAGAGAATTGATGGCTATAAAAGAATGTCTTCTTTGCCCCACTTTTCTCTTCATGTTAGAATCTTTTCCTTTTATTAATTAGTTTAAACACTGTTAAACCAATCAATAAAAGATTCCAACCACCATTCTTAAATCATTATAATCCTTTTAACCACGTGAAAAAATTACTATAATCATTGTTTGTAACTCTTATAATCATTTTTACCCCTGAACCACCCCAAAAGTGAATTAAAGCATCTTTCATCACTGTAAACTTAGTCACTTTGTTTCCAAATTCACTCTGGTCACTTTTGGGCGTGTTTTCTCTTTAATATTCTTTTTAAAGACTTTGTTCTTTAATTAATTGCTTGCAGTTCTTTGCTCAATTAATTCTAATTGAAATTGCTCTTGAAGAAATTTCTTTTGTAGCCTTAAAATATCTCTTGTAGAGTATTTTTGGGATAAATTTTTATTGTTGGTAAAACAATAAATTTTTATAATATTATTGTTTTATACTAATAAAGTTATAAACAATTAAATTGGCGTGTTTTCTCTTAAAAATAATATTTCATACTATTTTTAATTGATTTTTACCTTATACAAATTTTGAGGTCAGGAAAAGTACTTGATTTTTAATCAAAGTTTCATATCCACACCTTACATTTGGGGGCCCAGCCGTGATATTTTACCTGTGACATATTTCTTTTACTCTTTTTAAATCTTTTTTTATATTGAAAAATTTAAAAACATATAAAAAATACTTATAATTCAAAAACTCCATAAAAAATAACTTTTTTTCATATTATAAGTGAGGCTTATATTTTTATTTCTTTTTTGAAATATCCTTTTTTTTACTTAATTAATTGGTTTTTTCATTAATTTAATGTCTGACAACGTGGTAAGACAAGAAAATATTGAAACAGCCTCAACAGTCACCAGCATTGTTCCTGCAAGCACTATTAATTCAGACCATAATAGCACTGTTATTGTGACTCAAAATAACCAACCTGAACCAATATCTTCTGAATTAATTAACTTGGACATAAGTAATACTCTTCAGAAAGCTAAGAATTTGGCCAATAGTAAGTTTTTTGACGTAAAAATACTATTTTAAGCCTTTTTGAACCATAATTATGCCTTCAACCAGGTCAGGAGCCAGCTACAACCCCTCAAGAAGCTCCCAAAAAGGTAATAGACGTGATTATGGCAGAGGCCAACCAGGTAAAGAAGGAAAAGGGTCAGTTGATGACTTCCAAACAATTAAATTGGGTCATTATGAAGCTGATAATACCATTTTACCTTCAAAAAGAGCTGACACCGCCACAACAAGCCTCTGTGGACATGTACAAAGCCAGCCACAGTGCATACAGCAATGCACTTCAATTCAAGGAGTACCAGATCCTTCCAGACCTGTGGAAGAATTGCATGAAGTCTTACCTGACAGTAAGAAAATTCTTGGGCCATCCCAACACTTGAAAATTGCTAAATGGATGGCATCCATTGATGGAGAAGAAAAACATGATGCTTTTGACACTAGAATGGAGGAAAAACGACCCTCCACCACCCAAACCAGTGCCAAAAACAGCCCCAGTGGCCAGCAGCAGCAATTCCAACGTGAAAAAGCAGCCACAAACTCCAAACAAGGGCAAAGGGAAGGCACCAGCCCCAAAACCTTACAGACAGGGCTACAGAATCCCAAATATTCAGTAGGATGCCATGGAAAATTTATTTCAGATGGCCAGAACCATGATGGAATTACAGAAGAAGGAGGAAGCCAGATTAAGGTTCCAGAAATGATTTCTGACATATTTGATTCCATCCCAGAGTTGTATAATGCTATAAATGACGTGAAAAAACATCTTTTTGATAAAAATGAAACCATTTGTAACAACATTAAAACAAACAACCTGAGTCTGTGCCAAATTAATAAAACACTTATGTGTTTTGAAAAGGTTTTAAGAACAATTAAAAATTCCAATAATGATAATTCTTCTAACAATAAAATAAATGAACAATCTGCCATTATTAAAGAATTAACAGATAAATATTCTAAATTCAATATTGATGACATAATTGAAACAAGAATTAAACAAGCCATAAATATTATAAAAACAGATAACAAGAAAGTCCTTGATGACATTTCAAATTCATTTACTGAAGTAAAGACATATACCATTGCCTTGAAAAAGTGTTTTGATGCTTCACAAGAAGAAGTATCAAAATTATCAATGAAATTGAATCAAGTCACTGCTGATAATACAAGACAGACAGAGTTATGGCAAGAACTGACACATAAGGAAGACATGTATAAAATTGAAGTAATAAATTTAATACAAAGCTTCCAACATGAATACAGAAATTCCCAAAGGTGTAGCAACAGTAAAATGAATGACATTGAACAAATACTGAATAACTTACCAAGAATGTCTACACCTCTAAATCAAAATGAGGGCACAAGAATTTCAAATCCACAAGTATTGGATCCTGATAATTCACAATTAAAAAATGAATTATCTACTTCTTTTCATAACTTAGAACCATCAATGGGCCAAGCACTCTTGAAAGAAGTTCCAAAACTTAAAGAATGGCCTCACTTCAGTGGTGAAGGAGAGTATGACCATATGGAATTCATTAGAGGTATTGACATGATCAAAGAGGATTTTGAATTACCAGACAGATTGGTAACAGCCAGGCTTAACACCTTGTTTACCAGATCAGCTCACAGATGGTACATCAAAATAAGACAAGCACATGGACACCAGAGTTGGACTTGGTGGAAAACCCAAATCATCAACAAATGGGCAAATGATGCTTGGAGGTTTGAAGTTGAAACAGCCTTTCAATCTGCCAAATTTAATGCTGATAAAGACAAAGCTTTACCAAGGTTTTGCCAACAAAAGGACAGATTAACAGCATTATATCCTGACATGTCAGAATTTATGATCCATAGAAAAATTCTGAGACAATGTGGAGGTGACTTAGAGCATGCTGTCAAAAGCAGGACTACTGAACAATCTTCAGCAGAGGATATTATCAATATACTAGAAGAAGTAACCACCAGAACCAAAATTGGTTCTAGTAGGGTGAATCTCAAAACAAGGTTTAATACACCTTGGAAAGATTCTGTGGACAAAAACCCCAAAGAAAATTCTAGTAATATTAAATATAAATCTGCAGATACAGTCAGAAAATGCCATATTTGCCAAAGCACCACCCATTTAGCCAATACATGTCCAAAAAGGGGGAAAATAAATGAAATTGACATTGAAAAAGGACCAGATGTTGAAAAAGAAGACATAATTGAAGACAATTCAGATGATAAGTCATCCATATTTTCTGAATCTTCAAAAGATATAGAAAATATCAATGCCACTTTTGACATCATGGAATCTTATTCCCACTTACCACAATTGAGCAATGGTCAAGTTGATTTATCAAAAGTTCAAGATGCACAACTTGTGAGCCTTAGAGGTAATTTCATATACCCAAAAGACCACAAATATAAAAAATAACATATTAATATAAATAAAATAAATTTATTTATATTATTAAAATAAAAATAAAAAATATAAATATAAAATTATATTAAAAATAAAAAATTAATTATAATTTAAAAATAAAATTACTTTAAATTTTGTAAATATAAAATTACATTTATACTTGAAAAACTTAAGTAAAAATGAAATTTTAACAAAATTGTGAAAAAATAAATAAATTTGGAAAAAAGTTAAATAAAATTTATTATAACTTTTTATCCAATAAATAAACATATAAATTTTATTTCACCATTGGATTCCTCATAAAAAATCAGGTGGGGTCACCTCTGAGTGAAATTTTTGTAACTCAACTCTAAATAAGCTTAAATTAAGTTTTTAGTATTTTCAATACAAAAGTTGAAAATCCTCAAAACCTTAATTTAATTCACACCACATGTGGTGTTAACCATCAATTTTTGTGTTAAAATTGAGGTGTTGTGTTTAGTTTAGAAGTTATGAGGAATTAAAGTATTTTCAATTGAATTCAATTGAAATGTCAAAATGTGCGCGTGTATTACATAAGTGAACTTTGATTTACATATGAGGTGTCAATTATTACTGTATTGTACTGTACAATTGAATTGAATTACATGTGTAAATTATAAGTATAATACATGATGAGAAATTAAAGGAAAAATAAATTGGAAAGATTAAATTTGGGGGGGAAAAGGAACTCCAGCTCTAAGGGGGAGCTAGACCCCCAAAATCCTTGCTGACAGGCGTGGGATGTCAAAATTCACGCAAAAGTTCATCACTTTTGGCCTGGAATTGAGTTACAGGGTCTGTGGACTCAATTGATGATGAGGTTTTGATACCAACTGGGGTAGTTTTAGCTGTTGCCAAGAAGGTAAAACTACCCTTAAGATAAAACAATCATAATAAAAACAGTTTTAACTGGTTTCTACGCCTCTGACACAGATTCTGACGTGTTTTGAAGGCTCTAGGCCTGGTATTGCTATAGTAATGGCTGATTTAAGGGTCTAAAATGGCTAAAAATGGCTAAAAATGGCTTAAACTAGCCCTTTTTGGTCTAAACCAGGGTTCAATGATGCCATAATTGGCTTTTCTGTTGTCAGACTGTTTTTCACGACTGACAAGAGTAAATTTTACTTTTGGAGTAAGAGAATTGATGGCTATAAAAGAATGTCTTCTTTGCCCCACTTTTCTCTTCATGTTAGAATCTTTTCCTTTTATTAATTAGTTTAAAACTGTTAAACCAATCAATCAAAGATTCCAACCACCACTTTTAAATCATTTTAATCCTTTTAACCACGTGAAAAAATCATTATAATCATTGTTTGTAACTCTTATAATCATTTTTACCCCTGAACCACCCCAAAAGTGAATTAAAGCATCTTTCATCACTGTTAACTTTGTCACTTTGTTTCCAAATTCACTCTGGTCACTTTTGGGCGTGTTTTCTCTTTAATATTCTTTTTAAAGACTTTGTTCTTTAATTAATTGCTTGCAGTTCTTTGCTCAATTAATTCCAATTGAAATTGCTCTTGAAGAAATTTCTTTTGTAGCCTTAAAATATCTCTTGTAGAGTATTTTTTGGATAAATCTTTATTGTTGGTAAAACAATAAATTTTTATATTATTGTTTTATACTAATAAAGTTATAAACAATAAAATTGGCGTGTTTTCTCTTAAAAATAATATTTCATACTATTTTTAACTAAATTTTACCTTATACAAATTTTGAGGACAGGAAAAGTACTTGATTTTTAATCAAAGTTTCATATCTACACCTTACATTTGGGGGCCCAGCCGTGATATTTTACCTGTGACATATTTTTTTTACTCTTTTTAAATCTTTTTTCTTATATTGAAAAATTTAAAAACATATAAAAAATACTTATAATCCAAAAAAAAAAAAATCCTTAAAAAATAATTTTTTTCATATTATAAGTGAGGCTTATATTTTTATTTCTTTTTTGAAATAACCTTTTTTTTACTTAATTAATTGGCTTTTTCATTAATTTTAGTGTCTGACAACGTGGTAAGACAAGAAAACATTGAAACAGCCTCAACAGTAACCAGCATTATCCCTGCCAGTACTGTTAATTCTGATCATAATAGTACTGTTATTGTGACTCAAAATAATCAACCTGAACCAATATCTTCTGAATTAATTAACTTGGATATAAGTAATACACTTCAGAAAGCCAAAAATTTGGCCAATAGTAAGTTTTTGACGTAAAAATACTATTTTAAGCCTTTTTTAACCATAATTATGCCTTCAACCAGGTCAGGAGCCAGCTACAACCCCTCAAGCAGCTCCCAAAAAGGTAATAGACGTGATTATGGCAGAGGCCAACCAGGTACAAAAGGAAAAGGGTCAGTTGATGACTTCCAAACAACTAAAATGGGTCATTCTGAAGCTGATAATACCATTTTACCTTCAAAAAGAGCTGACACCGCCACAACAAGCCTCTGTGGACATATACAAAGCCAGCCACAGTGCATACAACAATGCACTCCAATTCAAGGAGTACCAGATCCTTGCAGACCTGTGGAAGAATTGCATGAATTCTTACCTGACAGTAAGAAAATTCTTGGGCCATCCCAACACTTGCAAATTGCTCAATGGATGGCATCCATTGATGGAGAAGAAAAACATGATGCTTTTGACACTAGAATGGAGGAAAAACAACCCTCCACCAGCCAAACCAGTGCCAAAAACAGCCCCAGTGGCCAGCAGCAGCAATTCCAACGTGAAAAAGCAGCCACAAACTCCAAACAAGGGCAAAGGGAAGGCACCAGCCCCAAAACCTTACAGCCAGGGCTACAGAATCCCAAAGATTCAACAGGATGCCATGGAAAATGTATTTCAGATGGCCAGAACCATGATGGAATTACAGAAGAAGGAGGAAGCCAGATTAAGGTTCCAGAAATGATTTCTGACATATTTGATTCCATCCCAGAGTTGTATAATGCTATAAATGACGTGAAAAAACATCTTTCTGATAAAAATGACACCATTTGTAACAACATTAAAACAAACAACCTGAGTCTGTGCCAAATTAATGAAACACTTATGTGTTTTGAAAAAGTTTTGAGAACAATTAAAAATTCCAATAATGATAATTCTTCTAACAATAAAATAAATGAACAATCTGCCATTATTAAAGAATTAACAGATAAATATTCTAAATTCAATATTGATGACATAATTGAAACAAGAATTAAACAAGCCATAAATATTATCAAGACAGATAACAAGAAAGTCCTTGATGACATTTCAAATTCATTTACTGAAGTAAAGACATATACCATTGCCTTGAAAAAGTGTTTTGATGCTTCACAAGAAGAAGTATCAAAATTATCAATGAAATTGAATCAAGTCACTGCTGATAATACAAGACAGACAGAGTTATGGCAAGAACTTACACATAAAGAAGACATGTATAAAATTGAAGTAATAAATTTAATACAAAGCTTCCAACATGAATACAGAAATTCCCAAAGGTGTAGCAACAGTAAAATGAATGACATTGAACAATTACTGAACACCTTACCAAGAATGTCTACACCTCTAAATCAAAATGAGGGCACAAGAATTTCAAATCCACAAGTATTGGATCCTGATAATTCACAATTAAAAAATGAATTATCCACTTCTTTTCATAACTTGGAACCATCAATGGGCCAAGCACTCTTGAAAGAAGTTCCAAAACTTAAAGAATGGCCTCACTTCAGTGGTGAAGGAGAGTATGACCATATGGAATTCATTAGAGGTATTGACATGATCAAAGAGGATTTTGAATTACCAGACAGATTGGTAACAGCCAGGTTTAACACCTTGTTTACCAGATCAGCTCACAGATGGTACATCAAAATAAGACAAGCACATGGACACCAGAGTTGGACTTGGTGGAAAACCCAAATCATCAACAAATGGGCAAATGATGCTTGGAGGTTTAAAGTTGAAACAGCCTTTGAATCTGCCAAATTTAATGCTGATAAAGACAAAGCTTTACCATGGTTTTGCCAACAAAAGGACAGATTAACAGCATTATATCCTGACATGTCAGAATTTATGATCCATAGAAAAATTCTGAGACAATGTGGAGGTGACTTAGAGCATGCTGTCAAAAGCAGGACTACTGAACAATCTTCAGCAGAGGATATTATCAATATACTAGAAGAAGTAACCACCAGAACCAAAATTGGTTCTAGTAGGGTGAATCTTAAAACAAGGTTTAATACACCTTGGAAAGATTCTGTGGACAAAAACCCCAAAGAAAATTCTAGTAATATTAAATATAAATCTGCAGATACAGTCAGAAAATGCCATATTTGCCAAAGCACCACCCATTTAGCCAATACATGTCCAAAAAGGGGGAAAATCAATGAAATTGACATTGAAAAGAAACCAGATGTTGAAAAAGAAGACATAATTGAAGACAATTCAGATGATAAGTCATCCATATTCTCTGAATCTTCAAAAGATATAGAAAATATCAATGACACTTTTGACATCATGGAATCTTATTCCCACTTACCACAATTGAGCAATGGTCAAGTTGATTTATCAAAAGTTCAAGATGCACAACTTATGAAGACAAAACCAAACAGAGGAAAAGGTTATACAGCTGGTAACTCCTGTATAACAGAAGTGGTGATTGACAAGAAACCCACCAAACTTTTGCTTGACCCAGGAGCCTTCTGCTCTTGTGTTGGAAAATCTTTTCTTAAGACTTGTGTACCAAATTTTGAAGACCAATTGTTACCAATTGATGGTATAAAATTCAACAGTGCAAGTAACCCAATGAAAGCATTAGGAATCTTTGAGACCAATGTCATATTCCCACACATAAATGGGAATTTAAGGATCACAGTTGAATTTGTTGTTATGGAAAATTGCTCTAGTACCCATTTTATATTGGGAAATGACTATTTAATCATGTATGGGATAGATTTACATAATAACAAAGACAGATACTTTACAATTGGAGACAATAAGCGCCAGAAATTTGCCTTTTTACCCTTTAAAAGACAAATTACAGTAAACAAAGTATCACCAGTCAACTTAGAGTTAGAGAAATTCAAGTCTGAACAGTTAAATGAGGCTGAAATAAGCCTTCATCTGACTGATAAGCAAGAAAATGAACTTTCTTCCCTTTTGTATGACCACAGAGGAGCATTTGCTACAGACAAAGAACCCCTGGGAGCAATTATTGGTCATGAAGTTGACATCATTCTTAACATTGAGAGACCTTATCCACCACTCTTAAGAAGACCTGCTTATCCAGCAAGTCCAAAATCAAGAGAAGCTCTAGAAATTCATATCAAAGAACTTCTAGACCTTGTTGTAATAAGAAAAGTAGGCCACAATGAGGAAGTAGAAATAACTACACCAGTCATAGTGGCGTGGCATAATGGAAAATCCAGAATGGTTGGGGACTTTAGAGCTCTGAACACTTACACTGTTCCAGACAGATACCCAATACCAAAAATCCAAATTGCCCTTACTCAAATATCTCAAGCAGTGTATATAACCACTATGGATGCCCTTAAAGGATTCCATCAAAATGTAGTAACACCAAGAGCAAGAAAATACTTGAGAATTATTGTTCATTGTGGAGTGTATGAATACTTAAGGATGCCCTTTGGTATCAAAAATGCACCTTCACACTTCCAAAGAATGATGAATGAAATCTTCCCTGAAGAACTCTCAGAGGGATGGTTAATCATTTACATTGATGACATTATTATCTGTTCAAAGACTTGGGAGGAGCACATGTACAGATTATCAAGAGTTTTGACAAAAATCCAATAAGTAAACATGAAAATCTCCTTGAAGAAATGTCATTTTGGATTTAAAGAACTTAAGGCACTAGGACATGTTGTATCTGGTTTGTCCCTTGGAATTGATAAAAACAAAGTTGCAGCAGTATTGTTAAAACCCATGCCTCAGAATAAGAAGGAAATTCAGTCATTCTTGGGTTTTGCAGGATATTACAGGCAACACATTAAAGACTTTGCATCCATAGCAAGACCACTTTATAAGTTGTGTGACAAAGACACAGTATTTGAGATGACTGTTGACAGAGTCAAAGCTTTTGAATCTCTAAGAGAAGCATTGACCACTGCTCCACTCTTACTGATGCCAGACTTTAAATTACCTTTCAAACTGTATATTGATGCATCAGGGGATGGACTAGGTGCTGCACTTCACCAAGTTCAGATCATAAATGACAAACCTGTAGAAGGACCAATATGTTTCATATCCAGACAAATCAAACCAACTGAAGCCAGATATGGAGCAAGTCAAATGGAATGTCTATGCCTTGTCTGGGCCTTGGAGAAATTGAACTATTTCTTAGAGGGATGTGTTTTTGAAGTAATAACAGATTGTACAGCTGTGAAATTACTTTTAAACATGAAAACACCTAACAGACACATGCTCAGATGGCAAATAGCCATACAAGAATACAGAGGCAATATGACTATTGTTCATAAGGATGGAAATATTCATAAGAATGCAGATGGACTAAGCAGATGGCCATTACCAAATAACATTGATAATCCTGCTTATGTTCCAGAAGAAGCTTCACCACAAATTCCAATAGAAGGAATAAGTGTTACAGACTTGAACACCACCTTCTTTGAAGAAGTCAGAAATAGTTACACTCAAGATAAGAATTGTAGCATCTTATGCCAATTACTTAACAAAGACTGTAAAGACAACTCTCTAATACATGCCTTGGATGAAGTATGGAGAAAATCTTATAATGAAGGAAGATTTCACCTACTGGATGGTATAATTTACCACAGAACCAAGCACACATGTGTGATGACAGTTGTAGACAGGTCATTAATCAATCTTGTACTGAAAGAATGCCATGATAGTCCCTTTTCAGGACATCTTTCTGAAGACAGAACAAGAGAGAAAGTGAAGACCTGCATATGGTGGCCAATGTGGCAAAAAGATGTTGCAGAGTATTGCAAAACCTGTGACAGATGCCAAAAGGCAAATAAATCCACTGGCAAAAGACTTGGAAATATGATGAAAATCCAAGAACCAAACAGACCTTGGGAAATTATCCATATGGATTGGGTAACTGGCCTACCACCAGGAGGTGACAGGAGCTATAATGCTTGCCTAGTAATTGTGGACAGATTCAGTAAAACTTCAATCTTTTTACCATGTCACAAAGATGATACAGCCATGGATACAGCTCTTCTGATATGGAATAGAGTAGTGTCATGGACTGGGATATTTACAAATATCATCAGTGATAGAGATCCCAAATTCACTTCAGCACTATGGACAAATCTTCACCAATTATTTGGCACTAAACTGTCTTTCTCTACAGCCTACCACCCACAAACTGATGGCCTGGCTGAAAGAATGATCCAAACCTTAGAGGACATGGTGAGAAGATTTTGTGCATATGGCCTTGAATTCAAAGATTGTGATGGATTTACCCATGATTGGTGTACTCTGTTACCAGCACTGGAATTAGCATATAAAACATCAATCCATGCTAGTACCAATCAGACTCCTGCTGTTCTAGAAAAAGGATGGAACCCCAAGTTACCCCAAGACTCCTTGAGGAAAGACTTAATTGAAATACATCCCACAGCTGCTAGCTTCAAAGGAATGCTAGACAAAGCTAGAAAGCATGCAGTAAGGTGCATGGAGGACTCTTTTGCATGTGCTAAAGACAAATGGGATAAATCTCATGCAACTCCAGATTTCAAAGTGGGAGACCTAGTTCTTGTATCCACCACTAACTTCAATAACATCAAAGGATGTAAAAAGTTAAAAGACTCCTTTGCAGGACCTTTTGTGATTAAGGCCCTCCATGGAGAAAATGCTGTTGAAGTAGAGTTATCTGAAGAACTTAGCAATAAGCACCCCACATTTCCAGTAAGCTTGATAAAGCCATACAAATCTAGTGATGCTGAGAAATTTCCCTTGAGGAATAAGATTCCCCAAGTTATACCTCCTATTGAGACATCTGGTACTAAGAAAATAACCAAAGTTCTTAAAGAAAGGAAATTAAGAACCAAGAAAGTAAGGGAATACCTTGTTAGGTACAGTGACCCAACTTGTGAAGATGAATGGTTAGAAGAGAAAGATATACCAGAAGCCACCAAACTCCTGAGGAGATTCAGACACACTAGAAACACCAATATTACAAAGTAATATTCTTTTTTAGGGGGAGGGAATGTGAGCCTTAGAGGTAATTTCATATACCCAAAAGACCACAAATATAAAAAATAACATATTAATATAAATAAAATAAATTTATTTATATTATTAAAATAAAAATAAAAAATATAAATATAAAATTATATTAAAAATAAAAAATTAATTATAATTTAAAAATAAAATTACTTTAAATTTTGTAAATATAAAATTACATTTATACTTGAAAAACTTAAGTAAAAATGAAATTTTAACAAAATTGTGAAAAAATAAATAAATTTGGAAAAAAGTTAAATAAAATTTATTATAACTTTTTATCCAATAAATAAACATATAAATTTTATTTCACCATTGGATTCCTCATAAAAAATCAGGTGGGGTCACCTCTGAGTGAAATTTTTGTAACTCAACTCTAAATAAGCTTAAATTAAGTTTTTAGTATTTTCAATACAAAAGTTGAAAATCCTCAAAACCTTAATTTAATTCACACCACATGTGGTGTTAACCATCAATTTTTGTGTTAAAATTGAGGTGTTGTGTTTAGTTTAGAAGTTATGAGGAATTAAAGTATTTTCAATTGAATTCAATTGAAATGTCAAAATGTGCGCGTGTATTACATAAGTGAACTTTGATTTACATATGAGGTGTCAATTATTACTGTATTGTACTGTACAATTGAATTGAATTACATGTGTAAATTATAAGTATAATACATGATGAGAAATTAAAGGAAAAATAAATTGGAAAGATTAAATTTGGGGGGGAAAAGGAACTCCAGCTCTAAGGGGGAGCTAGACCCCCAAAATCCTTGCTGACAGGCGTGGGATGTCAAAATTCACGCAAAAGTTCATCACTTTTGGCCTGGAATTGAGTTACAGGGTCTGTGGACTCAATTGATGATGAGGTTTTGATACCAACTGGGGTAGTTTTAGCTGTTGCCAAGAAGGTAAAACTACCCTTAAGATAAAACAATCATAATAAAAACAGTTTTAACTGGTTTCTACGCCTCTGACACAGATTCTGACGTGTTTTGAAGGCTCTAGGCCTGGTATTGCTATAGTAATGGCTGATTTAAGGGTCTAAAATGGCTAAAAATGGCTAAAAATGGCTTAAACTAGCCCTTTTTGGTCTAAACCAGGGTTCAATGATGCCATAATTGGCTTTTCTGTTGTCAGACTGTTTTTCACGACTGACAAGAGTAAATTTTACTTTTGGAGTAAGAGAATTGATGGCTATAAAAGAATGTCTTCTTTGCCCCACTTTTCTCTTCATGTTAGAATCTTTTCCTTTTATTAATTAGTTTAAAACTGTTAAACCAATCAATAAAAGATTCCAACCACCTCTTTTAAATCATTTTAAACCTTTTAACCACGTGAAAAAATCATTATAATCATTGTTTGTAACTCTTATAATCATTTTTACCCCTGAACCACCCCAAAAGTGAATTAAAGCATCTTTCATCACTGTTAACTTTGTCACTTTGTTTCCAAATTCACTCTGGTCACTTTTGGGCGTGTTTTCTCTTTAATATTCTTTTTAAAGACTTTGTTCTTTAATTAATTGCTTGCAGTTCTTTGCTCAATTAATTCCAATTGAAATTGCTCTTGAAGAAATTTCTTTTGTAGCCTTAAAATATCTCTTGTAGAGTATTTTTTGGATAAATCTTTATTGTTGGTAAAACAATAAATTTTTATATTATTGTTTTATACTAATAAAGTTATAAACAATAAAATTGGCGTGTTTTCTCTTAAAAATAATATTTCATACTATTTTTAACTAAATTTTACCTTATACAAATTTTGAGGACAGGAAAAGTACTTGATTTTTAATCAAAGTTTCATATCTACACCTTACACAACATATGAAGACAAAACCAAACAGAGGAAAAGGATTTACAGCTGGTAATTCCTGTATGACAGAAGTGGTGATTGACAACAAGCCCACCAAGCTTTTGCTTGACCCAGGAGCCTTCTGCTCTTGTGTTGGAAAATCTTTTCTTAAGACTTGTGTACCAAATTTTGAAGACCAATTGTTACCAATTGATGGTATAAAATTCAACAGTGCAAGTAACCCAATGAAAGCATTAGGAATCCTTGAGACCAATGTCATATTCCCACACATAAATGGGAATTTAAGGATCACAGTTGAATTTGTTGTTATGGAAAATTGCTCTAGTACCCATTTTATATTGGAAAATGACTATTTAATCATGTATGGGATAGATTTACATAATAACAAAGACAGATACTTTACAATTGGGGACAATAAGCGCCAGAAATTTGCCTTTTTACCATTTAAAAGACAAATTAAAGTAAACAAAGTATCACCAGTCAACTTAGAGTTAGAGAAATTCAAGTCTGAACAGTTAAATGAGGCTGAAATAAGCCTTAATCTGACTGATAAACAAGAAAATGAACTTTCTTCCCTTTTGTATGACCACAGAGGAGCATTTGCTACAGACAAAGAACCCCTGGGAGCAATTATTGGTCATGAAGTTGACATCATTCTTAACATTGAGAGACCTTATCCACCACTCTTAAGAAGACCTGCTTATCCAGCAAGTCCAAAATCAAGAGAAGCTCTAGAAATTCATATCAAAGAACTTCTGGACCTTGGTGTAATAAGAAAAGTAGGGAACAATGAGGAAGTAGAAATAACTACACCAGTTATAGTGGCGTTGCATAATGGAAAATCCAGAATGGTTGGGGACTTTAGAGCTCTGAACACTTACACTGTCCCAGACAGATACCCAATACCAAAAATCCAAATTGCCCTTACTCAAATATCTCAAGCAGTGTATTTAACCACTATGGATGCCCTTAAAGGATTCCATCAAAATGTGGTAACCCCAAGAGCAAGAAAATACTTGAGAATTATTGTTCATTGTGGAGTGTATGAATACTTAAGGATGCCCTTTGGTATCAAAAATGCACCTTCACATTTCCAAAGAATGATGAATGAAATATTCCCTGAAGAACTCTCAGAGGGATGGTTAATCATTTACATTGATGACATTATTATCTGTTCAAAGACTTGGGAGGAGCACATGTACAGATTATCAAGAGTTTTGACAAAAATCCAATCAGTAAACATGAAAATCTCCTTGAAGAAATGTCATTTTGGATTTAAAGAACTTAAAGCACTAGGACATGTTGTATCTGGTTTGTCCCTTGGAATTGACAAAAACAAAGTTGCAGCAGTATTGTTAAAACCCATGCCTCAGAATAAGAAGGAAATTCAGTCATTCTTAGGTTTTGCAGGATATTACAGGCAGAACATTAAAGATTTTGCATCCATAGCAAGACCACTTTATAAGTTGTGTGACAAAGACACAGTGTTTGAGATGACTGTTGACAGAGTCAAAGCTTTTGAGTCTCTAAGAGAAGCATTGACCACTGCTCCACTCTTACTAGTGCCAGACTTTAAATTGCCTTTCAAACTGTATATTGATGCATCAGGGGATGGAATGGGTGCTGCACTTCACCAAGTTCAGATCATAAATGATAAGCCTGTAGAAGGACCTATATGTTTCATATCCAGGCAAATTAAACCAACTGAAGCCAGATATGGAGCAAGTCAAATGGAATGTCTATGCCTTGTCTGGGCCTTGGAAAAATTGAACTACTTTTTAGAGGGATGTGTTTTTGAAGTGATAACAGATTGTACAGCTGTCAAATCACTTTTGAACATGAAAACACCCAACAGACACATGCTCAGATGGCAAATAGCCATACAAGAATACAGAGGCAATATGACTATTGTTCATAAGGATGGGAATATTCATAAGAATGCAGATGGACTAAGCAGATGGCCATTACCAAATAATATTGATAATCCTTCTTATGTGCCAGAAGAAGCTTCACCACAAATTCCAATAGAAGGAATAAGTGTTACAGCTTTGAACACCACCTTCTTTGAAGAAGTCAGAAGTAGTTACACCCAAGATAAGAACTGTAGCATCTTATGCCAATTACTTAACAAAGACTGTAAAGACAACTCTCTAATACATGCCTTGGATGAAGTATGGAGAAAATCTTATGATGAAGGAAGATTTCACCTACTGGATGGTATAATTTACCACAGAACCAAGCACACATGTGTGATGACAGTTGTAGACAGGTCATTAATCAATCTTGTACTGAAAGAATGCCATGATATTCCCTTTTCAGGACATCTGTCTGAAGACAGAACAAGAGAAAACGTAAAGACCTGCATATGGTGGCCAATGTGGCAGAAAAATGTTGCAGAGTATTGCAAAACCTGTGACAGATGCCAAAAGGCAAATAAATCCACAGGCAAAAGACTTGGAAATATGATAAAAATCCAAGAACCAAACAGACCTTGGGAAATTGTCCATATGGATTGGGTAACTGGCCTACCACCAGGAGGTGACAGGAGCTATAATGCTTTCCTAGTAATTGTAGAAAGATTCAGTAAAACTACAATCTTTTTACCATGTCACAAAGATGATACAGCCATGGATACAGCTCTTCTGATATGGAATAGAGTAGTGTCATGGACTGGGATATTTACTAATATCATCAGTGATAGGGATCCCAAATTCACTTCAGCACTATGGAAAAATCTTCACCAATTATTTGGCACTAAACTGTCTTTCTCTACAGCCTACCACCCACAAACTGATGGCCTGGCTGAAAGGATGATCCCAACCTTAGAGGACATGGTGAGAAGAATTTGTGCATATGGCCTTGAATTCAAAGATTGTGATAGATTTACCCATGATTGGTGTACTCTGTTGCCAGCACTGGAATTAGCATATAAAACATCAATCCATGCCAGTACCAATCAGACTCCTGCTATTCTAGAAAAAGGATGGAACCCCAAATTACCCCAAGATTTCTTGAGGAAAGACTTAATTGAAATACATCCCACAGCTGCTAGCTTCAAAGGAATGATAGACAAAGCTAGAAAGCATGCAGTAAGATGCATGGAAGACTCCTTTGCATATGCTAAAGACAAATGGGATAAATCACATGCAACTCCAGATTTCAAAGTAGGGGCCCTAGTTCTTGTATCCACCACTAACTTCAATAACATCAAAGGATGTAAAGAGTTGAGAGACTCCTTTGCAGGACCTTTTGTGATTAAGGCCCTCCATGGAGAAAATGCTGTTGAAGTAGAATTATCTGAAGATCTTAGCAATAAGCACCCTACATTTCCAGTAAGCTTGATAAAGCCATACAAATCTAGTGATGCTGAGAAATTTCCCTTGAGGAATAAGATTCCCCAAGTTATACCTCCTATTGAGACATCTGGTACTAAGAAAATTACCAAAGTTCTTAAAGAAAGGAAATTAAGAACCAAAAAAGTAAGGGAATACCTTGTTAGGTACAGTGACCCAACTTGTGAGGATGAATGGTTAGAAGAAAAAGATATACCAGAAGCTACCAAACTCCTCAGGAGATTCAGACAAACTAGAAAAACCAATATTACAAAGTAATATTCTTTTTTAGGGGGAGGGAATGTGAGCCTTAGAGGTAATTTCAAATACCCAAAAGACCACAAATATAAAAATAACATATTAATATAAATAAAATAAATTTATTTATATTATTAAAATAAGAATCAAAATATAAATATAAAATTATATTAAAAATAAAAAAATTAATTACAATTTAAAAATAAAAATACATTAAATTTTGTAAGTATAAAATTACATTTATACCTGAAAAAATCAAGTAAAAATGAAATTTTAACAAAATTTTGAAAAAATAAATAAATTTGGAAAAAAGTTAAATAAAATTTATTATAACTTTTTATCCAATAAATAAATACATAAAAATTATTTCACCATTGGATTCCTCATAAAAAATCAGGTGGGGTCACCTCTGAGTGAAATTCTTGTAACTCAACTCTAAATAAGCTTAAATGGAGTTTTTAGTATTTTCAATACAAAAATTTGAAAATCCACAAAACCTTAATTTAATTCACACCACATGTGGTGTTAAGCATCAATTTTTGTGTTAAAATTGAGGTGTTGTGTTTAGTTTAGAAGTTATGAGGAATTGAATTATTTTCAATTGAATTCAATTGAAATGTCAAAATGTGCGCGTGTATTACATAAAGGAACTTTGATTTACATATGAGGTGTCAATTATTACTGTATTGTACTGTACAATTGAATTGAATTACATATGTAAATTATAAGTATAATACATGATGAGGAATTAAAGGAAACATGAATTGGAAAGATTAAAATTGGGGGGAAAAGGGACTCCAGCTCTGAGGGGGAGCTAGACCCCCAAAATCCTTGCTGACAGGCATGGGATGACAAAATTCATGCAAAAGTTCATCACTTTTGGCCTGGAATTGAGTTACAGGGTGTGTGGACTCAATTGATGATGAGGTTTTGATACCAACTGGGGTAGTTTTAGCTGTTGCCAAGAGGGTAAAACTACCCTTAAGATAAAACAACCATAGTAAAAACAGTTTTAACTGGTTTCTATGCCTCTTACACACATTCTGACGTGTTTTGAAGGCTCTAGGTCTGGTATTGCTATAGTAATGGCTGATTTAAGGGTCTAAAATGGCTAAAAATGGCTTAAACCAGCCCCTTTTTGGTCTAAACCAGGGTTCAATGATGCCATAATTGGATTTTCTGTTGTCAGACTGTTTTTCACGACTGACAAGAGTAAATTTTACTTTTGGAGTAAGAGAATTGATGGCTATAAAAGAATGTCTTCTTTGCCCCACTTTTCTCTTCATGTTAGAATCTTTTCCTTTTATTAATTAGTTTAAACACTGTTAAACCAATCAATCAAAGATTCCAACCACCATTCTTAAATCATTATAATCCTTTTAACCACGTGAAAAAATCATTATAATCATTTTTTGTAACTCTTATAATCATTTTTACCCCTGAACCACCCCAAAAGTGAATTAAAGCATCTTTCATCACTGTAAACTTAGTCACTTTGTTTCCAAATTCACTCTGGTCACTTTTGGGCGTGTTTTCTCTTTAATATTCTTTTTAAAGACTTTGTTCTTTAATTAATTGCTTGCAGTTCTTTGCTCAATTAATTCCAATTGAAATTGCTCTTGAAGAAATTTCTTTTGTAGCCTTAAAATATCTCTTGTAGAGTATTTTTGGGATAAATTTTTATAGTTGGTAAAACAATAAATTTTTATAATATTATTTTTTTATACTAATAAAGTTATAAACAATTAAATTGGCGTGTTTTCTCTTAAAAATAATATTTCATACTATTTTTAATTGATTTTTACCTTATACAAATTTTGAGGTCAGGAAAAGTACTTGATTTTTAATCAAAGTTTCATATCCACACCTTACATGACAACTGTTTTATCTTTTTAGGCATATTTTCTTTTAAAAATATATATTTTATATATATTTTTGTTTAATACTCATATTATAAGTGTAAGATGTGACTATGAAACTGGTGATAATATTACTATTAATCAACAGTACTATGTCTGTTCTTATGAAATATAATAATAAAATATTATTATAACCACAATTAAATAATTAAAAATTATTTCTTTCACGTGTTAAGCACTACTAGTGATTTTAACAGTAAGCAAGTAATTGTCTACAAGAATCAATTACAAGAAGAATTTAATAATAAAAACTTCTTTATTAAAATAATAAAATTATTTTAATATATAATTATCTTTTGCAAGAATAATTATAAAGATAATTCTTGAAGAAAACTATTACTAGAGAAAAACTTTAAGAATTAAGAATAAATGACTCACTAATACTCCAAAGAACTTATTGATAGGTAAGAGTAGAGAAATTTGACTTGGAATTGTGGATTTAAGGGATCAAAAGGATTTATAACAGTATTACAACAAACTATAGTTGGATTCTATGATTTCACGTCTTTCTGGATGATTTTTAAAGATTTAAAACACTTAAGAATAGCTTTAACTAATACTTACTTGTTGGTAATAATGATTTAATACATTGATAAGATGATGATTGGAAAAAACAGCAAGAAGAGGCTTCTTTTAAGTCAACAACAGCTCACAGAGGCATGCCATGGAGCAAACTGAAAAACCAGTGAGTGAGAAAACAATAAACCCTTTTGGATTAATGATTGCATCATCTGGTGTCACGTAAGATTATCATAATTACTTAATTGATGCTTTTACGTGACTACCAACCCCAATATGGTTAAGAATAAAAGGAGTAACATCTGTAAATCTTCTTTTATTCTAAAATAATCATTGATTTCTCAAAGTTATCAATGTTATTGCCAATTTCATCACAGGTTGTAATTATTGTGAATTTTTGAAGATTCAGTGTTTCACGTAGAATGGTCAAAAATGGTCTGTAAGTAAAACTTTTAATTTTACTAGTAAAACTGTAGTTCTTTTTGGTTGTACCATAGATAATACAGTTCTTCAATGGTCCTGAAAGTTTCAGAAGGATTCATTAAGAATTGTATTTTTAATGAATTTTTGAAGTTTTTACCTCATTTCTACGTAGAATTGCAAATAGCAGTATTTTGCTGGTTGCTATGAGGTAAATCAATGAATATGGATCCCAAAAGGGTTTAATTACTCTTTTAGGGTCTAGTCATGGATAGTCATCAAGAATTGACGTGGTTACAGGAGTCTAAGTAGCTCATTACCTCCTTGGCACGTCAAAATAGCAGGTTATTTGCTATTTTTCTTATGATTACAGTAGGTGTAACTTGGTAACCAAGTTCCCAAAGAGTTTTAGTTTACCAATTGGGCCAAGATGAGCCATGGATCCATGCTCTGGAGCTATCCACGCCTCTGAGGCCTCAGAAGTTGGGTACCCTGGCTCTCTTTGATGTCTTTTGTCCCCCTTGCCTAAATTTTACGTCAAAATAGTAATTTAAGCTTAAAGTGAGATATCCACTATGGGTGTACCAAAAGTCCATGTAAGAATACCATGATATTAAGTGCTCAAAACATGCATAACACTATTCTTAGTGTATATGTAACATGGGATTTCTCACTTTCCCATTATTTTGGCTAAAAATCAAGAAAAACAAAACTTTTCACGGATCTTTTATGTGGTATTAATGATGTGGTATTGAAGTATTTTCCATTTTACCACCTTAAATACTTAAATTGAGCTTATTCACTCTATGGAGCTACCCTAGATGAATTTTTGTGTAGAATCCAAATCTGGTCTTAAATCCATGGATTTACTTACTCAATAAAAAGTTATTCATCTTTTCTGAAATTGAAAATGATGAATTTTCGATATATGCATGACTTATGAGTTTTGCATAATTCAAAATTCCTTTTTAAGATAATCGTGGCCTATTTGGGTATGTAAAATATACCTCAAGGCTCACATTCCCTCCCACCAAAAAATAAAATTGTACTACAATTTTATTAGTGATAAAAGATGTAAGGTGTGGATATGAAACTTTGATTAAAAATCAAGTACTTTTCCTGTCCTCAAAATTTGTATAAGGTAAAATTCAGTTAAAAATAGTATGAAATATTATTTTTAAGAGAAAACACGCCAATTTTATTGTTTATAACTTTATTAGTATAAAACAATAATATTATAAAAATTTATTGTTTTACCAACAATAAAAATTTATCCAAAAAATACTCTACAAGAGATATTTTAAGGCTACAAAAGAAATTTCTTCAAGAGCAATTTCAATTGGAATTAATTGAGCAAAGAACTGCAAGCAATTAATTAAAGAACAGAGTCTTTAAAAAGAATATTAAAGAGAAAACACGCCCAAAAGTGACCAGAGTGAATTTGGAAACAAAGTGACAAAGTTAACAGTGATGAAAGATGCTTTAATTCACTTTTGGGGTGGTTCAGGGGTAAAAATGATTATAAGAGTTACAAACAATGATTATAATGATTTTTTCACGTGGTTAAAAGGTTTAAAATGATTTAAAAGAGGTGGTTGGAATCTTTTATTGATTGGTTTAACAGTTTTAAACTAATTAATAAAAGGAAAAGATTCTAACATGAAGAGAAAAGTGGGGCAAAGAAGACATTCTTTTATAGCCATCAATTCTCTTACTCCAAAAGTAAAATTTACTCTTGTCAGTCGTGAAAAACAGTCTGACAACAGAAAAGCCAATTATGGCATCATTGAACCCTGGTTTAGACCAAAAAGGGCTGGTTTAAGCCATTTTTAGCCATTTTTAGCCATTTTAGACCCTTAAATCAGCCATTACTATAGCAATACCAGGCCTAGAGCCTTCAAAACACGTCAGAATGTGTGTCAGAGGCGTAGAAACCAGTTAAAACTGTTTTTATTATGATTGTTTTATCTTAAGGGTAGTTTTACCTTCTTGGCAACAGCTAAAACTACCCCAGTTGGTATCAAAACCTCATCATCAATTGAGTCCACAGACCCTGTAACTCAATTCCAGGCCAAAAGTGATGAACTTTTGCGTGAATTTTGACATCCCACGCCTGTCAGCAAGGATTTTGGGGGTCTAGCTCCCCCTTAGAGCTGGAGTTCCTTTTCCCCCCCAAATTTAATCTTTCCAATTTATTTTTCCTTTAATTCCTCATCATGTATTATACTTATAATTTACACATGTAATTCAATTCAATTGTACAGTACAATACAGTAATAATTGACACCTCATATGTAAATCAAAGTTCACTTATGTAATACACGCGCACATTTTGACATTTCAATTGAATTCAATTGAAAATACTTTAATTCCTCATAACTTCTAAACTAAACACAACACCTCAATTTTAACACAAAAATTGATGGTTAACACCACATGTGGTGTGAATTAAATTAAGGTTTTGAGGATTTTCAACTTTTGTATTGAAAATACTAAAAACTTAATTTAAGCTTATTTAGAGTTGAGTTACAAGAATTTCACTCAGAGGTGACCCCACCTGATTTTTTATGAGGAATCCAATGGTGAAATAATTTTTATGTATTTATTTATTGGATAAAAAGTTATAATAAATTTTATTTAACTTTTTTCCAAATTTATTTATTTTTTCACAATTTTGTTAAAATTTCATTTTTACTTAAGTTTTTCAAGTATAAATGTAATTTTATATTTACAAAATTTAAAGTAATTTTATTTTTAAATTATAATTAATTTTTTATTTTTAATATAATTTTATATTTATATTTTTTATTTTTATTTTAATAATATAAATAAATTTATTTTATTTATATTAATATGTTATTTTTTATATTTGTGGTCTTTTGGGTATATGAAATTACCTCTAAGGCTCACATTCCCTCCCCCTAAAAAAGAATATTACTTTGTAATATTGGTGTTTCTAGTGTGTCTGAATCTCCTCAGGAGTTTGGTGGCTTCTGGTATATCTTTCTCTTCTAACCATTCATCTTCACAAGTTGGGTCACTGTACCTAACAAGGTATTCCCTTACTTTCTTGGTTCTTAATTTCCTTTCTTTAAGAACTTTGGTTATTTTCTTAGTACCAGATGTCTCAATAGGAGGTATAACTTGGGGAATCTTATTCCTCAAGGGAAATTTCTCAGCATCACTAGATTTGTATGGCTTTATCAAGCTTACTGGAAATGTAGGGTGCTTATTGCTAAGTTCTTCAGATAACTCTACTTCAACAGCATTTTCTCCATGGAGGGCCTTAATCACAAAAGGTCCTGCAAAGGAGTCTTTTAACCTTTTACATCCTTTGATGTTATTGAAGTTAGTGGTGGATACAAGAACTAGGTCCCCCACTTTGAAATCTGGAGTTGCATGAGATTTATCCCATTTGTCTTTAGCATATGCAAAAGAGTCCTCCATGCATCTCACTGCATGCTTTCTAGCTTTGTCTAGCATTCCTTTGAAGCTAGCAGCTGTGGGATGTATTTCAATTAAGTCTTTCCTCAAGGAATCTTGGGGTAACTTGGGGTTCCATCCTTTTTCTAGAATAGCAGGAGTCTGATTGGTACTGGAATGGATTGATGTTTTATATGCTAATTCCAGTGCTGGTAACAGAGTACACCAATCATGGGTAAATCCATCACAATCTTTGAATTCAAGGCCATATGCACGAAATCTTCTCACCATGTCCTCTAAGGTTTGGATCATTCTTTCAGCCAGACCATCAGTTTGTGGGTGGTAGGCTGTAGAGAAAGACAGTTTTGTGCCAAATAATTGGTGAAGATTTGTCCATAGAGCTGAAGTGAATTTGGGATCTCTATCACTGATGATATTTGTAAATATCCCAGTCCATGACACTACTCTATTCCATATCAGAAGAGCTGTATCCATGGCTGTATCATCTTTGTGACATGGTAAAAAGATTGGAGTTTTACTGAATCTGTCCGCAATTACTAGGCAAGCATTATAGCTCCTGTCACCTCCTGGTGGTAGGCCAGTTACCCAATCCATATGGACAATTTCCCAAGGTCTGTTTGGTTCTTGGATTTTCATCATATTTCCAAGTCTTTTGCCAGTGGATTTATTTGCCTTTTGGCATCTGTCACAGGTTTTGCAATATTCTGCAACATCCTTTTGCCACATTGGCCACCATATGCAGGTCTTTACTTTGTCTCTTGTTCTGTCCTCAGAAAGATGTCCTGAAAAGGGACTATCATGGCATTCTTTCAGTACAAGATTGATTAATGACCTGTCTACAACTGTGATGACACATGTGTGCTTGGTTCTGTGGTAAATTATACCATCCAGTAGGTGAAATCTCCCTTCATTATAAGATTTTCTCCATACTTCATCCAAGGCATGTATTAGAGAGTTGTCTTTACAGTCTTTGTTAAGTAATTGGCATAAGATGCTACAATTCTTATCTTGAGTGTAACTATTTCTGACTTCTTCAAAGAAGGTGGTGTTCAAGTCTGTAACACTTATTCCTTCTATTGGAATTTGTGGTGAAGCTTCTTCTGGAACATAAGCAGGATTATCAATGTTATTTGGTAATGGCCATCTGCTTAGTCCATCTGCATTCTTATGAATATTCCCATCCTTATGAACAATAGTCATATTGCCTCTGTATTCTTGTATGGCTATTTGCCATCTGAGCATGTGTCTGTTAGGTGTTTTCATGTTCAAAAGTGATTTCACAGCTGTACAATCTGTTATTACTTCAAAAACACATCCCTCTAAGAAATAGTTCAATTTCTCTAAGGCCCAGACAAGGCATAGACATTCCATTTGACTTGCTCCATATCTGGCTTCAGTTGGTTTGATTTGCCTGGATATGAAACATATTGGTCCTTCTACAGGTTTGTCATTTATGATCTGAACTTGGTGAAGTGCAGCACCTAGTCCATCCCCTGATGCATCAATTTACAGTTTGAAAGGCAATTTAAAGTCTGGCATCAGTAAGAGTGGAGCAGTGGTCAATGCTTCTCTTAGAGACTCAAAAGCTTTGACTCTGTCAACAGTCATCTCAAATACTGTGTCTTTGTCACACAACTTATAAAGTGGTCTTGCTATGGATGCAAAGTCTTTAATGTGTTGCCTGTAATATCCTGCAAAACCTAAGAATGACTGAATTTCCTTCTTATTCTGAGGCATTGGTTTTAACAATACTGCTGCAACTTTGGTTTTATCAATTCCAAGGGACAAACCAGATACAACATGTCCTAGTGCCTTAAGTTCTTTAAATCCAAAATGACATTTCTTCAAGGAGATTTTCATGTTTACTGATTGGATTTTTGTCAAAACTCTTGATAATCTGTACATGTGCTCCTCCCAAGTCTTTGAACAGACACCGGGGCGAATCTCGTGTCAATCGTCGGCGATTGACTTCACGTCAAGCAAACGTCAAGCAGGATAAAAGTCGAGCTCACGTCAAGCGAAAATCAAGCGAACGTCAAGCACACGTCACACTCTGGTCTTACACCAAATCCTGTGACATCCAATAATATTGGTTCCCCTGTGCCTTCAACTCAGATTCCTCACCACCTGATCATCCCACAACCATCCGATGATTGGTAAAAATTACACCAGACCCGCCTGTTTGCACACACACACATCAAAGATGTCCTTCAGCCAGTTTTGATGTAGGCGGGGGGTTTGACTTCACCAGGTCATCCATGAAGTGTGCGTGTGCATTGGCGTGTGCGGGCGCGTTTGCGTGTGCATTGGCGTGTGCGGGCGCGTGTGCGTGTGCGGGTGGGTTTGCGTGTGCATTGGCGTGTGCGGGTGGGTGGGCGTGTGCATTGGCGTGTGCGGGTGGGTTTGCGTGTGCATTGGCGTGTGCGGGTGGGTTTGCGTGTGCATTGGCGTGTGCGGGTGCGTGGGAGTGTGCATTGGCGCGTGCGGGTGCACATGCGGGTGTGGGTACACAAAAGCCGATTCCGCTTCCAACATGATGATGGCGCAGTTAGAAATTTTGGATGCTATGAAAGGTGAGTGTGTGGGTCATTTGATCATTGGACTTGGCTTATTCACACTGTACCCAATGTCAAAATAGTAAGTTCTTTGTGGCAATGTGAAATAATGGGCTTTGCTTGTCAAAATGGCATGTCTCTGTCACTAAATTTTGAGGCAATTATTTCACTAGCAAAATTGCTAATGAATCTGAGAGATTTGCATTTTTGTAGACTAAATATCATGAAATAACGGCTTTATCATTACAAGCAGTCCACATGACAGAGCTTTGTTATCATACAATCCACAGTTACCTTCTATTTCTTCTTCTGATATAATCAAGTGTCCATCATCAAAACCAACAGCTTTATAAATATTGAGATACGGCCAATCTGGTAGGAAATTCACATCAATCTTCAAAGTTTTTAAAATCAGAAAGTTATTATTCAGTATGCTAGATGGCTCAGAGACTTTGAAAATGCTATCAATAATACCAAATTGTCGTGAGTTGCCCCTCAGAAAACATATCACACTGTTGCTGATATTTTTGGATTCAGTTGAAAATATATTGTTCCCAATATTAATGTTTGAAACTGGAAAATACCAAGGTGAGACAATCCTTGAAGTGGGAGGACTTGTGGATTGCATGGTAGTGTCTAAGCTGATCCAATCAACTACTTCCCTTGTGGAATGAAAATTCTGTAAGTACTCAACCAGGCAAGCATAATTTTGTTGGTCATGGCGGGATGGCTTGTTATATTTATGGTGATTGAACACGGCAGGTGGCTGTGATTCAAAAAGATTTTTTATTTCACATGGCACAGATGGGGATTTCAGGAGAACGGAAAGGTTGGAACATCGACAGATATGTTGAAGTAAGGTTTTATCTATATCATCTATTCAGAGTTGCAAAAAGTTAGTCTTATTCAGTTCAGGTGTTTCATCAATGTGAATATATTGATCTTATTAATTGACGTACATATCTTGTTATTTGTTGGCATCTTTGCAAATACTCCAATCAAGCGCTCATAACCCCATGTGGCTGAGGCTTGTGCTGGGCCCCAACGTTGGAAGAGTTCGGGAATATGATCAGCAAAATGATGATTTGGTTTACTTTTCTGTTTTGGGAACAGGTGTTGATTGGAAAGGCGGAATTTTTTCCAATGTTCAGCAAATGCAGTCGCATCATCTATTGAAACAGTCCAGCTTGTGGCAATGTTGATAGCACTAATCAAATGGAATGTATTCTTGGCTAGTTCATTTGCAAGTTCTTCTGACTGACCCATTTTTCTTTGAGTGTTGGCAGATTGGTGTGCATCTAATGACATCTGTTGACTGAGCATTAGAAATGGAATATAGACCTTATATAAGAGAGCCCATTCAGCGGCTTTTAAGCTACCATGAGAGGGGGAACCCATTTTGCGGGGAACTCTTGTCCATGATGAGGGAATTATGGTCTCAGATATGATTTGTCGGAGATGCTCAAGAGCCTCACCCTTGATCTGGTGATCACTCAGTGCAGTGATATCCAATTCAGAGGGTATTTCAGAAGTGGGGATGTAATCGGCATCAAATGAAGGAATCTCCGCAGAACCACTAGATGGATGTTCTGTGTTAGGGGTGGGCATTGGGAAGTAGTTTTTTCGGGTGGAAGTAGTGGGGAGTGGCTCATTTATTATTTTTGCTGCGTCTCTTCTCAGGGAGCGGGCCTCTCTCAATGTGATTTTATCAAGAGAGCTGTTGGAGGTCTTGGAATCTGAGTCTGAACTGTTGGTGTCATTGGATTTCCTGCGGGACCTGAAGTAAATTTTTGATTTCGCCTCTGGAATGCACAATTTGAAAGTTGCATGATCCTTCAAAATTCCAAGTATTAAATTATGCATTATGTCAAGATTAACCATTCTGGTTGCATCCCAATACGGAAGGTCTTCCAAAATTGAATATCGCACTCCATACTCAGAGAAAATTGCTTGTCTTTGTTGTGGGGTTGCCCGAAGCCATTTGGCAATGGTTGATTTATGACTTTGGTATGAGCGCGTGTAGTGAAATTGAGGACCAATTTCTTCAATTTGAGCTTTGTGAATGGTGCAAAAATTACAAAAGTGGTTTCCTGAATGGGAAATAAATCCAGTAAGCTTGCGCATGGCAACCACATCCGCAATGGCTGTGAGGATGGCAACACGGATAAAGGATCCTGATGGACCTGTTGAGGTGGGTGCAAAATGGTAACCCTGCCATAGCTCTTTGAGCTCGTTGATGAGTGGCATTAATAGATAATTCAATTGAAGCGCAGTTGGCTCCTTCGGACCAGGGATGATTCCTGCAACATAGACATTCTCGGGCTTCAATCTTTCACTTGGGGGGAGATTAAGACAAATAAGCATGATAGGTCCAATGCTAGCCAACCGGGTTGACTTTCCATGTGCATTAAACCAGTCCACATATATGGAGAAGGCCAATGCACCAGGAATGGACATGAATGGGGGGTCATGGATATTTCTAGTGCCAGTGAAGCGTCTCCAGACCAATCCATCCCAGACGTCACGTTTTGGGGAATCTTCGGGAGTTTGGGATTGTTGATGTTGATGCAGAATGTCCATAATTCCAGCCCGCTGGAGAAATCTGGCAAGCCAATTTTTGAATGGTTGATAAATGAAATGTTTTGTTGGTATAAATTTTTGCTTCATGTTGGTTGTGTTTTGGGTGTGGGGTTCAGATGAATAGATGAATTTGCCTAATGATTGTGTGCAAGGGGGATCATGATCATTTGGGTCATTATGGCGTTGACAGTGGGGTTGGTCAGTTGTGACTGATTCAGTAAGGCCATTAAGAGAGAAACATTGAGGACAACATATATAGTTTTGAATCACTGGCTCCAATTGGAGATGTTCAAATATGGTACTCAGATCTTGAGGTATATGGAATGCAGGAGCGGGGGGACCAGCTGAGCTTGAGATACTGGACTTGATCAGCAGGTTCAGGGCGGGGTTGAGTATGCGTGAAGCCCTGCGGGGTAAATTATACCTTAATGATAGAATGGCAGATATTATCATTCCTAGGTCTTGTGGGGGAAGGGTTTGACTGCCACTATATGGTTTCTGTGCAGTTGAATTGAGACCCGCTGCAGTTGGGAAAGTGCTTTGGGTCAAACGTGAATAATCAGCTGGGAAGATTTGATCCAATAGAATTTGTGGGCACCCAGATCCTGATGCAGAAGTAGGGATGTTTGGAAGAGATTTGGGTGCAATGGTTGATTTGAGCTTTTTAATGTGCTGTTTATATTGGAAAGGTGTGAAGGCAACTACTTGCTTATCACCCTCAGGGGAAGAGTGTGTTTGAGTTGAGCAGTGTTGACACATGCATATACGCATTGAGGAATAGGGCTGGGTTGTCATTGTTGCAGGAATTGGGAGTACGGTTGGTTTGTGTATAAATATCTATGGTTGATGTGAAAGTGTTTAGGAGTGTTATTAATTGGGAATAAAATTCAGTGATTATTTATGAAGGGGGAGATGATTTGAGCCAGCTGAGGATTTTATCCCATTTGTAATGGAGCATGAGCTGCAGTGGATAAAGTTTAACATGTCTCATCTGGATGGCGGAATTGGTTAGGCGTTTAATTGGGTAAAATGCCATGCTGCTCAATGCTCATACATATTCTAGTTTATTTACACATTGTGATAGTGCGGGTTTTACCATTGAGGGGGTTCCATTAGTGAAGTGTTACCATTGAATTGAGGGGATTAACATTTAACCCATGTACGCTGGCACGCCATCGTACATGGTTTAAACCTTATTACAGACATAACTATATAACTCTATTACATAAGGGGGTGGAGTGCAGCTAAAGTCTTGGTATTTGGTTTGAGTGCGGCGGGCTTTGAATCAGTTGGAATGTGATTTGGATTGTCTTGCCTTTCGTGAAAAGGTGATGTCTCTTTTGTGGGTAAATCCTTCATGAATATACCCCTTTACAGATGTACAATGTTGTGGAATTTCAATGCATATATTGGCAGTTTGGATAATTCACAAAATGTGACAATGGGGAGGCGGAAATGTTACCAAATATGATTACTTATGGATGATGGGTCCCCTTTCAGATCAAGGAAATATCACATTATATTCTGGTAGGCCGTGCAGGGTGGTTTCCGACAAAAGCGGAGGAGCTCAAGAGGAGGCAGGGAGGATTCTCCTCAAAAGAGTCTTATCCGACTTCCACACAACACTTAGTTCCAACTATTCATAGAATTTCTCTATTCTAAATTTGAAAAGATTTCATCTCATATCACTCTATTTTATCATAATACTGAGGTGTTTTATCTAGTTAAAAATATTACTGTACTTTTTCGGCCCTTATGTCATCTTTCAAGTCACATAAATCCCGTTCAGGTTCTGTTCATGACTCAAATAGTGAATCTAGCATAGAATATGTTCAAACACAGTCACCATTGAGTCCCAACATTCCTCTCACAACCCCTATCGCATCCTCAATGAATGTATCAGGTCTTAACATTGATGTGGGCAATCCAAAGGCTCCAACTTCAAGCACTTGGTCGATCCCAAATATTTCCGTCACTCCAATTCCCCCGAATCCCACTAATACACAAATTCATGTGTCTCAGGGGCCAGAAGGCACACCTCAAATCTCATCACACGCTAATCCCCAATCAAAATTTCCACGTGAGTTCCTCCTTAATCCCGGTCGGAATCCAGTCGCATCCCAGGATCCCTTTGGCCAAAGTAAACAGCCAACCCTCAATATTCCATCAGGATCTCAGGTTCATGTGGGTGATGAAAGGCGCGTGGATGGGGGGCGACGAAAAAGACCTTTGGAAAATGTCTCTTGGAGCGGTCTGTCAGAGGGAAATCCAGTATTGACGCTTCATCAAAGTAAGTCATTTGAATTTTGGAGTAGAAACTTATTCACAATTTGATATGTTTGTTTCATGGGTTAGATATGGCACCTAAAGGCAAGTCAGTCCGATCTCAGGAGCCAATTGAAGATCGTGAGTATCACCAGTCTTCATTAATGTTTTGATGTGTTAACTGATGATTTGCATGGCAGGGGATGAACTTTATGCGTCTTCACCTCTGGTCCATAAAGAGAAAGTCACTGGACGTCATCATCCATATGCCTCCAAACCAAGAACGGGTCATGCCAGTACATCAAGAGAAAGAATGGTGGATGATGAGGATGAGAACATGTCTCCGACTCAAAGTGAAAGAAATGATGAACCAACGAGGGACAATTTCACCGCGCATGAGCAAGGCACTCAATCAAATAGTGAGTTCACCCATCCTCAGCTGGGCCTTGCCCAGAGTATGCTTGAACAATCCGAGGTCAGACAGCAAAGGAACCAGGCCCGCAAAGCTCACAATGTGGCGAAACGTGCAAGCCAGAAGGAGCAACAAAAATGGCTGAAGGCAGAACTTCCAGAGAATGTCCATGGAATGAGATCAGCAGTACACGCACATTGCCTGTTCCTACTCAAAGTTAGGGATAAGGATTTTTCCTCACTACCAGCACCACCCAGCACAGAAGAGCGTGAAATTGCAATTCAAGTGGCTGGTCATCTTGGTTATGTCCCCGAGGATGTTTTCAATGAGCCATCAACACAGGTTCAGTCTCAGGGTTTCCAAAGCTACTGCGAAAATGAGCTCCACAAGCTAGGACTAAAGCGATTCACTTGGGACTGGGAGAGCTCATGGCAACATCCGTTTAACGAGCTGATGTCTATGGTGTTTTACCGTACATTCCGTCTCGCACTTGTCAGCACTGAGTATCATCACTACTGTTGGAACAAGGATCATAACAACTATGGGGTCGTGGCGGCTCTAATGGAGCGATATTTCACTTATTTGAAAAGAGAATGGAAGTCTATTCAAAAGGATGCGGAGTATTTGGTTAAAAAGAAGGAGAATCAAAAGCTCGCGAAGATTCGTCAAAGAGTTAGTTACTGTATCTCTTCTTCATTGTGGACCAAGTCTGATGATGATCTACTTGATTATGTGCAGACCTGTGAGCGCCGTCGTGAATGGTGTGATACGGCTAAATTTCCCATCCTAGCATCACAATTCAATGACCCTCGAGTATGCTCAGATACTGAGGAAATACTGGAAAATGGCCGTCAAGTTTACCGCAAAGTGGGATTACGCTGGCGCTCCCAGTTATTTAATGATTTGGTATTGAAAATGGATAGAGACATAGAGTTTTGTAATCGGATTAAAAAAAAGGGTAAAAAAACTATTGATAGATTGCCAGAATTACGATCGACAGATGATGGTGATATTCCGGAAGGCCTATCATTTCAGGTATTTGATCAAGATTGGCTCAAAGGCTGTAGTAAGATGCAGACTAGCGCCCTCAAGATACTTGACATGCCAGTTATTAGGCCTAATGGTGATGCTCTGCAATAACTTAGTAATTTGTCACGGTATAGCACTGTGACAAATTAAAATTTTGTGAATTATTTGTGCAGGTGTAATAAAATCTGATTATTATCTCTTAAGGATGCAACAACTTGCTAAATATGTTAGAATATAGACAATATGAATTGAAATGTATCACCGTCTCCCTTGCAATAATACTCTATTGCTCATTTTCATTGAGGAAATATTGAAGAAGTTCGATCCAGCTCATGGTGTTCATAATTGTGGACCTGTGCCAGAGTCAACAGGAGTTATCAACTTTGTCAATCACAAATTATATAATATCAGTAAGGCTCACGCAGTTAATGATTTTTTCTTTTCTTGGACCTATTGGTGATTGGAATATGGCATTCCCATAAGGAAGGATTTCAGAATAGTAATACAATCAAGTGAAAGATGAGCTTGAAAGGTACCTTCCGCATGTTGACCTCAACTGAATGAGGAGTGATATAGTGGATGACCTGTACAGGTCGTTGTTGGCCAATACGATGTAGACGATCAACAGCCTGAGCCTCAATGGCTGGGTTCCAATTGGGCTCCTGGAAATGTGGATGTCAGGGTCCGAAAATCAGGGGAGAATTTTGGGGGGCCCCTCACCATTAAATAGACTATATTAGCACAAGTTATATTGAGGCCAGTTCCAGCCGCGGCAATGGATGCAATGAGTACTTCACATTCAGGATTATTGAAGAAACTCTCAAGCGCCTTGTCCTGCGCTCGTGGTGTAATTGTTCCATCAATTTGTGCTGAAAGGATAGAGTGATGGGCAAGAGCAATACCAATTCTACAATATAAAAAAGTCAGATGGAGTCAATTGGTAATGGATGCATATTAGAATTAACACACAAATCTAGAAATTGGGTCCATTGGGTATAAACCACCGATTTTGTCGGACCACACCTTGTTTGTTTGTTCTTCATTAAGCTTTGTAGGAGGTGTGCAATTTTACTACTCATCATGCATGTTTCCACATCCACAATAGTTCGTGTGATTCTTGGGGAGTTATCCTGAGTGCTCCTGCCCTCGGGGTCTTCCAACTCCGCCTCCGCAATTGTGTTAAGCATGATGTGATGGTTACAACATATTCGCAGCTTATTAATATTTCTGAAAAATTCTCCTGGTCCTTTGCTTTTGGATGATAGGAATTCTTCATATAATATGGAATATTCTTGCTGCATGGTTGGGTTGAGTGGGAGCAGCTCATAATGATGGCTAATAGTGGGGAGGGATTCGAGATGTGTAGTTTTGGTGCGGCGCAAACTTAAATGCCGCAATGCCAAATGCAAAATATCATTGCAACCATTTGAAAGACTACTCAGGATGAATGGTGACCAGTTATCTTGATCGGCGCTCTGGGGTTGAGTGATGAATGATATTATGCCCAAAAGGTCATAAATGGTGTTGTGAATAGGTGTGCCCGTTAAACATATTCGACGGGATGAAAGGAGGCTATTAATGGCACGGTGAGTGGCAGTGTATTGAGAGCGAATATAGCTATAAGAGGGGGAAAGGGTTATTGGATATAAAAGGTAATTTGAATCATTTAAGCTCAGCCACTCACTGTGCTTCATCCAAGATTATACGATGCCAATTGATTTGAAAAATGAATGATGTAGAGGGATTGGTTTGCTTAAATTCTTGGGTGATAGTATTGTAAGAAGTGATGATGATATAATATTTTAAAATGTTGGCTTGGGATAATGAGTGACGAGTGGGACCATGGTAGATTTTGGCATGCAGTGCTCCAGCCTGAGCATGCTTGGATATTTCTGATTGCCAGTTGGTAATTAAGCAAGGGGGGCAGATGATCATGGTGGGCGTGGAGCGATGGGGGTTTGCAATCATCCGCTCCTTGGAGGTACCAATTAGAGCAATGGCCTGAATGGTTTTACCTAATCCCATATCATCCGCGAGCAGTCCTCCAAGAGGGGTATTGGTCGAAAGGGATTCAAATGAGCTAACGACCTTGTTTGTAATGATGTGCCTGGCATTGAAAGTGGATCCTGGGGGTGAGGTGGCCCAAAGGTTACGGGCTGATTGGCCATTGGGGATTTCTCGATCCCAGAGGAAAGCTAGTCCGGTCTTTTGATGAGGGAGGAGGGGGGTTTGAATAATGGCATGGGGCGGGGTTATCATGGGGAGGTCTGATCCACTGGGTAATTGTATCAGTTTTTGCTTGGAAATCAATGATGAAACAGCAGGATATGAAGCAGGCATCGAGTTTGAAGCAGGAAATGTCGGAGTAAAGAGTTGACATTGACAATGAGTAGTACAGTCATATTCTTTGGGCATTTTAAGCTTGAAATCTTGTGTTCGAAAGCTTTCCATTATGAATAGAATGTTTGGATACCATGTGAAGAACATCAATGCTAGATTGGGTTTCTGAGATGAGGAGGGATCATTGGCATCAGTCATAAATACTCCCTCAACGAATAATATTTGAGTAGGATTGGATTGGCAATTTTCAATCCATGTCCCACCAGGACCACAGTGCATGAACGTTTTTGGTGCCCCAAGGAATGGTATCAACGTTTGGGAAAGGGTTCCCGGGAGAGAGCCAATAGCATGCTGGTGATTGGGGAGATATACGAATATGTTGTGTTGATTGTGCCATAGGATAATCCAAGAACCTAAGTGGGAATTCTCAGGCTTTAAGGTTATATCACTATTTATTTGAATACGAATATTAATCATCCCAATGCAAAGTGGTTGTGAAGGCGTTGACATGATGGCTATTTTAAATTATTTGGGGACAGTTGCAAATTATATGATCGGGAAGGGTTAGCTAAAGGGAATGAAGCGCAATAAGCGCAGGTGGGGAGCTTATATGAGTGGCAGCAACAGGCCAAAAGGGGGATGGCCTGTGGTTACGTGAATGGTCTTGATGGAGGTGGGCCTCTTGGGCACATAATTTTCATATCCGATTTGGGGCATATATCAAGGCAAGGTGGCCAAAATGTGGGTGCACCATTATGACTGCTGGATCTGCAGCGATTTACGAAAACTTTGGTGGAACAAGGTTGACATTAGCACATCCGAAATTGGGTGGGTTGTAGCAACTTATTGTGGAGGGCATATCAGAGGCATGCAGTCATGTCCGCTGGTGTGACAGCGAACATGGATGCATATATATCTTCCTCAGGTTAATTGTCGCACAGGGACCTACTGGGCAATTTTGGCGGTTTCAAAGGGCAATCTCACTGTGGGGATGCTTGTGTGTAGGCGGGTGAGATATGTTCGGTGGCGTGCCACCGAACATGACTTTGGTTTTGCGTGAAGTTTTTTGCTGACTGATGCATACTGGGCTTTCAGGGGGGAATGTGTAGGATGATTAAAGGGGGCGCCATCCGTGAGCCGTGATCCACATATACATTCACCCCTATGGCGTTTGAGGCGAGTACTAATCTACCGAGATTGGCATCAGGGTCTTTGACTCAGGCGTGTACAAAACTCCGGAGGAAAGAGGCCACACGCCCCAGGGATTTTTTGGCTCCAAGCCAGGTGCCACAACTTGCGCGGGGCGTGTGAGAACGTGAAGAAAATGACCCGCGGTGGGAGATACCCACGCAAACATGACCAGCCTCAGCAATCATAGGCTGGGATTGTTATTCTAATGTGGATGAGGCTGAAGCAAATTCACACTGATTGGCCTCAGGTTTCCACGCGCAAGCGGGTGAGCGTCTGCAGTCAAGCTGACAACCCAACCAAGAAAATAGGCAGCTGGAAGACTGGCAGAAAAATGTCTTCCAGGCGTGTGAAAGCTGCCTGCGTATGACCCATCGGGGGTGCGCATGAAAGCGTGTGGCTTCCCGACAATGAACAAGCGGGCCAGTCATTGTTTGCCCCAACAATGGCACCAGAGTGAATCAACTCTTTGTGTATGACCCAAATATTAAGTCATCCCATTATGACCCACTTACATTAACTTGCATTACATGCGCATCTGTGCCGTAGTTAGGCAGAGCTGTCCAGCAAGGTGCATCAAAGGGATGCAGGTGAGGAATATGACTCGATGGCTTGACGTGATTGCATGTTACATTGTTGAACAGCTTTTTGCTCTGCCCCGCAGTACATTTACAAAGGTGTACTGCGTACTACAGTGTCGACTGTACAGATCAGGAAGGTGTAATACTACTTGAGCCTGCATGCATACAGCAAATGTGCATGCACCTTCCGATCGTTTGCATTTACGTAGCTCATGTGCCACATGCTCAGCATTGCGTTTCACCCGATTTGCACACACAAGCTGAGCATGTCATGGTCAAAAGCACCGTGTGAAAGTGCTCAGTAAAGCCATGGAATGAACTAATTCTGCAATAGCTCACTGGAAGGCTCAATTTGGAGCACTTCACCAAAGCGTGTGAAATGCTGCACCTGGCTGAAATGTCATCCGATGCTGTGCCAAATTCTCAGATTGTGTGCTTACAAAAATGACCTAGCAATTGCTCAGCATCGTGCATTTGATATTGTTATATCAATAGTTCAACAACTGTGCAATTAAAATGTTCAGCCACTGAGCATTTCAATTATGACCCGAAAGCAAACCTGAGCAATGGGTTGAGCCAAGATTACGCTGTATTCACTTGTCTTACAGCCCCCCCCTTTGTTCACATACTATCACCAGGCCATACGGCCGGTAATCTTGCCGCGGTCACTTGTGACCAAATGCACCCGGTGCATTTCTGCATGGGGCACTTGTGCATTGCACCCACAATGCACATTCAACAAGGGCCTCACGACCACCCTCCCGGGTGATCGGGTGGCTATTTAAGGAAAGAAACGGGATTTGACTCAGCTTGACAATTCAATAAATTGCAATACTCAGCGGTGCATTTGATATTGTTATATCAATTGTTCAATTACTGTGCAATTAAAATGTTCAGCCACTGCGCATTTCAATTATGACCCGAAAGCAAACCTGAGCAATGGGTCGAGGCAAGCTCACGCTGTATTCACTTGTCTTACAGCCCCCCCCTTTGTTCAAAGACTATCACCAGGCCATACGGCCGGTGATCTTGCCGCGGTCACTTGTGACCAAATGCACCGGGTGCATTTCTGCATGGGTCACTTGTGCATTGCACGTTGAATGCACATTCAACAAGGGCCTCACGACCACCCTCTTGGGTGATCGGGTGGCTATTTAAGGAAACAAAGGGGATTTGACTCAGCTTGACAATTCAATAAATTTCAATACTCAGCCAGACCCCCATTGTTCTTCTGCCTCACGCGAGCATTTCACTTCTCAGTTGCAGCATTCGCTGAGACTCAGCTTCAATTTTGCCCACACGCCTTGAAGCTGAGACTTTTGCGGGTGCTGAAACTGCTGCGATCGTCTCAGCTTCACCTTGGTATAAAAGACCATCTTCACACGACACGCACTTTTCACTTTCTCTCTCACCCGCTCCACTTCGTTCAACGTCACCCGCGTTTGTCCTTCTTGTGCGTATTCCCCCTCGTCTTCCTGCCTTTCCAGTCTTTTCTTTCGCACTCGACTAACCCCACTCCCCTTCCTGCTCGCTTTTTGTTTTTCCTGCTGATAATTTCAGAACCCCACTTCTATCTACTTTGTACGTTTTCTCCAATTGAACTTTTGTCAACATTATGGTCCGATATTAATCATTTTCTTTCTTCACGACTCTCTTCTAGACTTTTAAAAACCTCCTACTAGAGTCTTTTTAATTTGAATTCCGTTTTAAAATTATAAATCATCGTATGTCCTCCTTTTCTTTCTTGATTGCTTACTTTCTATTCAGTTACTAACCTGTTTTGTTTTGTTTTTAGATGTCGTGCACGTTATGCACCAAGCGGGGTATCCCCTGCATTCGTTCCTCGACGACGACCGACGCTTGTGATGCTTGCCGACAAGCACACAAGAAATGTTCGTTCGTCGTCCGCCCCTTCCGACCCCGCGGCCAGAGGAGTTCCCGCCCAAGACGCCCTCGCCAGGACTCCTTTGTGGCCGATGATGATGAAACGATTTCCGAGCGTGAGTGGACCCCGGGACCCCAAACAGTCCAGCGGGAACGATTCAGGACGATTAGCCCAGTCCCCTCAAGCATCGATTTGTCCACCCCCCCTCCTAGGCCACCATCCGATGGCACTTCACTCCTCGACCTGAGCGAAGTGATTATCCGGCCGATGAAGGATGGCGATGGAAAGAGGACATTCGAGCTTGGGCTGATCGTCACCATGTCTTGTCGCCGATGGGATTCAAACGCCAAAGTAAGTTTTCTTTCTCCTCCTTCTCTCATTTATCTTCACGCAATAATACTCACTTTTTTCCATTACTCATAGAACCAAACCCCCCTAATCCCCCCCGACAAGACTCTCCCGTTCCTACTTTGCCTCGCGAGCAAACCCCGCGGCAACCCACTCCAGGCCCGAGTGGCACCCGATGGTCTGAGGACTTATTCCGCGGTAAGCAGCCAACTTTCTCTTTTCTCATTTTCACTTTCGCATCAAGTTAACTGACTCTTTCTCCTTTTGTAGAAGCCTCCCAGCACGATGAGCCACCTATTCCTGGCCCGAGTCCATCCTCCGAACCACCTGAGGACATTGCGACTCGTGAGCCTCAACCTGAGGTGGCTCCTACGCAATCAACGGAGGAACCTTTTAGTAAGTCCCTATTTCACCTTTTTAACTCAACTCAACTTTTCCTCACCCCTCCTTCGACCATCTCCAGCTCGTCCCGCAACTCCCCGCTCCATTATCATCATCGACGATACGCCAGTCGGTTCCCCTCCTCCCCCTCCCCCTCCACCTTCTTCTTCACCCACTCCCCCACCTTCCCCTCCTGTTCCCCCTCCCACCACTCCTACCCCGGTTCCTTCCCCGGATATCCCTCCCATTGACGCCGAGAACCCAACAGCCTCCTCCCCCCCGGTGCCAAGCTCCTCTCATTCCTACGATGACGCTCGCCAGGAATTCACCGACCTGCGCCCGATACTAATGATTCCTCGAGCCATCGTCCACGAATCGATCAACCAAATCTTGTTGGAGCATCGCCGGTTGCTCCACATGATTCCTTTCGTGGATGCAACTCATCGAAATGAGATGCACCGGGAATTCCGGGAGGAACTAAACTCCCTCCTTGGCGAGGCGATAGAGGCTTATCCAATGGAGGACATCACCGGGATAGTCTCCAAATTCTTAGAAAAATAAAATCCACAAAAAAAATCGTATTCTTTCCTCTTTTTACCTTTTGTAATACACTCCTTTAGATAAATTATTTGTATTCAATGAAAGATATTTTCAATTTCTCTTACGTTTTTTGTTCACGTGAATTTATTATAATTCCTCAATGATTCATATTTACTATTGGGTGAGAATAATTTTCGTAAGTGCCCCACCAAAAGTTTGAGTTAGTATTTTTGTATGTGAGAAAATCTTTTGCCAAAAATGCGCCAATAGTCACCATTCCTGCCTCCTATATTTTCTTCCTCCATTGTTTAGAGCCATATCAAATCTTAACTGTAAAAAAGCGGGAGGTTCCGGCATGTGAGCAATCCACTCCAGATTCATGAGAAATTGCCGTTCCTATGGTCACACGCTATTAATCTTAGTCATGTATTGAATTGTTTAAATTGTTGGGAACCTTCACAAGCGTAACGATTGGCGTGTGAGCTGTCGGGAGCCTGAAAAGGCGTAAGGATTGGCGTGTGAGCTGTCGGGCGCCTGCACAGGTAAAAGGATTGGCGTGTGAATTGTCGGGAGCCTGCACAGGCGTAAGAAATTGTCAGCATTGTTAGCATCCTTCACAAGCCTAAGGATTCGCGTGTGAGCTGTCGGGAGGCTGCACAGGCGTAAGGATTGGCGTGTGAATTTTCGGGAGCCTGCACAGGCATAACAAATTGTCAGCATTGTTGGCAACCTTCACAAGCCTAAGGATTGGCGTGTGAGCTGTCGGGAGCCTGCACAGGCGTAAGGATCGGCGTGTGAGCTTTCGGGAGTCTGCACAGGCGTAAGGATTGGCGTGTGAGCTGTCGGGAACCTGCACAGGCGTAAGGATTGGCGTGTGAGTTGTCGGGAACCTGCCCAGGCGTAAGGATTGGCGTGTGAAGCCTCGGCACCCCGCATAGGCGTAAGAAACTTTTAGCATTGTCGGCACCTGCACAAGCATAAGGATTCGCGTGTGAAGCGTTGGGATCCTGGACAAGAGCAACAAACCTGGCATATGTACGATGGCATGCCTCCGTACATAATCCACTTCACCCCTTTTTCCTGTGAGACACCCTATCTCCCGCACTCGAATCCATCCAATCCTGTTGTATATTGTCCTCTGCCTTACCCCACCATCATCTACCAATCACGCTGCTATTCCGACTGCCTCACTCTTTGAATCGGCATGAGATTGTATTACCATCCCTGATTTGATAGCCCGCTCTCTCGGCAATCTCATAATAGCCATGGCTTGTTTGCCGCATTGTTTTTGCCAACCTCCTTGAGCATTGTGCGGACATACCCACTAGTGTCGTGCTTTCGTTGTCCTGTGCTGGATCAGTATAATGAACAAATGTACTACTGGCCCACACTACCTGAATGAGCCCATGACATGCGGATAGATCAATCCAAAAATGCTCATTTTGGAAAATCAATTTTCCCCCTGTACACCGCTTTGACGCATCTCTTTGAATTTGGCCGGTCCGCTTATCAGCTTGAAACCACCATCCCGAAGCATACAGCGATGCATCCTTATCAACATGAGGTGCGTTTTTGAATCCATTCATGGTGAAAGTGAGTGCCGAAGCAAACTCACATGCACCCTGATTTGCGGGATTATTGCCTTCATAGTTGACTTGATCAAAAGACGGAACCCCCAATGAGTTGTAGCAATTTTGAATCTTCTGAAATAAATTATCCCCAACATATCGTAAGGATTGACCTAGAATGCGACCCACCGAGCTAAGATTGGCACCTCGGTCCCGCCATTCATCTTTTGCATTTTCAATTTTGCCAGCACTACCATACAGACCAAATTGTTCATTCTTCGTGGTGCATTTGCGCCACCCAATCGCGAACATAAATCCCTCCAGTAATGCTCCATTTGTTGCAATAGGGTCAGTGAACCTCTTTTCGCGAAATAAGAATTGTGATAATTCATCCCATTGATTGACCTCGACTTCACTCATTGTTGTGAATGGTCGGAATTCAACAAGGGCAATGAGTAATCCGGTTGAAGAGAAAATTGCCACACGGCCAAAGTGAATGCGTTTGATCTGATTGACATCCACCACCCTCCGAATTTCACTTGGGGTGATATTTGCTGATACTGGCATTGATATTTGTGCTGTTGGGCGAGAGGAGGAAAAAAACCTATTCATTCGGGTCGTTTTGCGCTCATTTGTCTTTTGGGATCTGCTACTATTCCCGAGTGGTTGCGGGATCACTATGTGTTGAAGCACAAAAGATATCAGATACTGCCAAGCAGCTTTCTTCGGCACACATCCTTTGACTTCCCTTTAGAGCCCACAGGACATTGGCACAATCTGAACCGACTAAAGCCAATGTTCTTCCGTGGGGCCCAATGAGGGTGCCACATAAATGTGGAAGCATATATATATATCTATATATATACACTGAGATTAAGTGAGAAACTCACACTTTCCTTCCTCAGCCCGACGCTTTCTCGCGAGTTCCCTTTTACGCTCTTTTCCTTTTTTTGTGAATGGCATGCTTGCAGCAGAAAATGAAATGAAACCAAATGATTACTGATTTATTAATATCACCTAAATTGGATTGCGGTGGATGAATCTTTTTTAATTGCGGCTAAAAAGAAAGCTCACGCCTGACCTTGGCAACTTCACGATCTCAAATACCTGAACCTGAAAATTGCAGTGGATAGTGCATTATTCAATTTTACACATTGATGTTCCCATGCAATCACTTTCCAATCCAACCATTTGGAATATTGCAAGCACACGCAAATGCAATATGCATCCTGCTGCGGATCCCTAGTTATCCCAGTCCTCTTGAAAGACACAGTAACAATTTGCCTATTATGGGCTGGCGGGAAGTGATAAACGCGACTTCCCGCAATGCCCCCGAGTGTGCTACTCGCGGGCACAAAGCCTGACTCAGCTTGCATCTTGGCGGAGTCTTTGCAATGATTTACGGAGGCATGCCCCCGTACAATTACTATTGGTACTCAGACTGTGGCATCCGGGCAGTAGTAGGATAGGAAGTCATGATTATTAAATTCATAAATAACTTTGCAAAATTAAATTACAATATATCTAGTACAAAGCTAATCTAAAACGGGTCAATCCTGGTTGTGAGTTTAGCTGACCTGGGTACCGTCAAGGTGACCTCATCACTTGAACCAAGACCGCGTTTCGCCACCCAGGCATCACCAAAGTCTAATACTAAGCATCGTGCAAATTCAAATCTAAGAGGTACAGTGGGGTTAAAAGACTCTGATGAGAAGAAACTTTTATTCAGTAAATTACATATATACTTATTAGTACGTAGCCACACTGGCTCCACTAGATTTTTACCCTCTGAAAGTTTTGCGGAAATGTCAATTAGTGATAAAGCCCCTTTAACTGAGCTTGTTCTCCAGTCATCTGAGCATACCATCAAACCACGAACCCCCGCCGCACAGAATGCCGCTAATATACCATAGCAAATTCGATTTATTCCGAGATTCTTGTGACACGCCAAAAGATCTTTGATGGCCTCATTTTTTTTTGAGTTCGTGAGTTTGCCTTTGATGCCATTAACTTCGACCTTTGTATGTGCACGTACCATGTTGTACGCAATCATCAAATGGATAACTGTATCCATTAGATCCTCCAGGTTCTTGTGCGGCTTTGTGGATATCTCATTGTCAGCCCCGCCACCTTCAAGGCTGAGTTGGGTTGCACGTTGCTTCGATTTACTCAAGCAGGAGGCAAGGTATTCAACTGCTCCCCGTTCGAGTCCAAGAGGATCGGTCGAATTTGATGTTGGTGCAACATATGGTTTGGGTGCAATCACATCTTATGAGACTAAACTAATGGATTCAAACATAACATTTGCCCAAAAATGTTTAACTGGATTGGCGGGTTAAAGAAGGCTCTGAACCATTTTGAAGAAGGAGTGTTCAGATTTGGGGAGATTATCGGGAGGTTTAGCTGATTCCTTCATCAATTTGAGATTCCAAATGTTGTAATCAAAAAACGCTTCTGTTTCAGTTGGCTTAAAAAAATCTAACCCTGTATATTGCAATTTATATCACCAGTCAACAGCCAATAATCAAGTATCATGCACAAAGATAAAAAAAAACTCACCTGCCATCTCAAGGTCCTGCAGCCAAGCCGACATTTTAAGATCTCGGTTACTGATCACCTTAATACCAACGGGCAGGAATGTATGAGCATCCTTTGTTGGTAAATTGTCCCATCTATTTTTGTAAATCCTATTGATATTATCAAGCCCCCTTTTCCATGATTGTTGAGAAATATTGGAATGATAATTCAAAATGCCTGCAAACTCTTCCATGCGGGATAAAAATATTCCTTGAAAATTCGCAGCGGATGACACTTCGGGCTCAGCGTCGGGAATTATATCAGTCATATCTCGTCCCATTGTATCATGTTTAATTGTTTCCCTTTCTTGAGGGGCTTGAATATTCCGAGGAGAGGCGGGAGGGGTTGCATCATGCATTGTTTCATTGGGTATCGGGGGGCTTTCAGTATGTGGAGCTTCAGCATGGATTGTTTCATTGAGTATGGGGGGGGGTTCAGTATGCGGAGGTTCATTATCAATATCGTCCCCTTCAACATTGATCATTTCATCACCTTGATCCCGGGAATCCTTTGCGGCTTCAAAGGTACGGCGTTTTTTGTTGGTTTTTTTGGTCGCATGTATATTTGGTCTTTTTCCTAATCTTTTGCCTGGAAATCCAATTACGACTCGAGATCCTTCAGGTAGAGGTTCTCCCACCTCCACACCTGCCCATATATTGTAAGCAGCTATTTTTATCAACTTTGTTTTGAATTAGTAATGGACTTACGGTTCAAATCCATTTTGAGCAGGCTCATGGCTTCAGCAATCTTTTGACGCACATAATCAGGAATTTTACTATCATTTTGGATTTTCTCGAGCCTTGGGATTGTTTGAGCAATGTTGGAGACAAATTGTTCCTTGGATATAATTTCCACCTCCCCACTGAAAATTACATCATCTTGCCCATCATCTTCTGTCGGTGCACAAGGTTCAACAGTCTTTTCCTTCTCATAAGTTTTAAAATTCGGTTTCTGAGAGCTTGGAGGTTGACCTGAAATAAAGGCTATGACACAATATCAGGTTTTGAGAGATTAGAAATACTCAGGATGGATGTATACTCACATTCTGGAAGAACTGGTGGATCTTGATTATCTTCATGTGACTGGCTCTCTGCTTCAATGCCTAATTCACGACTACTGGCCATATCAGATATTTCACTTCCACTCTCTGGGGCTGAAGTTGGTCGTTCATTAAATTCCGTTGAGTTTCCCGGGGTTTGGGCCATCGCGGAGGTAGTTTAGTAAGCAAATAGATGGTGACGAGTTGATTGATAACTAGGTGGAAGTAAAATAATCGCATTTGCAAAATGCGATTTGGCGGGAAATTGAAGGAGGCGATGTTTTGCAAATTATTTCATATCATGCAAATGAAATCACTTCCCTGTGAGACATTGAATAAAGTTGACTAGTGAGAAACCTACTAAAGTCAACTTTTGAACTATTGAACGCTCATGAGGTAAGGACTAAGCAAAGTGTTCCATTTGAATGATATGAAATAAAATGATTTTGTCGGCGAAAAAGGAGACACAATTCTTGTCTTAAATAGTCCACTTATTAGGTTTTAATTTGCGAGTCTCATGATTTAAACCCTAACCACAACATTGTGAATATACTGACCAATTTCCCCTGAGGTCCTGTTGGCAGAGAAGGCCACTCAGCATATTTCGGCGATGGCGTCCATTGTGTACGCCAACAAGCCACCGTACACTATGGATGTAGTACGGAAGCGTAAGGATGGTAAGCGGCGTCGGAGGCATGTCGGGAGGGTACCTACTAGGCAAGCGTAAGGATCGTAAGCAGTGTCGGGAGCATGTCGGGAGGGCACTTCATGAGCGTAAGGATGGTGAGCAGTGTCGGGAGTATGTCGGGAGGGCACTCCGCGAGCGTAAGGATCGTAAGCAGTGTCGGGAGCATGTCGGGAGGGCACTTCATGAGCGTAAGGATGGTGAGCAGTGTTGGGAGTATGTCGGGAGGGCACTCTGCGAGCGTAAGGATCGTAAGCAGTGTCGGGAGCATGTCGGGAGGGCACTTCATGAGCGTAAGGATCGTAAGAAGTGTTGGGAGTATGTCGGGAGGGCACTCCGTGAGCGTAAGGATTGTAACCAGTGTCGGGAGCATGTCGGGAGGGCACTACACAAGCGTAAGGATGGTAAGGGTGGGGGTGTGAAAGCGTAAGGAGTGGTGAGGACGGAGATGGGGGGGCAGGCAGTGTCAGAGTCTCATCTGGAGGGTGGTGCGGGCGCGTAAGAATGCTAAGCGTCGGGGAGGCAGAAGCTATTAGGTGAAATTACCCGAACGTTGCGAATAGTGTTGAAACGGGTTTGGGCTTTGAGTGACATTCTCATGTGACACATGTGACGATTGACGTTGTCTTGACGCTGACGTGACGTGACCCACTAAATCCAGTGACTATAAAGTGACACTAACGAGACTGAAGCAAGATTTTATACTGACCGCGGTGCGACGTGAAGTCAATCGCCGACGATTGACGCAAGATTCGCCCTGGTGAGATAATAATGTCATCAATGTAAATGATTAACCATCCCTCTGAGAGTTCTTCAGGGAAGATTTCATTCATCATTCTTTGGAAGTGTGAAGGTGCATTTTTGATACCAAAGGGCATCCTTAAGTATTCATACACTCCACAATGAACAATAATTCTCAAGTATTTTCTTGCTCTTGGTGTTACTACATTTTGATGGAATCCTTTAAGGGCATCCATAGTGGTTATATACACTGCTTGAGATATTTGAGTAAGGGCAATTTGGATTTTTGGTATTGGGTATCTGTCTGGAACAGTGTAAGTGTTCAGAGCTCTAAAGTCCCCAACCATTCTGGATTTTCCATTATGCCACGCCACTATGACTGGTGTAGTTATTTCTACTTCCTCATTGTGGCCTACTTTTCTTATTACACCAAGGTCTAGAAGTTCTTTGATATGAATTTCTAGAGCTTCTCTTGATTTTGGACTTGCTGGATAAGCAGGTCTTCTTAAGAGTGGTGGATAAGGTCTCTCAATGTTAAGAATGATGTCAACTTCATGACCAATAATTGCTCCCAGGGGTTCTTTGTCTGTAGCAAATGCTCCTCTGTGGTCATACAAAAGGGAAGAAAGTTCATTTTCTTGCTTATCAGTCAGATGAAGGCTTATTTCAGCCTCATTTAACTGTTCAGACTTGAATTTCTCTAACTCTAAGCTGACTGGTGATACTTTGTTTACTGTAATTTGTCTTTTAAAGGGTAAAAAGGCAAATTTCTGGCGCTTATTGTCTCCAATTGTAAAGTATATGTCTTTGTTATTATGTAAATCTATCCCATACATGATTAAATAGTCATTTCCCAATATAAAATGGGTACTAGAGCAATTTTCCATAACAACAAATTCAACTGTGATCCTTAAATTCCCATTTATGTGTGGGAATATGACATTGGTCTCAAAGATTCCTAATGCTTTCATTGGGTTACTTGCACTGTTGAATTTTATACCATCAATTGGTAACAATTGGTCTTCAAAATTTGGTACACAAGTCTTAAGAAAAGATTTTCCAACACAAGAGCAGAAGGCTCCTGGGTCAAGCAAAAGTTTGGTGGGTTTGTTGTCAATCACCACTTCTGTTATACAGGAGTTACCAGCTGTATAACCTTTTCCTCTGTTTGGTTTTGTCTTCATAAGTTGTGCATCTTGAACTTTTGATAAATCAACTTGACCATTGCTCAATTGTGGTAAGTGGGAATAAGATTCCATGATGTCAAAAGTGGCATTGATATTTTCTATATCTTTTGAAGATTCAGAGAATATGGATGACTTATCATCTGAATTGTCTTCAATTATGTCTTCTTTTTCAACATCTGGTTCTTTTTCAATGTCAATTTCATTGATTTTCCCCCTTTTTGGACATGTATTGGCTAAATGGGTGGTGCTTTGGCAAATATGGCATTTTCTGACTGTATCTGCAGATTTATATTTAATATTACTAGAATTTTCTTTGGGGTTTTTGTCCACAGAATCTTTCCAAGGTGTATTAAACCTTGTTTTAAGATTCACCCTACTAGAACCAATTTTGGTTCTGGTGGTTACTTCTTCTAGTATATTGATAATATCCTCTGCTGAAGATTGTTCAGTAGTCCTGCTTTTGACAGCATGCTCTAAGTCACCTCCACATTGTCTCAGAATTTTTCTATGGATCATAAATTCTGACATGTCAGGATATAATGCTGTTAATCTGTCCTTTTGTTGGCAAAACCATGGTAAAGCTTTGTCTTTATCAGCATTAAATTTGGCAGATTCAAAGGCTGTTTCAACTTTAAACCTCCAAGCATCATTTGCCCATTTGTTGATGATTTGGGTTTTCCACCAAGTCCAACTCTGGTGTCCATGTGCTTGTCTTATTTTGATGTACCATCTGTGATCTGATCTGGTAAACAAGGTGTTAAACCTGGCTGTTACCAATCTGTCTGGTAATTCAAAATCCTCTTTGATCATGTCAATACCTCTAATGAATTCCATATGGTCATACTCTCCTTCACCACTGAAGTGAGGCCATTCTTTAAGTTTTGGAACTTCTTTCAAGAGTGCTTGGCCCATTGATGGTTCCAAGTTATGAAAAGAAGTGGATAATTCATTTTTTAATTGTGAATTATCAGGATCCAATACTTGTGGATTTGAAATTCTTGTGCCCTCATTTTGATTTAGAGGTGTAGACATTCTTGGTAAGGTGTTCAGTAATTGTTCAATGTCATTCATTTTACTGTTGCTACACCTTTGGGAATTTCTGTATTCATGTTGGAAGCTTTGTATTAAATTTATTACTTCAATTTTATACATGTCTTCTTTATGTGTAAGTTCTTGCCATAACTCTGTCTGTCTTGTATTATCAGCAGTGACTTGATTCAATTTCATTGATAATTTTGATACTTCTTCTTGTGAAGCATCAAAACACTTTTTCAAGGCAATGGTATATGTCTTTACTTCAGTAAATGAATTTGAAATGTCATCAAGGACTTTCTTGTTATCTGTCTTGATAATATTTATGGCTTGTTTAATTCTTGTTTCAATTATGTCATCAATATTGAATTTAGAATATTTATCTGTTAATTCTTTAATAATGGCAGATTGTTCATTTATTTTATTGTTAGAAGAATTATCATTATTGGAATTTTTAATTGTTCTCAAAACTTTTTCAAAACACATAAGTGTTTCATTAATTTGGCACAGACTCAGGTTGTTTGTTTTAATGTTGTTACAAATGGTGTCATTTTTATCAGAAAGATGTTTTTTCACGTCGTTTATAGCATTATACAACTCTGGGATGGAATCAAATATGTCAGAAATCATTTCTGGAACCTTAATCTGGCTTCCTCCTTCTTCTGTAATTCCATCATGGTTCTGGCCATCTGAAATACATTTTCCATGGCATCCTGTTGAATCTTTGGGATTCTGTAGCCCTGGCTGTAAGGTTTTGGGGCTGGTGCCTTCCCTTTGCCCTTGTTTGGAGTTTGTGGCTGCTTTTTCACGTTGGAATTGCTGCTGCTGGCCACTGGGGCTGTTTTTGGCACTGGTTTGGCTGGTGGAGGGTTGTTTTTCCTCCATTCTAGTGTCAAAAGCATCATGTTTTTCTTCTCCATCAATGGATGCCATCCATTGAGCAATTTGCAAGTGTTGGGATGGCCCAAGAATTTTCTTACTGTCAGGTAAGAATTCATGCAATTCTTCCACAGGTCTGCAAGGATCTGGTACTCCTTGAATTGGAGTGCATTGTTGTATGCACTGTGGCAGGCTTTGTATATGTCCACAGAGGCTTGTTGTGGTGGTGTCAGCTCTTTTTGAAGGTAAAATGGTATTATCAGCTTCAGAATGACCCATTTTAGTTGTTTGGAAGTCATCAACTGACCCTTTTCCTTCTGTACCTGGTTGGCCTCTTCCATAATCACGTCTATTACCTTTTTGGGAGCTGCTTGAGGGGTTGTAGCTGGCTCCTGACCTGGTTGAAGGCATAATTATGGTTAAAAAAGGCTTAAAATAGTATTTTTACGTCAAAAACTTACTATTGGCCAAATTTTTGGCTTTCTGAAGTGTATTACTTATATCCAAGTTAATTAATTCAGAAGATATTGGTTCAGGTTGATTATTTTGAGTCACAATAACAGTACTATTATGATCAGAATTAACAGTACTGGCAGGGATAATGCTGGTTACTGTTGAGGCTGTTTCAATGTTTTCTTGTCTTACCACGTTGTCAGACACTAAAATTAATGAAAAAGCCAATTAATTAAGTAAAAAAAGGTTATTTCAAAAAAGAAATAAAAATATAAGCCTCACTTATAATATGAAAAAAAAATATTTTTTAAGGATTTTTTTGGATTATAAGTATTTTTTATATGTGTTTAAATTTTTCAATATAAGAAAAAAAGATTTAAAAAGAGTAAAAAAAAATATGTCACAGGTAAAATATCACGGCTGGGCCCCCAAATGTAAGGTGTGGATATGAAAATTTGATTAAAAATCAAGTACTTTTCCTGTCCTCAAAATTTGTATAAGGTAAAATTCAGTTAAAAATAGTATGAAATATTATTTTTAAGAGAAAACACGCCAATTTTATTGTTTATAACTTTATTAGTATAAAACAATAATATTATAAAAATTTATTGTTTTACCAACAATAAAAATTTATCCAAAAATACTCTACAAGAGATATTTTAAGGCTACAAAAGAAATTTCTTCAAGAGCAATTTCAATTGGAATTAATTGAGCAAAGAACTGCAAGCAATTAATTAAAGAACAGAGTCTTTAAAAAGAATATTAAAGAGAAAACACGCCCAAAAGTGACCAGAGTGAATTTGGAAACAAAGTGACAAAGTTAACAGTGATGAAAGATGCTTTAATTCACTTTTGGGGTGGTTCAGGGGTAAAAATGATTATAAGAGTTACAAACAATGATTATAATGATTTTTTCACGTGGTTAAAAGGTTTAAAATGATTTAAAAGAGGTGGTTGGAATCTTTTATTGATTGGTTTAACAGTTTTAAACTAATTAATAAAAGGAAAAGATTCTAACATGAAGAGAAAAGTGGGGCAAAGAAGACATTCTTTTATAGCCATCAATTCTCTTACTCCAAAAGTAAAATTTACTCTTGTCAGTCGTGAAAAACAGTCTGACAACAGAAAAGCCAATTATGGCATCATTGAACCCTGGTTTAGACCAAAAAGGGCTGGTTTAAGCCATTTTTAGCCATTTTTAGCCATTTTAGACCCTTAAATCAGCCATTACTATAGCAATACCAGGCCTAGAGCCTTCAAAACACGTCAGAATGTGTGTCAGAGGCGTAGAAACCAGTTAAAACTGTTTTTATTATGATTGTTTTATCTTAAGGGTAGTTTTACCTTCTTGGCAACAGCTAAAACTACCCCAGTTGGTATCAAAACCTCATCATCAATTGAGTCCACAGACCCTGTAACTCAATTCCAGGCCAAAAGTAATGAACTTTTGCGTGAATTTTGACATCCCACGCCTGTCAACAAGGATTTTGGGGGTCTAGCTCCCCCTTAGAGCTGGAGTTCCTTTTCCCCCCCAAATTTAATCTTTCCAATTTATTTTTCCTTTAATTCCTCATCATGTATTATACTTATAATTTACACATGTAATTCAATTCAATTGTACAGTACAATACAGTAATAATTGACACCTCATATGTAAATCAAAGCTCACTTATGTAATACACGCGCACATTTTGACATTTCAATTGAATTCAATTGAAAATACTTTAATTCCTCATAACTTCTAAACTAAACACAACACCTCAATTTTAACACAAAAATTGATGGTTAACACCACATGTGGTGTGAATTAAATTAAGGTTTTGAGGATTTTCAACTTTTGTATTGAAAATACTAAAAACTTAATTTAAGCTTATTTAGAGTTGAGTTACAAAAATTTCACTCAGAGGTGACCCCACCTGATTTTTTATGAGGAATCCAATGGTGAAATAAAATTTATATGTTTATTTATTGGATAAAAAGTTATAATAAATTTTATTTAACTTTTTTCCAAATTTATTTATTTTTTCACAATTTTGTTAAAATTTCATTTTTACTTAAATTTTTCAAGTATAAATGTAATTTTATATTTACAAAATTTAAAGTAATTTTATTTTTAAATTATAATTAATTTTTTATTTTTAATATAATTTTATATTTATATTTTTTATTTTTGTTTTAATAATATAAATAAATTTATTTTATTTATATTAATATGTTATTTTTTATATTTGTGGTCTTTTGGGTATATGAAATTACCTCTAAGGCTCACAAAAGAATAAGGCCCCAAAGGGGGTTAATGTCCACTGTCCAACCTCTTCACATTACTCAGATCAAGTAATTTAAAGCACATTTATAGACATATTCAGGCTTGTGGCCTTCTTTCATGTCTAAATCTTCTTAAGAGTTTATCTGAGTCAGGTATTTCTGATTCTGCCATCCATTCATCTTCATGTACTGGATTTCTATATCTGACAAGATATTCTCTTTGATTTTTACCCCTAAGTCTCCTTTCTTTAATGACTTTCTTTATCTTTCTGTCTTCATTCTGTTCCACAGGGGGCACAGTTAAAGGAGTTGGGTTTCTTAAAGGAAACAATTCTTTGTCAGCTGGTTGATAAGGCTTTATCAAGCTGACTGGAAATGTGGGGTGTTTATTTTCCAATTCACCACTCAATTCCACTTGAACTGCATTGGTTCCATGTAAAGCAACAATAACAAAAGGTCCTACATAAGAATCTTTAAGTTTCTTTGGGCCTTTGATATTATTAAAATTCAAGGTTGAAACTGGAACTAAGTCCCCTACTTTGAAGTCTGGTACTTTATGACTCTTGTCCCACTTCTGTTTTGCATAATCAAAAGCATCATCCATACTCTGTTTTGCATGGTGTTTTACTTTATCAAGCATTAATTTGAAGCTGGAAGCTGTAGGATGAATGTCAATCAAGTCTTTCCTCAGTGTGTCTGCTGGGAGTCTTGGATTCCATCCCTTTTCTAACATAGCAGGAGTTTGTCCTGTGGAAGAATGGACTGATGTCTTGTATGCCAATCCTAATGCAGGTATCAGAGTGCACCAGTCATGGGTAAACCATCTGAGTCTTTGAATTCTAATCCATAAGCACAAAATCTCCTGATCATGTCTTCTAAAGTTTGAATCATCCTCTCTGCTAGCCCCTCTGTTTGAGGGTGATATGCTGTAGAGAATGATAACTTAGTCCCAAACAGTCTATGAAGATTGGTCCAAAGTGCAGATGTGAACTTGGGGTCTCTGTCACTTATGATATTCTTAAATAACCCTGTATGAGAAATAACTCTTCTCCATAAAAGAAGAGCTGTATCCATAGCAGTGTCATCTTTATGACATGGTAAGAATATGGGAGTTTTGCTATATCTGTCTACAATTACTAAACAAGCATTATAACCTTTGTCACCACTTGGAGGAAGTGCTGTGACCCAATCCACTTCCCAAGGGGATTTTGGTTCTTGAATATGGATCATCAATCCAAATTTCTTGCCTGTACTCCTGTTTGCTTTTTGGCATCTATCACAGGTATGGAAATATTCAATGGTTTCTTTTCTCCAAGATGGCCACCATGCACAGTTCTTCACCTTTTCAAGTGTTCTGTCTTCTGATAGGTGTCCAGAGTAAATGCTATCATGGCATTCATGAAGAATGGTATTGATGAGCAATCTACTACATAGTGTCATTACACAAGAATGTTTTGTTCTATGGTAAATAATCCCATCAAACAAGTGAAATCTTCCTTCAGAATAGGAATTTTTCCAAACTTCATCTAGTGCATTAACCAAAGATGTGTCTTTGCAGTCTTTATCCAATAAAGAAGTCAAGATATGGCAATTCCTGTCTTGTTTATAAGACTCCCTGACCTCTTCAAAGAATTCAGTCCCAATATCAGTTATGTTAATCCCTTCAATTGGAATCTGTGGTTCAGCTTCCAAAGGTACATAAGCTGGGTTATCAGGAGTGTTGGCTAAAGCCCATCTACTAAGTCCATCAGCATTTTTGTGAATGTTTCCTGCTTTATGAACTATAGTCATGTTTCCTCTATATTCTTGAATGGCTATTTGCCATCTCAACATATGTCTGTTGGGAGTTTTCATGTTAAGAAGTGATTTCACGGCATTACAGTCAATTATCACTTCAAAAACACTGCCATCAAGGTAATAGTGTAATTTCTCAAGTGCCCATACCAAACATAAGCACTCCATTTGGCTTGCACCATATCTGGCTTCTGTTGGTTTGATTTGTCTTGAGATATAACAAACTGGTCCTTCTGTAGGTTTGTCATCAATAATTTGGACTTGGTGTAGGGCTGCCCCTAATCCATCTCCACATGCATCAATGTACAATTTAAAAGGAATATTCCAGTCAGGCATGAGGAGTAAAGGTGCTTCTGTAAGGGCTTTCTTTATCTTCTCATAAGCTTTAATTCTTTCCTGTGTCATTTCAAATACAGTCTGTTGATCACAGATTCTATAAAGTGACTTGGCTAGAATTGCAAAATCTTTCAAGTGTTGCCTATAGTAACTAGCAAATCCAAGAAAAGACATCATTTCTTTTTTATTCTGGGGTATTGGCTTAAGTAACACTGCTGCTACTTTATTCTTGTCAATACCCAAGCTCAAACCAGAAACAACATGTCCTAATGCTTTGAGTTCTTCAAAACCAAAATTGCATTTCTTAAGTGAAATTTTCATGTTCACTTCTGCAACTTTATGAAGTACTCTTGCAAGGCTTTCAAGGTGCAAAGACCATGAGTCAGAACATATAATAATATCATCAATATAAATGATAAGCCATCCTTCAGACAATTCTGTGGGGAAGATGGTATTCATCATTCTTTGATAATGAGATGGAGCATTTTTAATGCCAAATGGCATTCTAAGATACTCAAAAATGCCACAGTGAGTGATAATTCTAAGTAATTTCTTAGCTTTGGGTGTCAAAACATTTTGATGAAAGCCTTTCAATGCATCCATTGATGTTATATACTTGGCTTTAGACAATTGAGTCAAGGTTTCTTGAATTCTAGGGATTGGATACCTATCTGGAACTGTGTAGGTATTCAAAGCTCTAAAATCTCCAACCATTCTTGACTTATCATTATGCCATGCAATAATAACAGGTGTTGTCACTTCAACTTCCTCATTATGGCCTACTTTCCTTAGCACACCAAGTTGGATCAACTCTTGGATATGTTTTTCCAAGGCTTCTCTAGCTCTGGGACTAGCTGGATAAGCTGGTATTCTAAGTACTGGAGGATATGGTCTATCAATATTAAGAGTAATATCAATTTCATGTTCCCTTATAGCGCCTAATGGTTCATTATCAGATGCAAATGCATTATTGTATGTATATAATACATCAATAAGTTCATTCCTCATCTTTGGTGACAATGATGGATTAATTTGTGCTTCAACAAGTTGTTTAGACACAAATTCATCTTTGTAAGTATCTTTGACAGAAGATACTACAGATATCTGTTTTGGCATATTGGAGAAAGAAAATTTTTGCCTTTTGTTATCTCCAATTGTGAAATATCTGTCCTTATGGTTATTTATATCAATACCATAAATATTTAAGTAATCATTTCCAAGAATGATGTGCTGAGATGTGCAATTATCCATTACTACAATCTCAGTCTTCATTCTTACACTTCCTGCTGGATGTGGGAATACAATATTAGTGTCCAATATGCCCAAGGGGTACATATTGTTACTGGCACTACTGAATTGTACACCTTCTATTGGTAATAGATGGTTTTTCCATTCAGGAATTATAATTTGGAGATAATATTTGCCAACACAAGTGCAAAATGCCCCTGTATCCAAATTTACTTTGGATTCAATATCACTCATCAGAACTGATGTGATACAGGATGCTCCAGCAGTATAACCCTTTCCTCTACCAGGTTTTGTTTTACATATTCTGGAATCTTGGATATTGATCAGGTTGCAGCAATCCTCACTGTATTGTGGCAAGTGGGTATGGACTTCTGTGACCTCAAAGAAAGCTGAAATGTTTTCAATGGGATAGTCCTCCACTGGTGTATCTTCAGAGACTGCAGAATCTTGATCAGACTCTTCTTTCTCCTCAGTACACTGACTTTCTTCAATGACTTGAACTTCATTGATTTTTGTCTTCTTAGGGAAAGTGTTGGCTAAATGTGAAGTACTTCCACATTTATGACACTTCAAGACAGGTATTTCTGGTCTTCTTTCCTCTCTAGGAATCTTTGAGACTATTTTGGACTCTATTGGGTTTTTAACCCAAGTTTTACCAATTCTTGTCCTGGTAATGATATCTTCCATAGCATTAATGTAGTCCTCTGTTGAACAGGGTTCCACACATCTGCTTTTGATAGCATGTTCCAGTTCTCCTCCACACTTTCTTAATATTTTCATATTAATCATAGTGTCAGACATATCTGGGTGTAAGGCAGATAATCTGTCTTTTTGTTTGAAGAACCAAGTAAGTGGTTTGTCTTTTTCTGAGTTAAAAATGGCACTTTCAAAAGCATTTTCCATTTTAAACCTCCAAGAATTATTAGCCCATTTGGTAATCACTTCAGATTTCCACCAAGACCAGTCATGTTTACCATGATCAATCCTCATTTTGTAATACCATTTCTTTGCAGTTCAGGTAAACAAACAGTGTAATTTCCCCACTATGATTTCATCAGGTATATTGAAGTCTTCTTGCAACATATCAATAGTCCTGATGAATTCAATATGGTTGTATTCTCCTTCACCAGAGAATGTTGGCCATTCTTCTATTTTGGGAATATCTCTTGCAGAGTAGGCATTTTCTCCTAAGAATGGAGTCAAACTTTCTTTGACAGAAGGTTTTTCTTCAGTCAAGGGTGTAGAATGTCTTGGCATATGTGGTTCATGATTCTTATGCATTTGCTCCACACTTGCAATTATATCATTCTTCAATTTCTGCCTCTCACTGTCACTTTTTGCTAAATGTATAGCAAATTGATTGGTGTTCTTAACTATTTGTAAGACATGGTCTTCAAGAGTTTTAAGTCTATCATTTACTTTAAAAATGGAAGGATCCTCTGTGTCATTATTTTGACATTAGTTCTCAATTCTTTCACAAGCATTGCTAATTGACTCAAGGGTGACATTTGTCAATTGATGCCAATCAGAATGTTGCTTGTCATTTTTCTTTAAATGATTGATGTCTAATGTAATTTGCTTCAACTTTGACTCAAGTTTGCCAATTTCTACACTAATACTTCTATGTACATCATTTATTTGCGTGGAAAAGTCCTGTTCATCCTTTCCTGCTCCTTGGCTGTGAATTCCATAAGAGTTCTGGCCATATTGAAGACACTGTCCACGGCTGAAGGCTCCAATTTGGGGATCCTGTACCCTTGTGGGTAAGGTCTGTGCCAATTGGCTTTGCCTTTGCCCTTGCCTTGTTGGTTCTTGGGACCTCTCTGTTTCTTTTGAGGTCCTTTGGGCTTGTCCTTGGATGCTTCTGGAGCTGGTTTGGAGCTGGTAGATGCCACTGGTGCCTCTGTCTCCAAAGCTGGAGTCATTTCCAACTCTTTCTTCTGGTCTATGGATAAAAGACTTTGGTTCTTCAACCAATTCTTTATCTTTTTGACCTTGTCTTTGCAAGACAGGGGGCTCCATCCTCCTAAGAGTTCTATGGTCTTCTCCTGACCCAGAAAGCTCTTGATGTGTAAGTAAGAGTTCATGGCCCCCTGCCAAAGGCTTGGGCAGATTTCCCACTCCTCTTCCTTGGCTGCTCTGAACCAGTTTTTGTACTGGCATTGATATATTTCTATTGCTGCCACCTGAAAGTGGTTCAGCCCTGGAAGTATTACCATAAATCAGTTCAGGCTCAGAATTCATGTCAAAATCTGTTGGTACAGACCTTGGGGAATGGGGGGCAACTCTGGCATCCTCCAGATGTGTCTTTCTTGTGGAAGATTTGGCACTTCTGGATTTGGTCTTGCCTCTTCCTTGTCCACATCCATCTGGTTGGACTGAATAGTTGCTTCCATTTCTGGTATGCACCATTTTCATGTCAATTTAAAGATAAAAGGTGAAAATATAAGATAAAATACACACCTTTTGGTGGTAATTTAGCTTTTTCTGAGTTGAATAAGGTGCCTCTTTTAGCAATCTGCACCTCAATACTGTCTTCAGATTCTGCTTCTGAAGATTCAGGACTATTGATGTATCTTTTACTGAGTCTGTTACCAGCTGCACAGTATTTGATTAAAGACACTTAAAGAGAAAAAAATATGATAAAAGAAATTATTTTTGTGTTTCAAGATATTTTTAAAAGATTTTTTATAAATTTTATTATTTTTTAATATTAAAAAAATTATTCTTTTTAAAGAAAAAAAAAATTAAAATTTAAGATTTTGAATGAAAATTAATTCAGAGTAACTCAAAGAATAATTTTATAAGTTTTTGGATGTGAAAATGCCACGTGTAAAACAGTATAAAATTAAACCAAATTCCTCAATGAAAAAGATTTCCAAAACAATTTCAAAAATAAGAATTATTTTGACTTTAAAATGAAAGAAAAAAATATTCAATTAATATATTTTAGAGCTTAAAAATATATTAATTAAGGGTACAAGGTTCAAAAAACACGGCCAGGCCCCCAAATGTAAGATGTGACTATGAAACTGTTGATAATATTAATATTAATCAACAGTACTATGTCTGTTCTTATGAAATATAATAATAAAATATTATTATAACCACAATTAAATAATTAAAAATTATTTCTTTCACGTGTTAAGCACTACTAGTGATTTTAACAGTGAGCAAGTAATTGTCTACAAGAATCAATTACAAGAAGAATTTAATAATAAAAACTTCTTTATTAAAATAATAAAATTATTTTAATATATAATTATCTTTTGCAAGAATAATTATAAAGATAATTCTTGAAGAAAACTATTACTAGAGAAAAACTTTAAGAATTAAGAATAAATGACTCACTAATACTCCAAAGAACTTATTGATAGGTAAGAGTAGAGAAATTTGACGTGGAATTGTGGATTTAAGGGATCAAAAGGATTTATAACAGTATTACAACAAAATATAGTTGGATTCTATGATTTCACGTCTTTCTGGATGATTTTGAAAGATTTAAAACACTTAAGAATAGCTTTAACTAATACTTACTTGTTGGTAATAATGATTTAATAAATTGATAAGATGATGATTGGAAAAAACAGCAAGAAGAGGCTTCTTTTAAGTCAACAACAGCTCACAGAGGCGTTCCATGGAGCAAACTGAAAAACCAGTGAGTGAGAAAACAATAAACCCTTTTGGATTAATGATTGCATCATCTGGTGGCACGTAAGATTATCATAATTACTTAATTGATGCTTTTACGTGACTACCAACCCCAATATGGTTAAGAATAAAAGGAGTAACATCTGTAAATCTTCTTTTATTCTAAAATAATCATTTATTTCTCAAAGTTATCAATGTTATTGCAAATTTCATCACAGGTTGTAATTACTGTGAATTTTTGAAGATTCAGTGTTTCACGTAGAATGGTCAAAAATGGACTGTAAGTAAAACGTTTAATTTTACTAGTAAAACTATAGTTCTTTTTGGTTGTACCATAGATAATACAGTTCTTCATTGGTCCTGAAGGTTTCAGAAGGATTCATTAAGAATTGTATTTTTAATGAATTTTTGAAGTTTTTACCTCATTTCTACGTAGAATTGCAAATAGCAGTATTTTGCTGGTTGCTATGAGGTAAATCAATGAATATGGATCCCAAAAGGGTTTAATTACTCTTTTAGGGTCTAGTCATGGATAGTCATCAAGAATTGACGTGGTTACAGGAGTCTAAGTAGCTCATTACCTCCTTGGCACGTCAAAATAGCAGGTTATTTGCTATTTTTCTTATGATTACAGTAGGTGTAACTTGGTAACCAAGTTCCCAAAGAGTTTTAGTTTACCAATTGGGCCAAGATGAGCCATGGATTCATGCTCTGGAGCTATCCACGCCTCTGAGGCCTCAGAAGTTGGGTACCCTGGCTCTCTTTGATGTCTTTTGTCCCCCTTGCCTAATTTTTACGTCAAAATAGTAATTTAAGCTTAAAGTGAGATATCCACTATGGGTGTACCAAAAGTCCATGTAAGAATACCATGATATTCAGTGCTCAAAACATGCATAACACTATTCTTAGTGTATATGTAACATGGGATTTCTCACTTTCCCATTATTTTGGCTAAAAATCAAGAAAAACAAACATTTTCACGGATCTTTTATGTGGTATTAATGATGTGGTATTGAAGTATTTTCCATTTTACCACCTTAAATACTTAAATTGAGCTTATTCACTCTATGGAGCTACCCTAGATGAATTTTTGTGTAGAATCCAAATCTGGTCTTAAATCCATAGATTTACTTACTCAATAAAAAGTTATTCATCTTTTCTGAAATTGAAAATGATGAATTTTGGATATATGCATGACTTATGAGTTTTGCATCATTCAAAATTTCTTTTTAAGATAATTGTGGCCTATTTGGGTATGTAAAATATACCTCAAGGCTCACAATAAGAGTACTTACCACGTGGTTATTACCAACAAAAACCTTCATTTTTGGTGTGTTTACATATAAAAACACAGAAGCCATCAATAAGTCCTGTATTGTTGATTGAATAAGCACACCTCTGACTGAAAAACCATCAGTTGAGGCGTGGTTAAGTGTATTGTTAGCTCAATTAAACTTATCCAGATTACACCTGAAAACCACAAGTGTATCTGTGGGATACTGGCACACAAACAGTGTGACAGGGTACCAAAAGCTGTAATTCTGACGTGGAATTGTTGATTCAATTACACTGTCATTCTACAGGGCATATTGTAGTAACATACAAGCCCAGAGGCCAATCTTATACGTGCAAAACCAGCATTTTTGAGAAGTCTTAACTGACATAAGCCCTCTTTTTCCTACCTTGATTCAGTGGAAGAAAATTACATCCCACTTGAGACCCAGTCACAGGCCAACACACCAGTGACACCCTCAGAACCAGAGGGCAGCAAGGGAAAAGGAAAGAGGCACAGTGAAGGTCTCATCACAGCCAAGAAGTGGACTCCAATAGCCACTCAGAGGAGTAGAAAACCACGACACTCTGCATCAATACAAGGTAAACAAACCTTAACCACTTGTACAGGAAAAATTACAATTATTAAGCCAGTTGTAACCTCCAAAGGCAAACTGCCCAAATCAGCAGATAACAAATTTGTACAAGGCACAGTCAAACGTAAACACCCTAAGAACATAAAGTTTTTGACTGCTTGCAAACACCAATATGTCCCCTGTATACCTCAGAGACCTTGGCTTCCAAAGGAACCAGCCAGAGGACAGAGAAGGCTTGTCCAGAACCAGAAGACCTGGAAGAGGACACCTTGGAAACAGTGGTGGATGGCAAAACAATGAGGGAGATAATATCAAACTTGCCATTCACACTCCAATTCAACAGGAACCGCAAACCAGAGGACTGGAAGGATATGGATCAAGTTCTTCAGCTCCACCAACTCCTCAAAGATTTATTTCAATGGTGCATGGACAACAAAAGGTTCAACCTGGCAATTCAATGGGCAGAACATCAAGCAAGTTGCCAGAAGCTCTGTCTCAAAGAGATAGACTTCAAAGACCTTATGATAATCAACAAAGGTTGGAATCCTACCAGGCAGTTCAGACTCCTGGAGGCAAGGGCACAGAGGATAAGGGAGAATCAAGCCACTATCCAAGCTATAGAAGAACAGCTAGCCCAGACAGGGACTACTCAGATTCCTTCAGGCTCACAAGGAGCAGGCCAAAACAGCTCTCCTGTGGCTTCACACCATTCAGAAACCAGAAGATCAGTGGCCAAGAGGCAGCATTCTTCACAATTACAGGAAGTTTCCAGGAGAAGACAAGGAAACAAGGGCAAGCACAAAACCTCCTTCAACCAGAGGAGGAAAGAGTCAGACCCCATGATCCAGAAGCTGTTAGATTTGGTGAAAGAAGTACACAAGAACCAGAAGGAGTTGTAAACCACTCTAGAATCAGTAGTCCTAGTAATAGAAACATTACCCCCACTCAGATTGAACACAACATTGTCACACCTGAGAATAACTTAAACAGTGATGCACTGTGGTTACAAATGTCCCAATATGCTGCACAATCTGCAAAGCAGTTTTCAGAACTTGAAGCTGGCCATGAGAGGACAAAAAAAACACAAGCCTCCTTGGAACAGATAGTTAAGAATCTTCAAGAAGGATATGCTCAATTGAGCAAAGCCTCTGAAGAAACCAACAAAAGACTGAATCTAGTCTTTGAAGAACAACACCACAGCAAAAGGGACAGGGATTGTCTGGATAAAGACATAAACAAACTGTTTAATGTCTACCATAACTTGAAGCCCCATGCACAAGGCCAAGTTATGGATAATACATATCACCCAGATGTGTAAGGTTTGTCTATGAAACTCTTGATAATAGTAGCAAAATCAAGAGTACTATGACTGTCCTCAATAGAAATATATAATATAATAAAATATTATAGCCACAAATTTAAATATAATTATTAAAAATAATTATATAAAAAAATAAATTTAATTATTATTATAAAAATATAATAATAAAAATAATAATAATAATTATAATAAATTATAATTATTCTATTATTGTTATAGTCACTGACAGTTATAACAATAAGACTTGTAAAGCTCTTAATGAGACAATTACACGTGGAAATATGAATATTAACCACTTATAAATAATATAAATATTATTTATAAAAGAATTATAACACACACTGTGCAGAAATAATTCTTATAGAATAAAATTCTATATAAAAAAAAACTAATACTAGATAAAAAAATATAGAACTTACTTATAATATTTATTGAATACAACAAGTTAAACAACAACAGTTATTATATTAAATAATGATTATAAGTTAAAAACACGCCTAAAATCAATAATTTTAAAGATAAAACAACTTTTTCATGATAAAATTTAAGATTAAAGAGTTTTTAAGAGGAATTTGTGGATTTTAAAAGATATTTAAGATGATAATTTTATAATATAAAATATATTATTGATGATTACAACAATAATCTGAATTCTATGACTTCAATTCTTTAACTTACAATTAATAAAGAATCAAATAACTTAAGAATTACTTTAATAATAAGATTTTATGAATAATAAAACTTTACCTGTTTAAATTTCTAATATGATTGGATTGATTATTGAATGATGGACAAAAACAGTGATTAAAAGACTCTTTTCATGTCTTCAGAGCAGCTCTCATGATTCATAATGAATATAGAGGGCGTGCTCAGATCAAAACTGAAAAACCATACTTAAAAACAAATTTCTTAACTTAAGGCAACTTGTTTTTAATTCCAATTTAAAGTTACCAGTGTTATTCTTAACTCCATGTAACTTTAATCCTCATTTAAACTAATTATTTTAAGTTTTTAATATAAATAAACTTATTTATATTAAAGTTCATCACATTAACAACTTGAAAATAGAGTTTCAAGCAGAAATCTCTTAAACTCAATTTTTAATTAATTTTTAAAGAAATCATAATTTTCTTTGAGCTTAATTAAAAGAGTAAATTTCCCGGCTAATTACCCAGGAAATTTATTTATAAAAGATACTTAAAATTTAATTTATATATAGATAATATCAAATTCTAAGCTGTGTGAAATTTTCAAGCAAATTCATTAAGATTTGGATTTTTAATGAATTTTTGAAGTTATTGCTAATTTTCCACGTAAAATAGCAATACACACCAAACCTTAGCTTTTGATAAGGTTTTGATGCTTGTAAATTTAAAGTTTTAAGCTTATTTATAGGTTTTTAAGCTTTATTAAGCTTTGAAAGTTCTTAAAACCTTGATTTCAAGCCTGCATATTGGGATTCACCCTTTGGCAGCTTGAAATTCCTGTCCAAATTGGGATAAAACCAGTTTAAACCTTAAGGTTGGATCAAAGTCTAATCTTAAAGTTTAAATAAGGTTGCAAATTCTCCAATGCAGGTGGACAACCTTAATTGAATCATTGCAGATGCAAAAAGTTGGGTACCCCAGCTCTATTTGGTCTTTTTCCTTTGTCCCACCTTTTTGGTGGATTTTGCCCTTTTATTTATTTAAAGCCATACCATGGCTTTGAACCCTTTTAAATTGAGCTCACGCAGGATTTACATTCTGTATGGCAAATCCTTAGCCAATTCAGTAAATATACACCACACCTCAATTTTAACTAAAATTTTGGTAAGTTTGCATTAACCTTATGCAACTTTAAATTTAAGCTTATTTAAGCTTAAATTTAACAATTTTAAAAAAATGTTAAAAAAGCTACATTAGTACTGTGAGATTCTTAAATCTTCTAATAACACAAGAAATAAGTGTTTTTGGGTATAACACCTTATGCATGTACCCTAGGTTATTTTTGGTGTAGAATCCAAAAATGACATAATATTTATAACTTTGTTTATCCAAAATAAAGTTATACTTATTTTTTGTAATTTTTTATTTTAATTTCAACTAAAAAGTCTGTTTAAGACAAAATTAGCTGTTTATAAAATCATTTGTGCCCTTATGGGTATGTTATACATACCTCACAGGCTCACAAGATGACAGCAAACCAGATGCCATGTTGATGAATAGGGAAAGATCTCCATCAGAATACCAGGATGAAGATGGCATGTCTTATTCAGAGAAGGAAGCCTTGAAACAGCTTCCTGAGGCCTCAAGCTGGCCCAAATGCTCTGGATCAGGAGAATATGATCATATGGAACTCATACATTATATTGATGGACTCTTCATTGATGTAACAAGCATACCAGACTACTGGATTACTGCTAGATTGAATACTTCATTTAAAGGTCATGCTAGTATATGGTACACAGAAATGAAAGAAATTCATGGCAGGAGAAACTGGCCATGGTGGAAGAGTCAAATAATCCAAAAGTACAGTAATGGAACCTGGGTATGGCAGAAGACAATGTCATTTGAAAATGACAAATACTCAGTGGACAAAGATCCATATGAGTGGTGTCTTAGACAGTCTAAAAGACTTAAAGCCATTGATCCTCAGATGAACATCAAAAGGAGGAATCACAAGCTTCTGACACAACTTCCAGGAGAACTAGAACATGCAGTAAAATGCAGATGCAACCAAAATTGCACTCTGGATGACATTTCCAACACCTTAAAAGACATAAGGAAAGGGACTAATATAGGGAAATTCACCCCATATAAGAGCAGTGGTTTCAAAGAGAAACAACCTTTCAGGGTAGAGTTTAAAGACAAACCCAAAGAAAGAGTGGCAGAAGTGGCAAAGAAGAGAAATTCTTGTCACAATTGTGGTTCAACAGACCACTATGCCAACAACTGTCCAAAGGCAAAGAAAAAAGGCTATGCCATTGAGAAAGTCCCAGAGGAAGAATCCCCAACAGAGGATTCTGAATCAGACTCTATGGGTAATGCCATCAGAGAACAATCTGATGATGAACAGGACCCAAGAGAAGAATTTCTAGTGGAGTACCAAGGGGAAACCCCACTGGAAATTCAGGACATACAGTTGGAAGCAGGCATGCCACAAGACACTGCCAACAAAAACTTGTGCAAACATACAGAAGATGCCCAAACATGCCTGGTTACACCAACTAAAGGAATGGCATATATACATGGAACAGCCACAAAGATGACTATCTGTATTGACAATGCTCAGCACCCACTGATCATTGATAGTGGAGCACACTGCTTCATAGTGGCCAGAAATTACCTGGATAACCACTTCCCAAATTGGGAAAAACAGCTCTTGCCCACTAAAGCAAAGAACTTTACAAGTGCATCAGGGAAGATGAATTCCATTGGGACAATTATCAAAGACATAATTATACCCCACAGGAAGGGTAATATCAGACTCAACCCAGAGTTTGTAGTGCTTGATGATGCCCACATCCAAGGGCTTTTACTAGGGACAGACTACCAGAGGATGTATGGCATAGACATTTACAACAGTAAAAATAGGCACATCACCATTGGTACTAACAAGGAAAAGAAATTTTCACTTGATATATACCAGATATCTTCTCAATATCCACTAGAAGAACTTCTGAAGGAATTCAGAGAGGGACAGTTTAGCACTACCCTCACCAGTAAACAAAGACTAAGTTTACTGAAGATGCTGAGAAAGAACAGACCAGCATTTGCCATTGGTGACGAGCCACTAGTCAAGATCAAAGGCCATGATATAGAACTATATCTGGATGTGGAAAGGCCTTATCCACCCATGCTTAGGAGACCTCCTTACCCAGCAAGTCTGGAAACCACGAAAGAAATTGAAAAATGTATCAATGAACTCCTGGACATGGAATTCATCAGGAAGATTGGACACAATGAAATAGTGGAAATAACCACTCCTTTCCTAATCACCTGGCATGATGGCAAGTCTATATTGTGTGGAGACTTCAGAGCTCTGAATAACTACACAAAAGCAGACAGGTACCCTAGACCCAGGATACCTCATGCCTTGGATAAACTGGAAAAAGCCAAATAAATAACCAAGATGGACTGTATGAAAGGTTTCCACAAGAATGGAGTTAAACCAAACTCCATGAAATCACTCAGAATAATATGCCATATGGGCATATATGAGTATACCAGGATGCCATTTGGAATTCAAAATGAACCAGCCCACTTCCAAAGGATGATGGACACAATATTTCAAGAAGAAATATTGGAAGGCTGGATGGTAGTATATATTGATGATATCATCATATACTCAGAAACATGGGAAGACCATGTACAATATATAGACAGAGTGCTAAGTAAATGTACACCCATCAATCTGAAAATTTCACTAAAAAAGTGTAATTTTGGCCAGCAAGAGCTACTAACTCTAGGACATAAAGTCTCAGGTCTTAGTCTGGCAATTGACCAGAATAAAGTAGCAGCAGTACTGCAAAAGCCAGTACCAAAAAGCATCAAAGAGATGCAATCCTTCCTTGGGCTTTCTAGCTACTATAGAAACCACATCAAAACCTTTGCACACATAACTAGTAGTTTATACAAGTTATGTTCAAAAGATGTAGTTTTTGGAATAACCAAGGAAAGGAGGGATGCATATGAGAGGATCAAACATGAACTTACAAATGCACCTGTGCTCATCTTGCCTGACTTTGAACTACCATTCAAGTTATACATAGATGCACCATGTAGCCAAGGCTTAGGAGCAGCCCTTCACCAGAGACAAATTGTGGATGGTGAACCAAGAGAGGGTGTAATATGTTACATCTCTAGGAAACTGAAATATTCAGAAGCCAGGTATGGAGCCACCCAGACTGAATGTCTATGTCTAGTCTGGGCTCTAGAGAAACTCAATTATTATTTGGAGGGTGCAGTCTTTGAAGTCTACACAGACTGCACAGCCTTGAAGTCTTTACTAAACATGACGACTACAAATAGACACATGATGAGATGGCAAATAGCTATGCAGGAGTATAGAGGTGACATGACCATCATATACAAAGAAGGTAAAAGTCATACCAATGGAAATGGCCTCAGCAGATGGCCACTGGAAAATGTCAAAAGCAATCCAGCTTATGACCCTGAAGTTACAGCCAAGATCCCTATCCATTTCATGGAAATAGATAGAAGGAAGAACTTTAGATTTTCTGAATGGGCACCAGAACATGGTACCCTTGACAGTGAGAACATTGCTTCAGAGGGAACAGAAACTCCCATACTGGGGATAAGCTCCTCAGAACTGCAAAATGAATTTTTCAATGCAGTACTGAAGTCTTATGCCAAACACAAACAGTGTGGCATATTACTAAAACTCCTTCAACAAAAGCACAGGAGTCCAGAACTGGAATCCAAGCTGGAAGAACCCTGGTTGAGGGCCTATAAGGATAACAAGTTCTTCCTTATAGATGGCCTGCTCTACCACAGAGAAAAACACACAAGTGCACTCACAGTGGTAGACAGAGACCACATCTCTCTGATCCTACAGGAATGTCATGACTGCCCCTATATGGGACACATGAGTGAAGACAGGACCAAAGAGAGGGTAGCCAGCACAGCTTGGTGGCCCAAGTGGGAACAAGAGTTGGGAGAATACATCAACACTAGTGAAAGATGCCAAAAGGCAAATAGGAAACATGGGAAGAAGTATGGATTACTTAAACATATAGAAGAACCCAAACACCCATGGGAAACCATCAACATGGACTGGGTTACAGGACTTGTCCCAGGAGGCAAAGAAAAATATAATGCCTTCTTGATCATAGTTGATAGGTTCATCAAGAGCATGAGGTGTCTACCATGCCACAAAGAGGACACAGCCATGGATACTGCCCTGTTATTTTGGAATAACATCATATCTACCTGTGGAGTCCCTAAAATCATCATTAGTGATAGGGACCCAAAATTCACATCTGAATTTTGGACCAACTTGTATGACATGCTTGGCACCAAGCTTGCTTGTTCCACAGCTTACCATCCACAAACGGATTGCTTAGCTGAGAGGATGATCCAGACTATGGAAGACATCCTTAGAAGGTTCTGTGCCTATGGCATGGAATACAAGGACCATGAAGGATACACCCATGACTGGGTTACCCTTCTACCAGCTGTCCAACTGGCTTATAATACAAGTCAGCACTCTACCACAGGAAAAAAACCTGCAGTGGTAGAGAAAGGGTGAAATCCCCTGTTGCCTGTGGATCACTTAAATGAAAATCTTCTGACCATCCACCCCACAGCCAAAGACTTCCATGATATGTGGAAGAGGGCTTGTGACACAGCTGCCAAAGTCATAGCTGAGGCAAAAGAATATAATAAACAGAGGTGGGACAAGACACACATGGAACCTTATTTTAAGGAAGGGGACCAGGTGCTAGTGTCTACACTGAACTTTAATAATCTTAAAGCACCCAAGAAGATGAGGAACTCATTTGTAGGGCCTGTCACTATCATTAGGTTGATAGGAAAGAATGCAGTGGAAGTCAAACTTACAGAGGAATTTTCCAGGAAACACGCAGTCTTCCCAGTAAGTTTGGTCAAACCATACTTCCTAAAAGAGGAGGATAAATTCCTCTCCAGGAAGAGGAACCCCACACCACCTGATATAGTGGAAGTGGAAGACTCCCCAGGACCTGTGATTAAGATCATCAGGGCCAGGAAGATCAGACTTAATGGAAAGGATCAAAGACAATACTTAGTCAGATTCAAGCACCAAACAGCTGATAAAGACAAATGCTTGGCAGAAGATGCCATACCAGATGGGAACCTTCATCTAAGGAGATTCAAGGCCTCTAGGAGTACTGAAAAGTCTCATCAATGATGAACCTTTTTTAGAGGGAGGTTATGTCAGCCTGTGACTCAAAACCAGAGCACAAGCATGACTGCCAAAATACCATAAACCAATGGTATAGCCAAGATACCACCAAAACATGGAGCTGAGCCAAACCAGCTCAAAAGGTATCAAAAGAAAGAGGAAAATCACCTCTTTCTGAAAATATAAGTCCCATCAACATAGGACAATGAATAAAAAAGTTATTCCTGCTCAAAGTTATTGCTGAGCATAAACCTTAATTTTCACCTCTCATCTAAAATCTCGAAGGAGAGGCTTAACCTCATCAAATGGGTACTCAAAATGAAGCTCCAAGCCAGGGATATCCAATGGTACCAGCCAAAATGAGCTACAACCCATATTACTGGAGTTATGGTCAATTTCAGGCCAAATAAAGGTGAACAAAACATTCACCTCCCATCTAACTTCTACAGTTTTAGTGTGAGATACTTGAAATGGGGTCTTTTTGGAAATAGCACAATAAGGGCTATCTGATGGTGTCATCCACTTCCCCATATCTCAACTACAGAAGAAGTTATGGGGAAAACAAGCTCAATACAGCTTTTTGCCTAAAACACGCATATGTACAAAAATCTTGTATATGGCATAACTTTGCCATATTTAATGATGACCATATCAAATAAGGTACCATTGTGTAGAAAACATAAAGGGATACACACTGGTTTAGTTTTGAGGTTGATATCTCAAGAACTGACAAAGGTATAGCTGTTTTAAGGTCAAAATCCCACATTCTGACCAATACAGCTTTACCATGGGATAATATCCCATAACCATGAATATGAGGTGTCAAATAGGCAAAGAACCTTGTTTTTACTTCAATTCCTCATATGTCAGTCCATACTGGGGTCCCATACAGCTTCTTTACAGCATTCTACGCCTCATACATGTCAGAATCAGGCTGTGAGGTCCCCAGATGAAGATTTTCACCCTGTATTGGTGAAAACTGCCCAGATGTGGTTTCAAAACCACATCTGAGCCCAATAAAGGCTATACAGGCTGTTTGCAAACTACAAGCCAGTACTAGAGAGTGAAAAAATCTTCACTTCCTCTATGTGGAAAGGTCTAGCACCCTTTCCACCCCATTTCAGGATAAAAAGGAGGCTTTTCACAGCCAGAATTGTCTCCTCATCCTGCTCTTGAATAACCTACGTAGTAAACTGTCAAAAACAGTTTTACTCTTGGTTCATAATCAGGTATAATTATAAATCTTAATTATTTTAGTCTTTTATTATTGTAACCCAACAGATAAAGCTGCACCCAGGGCTTTCAACAGCGCTCACAACCACTATATTACATATAGTAAAGCCCTTTTAATCTTAAATTAAATCATCTTCAACCGTTACAAATCTTTTTTAAACCATTTTTACTGTGTCACAAACATAGTTAAAGCTGTACTTAGCCTATTTACACCTTTATCATAGTTTCATCCTGACAACCTGACAGAAAGAAAAATGGAATTAGTAAGGGATATGACCACCAATATTCACTGGCAGGAGAGAAAAGAGGTGAAAATGACTTACTTAATAATAGAAGTATTAAATATTAATTTGAAAGAAAATAAAATATAAAATAAATCCTAGTAGATTGATAAACTGGGGGAAAACACCCCATGGTTGAAAGAGAGGCTGGTATATATGAGAAGTAGAGAGCTTGACTCCTTCAGGCTTATAACTGGTCTGTATTGAATCCTTGAAGCTGTATTGATTTCTTGAGGAAATATACACCTGGCCGCATTGGGGAAGGAACTTAGTTGAATGATCATCCCAGGGTCTATGGTTGAAATACAGGCCTCTACACAAAAATATTGTATTGAAATGAATGGGGTTCCCAAGGTATATCAATGGAGCATTGAAACTTGACAACTGATTTCAAACTTCCTTTTGAATATCCCTTGAAACTGAAGCTGCAAGTATTCCCTTGTGGGAATACTGCATACTTGAAAAGAACCACTACCTGATGATTGAGGTGATTGGTATTAAAGAAAACATTGAGCTTGAGCCTTCATTGATCCATATAAAAATATTATTCCATAAGAGCTGAAACTGGTTTTTGAGTTTGAAGTATGGCCCCTTGATTTGGTCACATTGGATTCCTGCTGAAAAAAGATGCATAAAAGTGTATAACACCATTTATGGAACTCCTGGTTCTCAAAAGGAAAAGGTGGCCAGAAGTCTTCTGCAGGATGGCCTTTAGAAACATTGAAAAAATGTGGGTTTCATGGATTCAGAGGCTTGCTGGGTGTTTTGGCCACAACAAACCTGTAAAGTCTTAAAATTGTATTTTCACAAAAATGTGGAAAATTCACAAATATTGCAATTAAGCCCAAAATGGCCTAATTTGGAAAGTTGGGAAAATTTACCATATTTCATGGGAGAGTGCACCAAAAGGTGAAAAATGTGCAAAAATGTGCAAATTGCACAACACTGTATTCATAGCTGAAAATCATAATAGAGACTTTTGCGTTGTATTTCCCCTATTGACTGGGAAATATGCAGAAGGTGGCCAAGAATGGCCTGATGATGGTGAATAGCCAGGTTGGCCCCAGATGACTAAATCACCATAAAAGTCCAATTCAGCCAGAAAATGATGGATATGGATGAATTTTCATTACTGGAATATGGCATTGATATTCCATAAAATGGTCCAAGAGGGTGATTGTCCATGGTTGTGACAGTACCCCCCACTTTGAATGGTGAGTGTCACAACCATGGGAAGGATTCTCCCAATTGATGGTACAAAGAAATTCTTGCCTGAACCATTGTATGGCCAATGTACACCTGGTGGTGTGAAGTGTTTTTGGGCCACAACCACCTTTTCTGGCTCTTTCTGGACCCAAACTTCATTTATGGTCACAGGCCATATCCTGCATCAAATGGCCTCTGGTGCCATTTCCATAATCAATTTTCCCCAGGCTATCTCACTGAAATTGGGCCCAGGGAGTCTTCTCAGCATTAATGGGGCTTATTTCCCTTCCAACAGACTGTATCCTTTCCAGAAAACCCCTTTTGATCAGGGGTTTTTGGGCCTAAATAGATTTTTTGGGGAATTTAGGCCCTCTATGGCCCCTTTTGAGCCAAATCCAATGAGGCCAAAGGGGCTAAGGGGACAGATATTTGGCCACCAATTCCAGGTGGGTCCACCTGGTCCCATGTTTCTCCACCAATCACAAAGCCAGCCAAAACCTTGAGGGTGGCCACTTTTGCCATGGACCCTCAAAACTCAAGCCATGGCCTCTGGAAGACACCAGAGGCCACCAGACACCTGCAGAAGGTTTTTCCCCGGAGACAAGGGGAACCCTTCCTCAGCCACAGACTCAGAGCTGTAGGGACCATGAATGGGGCATATATAGTATTATATACCATTATGCACCATTGTTCCTGAGAAATTCAATGGTTAATTTTCCAATGCTCCATTTCTTCATTTTAAGTAAAGTAACCAGTACATCAATCCATTTTGAACAAAGGTTCCATTCACTAAATTTTGTAATCCATGGGGTAATCAGAAGACCATTTCAGGACATCAATTACCTGGTCCTTCAGGTATTGGTCATCTGAATTCAATAGTATTTTCCAAGGGAATTATGGCCAAGGATTCTTAAACAGAAATTTAAAGAGCTTGTTAATTCTAGAATAAGCTTTCAAGTCATAAAAAGTTCAAGAACTCAGACAAACACAGTTGATCCATACAGGCCATATTCAAGCAACCTGTATGGAATTGAGCCTTTTGGGTCAATTCATTTTCCACTGTGGGAATTCAAGACACAAAGTTCAGCTTGAAAGATGGCCAGATCTGTATTTTCCTAAAACAGTCAATGCAGTGGGGTGCTCAACCCTCCAGGATCAGCCTTTCAGCTTTTCATATATACTGGCCACCTTTTAAACCCTGGTGACTTTTTCCCAAGTGAATTAAGCTATTTGTTTGATTATTATTTTATTCTCATTTTTGAAATTAAATACTGAGATTTATAAGTGATTAATCTGCATATTTAATTTTCCTTCCAGTGGATCTAGGTTGTAAGGTTTGTCTATGAAACTCTTGATAATTGTAAGGTGTGGATATGAAACTTTGATTAAAAATCAAGTACTTTTCCTGTCCTCAAAATTTGTATAAGGTAAAATTCAGTTAAAAATAGTATGAAATATTATTTTTAAGAGAAAACACGCCAATTTTATTGTTTATAACTTTATTAGTATAAAACAATAATATTATAAAAATTTATTGTTTTACCAACAATAAAAATTTATCCAAAAATACTCTACAAGAGATATTTTAAGGCTACAAAAGAAATTTCTTCAAGAGCAATTTCAATTGGAATTAATTGAGCAAAGAACTGCAAGCAATTAATTAAAGAACAGAGTCTTTAAAAAGAATATTAAAGAGAAAACACGCCCAAAAGTGACCAGAATGAATTTGGAAACAAAGTGACAAAGTTTACAGTGATGAAAGATGCTTTAATTCACTTTTGGCGTGGTTCAGGGGTAAAAATGATTATAAGAGTTACAAACAATGATTATAATTATTTTTTCACGTGTTTAAAAGGATTAAAATGATTTAAAAGTGGTGGTTGGAATCTTTGATTGATTGGTTTAACAGTTTTAAACTAATTAATAAAAGGAAAAGATTCTAACATGAAGAGAAAAGTGGGGCAAAGAAGACATTCTTTTATAGCCATCAATTCTCTTACTCCAAAAGTAAAATTTACTCTTTTCAGTCGTGAAAAACAGTCTGACAACAGAAAAGCCAATTATGGCATCATTGAACCCTGGTTTAGACCAAAAAGGGCTGGTTTAAGCCATTTTTAGCCATTTTTAGCCATTTTAGACCCTTAAATCAGCCATTACTATAGCAATACCAGGCCTAGAGCCTTCAAAACACGTCAGAATGTGTGTCAGAGGCGTAGAAACCAGTTAAAACTGTTTTTATTATGATTGTTTTATCTTAAGGGTAATTTTACCCTCTTGGCAACAGCTAAAACTACCCCAGTTGGTATCAAAACCTCATCATCAATTGAGTCCACAGACCCTGTAACTCAATTCCAGGCCAAAAGTGATGAACTTTTGCGTGAATTTTGACATCCCACGCCTGTCAGCAAGGATTTTGGGGGTCTAGCTCCCCCTTACAGCTGGAGTTCCTTTTCCCCCCCAAATTTAATCTTTCCAATTTATTTTTCCTTTAATTCCTCATCATGTATTATACTTATAATTTACATATGTAATTCAGTTCAATTGTACAGTACAATACAGTAATAATTGACACCTCATATGTAAATCAAAGTTCACTTATGTAATACACGCGCACATTTTGACATTTCAATTGAATTCAATTGAAAATACTTCAATTCGTCATAACTTCTAAACTAAACACAACACCTCAATTTTAACACAAAAATTGATGGTTAACACCACATGTGGTGTGAATTAAATTAAGGTTTTGAGGATTTTCAACTTTTGTATTGAAAATACTAAAAACTTAATTTAAACTTATTTAGAGTTGAGTTACAAGAATTTCACTCAGAGGTGACCCCACCTGATTTTTTATGAGGAATCCAATGGTGAAATAAATTTTATATGTTTATTTATTGGATAAAAAGTTATAATAAATTTTATTTAACTTTTTTCCAAATTTATTTATTTTCTCACAATTTTGTTAAAGTTTCATTTTTACTTAATTTTTTCAAGTATAAATGTAATTTTATATTTACAAAATTTAATGTATTTTTTATTTTTAAATTATAATTAATTTTTTATTTTTAATATAATTTTATATTTATATTTTGATTTTTATTTTAATAATATAAATAAATTTATTTTATTTATATTAATATGTTATTTTTTATATTTGTGGTCTTTTGGGTATATGAAATTACCTCTAAGGCTCACAATAATAGTAACAATATCAAGAGTACTATGACTGTCCTCAGTAGAAAAATATAATATAATAAAATATTACAACCACAAATTTAAATATAATTATTAAAAATAATTATATATAAAAAAATAATTTAATTATTATTATAATAATATAATAATAAAAAATAATAATAATTATAATAAATTATAATTATTCTATTATTGTTATAGTCACTGACAGTTATAACAATAAGAAGTGTAAAGCTCTTAATAAGACAATTACACGTGGAAAATATAAATATTTAACCACTTATAAATAACATAAATATTATTTATCAAAGAATTAAAACACACACTGTGCAGAAATAATTCTTATAGAGAAAATTCTATATATAAAAAACTAATACTAGACAAAAAAATATAGAATTTTTAGAGAAAACTTACTTATAAGATTTATTTAATATAATAAGTCAAACAACAACAGTTATAATATTAAATAATAATTATAAGTTAAAAACACGTCAAAAATCAATAAATTTAAAGATAAAACAACTTTTTATAATATAAATTATGATTAAAGAGTTTTTTAGAAGAATTTGTGGATTTTAAAAGATATTTAAGAAGATAATTTTATATAATAAAATATATTATTGGTGATTACAACAATAATCTGAATTCTATGACTTCAATTCTTTAATTTTAATAAATAAAGAATAAAAATAACTTAAGAATTACTTTTCATAATAAGATTTTATATTTAATAAAGCTTTACCTGTTTAAATGTCTAATATGATTGGATTGATGATGAATGATGGACAAAAACAGTGATGAAAAGACTCTTTTTATGTCTTCAGAGCAGCTCTCATGATTCATAATGGATGTAGAGGGCGTGCTCAGGTCAAAACTGAAAACCATGCTTAAAAATAAAGTTCTTAACTTAAGGCAACTCATTTTTACTTCCAATTGAAAGTTACCAGTGTTATTCTTAACTCCATGTAACTTTAATCCTCATTTAAACTAATTATTTTAAGTTTTTAATATAAATAAGCTTATTTATATTAAAGTTCATCACATGAACAACTTAAAAATAGAGTTTCAAGTAGAAATCTCTTAAACTCAGTTTTTAATTAATTTTTAAAGAAATCATAAATTTCTTTGAGTTTAATTAAAAGAGTAAATTTCCAGGATAATTACCCAGGAAATTTATTTATAAAAGATACTTAAAATTTAATTTATATATTGATAATATTAAGTTCTAAGTTGTGTGAAATTTTCAAGCAAATCCATTAAGAATTGGATTTTTAATGAATTTTTGAAGTTATTGCTATTTTTCCACGTAAAATAGCAAAACACACTAAACCTTAAGTTTTGATAAGGTTTTAATGCTTGAAACTTTAAAGTTTTAAGCTTATTTAAGTTTTTTAAGCTTAATTAAGCTCTGACAGTTCTTAAAACCTTGATTTCAAGCCTGCATATTGGGATTTACCCTTTGGAAGCTTGAAATTCCTGTCCAAATTGGGATAAAACCAGTTTAAACCTTAAGGTTGGATCAAAGTCTAATCTTAAAGTTTAAATAAGGTTGAAAATCCTCCAATACAGGTGGACAACCTTAATTGAATCCTTGCAGATCCAAAAAGTTGGGTACCCCAGCTCTATTTGGTCTTTTTCCTTTGTCCCACCTTTCTGCGTGGATTTTGCCCTTTTTATTTATTTAAAGCCATACTATGGCCTTAAACCCTTTTAAATTGAGCTCACGCAGGATTTACATTCTGTATGGCAAATCCTTAGCCAATTCAGTAAATATACACCACACCTCAATTTTAACTAAAATTTTGGTAAGTTTGCATAAACCTTATGCAACTTTAAATTTAAGCTTAATTAAGCTTAAATTTAACAATATTAAAAAAATGTTAAAAAGTTACATTGGTACTGTGAGATTCTTAAATCTTCCAATAACATAAAAAATAAGTGGTTTTGGGTATAACACCCTATGAGTGTACCCTAGGTTATTTTTGGTGTAGAATCCAAAAATGACATAATATTTATAACTTTGTTTATCCAAAAAAAGTTATACTTATTTTTCATTATTTTTTATTTTAAATTCAACTAAAAAGTCTGTTTAAGACAAAATTAACTGTTTATAAAATCATTTGTGGCCTTATGGGTATGTCATACATACCTCACAGGCTCACATTCCCTACCACCAAGAAAAAAATTGTACCACAATTTTTCTTTTGTAGTGTACCCCCAAGTTATTTGGGGGGGGTATAATCCACTGTCCAACCTCTCTACTTATACTTCCAAGTATGTAAAGCACACAATTCAAACTTTTTATTGAGCAATTGGTCTTCTCTCATGTCTGAATCTTCTGAGAAACTTTTGGGAATCAGGTATTTTGTTTTCTACAATCCACTCATCTTCATGTTGTGGATTTTTATACCTGACCAAGTATTCTCTTTCATTTTTTCCCCTAAGTCTTCTTTCTTTCAAGACTTTCAGTACCTTTTTCTCCTCACTTAGGTCCAGTGGGGGTACTTCTAAGGGTGTTTCATTTCTTAAAGGAAATGATTCCTTTTCACTTGAAGTGTAATGCTTTACTAGACTGACAGGGAATGTTGGATGTTTATTTTCCAGTTCTCCTGACAGTTCTACTTGCACTGCATTTGTCCCATGAAGGGCTTTAATAATAAATGGTCCTGCAAAGGAATCTTCAATTTATTTGGACCTTTAATATTATTAAAGTTCAAGGTTGAAACTAGTATTAAGTCCCCTACTTTGAATTCTGGGGTCTTATGACTTTTATCCCCTTTCTGCTTAGCATATTCAAAGGCATCATTCATGCTTTGATTTGCATGGTGCCTCACTTTATCAAGCAAAAATTTAAAGCTTGAAGCAGTTGGATGAATATTAACTAGATCTCTCTTCAAAGTATCAACTGGAAGTTTGGGGTTCCATCCTTTTTCTAACATTGCAGGGGTCTTGCCTGTTGAAGCATGGATGGAGGTCTTGTAGGCTAATTCCAATGCTGGTATAAGAGTACACCAATCGTGGGTAAAGCCATCAGAATCTTTAAACTCCAGGCCATAAGCACAAAATCTTCTGATCATGTCCTCAAGGTTTTGAATCATTCTTTCTGCTAACCCATCTGTTTGTGGATGGTATGCTGTTGAGAATGATAATTTTGTACCCAAAAGCTTATGTAAATTAGTCCATAAGGCTGATGTAAATTTTGGGTCTCTGTCACTAATGATGTTTTTAAAGAGACCACTATGGGATATTACTCTATTCCAGATCAAAAGAGCTGTATCCATAGCTGTGTCATCTTTGTGACATGGTAAAAAGATTGGTGTTTTGCTATATCTGTCTACAATAACAAGACATGCATTGTAACTCTTATCACCTCCAGGTGGTAATGCAGTTACCCAATCCATGTGAACCACTTCCCATGGGGTACTTGGTTCTTGGATATGGATCATCAGACCAAATCTTTTACCAGTAGCTTTATTGGCTTTCTGGCATCTATCACAACTATGACAGTACTCAATGACATCTTTTCTCCAAGATGGCCACCAGGCACATGTCTTAATTCTTTCCATTGTTCTGTCTTCAGACAGATGTCCAGAATAAATGTTATCATGGCATTCTAGTAGTATTGTGTTAATCAACATTCTACTACATAGGACCATGACACATGTGTGTTTGGATCTATGATATAGTATACCATCAAACAAATGGAATCTTCCGTTGTCATAAGATGTTTTCCAAAGATCATCCAGAGAATTAGCCAATGCTGCATCTTTACAATCTTTGTCAAGTAGAGAAGTAAGAATATGACAATTCTTATCTTGCTTGTAGCTTTCCCTAACTTCTTCAAAGAATTCTGTTCCAACATCTGTGATATTAATTCCTTCAATTGGAATTTGAGGTTCTGCACTTGTAGGAACATATGCAGGATTATCAGGTGTATTTGGTAATGCCCATCTACTCGAGCCATCAGCATTTTTATGAATATTTCCGGCTTTATGTACTATGGTCATATTGCCTCTATACTCCTGTATAGCAATCTGCCATCTTAACATGTGTCTGTTTGGAGTTTTCATGTTAAGAAGTGATTTGACTGCATTACAATCAGTAATTACTTCAAACACACTACCATCAAGATAGTAATGAAGTTTTTCCAGAGACCAAACAAGGCAAAGGCACTCCATTTGGCTAGCTCCATATCTGGCCTCAGTAGGTTTAATTTGTCTTGAAATGAAACAAATTGGACCTTCATAAGGCTTGTCATTGACAATTTGAACTTGATGAAGAGCAGCTCCTAAACCATCACCACATGCATCAATATACAGCTTGAAAGGAAGTTTCCAATCTGGCATCAATAATAATGGTGCATTGGTCAAGGCATACTTGATTTTATCATATGTTTGAATTCTTTCCTGTTTCATTTCAAAAACAGTTTGTTGATCACAAATTCTGTATAATGATCTGGCATGGATTTCAAAATCTTTAGGGTGTTGTCTGTAATAACTGGCAAACCCTAAGAAAGACATCATTTCTTTTTTGTTCTGGGGCATTTGTTTCAGTAAAACTGCAGCCACTTTGTTTTTATCAACACCAAGGCTTAGTCCTGAGACTACATGTCCTAGAGCTCCTAACTCACGAAACCCAAAATTACATTTTTTAAGAGAAATTTTCATGTTCACTTGTAGAATTTTCTTAAGTACTAATGAAAGTCTCTCTAAATGTAATTTCCAGGTCTCTGAACAAATGATAATGTCATCAATATAAATGATTAACCATCCCTCTGATAATTCATGTGGGAAGATAGTATTCATCATTCTTTGGTAATGAGAGGGTGCATTTTTAATACCAAAAGGCATCCTCAAATATTCATAAATACCACAATGAGCAATTATTCTTAATAATTTCCTAGCATGAGGTGTCAAAACATTCTGGTGAAAGCCTTTGAGAGCATCCATAGAAGTGATGAATCTTGCTTTGGATAATTGAGTCAAAGTCTCATGAATTCTAGGGATTGGATACCTGTCTGGAATAGTATAGGTATTCAGTGCTCTAAAATCACCAACCATCCTTGACTTATCATTATGCCAAGTAATGATTACTGGAGTTGTGACTTCAACTTCCTCATTGTGTCCAACTTTTCTAAGAACTCCCAGTTTCATTAGTTCATTAATATGATTTTATAATGCTTCTCTAGCCCTAGGGCTAGCTGGGTAAGCTGGTCTCCTTAATAGTGGCAGATAAGGCCTTTCCACATTAAGCATAATGTCCACCTCATGGCCTTTTATAGCCCCAAGTGGTTCATTATCAGAAGCAAAGGCTTCTCTATATTGAAATAAAACTTCAATAAGTTCTTCCTTCATTTCTGGTGTTAATTCAGGGCTAATTTGTGCTTCACTTAGCTGATCTGACACAAATTTTTCTTTTTTAACATTCTTTACTTGTTGAATGACAGTAATTTCTTTTCTTTCTAGAGAAAAAGCAAATTTTTGCCTTTTGTTTTCCCCTATAGTGAAATACCTGTCCGTATGATTGTTAATATCAATACCATAGATATTGAGATAATCATTTCCAAGTATAAAGTGTTGTGAAGTACAATTGTTCATAACAACAAATTCAGCTTTCAATCTTATACTCCCTGCTGGATGAGGAAATATTATTGCTGCTTCAAATATACCCAAAGGGTGCATGTTCTGGCTAGCACTGCTGAATTTTACACCTTCAATTATCATCAACTTGTCTTGCCAATTGGTATAAATTTTGTCAAGATAATCTTTTCCAACACAAGTGCAAAAAGCACCTGAGTCAAGATGTATCTTGGCTTCTGTGTTATTTATCACAATATTAGTGATACAAGATGACCCAGCTGTATAACCTTTACCTCTAGCAGGTTTGGTTTTTTGCATTTTGGCATCTTGCACATGTATGAGTTCCATACATTCATCACTTTACTGTGGTAAGTGAGTATGCACCTCAGTGACCTCAAAAGAAACATTAATATTTTCTATACCAAGTTGTTCTGATGCTTCTTCTTCTTCTGAAGGCTCAGAATCACTTTCATGTAAAGATACATCAGTTTCTTTTGTTTCTTCCACTTTTTCAACATTTATCTCATTGACTCTTGTCTTTTTTGGACAAGTGTTTGCTAAATGAGATGTACTTCCACATTTATGACATTTCAAAGGAGGTCTGTCATGTGGTTTATTTGGTTTTAAAATTGGTTTCCCACTAGTCTTGTTGTCTATTGGGGGTTTATACCAATTTCTTCCAATTTTTGTTCTAGTAGTGATATCCTCCATAGCATTGATATAATCTTCTGTAGAGCAAGGCTCAATACATCTGCTTCTTATAGCATGCTCAAGGTCACCACCACACTTTCTTAATATCCTTTTATGTACCATTGGTTCAGACATATCAGGATGAAGGGCAGTTAATCTGTCCTTCTGTTTAAGAAACCAAGTCATGGGCCTGTCCCTCTCAATATTAAAAATGGCTTCTTCAAAAGAATTTTCCATTCTAAATATCCAGGAATCATTTGCCCATTTGGAAATAACTTGTTCTTTCCACCAAGGCCAAGAATGTTTACCATGGTCTTGTCTCATTTTATGATACCATTTCTTTGCTGATTTGGTAAATAATGAGTGTAATCTGGCACTTATGTATTCATCTGGTATGTTAAAGTCTTCTTTAAACATATCAATTGTTTTCATAAATTCCATATGATTATATTCTCCTTCACCACTGAAGGTTGGCCATTCCTCTAATCTTGGAATGTCCTTATAATTGCAAGCAGTTTCCACGTCATGACTTGAAACTGTATGATGTAATTCATTATTCAAGTTAAGCACATTTCTGTCAAGAATTGGTGTGGATTGCCTTGGCAATTCATGTTTTAGTGATATATTATTAATACTTGACTGAATGTCTTCTTTCAATTCAAGTCTTGATTTATCACTTTTTTCCAATTGTTCTTGAAAAAGAGCTGCATTGTGACCAGTTGAATTTTCCAAGTTCTGTACTTGTATTTTCAATTCTTTTAACTGTCCAGTTATAAAAGAAATTGAATGTTCATCTGGTTGATTGAGTAAGGTAACTTTAAACTCAAGCCTTTCACAAATTTGCGTCAAAGACAAAATAGTTGCCTTGTTAACATTTTCAAGGCCAATTATGGTCTTTTGTTGGTCTTTTACTTGTAGTATCTCATTACCCAGCTTTTGTTGGACGTGATCAAATGCTTTAAATTTTGCCATAATTTCTTTATTACAAGATTCAAAGTAAGTTACAAGTTTTACAAGATCTACTTCTTTGGAAAGGATTGGTTCAATCTTTCCTCCTCCTTGTTTTTGAATTCCATCAAAGTTCTTGCCATATTGAACACATTGTCCATGGCTGTCTTTTCCTTCTTTGGGATTCTGTAATTCTGAGGGTAAGGTTTGTTCCACTTGGGCTTTGCCTTTCACTTGCCCTTCTGATTGGTCTTTGGGGCTTGCTTGGGCTTTTTTGGCACTTGTTGAGGCGGATTTTTGCTGGTGGATGCTTGAGGAGCTTCCACTGGGCTGTTGTCCTTGCCTTGAGCCAATTTCTTCTTCTGATCCTCTGACAACATGCTTTGGTTTTTCAACCAAGCTTTGATCTGTTGGACTTGTCCTTTGACAGACATTGGTGTCCAACCCAGCAGAAGATCTTCTGTCTTTTCTGGCCCCATGAATTTCTTCACCTGAAGATAAGAGTTAATGGTGCCTATCCAAAGACTTGGAAGGAGTTCCCACTCTTGTTGTTTTGACGCCAGGAACCAGTTTTTCCATTGGGATTGATAAATTTCCACAGCTGCCTGTTGGAAATGGTTCAGGTCTAACAGCAATAGCAGTTATGTCAGCTTCTGGACTCTCAATAAGAGGTTAAAAGGTGCTGGCTAACCTTTGGGAACTGGTGGAAGTTCTGGCATCCTCCATTTGTGCCTCTCCTCTGGGAGGACATTCTTGCCTTTTGGATTTGTGGCTGGAATGACCTGGTCCAGATCCATTTGATTGGATGGAGTAATTACTTCCACTTCTAGTAGGAGTCATTTCATGTCAATTTTAATAAAAAATAGAGTAAAATTGAATTGAATTCACCTGCAGGACCTTTAAAGGGCTCTTTGGTTATTAAACCCCTTGGTGCCGGACTGGTTTGAATTTCAATACTGGACTCTGGGCTTCAGAGTCTGAAGAATTTTCTCTGATGGAAGACACTAGAGAAAATTAAAAATATAAGTTATTTTATCAAATAATGAAAATAACTTATAAACTCAACTTATTAAATAAAGTTGTTTTAATGTAATTTTATGGCAAATTACGTCAAAAAATAAAGAAAAATGTCTAAGATAAAAGAAAAATGTTTTTAGTAAAGATTTTTATTTTTTAAATATTTTTTTATTTGATTTATTATTTTCTTTAAAGAAATAATAATTATGCAATTGACAAGTTAATTAATCAAAATTGTATTATTATTCACTTTATACTAGAATAACTCAAAGAATAAATTTCAAGTCTGTGATGTGAAAAAGCCACTAGTTAGACAAAAGAAATTTATTCCAAGTCACTCAATATTATATTGTTTCAAACAATATTCTTAAGAAAAAATAACTTTATTAATATTATAAAGATTATTTATAAGGGATAAGTCCCAAAAAAGCCAATATTAAGACAAATATGGCAATTTTACGTCAAAAAACAGTAAAATAAGGTCTAGAATATGATTTATGTCCCAAAAATTGGTTTAAAATCACGGCCAGGCCCCCAAATGTAAGGTTTGTCTATGAAACTCTTGATAATAGTAACAATATCAAGAGTACTATGACTGTCCTCAGTAGAAAAATATAATATAATAAAATATTACAACCACAAATTTAAATATAATTATTAAAAATAATTATATATAAAAAAATAATATAATAATAAAAAAAAATAATAATTATAATAAATTATAATTATTCTATTATTGTTATAGTCACTGACAGTTATAACAATAAGAAGTGTAAAGCTCTTAATGAGACAATTACAAGTGGAAAATATAAATATTTAACCACTTATAAATAACATAAATATTATTTATAAAAGAATTAAAACACACACTGTGCAGAAATAATTCTTATAGAGAAAATTCTATTTATAAAAAACTAATACTAGACAAAAAAATATAGAATTTTTAGAGAAAACTTACTTATAAGATTTATTTAATATAATAAGTCAAACAACAACAGTTATAATATTAAATAATAATTATAAGTTAAAAAAACGTCAAAAATCAATAAATTTAAAGATAAAACAACTTTTTATAATATAAATTATGATTAAAGAGTTTTTTAGAGGAATTTGTGGATTTTAAAAGATATTTAAGAAGATAATTTTATATAATAAAAAATATTATTGGTGATTACAACAATAATCTGAATTCTATTACTTCAATTCTTTAATTTTAATAAATAAAGAATAAAAATAACTTAAGAATTACTTTTAGTAATAAGATTTTATATTTAGAAAACTTTACCTGTTTAAATGTCTAATATGATTGGATTGATGATGAATGATGGACAAAAACAGTGATGAAAAGACTCTTTTTATGTCTTCAGAGCAGCTCTCATGATTCATAATGGATGTAGAGGGCGTGCTCAGGTCAAAACTGAAAAACCATTCTTAAAAATAAAGTTCTTAACTTAAGGCAACTTATTTTTACTTCTAATTTAAAGTTACCAGTGTTATTCTTAACTCCATGTAACTTTAATCCTCATTTAAACTAATTATTTTAAGTTTTTAATATAAATAAGCTTATTTATATTAAAGTTCATCACATGAAAAACTTAAAAATAGAGGTTCAAGTAGAAATCTCTTAAACTCAATTTTTAATTAATTTTTAAAGAAATCATAAATTTCTTTGAGTTTAATTAAAAGAGTAAATTTCCAGCCTAATTACCCAGGAAATTGATTTATAAAAGATACTTAAAATTTCATTTATATATTGATAATATTAAATTCTAAGTTGTGTGAAATTTTCAAGCAAATCCATTAAGAATTGGATTTTTAATGAATTTTTGAAGTTATTGCTATTTTTCCACGTAAAATAGCAAAACACACTAAACCTTAAGTTTTGATAAGGTTTTAATGCTTGAAACTTTAAATTTTTAAGCTTATTTAACTTTTTTAAGCTTAATTAAGCTCTGACAGTTCTTAAAACCTTGATTTCAAGCCTGCATATTGGGATTTACCCTTTGGCAGCTTGAAATTCCTGTCCAAATTGGGACAAAACCAGTTTAAACCTTAAGGTTGGATCAAAGTCTAATCTTAAAGTTTAAATAAGGTTGAAAATCCACCAATATAGGTGGACAACCTTAATTGAATCCTTGCAGATCCAAAAAGTTGGGTACCCCAGCTCTATTTGGTCTTTTTCCACCAGGGAAATTTTCATGTGACTGGTTAGCCAGTAATTTAATGTGTCCTGTCTGTGACTTTAAAATATCTCTTAATGTGAAATTAATATAACCAAGATATAATTATACAATTACCTAAGAAAAGCCCAAATATTACCTGCATGAACTTCAGTATTAGATTTTTCTTTCACAGCTGGATTAACTCAATATATGATTAAAAGAACCTTTCATAATTTAACAATAATATTTGCAAAGAAAATTACATGGAGCAGACGTGGGTTATTTCACTATTTTGAGCAGCATCCTTTTCTCCTCAAGCACCTATTATTCAGAATTTACCCCCCTTTAAAATGTTTGAGATATCAATAAATATTGTATAATTTGTGTTTATAGAGTCAAAAAGAAAGAAATTTTCACTTTCCCTTTGAATATTCATATTCATTTTAATGAGCTATTTTATCACTTAATGGTATTCCAAATTAGGCTATGACCTCAGTAATTCTCTGTGAGCTATGTGATATGGGAAGAATATCTTTCAATTAAGGGAGGGAAAAAATGGGAATTTGATCAATTAACAATTAATATCTATTGTTTAAGAGCACAATTTATTGCAGAAAAAAAGGTCATCATGTCTTGATATGAGCCCTAAATGTTCCATTGAGAGCACAGAATAAAAATTGATAAATATCCAAATAACAGAAATAATGAAATTTTTTCAGGAACAAATATCAAGAAGGCTCAGCCATACCCATATATTCTAAATTCAAACATTTTCATCATTTTAGCTTGTTATACACTTCCCTCTGAAACAGAACACACCACCAACACTTTCTGAAAGAAGCTCTGTGGACAAGAATTAATAGTTTTCTGACAGATAAGCAATGGAAATCCTTGGAGGTTTTAAAGAGTATTTGATAAGATACACCTTTCATATGCAGAAATCATCATAATTATAAAAAAAATGCTTAAATTTCATCTTTCAGGTGAAGAAAAGCTTCTTCATTGTATTGAAATTTCCAAAAATTCAGAACATATGTTTGGTAAAAGAATTTTTTCTACATTAGTATTTTCAATATACAAACACTTGTGTCCGCAGTAATATGTTTTGGTGGATTTTGTTTTTATGAAACTGTTTTTGGTTTTTGGTTCAAATTTTACATAATCTACCTCAAAATTCAATTATTTTTGAATAATATCAAAAATTTAGTAGTAATCCAAAGATGTTCAACCAAAAAATGTAAATTTAAGCTTAAAGATGAGAAATTTGGGAGTTATTTTTTATTAGAAATTAATCTTCACAAGTATTTTGGCTACTCCATAAATATAACATTACTTTCATTCTTTGTCAAACTTTATATTATATATGAAGTATGCCACTAGAACTTAAAGTTTTGCATTCTAATTACTGGGAAAAAATGAAACCATTAAGTTTATTCCCTCCTATAAGGTTTATATTGAACCCCACTTTTTTCAAAAGGAATATGTGGGCTACGAGTTTTATTTAGGCAGGAAAAAGTGAAAGGTTACTCAGATGCTATAGAGTGGTGTGCACATGAATTATATTTTCTGCTTGAAAGTACATCTTTAATTATAATTTCTGTTGCCCCACTCACTAAACACTACTACTAATGATAAATTTCAGACCATTAACCATTACAAAATTGGAAAATGTGAGTGTTCTTGCATAGTTAATATTCCAAAAAATATCAAATGACAGCTGAGGTTCTCCATCAGTTTCTTTCTTTTCCTCTAATGATGAACCTCCCTCCAAAGATGATTAAAATTATTTCACAATTATGCTCAAATACATGGAATCACTCAGCTTGTTTCCATTGGCTTGCAGGGATAGATAATCAAAATAATATCTTCCTATAATAAAAGGTTTGGGGGTTGGTTTATATCACCTGGTGCAGACAGCCCCCACAAGGTAGCTCTAAAATCCAGAGGTAATTCATATATGGTATTGTAAACAACCCCCCACAACCAGCTTCAAATGGCTGGGGGTGGTTTGATCACACTAGTGTAAAAAGCCTTATGACACCATCTCCAAGACTGTGGATTTGGTTACAAAAAGGTTGTGTGAAAAAAATCCTAAAACCAAATAGAAATTGGAGGGGTGCTGTTTCCAACAACCCCCCAAAGCCAGACGTAAAAGGCCATGAGGTTGTTTGCATCAGCTAGCTCAAACAGCCCCCTCAAAACAGTGGCAAATGTACGGGGTTGCTTGCATTAGCTAGTGAAAACAACCCCCCAAAACTGGCTGCAAAAAGGTGGGGGATTGTTTGCATCAGCTTCTGCAAACAACCCCCCAAAACAAGCAGTAAAAGGCCGCGGGGTTGTTCACATCAGCTAGCGCGAACAATCCCCCAAAACAATCAGTAAAAGGCCGGGGGGTTGTTCGCATCAGCTGGCACGAACAACCCCCCGAAACAAGCAGTAAAAGGCCGGGGGGTTGTTCGCATCAGCTAGCGCGAACAACCCCCCGAAACTGGCTGTAAAACACCAGGGGGTTGTGAACACCAGCCTCTGCAGTGTTAGGATATTGCAGGTGGGCCCTGGCGGCACCAGTAAAGCAAAACACTGAGGCATAATGGGTGGTTTCTCTCTACAATAGGAGTGCCTCATTGCCTGCCACATGGGTGATTTGAACCCGTGGCAAAGTGAGAAAGTAGTTCAGATGCAAGGCTTACCAGCTAAGAGAGGAACAATTGGATGTTGCAAGTTCATCCACAATTTTGTATTAGTTTTTTTCAAATAAACTATTTTTGTACTAGTTTTTTTCAAAAAAACTATTGTTGTACTAGTTTTTTTCAAATAAACTATTTTTGTACTAGTTTTTTTCAAATAAACTATTTTTGTACTAGTTTTTTTCAAAAAACTATTTTTGCACCAGTTTTTCTTCAAAAAAATATTTCTGTACTAGTTTTTAGCAAAAAATCTTTTTTGCACTTGTATTCTTGAAAAAACCATTGTATTATTTTTTTAGAAACACTGCTTTTTTGATTAGTTTTTTCCAATTGATTGTTTGTTTACTAGTATTTTCAAAAAAGTGTCTTTCTACTACCTTATACTATTCTTCCAAGGGTCTTTTAAAAAAACTATTTTCAAATAGTTTTGCAAAAACAAAGTTTAACTAATTTTTTTATAAATGACTTTTTTGAAAGAAGGTAGTTTTGTCGAAAAAGAACAACTTTTTCAATATTACCCTTTCCTTTGTCAAAGAAACCAGCTAAATTTCCAACATAAAAACACCTTTTTGTAATTTTAGAAGCAAAATTGATTTTTCTAGGAAAGCTTTCCCAAGTAACTTGTTATTTTGAAAATACTGTTTTTTCCTCAAAAATATAGATTTCTTTCAAAAAAAACTTTTTTCAAAAAACTAAGAATTCCAAAAGAACTATTTTTTCAACAAGAAAATATCTTTCTGTTGAAAGTTGTTATTTCTTTTTGAATAGAACTACATTTTTCAGAAAATCTATTCTTTTTTTCAAAAAAAACTGTGACCTCGCAAAAGACTCTTTCAAAGAGTATTTTTTTGAAAAAGACCTACTTTCTCTCAAAACCTGTAATTTTTTTCAAACTGAATCATTTGATTTAAAACTCCAACTTTGAAACAAGAAAGCTTTTTTTGCAAAAAACCCCATGGAATTCAACTTAAGAAAACAAGATTTTTGTAGAAAAGAAAAAATATTTTTCCATCAAAAATAATTTTGAAAAATGATTCTCATCATTACCCAAAGTAAAAGACCTTTCTTATCCAAAAATTAACTTCAGAAACCAAAATTTGAAAATTATGAAGGGATTATTAAACAATAAGATTTGTAGTTCTCATAGAAAAACTAACTTTTAATTTCTCTGGATCACACTTAAATGAAAAATACTATTTATCAATCTTTCATAAATAAATTAATTCATATGCATTAAGAACATTATATTTTGGATCAGAAAATTCCTAATTTATAACTTCTTTCATTTATACAATTCACCAAAAATCAGAAGAGTATTAAATTTATAGCATGTATTTAATTATTTCTTGCTTCAAGCTATTTGTGAAATTCAAAACTATGTTATTCTCCTCCATTCCTTGAGCATATCACTTAATTCACTTTCAGTGATCCTAATAAGTACTCTTCTCTTCTATAGATTCAATTTGGTTCTCTTAAGAGGTTGGGAATTTCTTTTTTTTCAGTTTCCTGGAAAAAATATAAATACTAAATTCAGTATATTTCAAGAACACAAATGGGATTAACATTTATTATCTAATGAATAATTTCTTCATTTATGTCAGATACTCTTGTGAATTACTCTCATTGAAAATCCCTGAACATTCTGTAAATTAAATGAAGTGAAAGCCTACTTGTGGGAAGTCTAAAACTCTAGAATAAAGGTGAGTAAAATTTGGATTTTTGGCAATGTTTAATGTTGGATTCTTTTATTATTATAATCAAGTCCTTCTCTTGAGAGAAATTAAAACACTTTATTTTCACCTAATAAGAATAAAAAAGGAATACTCAAGTGATATAAGGGTAAAAATAAAGGCACATATCAAGAACAAACAAAGTATGCTAAAGCTCTCTCCTGGTAATAATGTGTGACTGGCCAGCAGGTTACACCAAAAATGCCCTGGTGTTCCTTTGTCCCACCTTTCTGCGTGGATTTTGCCCTTTTTATTTATTTAAAGCCATACTATGGCCTTAAACCCTTTTAAATTGAGCTCACGCAGGATTTACATTCTGTATGGCAAATCCTTAGCCAATTCAGTAAATATACACCACACCTCAATTTTAACTAAAATTTTGGTAAGTTTGCATAAACCTTATGCAACTTTAAATTTAAGCTTAATTAAGCTTAAATTTAACAATTTTAAAAAAATGTTAAAAAGTTACATTGGTACTGTGAGATTCTTAAATCTTCCAATAACATAAAAAATAAGTGGTTTTGGGTATAACACCCTATGGGTGTACCCTAGGTTATTTTTGGTGTAGAATCCAAAAATGACATAATATTTATAACTTTGTTTATCCAAAAAAAAAGTTATACTTATTTTTTATTATTTTTTATTTTAAATTCAACTAAAAAGTCTGTTTAAGACAAAACTAACTGTTTATAAAATCATTTGTGGCCTTATGGGTATGTCATACATACCTCACAGGCTCACATAGGTGGTCATATCCTTTAATAATTCAATTGTTCTTTCTGGAAGGTTGAAACAGTAAATTGAGGATTTATTTGGTTGGTCGTTTGGATTTTGTTTTATATTTATTATCTTTGGCCTCTGGCTTCATTTTTCATATATTTTGGCATATTTATACTTCTCTTAATATTTCTTAAAGAGATATAATATCTAGTTATCTCTTTATCCTTTTGGCACCCTCAAAGTGAGCTCTTGATTCCTTATTTCCAGGCCACTCTGCTTTTCCCTGAGAGTACCTGGGCCCCAATATGAGGTAGAGACTGTTGAGGCTAATTGGAAAGAGTTTGAGACAGGGATTTGAAGAGGAGTAATTTAAGAGAAATGATTGAAATTAATATTATAATTGACATATGATGTGGGGATTGCTTGGTCCTCTTTAGACATTGGCTTTTGTAATTGATGAATGCTGGAATGAATTAGTATCATTGAATGAATTGAAATATGATGTAGTAGAATAAAATTTGAAAGTAAAGAATGAAATGAAGCTTGAGGAGGTTCAAATCTTGATCACAGGGGCTGATAATTTATTTGAATTTTCCAAGGACCTGGAAAAGAAGATTGATTTCAGGTGCTCACATATTGTCCAAGATCATTTTTTGAAAGATTTTAGGCCCCTCAGGGAAGTGCACAACAGGAGATTAACTTACTTTTGGCAGTTACCACTCCCTCCAGTGCCATAAAAGAAAATGATGTGCTGAACGAATGACTTGGAAATTGAAGTGAAAAGGAATGGACCATTTTCCCAAGTGAAAACGGCCATAATTTTGAAATTGATGTTGAAGGCTTGGCCAAATATCTGTGTAAAAAATTGACAAATGCTCACAAAGTGGCTGAGGTGATTCTTACAAGTACAAGAGTACAATAACTCTAAAGTTGCATACCAGGAGTGAGAGCTTACTTTAATATAATACTCTCCCCACCAAGCACCATAAAAAATAAAGTTCTTGAAGAAGCTTTTACTGTCTTGTCAGGATATAATTCATTCAAATCGTTGACAAGCTTAGGATAATTCTTGAGGTTTTTAGTTGGTTCCCAAAAGGATCTTTCTGGGTCTTTACTGAATCCTTTTATTTAAACCAAATACAATAATTTTCCTCTCTTGGGCTTGTAGTCAAGTATTTGGGAGACCTTTCATTCCTCTTCTTCTTCAATGATGATTGGATGAGGAATTCCTTGATGCCTATTTGGGATAATTTATGTGCTAACTCGTTCTAAGAGGGAAATATGGAAGACTTGGCAGATGAACTTCCATTGAGATGGGAGCTGTATGTAAGCATGTGAGATATGTATGATATACGCATAAGGCCACAAATAGCTTTTTAGACAGTTTATTTAGTCTTAAACAGACTTATAAATTGAATTCAAAATGAAAAATTACATAAAATAAGCATAACTTTATTTTGGATAAACAAATCCATAATTATTATGTCATTTTTGGATCCTACACCAAAAATAATGCAGGGTAGACCAATATGGTGTTATACCCAAAAATTGCCATTTCTTATCTTATTAGAAGATTTAGGAGTCTCACAGTAAAATTGCAACTTTTTTTTAAATTTTTTGGAATTGGTAAATTTTAGTCTTGGATAAGCTTAAATTTAAATTTGCATAAGGTTTATCCAAACTTAACAAAATTTGAATTAAAATTGAGGTGTTGTGTATATTTCCTGAATTGGCTAAGGATTTTCCATTCATAATGGAAACTGTGCATGAGCTCAATTGAAAGTGGTTTAAGGCCATAGTATGTCTTCAAATAAATACCAGGGAAAAAAACGCAGAGAGGTGGGACAAAGGAAAAAGACCAGATAAAGCCAGGGTACCCAGCTTTTGGGAGCTGAAATGAATCTATTAAGGTTTTACACATGTATTAGAGAATTTTCAACCTTATTCAACTTTTAATATTAGACTTTGAACAAGAATTAAAGCTTCAACTGGTTTTATCCCAATTCAGACAGGAATTACAAGCAACCAAAGGCTAAATCCCAATATGCAAGCATGTAATCAAGGCTTTAAGAACTTTAAAAGCTTAAATGAGCTTAAAGATTTAAAGTTATAAGTGTTAAAACCTTATCAAAAGTTAAGGTTTGGTTTTTATTGCTATTTTACATGGAAAATTAGCAATAAGATCAAAAATTCATCAAAAAATCTATATATCAATGGATTTGATTGAACATTTCACACAGCTTACAATTTAATTTCATCTGTGTATATATCAAGTTTCAAGTATCATTTTTAAACATGTTTAATTGTAAATCATCCTTGAAATTATCTTTTTCAATTATTCTTGTAAAAAACTAAGATTTCTTTGAAAATTCATTGAAAATTCAGCTTAAGATATTTCTGCTTGAACCTTTATTTTTAAGTTTTCCATATGATTTAATTTAATATAAATAAGCCTATTTAATATTTTTACTTAAAATCATCAATCCAAAAGATGTTTAAGGCTACTTGGATTTAATAATAACACTGGTAGCTTTAAATGGGAGTTAAAAATAAGTCACCTTAGGTTAAGAACCTTATTTTTAAAAATGATTTTCAGTTTTGACCCAAGAATACCTCTATATCTATTATGAATCATGATAGCTTCTCTGAAGGAATAAAAATATAATTCACATCACTTCTTTTTCCAATGAAAAACTTATATTCTAATCATATTAGAGATTCAAACAGGTAAAGTTTTATTAAATATAAAATCTTATTATTAAAGTATTTGCTAGGTATTTTATTATTGATTAATCTTGTATTAAAGAATTGGAATTATAGAAATCAGATGATTGTTGTAATAATCAATAATAAATTTTATTATATAAAATTATTTTCTTAAATATCTTTTAAAATACACAAATTCCTCTTAAAACATCTTAAATCTTATATTTTCTCATAGAAAGTTGTTTCATCTTTTGAAATATTGATTTTTGGAATGTTTTTAGCTTCTAAAGTCTTTCTAAGACTATAGCTGTTGTTGTTTGAGCTATTGTATTGAATAAAAATTATATTTTTTCTTGAAAATTCTATATATTTTTTTATCTAGTATTGGTTCCTTTGTATAAAGTTTTTCTAGAAGATTTATCTCTGCACAGTGTGTGTGATATTTGTTTTATAAATAATATATATATTATCTGTGAGTGGTTAAATGTTATTATTTTGCACACATATTATTGTCTAATTAAGAGCTTTATACATTCTTATTATTATAGCTTTCAGTGACTATAATAATAATTGAATAATAATAATTGAGTATAGCTATTAAGATTCTTTTATTTTGAATTTATTTAATAATAATTAAATAATTTTGTTATATATAATTATTTTTGGCTATAATATTTAATTATATTATATTTTTTACTGCAGACAGTCATAGTACTCTTGATATTTGTTACTTTTGGGATGCTTTCCTGACTCAGTACAGATCCCAAGGCATATTGTGATTCATTGATCTCTAAAATAGTTGTTAGAGAAGTACTGAGTTAAGAAAGGATTGGAGAATTAGTCAAAGACCCTTTGAGTTTATGAAAATGGCTAAGAGATTCCTCATTGAGGTTAACAATTTAATATTTGAGGAATTTTTTGAGTGAACTGATTGTCTTTGAATAATTCTTGATGGAGTGGCAGTAGAAGTTGGCAAAGCCAAGGATTGATTGAAGAGCCTCAAGATTTCTTAGAGGAGAACAATTGAGAACTTTCTGGAATTGTGCTTGGGTTAAGTTTAGGCCTCCAGAAGAAACAATGTAACCTAAATATTCAACACTTGAAGCATGAAAAAGGCACTTTGATGCCTTGGCAAAGGGGGAATCAGCTCTTAGTCTGGAACAAACAGTGGTCACATTAGTGACATGTTCCTCCTCAGACTTGAAAAAGACCACATTTTCATACAAATAAACCACAATATAAACACAAAGAAGATCAGAGAAAATATTATTGACAATATTTTGAAAAGACAAGGGAGAATTGGTGAGCCCAAATGGCATACCCAAGTACTCATAGCTGCCATATTTAGCTCTAAAAGCTGTCAAATGTTCATACCACTACTTGATTCCAAACAGGTTATATGCACAATGCAGGTCAATATTTTGAAAGCTAGAAGAACCATTAAAAGAAGTAAGAAGCTGATTAATACAAGGAATAACATATTTTTGTTCCTAGTAGCAGCTATGAGTTTTCAGTAATCAACAAACAAGTAAAATCCACCATCCTTCCTTTGAAAGAGAGGAAAGGTAATCCTGTTGAAGAGGAGCTTGGCCAGATGAAATATTCATCTATATTCTCTGAAATTTAATCCCTGAGTGTCTCTGACTCTTTGTTTGATAGATATTAGATTACGTCAACTGGAGGTAGAGATCCCTCCAATACAATATGATGACTAGATGCATGGTGAGGAGGAAGTTTCTATGCTTTAGCCTTTGAGAATATATTCGAATAGTGGTGATAAGAAGATGCAACAAACTGAATAATGGTTTCAATTTCTCCTTTGTCTTCCTCTCTACCACAAAACTCCTCCATGAAGTCATGATAAGATGAAGTAGGAAGGTCCAAATTCCCATGGAAGAGATGAAATGAACATATTGAATTATCTTGTCCAACATATTTTATCTCCTTCAATACTTAATATCTAAAGAGTAGCATTTACTGAGGATAACTGAAGGAAGAAATATGGACAGAAGATGAGAATGATGATGTTCTTGGATCACCAACCAATTCTTCACAAGTAGTGGAAGTAGGAAGGTTATTACCGAGGGGAATACAGAAAAAAACTAGAGTTCCTATAATAAGGATTAAAGGTGATCATCCCTTGTGTCCAATCAATGGATGGATTAAAGTGATTAACAAAGTCAAAACCCATTATGAGGCATTTTCCCTTGAGAGTATCAATTAGTAAAATTCCCATTCAGAGGTTGGCAAGGAAGGGAGATCAACCATATATTTGGTATGGTGAGTCACAAGTGGAAGGGGACTCAGCGGAGTCCAAGATAATAAGAGCAATATTCTCTGGGAGTTCTGACATAGTCAAAGAATACTTGTGAACAAACTGCTTTGCAATGAATGAGTTTGTAGCACCAGAATCAATGAGAATACTGTAAAAAACATCAGAACGAGAAGAAAAAACAAAGAATTTAAGAGAATTATTGAAACCAGTATTTGGAATGCACAATTTTGCTCTGGATGCAAAACAGTGAAGACCATTGAACACAACATGATCTTCACTCAGGCCTTTCCCTGGCTGGGAAATTTGCCTGATGGTTGGGTAAGCTGGTTTTGAGGTATTTTGAAACAAGACTCAAGACTATGATTCCCACCACAATATGCACATAAACCCTCCTTGATTGTTTCTTCCTTTTCAGAGTTCCTCAACTTGAAATCTTTATTCAGCAAAGAAGAATGAGGCTTGTCCCTTTTCTGAAAATTCTTCTTCTTCTTTTGACTTGAGCTTGAAGAATTTTGAGGATGAGAAGAATTTGACTTTGAGGCTTGAGGCTTCTTCTCTTGATGATGACTCTTCTCATTTTTCCTCTCATGGTACCTGGTATCAAGCTTCATGTTAATATCCATTAAGTCTTGAAGAGAGTCAATTCTTGAAGGATGTGAGGCCAATTGATCCAAAATCCTTGATAAAAATCACTTCCTAAAATGATTGATGAGAGCTCTTTCACCCTAATCTCCAATTAGTGAGACCAAACTGCTGAAATCAGCAATGTATAAGGAAACATGTCCACCTTCTTTCATTCTTAAGGAATCCAACTCTGCTTTAGATTTTCTGACTTAATTTGGGTCTCCAAACAAAGTCCAAGAATTGAGAAGGTAGCTTGGGTCTTGAATGGTGACATTGGAAAGAGACGGTCAATCCATTTTGTAGCCCTACCAATGAGAAATGAAGTGGCATAAAGTACTTTATTTCTGTATTGAAAGAAATTTGCCAGATCATTATGAAAAATAAATTGACAAGACTGAATGAGACTTCTGACTTTGAAGGGTTGAGTCCCATCCAAGCATTCTGGTGCCTTCATATATGAAGTCTTTAGGGCTGGTGGTCTTGATGCTTCAGAAGATGAAGCAGCTTGAGGATTGAACATAATTTGAGTCATTTGCTGCATTATGGCCAATAAGGATGGTTCAGACTGATGAGAGACAGGCTGATTTGAATGGTCTAGAGTTGGGCCTCCAGTACCTTGGGATGCCCCCACAGGAGCAGGAATACCTTCAGTACAATCAGACTCTTCCTCTTCCATAGAATTCTCCTCCTCCTCTTAACCAGCTTCACCAGGAACTTTGAAAGTGGTGCTTGAAAGTCCTGCAAAACCACCAACTACTCCTGAAAAGGAACTTGATCTTCTTGGCCCTCTTCCTTACTGGATTTTGCTGCTCCTTCCAAATGGGGTCTTCTGTCTAATTGGGCCCTCATTTGAGGAACTGCTGGGGTGCAGCCAAGAGGAACTCTTGGAGTTGGAGTGAGAACAGCTTGCACTCTGGCCTGAGATCTTGTCTGTCTTTCAGGAGGTAAATATTGGGTAGGAATGATTTCAGGAATAAAAATGGAATGAAACTGATAAAATTCAAAAAATTTGAAGATAAGACACTTGAGGCAAATCAACAAAAAACTTGAAGTCAAAATCAAAATTAAAATCAATGTCTTGAAGAAAATCAATGAGTCAAAATGAAATCTTGAGGTAAATCAATCAATCAATAACAAAATGAAAGCTTAAAGTCAATAAGTCAATAAGTCAAATCAATCAAAATTGAAATATTGCATCAAATTAGTAAATCAAATGAATTCTTGAGGCAAAATCAGTTTATGTCAAAATTCTTGTTGTGAAAAATCAGACAAATAAATGAAATCTTCAGTTCAAACAATTTTCTTGAGGTCAAAATCAATTTATGTCAAATAAATCAATAAAATAAAATAAAGTGAGTTCTTCTTTAAAGATCAAAACTCTTGAAGAATGAATTAATATGAATCTTGATGTGAAGAATGTTTCTGAATAATCTTAATGATCAATTTGAAAATAAAATTAAAATCAATATTATTCCTGTATTATCAATGAAATAAGATTTATAAAAGAAACAAACATAAAATTGGGTCAGCTTTCAATTTGCAAAATGAAGAATGAATGAGAGAAAATTGAGAGATGACAGTGAATCATGAAGGTCATAAGCATTAAAGAGTCATGATTGCTATGAATGAGTGAATGAAAGTATAAAGAAAGAATGAACAGAATGAAAATAAATTATGAGTTAATTAATATGTCACAGGGGCTCTTGGTGAAAAAACAAGAGTGTCCTGGCACTTGGAAATCAGGGAACTCACTTGGAAGACTACAAAGACTAATGGAAATAAAATAAAAGAAATGAATTTCTCTAAGAAATATGCAAGTACAAAAATGAGATGAAATAAGAGAAATAAGAAGATAAATGGCCAAAGAGCCAACCAAGTAAGTCCTTAATCACTGTGTCAACCTGCCAAAATGAACAATGGAATTAGTAAAGATATGAACACCAAATATCCATTGATAGGAAAAGAAAGAAAAAGAAAGAGGTGCTAAATGACTGACTTGATAATATCAGTATTAACTTAACAAAAATATAAGACAAATAGAGATAAAATAAAATCAAAATATATTGATTAACTGTGTGAACCCCTCTAGGGTCAAAGGAGGCGGGTATATGTGAAAGGTTGAGAGCTTTAATCCTTCAGGCTGACAGCTGGTCTGTATTCAATCCTTAAATATTGATTGACTGCTTGATGAAGTGTATACCTTGCCAAATTGGGAAATGAAAGGGGTTGAATGAAATTCCCATGGTTTATGATTGAAATACAGGTCTTGATGAATCCAGACTGTATTGAATTAATGTGGTTTCCAAGGGGATTTATGGAGCACTGACCCTTGAAAAATTGTTTTGGAACTTCCTCTTGAATATCCCTTGAGAACAAACTGCCAGAAATCTCTTGGAGGAATACTGTGAATGAGAACAACCAATGATTGCTTTATGGCTTCATTGGTATTTGAGATTGACACTTATCTTTGAGCCTTGATTAATCGTCTGGATGACTTGATGAAGAGTTGAAATAACCATTTTATAATGGCACCATTCAATTTCTGGTGAAAAAAGATGAATAATGGTGTATAACACCATTTATGGCACTTTTGGTTATTGGAGAATGAAAGTGGCTAAAGGTCTTTTGGGATGATGCCAGGAGGATATGAGTGAGAAATGGGTTTTGGGTGGCTTAAGAGGTGAAAGAGTGTCTTTGGGTGTTTTGGCCAAATACAGCTAATACAGCTTTACAACTTTATTTGCACAAAGTGCGCAAAAAATGCCCAAAATGTGCAAAACTGAAAATTAAGCCCCAAATGGCCTAATATGACCATTTGGGCATATTTCCCATATTACATGGGAAGATGAAATATAATGGCTGAATACAGCGAAATGCAAAAATCTGTATTTGGAGCTCAAAAAGCCTAATACAGGCTTTTGGGCTGTATTTTCCCTATTGAATGGAAAATACCCAAAGGTGACCAAAAGCAGAGAAAGCCTGGAAAGGCCTGATGATGGGGAAGGGGCTGGTTGGCCTCAGATGATGAAATGACCCAGGGGCCATAAATAATGAAATGGCCAATTTGGCCAATGATTATGGATATGGCCAAATTTTCTTAAATTGCATATGGCATGGATATGCTATATTGAGGTCCAAGAGGGTGAATTGCCATGGTTGTGACAGTGGTACTGTCACATGGTGCAATGCATTCTACAGCTTGCCAGTTTTAATTGGTCTTTCAACTGGTTTAATAGCCTTTTCAGAAAGAGCTCCCTTTGCTGAGGTCTGGCAGAAAGTATTGTGACAGACACTTACTCAATTTCAATTTTTCTTTTGTGACCCCCAAAGAAGGTTTTCTCAATATTTCATAAGGAGAAGCTAACAAACCTTTGTCACCCTTTGTTACAGGTTTTTTTACAAATCAAAAACTAGCTATCTGTGATTTACTCCTCCTGATACTCCCTCAATTATATCCCAAACAAGGAGCATTCCCATGGAATTCAAATTATTTTCAGTATGAAAATCTGAAAATAATCAAACTTTACTTTAATTCATACCACATGTGGTGGGACCCATTATTTATTTTGTTGAAAAGGAGGTGTTGTATGCAGTTTGTAATTTATGAGAAATTCAATTTTTTTGAATTAATATGTTAATTACAGAAATGGGCTTAAAATTAAAGATTATTATTGAATAATTACTGTTTTGTACTGCATTTTTCAAACTGAGGTACCTATGTAAGCATTTAATAATAATGAATTTTGAGGAATTAATTAAAACTGAATTGAAAAATTAAATTTTCAGGGTGGAAATAAATTGTTTTGCCAAGGGGGTCAGACTTCCATGAACTACTTTCTAACAGGAATGAGACCTCAAGCTCTACACATTAATTCATTCATTTGAGCTTGGAATGGAGTTATAGGGTCTATCACTCCATTTATGACAAGCTTTTGATATCAACAAGGATAGTCTTAGTCATTTACAAGTTGGTAGAGCTTCCCTCAAATTAAAACAAACCCCACTGAAACTGCTTAATATTTTTCAGAGCTCTTTTACACTCATTAATCCACTCTTTTGAGAATCACAGCTGATTAATACTATGGTAGTAACTGCTGTTTAATGCTAAAAATGGAAAAATCTGGCTAGACCTAGCCCTTTTTAGTAAAGAGCAAGCTCAATGATGGTATATATATATATATTCTGTTTCCAATGTGTTTCTGGAACCTAGTGTAATGAAATTCACCCTTTAGAAGAAGAAATTACAACTTTATAAATGAATGTCTTCTTTTCCCCATCCTTTCTTTCCATGTTATGATATTTTCCCTTTATAATCAGTTAAAACACAATTGAAACAATTGAAAAAAATATTCCAAACAGACATCTTCAGGCCTTTGAATCCTTTCAGCCACATAAAATAATTATTAAAATTGTTTTACCCTATAGCCACCCCATAAGCTAATTAAAGCATGTCAGGCTGAGTCTATGATGAAGGTGTAATAAGGCTATTTACAACTTTAATTATGACTGTGACATGGTAAAACTAATTTAAAGAAGGTTTATTATAGATAATAAGAGTTTGGAATAAAGTAATAAGGGCTTGACTATTATAAAATTGTGGTGGTGAGCGCCGTTGAAAGCCCTGGGTGCAGTCTTACCAGTTGGATTACTATAATAAGAACTACAATACTTAAGAATTCAGATTATAACCTGATTATTTTCCAATATTATAGCTGTTTTTGACAATTTTAATATGTTGGAATTCAAGAGCAGGATGGGAAACCTTTTGTGGTGGAGAAAAGGTCCCTTTTCATCCTAAAATTGGGTGAAAAAAGCTTATAGACCTTTGCACGTAGAGGAAGTGATGATTTTTCACTTCCAAGGACTGGCTTGTGGTTTTCACAAGGCCTGTGTAGCCTTTATTAGGCTCAGATGTGGTTTTGAAACCACATCTGGGAAGCTTTCACCAATACAGGGTGAAATTTTTCATCTGGGGACCACATAGCCCTCTTCTGACGTGTATGACGCATAGAATGCTGTAAAGAACCTGTATGGGACCCCAGTATTGAATGAAGTATAAAAATGCTTCTTTGTCTATTTTACACCGTAAAGCTGTATTGGTCTAACTGGTGGATTTTGAGGTTAAAACGGCCATAGCTTTGTCAGTTTTTGAGATATCAAGCTCAAAGCTGGTTCATTGTGTATCCCTGGATTTTTTCTACACAATGGTACATCATGAAATATGTTAAATCTATGCCACGTACAGGTTTTTTTGTACATATGTATGATTTGCTTAAAATCTATATGGAGCTTGTTTGCCCCATAACCTTCATTCTAGATGAGAGATGGGGAAATGGATGGCACCATCAGATAGCCCTGACTGTTACCTTTCCAAAAAGACCCCACTTTAGGTATCTCACACTAAAATTGTAGAAGCTAGATGGGAGGTGAATATTTTATTCAACCTTATTTGACCTTATTTGGTCATAGCTTCTGTAATTCTGGTTGTAGCTCAATTTGGCTAGTACCATTAGATATCCCTGACTCAGAGCTTGATTTTCAATACCCATTACATGGGGTTAAGCCTCTTCATCTGTATTTCAGATTAGAGGTGAAAAATAAGGTTTATGCTCAGTAGCAACTATGAGCAGGAATAACTTTGTTATTATTTGTCCTATGATGATGGGAATTGTATATTTGGAAAGGGGTGAGTTTCCTCTTTTTTTGATAATGTTTGATTTGGTTTGGCTCAGATCCATGTTTTGGTGGTATCCTGGCTCTACCATTGGTCTATGGTATTTGGCTGTCATGCTTGTGCTCTGGGTTTGGATCACAGACTGACATACCCTCCTGCTAAAAAAGGCTCATCATGGATGAGACTGTTCAGTCCTCCTAGAGGCCCTGAATGTCCTGAGATGAAGGTTCCCATCTGGTATGGCATCTTCTGCCAACCATTTGTCTTTATCTGCTGTCTGGTTCTTAAATATGACCAATTATTGCCTTTGGTCTTTACCATTCAGTCTGATCTTCCTGGCATTAATGATTTTCTTCACAGGGCCAGAGGAGTCTTCCACCTCCACTATTTATGGTGGAGTGGGATTCCTCTTCCTAGAGGGGAACTTATCCTCCTCTGTCTGGAAGTATGGCTTGACCAAACTTACTGGGAATACTGGGTGTTTCCTAGAAAATTCCTCTGTGATTTTGACCTCCACTGCATTCTTCCCTATCAGCTTAATGATAGTGAAAGGTCCTAAATATGAGTCTCTCATTTTCTTTGGGCCCTTAAGATTGTTGAATTCAAGTGCAGACACTAGCACATGGTCCCCTTCTTTAAAGTCAGGTTGCATGTGTGATTTCTCCCACCTCCCTTTGTTGTATTCTTTGCCTCAGCTATGAAATTTGCAGCTGTGTCACAAGCCATCTTCCACATATCATGGAAGTCCTTGGCTCTTGGGTGGATGGTTAGAAGATTCTTCTTCAAGTGATCCACAGGAAACAGGCGGTTCCACCCTTTTTCTACCAGTGAAGTTGATTTGACTGTGTCAGAATGCTGACTAGTGCTATAAGCCATTTGGACTTCTGGTTGAACAGCAACCCAGTCATGGGTGTATCCTCCATGGTCCTTGTATTCCATGCCATATGCACAGAACCTTCTAAGGATATCCTCCATGGTTTGGATCATACTTTCAGCTAGGCCATCTGTTTGTGGATGGTAAGTTGTAGAAAATGCAAGCTTTGTACCTAGCATTTCATACAAGTTGGTCCAAAATTCTGATGTAAATTTTAGGCCCCTATCACAAATGATAGTTTTATGGACTCCGCAGGTGGATATTAGATTATTCCAAAATAACAAAGCAGTATCCATTTATGTGTCCTCCTTGTGACATGGTAGGCACCTAAAACTCTTGCTGAACCTATCAACTATGATCAGGAAAGCATTGAAGCTTTCTTTTCCTCCTGGGACAATTCCTGTAACCCAGTCCATGTTGATGATTTCCCATGGGTGTTTGGGTTCTTCTATGTGTTGAGGTAGCCCATACTTTTTCCTATGTTTTCTGTTTGCCTTCTGGCATCTTTCACAAGTGTTGATATATTCACTCAACTCTTGTTCCCATTTGGGCCACCAAGCTGTACTTGCTACCCTTTCCATGGTCCTGTCTTCCCTCAGGTGTCCCATATAGGGGCAGTCATGACATTCTTGCAGGATCAGGGATATATGGTCGCTGTCTACTACTGTGAGTGCACTTGTGTGCTTCTCTCTATGGTAGAGCAGGCAATCTATCAGGAAAAAACTTTTGTCCTTATAGTCCCTCAACCAGGGTTCCCCTAACTGGGATTCCAGTTCTGGGCTCTTGTATTTCTGTTCGAGGAGTTGCAAGAAAATGCCACACTGTTTTTGTTTAGCATATGTCTTCATCACTTCATTGAAGAACTCATTATGAAGTTCTGAGGAACTTATTCCCAATATGGGAGTTTCTGTTCCTTCTGATCCAGTGTCTCCACTGACTGGGGTACCATTTCCTGGTGCCCATTCAGAAAATCTGAAGTTTTCCATCCTATCTATTTCCATGAACTGGATAGGGATCTTGGCTGCTACTTCAGGGTCATAAGCTGGATTTCTTTTGACAATGTCCAGTGGCCATCTTCTGAGGCTATCTGCATTGGTGTGGCTTTTGACTTTTTTGTATATGATGGTCAAGTTACCTCTATACTCTTGGATGGCTATTTGCCATCTCAGCATGTGTCTATTGGTAGTATTCATGTTCAGTAAAGACTTCAAGGCTGCGCATTCTGTGTAGACTTCAAAGACTGCAACCTCCAAATAATAGTGGAGTTTCTCTAGAGCCCAGACTAAGAATAGACATTCAGTCTTGGTGGCCCCATACCTGTCTTCTGAATCTTTCAGTTGCCTAGAGATGTAGCATATTGCACCCTCTCTTGGTTCACCATCTACAACTTGTCTCTGGTGAAGCGCTTCCCCTAAGCCTTGGCTACATGCTTTGTAAGGTGTGGATATGAAACTTTGATTAAAAATCAAGTACTTTTCCTGTCCTCAAACTTTGTATAAGGTAAAAATCAATTAAAAATAGTATGAAATATTATTTTTAAGAGAAAACACGCCAATTTTATTGTTTATAACTTTATTAGTATAAAACAATAATATTATAAAAATTTATTGTTTTACCAACAATAAAAATTTATCCAAAAAATACTCTACAAGAGATATTTTAAGGCTACAAAAGAAATTTCTTCAAGAGCAATTTCAATTGGAATTAATTGAGCAAAGAACTGCAAGCAATTAATTAAAGAACAAAGTCTTTAATAAGAGTATTAAAGAGAAAACACGCCCAAAAGTGACCAGAGTGAATTTGGAAACAAAGTGACAAAGTTTACAGTGATGAAAGATGCTTTAATTCACTTTTGGGGTGGTTCAGGGGTAAAAATGATTATAAGAGTTACAAACAATGATTATAATGATTTTTTCACGTGGTTAAAAGGATTAAAATGATTTAAAAGTGGTGGTTGGAATCTTTGATTGATTGGTTTAACAGTTTTAAACTAATTAATAAAAGGAAAAGATTCTAACATGAAGAGAAAAGTGGGGCAAAGAAGACATTCTTTTATAGCCATCAATTCTCTTGCTCCAAAAGTAAAATTTACTCTTGTCAGTCGTGCAAAACAGTCTGACAACAGAAAATCCAATTATGGCATCATTGAACCCTGGTTTAGACCAAAAAGGGCTGGTTTAAGCCATTTTTAGCCATTTTTAGCCATTTTAGACCCTTAAATCAGCCATTACTATAGCAATACCAGGCCTAGAGCCTTCAAAACACGTCAGAATGTGTGTCAGAGGCGTAGAAACCAGTTAAAACTGTTTTTATTATGATTGTTTTATCTTAAGGGTAGTTTTACCCTCTTGGCAACAGCTAAAACTACCCCAGTTGGTATCAAAACCTCATCATCAATTGAGTCCACAGACCCTGTAACTCAATTCCAGGCCAAAAGTGATGAACTTTTGCGTGAATTTTGACATCCCATGCCTGTCAGCAAGGATTTTGGGGGTCTAGCTCCCCCTTAGAGCTGGAGTTCCTTTTCCCCCCCAAATTTAATCTTTCCAATTTATTTTTCCTTTAATTCCTCATCATGTATTATACTTATAATTTACATATGTAATTCAATTCAATTGTACAGTACAATACAGTAATAATTGACACCTCATATGTAAATCAAAGTTCACTTATGTAATACACGCGCACATTTTGACATTTCAATTGAATTCAATTGAAAATACTTCAATTCCTCATAACTTCTAAACTAAACACAACACCTCAATTTTAACACAAAAATTGATGGTTAACACCACATGTGGTGTGAATTAAATTAAAGTTTTGAGGATTTTCAACTTTTGTATTGAAAATACTAAAAACTTAATTTAAGCTTATTTAGAGTTGAGTTACAAGAATTTCACTCAGAGGTGACCCCACCTGATTTTTTATGAGGAATCCAATGGTGAAATAAATTTTATATGTTTATTTATTGGATAAAAAGTTATAATAAATTTTATTTAACTTTTTTCCAAATTTATTTATTTTCTCACAATTTTGTTAAAGTTTCATTTTTACTTAATTTTTTCAAGTATAAATGTAATTTTACATTTACAAAATTTAATGTATTTTTTATTTTTAAATTATAATTAATTTTTTATTTTTAATATAATTTTATATTTATATTTTTATTTTTATTTTAATAATATAAATAAATTTATTTTATTTATATTAATATGTTATTTTTTATATTTTTGGTCTTTTGGGTATATGAAATTACCTCTAAGGCTCACATTCCCTCCCCCTAAAAAAAGAATATTACTTTGTAATATTGGTGTTTCTAGTGTGTCTGAATCTCCTCAGGAGTTTGGTAGCTTCTGGTATATCTTTTTCTTCTAACCATTCATCTTCACAAGTTGGGTCACTGTACCTAACAAGGTATTCCCTTACTTTCTTGGTTCTTAATTTCCTTTCTTTAAGAACTTTGGTTATTTTCTTGGTACCAGATGTCTCAATAGGAGGTATAACTTGGGGAACCTTATTCCTCAAGGGAAATTTCTCAGCATCACTAGATTTATATGGTTTTATCAAGCTCACTGGAAATGTAGGGTGCTTATTGCTAAGTTCTTCAGATAACTCTACTTCAACAGCATTTTCTCCATGGAGGGCCTTAATCACAAAAGGTCCTGCAAAGGAGTCTTTCAACTTTTTACATCCTTTGATGTTATTGAAGTTAGTGGTGGATACAAGAACTAGGTCCCCCACTTTGAAATCTGGAGTTGCATGAGATTTATCCCATTTGTCTTTAGCATATGCAAAAGAGTCCTCCATGCACCTTACTGCATGCTTTCTAGCTTTGTCTAGCATTCCTTTGAAGCTAGCAGCTGTGGGATGTATTTCAATTAAGTCTTTCCTCAAGGAGTCTTGGGGTAACTTGGGGTTCCATCCTTTTTCTAGAACAGCAGGAGTCTGATTGGTACTAGCATGGATTGATGTTTTATATGCTAATTCCAGTGCTGGTAACAGAGTACACCAATCATGGGTAAATCCATCACAATCTTTAAATTCAAGGCCATATGCACAAAATCTTCTCACCATGTCCTCTAAGGTTTGGATCATTCTTTCAGCCAGGCCATCAGTTTGTGGGTGGTAGGCTGTAGAGAAAGACAGTTTAGTGCCAAATAATTGGTGAAGATTTGTCCATAGTGCTGAAGTGAATTTGGGATCTCTATCACTGATGATATTTGTAAATATCCCAGTCCATGACACTACTCTATTCCATATCAGAAGAGCTGTATCCATGGCTGTATCATCTTTGTGACATGGTAAAAAGATTGGATTTTACTGAATCTGTCCACAATTACTAGGCAAGCATTATAGCTCCTGTCACCTCCTGGTGGTAGGCCAGTTACCCAATCCATATGGACAATTTCCCAAGGTCTGTTTGGTTCTTGGATTTTCATCATATTTCCAAGTCTTTTGCCAGTGGATTTATTTGCCTTTTGGCATCTGTCACAAGTTTTGCAATATTCTGCAACATCTTTTTGCCACATTGGCCACCATATGCAGGTCTTCACTTTCTCTCTTGTTCTGTCTTCAGAAAGATGTCCTGAAAAGGGACTATCATGGCATTCTTTCAGTACAAGATTGATTAATGACCTGTCTACAACTGTCATGACACATGTGTGCTTGGTTCTGTGGTAAATTATACCATCCAGTAGGTGAAATCTTCCTTCATTATAAGATTTTCTCCATACTTCATCCAAGGCATGTATTAGAGAGTTGTCTTTACAGTCTTTGTTAAGTAATTGGCATAAGATGCTACAATTCTTATCTTGAGTGTAACTATTTCTGACTTCTTCAAAGAAGGTTGTGTTCAAGTCTGTAACACTTATTCCTTCTATTGGAATTTGTGGTGAAGCTTCTTCTGGAACATAAGCAGGATTATCAATGTTATTTGGTAATGGCCATCTGCTTAGTCCATCTGCATTCTTATGAATATTCCCATCCTTATGAACAATAGTCATATTGCCTCTGTATTCTTGTATGGCTATTTGCCATCTGAGCATGTGTCTGTTAGGTGTTTTCATGTTCAAAAGTGATTTCACAGCTGTACAATCTGTTATTACTTCAAAAACACATCCCTCTAGGAAATAGTTCAATTTCTCCAAGGCCCAGACAAGGCATAGACATTCCATTTGACTTGCTCCATATCTGGCTTCAGTTGGTTTGATTTGCCTGGATATGAAACATATTGGTCCTTCTACAGGTTTGTCATTCATGATCTGAACTTGGTGTAGTGCAGCACCTAGTCCATCCCCTGATGCATCAATATACAGTTTGAAAGGTAATTTAAAGTCTGGCATCAGTAAGAGTGGAGCAGTGGTCAATGCTTCTCTTAGAGATTCAAAAGCTTTGACTCTGTCAACAGTCATCTCAAATACTGTGTCTTTGTCACACAACTTATAAAGTGGTCTTGCTATGGATGCAAAGTCTTTAATGTGTTGCCTGTAATATCCTGCAAAACCTAAGAATGACTGAATTTCCTTCTTATTCTGAGGCATGGGTTTTAACAATACTGCTGCAACTTTGTTTTTATCAATTCCAAGGGACAAACCAGATACAACATGTCCTAGTGCCTTAAGTTCTTTAAATCCAAAATGACATTTCTTCAAGGAGATTTTCATGTTTACTGATTGGATTTTTGTCAAAACTCTTGATAATCTGTACATGTGCTCCTCCCAAGTCTTTGAACAGATAATAATGTCATCAATGTAAATGATTAACCATCCCTCTGAGAGTTCTTCAGGGAAGATTTCTTTCATCATTCTTTGGAAGTGTGAAGGTGCATTTTTGATATCAAAGGGCATCCTTAAGTATTCATACACTCCACAATGAACAATAATTCTCAAGGATTTTCTTGCTCTTGGTGTTACCACATTTTGATGGAATCCTTTAAGGGCATCCATAGTGGTTATATACACTGCTTGAGATATTTGAGTAAGGGCAATTTGGATTTTTGGTATTGGGTATCTGTCTGGAACAGTGTAAGTGTTCAGAGCTCTAAAGTCCCCAACCATTCTGGATTTTCCATTATGCCATGCCACTATGACTGGTGTAGTTATTTCTACTTCCTCATTGTGGCCTACTTTTCTTATTACACCAAGGTCTAAAAGTTCTTTGATATGAATTTCTAGAGCTTCTCTTGATTTTGGACTTGCTGGATAAGCAGGTCTTCTTAAGAGTGGTGGATAAGGTTTCTCAATGTTAAGAATGATGTCAACTTCATGACCAATAATTGCTCCCAGAGGTTCTTTGTCTGTAGCGAATGCTCCTTTGTGGTCATACAAAAGGGAAGAAAGTTCATTTTCTTGCTTATCAGTCAGATGAAGGCTTATCTCAGCCTCATTTAACTGTTCAGACTTGAATTTTTCTAACTCTAAGTTGACTGGTGATACTTTGTTTACTGTAATTTGTCTTTTAAATGGTAAAAAGGCAAATTTCTGGCGCTTATTGTCCCCAATTGTAAAGTATCTGTCTTTGTTATTATGTAAATCTATCCCATACATGATCAAATAGTCATTTCCCAATATAAAATGGGTACTAGAGCAATTTTCCATAACAACAAACTCAACTGTGATCCTTGAATTCCCATTTATGTGTGGGAATATGACATTGGTCTCAAAGATTCCCAATGCTTTCATTGGGTTACTTGCACTGTTGAATTTTATACCATCAATTGGTAACAATTGGTCTTCAAAATTTGGCACACAAGTTTTAAGAAAGGATTTTCCAACACAAGAGCAGAAGGCTCCTGGGTCAAGCAAAAGTTTGGTGGGCTTGTTGTCAATTACCACTTCTGTTATACAGGAGTTACCAGCTGTATAACCTTTTCCTCTGTTTGGTTTTGTCTTCATAAGTTGTGCATCTTGAACTTTTGATAAATCAACTTGACCATTGCTCAATTGTGGTAAGTGGGAATAAGATTCCATGATGTCAAAAGTGGCATTGATATTTTCTATATCTTTTGAAGATTCAGAAAATATGGATGACTTATCATCTGAATTGTCTTCAATTATGTCTTCTTTTTCAACATCTGGTTCCTTTTCAATGTCAATTTCATTGATTTTCCCCCTCTTTGGACATGTATTGGCTGAATGGGTGGTGCTTTGGCAAATATGGCATTTTCTGACTGTATCTGCAGATTTATATTTAATATTACCAGAATTTTCTTTGGGGTTTTTGTCCACAGAATCTTTCCAAGGTGTATTAAACCTTGTTTTGAGATTCACCCTACTAGAACCAATTTTGGTTCTGGTGGTTACTTCTTCTAGTATATTGATAATATCTTCTGCTGAAGATTGTTCAGTAGTCCTGCTTTTGACAGCATGCTCTAAGTCACCTCCACATTGTCTCAGAATTTTTCTATGGATCATAAACTCTGACATGTCAGGATATAATGCTGTTAATCTGTGCTTTTGTTGGCAAAACCATGGTAAAGCTCTGTCTTTATCAGCATTAAATTTGGCAGATTCAAAGGCTGTTTCAACTTTAAACCTCCAAGCATCATTTGCCCATTTGTTGATGATTTGGGTTTTCCACCAAGTCCAACTCTGGTGTCCATGTGCTTGTCTTATTTTGATGTACCATCTGTGAGCTGATCTGGTAAACAAGGTGTTAAACCTGGCTGTTACCAATCTGTCTGGTAATTCAAAATCCTCTTTGATCATGTCAATACCTCTAATGAATTCCATATGGTCATACTCTCCTTCACCACTGAAGTGAGGCCATTCTTTAAGTTTTGGAACTTCTTTCAAGAGTGCTTGGCCCATTGATGGTTCCAAGTTATGAAAAGAAGTGGATAATTCATTTTTTAATTGTGAATTATCAGGATCCAATACTTGTGGATTTGGAATTCTTGTGCCCTCATTTTGATTTAGAGGTGTAGACATTCTTGGTAAGGTGTTCAGTATTTGTTCAATGTCATTCATTTTACTGTTGCTACACCTTTGGGAATTTCTGTATTCATGTTGGAAGCTTTGTATTAAATTTATTACTTCAATTTTATACATGTCTTCCTTATGTGTCAGTTCTTGCCATAACTCTGTCTGTCTTGTATTATCAGCAGTGACTTGATTCAATTTCATTGATAATTTTGATACTTCTTCTTGTGAAGCATCAAAACACTTTTTCAAGGCAATGGTATATGTCTTTACTTCAGTAAATGAATTTGAAATGTCATCAAGGACTTTCTTGTTATCTGTTTTGATAATATTTATGGCTTGTTTAATTCTTGTTTCAATCATGTCATCAATATTGAATTTAGAATATTTATCTGTTAATTCTTTAATAATGGCAGCTTGTTCATTTATTTTAATGTTAGAAGAATTGTCATTATTAGAATTTTTAATTGTTCTTAAAACTTTTTCAAAACACATAAGTGTTTCATTAATTTGGCACAGACTCAGGTTGTTTGTTTTAATGTTGTTACAAATGGTGTCATTTTTATCAGAAAGATGTTTTTTCACGTCATTTATAGCATTATACAACTCTGGGATGGAATCAAATATGTCAGAAATCATTTCTGGAACCTTAATCTGGCTTCCTCCTTCTTCTGTAATTCCATCATGGTTCTGGCCATCTGAAATACATTTTCCATGGCATCCTGCTGAATCTTTGGGATTCTGTAGCCCTGGCTGTAAGGTTTTGGGGCTGGTGCCTTCCCTTTGCCCTTGTTTGGAGTTTGTGGCTGCTTTTTCACGTTGGAATTGCTGCTGCTGGCCACTGGGGCTGTTTTTGGCACTGGTTTGGGTGGTGGAGGGTTGTTTTTCCTCCATTCTAGTGTCAAAAGCATCATGTTTTTCTTCTCCATCAATGGATGCCATCCATTGAGCAATTTGCAAGTGTTGGGATGGCCCAAGAATTTTCTTACTGTCAGGTAAGAATTCATGCAGTTTTTCCACAGATCTGCCAGGATCTGGTACTCCTTGTACTGCAGTGCATTGTTGTAAGCTTTGTGGCTGGCTTTGTATATGTCCACTGAGGCTTCTTGTGGCGGTGTCAGCTCTTTTTGAAGGTAAAATGGTATTATCAGCTTCAGAATGACCCATTTTAGTTGTTTGGAAGTCATCAACTGACCCTTTTCCTTCTGTACCTGGTTGGCCTCTGCCATAATCACGTCTATTACCTTTTTGGGAGCTGCTTGAGGGGTTGTAGCTGGCTCCTGATCTGGTTGAAGGCATAATTATGGTTAAAAAGGCTTAAAATAGTATTTTTACGTCAAAAAACCTACTATTGGCCAAATTTTTAGCTTTCTGAAGGGTATTACTTATGTCCAAGTTAATTAATTCAGAAGATATTGGTTCAGGCTGGTTATTTTGAGTCACAATAACAATGCTATTATGATCAGAATTGACAGTACTGGCAGGGATAATGCTGGTTACTGTTGAGGCTGTTTCAATGTTTTCTTGTCTGACCACGTTGTCAGACACTAAAATTAATGAAAAAGCCAATTAATTAAGTAAAAAAAAGGATATTTCAAAAAAAAGAAATAAAAATTTAAGCCTCACTTATAATATGAAAAAAAATTATTTTTTATGGATTTTTTGAATTATAAGTATTTTTTATATGTTTTTAAATTTTTCAATATAAGAAAAAAGATTTAAAAAGAGTAAAAAAATATGTCACAGGTAAAATATCACGGCTGGGCCCCCAAATGTAAGGTGTGGATATGAAACTTTGATTAAAAATCAAGTACTTTTCCTGTCCTCAAAATTTGTATAAGGTAAAAATCAATTGAAAATAGTATGAAATATTATTTTTAAGAGAAAACACGCCAATTTTATTGTTTATAACTTTATTAGTATAAAACAATAATATTATAAAAATTTATTGTTTTACCAACAATAAAAATTTATCCAAAAAATACTCTACAAGAGATATTTTAAGGCTACAAAAGAAATTTCTTCAAGAGCAATTTCAATTGGAATTAATTGAGCAAAGAACTGCAAGCAATTAATTAAAGAACAAAGTCTTTAATAAGAGTATTAAAGAGAAAACACGCCCAAAAGTGACCAGAGTGAATTTGGAAACAAAGTGACAAAGTTTACAGTGATGAAAGATGCTTTAATTCACTTTTGGGGTGGTTCAGGGGTAAAAATGATTATAAGAGTTACAAACAATGATTATAATGATTTTTTCACGTGGTTAAAAGGATTAAAATGATTTAAAAGTGGTGGTTGGAATCTTTGATTGATTGGTTTAACAGTTTTAAACTAATTAATAAAAGGAAAAGATTCTAACATGAAGAGAAAAGTGGGGCAAAGAAGACATTCTTTTATAGCCATCAATTCTCTTTCTCCAAAAGTAAAATTTACTCTTGTCAGTCGTGAAAAACAGTCTGACAACAGAAAAGCCAATTATGGCATCATTGAACCCTGGTTTAGACCAAAAAGGGCTGGTTTAAGCCATTTTTAGCCATTTTTAGCCATTTTAGACCCTTAAATCAGCCATTACTATAGCAATACCAGGCCTAGAGCCTTCAAAACACGTCAGAATGTGTGTCAGAGGCGTAGAAACCAGTTAAAACTGTTTTTATTATGATTGTTTTATCTTAAGGGTAGTTTTACCCTCTTGGCAACAGCTAAAACTACCCCAGTTGGTACCAGGAATGTTTGTGTATCTTGTGTGTGTTTGCACAAGTTTATTTTGGCAGTTTCTTGTGTCATGACTGCTTATAACTGGATGTCCTGGATTTCTAGTGGGGTTTCCTGTTGGTATTCCACTAGAAATTCTTCTCTTGGGTCTTGCTCATTGTCAGATTGTTCTCTGATGGCATCTCCCATTGAGTCTGAGTCAGAATCCTCTGTTGGGGATTCCTCTCCTGGGACTTTCTCAATGGCATAGACCTTTTTTGGCCTTTGGACAGGTATTGTAATAATGGTCTGTTGAACCACAATTGTGACAAGAATTCTTCTTCTTAGCGACGTCTTCCACTCTTTCTCTGGGTTTTTCTTTAAACTCCATCCTGAAAGGTTGTTTCTCTCTGAAACCACTGTTTTTATATGGGGAATATTTCCCTATATTTGTTCTTTTCCTTCTATTGTGTAAGGTATTTGCATTGTCATCTAGAGTGAAATTATGGTTGAATCTTCATTTCACTGCATGCTCTATTTCTCCTGGCATTTGTGTCAGGAGCTTTTGATGCCTCATCTGAATATTCATTTGAGGATAAATGGCTTTGAGTCTTTTAGACTGTCTGAGACACCATTCATGTGGATCTTTGTCCGCAAAGTACTTGTCATTTTCAAATGACATTGTCTTCTGCAATATCCAAGTACCATTTCTGCACTTTTGTTTTATTTGACTCTTTCACCATGGCCAGTTCCTTCTGCCATGGATTTCTTTCATCTCTGTGTACCAAATACTAGCATGTCCTTTGAATGATGTGTTAAGTCTAGAAGTACTCCAGTAGTCTGGTGTTCTTGGTACATCAATGAAGAGTCCATAAATATAATCAATGAGTTCCATATGATCATATTCTCCTGTTCGAGAGAATTTGGACCAGCTTGAGGCCTCTGGAAGCTGTTTTAAGGCTTCCTTCTCAGAATAAGACATATTGTTTCCATCCTGTTATTGAGATGAAGATCTTTCCTTATTCACCAATATGGCATCTGGTTTGATTGCCTCTTGGTGATATGTATTATCCAGAACTTGGCCTTGTGGTCAGGGCTTCATGTTATGGTAGACATTAAGTAGTTTGTTTATGTCTTGATCCAGACGATACCCGTCCCTTTTTCTGTGGTGTTGTTCTTGAAAGACTTTATTCAGTCTTTTGTTGGTCTTCTCAGAGGCTTTGCTCAATTGAGTATGTCCCTCTTGAGGAGTTTTGACAATTTTTTCCATGGAGGCTGTTAATGTTTTCATCCTCTCATGGCTTTCTTGGAGTTCTTCAAACTGCTTTTGATTTTTCTCAGAATATTGGGACATTTGTAACCACAGTGCATCACTGTTTAAGTTACTCTCAGGTGTATCAACATTATGTTCAATCTGAGTGGGGGTAATATTTCTATTAATGGGGCTAATGATTCTAGTAGTATGTACACCTATTTCTGGTTCTTGTGTAGTTCTTTAACCAAGTCCAACAGATTCTGAATCATTGGGTCTGACTCTCTCTGCTTTCAGTTGAAAGAGGTTTTTTTCTTGCCATTGTATCCTTGTCTTCTCCTGGAAGCTACCTGGGATTTTGAATAATAGTGACTCTTGCCCACTGATCTGCTGGTTTCTAAATGGTGTGAAGCCACTGGAGAGCTGGTTTGGATTACTCCTTGTGATCCTGAAGGAATCTGAGTATGCCCTGTCTGGGTAAGTTGTTCTTCTATAGCTTGGATAGTGGCTTGATTCTCCCTTATCCAGTTTTCCCTCACCTCCAGGAGTCTTAACTTTCTGGTGGGATCACAACCTTTGGCTATTACCATAAGGTCTCTGAAGTCTATCTCTTTGAGACAAATCTTCTGGCAACTTGCTGCAAGTTCTGCCCAGTGGGATGCCAGGTTAAACCTCTTGTTGTCCATGCTCCATTGAAATAAATCTTTGAGAAGTTTGTGGAGCTGAAGAAATCCAAGCTATAGAAGAACAACTTACCTAGACAGGGCATACTCAGATTCCTTCAGGCTCACAAGGAGTAAGCCAAACCAGCTCTCCAGTGGCTTCACATCATTCAGAAACCAGCAGATCAGTGCCCAAGAGTCACCATTATTCACAATCCCAGCTAGCTTCCAGGAGAAGACAAGGATACAAGGGCAAGAACAAAACCTCTTTCAACCAAAGGCAGAGAGAGTCAGACCCAATGATTCAGAATCTGTTGGACTTGGTTAAAGAACTACACAAGAACCAGAAATAGGTGTACATACTACTAGAATCATTAGCCCCATTAATAGAAATATTACCCCCACTCAGATTGAACATAATGTTGATACACCTGAGAGTAACTTAAACAGTGATGCACTGTGGTTACAAATGTTCCAATATGCTGAGAAAACTCAAAAGCAGTTTGGAGAACTCCAAGAAAGCCATGAGAGGATGAAAACATTAACAGCCTCCATGGAAAAAATTGTCAAAACTCCTCAACAGGGACATACTCAATTGAGCAAAGCCTCTGAGAAGACCAAAAAAAGACTGAATAAAGTCTTTTAAGAACAACACCACAGAAAAAGGGACGGGGATTGTCTGGATCAAGACATAAACAAACTACTTAATGTCTACCATAACATGAAGCCCCAACCACAAGGCCAAGTTATGGATAATCCATATCACCAAGAGGACATCAAAACCTCTTCTGACATGTATGACACGTAGAATGCTGTACAGAACCTTTTTTGACCTTATTTTGGTCATACCTTCTGTAATTCTGGTGCTATCTCAATTTGGCTAGTACCATTGGATATACCTGAACTAGAGCTTCATCTTGATTACCCATTTGATGGGGTTAAGCCTCTTCCTCTGGATTTCAGATGAGAGGTGAAAAATAAGGTTCATGCTCAGCAGCAACGTTGATCAGGAATAACTTTGTTATTATTTGTCGTATGATTATGGGACTTGTATATTTGGAAAGGGGCGAGTTTCCTCTTTCTTTTAATACTTTTTAAGCTGGTTTGGCTCAGCTCCATGTTTTGGTGGCATCTTGGCTCTACCATTGGTTTATGGTATTTGGCTGTCATGCTTGTGCTCTGGTTTTCAGTAACGGGCTGACAAATAATTGTTAATCACTATTCAATTTATCACTTTGTTTACCAGCACACTCTGGTCAGTATTCTTCACTTTTTCTCTTCCATTTGTATTTTAGAGACTCTTTTGTCAGGTTGAGTCTATGTAAAAGTAGTACTTAGGCTATTTACAACTTTCACTGTGACTGCAACACATGATAAAAGATTAAAAATAAAGGTATTGATTGATAATAAGGGTTTATAATAAGATTTAAAGGGCTTTACTATTATAAAATGGTGGTGGTGAGCACTTTTGAAAGCCCTGGGTGCAGCTTTACCTGTTGAATGACAATAATAAAGTCTACAATAATTAATATTATAATTATACCGGTTTATTTTCCAAGGGTATAACTGTTTTTGACAGTTGTACTATGTAGGAATTTAAGAGCAGGATGTGAAAAGCTTTTCTGGCTGTGAAAAGCCCTCCTTTTATCCTTAAATGGGGTGGAAAGGCTGCTAGACCTTTCCACATAGAGGAAGTGGAGATTTTTTCACTCTCTGAGACAGGCTTGTGGTTTGAAAAGGCCTGTATAGCTTGTATTGGGCTCATATGTGGATTTGAACCCACATCTAGGCCGTTTTCACCAATACAGGGTGAAAATTTCATCTGGGGACCACAGAGCCTTCTTCTGATGTGTATGACGTGTAGAATGCTGTACAGAAACTGTATTGTACCCCAGTATTGACTGACGTATGATGTATTGAAGTATAAACATTCTTCTTTGTCTGTTTGACACCTCATAATCATTGTTATTGGATATTATCCCATGGTAAGGCTGTATTTGCCAGAATGTGGGATTTTGACCTAAATAAGCCATACCTTTGTCATTTCTTTAAATATCAACCTCAAAATTGGTTTGGTTTGTATCCCTGTATGTGTTCTACACAATTATACTTTATTTGATATGGTGAACATTGAATATGGCAAAGCTATCCCATGTACAAGATATTTTGTACATATGCATGTTTTAGGCAAAAGCTGTGTTGGGCTTGTTTGCCACATAGCTTTTGTTCTAGTTGAGATATGAGGAAATGGATGACACCATCAGATAGCTCTCATTGTGCACTTTCCAAAAAGACCCCACTTTAGGTATCTCACACTAAAACTGTAGAAGTTAGATCAGAGGTGAATGTTTTGTTCACCCTAATTTGGCCTAAATTTGACCATACCTTCTGTAATACTGGTGCTAGCTCAGTTTGTCTGGTACCATCGCATATCCCTGGCTTAGAGCTTCATTTTGCATACCCATTTGATGGGGTTAAGCCTCTTACTCTGTATTTCAGATGTGAGGTGAAAATTAAGGTTTATGGTCAGCAACAACTTTTAGCAGGAATAACTTTGTTATTCTTTGTCCTATGATGATGGGACTTGTATATTTGGAAAGGGGTGAGTTTCCCCTTTCTTTTGATACCTTTGGAGCTGATTTGGCTCAGCTCCATGTTTTGGTGGTATCTTGGCTCTACCATTGGTTTATGGTATTTTGGCTGTCATGCTTGTGCTCTGGTTTTGAGTCACAGGCTGACATCTTTCATCATATAAGCTTCCTGAAGCCCTTTTTTCTTCAAAAATTCAAGTTGAATTTCTTTCAAAGCCTTGAATATCTCTTGTCAGCCTGTGACTCCAAAAATATAACCAGCATGGCATCCAATATACAATGAGTAATCGTATGAAGAGTATTTGACAAAAATGGGAAATAAAGCTATGAAATATAGAGTGAAGCTTCAAAAGTACACATATACAAACATTACCCAAATAGGGTAAGAAAGGACAAAGATAAGACCAAATATGCAAAACCCTTACTTCCACCTCTTCTCTAAATTGTGCATATTTAATTCAAAAACCACCAAAATGTCATTTTTATTAAATATTCAAAGGAGAGCTATCCAATGGTACCATCCATCACTCTCTAACATTCCTACTTGAGGAGATGCCATTATGCCACCCTTATGCACTAAGAACCCCTCAAACATTCAAGAGGGGTTTTACAAAACTGCAAAAAAGTACAACCAAATTAAATATCTGAGTGAGAGATTCAGCTTTAGATACCCTTTACCCCTTTAACTTACAAAGTGGCAAATCTATCTTAAAACAAAGGTTTAACAAACCAAACACAGGTTTTCTGGAAAAAGTAATATAAAGAGACCCCTGTATCTTTACCATATATTCATACAGCTATATAGTGAAGTATACAAAATTGTAGAGCTCATCAAGACCTAAAATTATGTATCATTCAAATTCTTCTATCTTCTAAATTGACATGGATATCTTTCTTGGAAGTTTATCAAGCTATATAATTATATACAAAAAACATCAAAAAACTGGAAACCCTTATAGCTTTTGCAATTTTGGAGAAGGGTGAACATGAAGAACACCAAGTTTAAGAGCTGATGAATCCCTTCAATTGTATGCTATTTAATTCTTTATATCTCAGAAAACAACTGAGATATCTGGGTTGGAACTATTTTGACCAATACTGTTCTGTACCAAACCTGTACCAACTACGACTGGCTTAAGACTTAAAATAATGGTTTTGCAAGATTGAACCCCCCAGAACAACTAATATAGTCATCCAAACACTGTGAAAATCTCATAAAAGTACTGAAGTGGCCTGTGAAGAGCTCTTTCACCCCTATTGATCCAGGATAATTATTTGTGGTCCCAAAACCACAATTCAGACTATGATGATGTTGTAACAACCACTAGTCGGGGTAAGGGTATTCAATTTTACACCCGCTCAAATACCTCAAATCAGCAATCCACTGTATGTATCAACAATCACTTTCAGAAATCTTGCTTTCTGAAACATGTATACAGTTTGGTGCATCAATACAGCCTGTCAATACATGTACAGGCTTGAATTACCCAATACAGTTTCAGAACACCATCCTGAAACTGTATGATCACTCAACATCACCACTCCTCCTGTAAAGATTTTGTACAGATTGTACAGGACCTGTATTGGCCAGATTCAATTCAATTATCAATTCCTCTTATGAACACTCTCTGTCTGGATCAGGGCTGGTGATTCTCACATATACCAGCCCCTCTTTCTCTCCCCTGGGGAATTTTCCCCACTTAATTAATTTGGTTGGTTTATTATCTTATAATTATTCTTACTCTTATTTTGGGTATTATAATTATTGGTATTAGGTTGGTCTTTGCATTCTTCCTCTTTCCAGTTCAGTATGAGGTGTTGTGGCCATATCCTTATTAACCCTCCACTTTCCTTCTGATAGGTTGAAACAGTGGAATTGGACTTGTTTGTGGTTGGCTCTTCTATTTCTTATTTGCATTCTTGTTTCTGCTTTTCTTATATTATTATTTATTAGCAATCTTACTCTCATTACACTCTTAAGTGTTTTGCCCTATCTTATCCTTTGAGCCCTCTGCAGTGAGTCCCAGTTTACTGATTGCCAGTCCCTCTTCACTTAGAAGAGCCCCTGTGACATTAAATTTATTAACTCATAATCTATTCTTTCCTTTCATTAATTTAACTTCATTTCTCTCATTAATCAAATTATGACTCTTCTATGATCTTATGATTTCTCATGATTATGATTTTTCTCTCATCAATTGACCATCTCAAAATCAAATTTCTCCTTTTTGTTGCTTATTCAGGTCATATCAGGAATCTTTATTTATTGGTTAATTGATTAGTTGGGATTCATTTTGGGTTTATTAATTTGGTGATTCAGTATTTTGTTTTGGATTGGACTGATTGACTTCTTTTGAATCTTCAATATAATTAATTGATCTTCAAGAATTGACTTGTTATTGATGGATTTGACTCATCAAGATATTGAATTGAATCCTGAATATATTGATTTGACTGATTGATTCCTCAAGATTCTATTATATTGAAGACATTGATTGATTGATTTACTGATTGATTATTGAATTCCTCAAGACTTGGATATTGGATTTGAATTGATTTTTGATATTAGTTAAATTGATTGATTGATTGAATTTTATTTCACCTCAAGACTGTTGATTGTTTCCTCAAGCTCATCAAGATTTTGTTGATTATTGATTTGGCCAAGCTTTGATTTCTTTCGTAAAGTATTATCAAGTTTTTATTCTTAATTTTTCAACATTGGAAGTTCAGAATTGTCAGCCTGTGACTCAAAACCAGAGCACAAGCATGACACCCAAAATACCATAAACCAATGGTATAGCCAAGATACCACCAAAACATGGAGCTGAGCCCAATAAGCTCAAAAGGTATCAAAGGAAAGAGGAAACTCACTTCTTCCTGAAAATATAAGTCCCATCACCATAGGACAAGGAACAACAAAGTTATTCCTGCTCAAAGTTATTGCTGAGCATAAACCTTAATTTTCACCTCTCATCTAAAATCTAGGAGGAGAGGCTTAACCCCATCAAATGGGTACTCAAAATGAAGCTCTAAGCCAGGGCTATCCAATGGTACCAGCCAAACTGAGCTATCACCAATATTACTGGAGTTATGGTCAATTTCAGGCCAAATAAGGGTGAACAAAAACATTCACCTCTCATGTAACTTCTATAGTTTTAGTGTGGGATACCTGAAGTGGGGTATTTTTGGAAAGAGTACAATCAGGGCTATCTGATGGTGTCATCCATTTCCTCATATCTCAACTACAGCAGAAGTTATGGGGCAAACAAGCTCAATACAGCTTTTTGCCCAAAACACGCAAATGTACAAAAATCCTGTACATGGGATAACTTTGCCATATTTAATGATACCCATATCAAATGAGGTACCATTGTTTAGAACACATACATGGCTACACACTGAACCAATTTTGAGGTCGATATCTCAAGAATTGACAAAGTTATGGCTGTTTTAAGGTCAAAATCCCACCTGCTGTCATATACAGCTTTACCCTGGGATAATATCCCATAACCATGAATATGAGGTGTCAAATAGACGAAGAAGCATGTTTTTACTTCAATACCTCATATGTCAGTCAATACTGGGGTCCCATACAGTTTCTGTACAGCATTCTACGCGTCATACACGTCAGAATCAGGCTGTGAGGTCCCCAGGTGAAAATTTTCACCCTGTATTGGTGAAAACCGCCCAGATGTGGTTTCAAAACCACATCTGAGCCCAATACAGGTTATACAGGCTGTTTGAAAACCACAAGCCAGTACCAGAAAGTGAAAAATCTTCAATTCCTCTACGTGGAAAGGTCTAGCACCCTTTCCACCCCATTTCAGGATAAAAAGAAGGCTTTTCACAGCCAGAATTGTCTCCCCATCCTGCTCTTGAATACCCTACGTAGTAAACTGTCCAAAACAGTTTTACTCTTGGGTAATAAACAGGTATAATTATATATTTAATTATTGTAACTCTTATTATAGTAACCGAACTGGTAAGAGTGCACCCTGGGTTCTCAGTAGCGCTCACCACCACTATAATCCAATAGTAGAACCCCTTAATTATCTTATAAATCATCTTAAGAATCCAAAACCCTTATTTTAAATCAATTTTCTATGTGTCACAATCATAATTCTAGTTGTAAATACTTTTATTATCACTTCAATATAGACTCAGCCTGAGATTTTGGGGGCCTGGCCATGTTTTTTACTTATTTTTTGGACCTTACAAGTAAGTTTTTCTCTTCTTTATCATTTATTGACATCTGTTTTACTTTTTTAGGCGTCATTTTGCCTTTAAAAATATATTTTATATATATTTTTTCTTTAATTTTTGAAATACTCCCATATTATAGAGTATCTGTCACGTGGCTTATAAGCACAAGACTAGTATTTTTGGCGTGTTTTGTATATAAAAACACTTTAAGCCACTAATACAGCCTTAATCCTTAAGTGAATTAAGACAACTCATACTGATAAACCAACAGTTGAGGCGTGTTTGGGCACATTGTTAACTCAATTGCCCTGTAATACACCATTCTTTTGACAGATTATACTTGCTAATTACAAGTATTCTGTGAGATATTGGCATACAAACAGTATACCATATATCAGTAAGCTTTATTTTTGACATGGAATTGTTAATTCAATTACATTGTCATCATACAAGGGCATCTGTAGTAACATACAAGCCCAGAGGCCATTATTAGACGTGTAAAACCAGCCTTTTAAGAAGTCTTCACTGACATAAGCCCTCTTTTTTCCTGCTTTGATTCAGTGGAAGAAACCTTCATACCACTTGAGACCCAGTCACACGCCAACATACCAGTGACACCCTCAGAACCAGAGGGCAGCAAGGGAAAAGGAAAAAGACTTAGTGAAGGCCTCATTACAGCCAAAAGGTGGACACCAATAGCCACTCAGAGGAGTAGAAAAACACGAAACTCTGCTTCCATACAAGGTAAACCAACCTTAACCACTTGTACAGGAAAGATTACAATTATTAACCCAGTTGTAACTTCCAAAGGCAAACTTCCCAAGTAAGCAGACAATAAATTTGTACAAGGCACAGTCAAAGGTAAATACCCTAAGAACATAAAGTTTTTGACTTCTTGCAAGCACTGATATGTCCCCTGCATACCTCAGAGATCTTGGCTTCCAAAGGAACCAGCCAGAGGACAGAGAAGGATTGTCCAGAACCAGAAGACCAGGAAGAGGACACCTTGGACACAGTGGTGGATGGCAAAACAATGAGGGAGATAATATCAACCTTGCCATGCACACTCCAATTCAACAGAAACCTCAAACCAGAGGACTGGAAGGATATGGATCAAGTTCTTCAGATCCACAAACTCCTCAAAGACTTATTTCAATGGAGCATGGACAACAAGAGGTTCAACCTAGCAACTCACGGGGCAGAACTTGGATAAAGTTGCCAGAAGATCTGTCTCAGAGAGATAGACTTCAAAGACCTTATGGAAATCACCAAAGGTTGGAATCCTACCAGGCAGCACAGACTCCTGGAGGAAAGGGCACAGAGGATAAGGGAGAATCAAGCCACTATCCAAGCTATAGAAGAACAGTTAACCCAGACAGGGCCTACTCAGATTCCCTCAGGTTCACAAGGAGCAGGCCAAATCAGCTCTCCAGTGGCTTCACACCATTCAGAAACCAGCAGATCAGTGGCCAAGAGTCACCATTCTTCACAATTCCAGGAAGTTTCCAGGAGAAGACAAGGCAAGGGAACAAGGGCAAGAACAAAACCTCCTTCAACAAGAGGAGGAAGGAGTCAGATCCCATAATCCAGAAGCTGTTAGATTTGGTAAAAGAACTACACAAGACCCAGAAGTAGTTGTAAACCACTCTAGAATCAGTAGTCCTAGTAATAGAAACATTACCCCCACTCAGACTGAAAATAAATTGTCACATCTGAGAGTAACATCAACAGTGATACACTGTGGTTACAAATGTCCCAATATGCTGAACAATCTGAAAAGCAGTTTGCAGAAATTAAAGCTAGCCAAGAGAGGATGAGAAAAACACAAGCCTCCTCGGAACAAATAGTTAAAAATCTTCAAGAAGGATATGCTCAACTGAGCAAAGCCTCTGAAGAAACCAAAAAAAGACTGAATATAGTCTTTGAAGAACAACACCACAGCACAAGAGACAGGGAGTGTCTGGATCAAGACATTAACAAATTGTTTAATGCCTACCATAGCTTGAAGCCCCAACCACAAGGCCAAGTTATGGATAATCCATATCAACCAGAGGACATCAAACCAGATGCCATGTTGTTGAATAAGGCAAGATCTCCATCACAATACCAGGATGGAGATGGCATGTCTTATTCAGAGAAGGAAGCCTTGAAACAGCTTCCTGAAGCCTCAAACTGGCCCAAATTCTCTGGATCAGGAGAATATGATCATATAGAACTCATAGATTATATTGATGGACTATTCATTGATGTACCAAGCATACCAGACTGCTGGATCACTGCTAGATTGGATACTGCATTTAAAGGTCATGCAAGTATATGGTACACAGAAATGAAAGAAATCCATGGCAGAAGAAAATGTCCATGGTGGAAGAGTCAAATCATCCATAAGTACAGTAATGGAACTTGTATATGGCAAAAGACCATGTCATTTGAAAATGACAAATACTCTGTGGACAAAGATCCATATGAGTGGTTTCTTAGACAGTCTAAAAGACTCAAAGCCATTGATCCTCAGATGAACATCCAAATGAGGAATCACAAACTCCTGACACAACTGCCAGGAGAACTAGAGCATGCAGTAAAATGCAGGTGCAACCAGAATTGCACTCTAGATGACATAGCCAACACCTTACAAGACATAAGGAAGAGGACTAATATAGGGAAATTCACCCCATACAGAAGCAGCAGTTTCAAAGAGAAACAACCACTCAGGGTAGAGCTTAAAGACAAACCCAGAGAAAGAGTGGCAGAAGTGGCTAAGAAGAAGAATTCTTGCCACAATTGTGGTTCAACAGACCACTATGCCAACAACTGTCCAAAGGCAAAGAAAAAAGTCTATGCCATAGAGAAAGTCCCTGAGGAAGAACCTCCAACAGAGGATTCAGATTCAGACTCTATGGGTGATGCCATCAGAGACCCATCTGAGGATGATCAAGACCCTAGAGAGGAGTTTCTAGTAGAATACCAAGAGGAAACACCACTGGGAATCCAGGACATACAGTTGGAAGCAGGCATGCCACAGGACACTGCTATTAAGAACTTGTGCAAACACACACAAGATGCACGAACATTTTTGGTTACACCAACCAAAGGAATGGCATATATACATGGAACAGCCACAAAAATGACTGTTTGTATTGACAATGCTCAGCATCCACTGATCAATGATAGTGGAGCACACTGCTCCATAGTGGCCAGAAACTATCTGGATACCCACTTCCCAAACTGGGAAAAACAGCTCTTGCCCACTAAGGCAAAGAACTTTAAAAGTGCATCAGGGAAGATGACTTCCATTGGGACAATTATCAAAGAGACAATTATACCCCATAGGAAGGGTAATATCAGACTCAATCCAGAGTTTGTAGTGCATAAGGATGCCCACATCCAAGGGTTTTTACTGGGAACAGATTACCAGAGGATGTATGGCATAGACATTTACAACAGTAAGAATAGGCACATCACCATTGGTACTACCAAGGAGAAGAAATTTTCACTTGACATATACCAGATATCTTCTCAAGATCCACTAGAAAAACTTCTGAAGGAATTCAGAGAGGGACAGTTTAGCACTACCCTCACCAGTAAACAAAAGCTAAGTTTACTGAAAATGCTGAGAAAGAACAGACCAGCATTTGCCATTGGTGAAGAACCATTAGGCAAGATAAAAGGCCATGATATAGAACTATATCTGGATGTGGAAAGGCCTTATCCACCCATGCTGAGGAGACCTCCTTATCCAGAAAGCCTGGAAACCAGAAAGGAAATTTAGAAACATATCAATGAAATCCTGGACATGGATGTTATCAGAAAGATTGGACATAATGAAATAGTGGAAATCAACACTCCTGTCCTCATAACCTGGCATGATGGCAAGTCTAGATTGTGTGGGGACTTCAGAGCCCTGAATAACTACACAAAAGCAGACAGGTACCCTATACCAAGGATACCTCATGCCTTGGATAAGCTGGCCAAAGCCAAATACATAAGCAAGATGGATTGTATGAAAGGCTTCCACCAAAATGGAGTTAAACCAAACTCCATGAAATTACTCAGAATAATATGCCATATGGGCATATATGAGTACACCAGAATGCCATTTGGCATCAAGAATGCACCAGCCCACTTCCAAAGGATGATGGACACCATATTTAAAGAAGAAATAATGGAAGGCTGGATGGTAGTATATATTGATGATATCATTATATACTCAGAGACATGGGAAGACCGTGTACAATACATAGACAGAGTACTAAGTAAATGTATACCCATTAATTTGAAAATTTCACTCAAAAAGTGTAATTTTGGCCAACAAGAGCTACTAGCTCTAGGACATAAAGTCTCAGGTCTTAGTCTGGCAATTGACCAGAAAAAAGTAGCAGCAGTACTGCAAAAACCAGTACCAAAGAACATCAAAGAGATGCAATTTTTCCTTGGGTTTGCTAGCTACTATAGAAACCATATCAAAAGTCTTGCACACATAACTAGTAGTTTATACAAGTTATGTTCAAAAGATGTAGTTTTTGAAATAACCAAGGAAAGGAGGGATGCATATGAGAGAATCAAATATGAACTCACCAATGCACCAGTACTCATCTTACCTGACTTTGAACTACCATTCAAGTTATATATAGATGCAGCATTCAGCCAAGGCTTAGGAGCAGCCCTTCACCAAAGACAAATTGTGGATGGTGAACCAAGAGAGGGTGTAATATGTTACATCTCTAGGCAACTGAAAGATTCAGAAGCCAGGTATGGGGCCACCCAGACTGAATGTCTATGTCTAGTCTGGGCCCTAGAAAAACTCCATTATTATTTGGAGGGTGCAGTCTTTGAAGTCTACACAGACTGTACAGCCTTGAAGTCTTTACTAAACATGAAGACTACAAATAGACATATTCTGAGATGGCAAATAGCCATCCAGGAATATAGAGGGAACATGACCATCTTATACAAGGAAGTTAAAAGCCATACCAATGCAGATGGCCTCAGCAGATGGCCACTGGACAATGTCAAAAGCAATCCAGCTTATGACCCAGAAGTTTCAGAAAAAATCCCTATCCATTTCATGCAAATAGATAGGAGGAAGAACTTCAGAATATCTGAATGGGCACCAGAAAGTGGTACCCTTGACAGTGGAGATACTGACTCAGAAGGGACAGAAACTCCCATACTTGGAATAGGTTCCTCGGAACTGCACAATGAATTCTTCAGTGCAGTACAGAAGTCTTATGCCAAACACAAACAGTGTAGCATAATACTCCAGATCCTTCAACAAAAGTACAGGAGTCCAGAACTGGAAACCCAGCTGGAAGAACCCTGGTTGAGGGCCTATAGAGACAATACGTTTTTTCTTATAGATGGCCTGCTCTACCACAGAGAAAAGCACACCAGTGCACTCACAGTGGTAGACAGAGACCACATCTCATTGATCCTACAAGAATGCCATGACTGCCCCTATATGGGACACATGAGTGAGGAAAGGACCAAAGAGAGGGTAGCAAGCACAGCTTGGTGGCCCAAGTGGGAAAAAGAGTTGAGTGAATACATCAACACTTGTGAAAGATGCCAAAAGGCAAATAGGAAACATGGGAAGAAGTATGGGTTGCTTCAACACATAGAAGAACCCAAACACCCATGGGAAACCATCAACATGGACTGGGTAACAGGACTTGTCCCAGGGGGCAAAGAAAACTATAATGCCTTTTTGATCATAGTTGATAGGTTCAGCAAGAGCATGAGGTGTCTACCATGCCATAAAGAAGACACAGCCATGGATACTGCTCTGTTGTTTTGGAATAACATCATATCTACCTGTGGAGTCCCTAAGATCATCATTAGTGATAGGGACCCAAAATTCACGTCTGAATTTTGGACTAACTCATATGACATGCTTGGTACCAAACTTGCTTTTTCCACAGCTTACCATCCACAAATAGATGGCCTAGCTGAAAGGATGATCCAAACAATAGAGGACATCCTCAGAAGATTCTGTGCCTATGGCATGGAATACAAGGACCATGAGGGATACACCCATGATTGGGTTACCCTCTTACCAGCTCTCCAACTGGCTTATAACACAAGTCAGCACTCCACCACAGGAAAAACACCTGCCTTGGTAGATAAACGGTGGAATCCCCTGTTGCCTGTGGATCACTTGAAGAAAAACCTTCTGACCATCCATCCCACAGCCAAAGACCTCAATGATATGTGGAAGAGGGCCTGTGACACAGCTGCCAAATGCATAGCTGAGGCAAAAGAATACAATAAGCAGAGGTGGGACAAATCACATATGGAACCTGACTTCAAAGAAGGGGACCAGGTGCTAGTGTCTACACTGAACTTCAAAAATCTCAAAGGACCTAAAAAGATGAGAGACTCATTTGTAGGACCTTTTACTATCATTAAGTTGATAGGAAAAAATGCAGTGGAAGTCAAACTCACTGAGGAATTTTCAAGGAAACATCCAGTCTTTCCAGTGAGTTTGGTCAAACCATACTTCCAGACAGAGGAGGAAAAATTTCCCTCAAGGAGAAAGAACCCCACACCACAAGAGATAGTGGAAGTGGAAGACTCCCCTGGACCTGTGAGTAAGATCATCAGGGCCAGGAAGATTAGACTGAATGGTAAGGATCAAAGACAATACCTAGTCAGATTTAAGAACTAGACAGCAGATAAAGACAAATGGTTGGCAGAGAATGCCATACCAGATGGGAACCTTCATTTAAGGAGATTCAGAGCCTCTAGGAGTACTGAACAGTCTCATCAATGATGAGCCTTTTTTAGAGGGAGGGTATGTCAGCCTGTGACTCAAAACCAGAGCACAAGCATGACAGCCAAAATACCATAAACGAATGGTATAGCCAAGATACCACCAAAACATCGAGCTGAGCCAAATCAGCTCAAAACGTATCAAAATAAAGAGGAAACTCACCTCTTCCTGAAAATATAAGTCCCATCACCATAGGACAAGGAACAACAAAGTTATTGCTGAGCATAAACCTTAATTTTCACCTCTCATCTAAAATCTAGAAGGAGAGGCTTAACCCCATCAAATGGGTACTCATAATGAAGCTCTAAGCCAGGGCTATCCAATGGTACCAGCCAAACTGAGCTAGCACCAATATTACTGGGGTTATGGTCAATTTCAGGCCAAATAAGGGTGAACAAAAACATTCACCTCCCATGTAACTTCTACAGTTTTAGTGTGGGATACCTGAAGTGGGGTATTTTTGTAAAGAGCACAATCAGGGCTATCTGATGGTGTCATCCATTTCCTCATATCTCAACTACAGCAGAAGGTATGGGGCAAACAAGCTCAATACAGCTTTTTGCCCAAAACACGCAAATGTACAAAAATCTTGTACATGGGATAACTTTGCCATATTTAATGATACCCATATCAAATAAGGTACCATTGTGTAGGGCACATACAGGGCTACACACTGAATCAATTTTGAGGTTGATATCTCAAGAATTGACAAATTTATGGCTGTTTTAAGGTCAAAATCCCACCTGCTGTCATATACAGCTTTACCCTGGGATAATATCCCATAACCATGAATATGAGGTGTCAAATAGACGAAGAAGCATTTTTTTACTTCAATACCTCATATGTCAGTCAATATTGGGGTCCCATACAGTTTCTGTACAGCATTCTACGCGTCATACACGTCAGAATCAGGCTGTGAGGTCCCCAGATGAAAATTTTCACCCTGTATTGGTGAAAACCGCCCAGATGTGGTTTCAAAACCACATCTGAGCCCAATACAGGTTATACAGGCTGTTTTCAAACCACAAGCCAGTACCAGAAAGTGAAAAATCTTCACTTCCTCTACGTGGAAAGGTCTAGCACCCTTTCCACCCCATTTCAGGATAAAAAGGAGGCTTTTCACAGCCAGAATTGTCTCCCCATCCTGCTCTTGAATACCCTACGTAGTAAACTGTCCAAAACAGTTTTACTCTTGGGTAATAACCAGGTATAATTATATATTTAATTATTGTAACTCTTATTATAGTAACCCAACTGGTAAGATTGCACCCTGGGTTCTCAGTAGCGCTCACCACCACTATAATCCAATAGTAGAACCCCTTGATACCTTATAAATAGTCTTAAAAATCCAAAACCCTTATTTTAAATCAATTTTCTACGTGTCACAGTCATAATTCTAGTTGTAAATACTCTTATTACCACTTCAATATAGACTCAGCCTGACAAGAATAGCCCTCCAGCCAAGAATACTAGATCTCACAGAAATCAACCTGTTCTCACTCCTACAGCAAGGGTTCCTCTTGACCGCACCCCATCAGTTCATCAACTGAGTGCAAATTTGGACAGAGGACCACCAATGGAAGGAGTAGCACCCTCCAGAAGAGGGGGAATGAAATCAAGAAGATCAAGGTCTTTCTCTGGCCTATTGGGTGGCTACCCTGGCATGTCTGAAGGTGCAATAGCAAGATTAGGGGAAGCTGAAGATGAAGAGGGGGAGGAGTCTGTGTAAGAGGAGGATTCTGAAGAAAATGAAGTGGAAACTGCCTTGGAAGGTGCTCCTAAGGCTTCTGAAGCTGTAGTTCTAGCCCATTCTAATCAACCTCTTGTCTCTCAAGCTGAACCAAGCTTCCTCAAGATGATGGAGCAGATGACTCAATTCATGGGGAAACTCACTCAAGCAGTTGCTCCCAGGGACAATTCCAAAGCCCCTGCATTCAAGACTCCATCAATGAAGGCACCTTATTCTTTTGATGGTACTCAAGCTCATGAATTGAGAGGATCTATCAAATCCTGTCAATTGATTTTCAATAATGTTTGAGAAAATTTCTCCTCTGACAGGAAGAAAGTTCTGTACTAAACTTCTTTTCTCACTGGTAGAGCCGGCAAATGGATTGAACCCTACCTCTCCAATATTTCCAATGAAGATCCTTCCTATCTCTTCAATAATTGGCAGTTATTCAAAGCTCAATTATTCACTCTGTTTTGTGATCCCAATGAAGCCAGGAAAGCTGAACAAGAGTTGGACAATTTGAGGATGGAGGAAACTGGTCATGTATCCTTGTACATTTCTGATTTCAGAAGCTTAATGTCAAGAATTTGAGTTTGTGGAAAAAGAGCTTACATTCATGTTTATAAAAGAGGATTCGCATCAAGACTTCTGGACCAGTTGGCTTCCTACCCTGGTAACTTTGATACTCTTCAAGAGCTCATGGACATTACCCTGGAATTAGATAACAGATACCATGAGAGATGGAAGGAGAATGGTAGTCATCAAGAAAAGAAGCCTCCTGTTACTGGATCCAATTCTTCAAGGCCTCCTCAAGACTCATCTTCAAAAAGGAATCACCATAAGAAGAACAAGAAGGGAAAGCGATTTCAAGCTGCAAAGGACAAGCCCCATTCTGCTCTGCTTAATAAGGACAATAAATTAATTGGTTATGAAAAGGATAGGAGGATCAAAGAAGGGTTATGTACCTATTGTGGTGGAACACACCCACATGAAAAATGCTTCAAGAGACCTCAGAACAAGCCTTGGTCATCAAGAGGCTTCCCTGGCAAGCAGGGAAAAGCCTGAGTGGGAATCATGATGTGTTAAATGGCTCTCACTTATTTGCTTCAAGAGCACAATTGTGCAATCTGAATACTAGTGTCAAGAAATCTTTAAAGTTTCTTATTTTTTCTTCTATCTCTGATATTTTTTATAGTAATTTCATTGATTCTGGTGCTACAAACTCTTTTATTGCAAAGAATTTTATTTTCAAGTACTCATTGACTATGTCAGAGCTCCCTGAAAAGATTCCTCTTTTCATTCTGGATTCAAGTTAATACCCTGCCTTGTTCATCACCCATTATACCAAGTTGGTAGTTGACTTTCCTTCCTTCCCAAGCTTTTAATGGGACTTTTTTATCATAGATTCACCCAAAGGAGAAGACCCAATATTGGGCTATGATTTCCCCTACCATTGTAACCTATTATCAATTGGAAAAATGGACTGATCACCCATGATTCTAGTCATAAGGATTCTAGTGGTATTAAATCTTCTGCTAGTAATGCCTTGACCACTGCTGTCAAAGGGTTTGCTCTGGTTGGTGAACTTAAGACACCTTCCCTTCAATCATGCCATCTCAGTCATTACTTAAGTCAAGAGATGAGGTTTTCAAAGAGATAAAAGATGTTGGGGAAGATGTTGCTATATCTTCACTCCATCTCTTTCAAGGGGATATGGACCTTGCTCCCTTATCTTTTCATGACTCCCTGGAGGAGCAGTGGGATGAGGAGGAAGAGTCAGAAGAAATTGAAACTGTGTTTAAGGTAGTTGCTCCTGCTTACCACCAATATTTGGATGTATTTTCCAGGTTGAAAGCAGGGAAACTTCCTCCACACCATACCTGTGATCATCATATTAAACTGGACGGTCTTCTACCTCCAGTTGGTGTTATCTACTCATTATCAAATCAAGAGTCAGAAACACTGTGGGCCTACATTTCAGAGAATGTAGAGAAAGGTTTCATAAGGCCAAGCTCCTCTTAAACAGGAGAACCTATCCTTTTTGTTAAGAAAAAGGATGGAGGTCTTTGTTTTTTTGTTGACTACTGCAAACTCAATTCTGTCACTAGCAAGAACAGGTATCCTGTTCCTTCTATGAACCAGCTTCTTACCATATTCAATGAAGCCACTATCTTCTCCAAGATAGATTTTTGTGGTGCAAATAATCTCCTGAAAATCAAAAAGGTGGATGAGAACTTAACTGCCTTTAGAGCCAAGCATGGTAGCTATGAGTATTTGTCTATGCCATTTGGCCTTACCAATGCTTCATCTTCTTTCCAGAATCATTTGAATGATATATTTGCAGATTTCTTGGATATCTTTGCTGTAGTTTATTTAGATTATATTATGGTCTTTTCCAGCTCTGGGGAGAAACATGTCAAACATGTGGCCTCTGTCCTCAAACGACTGAGGGACAATAATTTGTTTGCCAAAGCCTCCAAGTGTGTATTCCATGACCCAAGTGTGGAATACTTGGGCTATGTTGTTTCAAGTGGTGGCCTCAATATGGATTCTTCAAAGGTTAAGCAAATCCTAATTGGCCTCAGCCCAAATTAATCAAAGCTCTTCAATACTTCCTTGGCTTTGCCAATTTTCATTGTTGTTTCATTAAAAATTACTCCAAGGAAATCACTCCTCTCACTTCCCTCCTGAAAAAAACACCCTCCTTTTATCTTGAATGAGGAATCTCTTAGTCACTTTCAAATACTCAAAGAATCATTTACCACTGCTCCTATCCTTTCCCATTTCAATCCTTCTCTACCAACTATTGTAGAGACTGATGCTTCTGATTATGCCTTTGGCGCTTTACTGAGTCAGGTGAATGACTCAGGAAAGCATCCTATTGCATTTGATAGTCGCAAGCTTCTCCCAGCTGAGCTGAACTATGAAATTAATGATAAGTAACACCTTGGCATAGTTTGGGCTCTCAAGCACTGGAGAGCCTTTCTTATTTCTCTTTCCAATCATTTTGAGTTCTTGACAGACCACTCTTCTCTTCAGTATTTCATGTCTTCCAAAGTTCTTACTAGTCGTCAGGCCAGTTGGCCTGGAGTTCTTTCTGAGTTTCATTTCACTATTACTTACCGCCCAGTAAAGCTGTCCACTTTACCAGATGCCTTGTCACATCGGGGGAATGTGTACCCAGAGAGGGGGGTGGACTTCATCAGCAAGAATCCTCAGAATTTTCATCAAATAATCAAACAAGATGGAATTCAAGAGTCAAGATTCTTCTCAATCAAGGTTGGAATATACTCAGATGTAGTTGACAAAATCCAAAAACAATTATGGCAAAACAAAGACTATAAAGAAATACTCAAGCAACTAGCAAGAGGTCAATCAGTTTCAGATAATTCTCTTGGACCTCAAGCCAAGCTATTGTTATACAAAGATAGAGTGGTAATCCCAAGCAATGAAGAAATCCAACTGAATATTCTTCAAAATGGTCATGAATCACCATTGGCTGGCCATCCTGGCCAGGGGAAGACCCTCAAGCCCATCAAGAGGTATTTTTATTGGGCTGGCATGAATTAATTTGTTAAGTACTATGTGTCCTCATGCCAGCAATGTTCAAGAAACAAGAACATTTATCTTAAGAAGTTTGGATTACTCAAGCCTCTTCAAATTTCATCTGGTCCTTGGAATTCATTATCAATTGACTTTATCACTCAATTGCCCTTGTCAACCAACTTTGATTCGATTTTAGTAGTTGTGGACAGGTTCTCAAAAATGGCAATCTTCATTCCAGCTTATGAAACAATTACCTCCCTGAGCTTAGCTCAAATTTTAATTAACCATGTCTTTTCCAAACATGGTCTTCCAGAAAGTATTGTTAGTGATAAAGGATCTTTATTTGTTTCATCATTCTGGACTCAATTATATCAGAAGCTCAAGATATCAGGAGATCTTTCAACTGCTTTTCATCCTGAAATAGATGGACAGAAAGAGAGGGTAAATCAGATTCTAGAACAGGATTTTCAGATGTATGTCAGTTACCATCAAGATGACTGATACACCTGGCTCCCTCTGGCTGAATTTGCCTATAATAATGCAGAACATTCATCAACCAAGCAATCACCTTTTTTCACCATTTATGGAAGAGATCCCAGCTTCAACTCAATCCATATCTCTCAAGACTCACCTTCTGGAAGTTTATCAGCAAAACTCCAATCAGTACAGCAAGTTTTCAAAGAGGAATCAGAGTAAGCAATAAGGAGATTTAAGAAGTATGCAGTTAGAAATAGACCAATTCCACCTGGTTTCCAACCTGGGGATAAGGTATGAGTAGCTTCCAAGAACATCAAGACTACAAGACCCACCAAGAAACTTCCAGAAAGATGGATAGGGCCTTTTGAAGTTCTTGAGAAGATTGGAAGCCATGCATATCACCTCAAGTTGCCTCAACAATAGAAGTCAGTTCACCCTGTCTTTCATGTGTCCTTATTAGAACCAGTTAAGCAATCAACTATCCCAAATCAACATCAATTGCCACCACCACCAGTCATAGTGGAAGAGCAAGAAGAATGGGAAGTGGCTTAGGTTCTGGACTCAAAACTCAAGAGGTAAATTATGGTATCTTGTAGAGTGGAAAGGATTGAGTGAAGACCCAGAAAGAACAACTTGGGAACCAGCTTCAAACCTTACCAACTCACCACATCTTTTCAAGGACTTCATTTCATTGTATTCATACATGCCTGGCTCAATTTCCTCAAGAGTTTGATTTTATGGTGCTTGATGGGGATTGGATTTTATGAAAGTAAGTTCCTCTCCTGGCATGCACCTTTAAGGGGGTATCCTACCCAAATGTTGTTGTAAGCATCACCTTGGGCACTTTGTGAGCACTTGTCAATATTTTGGATAGATTCAGAAGGCCTTGAAACATAAATAACCTCAAATTTGGACCTTTCATCAAGATATAGCCAATTTCCTTTTTTCTTTCTATTTTCTTTTCTTCCCAACTTATTCCAATTATCATTATTGAAGAAAGTCCTTACTTAAAATCCAATTATTGCAAATTTATCTGTTTCTGGTGCTTGGTGGGGAGTGGAAGTTATGAAATTAAGTTCCATCTCCTGGTATGCATCCCTGAGGGTTCTACTTCTCGTAAAACATCACCTTAGCCACTCTGTGAGCATCAAATGCTTGATTTTTTATCTTTCAGACAATTCTTGGCCAAAATCAAGCAACTCATCACAGGAAGTAAAAACCTCAGGAATTTCTCTATTTCTTTTCTTTACTCCTTTTTTTCTCTCATTTTCTTTCTTTTCTTTACTTGTATATTTCCTTTATTTTTCATTACTTAAAGCAGCAGCATCCCCTCCCATATCATGTATTGGGAGGTTTCATCATTTTTTTATATATTTTTTAGTAGTTATAAGAGTGGGGGTAGAAGTCAAACCAAACACAAACAAGGACAAGGAAACTAGTTATCTCTAACCATATGTTCAAAAGTCCTTTGGAAGTCATTGATCAATTCATCTTCATATAAGGCAAATTTTGCAGAGATCTCTTCAGAAGCAGTAGCAGGAATAGTTCTATCATTGGCATACATTATCACCTCCCACTATTTCTATCAACTTTTCAAAAAAAAAACTTGGCCAAAGCATCTTGCTTCTCACTTGTGGTATTTGGATCTTCCCTGGTAACTTGGATAGGCCAATGATCCCTTCTCTGAAACACTTGGGTGGCAGGAAATGGTAAAGGTGAAAGCTCTTCTATTCTTCTACTGGAGCTGTTGAGAGGTGACTATGGGTGAAGCCGTGGACTACTGAATGGGGGATGATCTTACTTCTGGATTGATGGCAGTCCTGGTGTGGGAAGAACTTGATAAAGCAGGATGAAGGGAAGTAGGAATGGTTGCAAGATTTGGTTGGTAGTTTCTAGAAGTACTTGGAATCTTTTGGCAGGCAGCTGAGAAGGAGAAGTACTGGATTGTTGGCCAATTGGATTCTTAACCACCTCAACTTCTTCCCCATCCAACTTATCACTGCCTTCAGAATCCAGATCAGGTGGGGAATCAGCCATTATTCTTATTCTCTTCACTACTCCTTCAGTGTTGATCCTAGAAATTGGGAATTCTGAACTGAAGTAGATTGACCTACCACCAACTGGAATGGACCCTCCAACATTGGTCCATCTTGCCACATCCCTCTGCCTAGAACCAGTGACTGATTCAAGTTACCAGTATCCAATTCAATCAGGAAATTCAGTTGACTCACAATCAGAATAGCCTGAAGTAGCATCAAGAGTTGGTCCCTCAGAAACTGGGAACTCCTTCCCAAAAGGGCCATCCTTCTTACTCCACAAGTACCTTCTGACGTTGGAAGCAGCTGGCCCAGAACGACAACATGGTTTATTCCCAACAAAACAGAAGTGGCACTTTGAATATTTGGGGTTGAAGTGCGGAAAAAAATCTTTTCCCTTGGCCAAACATTCAGTACAAGGAGGATAAAGAACTTCAACCACCTTGTAGCCATCATAGATTTGGCCAGGATCAAAGTGCCCAGAGGAAGCGATTGACCAAGGTGAGGCCAACCGACTGAGGATGCCAAAACCAAAAAGAACAGATGGTGGCAGCGCAGAATGAGAAGAGTCAGTGAGCTCAGTCAGTTTGGAACTCATGGCTAAGGAATGGTGCATCAGCATAAAGCACTCCAATCCTGAAGATTTCATCAATGGATCAGGCCCAGAAGCCAGCTATGGCCCTCAATTGGGCCCCAACCCATCACCCAAGACCTTCCCTGCAATATTGGGGAAGGTCAGTTTTTTATGGTCCTGGACCCTCTCAATGGGCCCAGGCCATCTGGGTGAGGAATTGGTCCATGGCCATTTTTATGGTCCCATGGACCCCCTGGAAGTCTGGCCTAAGGGGCTCTAATAACCCCCACAGACCGCAGACCGTAGGACACATTAAAGACCAAAGGACCCCAAAAAGACCAAAAAGGCAAAAAAGGCCCCTCATCACCAATTCAACAATAATGGCCATGGTATTTGCCAGGACCCAAAACAATCAAGAGGGTCCAAAATGGGAAATTTCAAGGACAATGGGGACAAGCCCCCTCCTTGGTTGATGCCAAAGGCCAATCAAGGTGAAGTTCAGCCAGGAGGAACACTTGCCCAGACAATAATGGGTATATATGTTAATATCACCATTATCAATCTTTTTTTGAGGGGAAGAGCTCTATGACCTTAGTTTTGGGATACAGCACAAGGGTCCTGTCTTTAGGGGAATTATGGATCAAAATTTAGAACAAGAATATAATTTGAAGATTGAAAATCTTACTCAAGAGTAAAAAAAAGAGGAAGAAAGATAATCAAGGACAGTGAAGGGGGGAGGATTTTCAGGGTAATGGCCAAGAGGAAAAGAAATCAAAAAGAAATTTTTTTGGGAAAATGTGGGGATTTGGTGATGCCACTAAACATTGGCAGGGTACTATGGTGTTCAGGAGCCCACCAGCTTCAAGAGGGTGATACTGTAACAACCACTAGTCGGGGGTAAGGGTGTTCAATCTCACACCCACTCAAACACCTCAGATCAGCAGTCCACTGTATGTATCAACAATCAGTTTCAGCAATCTTTCTTTCTGAAACATGCATACAATTTGGTGCATCAATACAGCCTGTCAATACCTGTACAGTTTCAAATTACCCAATACAGTTTCAATACACCATCCTGAAACTGTATGATTACTCAATATCACCACTACTCCTGTACAGACTGTACAGGACCTGTATTGGCCAGATTCAATTCAATTATCAATTCCTCTTATGAAAACTCTCTGTCCGGATCAGGGCTGGTGATTCTCACATATAACAACCCCTCTTTCTCTCCCCTGGGGACTTTCCCCCAGTTAATTAATTTAGTTGAATCATTATTTTATGATTATTCTTACTCTTATTTTGGGTATCATAATTATTGGAATTAGGTTATTCTTTGCATTTTTCCTCTTGCCTGTTCAGTATGAGGTGTGGTAGCCATATCCTTATTAACCCTCCTCTTTCCTTCTGACAGGTTGAGACAGTGGACTTGAATTTGCTTGTGGTTGGCTCTTCTATTTCTTATTCTTATTCTTTTTTCTGCTTTTCTTATATGATTATTTCTTAGCAATCTTACTCTCATTACACTCTTGAGTGTTTTTCCCTATCTTATCCTTTGAGCCCTCTGCAGTGAGTCCCAGTTTACTGAGTTCCAGGCCCTCTTCACTTAGAAGAGCCCCTGTGACAGATTTAAGAATTTATGGTACAGAACTACAACCCATCCTCCAGAGTCAACGCTCTCACTATGAAGACATGTGAGGAGCTTACAAGCCGCTCACAGTTTTCAAAGGGAAAAAATCAGGCCTTTTCTCATTGGAAAAGGACACCCTCTTCATGAATTAGCATCCTTACATAGTAAAACTGTGTCATCCCACTAGTAATATTAGGATCATATTAATATAATTCAAATTAATCAATTATTATAGTGATTTTTACAGTCGATTGGTATTAAATCATTGAAATCAATGCTCTCAGTAGACTCATCACCACTGTGATCATATATAACAGTAGCACATTTTAACTATATTTCAAACTATTTTTAGGGTCTTGGTAAAAACACGTAAGGGGTGCCCTGGGCCCATTTTCAATTGAAAATGAAACACAACCATGCCTGCATTGGGCCAAAACATTCCCAAAGGAGGTTTTTTCCCCACAAAACCTCTCTAACTCCCAATTGTTTCAGATTTTATTTCCCAGCCCCCCCCCCAAAAAAAAGGGCTAAACACCCAAATAATCCACGTTATCCCCACCCCAAACCATTTTTTTTTCAAAAAACAGAATTATCAAAGCCATTTTGCAAAGCGTTTCACACTTTTTTTTCTTTTTTTCCCCCAAAGACTGCATTTTCCACCACAACAACCTGCTTTCAAGCCTAAAAATTTAAAAAATTTCAATTTTTTACCTTCCCTCATCCATCAATCCCACATTTACACCACTTTTTTTCACTCTTCACCACATCTGTTCATATTTCACATCTTTTTCACATTTTAAAAGGTTCTTACCCCATTCCAAATCCCCAAATTCCCCCTTTTTTTACTTTTATACATATATTTCATTCAAAAATGCTTCCACCCCCACTGAAGGTGAATTTCAGACCCTTGAGCTTCTTTGGAAACATGTGCATAATATTGCCAGGGCTCAGGGGTATGCTTTGTCCACCTTTAGGTCCAATATTACCCACAACCAAAAATCCCAACACAAGCCCCTCCAAAACAGTCAACTCAAGAAAGCTTGACTGTCCTTTCAGACTTTATGCCAGAAAATATGCCAAGAGTACCACTTGGACTCTTAAAGTCAAAAATCCTGAACATAGCCATGATGCCACTGAAAATATCATGGCACATCCTGCTTTCAGGAAATTCAATGAGCAAGAAACATCCAAAATTGCTCAAATGTCTGAATCACTGCTCATGCCAAGGCAAATTCATGCCCAATTATGCAGCCAGAGGGAGTCTGACTGGCCTGTAATCCTTCAAGACATTTACAACCAAGTCAAGAAAATCAAGAAAGACAAACTGCAGGGCAGAAGGCTCATTGACTCTCCTATTGACACTCTCAAACAAGAAAATTTTGTTTTGTCCTCTGCAAGGGACTCTGAGGGACACACTAACTCCTTGTTTTTCACTCACCCCCTGGCCATAAAACTCCTTCATGGCTTTTCCTCATGTCATTCTTATGGATTGTACTTATAAAGCCAATAAATACAAAATGCCCCTTTTTCATATCATTGTATTCAGCTCAACCAAAAAGACATTTTCTGGGGCTTTCTGTTTGATGAATAATGAAACTGAACCCTCATATACTTGGTCATTAAATCAATACATAGAAAAGGTCCTCAACAACACCAATCTTTTCCCCCCTCCAGTTATTGTTATTGACAGGGATCTGGCCTTGAAAAACTCTCTTAAGAAGCTGTTCCCAGACTCCAAAGTCATGTTATGCATTTTGCACATTAATAATGATGTATCTGCTCATTGCATGAAGAAAATTGGTCATGGAACTTATTTTGAAAATTTTATGGGCCTTTGGAATCAAGTAATAGACTTTTATCTTTCACTTTTTTTCACTTTTTTTCTTATTATTGTCTTTATTAATGACTTTGGGATTCATTTCTCAGGTTATGTATTCATCCACTGAAAAGTCTTTCAAAGACAACTGGAAGAAGATTCAAAAGAAAGTCAAAAATCCTGAAGTCTTGCGGTATTTGGAAAATACCTGGCTTCCTCTAAAGGAGTAGTATGTGCCAGCCTGGACCAACCACCATTGCCACCTGGGTGTGGGCTCCACCTCCAGAGTTGAAGGTGCCCATGCCATCGTGAAACCTTGGCTCCAAAGGTCCACTGGTACTCTCCTGGAGGTAGTTAGGGCTCTCCACATGGCATTCAGAAAACAATTTATTGAAATTATCAACAGAATCTCCAAAGAAATGATTGTCCATGTCAAGAATTTTCCTCCACACATCTGTGCCCTCAATGGCAGGGTGTCTCATTATTGTCTTCAGATCGTCTTTCACTCTTTCAAAACCAAATTTCATCCCAATGAAAAATGCACCAACAAATACAACAATTATCAAGGCATTCCTTGCAAGCATAAGACACAAAAGGCATTTTCTAAGCGCCAAAGCTTTGAAAAATCAGACCTCCATCCTCAATGGCATTTGAACTTGCCTGTGAGGGTTTTTTAATTTCTTATTCTTATTTTGTTTTCTTATTAACTGATTTTATTTGTCATATTCTTCTCAGGCTGGTTTTCAATGTGATTATCAAAGTGTTGAAAAAGAAAGAAAGAATGAAGCCCAGAAAATATTTGAAGCTATTGGGGAAGACCTTTTTCAAAGACCAATGGGCGAAATCACCCCAATTCTTCAAAATTTTCAAGATGTTTTGACTGGAAAAGTCCCATTTGATCAAGTTCCCAAGAGTCAAGAGGATGATCAATATTATAAGGACCCTCTAGAATGCAAGAATACCTGTGGAAGACCGCAAGGAACCAAGAATAAAAACAAAAATCCAAACAAAAAAGAACCTTCAAGATTTGAAATAATTGAAAGTCAATCCAAGAGAATAGGAAGACCCTTATCAAAATTGACCAGCACAGCAACATCAAGATCACAGCCAAATGTCCCCTCTCCAATTATGTAAGTGGACTCATCTGAATATTCTGAAGATTCTGAGGACTCATTATATAAATCAATTAGTTCATCAGATTCACTACCCTCATCAACTGAATTAAATAAATCAGAAGTCACCCTCAGAAGGTCCAGAATATTGACAATTGGAAGCAAAACCTCACAAAGAAGATCACACAAGCCTCCAACCAGCTTGAAGATATATGATTCAAGTGACTTGACCTGTGAGCATTGTCAAAGCAATTGTCACACAAGTGATGAATGCTCCAAGCTTTTTGTGAGTTTATGATTCTTTTTAAGGTATATTTCTCTTGTTTATTTTGATATTTATTCATTTTTTTACCTTACTTTATCAGATAACTGGCTCAGAAGACTTGCCCAAGTTTATATTGAAATACACCTTCAATGCCATCAATGTCCAGGGTGATGGAAGCTGTGGCTACAGAATAGTGTCCCACTACATTTACAAGACTCAAGATCAATGGTGTGAGCCTTAGAGGTAATTTCATATACCCAAAAGACCACAAATATAAAAAATAACATATTAATATAAATAAAATAAATTTATTTATATTATTAAAATAAAAATAAAAAATATAAATATAAAATTATATTAAAAATAAAAAAATTAATTATAATTTAAAAATAAAATTACTTTAAATTTTGTAAATATAAAATTACATTTATACTTGAAAAATTTAAGTAAAAATGAAATTTTAACAAAATTGTGAAAAAATAAATAAATTTGGAAAAAAGTTAAATAAAATTTATTATAACTTTTTATCCAATAAATAAACATATAAATTTTATTTCACCATTGGATTCCTCATAAAAAATCAGGTGGGGTCACCTCTGAGTGAAATTTTTGTAACTCAACTCTAAATAAGCTTAAATTAAGTTTTTAGTATTTTCAATACAAAAGTTGAAAATCCTCAAAACTTTAATTTAATTCACACCACATGTGGTGTTAACCATCAATTTTTGTGTTAAAATTGAGGTGTTGTGTTTAGTTTAGAAGTTATGAGGAATTGAAGTATTTTCAATTGAATTCAATTGAAATGTCAAAATGTGCGCGTGTATTACATAAGTGAACTTTGATTTACATATGAGGTGTCAATTATTACTGTATTGTACTGTACAATTGAATTGAATTACATATGTAAATTATAAGTATAATACATGATGAGGAATTAAAGGAAAAAATAAATTGGAAAGATTAAATTTGGGGGGGAAAAGGAACTCCAGCTCCAAGGGGGAGCTAGACCCCCAAAATCCTTGCTGACAGGCGGGGGATGTCAAAATTCACGCAAAAGTTCATCACTTTTGGCCTGGAATTGAGTTACAGGGTCTGTGGACTCAATTGATGATGAGGTTTTGATACCAACTGGGGTAGTTTTAGCTGTTGCCAAGAGGGTAAAACTACCCTTAAGATAAAACAATCATAGTAAAAACAGTTTTAACTGGTTTCTACGCCTCTGACACACATTCTGACGTGTTTTGAAGGCTCTAGGCCTGGTATTGCTATAGTAATGGCTGATTTAAGGGTCTAAAATGGCTAAAAATGGCTAAAAATGGCTTAAACCAGCCCTTTTTGGTCTAAACCAGGGTTCAATGATGCCATAATTGGCTTTTCTGTTGTCAGACTGTTTTTCACGACTGAAAAGAGTAAATTTTACTTTTGGAGTAAGAGAATTGATGGCTATAAAAGAATGTCTTCTTTGCCCCACTTTTCTCTTCATGTTAGAATCTTTTCCTTTTATTAATTAGTTTAAAACTGTTAAACCAATCAATCAAAGATTCCAACCACCACTTTTAAATCATTTTAATCCTTTTAACCACGTGAAAAAATCATTATAATCATTGTTTGTAACTCTTATAATCATTTTTACCCCTGAACCACCCCAAAAGTGAATTAAAGCATCTTTCATCACTGTTAACTTTGTCACTTTGTTTCCAAATTCACTCTGGTCACTTTTGGGCGTGTTTTCTCTTTAATATTCTTTTTAAAGACTTTGTTCTTTAATTAATTGCTTGCAGTTCTTTGCTCAATTAATTCCAATTGAAATTGCTCTTGAAGAAATTTCTTTTGTAGCCTTAAAATATCTCTTGTAGAGTATTTTTTGGATAAATTTTTATTGTTGGTAAAACAATAAATCTTTATAATATTATTGTTTTATACTAATAAAGTTATAAACAATAAAATTGGCGTGTTTTCTCTTAAAAATAATATTTCATACTATTTTTAATTGATTTTTACCTTATACAAATTTTGAGGACAGGAAAAGTACTTGATTTTTTAATCAAAGTTTCATATCCACACCTTACATTTGGGGGCCCAGCCGTGATATTTTACCTGTGACATATTTTTTTTACTCTTTTTAAATCTTTTTTCTTATATTGAAAAATTTAAAAACATATAAAAAATACTTATAATTCAAAAAAAACCCATAAAAAATAATTTTTTTTCATATTATAAGTGAGGCTTAAATTTTTATTTCTTTTTTTGAAATATCCTTTTTTTTACTTAATTAATTGGCTTTTTTTCATTAATTTTAGTGTCTGACAACGTGGTAAGACAAGAAAACATTGAAACAGCCTCAACAGTAACCAGCATTATCCCTGCCAGTACTGTCAATTCTGATCATAATAGCACTGTTATTGTGACTCAAAATAACCAGCCTGAACCAATATCTTCTGAATTAATTAACTTGGACATAAGTAATACCCTTCAGAAAGCTAAAAATTTGGCCAATAGTAAGTTTTTTGACGTAAAAATACTATTTTAAGCCTTTTTAACCATAATTATGCCTTCAACCAGATCAGGAGCCAGCTACAACCCCTCAAGCAGCTCCCAAAAAGGTAATAGACGTGATTATGGCAGAGGCCAACCAGGTACAGAAGGAAAAGGGTCAGTTGATGACTTCCAAACAACTAAAATGGGTCATTCTGAAGCTGATAATACCATTTTACCTTCAAAAAGAGCTGACACCGCCACAACAAGCCTCTGTGGACATATACAAAGCCAGCCACAGTGCATACAACAATGCACTCCAATTCAAGGAGTACCAGATCCTTGCAGACCTGTGGAAGAATTGCATGAATTCTTACCTGACAGTAAGAAAATTCTTGGGCCATCCCAACACTTGCAAATTTCTCAATGGATGGCATCCATTGATGGAGAAGAAAAACATGATGCTTTTGACACTAGAATTGAGGAAAAACAACCCTCCACCAGCCAAACCAGTGCCAAAAACAGCCCCAGTGGCCAGCAGCAGCAATTCCAACGTGAAAAAGCAGCCACAAACTCCAAACAAGGGCAAAGGGAAGGCACCAGCCCCAAAACCTTACAGCCAGGGCTACAGAATCCCAAAGATTCAGCAGGATGCCATGGTAAATGTATTTCAGATGGCCAGAACCATGATGGAATTACAGAAGAAGGAGGAAGCCAGATTAAGGTTCCAGAAATGATTTCTGACATATTTGATTCCATCCCAGAGTTGTATAATGCTATAAATGACGTGAAAAAGCATCTTTCTGATAAAAATGACACCATTTGTAACAACATTAAAACAAACAACCTGAGTCTGTGCCAAATTAATGAAACACTTATGTGTTTTGAAAAAGTTTTAAGAACAATTAAAAATTCCAATAATGATAATTCTTCTAATAATAAAATAAATGAACAATCTGCCATTATTAAAGAATTAACAGATAAATATTCTAAATTCAATATTGATGACATAATTGAAACAAGAATTAAACAAGCCATAAATATTATCAAAACAGATAACAAGAAAGTCCTTGATGACATTTCAAATTCATTTACTGAAGTAAAGACATATACCATTGCCTTGAAAAAGTGTTTTGATGCTTCACAAGAAGAAGTATCAAAATTATCAATGAAATTGAATCAAGTCACTGCTGATAATACAAGACAAACAGAGTTATGGCAAGAACTTACACATAAGGAAGACATGTATAAAATTGAAGTAATAAATTTAATACAAAGCTTCCAACATGAATACAGAAATTCCCAAAGGTGTAGCAGCAGTAAAATGAATGACATTGAGCAAATACTGAACACCTTACCAAGAATGTCTACACCTCTAAATCAAAATGAGGGCACAAGAATTTCAAATCCACAAGTATTGGATCCTGATAATTTACAATTAAAAAATGAATTATCCACTTCTTTTCATAACTTGGAACCATCAATGGGCCAAGCACTCTTGAAAGAAGTTCCAAAACTTAAAGAATGGCCTCACTTCAGTGGTGAAGGAGAGTATGACCATATGGAATTCATTAGAGGTATTGACATGATCAAAGAGGATTTTGAATTACCAGACAGATTGGTAACAGCCAGGTTTAACACCTTGTTTACCAGATCAGCTCACAGATGGTACATCAAAATAAGACAAGCACATGGACACCAGAGTTGGACTTGGTGGAAAACCCAAATCATCAACAAATGGGCAAATGATGCTTGGAGGTTTAAAGTTGAAACAGCCTTTGAATCTGCCAAATTTAATGCTGATAAAGACAAAGCTTTACCATGGTTTTGCCAACAAAAGGACAGATTAACAGCATTATATCCTGACATGTCAAAATTTATGATCCATAGAAAAATTCTGAGACAATGTGGAGGTGACTTAGAGCATGCTGTCAAAAGCAGGACTACTGAACAATCTTCAGCAGAGGATATTATCAATATACTAGAAGAAGTAACCACCAGAACCAAAATTGGTTCTAGTAGGGTGAATCTTAAAACAAGGTTTAATACACCTTGGAAAGATTCTGTGGACAAAAACCCCAAAGAAAATTCTAGTAATATTAAATATAAATCTGCAGATACAGTCAGAAAATGCCATATTTGCCAAAGCACCACCCATTTAGCCAATACATGTCCAAAAAGGGGGAAAATCAATGAAATTGACATTGAAAAAGAACCAGATGTTGAAAAAGAAGACATAATTGAAGACAATTCAGATGATAAGTCATCCATATTCTCTGAATCTTCAAAAGATATAGAAAATATCAATGCCACTTTTGACATCATGGAATCTTATTCCCACTTACCACAATTGAGCAATGGTCAAGTTGATTTATCAAAAGTTCAAGATGCACAACTTATGAAGACAAAACCAAACAGAGGAAAAGGTTATACAGCTGGTAACTCCTGTATAACAGAAGTGGTGATTGACAACAAACCCACCAAACTTTTGCTTGACCCAGGAGCCTTCTGCTCTTGTGTTGGAAAATCTTTTCTTAAGACTTGTGTACCAAATTTTGAAGACCAATTGTTACCAATTGATGGTATAAAATTCAACAGTGCAAGTAACCCAATGAAAGCATTAGGAATCTTTGAGACCAATGTCATATTCCCACACATAAATGGGAATTTAAGGATCACAGTTGAATTTGTTGTTATGGAAAATTGCTCTAGTACCCATTTTATATTGGGAAATGACTATTTAATCATGTATGGGATAGATTTACATAATAACAAAGACAGATACTTTACAATTGGAGACAATAAGCGCCAGAAATTTGCCTATTTACCCTTTAAAAGACAAATTACAGTAAACAAAGTATCACCAGTCAACTTAGAGTTAGAGAAATTCAAGTCTGAACAGTTAAATAAGGCTGAAATAAGCCTTCATCTGACTGATAAGCAAGAAAATGAACTTTCTTCCCTTTTGTATGACCACAGAGGAGCATTTGCTACAGACAAAGAACCCCTGGGAGCAATTATTGGTCATGAAGTTGACATCATTCTTAACATTGAGAGACCTTATCCACCACTCTTAAGAAGACCTGCTTATCCAGCAAGTCCAAAATCAAGAGAAGCTCTAGAAATTCATATCAAAGAACTTCTAGACCTTGGTGTAATAAGAAAAGTAGGCCACAATGAGGAAGTAGAAATAACTACACCAGTCATAGTGGCGTGGCATAATGGAAAATCCAGAATGGTTGGGGACTTTAGAGCTCTGAACACTTACACTGTTCCAGACAGATACCCAATACCAAAAATCCAAATTGCCCTTACTCAAATATCTCAAGCAGTGTATATAACCACTATGGATGCCCTTAAAGGATTCCATCAAAATGTAGTAACACCAAGAGCAAGAAAATACTTGAGAATTATTGTTCATTGTGGAGTGTATGAATACTTAAGGATGCCCTTTGGTATCAAAAATGCACCTTCACACTTCCAAAGAATGATGAATGAAATCTTCCCTGAAGAACTCTCAGAGGGATGGTTAATCATTTACATTGATGACATTATTATCTGTTCAAAGACTTGGGAGGAGCACATGTACAGATTATCAAGAGTTTTGACAAAAATCCAATCAGTAAACATGAAAATCTCCTTGAAGAAATGTCATTTTGGATTTAAAGAACTTAAGGCACTAGGACATGTTGTATCTGGTTTGTCCCTTGGAATTGATAAAAACAAAGTTGCAGCAGTATTGTTAAAACCCATGCCTCAGAATAAGAAGGAAATTCAGTCATTCTTAGGTTTTGCAGGATATTACAGGCAACACATTAAAGACTTTGCATCCATAGCAAGACCACTTTATAAGTTGTGTGACAAAGACACAGTATTTGAGATGACTGTTGACAGAGTCAAAGCTTTTGAGTCTCTAAGAGAAGCATTGACCACTGCTCCACTCTTACTGATGCCAGACTTTAAATTGCCTTTCAAACTGTATATTGATGCATCAGGGGATGGACTAGGTGCTGCACTTCACCAAGTTCAGATCATAAATGACAAACCTGTAGAAGGACCAATATGTTTCATATCCAGGCAAATCAAACCAACTGAAGCCAGATATGGAGCAAGTCAAATGGAATGTCTATGCCTTGTCTGGGCCTTAGAGAAATTGAACTATTTCTTAGAGGGATGTGTTTTTGAAGTAATAACAGATTGTACAGCTGTGAAATCACTTTTGAACATGAAAACACCTAACAGACACATGCTCAGATGGCAAATAGCCATACAAGAATACAGAGGCAATATGACTATTGTTCATAAGGATGGGAATATTCATAAGAATGCAGATGGACTAAGCAGATGGCCATTACCAAATAACATTGATAATCCTGCTTATGTTCCAGAAGAAGCTTCACCACAAATTCCAATAGAAGGAATCAGTGTTACAGACTTGAACACCACCTTCTTTGAAGAAGTCAGAAATAGTTACACTCAAGATAAGAATTGTAGCATCTTATGCCAATTACTTAACAAAGACTGTAAAGACAACTCTCTAATACATGCCTTGGATGAAGTATGGAGAAAATCTTATAATGAAGGGAGATTTCACCTACTGGATGGTATAATTTACCACAGAACCAAGCACACATGTGTCATGACAGTTGTAGACAGGTCATTAATCAATCTTGTACTGAAAGAATGCCATGATAGTCCCTTTTCAGGACATCTTTCTGAGGACAGAACAAGAGAGAAAGTAAAGACCTGCATATGGTGGCCAATGTGGCAAAAAGATGTTGCAGAATATTGCAAAACCTGTGACAGATGCCAAAAGGCAAATAAATCCACTGGCAAAAGACTTGGAAATATGATGAAAATCCAAGAACCAAACAGACCTTGGGAAATTGTCCATATGGATTGGGTAACTGGCCTACCACCAGGAGGTGACAGGAGCTATAATGCTTGCCTAGTAATTGTGGACAGATTCAGTAAAACTCCAATCTTTTTACCATGTCACAAAGATGATACAGCCATGGATACAGCTCTTCTGATATGGAATAGAGTAGTTTCATGGACTGGGATATTTACAAATATCATCAGTGATAGAGATCCCAAATTCACTTCAGCTCTATGGACAAATCTTCACCAATTATTTGGCACAAAACTGTCTTTCTCTACAGCCTACCACCCACAAACTGATGGTCTGGCTGAAAGAATGATCCAAACCTTAGAGGACATGGTGAGAAGATTTTGTGCATATGGCCTTGAATTCAAAGATTGTGATGGATTTACCCATGATTGGTGTACTCTGTTACCAGCACTGGAATTAGCATATAAAACATCAATCCATGCTAGTACCAATCAGACTCCTGCTGTTCTAGAAAAAGGATGGAACCCCAAGTTACCCCAAGATTCCTTGAGGAAAGACTTAATTGAAATACATCCCACAGCTGCTAGCTTCAAAGGAATGCTAGACAAAGCTAGAAAGCATTCAGTGAGATGCATGGAGGACTCTTTTGCATATGCTAAAGACAAATGGGATAAATCTCATGCAACTCCAGATTTCAAAGTGGGGGACCTAGTTCTTGTATCCACCACTAACTTCAATAACATCAAAGGATGTAAAAAGTTAAAAGACTCCTTTGCAGGACCTTTTGTGATTAAGGCCCTCCATGGAGAAAATGCTGTTGAAGTAGAGTTATCTGAAGAACTAAGCAATAAGCACCCTACATTTCCAGTAAGCTTGATAAAGCCATACAAATCTAGTGATGCTGAGAAATTTCCCTTGAGGAATAAGATTCCCCAAGTTATACCTCCTATTGAGACATCTGGTACTAAGAAAATAACCAAAGTTCTTAAAGAAAGGAAATTAAGAACCAAGAAAGTAAGGGAATACCTTGTTAGGTACAGTGACCCAACTTGTGAAGATGAATGGTTAGAAGAAAAAGATATACCAGAAGCCAACAAACTCCTGAGGAGATTCAGACACACTAGAAACACCAATATTACAAAGTAATATTCTTTTTTAGGGGGAGGGAATGTGAGCCTTAGAGGTAATTTCATATACCCAAAAGACCACAAATATAAAAAATAACATATTAATATAAATAAAATAAATTTATTTATATTATTAAAATAAAAATAAAAAATATAAATATAAAATTATATTAAAAATAAAAAAATTAATTATAATTTAAAAATAAAATTACTTTAAATTTTGTAAATATAAAATTACATTTATACTTGAAAAATTTAAGTAAAAATGAAATTTTAACAAAATTGTGAAAAAATAAATAAATTTGGAAAAAAGTTAAATAAAATTTATTATAACTTTTTATCAAATAAATAAACATATAACTTTTATTTCACCATTGGATTCCTCATAGAAAATCAGGTGGGGTCACCTCTGAGTGAAATTTTTGTAACTCAACTCTAAATAAGCTTAAATTAAGTTTTTAGTATTTTCAATACAAAAGTTGAAAATCCTCAAAACTTTAATTTAATTCACACCACATGTGGTGTTAACCATCAATTTTTGTGTTAAAATTGAGGTGTTGTGTTTAGTTTAGAAGTTATGAGGAATTGAAGTATTTTCAATTGAATTCAATTGAAATGTCAAAATGTGCGCGTGTATTACATAAGTGAACTTTGATTTACATATGAGGTGTCAATTATTACTGTATTGTACTGTACAATTGAATTGAATTACATATGTAAATTATAAGTATAATACATGATGAGGAATTAAAGGAAAAAATAAATTGGAAAGATTAAATTTGGGGGGAAAAGGAACTCCAGCTCCAAGGGGGAGCTAGACCCCCAAAATCCTTGCTGACAGGCGTGGGATGTCAAAATTCACGCAAAAGTTCATCACTTTTGGCCTGGAATTGAGTTACAGGGTCTGTGGACTCAATTGATGATGAGGTTTTGATACCAACTGGGGTAGTTTTAGCTGTTGCCAAGAGGGTAAAACTACCCTTAAGATAAAACAATCATAGTAAAAACAGTTTTAACTGGTTTCTACGCCTCTGACACACATTCTGACGTGTTTTGAAGGCTCTAGGCCTGGTATTGCTATAGTAATGGCTGATTTAAGGGTCTAAAATGGCTAAAAATGGCTAAAAATGGCTTAAACCAGCCCTTTTTGGTCTAAACCAGGGTTCAATGATGCCATAATTGGCTTTTCTGTTGTCAGACTGTTTTTCACGACTGAAAAGAGTAAATTTTACTTTTGGAGTAAGAGAATTGATGGCTATAAAAGAATGTCTTCTTTGCCCCACTTTTCTCTTCATGTTAGAATCTTTTCCTTTTATTAATTAGTTTAAAACTGTTAAACCAATCAATCAAAGATTCCAACCACCACTTTTAAATCATTTTAATCCTTTTAACCACGTGAAAAAATCATTATAATCATTTTTTGTAACTCTTATAATCATTTTTACCCCTGAACCACCCCAAAAGTGAATTAAAGCATCTTTCATCACTGTTAACTTTGTCACTTTGTTTCCAAATTCACTCTGGTCACTTTTGGACGTGTTTTCTCTTTAATATTCTTTTTAAAGACTTTGTTCTTTAATTAATTGCTTGCAGTTCTTTGCTCAATTAATTCCAATTGAAATTGCTCTTGAAGAAATTTCTTTTGTAGCCTTAAAATATCTCTTGTAGAGTATTTTTTGGATAAATTTTTATTGTTGGTAAAACAATAAATCTTTATAATATTATTGTTTTATACTAATAAAGTTATAAACAATAAAATTGGCGTGTTTTCTCTTAAAAATAATATTTCATACTATTTTTAATTGATTTTTACCTTATACAAATTTTGAGGACAGGAAAAGTACTTGATTTTTAATCAAAGTTTCATATCCACACCTTACAAATGGGCTGATGTCAGAGGTGACTTGGCTGAAGAAATTCAACAAAATCAAGACCTTTATGAAGCCATGAACGCCTTAATTCCCTCAGTATCCTCTTATTTGGACAGAATTGAATGGTATGAGCATTTTGGCCAGGCTCCAAAAAGCAAGTGGATGTCCATGCCTGACATGGGGGATCCAATTGCAAATAAGTATAAAAGACCAGTTTTCTTTTATTCCACAGTCCAATCTTTTTCTGTTTTCCCTTATTTCTGTCCTCCAAATCATAATCCCCCATCTTCATCTGCTTCTTGGATAGCTGTGCTCATTTTGTTCCTTTGGACATAATCATTTCTAAAATTTATCCAGTCCCCCCATTACTGTGAATTGGGAGATTCATTCCCAGCCACAAGCCCTGGGGTGGTCTGATAAATTTAAGAAACACAGAATGTTGTATTTGTCCAATCTTCCTCCCCCTCTCAGAAAAAACCCACTATTTTGGAGGTTGATTCTGATTGATTGAGTTTGGTATATACAATTTATTCCAATTATCCCCCTCCTCAGTCATATTGATTGCTTAAATCCCACCTCAGTCCCCTTTTTTATCAAACATGTGGAACTTTTGTACTTAGAAATAGTCATATCAAACAAGGAAAAAAATCTGAAAAAATACACTTATTTCCCCTGCACTTGCTGTCCCACCAAAACAATTCCCCAAAATCATGGGCTTCTGGTTCTTTATTGTCCAGATTGAACCCTTCAATTTAAAAATAAAATTAAGGAAATTCATAAGTGGGAAGTTATTAAATTAACTTTTTAAAAATAGGCATATTACAATGACAGGAAAAACATCTGAAAAAAAACCCTTTTTGCGCCTTCACTTGTCCCACCAAAATAAAATTCCAAAATTATGGGCTTCTGATGTTTTATTCTTCAGATTGAACCCTTCATTTTTTAAAAAAAATAAGGAAATTCATAAGTGGGAATATTTTAAATGAATTTTTGAAAAAAATATGCCATTTTGGCATATTGGCCAAATTTGTGAAATTTGGCAAAAAAAAATTGAAAAAATTTGTGCATATTGACATTCCAAGTCGGGAAAAATATGGCAAAAAAAATCAAAAAAAATCCTCAAAACTGAGCCTGAGGAATTTTTTTGAACAATAAGGTCACTTACGTGTGTTTACCAACACCCTATTTTTGTTGTTTCACAGTCATAGTGCTTGCTTGAATTTACTGTCTTTGAGCTACTACATAGACTCACCCTGAAATCTCTTCTGAATTATTTTTGAATATTGTTTTATTGTTTGTAATCCAATAAAATGTTAAAATTCCATTGTTTCTAATAGGAGAAAATAACGAAAAAACTATAAAAATAATAAAACAGGATTTTCTTAAACATATTGCATAATCTTAATGAATTAATTCTCATACTGACATTGATTCTTAACTTCTAGGGCTAAATAAGCAATGTTCTTTTCCAAAAAAGATACTTCAAGGTCCTACAAAAACATTGTGTCCTTTTGGGACAAAACCTTATATTCCCTTGGAAGTTTGTTTTGAAGGGCCTCTTTTGGATTAAATGGAACCTTAATTCAAAATTTGGAAAAATATCATAAAATATTTTGTGGGATTTTAAGGCCACCTCACTGGAAAAATAAAAATCAAGAGACTATGCCACTTTGGCCTTGAAATAATTTTGTATGGCCAATTGGGATTTGTTCAGCAGCAATCAGTGTTGATGTAGTGATTTGTTTTCAAGTGTTTGGACATTCCTTGAAAAAACAAAATTAAAAAGGGTTCTGGTATAAGAATGCATGCAAAATTATAAAAACACATAATGAATTCCTTGAGCCCCTTTTCAATCCAAAAAATTTGTATTGGGAAAACACCTGCTAAAATTCCCCAAAGAAGGCCTGACCAATTTTTTGAAATATTTTTTCACATCCCCCAAATGAAAACACACATAAATTCCAAAATATTTTCCACCCCCAAAAAAGCCTTATTTGAAAAACACCATTACAAACTGAATTAATAAAATCCTTCCAAACTAATTTTCTTTATTTTTCCCCCAAAGACCCCATTTTTATCCACAACATTTTCCACCTCTTTTTACTTAACAAATAACCAAAATTCCATTTTCCCCTTCCCTCTTCAATTACTCCTGAACTTCTACCCATTTCTTTCACTTTTAATAGCTTCTTTTGTCTGCTTTCCATATTTGAAAAGGCTCTTGCCTCATGCCATCAACCCCTAATTCCCTCTTTTTAATTTTTGTAATTTTCCTCAACATTTTCCATAAAATGTGTTCCAGAACGCCACTGAAGACCCTTGAGTTTTATTTTCAGAATTTTCATAATGTTTACAAGGGGCAGGCATATGCTGTATTCAGCTTGAGGTCCAATATGACCTGCATTCTGATTGGAATATGTTGTGATAGGTCTGTGACCCCAAAGTCCCACAAAAACTACTTTGAAAAAGCTTGACTTTCCTTTTAGAATTTGTGAAAGAAGAGATTTCAAGAGTACCACTTGGAGTTTTTCAAAATCAAATATCATGAACACCTTCATGACACTACTGGTAATATTATTGCACATCATTATTTCAGAAAAATCAATTAAAAAAAGAAATCTGAAATTACTCAGATGTCTGAATTTGTGCTCATGTGAAGGCGAATTCGATCCTAATTGTGCATTCATAGAGAGACTGACAGGCGTTTAATACTGCAAGATATTTACAACCAAGTCAATAAAATAAAGAAAGAAAAACCTCAAAGCAGAATACCCATTGATTCTCTCATTGACAATCTCAAACAAGCAACTGTTTTGTGGTCCTCTGAAAGGGATACAGAGGTACTCATTGACTCATTGTTTTTTACTCTCCCCCTTCTCAAAAGCATCTTTCAAGCCTTTTTCCATGTACTTCTCATGGATTTTATATATGAAAACAATAAGTACAAAATAACACTTTTCATATTTTTGGATTCAGCTAACCAAATAGGACCCTTTCTGGGGAATTTTTTGAAGAAGGATGTAACTGAATTTTCATATATTTAAGGAAATAGTAATTATATACAAAATTTAATCAACAATACAGATATTTTCCCCCCTCCAGCCCTTGTTATGGATAGGAATGTTTCCTTGAAAAAATATCTTCATAAACGTTTCCAAGGCTCAAAAGTTCAACTATGCATTTGGCACAAAAATAAAGATGTATCTTCCCATTTCATGAATACAATTTGTAATGGAAATTATTTTTAAAGCTTTATGGGTCTTTTTTGATCAATTAAATCACTTTTAATTTTCACCTTTATTTAAGCTCATGTTTTTATTAATTAATTTGGGACTTATTCCTCAGGTTATGTATTTATTAAATTCAATATCCTTAAAGAAACTGGAAGAAACTTCAAATCAAATTGAAAATCCCAAAGTATGGAAATATTTGGAAAATTACGGCCTTCCTCTAAAGGAGTATTAAATTACTTCCTGGACAAACAACCATTTTTTCCTGGGGGTGGGTTCCAACTCAAGAGTTTAAGGTCCTCATACAATTGTTAAGATTTGGCTAAAGGACTACACTGGTACTCTCCTGGAGGCTATTAGAGACCTTCACTTGGATTGTAAGAAACAATTTTTGAAAATAATCAACAGAATTTCCAAATAAAATATCTTCCATACCCATAATCTTTTCTCTCAAACCAGTTCTCTCAATGGCAAATTGTCTTATTATGAACTTCAAATGGTGCTTGAAAATTTCAAAACAAAATTTCCCCCAACAAGAAGTTCATCACCAAATAGAGAAATTCTCAAGGGATACTTGAAAGTGCAAGATCCAACAGCCATTTCACAAGAACCAATGGCTCCAGTTATCAGACCTTCATCTAAAGTGGAATTTGAGCTTACCTCTAAGGATTTTTCACCTTCAATTTCTTACTTTTTTTCAAATTATCTTCTTTCTTGCAATATTCTTCTTCAAATTTCTATGAAGAAGATAATAAAATGTTTGAGAGAGAAAGAAATAATGAAGCCAAAAGAATATTTGAAGATATTTGGGAAACCCTTATTCAAAAACAAATGCCATAAATAACCCCAGCTCTTCAGAATTTTCAAGATGGTTTGAATGGAGAGGTGCCTTTTGATAAAGCTATCAAGAGTGAATAGTATCAAGAATATTATAAATACCCAATTGAATGGATAAAATACCTGGGGAAGCCATCAAGGGGAAAAGATAAAAGTAAAAATGAAACTGAAATAGATCCCCCAAGGTTGAAAATAATTGAAATTCAATCCAGAAGAAGAGAAAGACCTCAATCAAAACTCACAAGAACAGCAACTTCAATATCACATTCAATGGCCCTCTCAACTTATGGAAGTGAATTCATCTGAAAGTTTTGAAAATTCTGAGGCTTCATTATCTTAATCAATTGCTTCATCAGATTTTCTACCCTCAGAAACTTACTCAAATTAATATATCAACTCAGGAGTCACCCTCAGTAGGTCCAAAAGATTGGCTAAGAGAAGAAGAATCTCACAAATAAAGTCCCACAAGCCTGAAATGACTTTTAGTTTTTCTGATGTAATTAATCTAACCTGTGATCATTTCCAAGGAAATTCTCACACAAGTGATAAATGCTCCAAGATTTTTGTAAGTTTTTTTTCACTCTAATGTAGGATTTTTGGCTATTTCAATCTTGATTATTTTTTTGGACCATTTCCTTTGCTACCTGGCTTTAAATAATTTCCAAAATTCATTTTGAAAAATATCTTCAAGCCCAAAAATTTCCATAATCATAGAAGCTGTGGCTATAAAAAAGTATTACATTGAATTCAAAAGACGCAAGATCAATGGGCTTGTGTCAGGGGTGACTTGGCTGAAGAAATCAAAAATAATAAAGAACTTTATAGATCCATGAATACCGTTTTTCCCTCATTAATCTCTTCTTTTGAAAAAGCTAGTTGTATGAATTTGCTGGATGGGCTCCAAAGAGAAAAGAGATATCAATGATTAATCTGGGGGATACAATTGCAAATAAGTATCAGATGCCATTTTATTTATTCCAGAGTCCAATATCCCTCCTTTTTTCCTAATCTCTGTCTTTAAAATGACAATTAACCTATTTTCATATATGTTTTAGATAGCTGTTCTCATTTTTTCCCCTTTTATGTCATCATTTATAGATTTTACCTTTCCCCATTACTGTGAATTGAGAATCTCAACCTCAACCAAAGGGCTTGGGGTGGGCTGATAAAATTAAGAGGCACAGGATTTTATATTTTCCCAATCTTCCTCCCCCTTTCAGAAAACCCACTAGCTTGGATGTTGATTCCTTTTTAAATTATCATTTGCTTTTTTTCTTTTGTAAAAAGTAAAATTCATAAGTGGGAAGTTTTTGGGTTTATTTTTGGAAATATTTGGCCAAAAGAAATTATGAAATAATGTCAGGCTGACTCTATGATGACATAGTAATAATAGTATTCACAACTTTAAATATGACTGTGACATGTATAATTAGTATTAAAAAAGGTTTTAAATAGAGGTGTAAGGGTTTAACTATTGTGGAATAGTGGTGGTGAGTGCTGTTGGAAGCCCTGGGTGAACTCTCACCAGTTGTGTTACTATAATAAGTGTGATCCTTTGGGATATGACCACATATCCAAAAGGGTCACAAGAAACCTTTACAATAATTATTCTTTTGAAATAATTATCTTAAAATAAGTGAAGATTCCTTAAATAGGCATAAAATCTTAATTACCTTGGAATATAATGGGTAAACATGTGAAATAACTTGAACCATTAGGTTCCCTGTGATAAAATACACATACATTATTTTTATGGCATATCTTTAATGTCAATAATTAATGGATAATAAATAAGAATACCATTAAAAAGACATAAATTCTTATTTATCTCAGAAACCAATGAAGCAACATGTGAAATAGATTTTACCATTGTATTTCCCATTAAAAGCTAAATGTATCACATTAATATGTAATATTGATAAAGTCAATCAATATTTAAGGAAATAACCTGAATATATGCATTTCTATGATCAGTGCATATATTCATGGGTTTTGGCTCATATCTCTTAAAATACACATGATAGAGAGTTAAACCAAAAATAAAGTTACCACAAAATTCCTTTAGGAATACGTTTATAAACTTTATTTGAAAATTTATCAAAAAGGCTATAACCTGTAAGGGTTTATTAAAGAAAATTGCTATAGCTGTTGACCACTTTGTTGTGAAAGTAGTCCAAGCTTAAAACAAAGTGGATATTCAGGTTCTACTAGTTCATATGGGAAGAATTATGTATTTTTAATCATTATATCTAAGGTAAAATCCCTTGAAATCATGTTTTGCAAGTTCAAAATAATGAATTTTGACAGAAAAGATGAGCTACAAGAAAAATCATCAAAAATAGAGTTATGATGATTTCATAAAATTCTCTTTGAATCTTAATTATCAAATGATAAGATATAAGAAGCCACCTCTAATTTGCTGTAGCATTTAAAACTTAAAATCCATCAATTATCAAAGTTTCAGATTGAAATTGTTCATTTATGATCATATACTGTAATCTTATTTTAAGTTCAACAGCTATATTAGCGATCAAACTGGTCAATACTATTATATTATGATTAATACTAATAAAATCCACAAAGTGTATGCTGCTCCCAAGCCTATAATGTCATCAAGCTTACAGTTATAGTCATAACTCTAAATAATGGCATAATAATGAGATAAAATGGTTTAATTAAGATTTAATCATCACTAAACCTTAAAATACTGATCCATTCCAGTGGATAACATCTGTAAATGTCTACTAGAAGCCTTATGGACTCTAGGAGGGAGGCGTTTACTATATATAGAGGTTCTTTTACTCTATTTCCCCCTCAGACAAAAGAAAAACATTAGATTATTAAACCAAAGGTAAAAGCCTTCTTCTTTTTATATATAACTGTTATGTATTCAAAGAATCAAGTCCATATTTATTATAATCATCACTTTTGACGTGATTAAATCAATTTTTGAAATTGTTTTTGTTAACTTTCTCTGAAAACCTCTAATTCCACGTAAAAACAAGGATGTTTGTAAGTTCTTTTGATTTTTATTTTGAATAAAATTCAAATAAGGTGCATTGATGTTTTGTGGCATGAAACTATTGAAAATTATTATATTGAGTGTTAAAAGTAGGTCATTTTCTCTTTTTATAATAATTACTCTTTATTATTACTTTTTTAATAACTCTGGAATCAATATAAATAGTATTTATATTAATTCATAACTCTAATATTTGTAATATTATTTTTATAATTTTTTTTATTATTGAAAAACAATGTTTTACACCTTTATCTTTTTTGTAACAATAATAAAGTGCCCTAAATATATTAATTATCATATATTAATTTATCTATTTTATTATATTGATATTTTTAATACATAATTCATATTATTATATTCATTTAATAATATAAATATTTTACACCATAACTGTAAGAATTCTTTATTATTATAGTTAATTTTTATCTTATTCTTTAAATTTCATCAGGACATTAAGAGTACAATAAATCAAACATTAGTAATCTTTACGTATTGTTTCATAGTCAAACCTTACAAGAAGAGCTAAAGAACACTAAGATGAAGTTATACCTGATTATTTTCCAAGGGTATAGCTATTTTTGACACTTGTACTACATAGGAATCCAACAGCAGGATGGGGATCCCTTATCTGGCTGAGAAAAGGCCTCCTTTTAGCCTGAAATGGGGTGGAAAGCTCCTCTAGACCATCCACGTAGAGGAAGTGAAGATTTTTCACTTTGAATTACTGGATTTAGGGCAGAACAAGGCCTTTATACTCTGTATTGGGCTTGGATGTGGTTTTGAAACCACATCTGGGCAATTTTCTGCAATACAGGGTGAGAATTTTAATCTGGGGACCACACATCCCTCTGCTGATGTGTATGACATGTAGAAGGCTGTACAGAACCTTTATGGAACCCTAGTATTGAAGTATAAGCAAGCTGTTTTGTCTATTTGACACCTCATAATCATACATATGGGATAGTATCCCACAGTAAATGTGTATTGGCCAATCTGTGGGATTTTAACCTTAAACCTGCTATAGCTTTGTCATTTTTTAAGATATTGAGCTCAGAGTTTGTCATTTTGTATCTCTGGATGATATCTAGACAATTGTTCCTCAATTTTTATGGGGGAAATTCAATATTGAAAAGTTATTCCAGGTTCAATTTTTGTTATCCAGATATATGAACTTCTCAAAATCTGTATGGAACTTGTTTTCCCCATACCTTTTGCTCTAGATGAGATATGGGGAAATGGATGGCACCATCAGATAGCCCTGATTGTGCCCTTTCTAAAATGACCCCACTTTAGGTATCTTACACTAAAACTGTAGAAGTTAGATGGGAGGTGAATATTTTATTAACCTTTATTTGACCTTATTTTGGCCATACCTTCTGTAGTTTTTGGTTCTAGCTCAATTTGGCTAGTCCCATTGGATAGCCCTGTCTTAGGGCTTCAATTGTAATACCAATTTGCTGGGGCTAAGTCTCTTCCTCTGGATTTCAGATGAGATGTGAAAATTAAGGTTCATTCTCAGTAACTTCTTTGAGCAGAAATAACTTTGTTATCCATTGTCCTATGGTGATGGGACTTGTATATTTTGAAAAAGGCAAGTTTCCCCTTCCTTTTGATATTTTTTGAGCTGGTTTGGCTCAGCTCCATTTTCTGGTGGCATTTTGCTCTACCATTGTTTTATGGTATTTGGCTGTCAAGCTTGTACTCTGGTTTTGACTCACAGGCTGACAAAGATTTAGGGGATCCTAACATCCAAAAATTAAATTGATATGGAGTAACAAATCCAAAAATTTCTTAAAACTTGGCCTGGGAAACTCTTTTTGAGAAAAGAGACACTTATGTGGTTTTACTAAATTCTTACATTCTTTTCTCAGCACACTGAAAAATAAATAAATACAAAAAATTATACAAATTCAGAAGGCTATGGGCAAATTCACATAAATTGTTTCAAGAATTTTAATTTTTATCATTTTCTTTTCATGTGGTATATTTTTCCCCTTTTTAGGGCTTTGCGAGCCACAACAATGTTTTGGGCCTTTTGATTAATGAATCCACTTTATTTCTGTTTCAACCAAATTCATTTCTCCATACTAATCTGAAGTCTTCTTTTGGCTCCTTTGAGCTTAAAAAGGTATTGAATGGAACAGAAAATGTAAAAACTGGAGGAAAAAAGTAGAAAATATGAGAATTTTCGGTCAAATGACGTATTTAATTACATGGATATACAAAATCTTTCTGTGCATTTACCACAAAAAATTGCAAATATTACAGAAATAAACCAAAGTTATATATAAAATCCAAAAAACAAACCAATAATAAACAAATAGAGATAATAATAAATTTAAATAAATATACATAAATATAAAAAAAAATAAAACTATATAAAAAGAAGCAATTATAAATAAGTATAGATATACAAAAAGAAATAAAGATAAATAATAATGAATAGAAATAAATATAAATGAATAAAATTAAATAAAATTAAATAAAATTAAATAAAATTAAATTAAATAAAATAAAATAAAATTAAATTAAATTAAATTAAATTAAATTAAATTAAATAAAATAAAATTAGATAAAATTAAATAAAATTAAATGAAATTAAATAAAATTGAATAAAATTAAATAAAACTAAATAAAATTAAATAAAATCAAATAAAATTAAATGAAATTAAATAAAATTAAATAAAATTAAATAAAATTAAATAAAATTAAATAAAATTAAATAAAATTAAATAAAATTAAATAAAATTAAATAAAATTAAATAAAATTAAATAAAATTAAATAAAATTAAATAAAATTAAATAAAATTAAATAAAATTAAATAAAATTAAATAAAATTAAATAAAATTAAATAAAATTAAATAAAATTAAATAAAATTAAATAAAATTTCATAAAATCAAATAAAATTAAATAAAATTAAATAAAATTAAATAAAATTAAATAAAATTAAATAAAATTAAATAAAAGTACATAATAATACATAATAATACATAATAATACATAATAATACATAGTAATACATAATAATACATAATAATACATAATGATACATAATAATACATAATAATACATAATAATACATAATAATACATAACAATAAATAATAATACATAATAATACATAATAATAATTGAAAGGAAGTTCTTGCTATATGCACACTGTAAAATTGCTACATGCAGCCTGAACATTGAGTTTATGTAGCAAGTTCCAGAATGTTTTTAGAAAATCAATAGACCAAAATGCAAGCTGAGAATTTCTACACACACTGCATTAATTCTCCAGGGGCTTTTGTGCCGAAGAAAATTTTAGTCACATGAATCTCATGTACTCAAAGACCCAAATGAGAGGTAACCTTTTCTCAAATTTCTTAGTGATAGTTTCCAAAAACTACAAAAGAAATTCAAAAATAAACCAAAGAACGTATATGAGACTCTCTCAAACCTCAAAGATCCCGCATTCAAAATACGAACATTTTTCGCTAATCCCACACTTAATTAGCCATGGTATCTTGAATAGAAAAACTCATTTTTTTATTCAAATCCCACATTTCACAAGGCCTCTGTCAAAGAATTTTAATCACTCAACTCATCAAAATTCTAATAATACAGCTCCTTCAAAGCTAAATCCTCAACTTTTCCTACTATTACTCATGCCGAAAAATTCACTCCAAAAATCCTTACTTCAGGACTTGGACTCATGAAATTACATATATGCTTTGAAGCTGGACTCTTATTTTGAAATTGAGGAAGACGTCTTTAATTTAGATTCACTTTGTGAAAGCCATTATCTGAGGCCATGTAGTTTCAATCCTTCACCTTACATAGACGCAGCTAATGACCTCAAACATTTATCACATGAAAAAATAAATCCAACAATCTTGAACCACTCTTATTTCACTTGATAGACTAGTAAAAATGATTAAATATTATCCCACTTTCTATAATTCTCCAACATTCAATAAAAAGGACCTTTAAATTCAATTATCAATTGGTTTATCATGACTAGGGTTGAATGGAAAATTTGCATCATTGGGGAAAATAAGGATGATTGTTCGTATTAGCCAAGGTGCCATTGGGATCTATAAAAACCAAATTATCTCATGTTTACTCAAGCTCAAAAGGGGATTAATCTCATAAACCACTTTACAAAAGAGTACTGAAAACTCTGAGGTCATTCAAGAGAAATGAATTTCTTTATTTATTGCCTTAATATATGGTTGCTCGATATCTTTATCACAAAGACCAGGTAAAGATTGTGAGACTTATTCTGATTGAGAAAGATTTATTTATGATTATTAAATAATTAGTAAATACACAGTTAGTTCTGACTTTCTGGTATAAAGATACTGTAAATCAATAAACCTGGTTTTTGATGTAATAAAGAAGTACATCCTATTGAATGTGGGATGCGCTGGTTCATTGAATGACTCATATTTTTATCAACATATAACCATTGAAAAATATCCCGGTGATTACCACCAAACAGTTAATATCTTCTTTCTGATTCAGTCTATGAAATCTGATAGTGCATAGTCCCGGAATATAAATCTATTTCAGCTCAAAATAAAGACAATACTAAATTTAACTTTTTTTCTTTCAAAATCATGAGTACATATAGAACATGCAATTGGTATCTTCAGAGGACAGTGGTCTTCATTTAGAGAAATTAGAAATTAGATGTGCAAAACACAAGAGGTGGAGGCATTTGTTAAATTAACTGTGAGGTGTTTAATTTTCCGTAATTTATTTTTTCAGCTAGAAGATCAATTTTTCGACCTTTTGAAGGAAGAAGACCCCCAGATCTCCATAATCTACAAGAAATTTCTGGGATGAAAAAAAAAATTAATTTGTCAGAAAGAACAAGACCTATTAAGTTGAAATGTTATAATGCACAGTATATTGATGGAAATTTGAGACAATGTTTTTGTCAATATTTTTTAATTTCCTGTGGAGATGGAATATCTATAGATTCCCGCAATTAATTGATTGAACCAAAAATATTGAGACAAACATTGATTATTTTTTCGTATAGTCATATGGAAAAGAAAAAATGTCAAAATTCAAATAAAAGAGTTTACTGTCAAAATGGATTCAAAAAAGTTTAATAATATATTTCAGAAAACATTTCAAAATGGCCCCTTAAATGAATTGTTTAGGAAGAACTGTGACTATCTTCATATTTTCTCTTTGATTTCATTTTGATATGCGCAATCTTTTAAAATATTCAAGAAGTAATATTTACAAAGGAAAAACCAAAGACAATTTCTTTGTTTCATTAACTTTAAAATACAAAATAGTGGTTTTCTGAAAAAAAGAAGACAAAATTTTCTTAATTTTTTGTAAGTCTATTTTGGAATAAAAACTCATCAAATATATGAAAAAAGAATCAAAGTGGTTACAATTCTTTTCTCCTTAAGTATTTTTTCATCTTGTTTGTTCCTACCTTTTTTCCACTTCAGAAAGTTTCATTTCCATAAATTTCTTGCCCAGTTGGAATACTTGATTATTAATTTTGAAATAACATCAAAAATGAGTAACTGTTTTATTTTTATTGAATTCATGTAATGGTTTTAAGGCTAAATTAAGGATTTCGGATGTTCTAATAACACTTAAATGATACGAGGATGTTCTGCAAACTCCGATTTGAAATTCAGTTCAGCACAATTTAATCCTTGTCTTGATGGGTATAATGGAGTTGGCATCGGAATGAAAGAATCTATTTGAATAAATGAAGAAATTCCATATATTCATTCATTAAGATCATTTACATCTTTCTACAGTTTATTACGAAATCCATCCATTGCTATGATAAAATTTGGAAGACTTCTGAAATTATTCGATTGATTGTTTGGCTATACACTTATACTAAATTCTGTTAAATTGTCTTCATTCATGATTTTTTGATGTTGAATTTCACCTTTTTCACATAAGTATTGAAATCTTTAAGTATTCAAAGATTCATACTTATGTATTTTATTCCACTTCTTATTACCTTCTTCAATATCATCAGTGTTCAATTCACTTCTTGTTGATTAAAATGAAGCAGATTTTTCAAAATTAGAACCTTTTGTAAAACCAACTCCTTTCATGACTCTAGAAAGTAAGTTTTTTTTCTTTATTTTCTATCTCTTAAAATCTAATTTACATAATAATTCAACCAATTATTGAATCTCTTTCAATATTGGATTTATTTTATTTAATGAGTTATTTTGATATATCATTATTGGAAGATATTTGAGTTTTGTTTAATCAATCAATATTTATGAATTTTGATGATCATTCATAGGTGGACTCTTAACAATGCTCTATGTGGGTTTTTTTCTTATTGGTATGATTGAATATTCCTTAAATGATTCACATTTCAATTATAATTTCTCCAAAGAATCGTTTCTTATATGATTAATTTTCCTAGCCTCTCTTGTAATTATTTTGGTTAATTCATTTTAATAATGATTGATGTATGATTTCTCATTCATATTCTCATGATTTAAAGATGTTGTCAAAACCAGTACATTATAATGATTATAAGAAGTTTGGTAGTTTCTTTTCAAATTCTAAGGAGGAGGTTAAAACAAGAAACATGATTGAAGAAGACAAATAAAAATTAAATCCCAATAATTCACCCCTAAATGCAAAGTTAAAAAACTAATAAAAGAATAAAAATAATAATTATTTAAGATGTTTTGGAAAGAAAATTGATGAATTTCTTGAATAAATATCAGAAATGCTATTTTGAAAAAAATAAAGCTTTAGTTATGAACTTTATAAAATATCACAAAAAATCTGTTTAGTTTTTTCTCAAAAAACATCAAAAAAGGTTTCTAGGTGGCTCAGTATTTATGGTTGAAAAAAAACAAAATTATAAAATTGGGAGGCTTCAATACTCTCCCAGGACTTTCTTCAAAAAACCTTTGGGATAAATTCTGAATTGACTCTAGAAGCATTTGGAATTGATTTAGATGATTCTTAGGGTTGAAAAGGCTAAAAGAATTGGGAGGCCAGGGGTTCAATTGGAGGCTTGAGAATGGTGATTAAGATCTTGAGGTGGAGGAGAGTGACAATTATCAGGATAATCTGTGTATATAAAAAAGTAACTCACCTAGTAATATAAAATGAAGTATTAAATTAAATTATTCAGTTGAAAAATCTAATAAAATCAAAAAAAAAATCAAAAATAATTAAGACTTTAAATAAAATTAAAAAAGAAATACCACACAAGTGAGTTGAATTTTGATTTATATTGTTTTGAATGGATGTGGATTTATTGAAATCAAATAAAATATAAAATAAAAAATGAATTTGAAATTAAATTGGATGAATTTTTTTCAAGTGGGGAAGATTGAATTTGTTTTTTTTTCATTTGAATGGAAAAGAAAAAAATCAAATACTACTCGAATTTGAAAACAAATTTGATGAATTTTCTTTTAAAGTGAGGAAGATTGAATTTTTTACTTTTGACTTTAATTGAAAAAGAATCAATTTAATGTTTTTTTCAATAAATAAATTTATTTAACAAATAAAATCTGAGAAATTAAAGTAAAAAACATGTGATATCATTTTTTTCTATTTTTGAAAATCATTGTTTTTAATTCTTTTTCTTTTTCTGGAAAAGGTCTGAATCAATAAAATTCATGTTTTTTTCAAAAATAAACCAATGTAAAACACATCCAGCCCTCAAAAAATCACATATCTTATTATTCAATATCAGTTTAAAATTAATTAAGTCCTGGAATCTCAGATGACAACCTCAAATGTAAAAAGTCAGAAAACAACAGACACAGTTTGGATAAAAAGAATGAAATTATGACTCATTAATTAGATTCAGTATTTTTCCAACCTCCAAAAATGGTTGAGATAATCTCAATTCGGAAATATTGATATTTATATCATGCTTTTTTTCCCTCAACTCCAATCCTTTTTTTCCATTTCTCCTTTCAGAAATTATTTTTCATCACTTTTTTCTCTTCAAATTCCATTTGCTATTGTGCCTGTCTCTCCTCAAAAACTTGGTCTTCCACATTATTCTCATGTTTATATTTTAATTTCATCTCATTCAATAGCTTCTTTTCTTCGAAAATCTTCAAATCTGTGGTTCTTTCTTCCACCCATTTGCGTTTTACCACTCCAATTGGGAATTTTCTCTTGATTTACCTCCCATAAAATGAGAAATGTGAACCTGACAGGTATCATTAAAATTAAATAAATCTTACTTTATTTCCTTTTTTCCAATAGATTGGTGTATGATGTTGAAAGGAGATCTATTGATCTTTTACTACCTCCACGTTTCTCATTCAAATTGAAATTTTATATTCACTTTTTGAATTTAAATGGATGAAATTAAGGCTTTTTGCGGCTATATTTTAAATCAATACGAGTATTAATTAATTTTTGGGTTAGATTAGACACAAAATGGTGTTCTTACATTCTGATAAACCATATTGTTTCCTCTGTTCAAGCAAAATACTGATGTGCATTAGCATAATCTTTTTTCAATCATAAAGTTCCCGAACAGATATTATATGATCAAAAAAACCATGAAAACATCCAATAACACTTAATGAATTCAAAGTATTACCTGAAAAGCTGTATTAGTTTTGTCTTCATTATTTTTAAGTGATTCTACATCTTGAGAATGGTAGGCTTGAATTGGAAGAATATTTGTCTTATTACCAAATTATAAATTCATTTCATAATATCATGGACAAATTCTTTCTAATTTATCAGCCATTGTGTTAAATCCTTTATTTTAATATTCTTTTGTGATAGCTGAACCTGTATTATTTTTTAGCTTTTTTGCAATGGAGTACTTTCTATATGATCTCCATTGGTCACAAATACTCTCTATAGTAAGATTAAATCTGTTATCGGAATTATTATTAACCTAAATAAGAATGGATTGGAGTCCTTCTTTATTTATTTATGGAGGCCTTCCAATGGAGTTTGAACCACTAGCTCCAAAGTAGGAATCAAAATTTGCATTGATCATCAGCCAGTTAATTATAAAGAATTAATTGGATTGTTTGCTTGTTTGAGATTACCCAAACGTTGTAAACCTGCTCCTGTAGATTTAAAAGACGTATTTTATTTTTGATTTGTTTTTTGGGGAGTTTTAAAACCAAAAAAAAAGAATTAACACAAAGAAGCGATATGTAGGGGCTCTGATCAACAAGAAAGTAAATATTCCAATTTGAAACGATTGAGCAAACAGAAAAAAGTGTGAGTCATAATACTTGAAGAAAAATGATGAAAGCTGTACGGAAGGGGGGCTGGGGAACTCAATTGTTTGTGAAATTTCCGGGTTAGGTTTCAAATGTCAACTCATAAATTTTATCAAGAATTAAAAATCCATGTGACTCAGTTGAAAAAATTAGACTTTTGAATATGAAAAACTTGGGGTTTTCCAGGTGTTATTTTGAGCCGAATCCTGTATTATTATTATTCGGTATTTGGCATGTTTTAGAGGTCCTATTATATAAATTCATATTATTATGTTAATATTTGGAATACATTTTGATTGATGAGCTCCTCATAGATGAGACCAAGTTTCATTGATAAAGGCTTAAATATCTGGGAGTAAGCTTGATCTACTTATGGGAAAGATTGAAATTTGATTTTGGGGAAATAGTAAACAAAATTGATTCAGTTAAGCCATATGAATTCTATTCTCTGGCTTAAGCCCAATATCAAATTTCCGTGGATTGACTATTCAAAATTTAAAATCTAACAAGAAATTTAATTAAATTAATGGAATAATCTTGATAATTTTAACAAAAAGAACTATTGAAATTATTTCTCATTTTAAATAACTCTACTTCAAATATATGAGATACTTTCAATATTTGTCACAGTAAGTCAAAGCTACAAGATCATATTTTGCACTGTGTTTACTATAGAAGGGCATGTATGTTTTATTTATTTCTTTTTTGAATGTTTTATTCTTCATTTATTATTACCAGAAAACTAAAAAGTGAGAATCTTAATCCAAATTTTTTTTACCTTTTATAAACATTCTTAATAGATATTTTGATGGTATTAATTATATTTCAAAATTGAAATTTATCTTAGAATTAACATATATGTAAAAAGGCACAACCTTTCTCAACAGGACTAGGTTTAATTTGTCTATTTTATTAATTGAATGGGAGCCTAATAGTTATATTACCCAAAAAAATCAATAAAAATGCAAATATTTAAGACTATAGTGTCTTACATGCCCCAATTCCTCTCTTTCTCTATTTTATTCTGTGAGCCTTAGAAGTACTTTCATATACCCAAAAGACCACAAATAACAAAATAAGATATAAATATAAATAAAATAAATTCATTTATATTATCAAAATAAAAATTGAAATATAAATACAAAATTATATATAAAAATAAAAATTTAATCATAATTTAAAATAAAAATCACATTAAATTTTGAAATTGTGAAAATGTATTTTTACTTAAAAAAATTAAGTAAAAATGAATTTTGAATGAAATCAATGAAATTAAAATATTTTTGGTAAAACGTTACATAAAATATATTATAACTCTTTATCCAATAAATAAACTTAAGAAAATTACTTCACCCTTTGATTCCTCATAAAAAATAAGGTGTGGTCACCTCTGGGTAAAATTTCTGTAACTCAACTCTAAAAAAGCTTAAATTAAGTTTTTAGTAGTTTCTGTAAAAAAGGTGAAAATCCTCAAAACCTTAATTCAATTTGCACCACAAATGGTGCTAACCATCAATTTTTGTGTTAAAATTGAGGTGTTGTGTGTAGCTTAGAAGTTATGGGGAATTGAAGTATCTTCAATTGAAATGTCAAAATGTGCACATGTATTACATAAGTGAACTGTAATTTACATATGAGGTATCAATTATGACAATTGTGTACTGTAAAAACTCAATAGACTTGTATGTGTAAATTACAAGTGTATTTAATGATGAGGAATTAAAGAAAAAACAAATTGGAAAGATTATGTCAGCCTGTGACTTAAAACCAGAGCACAAGCATGACAGCCAAAATACCATAAACCAATGGTATAGCCAAGATACCACCAGAACATGGAGCTGAGCCAAATCAGCTTAAAAGTTATCAAAAGGAAGAGCCAACTCACCCCTTTCTGAAAATATAAGTCCCATCACCATAGGACAAAGAATAACAAAGTTATTCCTGCTCAAAGTTATTGCTGAGCATAAACCTTAATTTTCACCTCTCATCTAAAATCTAGAAGGAGAGGCTTAACCCCATAAAATGGGTACTCAAAATGAATCTCTAAGCCAGGGCTATCCAATGGTACCAGACAAACTGAGCTATCACCAATATTACTGGAGTTATGGTCAATTTCAGGCCAAATAAGGGTGAACAAAACATTCACCTCTCATCTAACTTCTACAGTTTTAGTGTGAGATACTTAAAGTGGGGTCTTTTTGGAAAGAGCACAATAAGGGCTATCTGCTGGTGTCATCCACTTCCCCGTATCTCAACTACAGCAGAAGTTATGGGGCAAACAAGCTCAATACAGCTTTTTGCCGAAAACACACATATGTACAAAAATCTTGTACATGGCATAACTTTGCCATATTTAATTATAACCATATCAAATAAGGTACCATTGTGTAGAGCACATACAGGGCTACACACGGGTGCAGCTTTGAGGCTGATATCTTAAGAACTGACAAAGGTGTAGCTGTTTTAAGGTCAAAATCCCACATTCTGACCAATACAGCCTTACCATGGGATAATATCCCATAACCATGAATATGAGGTGTCAAATGGACAAAGAAGCTTGTTTTTACTTCAATAACTCATTTTTCAGTCAATAATGGGGTCCCATACAGCTTCTGTACAGCATTCTATGTGTCATACACGTCAGAATCAGGCTGTGAGGTCCCCAGATGAAGGTTTTCACTCTGTATTGGTGAAAACTGCCCAGATGTGGTTTCAAAACCCCATCTGAGCCCAATACAGGTTGTACAGGCTGTTTTCAAACCACAAGCCAGTACTAGAGAGTGGAAAATCTTCACTTCCTCTATGTGGAAAGGTCTAGCACCCTTTCCACCCCATTTCAGGATAAAAAGGAGGCTTCTCACAGCCAGAATTGTCTCCTCATCCTGCTCTTGAATAACCTACATAGTAAACTGTCAAAAACAGTTTTACTCTTGGTTAATAATCAGGGTCAATTCTAAATCTTAATTATTTTAGTCTTTTATTATTGTAACCCAACAGATAAAGCTGCACCCAGGGCTTTCAACAGCGCTCACCACCACTATATCATATATATTAAAGCCCTTTTAATCTTAAATCAAATCATCTTCAACTCTTATAAATCTTTTTTAACCATTTTTACTGTGTCACAAACATAGTTAAAGTTGTAACTAGCCTATTTACACCTTTATCATAGTTTCATCCTGACATTTTGGGGGCCTGGCCGTGTTTTAAACTTTTTTTTGGACCTTACAAGTAATTTTTCTCTCTTATTCTTTATTTCTGACAATTGTTTTATCTTTTTAGGCATATTTTCTTTTGAAAGTATATATTTTATATATATTTTTACTTTGATACTCATATTATAAGAGTACTAACCACGTGGTTAATACCCACCAAAACCTTTATTTTTGGCGTGTTTACATATAAAAACACATAAGCCATCAATAAGTCCTGTCTTCTTGATTGAATAAGGACACCTCTGACTGAAATACCATCAGTTGAGGCGCGGTTAAGTGTATTGTTAACTCAATTACACTTATACAGAGCCACTTATTCAGATTACACTTGAAAACCACAAGTGTATCTGTGGGATACTGGCACACAAACAGTGTGACAGGGTACCAAAAGTCGTAATTCTGACATGGAATTGTTGATTCAATTACACTGTCATTATACAGGGCATATTGTAGTAACATACAAGCCCAGAGGCCAGTCTTAGACGTGCAAAACCAGCATTTTTGAGAATTCTTAACTGACATAAGCCCTCTTTTTCCTACCTTTATTCAGTGGAAGAAAATTACATCCCACTTGAGACCCAGTCACAGGCCAACACACCAGTGACACCCTCAGAACCAGAGGGCAGCAAGGGCAAAGGATGAGGCACAGTGAAGGTCTCATCACAGCCAAGAAGTGGACTCCAATAGCCACTCAGATGAGTAGAAAACCACGAAACTCTGCATCAATACAAGGTAAACCAATTGTAACCACTTTTACAGGAAAAATTACAATTATTAAGACAGTTGTAACCTCCAAAGGCAAACTGCCCAAATCAGCAGATAACAAATTTGTACAAGGCACAGTCAAAGGTATATACCCTAAGAACATGAAGTTTTTGAGTGCTTGCAAACACTGATATGTCCCCTGTATACCTCAGAGACCTTGGCTTCCAAAGGAACCAGCCAAAGGACAGAGAAGGCTTGTCCAGAACCAAAAGACCTGGAAGTGGACAACTTGGACACAGTGGTGGATGGCAAAACAATGAGGGAGATAATATCAACCTTGCCATTCACACTCCAATTCAACAGGAACCTCAAACCAGAGGACTGGAAGGATATGGATCAAGTTCTTCAGCTCGGCCAACTCCTCAAAGATTCATTTCAATGGGGCATGGAAAACAAAAGGTTCAACCTGGAAAGTCACTGGGCAGAACTTGGAGCAAGTTTCCAGAAGATCTGTCTCAAAGAGATAGACTTCAAAGACTTTATGATAATCACCAAAGGTTGGAATCCTACCAGGCAGTTCAGACTCCTGGAGGCAAGGGCACAGAGGATAAGGGAGAATCAAGCCACTATCCAAGCTATAGAAGAACAGTTAACCCAGACAGGGCCTACTCAGATTCCGTCAGGCTCACAAGGAGCAGGCCAAATCAGCTCTCCAGTGGCTTCACACCATTCAGAAGCCAGAAGATCAGTGGCCAAGAGTCACCATTCTTCACAATTCCAGGAAGGTTCCAGGAGAAGACAAGGAAACAAGGGCAAGAACAAAACCTCCTTCAACCAGAGGAGGAAAGAGTCAGCCCCATGATCCAGAAGCTGTTAGATTTGGTGAAAGAAGTACACAAGAAGCCTAAGTAGTTGTAAACCACTCTAGAATCAGTAGTCCTAGTAATAGAAACATTACCCCCACTCAGATTGAACACAACATTGTCACACCTGAGAGTAACTTAAACAGTGATGCACTGTGGTTACAAATGTCCCAATATGATGAACAATCTGAAAAGCAGTTTGCAGAACTTGAAGCTGGCCATGAGAGGATGAAAAAAACACAAGCCTCCTTGGAACAGATAGTGAAGACTCTTCAAGAAGGATATTCTCAATTGAGCAAAGCCTCTGAAGAAACCAACAAAAGACTGAATCTAGTCTTTGAAGAGCAACACCACAGCAAAAGGGACAGGCATTTTCTGGATCAAGACATTAACAAACTTTTTAAGGTCTACCATAACTTGAAGCCCCATCCACAAGGCCAAGTTATGGATAATCCATATCAACCAGATGCCATGTTGATCAATAAGGGAAGATCTCCATCACAGTACCAGGATGGAGATGGCATGTCTTATTCAGAGAAGGAAGCCTTGAAACAGCTTCCTGAGGCCTCAGGCTGGCCCAAATTCTCTGGATCAGGATAATATGTTCATATGGAGCTCATAGATTATATTGATGGACTCTTTATTGATTTACCAAGCATACCAGATTACTGGATCACTGCTAGATTAAATACAGCATTTAAAGGTCATGCTGGTATATGGTACACTGAAATGAGAGAAATCCATGGCAGAAGAAACTGGCCATGGTGGAAGAGTCAAATAATCCAAAAGTAAAGTAATGGAACTTGGATATGGCAGAAGACCATTTCATTTGAAAATGACAAATACTCAGTGGACAAAGATCCATATGAGTGGTGTCTTAGACAGTCTAGAAGACTTAAAGCCATTGATCCTCAGATGAACATCCAAATGAGGAATCACAAGCTTCTGACACAACTGCCAGGAGAACTAGAGCATGCAGTAAAATGCAGATGCAACCAAAATTGAACTCTAGATGACATTTCCAATACCTTACAAGACATAAGGAAAAGGACTAATATAGGGAAATTCACCCCATATAAGAGGAGTGGTTTCAAAAAGAAACAACCTTTCAGGGTAGAGCTTAACAACAAACCCAAAGAAAGAGTGGCATAAGTGGAAAAGAAGAGAAATTCTTGTCACAATTGTGGTTCAACAGACCACTATGCCAACAACTGTCCAAAGGCAAAGAAAAAAGTCTATGTCATTGAGAAAGTCCCAGAGGAAGAATCCCCAACAGAGGATTCTGAATCAGACTCTATGGGTGATGCCATCAGAGAACAATGTGATGCTGAACAGGACCCAAGAGAAGAATTTCTAGTGGAGTACCAAGGGGAAACCCCACTGGAAATTCAGGACATACAGTTGGAAGCAGGCATGCCACAAGATACTGCCAACAAAACCTTGTGCAAACATACACAAGATGCCCAAACATTCCTGGTTACACCAACTAAAGGAATGGCATATATACATGTAACAGCCACAAAGATGACTATCTGTATTGACAATGCTCAGCACCCACTGATAATTGATAGTGGAGCACACTGCTTCATAGTGGCCAGAAATTATCTTGATAACCACTTCCCAAATTGGGAAAAACAGCTCTTGCCCACTAAAGCAAAGAACTTTACAAGTGCATCAGGGAAGATGACTTCCATTGGGACAATTATCAAAGACATAATTATACCCCACAGGAAGGGTAATATCAGACTCAACCCAGAGTTTGTAGTGCTTGATGATGCCCACATCCAAGGGTTTTTACTGGGAACATATTACCAGAGGATGTATGGAATAGACATTTACAACAGTAAAAATAGGCACATCACCATTGGTACTAACAAGGAAAAGAAATTTTCACTTGATATATACCAGATATCTTCTCAAGATCCACTGGAAGACCTTCTGAAGGAGTTCAGAGAGGGACAGTTTAGCAATACCCTCACCAGTAAACAGAAACTAAGTTTACTGAAGATTCTGAGAAAGAACAGACCAGAATTTGCCATTGGTGAAGAACCATTAGGCAAGATCAAAGGCCATGATATAGATGTCAGCCTGTGACTCAAAACAGAGCACTAGCATGACATCCAACATACCATAAATAATGGTATGACAAGTATTGAACAAACATAGTCAATACAGGTAATAATTAAGAGAAAACAATCCTCTTATATTAAACACCAACCTTATCCAAACAGAATAAGGAAACCTAGAGGAGAATAAACAAGTCAAAACCCTTATTTTCACCTCTCATCTAACTTATGCATATTTAAGTTATCCTATACCAAAATGGTATTTTTCTTAAAGCTCACATAGAGTGCTACACAATGATATCATCCATGTTGTTGTAACACCACTACAACTGGAGATACCATATAACCTCATTTTCAAAACCAAGTCCCCCTGAAAGTCAAAGAGGGCTTGTACAAAACTGTACAAAAGTATAACCAAATTAAAGATCTCAACAAGAGCTTTAATTTGAGACACCTTAGACCTCTGTATCTCTTAAATTGACTGAGGGATCTTGGTTCAAAGGTTTAATAACCAAAATACAGATATTCTGAAAATAAGAAAATAAACAAACCCCTGTATCTTTGGCATACACTCATACAACTGTACAGTGTCATATACCAAACTGTAGGGCTAATCAAGCCCTACAAAGCTGTATCACCAGAATACAGATATCTTCCAAATTGAAGAAGATATCTAGCATGGAAGTTTTTGAAGCCTCATACTGATGTACAAAATTACATCCAAAAACTTAAAGCCCTTATAACTTTTGCTATTTGCAAGAAGGGTAAGCATGAAGCATACCAAATTGAAGAGCTCATTAAGCCCTTCAATTCTGTGCTCTTAGTTTCTTGATATCTCAAAAACTGACTGAGATATCTTGGTTGGAAGTATTTTGACCAATACTGGTCTGTACCAAACCTGTACCAACCAGTACAGCCTTGATACTTAAAATAATGGTTATTTAAAGCTTAAACCCGCCCAGAATGACCAATATTTATCATACAGACACCAGAACAACGTCATCCAAGTGTTGACGTGGCAGGTGAAAAGTTTTTTCACCCTGTATTGATCCAGAATGATCATTTGTGGTTCCAAAACCACAATTCTGTCTATATTGACGTCAGAATTGAGGATCTAGAACCACAGACTGACCACTGGAGTGAAAATTTTCACTCCTCTGACGTGTGAAGAGTTAATGACTCTTGACAGTCTTGGAAGATATAAAAAGGAGGGTTTTTTCCTTGAAAACCCATCATCTTATCTTACCTTACCATTATTCTTACGTGACAAGACTGTTATTCATCAGTAGTGTCCTTAGAATTATTTAAGATATAATTAGAATATAATTATTGTAGTGTTTCTTTACAGTCAAAGATATTAGAGCATTGCAACCCAGGTCCTCAATAGACTCATCACCACTGTTACCACGTAGCAGTAGGACCTGAAGATTTCATTTTTTATTTATTTTGACGTGTCACAGTCATAGTACTAGCTTGTATTTACTATTTTTAAGCTACTACATAGACTCACCCTGACATTTTGGGGGCCTGGCCGTGGTTTTTCAACCTTATTGGACGTGTTTGAACTGAATTAGGCGTAAAATTCAGTCATTTAAAAGATATTTTACTAACAGTAAGTAAAATTTTGAAGTTTTTTCATCTTTATCATTATTTTCTTTTAGAATCATATACTATATATACAAATTTTTCCTCCAAAAAATATATATTATAAATATTTTTTGTTGAGAGTAAGAGTACATATCCTCTTTTTTTATTATATTGCAATAATTTCCACGTAATTTGATAATAATACAACAGTATTATTCAAATTTCAATAAAAATAATAATATACAAACAGTATATTATTCATTTTACTATTATTTTTCACCAAAGTGCGTGAAAATTAATATAGAAACAATTTATTAATAAATAATTAATAAATATTAAATAATAAAATAATTTTTTATTATTTATAAGGAATATTTTAATTAAATATTTCCTTTAAAACAAGATATCACTCAAATTGACGTGAAAACTTGTAATTAAATTGATATTTTTAATCAATATCAAGGGTTATAATAAATATTATTTATAATATTTATAATAACAAATCAAATTTATTATAATTTAATAAATTTGACGTGTTTATATAAAAACACAATAATATCCAAGTGAATCATTCACAAAACACTTGGATATTACAGTTTTCACTTATAAAACATAAGTGAAAAACTCAAAAACTGTTATTTTGCAATAAAAACACATAAAAACAATAAAAAAAACATAAAAAAAAAAAAAAAAAAAAAAACCTCAAAAATTTCGAAAAATAACAGTAGAATTGAATATAATCATTTTGTTTTATCATAAAATACTGATATACAATCTGAAATATCTTTTCTGAATAGTGGAAAAAGACTATATTCCACTAGAAACCCAGTCACAAGGAAATCCATCTGTGACAGCCTCAGAAGACAGAGAGGTGCTGCCAAAAACCAAGGGCAAACAGAAAAGACACAGTGAAGTGACAATCAACTCAAAAGATTGGACACCAATAGCCGTGCCAAGGGCTAAAAAACCCAGAAAAGCTCCAACAAAACCAGTTGGATCACCAAAACAGATTGAGAAACAGAAAATCACTGTTATCAACCCAGTTGTAAACTCTAAAGGCAAATTGCCAAAGAGTATAGACCATAAATTTGTACAAGGGCCTGCTAAAGGTAAATAAACCTTGAAGAATACAACATTTTTTATTGTCTGTCATTTTTTAACATTGGTAACATGACACCTCCACTTCTTAGAGATCTTGGATTCCCAAGAAATCAACCAGAACACTGGCCAAGAAGACACAGAGGAAGAAGAACTGGAGCAAATGACCAGCAAAGGACTTACCATCAGGCAACTCCTGCCCAAGGTCTTGTTCCAAATCAAGTTCAACCCAGAAGTCTAACCAGGAGATTGGACAGATGCAGAACAGGTCCTCCAAATACACAAACTCCTGAGAGACCTCTTCACATGGAGCATGGAGAACAAAATGTTCACTATGGCAGCATCATGGGCAGAAGTGGGGATAACAACCCAGAAGATCTGTCTCAAGCAAATGGCTTGGATGGAACGTATGACAGAAATGCAAGGTTGGAATCCCAACAAGAATTTCAAACTCTTAGAAGAAAGAGCAACCAGAATCAAAGAGAACCAGGCAGCCATACAAGCCATAGAGAGATCTTGGCACAAGGAAGAGCCCAGTCAGATTCAGGTACCCCCAGAAATGGAAGGAGAAGTCCCATCTTCCCCACAACAATCCAGCAGTTCCAGGCCCTACAAGCCAAAGGAAACTTCATCCAAGGCTCCCCAACCCTTCCAGGTAGTTTCCAACAGGAGAAAAGGAGCCCAAGGGAAAAACAAAACTTCTTTCAACCAGAGGAAGAAAGAAGCAGACCCATTGATGAAAAAGCTGATGGACTTAGTCCAAGAAGTACACAAAAGCAAGAAATAGTTGTACCTACAAATAGTTTTGATAGTTCTGACTCAATAGACCCAGAATTAATGACTGAAACTACAATCCACACTCATGAGTTTGAAAACAAATTCACATGGACCAAATTGGCCCAATTCATGGATTGGACATATGAAACCTCAGGAAAAATGAGGACAGAAATGGAAACATTGAAAGAAGAAAATGCTTTCCAAGCAACAGTCATTAAAGACTTAAATACAAATCTGGCCAAAATTTGGACAGAATTTGAAAAAACTAACAGACAGTTGAATTCAATTCTAGAAGAACAACAAACTGTGAGGAGGGATCTGAGGAATATCCAGCAGCAGCAGGATAACCTTGACAAAGAAATTGATTACCTCTATGACAGGGAAGACAATCAATACCCTCCAACACAAGGTCAGCCTACTACCTCTACAAAATTGAAAGAAGAGGATAAAGACTATGACCAGGAACCTGAATATCAGATTCCAAAGTTAAGATCAGAGTCAGTGTACCAAGATGGGGAAAATCTCAACTATTCAGAGAAACAGGCACTAAAACAGTTACCAGAAGTAACAAACTGGCCAAAGTTCTCAGGAATTGGGGAATATGACCATATGGAGATCATTGACTATATTGATGGACTCTTTGTTGATGTCCCAAAGATACCAGACTACTGGATCACAACAAGACTTAACACAGCATTCAGAGGCCATGCAAACATATGGTATACTGAGATGAAAGAAATACATGGCAGGAAAAGCTGGCCATGGTGGAGGAACCAGATTATACAAAAGTATAGCAATGGTAGTTGTATCCGGCAAAAGACCATGTCCTTTGAAAGTGATAGATACTCCACAGAAAAAGACCCTTATGAATGGTGCCTCAAACAAACAAAGAGGCTAAAAGCTATTGATCCCAATATAACAATAGAAATGAGAAACCATAAACTCCTAACAAAATTGCCAGGAGATCTAGAACATGCAGTCAAATGCAGATGCAACAACATCAGCAGCATTGATGACATAGCAAATGTCATACAAGATGTGAGAAAGAAAACCTCCATAGGAAGGTACACATCCTATAAACCAAACTTCAAAGACAAGAGGTCTGAAGTTAAAGAGACAAACAAAGAAAAAGGGAAAGAAACCCCAAAAAAGAAATATGTGTGCCACAACTGTGGATCACCAGACCACTATGCCAACAATTGCACAAAACCAAAAAAGAAAATATATGCAATTGATGAAGAATCAGAAGAAGAACAAACAGGTGAAAAATCTGATTCTGACAGCATGGGAAATGGTATGAGAGCAGAATCACAAAGTGAACCTGATACCATGGAAGAATACATAGTGGAATGCAATGAAGAAAGTTCACTTGACATACAAGACATTGAATTGGATTCAGGAATACCACAAATAACAACAGACAAAGAGCTCTGTAAGCACACACAGAATGCACAAACATTCCTGGTAACCCCAAATAGAGGGATGGGATTCATTCATGGAACACCTACAAAATTGAAAGTTTACATTGAGAACTGTAAACACCCAATGATCATTGACACAGGAGCAAGTTGCTCCATAGTGGCAAAAGAATACTTGGAACAACACTTCCCCAAATGGGAAGAAGAGATAATCCCAACAAAAGCTAGAAAATTTAAAAGTGCATCAGGCAAAATGCACTCACTGGGGACAATAATCAAAGAGATAATTATCCCACACCAAAAAGGAAACATCAGACTGGAACCTGAATTTGTAGTTCTGGAAAATGCACATGTACAAGGATTCTTACTAGGTACAGAGTACCAAAGAATGTATGGCATGGATATTTGCAATAGTAAAAACAGATATCTTACCATAGGTACAAACAAAGACAAAAAATTTTCCTTTGACATAAATCATGTAACAAATGATAACACCTTGAAAGAACTAGTGGAAGAATTCAAAGAAGCTCAATATGGCACTCAACTCACCAGTAAAATGAAACTCAACTTACTGAAAGTATTGAGAAAACATAGAGAAGCTTTTGCAATAGGAGATGAACCACTAGGAAAAATCAAAGGACATGATATAGAATTATATCTAGATGTAGAAAGACCATATCCACCTATGCTTAGGAGACCACCATACCCAGCCAGCATGGAAACTAGGAAAGAAATTGAGAAACATATTAATGAACTCCTAGAAATGGGGGTAATAAGAAAAATAGGACATAATGAGATAGTAGAGGTCACTACACCAGTCCTTATAACTTGGCATGATGGTAAATCCAGACTATGTGGTGACTTCAGGGCTTTGAATAATTACACCAAAGCAGACAGGTACCCCATCCCAAGGATACCACATGCACTAGATAAGCTAGCAAAAGCCAAGTTCATTACAAAAATGGATTGCATGAAAGGTTTCCACCAGAATGGGGTGAAACCAGATTCCATCAAACTGCTGAGAATTATATGCCATATGGGCATATATGAATATACTAGAATGCCATTTGGCATTAAGAATGCACCAGCCCATTTTCAGAGGATGATGGATACCATATTTCAAGATGAAATTATGGAAGTGTGGATGGTAGTGTACATTGATGATATCATAATATACTCAGAAACATGGGAAGACCATGTGAGGAAAATTGATAAAATATTGGGAAAATGTACACCAATCAACATGAAGATATCTCTTAAAAAATGTAACTTTGGACAGCAAGAACTGCTAGCCCTAGGACACAAAGTTTCAGGTTTGAGTCTAGCTATAGACCAAAATAAAGTTGCTGCAGTACTGAAGAAACCAGTACCAAAGAACATTAAAGAAATGCAATCTTTTTTGGGCTTTGCTAGTTACTACAGAAGCCACATAAAAAACTTTGCACACATCACTAGTAGTCTATACAAACTGTGCTCAAAGGATGTAGTCTTTGAAATCACCAAAGAAAGAAGGGATGCATTTGAGAAGATCAAACATGAACTGACCAATGCCCCTGTCCTGATGATGCGTGATTTTGAACTACCATTCAAACTATATATAGATGCAGCATGTAGTCAAGGACTAGGAGCAGCACTACACCAGAGGCAACTAGTGGATGGAATACCCAAAGAAGGGGTAATTTTCTATATATCAAGACAACTGAAAGACTCAGAAACCAGATATGGAGCTACTCAGACAGAATGTCTCTGTTTGGTATGGGCATTAGAGAAACTCCACTACTACTTAGAAGGAGCAGTATTTGAAGTTTTTACTGATTGCACAGCCCTCAAATCACTGTTGAACATGAAGACAACAAACAGACGCATGCTTAGGTGGCAAATAGCCATACAAGAATATAGAGGGAATATGACTATCATCTATAAAGAAGGGAAAAGTCATACTAATGCAGATGGCCTCAGCAGGTGGCCACTGAAAAATGACCAAGAAAATCCAGCATATGACCCAGAAAATGGGGCCAAAATACCCATACAATGCATGGAGATAGATAAGAGAAAGAACTTCAAACTATCAAACTGGGCATTGGGGAATGATCCATCAAACCCAGCACAGAGCTTTGGAGAGAGCAAAGAGATACCCATACTGGGAATCAGCTCCTCTAATCTGAACACAGAGTTCTTTAGCATAGTACAATCATCATACAATAAACACAAACAGTGTAGTATATTGATACAACTATTAAAACAAAAGTACAGGAGTCCTGAACTAGAAAGCCAATTGGAAGAGCCATGGCTCAAAAACTTCAGAGAGAATAGATTTTTTCTGATAGATGATCTACTATACCATAGGGAAAAACACACAAGTGCCCTGGTAATAATAAATAGAGAACATATTTCCCTGATACTACAGGAATGCCATGACTGCCCATACATGGGACATATGAGTGAAGAGAGAACTAAGGAAAGAGTCTTTAGCACAGCTTGGTGGCCAAAGTGGGAACAAGACTTGAGTGAATACATCAACACTTGTACCAGATGCCAGAAAGCCAACAGAAGTCATGGCAAAAGATATGGATTACTCCAGAGTATAGAAGAGCCCAAACATTCCTGGGAAATAATAAACATGGATTGGGTAACAGGCCTGGTCCCTGGAGGGAAGGACAGCTTTAATGCATGCCTAGTAGTAGTAGACAGGTACAGCAAGAGTGTCAGATGTCTCCCCTGTCACAAAGAGGACACAGCAATGGACACAGCCATATCGTTCTGGAACAATGTGATAGCTAACTGTGGAGTTCCAAGAATCATAATTACTGACAGAGACCCTAAATTCACATCAGAATTTTGGACCAATCTATATGAGATGCTGGGAACCAAACTAGCATTCTCCACAGCTTACCATCCACAAACAGATGGTCTAGCAGAAAGAATGATCCAAACATTGGAAGACATCATTAGAAGGTTTTGTGCATATGGCATGGAATATAAAGACAATGAGGGATATACCCATGACTGGGTAACCCTCCTACCAGCTGTACAATTGGCATACAACACAAGTGTACACTCAGTGACAGGAAAATCCCCTGCCACATTAGAGAAAGGATGGAACCCACTACTCCCAGTAGACTACTTGAAGAAGAACCTCCTCTCAGTACACCCCACAGCTATGGACTTCCACACAATGTGGAAGACTGCCTGTGAAAAAGCAGAGCAATGTGTGGCTGAAGCCAAATTATATAACAAACAGAGATATGACAAAAGTCACCAAGAACCTGATTTCAAAGAAGGAGACCAAGTTCTAATCTCAACTCTCAACTTAAACAACCTAAGAGGACCCAAGAAGATGAGAGACTCATTCATAGGACCATTCACCATTATTAAATTAATAGGAAAGAATGCAGTAGAAGTCAACCTGACCAAAGAGTTCTCTAGGAAACACCCAGTTTTCCCTGTGAGCCTGGTCAAACCTTATCACCAGACAGATGAGGAGAAATTCCCTGACAGGAAGAAGACAGTCACCCATGAAAGATTGGTAGAGGAAGATGACTTACCTGGACCAGTGAAAAAGATCATTAAAGCCAGGAAAATAAGAATCAATGGGAAAGACAACAGGCAATACCTGGTTAGATTTAAGAATCAACCAGCAGATAAAGAAAAATGGTTAACTGAGAAAGAAATCCCAGATGGACAAATACACCTCAGAAGATTCAGAGCCTCCAGGAGGGCTGAAGAGTCTCATCAATGATGAGCCTTCTTTTGAGGGAGGGTATGTCAGCCTGTGACTCAAAACAGAGCACTAGCATGACATCCAACATACCATAAATAATGGTATGACAAGTATTGAACAAACATAGTCAATACAGGTAATAATTAAGAGAAAACAATCCTCTTATATTAAACACCAACCTTATCCAAACAGAATAAGGAAACCTAGAGGAGAATAAACAAGTCAAAACCCTTATTTTCACCTCTCATCTAACTTATGCATATTTAAGTTATCCTATACCAAAATGGTATTTTTCTTAAAGCTCACATAGAGTGCTACACAATGATATCATCCATGTTGTTGTAACACCACTACAACTGGAGATACCATATAACCTCATTTTCAAAACCAAGTCCCCCTGAAAGTCAAAGAGGGCTTGTACAAAACTGTACAAAAGTATAACCAAATTAAAGATCTCAACAAGAGCTTTAATTTGAGACACCTTAGACCTCTGTATCTCTTAAATTGACTGAGGGATCTTGGTTCAAAGGTTTAATAACCAAAATACAGATATTCTGAAAATAAGAAAATAAACAAACCCCTGTATCTTTGGCATACACTCATACAACTGTACAGTGTCATATACCAAACTGTAGGGCTAATCAAGCCCTACAAAGCTGTATCACCAGAATACAGATATCTTCCAAATTGAAGAAGATATCTAGCATGGAAGTTTTTGAAGCCTCATACTGATGTACAAAATTACATCCAAAAACTTAAAGCCCTTATAACTTTTGCTATTTGCAAGAAGGGTAAGCATGAAGCATACCAAATTGAAGAGCTCATTAAGCCCTTCAATTCTGTGCTCTTAGTTTCTTGATATCTCAAAAACTGACTGAGATATCTTGGTTGGAAGTATTTTGACCAATACTGGTCTGTACCAAACCTGTACCAACCAGTACAGCCTTGATACTTAAAATAATGGTTATTTAAAGCTTAAGCCCGCCCAGAATGACCAATATTTATCATACAGACACCAGAACAACGTCATCCAAGTGTTGACGTGGCAGGTGAAAAGTTTTTTCACCCTGTATTGATCCAGAATGATCATTTGTGGTTCCAAAACCACAATTCTGTCTATATTGACGTCAGAATTGAGGATCTAGAACCACAGACTGACCACTGGAGTGAAAATTTTCACTCCTCTGACGTGTGAAGAGTTAATGACTCTTGACAGTCTTGGAAGATATAAAAAGGAGGGTTTTTTCCTTGAAAACCCATCATCTTATCTTACCTTACCATTATTCTTACGTGACAAGACTGTTATTCATCAGTAGTGTCCTTAGAATTATTTAAGATATAATTAGAATATAATTATTGTAGTGTTTCTTTACAGTCAAAGATATTAGAGCATTGCAACCCAGGTCCTCAATAGACTCATCACCACTGTTACCACGTAGCAGTAGGACCTGAAGATTTCATTTTTTATTTATTTTGACGTGTCACAGTCATAGTACTAGCTTGTATTTACTATTTTTAAGCTACTACATAGACTCACCCTGACAATAGAACTATATCTGGATGTGAAAAGACCCTATCCACCTATGCTTAGGAGACCTCCTTATCCAGCAAGCCTGGAAACCAGGAGAGAAATTGAGAAACATATCAATGACCTCCTGGACATGGATGTCATCAGGAAGATTGGAAATAATGAAATAGTGGAAATCACCACCCCTGTCCTAATCACCTGGCATGAGGGCAAGTCTAGACTGTGTGGAGACTTCAGAGCTCTGAATAACTACACAAAAGCAGACAGGTACCCTATACCAAGGATACCTCATGCCTTGGATAAACTGGCAAAAGCCAAATACATAACCAAAATGGATTGTATGAAAGGCTTCCACCAAAATGGAGTTAAACCAAACTCCATGAAATTACTCAGAATAATATGCCATATGGGCATATATGAGTATACCAGGATGCCATTTGGCATCAAAAATGCACCAGCCCATTTCAAAAGGATGATGGACACAATATTTCAAGAAGAAATACTGGAAGGCTGGATGGTGGTATATATTGACGATATCATTATATACTCAGAGACATGGGAAGACCATGTGCAATACATAGAAAGAGTACTAAGTAAATGCACACCCATAAATCTGAAACTTTGACTGAGAAAGTGAAATTTTGGCCAACAAGAGTTACTGGCTCTAGGACATAAAGTCTCAGGTCTTAGTCTGGCAATTGACCAGAATAAAGTAGCAGAAGTACTGCAAAAGCCAGTACCAAAGAGCATAAAAGAGATGCAATCTTTCCTTGGGTTTGCTAGCTACTATAGAAACCACATCAAGAACTTTGCACACATAACTAGTAGGTTATACAAGTTATGTTCAAAAGATGTAGTTTTTGAAATAACCAAGGAAAGGAGGGATGCATATGAGAGGATCAAACATGAACTCACAAATGCACCTGTGCTCATCTTTCCTGACTTTGAACTACCATTCAAGTTATACATAGATGCAGCATGTAGCCAAGGCTTAGGAGCAGCGCTTCACCAAAGACAAATTGTGGATGGTGAACCAAGAGAGGATGTAATATGTTACATCTCTAGGAAACTAAAAGATTCAGAAGCCAGGTATGGGCCACCCAGACTGAATGTCTATGTCTAGTCTGGGCTCTAGAGAAACTCCATTATTATTTGGAGGGTGCAGTCTTTTAAGTCTACACAGACTGCACAGCCTTGAAGTCTTTACTAAACATGAAGACTAAAAATAGATAAATGCTGAGATGCCAAATAGCTATCCAGGAGTATAGAGGTAACATGACCATCATATACAAAGAAGGTAAAATTCATACCAATGCAGATGGCCTCAGCAGATGGCCACTGGACAATGTCAAAAGCAATCCAGCTTATGACCCTGAAGTTGCAGCCAAGATCCCTATCCATTTCATGGAAATAGATAGAAGGAAGAACTTTAGATCTTCTAAATGGGCACCAGAACATGGTACCCTTGACATTGAGAACATTGCTTCAGAGGGAACAGAAACCCCCATACTGGGGATAAGCTCCTCAGAACTGCACAATGAATTTTTCAATGCAGTACTGAAGTTGTATGCCAAACACAAACAGTGTGGCATATTACTACAACTCCTTCAACGAAAGTACAGGAGTCCAGAGCTGGAATCCCAGCTAGAAGAACCCTGGTTGAGGGCCTATAAGGATAACAAGTTCTTCCTTATAGATGGCCTGCTCTACCACAGAGAAAAACACACAAGTGCACTCACAGTGGTAGACAGAGACCACATCTCTCTGATCCTACAGGAATGTCATGACTTCCCCTATATGGGACACATAAGTGAAGACAGGACCAAAGAAAGGGTAGCAAGCACAGCTTGGTGGCCCAAGTGGGAACAAGAGTTGGGAGAATACATCAACACTTGTGAAAGATGCCAAAAGGCAAATAGGAAACATGGGAAGAAGTATGGGTTACTTCAACATATAGAGGAACCCAAACACCCATGGGAAACCATCAACATGGACTGGGTTACAGGACTTGTCCCAGGAGGAAAAGAAAACTAAAATGCCTGCTTGATTATAGTTGATAGGTTCAGCAAGAGCATGAGGTGTCTACCATGCCACAAAGAGGCCACACCCATGGATACTGCCCTGTTATCTTGGGATAACATCATATCTACCTGTGGAGTCCCTAAACTCATCATTAGTGATAGGGACCCAAAATTCACATCTGAATTTTGGACCAACTTGTATGACATGCTTGGCACCAAGCTTGCTTTTTCCACAGCTTACCATCCCCAAACAGATGGCCTAGCTGAGAGGATGATCCAGACTATGGAAGACATCCTTAGAAGGTTCTGTGCCTATGGCATGGAATACCAGGACCATGAAGGATGCACCCATGACTGGGTTACCCTTCTAACAGCTGTTCAACTTGTGAGCCTTTGAGATATGACCACATACCCAATAAGGTCACAAAAAAGACTCAGAACAATTATACCTTTAATATAATTATATTAAAATTACTTAGAATAATTATACATTAAGAATAATTACTTAAATATACAAAAAATACCATAAATTGGTACAAAAATTGGTTTAACTTAAAAACCAATGAATCAACATGTAAAATACACTATACCATTGGGTTCCCCATGGAGAAATACACATATACCATTTTTATGGCATATCTGTAAAGTCAATATTTAAGGAATTATAAGGTATAATACCTTATAAAAATCATAAAAACTTATTTATCTCAAGAACTAATGAAACAACATGTGAAATAAATTGTACCAGTGGATTCCCCATGAAAGTCCACACATAAAACAATTAATAAGCTAATTCCCAATGTTAATACTTAAGGAATTATCCTGAATATATGCACTTTTTTGGTCAACGCATATATTCAAGGATCATAGCTAATATCTTCTAAACTATACATGATAGAATGATGAACCAAAAATAAAGTTACCACGTAATTACTGTAAGAACACAGATATGAACTTTATTTTACAAATTATAAACAAGGTTAAAACCTATGATGAATTATTGATAAAAATTAACAGAGCTGTTGACCACTTTGTTGTGAAAGTGTTCCAAACTTAAAAAAAGTATACAGTTGGATTCTACTAGTTCATTCGTGAAGAATGATGTAATTTTTATTATTAAATTCAGGGTATAACCCCCTGAAATCAAGGTTTGAAGTTTAAAATATTGAATTTCGACAGAAAAGATGAGTTACCAGAAAAATCATCAAAAATAGAGTTTTGATGATGTAGTGAAAAGCTCTTGGAAGCATAATAAGGTTATGCCAGGCTATCAGAATTCACTCTCTGAATTGCTGTAGCGTGTAAATCTTCAAGGTTATTGAGGATCAAAGTTTGAGCTTAATTTGAGCAGTTATGATCACATACTGTAACCTTAATTTAAGTTTAACAGTCTTAAGAGTGATAAAATTGGTGAATACTATTAGTTTATGATTAAAACTAATAAAATCCACGAAATTTGGGGTTCTGCCAAGCCTCTGATGTCATCAAACTTAGAGTTATAGTGATAACTCTAAATAATGGTGTAATAATGATGTCATATGGTTTGATCATGATGTAATCACCCTCAAACCTTAAAATATTGATCAATTCCAGTGGATATGATCAGTACACGTCTACTAGAAGCCTGTTGGACTCTAGGAGGGAGGTATTTACTATAAATAGAGCTCTTTTTACTCTATTTACCCCTCAGACTCATCAAAAACATTAAATCAATTAAATAAAAGGTAATTTCTTTATTCTTTATATATAAAACTCTTATATTATTAAAGACCAAAGACCATCTTAATATTAATCACTATTTTTACGTGATTAAATCAAATCTTTAATTGTTTTTGTCATAAATCTCTCTATAAACTCATTTCCACGTAAAATCAAGAATTTTAGTAATTCTCTTTATTTTCTATTGTAAATACAATTTGAAAAAAGTTGTATTATATTCTTTTGGCGTAAAATATCTCAAAATTATTATTTTAAGTGTTAAAAGTAGGTTATTTCATCTTATTATAATAATTTCTCTCTTATTATTACTCTTAATAATTCTTATTTAATATAAATAGTATTTATATTAATATATAACTTTAATATTAGTAATATTATTGTTATTAATTGTTTTTTATTTATAAAAAACAGTTTTTTACGCCTTTATTATTTGTTGGTAACAATAATAAAGAGCTTTATAATATATTAATTATTTTATATTAATATATTATTTATAATATTATAATTTCATATAATATTAATTATATTATTATATTTATTTAATAATATAATATTTTTACGCCATAATAATAATATTTCTTTATTATTATTATTATTTTAATCTTCTTTATTTCAATTATAAGGACATTCAGAGTACAATAAGTAATAAATTAGTAATTTTTACTTATTGTTTCATAGTCAAACCTTACATCCAACTGGCTTATAATACAAGTCAGCACTCTACCACAGGAAAAAAACCTGCAGTGGTAGAGAAAGGGTGGAATCCCCTGTTGCCTGTGGATCACTTAAATAAAAATCTTCTGACCATCCACCCCACAGCCAAAGACTTTCATGATATGTGGAAGAGGGCTTGTGACACAGCTGCCAAAGTCATAGCTGAGGCAAAAGAATATAATAAACAGAGGTGGGACAAGACACACATGGAACCTTATTTTAAGGAAGGGGACCAGGTGCTAGTGTCTACACTGAAATTTAATAATCTTAAAGCACCCAGGAAGATGAGGGACTCATTTGTAGGGCCTGTCACTATCATTAGGTTGATAGGAAAGAATGCAGTGGAAGTCAAACTTACAGAGGAATTTTCCAGGAAGCACCCACCCTTCCCAGTAAGTTATGTCAAACCATACTTCCAAACAGAGGAGGATCAATTCCCCTCCAGGAAGAAGAACCCCACACCACCTGATATAGTGGAGGTGGAGGACTCTCCAGGATCTGTGAGTAAGATCATCAGTGCCAGGAAGATCAGACTTAATGGAAAGGATCAAAGACAATACTTAGTCAGATTCAAATACCAAACAGCTGATAAAGACAAATGGTTGGCAGAAGATGCAATACCAGATGGGAACCTTCATCTAAGGAGATTCAGGGCCTCTAAGAGTACTGAACAGTCTCATCAATGATGAGCCTTTTTTAGAGGGAGGGTATGTCAGCCTGTGACTCAAAACCAGAGCACAAGCATGACAGCCAAAATACCATAAACCAATGGTATAGCCAAGATACCACCAGAACATGGAGCTGAGCCAAATCAGCTTAAAAGGTATCAAATGAAAGAGCCAACTCACCCCTTTCTGAAAATATAAGTCCCATCACCATAGGACAAAGAATAACAAAGTTATTCCTGCTCAAAGTTATTGCTGAGCATAAACCTTAATTTTCACCTCTCATCTAAAGTCTAGATGGAGAGGCTTAACCCCATCAAATGGGTACTCAAAATGAAGCTCTAAGCCAGTGCTATCCAATGGTACCAGCCAAACTGAGCTAGCACCAATATTACTGGAGTTATGGTCAATTTCAGGCCAAATAAGGGTGAACAAAACATTCACCTCTCTTCTAACTTCTACAGTTTTAGTGTGAGATACTTAAAGTGGGGTCTTTTTGGAAAGAGCACAATAAGGGCTATCTGATGGTGTCATCCAATTCCCCATATCTCAGCTACAGAAGAAGTCATGGGGCAAACAAGCTCAATACAGCTTTTTGCCTAAAACACTCATATGTACAAAAATCTTGTATATGGCATAACTTTGCCATATTTAATGATGACCATATCAAATAAGGTACCATTGTGTAGAACACATAAAGGGATATACACTGGTTCAGTTTTGAGGTTGATATCTCAAGAACTGACAAAGATATAGCTGTTTTAACGTCAAGATCCCACATTCTGACCGATACAGCTTTACCATGCGATAATATCCCATAACCATGAATATGAGGTGTCAAATAGGCAAAGAACCTTGTTTTTACTTCAATTCCTCATATGTCAGTCCATACTGGGGTCCCATACAGCTTCTGTACAGCATTATACATGTCATACATGTCAGAATCAGGCTGTGAGGTCCCCAGATGAAAGTTTTCACCCTGTATTGGTGAAAACTGCCCAGATGAGGTTCCAAAACCACATCTGAGCCCAATACAGGCTGTACAGGCTGTTTGCAAACCACAAGCCAGTACTAGAGAGTGGAAAATCCTCACTTCCTCTACATGGAAAGGTCTAGCACCCTTTCCACCCCATTTCAGGATAAAAAGGAGGCTTCTCACAGCCAGAATTGTCTCCTCATCCTGCTCTTGAATAACCTACATAGTAAACTGTCACAAACAGTTTTACTCTTGGTTAGTAATCAGGTATAATTATAAATCTTAATTATTGTAGTCTTTTATTATTGTAACCCAACAGATAAAGCTGCACCCAGGGCTTGCAACAGCGCTCACAACCACTATATCATATATATTAAAGCCCTTTTAATCTTAAATCAAATCATCTTCAAATCTTATTCATCTTTTTTAACCATTTTTACCCTGTCACAAACATAGTTAAAGTTGTAACTAGCCTATTTACACCTTTATCATAGTTTCATCCTGACAGATTAATTCTGGGGGGGAAGGAACTCTAGCTCCAAGGGGGAGCCAGACCCCCGAAATTGTTTCTGAAAGTAGTGGGATGTCAAAATCCATGCAAAAGCTCATCACTTTTCGCCTGGAATTGAGTCACAGGGTCCATGACTCAATTGATGATGAGGTTTTGATACCAACCAGGGCAGTTTTAACTGTTTCCAAGAGGGTAAAACTACCCTTAAGTTAGCAATCTTAGTAAAAACAGTTTCAACTGGTTTCTACGACTCTTACACACATTCTGACGTGTTTTGCAGGCTCTAGACCAGGTATCACTATAGTAATGGCTGATTTAAGGGTCTAAAATGGCTGAAACCAGCCATTTTTGGTCTAAACCAGGGCTCAATGATGCCATAACTGTCTTTTCTGTTTTCAGAGGTTTTTCCACGAGTTACAAGAGTAAATTGTACTTTTGGAGTAAGAAAATTGATCTCCCCTTTCTCTTCATGTTAGAATCTTTTCCTTTTGTAATTAGTTTAAACACTGTTAAACCCATCAATAAAAGATTCCAACCACCCCATCTAAATCATTTTTAACCTTCTAACCACGTGAAAAATCCATTATAATCATTTTTACCCCTTGATCCACCCCAAAAGTGAATTAAAGCATCTTTCATCACTGTTAAATTTTTCACTTTGTTTCCAAAATCACTCTGGTCACTTTTGGGTGTGTTTTCTCTTTAAATACCTTTTTAAAGGCCTTTTTCTTTAATTAGTTTCTTTCAGCTCTTTGCTCAATTAATTCCAATTGAAATTGCTCTTGAAGAAATTTCTTTTTCAGCCTTAAATATCTCTTGTAGAGTATTTTTGGATAACCTTTTATTGTTAGTAAAACAATAAATCTTTATAATATTATTTTTTTATACTTATAAAGTCAAAAACGATAGAATTGGTCTGTTTTCTCTTAAAAATACTATTTCTTACTATTGTTAATTATATTTCACCTTATACAAGTTTTGAGGACAGGAAAAGTACTTGATTTTCAATCAAAGTTTCATATCCACACCTTACATTTGGGGGCCCAGCCGTGATATTTTACCTGTGACATAATTTTTACTTTTTTTAAAACTTTTTTCTTATTTTGAAAAATTTAAAAACATATAAAAAATACTTATAATTCAAAAATCCATAAAAAATAACTTTTTTTATATTATAAGTGAGGCACTATTTTTTCATTTCTCTCTTGAAAAAATCCTTTTTTTTACTTAATCAATTGGATTTTTCATTAGTTTTGGTGTCTGAGAGCATGGTAAGACAAGAAAATATTGAAACAGCCACAAAAGTAACAAGCATTATTCCTGCAATTACTGTGAATTCTGACCATAATAGTACAGTTATTATAAGTCAGAATAATCAACCTGAACCAATTTATTATGAATTAATTGACTTGGACATAATTAATACCCTTCAGAAAGCAAAGAATTTGCCAAATAGTAAGTTATTTGACATAGAAATACTATTTTTAAGCTTTTTTAAGCATAAAATATGCCCTCAACCAGATCAGGAGCCAGCCATAACCCCTCAAGCAGCTCTCAAAAAGGTCATAGACATGATTATGGCAGAAGCCAATCAGTTGCAGACAGACAAGGGTCAGTTGATGACCTCCAAATTAATAAATTATGTCATTCTGAAGCTTATAATACTGTTTTACCTTCAAGCACAGCTGATACCACCACAATACGCCTCAGTGGACATCTACAAAGCAAGCCAGAAGGCTTACAACAATGCATTGCAGCACAAAGAGTACCAGATACATTCAGATCTGTGGAACAACTGCATGAATTCTTACCTTACTGTGAGAAAATTCCTGGGCCATCCCAATACTTGCAAGCTATTCAATGGATGGCATCCATTGATGTAAAAGAAGAACATGATACCTTTAACAGCAGAATGGAGGAAAAAAACCCTCCACCACCCAAGCAAGTGCCAAAAACAGCCCCAATAGCCAGCAGCATCAATTCCAATGTGAAAAAGCAGCCACATGCTCAAAACAAGGGCAAAGGCAAGGCACCAGCCACAAAACCTTACAGCCAGGGCTACAGGATCCCAAAGATTCAGCAGGATGCCATGGAAAATGTATTTCAGATGGCCAGAACAATGATGGAATTACAGAAAAAGAAGGAAGCCAGATTAAAATATCAGAAATGATTTCTGACATTTTTGATTCTATTCCAGAGTTGTATGAAGCTATAAATGACATAAAAACTCATGTTTCTGATAAAAATTCATCCATTTGTAACAATCTTAAAACAAACAACTTAAGTCTGAGCCAAATGAATGAGACACTTAGGTGTTTTGAAAAAGTTTTAAGAGCAATTAAAACTTCCAATAATGACAATTCATTTGGAAAGAAATTAAAGGAACAATCTTCCATTATTAAATAGTTAACAGACAAATATTCTCAATTCAATATTGATTACATAATTGAAACAAGAAGAAAATAAGCCATAATTACTATCAAAGAAGAGAATCAAAGTGTTCTTGAGACTATTTCAAAATCATTTACTGAGGTAAAGACATATACAATTGCCTTGAAAAAGTGTTTTGACACCTCCCAAGAGGAAATATCAAAATTAACAATGGATTTGAACCAAATGACTTCTGATAATACTAGACAAATAGAACTATGGAAAGAGTTAAAACAAGCAGAAAATAATCATAAAACTAATGTAATAAACTCAATAAAAAGTTTACAACATGAATTAAGAAATTCCCAAAGGTGCAACAATAGTAAAATTAATGATATTGAACAATTACTTCCCACCCTACCAAGAATGGCTACACCTTTGAATCAGAATGAGGGCATAAGAATTCCAAATCCACAAGTATTGGAGGCTGAAAACCCACAGTTAAAAGATGAATTTTTCAGTTCTTTTAATAACTTGGAGCCATCAATGGGCCAAGCACTCCTGGAAGAAGTACCAAAACTTAAATAATGGCCTTACTTCAGTGGTGAAGGACAATATGACCATATGGAAGTCATCAGAGGTATTGACATGATTAAAGAAGATTTTGAATTACCAGAAAGATTGGTAACAGCAAGAGTTAACACCTTGCTTACCAGATCAGCTCACAGATGGTATCTCAAATTAAGACAAGCACATGGACACCAAGCTTGGACTTGGTGGAAAACCCAAATTATCAACAAATGAGCCAATGATTCTTGGAGGTTTAAAGTGGAAACAGACTTTTAATCTGCCAAATTTAATGCTGATAAAGACAAAGCTTTACCATGGTTTTGCCACCAGAAAGACAGATTAACAGCACTGTATCCTGACATGTCAGAATTCATGATCCACAGAAAGATTCTGAGACAATGTGGAGGTTACTTAGATCATGCTGTCAAAAGCAGGACTACTAAACAATCTTCATCAGAAGATATTATTAATATATTAGAAGAAGTAACCACCAGAACCAGAATTGGTTGTAGTAGGGTGAATCTCAAAACAAGGTTTAATACACCTTGGAAAGATTCTGTGGGAAAAAATCCCAAAGAAAATTCTAATAATAAGTATAAATTTGCAGATATAATCAGAAAGTGCAATATTTGCCAAAGCATCACCCACTTAGCCAATACATGTCCAAAGAGGGGGGAAATCAATGAAATTTACATTGAAAAAGAACCTGATGTTGAAAAAGATAATAATATAATTGAAGAAAATTCAGATGATGATTCATCAATATTTTCTGAATCTTCAAAAGTTATAGAAAATATCAATGCCACTTTTGACATCATGGAATCTTATTCCCACTTGCCTCAATTAAGCAAAGGTCAATTTGATTTGTCAAAAATTCAAGATGCACAACTTATGAAAAACAAATCAAACAGGGAAAAAGGTTATACAGCTGGTAACTCCTGTATAACAGAAGTGGTAATTGACAACAATCCCACTAAATGCTTACTTGACCCAGGAGCCTTCTGATCTTGTGTTGGCAAATTGTTTCTTAAAACTTGTGTACCATACTTTGAAGACCAATTGTTACCAATCAATGGCATAAAATTCAACAGTGCAAGTACTCCAATGAAATCATTGGCAATCTTTGAGACCAATTTCATATTCCCACATATTAATGGAAATTTAAGAATTAGTTTTGACTTTGTTGTTATGGAAAATTGCTCTAGTATCCATTTTATATTGGGAAATGACTATTTTATCATGTATGGGATAGACTTACATAACAACAAATACAGATAGTTTACTATTGGAGACAATAAGAATCAAAAATTTGCCTTTTTACCACTTAAAAGAAAAATTACAGTAATTAAAGTAGCACCAGTCAACTTAGAGTTGGAAAGATTCAAATCTGAGCAGTTAAATTAAGCTGAAATAAGCCTTCATCTGACTGATAGTCAGTAAAATGAAATTTCTTCCCTTTTATATGACCACAAAGAAGAATTCACATCAGACAAAGAACCTTTGGGGGAAATTGTTGGTCATGAAGTTGACATCATCCTTAACATTGAGAGACATTATCCACCACTCTCAAGAAGACCTGCATATCAAGAAAGTCCTAAATCAAGAGAAGCTCTAGAAATTCAAATTAAAGAACTTTTAGACCTTGGTGTAATAAGATAGGTTGGCCATAATGAGGAATTAGAAATAACTACACCAGTCATAGTGGCATGGCATAATCAAAAATCTAGAATGGTTGGGTACTTGAAAACTCTGAATACTTACACTGTTTGAGACAGGTACCCAATACCAAAAATACAAATTGCCTTCACCCAGATATCTCAAGCAGTGTATATAGCCACTATGGGTGCCCTTAAAGGATTTAATCAGAATGTAGTGACACCAAGGGCAAGAAAATACTTGATAATTATTGTTCATTGTGGAGTATATGAATATTTGAGGATGCCTTTTGGTATCAAGAATGCACCTTCACACTTCCAAAGAATGATGAATTAAAGCTTCCCTGAAGAGCTTTTAGAAGGATGGTTAATCATTTACATTGATGACATTATTGTCTGTTCCAAAATTTGGGAAGAACATATTAACAGATTATCCAGAGTTTTGACACAAATCCAATCTGTGAACATGAAAATGTCTTTAATGAAATGCCATTTTGGATTTAAAGAACTTAAATAACTGGGACATGTAGTATCTGTTTTATCCCTTGGAATTGGCAAGAACAAGGTTTCAGCAGTATTGCTGAAACCCATGCCTCAGAAAAAGAAATAAATTGAGTCATTTTTGGGGTTTGCAGGATATTACAGGCAACATATTAAAGAGTTTGCATCCATAGCAAGAGCTCTTTATAAATTATGTGACAAAGACAAAGTATTTGAAATGACTTTTGACAGAGTCAAAGCCTTTGAATCTTTGAGACAAGCCTTGACCACTGCTTCACTCTTACCGATGCCAGACTTTAAGCTGCCTTTTAAGCTTTCTATTGATTCATCATAAGATGGGCTTGGTGCTGCACTTCATCAGGTCCAGATTATCAATGATAAACATGTAGAAGGACCCATATGCTTCATACCCAGGCAAATCAAACCAACTGAAGCCAGATATGGAGCCAGTCAAATGGAGTGCTTATTACTTGTCTGGGCCTTGGAAAAGCTAAACTACCTTCTGGAAGGATGTGTTTTTGAATTAATAACAGATTGTACCACTGTTAAGTCACTTTTAAACATGAAGATTCCTAACAGGCATATGGTCAGATGGCAAATATCCATACAAGAGTATAGGGGCAATATGACTATTGTTCATAAAGATGGGAATATTTATAAAAATTCAGATGGACTGAGCAGATCGCCATTACAAAATAATATTGATAATCCTGCTTATGTTCCAGAGGAAGCTTCCCCACAAATCCCCATAGAAGGAATCAGTGTTACAGACCTGAACACCACTTTCTTTGAGGAGGTAAGAAACAGTTATAATCAGGACAAACATTGTAGCATTTTATGCCAATTACTTACTAAGGACTTTAAAGACAATTATTTGATACATGCCTTAGATGAGATATGGAGAAAATCATATGATGAAGGAAGGTTCCACTTATTGGATGGTATAATTTACCACAGAACTAAGCATACATGTGTCATGAAAGCTGTGGACAGGTCCTTAATCAATCTTGTATTTAAAGAATGCCATTACAGCCCTTTCTCAGGAAATCTGTCTGAGTACAGAACAAGAGAAAAAGTAAAAACCTGCATATGGTGGCCAATGTGGCAGAAATATGTTGCAGAGTATTGCAAAACCTGTGACAGATGTCAAAAGGAAGAAAAATCCACTGGAAAAATACTTGGAAATATGATTAAGTTCCAAGAACCCAGAAGACCTTGGGTAACTGGCCTTCCACCAGGGGATTAAAGAAGTTCTAATTCTTTCCTAGTGATCTTTTACATATTTAGTAAGACTCCAATATTTTTGCCATGTCACAAGGATGATACAGCCATAGATACAGCTCTTCTGATATGGAATAGAGTAGTATCATGGACTGGCATCTTCACAAACATCATTAGTGACAGAGATCCCAAATTCACCTCAGCACTATGGAAAATCTTCACCAACTATTTGGGACAAAATTAGCCTTCTCTACAGCCTACCACCCACAAACTGATGGTTTAGCTGAAAGGATGATCCAGACCTTAGAAGATATGGTAAGAGGACTTTGTGCATATGGCCTTGAACTCAAAGATTGTGATGGATTTACCAATGATTGGTGTATTTTTTTACCAGAACTAGAACTGGCATATAATACATCCATTCATGCCAGTACCAATCAAACTCCTGCTATTCTAGAAAAAGAATGGAATCCCAAATTACCTCAAGAATCCTTGAGGAAAGAATTGGTTGAAATACATCCTACAGCTGCTAGCTTCAAAGGAATGCTAGACAAAGCTAGTAAGCATGCAGTGAGGTGCATGGAAGACTCTTTTGCATATGCTAAGGACAAATGGGACAAATCACATGCCACTCCAGATTTTGAAGTGGGGGATTTAGTACTTGTATCCACCACTAACTTCAATAACATCAAAGGATGTAAAGAACTCAAAGATTCCTTTTCAGGACCTTTTTTAATTAAGGCCCTCCATGAATAAAATGCTGTTGAAGTAAAACTATCTGAAGAAGTTAGGAATAAGCATCCTACATTTCCAGTAAGCTTGATAAATACATATAAATCTAGTTATTCTAAAAAGTTTCCTTTGAGGAAGAAATTTCTCCAAGTTATACCTCTTATTGAATCATCCGGCATTAAGAATATTACCAAATTTCTCAAAGAAAGAAAGTTGAGAACCAATCAAGTAAGGGAATACCTTGTTAGGTACAGTGACCCAACTTGTGAAGGTGAATGGTTATCATAAAAGGACATACTTGAAGCTACTAAACTTCTGAGAAGGTTCAGACACACTAGAAATAACAATATTACGAAGTAATATTCTTTTTTAGGGGGGGGAATGTGAGCATTACAGGTATTTTCATGTACCCAAAAGACCAGAAATAACAAAATAAGATATAAATATAAATAAAATAAATTTATTTATATTATCAAAATAAAAATTAAAATGTAAATGCAAAATTATATATAAAAATGAAGACTTAATTATAATTTAAAATAAAAATTACATTAAATTTTGAAATTGTGAAAATGCATGTTTACTTGAAAAAATTAAGTAAGAGTGAAGTTTTAATAAAATCAATGAAATTAAAATGATTTTTGTAAAACATTACATAAAATATATTATAACTTTTTATCCAATTAATAAACTTAACAAAATTACTTCACCATTCGATTCCTCATAAAAAAAATAAGGTGGGGTCACCTCTGGGTAAAATTTCTGTAACTCAACTCTAAATAAGCTTAAGTTAACTTTTTATTATTTTATGTACAAAAGTTGAAAATCCTCAAAACTTTAATTCAATTTGCACCACATTTGGTGTTAACCATCAATTTTTGTGTTGAAATTGAGGTGTTGTGTGTAGTTTAGAGTTTATGTGGAATTGAAGTATTTTCAATTGAAATGTCAAAAGGTGCACGTGTATTACATAAGTAAACTGTAATTTAAATATGAGCTATCAATTATTACAGTTGTGTACTGTAAAAACTCAATAGACTTGTATGTGTAAATTACAAGTGTATTACATGATGAGGAATTAAAGAAAAAATAAATTGGAAAGATTAATTCTGGGGTGAAAAGGAACTCTAGCTCCAAGGGGGAGCCAGACCCCCAAATATTGTTGCTGACAGGAGTGGGATTTCCAAATAAATGCAAAAGTTCATCACTTTTGGCCTGGAATTGAGTCACAGGGTCTGTGACTCAATTGATGATGAGGTTTTGATACCAACCAGGGTAGTTTTAACTGTTTCCAAGAGGGTAAAACTACCCTTAAGTTAACAATCTTAGTGAAAACAGTTTTAACTGGTTTCTACGACTCTTCCACACATTCTTACATGTTTTGAAGGCTCTAGGGCAGGTATTACTATAGTAATGGCTGATTTAAAGGTTTAAAATGGCTAAAACCAGCCCTTTTTGGTGTAAACCAGGGCTTAATGATGCCAAAGTTGGCTTTTCTGTTGTCAGAGTGTTTTCCACAACTGACAAGAGTGAATTTCACTTTTGGAGTAAGAAAATTGATGGCTATCAAAGAATGTCTTCTTTGCCTCACTCTTCTCTTAATGTTAGAATCTTTTCCTTTTATAATTAGTTTAAACACTGTTAAACCAATCAATAAAAGATTCCAACCACCCTTTTTAAATCATTTTGAACCTTCAAACCACGTGAAAAAATTATTAGAATCATTTTTGTAACTCTTCTAATCATTTTTACCCCTTGAACCACCCCAAAAGTGAATTAAAGCATCTTTCATCACTGTTAGCTTTGTCACTTTGTTTCCAAATTCACTCTAGTCACTTTTGGGCATCTTTTCTCTTTAAATACCTTCTTAAAGAACTTGTTCTTTTATTAATTTCTTTCAGTCCTTTGCTCAATTAATTCCAATTGAAATTGCTCTTGAAGAAATTTCTCTTGCAGCCTTCAATATCTCTTGTAGAGTCTTTTTGGATAAATTTTTATTGTTGGTAAAACAATAAGTCTTTATAATATTTTTTTTATACTTAAAAAGTTAAAAGCAATAAAATTGGCGTGTTTACTTTTCAAAATACTATTCCTTACTATTTTTAATTATATTTCACCTTATACAAATTTTGAGGACAGGAAAAGTACTTGATTTTTAATCAAAAGTTCATATCCACACCTTACATATTCGGTCAATAGCTCTTCCACAGATTCATTATTTATTTGATTCCTTAACCCTTAAAAAATCTATGTGGAGATCCAAAATACCAATTAAAAATGAATCTCTTGCCTATTCAAGTTTCTCTTAATAAAGCAAGATTCTTACAGCCTCTTAACAGAACCCTGAACTTGAAAAAGATACAATTATCCCTTATTAATTCAGTAGTTCAAGGAATTACTTTATATTAAATTTTAATCTAATCTGTGAGCTCAATGCTTCTAGTTTGGGGTCATCCATTTGTGGAAAAAATATCAAAAATATTGAATCATGTAAGAAAGTCCTTTTTTGCATAGATATTGAATCAATATTAATACTTATCATAACTTCATTGGTTTTACAACTGAATATTTCAATATTTTACAAAAATATCTGGGCTAAAAAGATCCAGCTATACCCAATAGTTCTTAAAATTAGACCATGAAAAAATTTCTATTGAGTCTTAGAGAGAGCAACTTAAATTTTTAAATCTGTAATTTTCAGGAACTCCCTAATATATTTTATTCTTTATCCCTTCAACCTGGGATCCAAGGGTCCTTTGCAAATAGAGCCGATTATTTTATTTAATCCATAGGTATATGAGATATACTTTGTACATAAAGTAAGCACACTGGACAGAGTCATATTCTTGTAAATCTTTTTTAAAAGGGGAATTATTTTCTTATCATCAATAAATGTATTATAAGAAATGGAGAAAATTCTTTTGAATGAAAATACTTGGTTTTTCCCTTTGTTATTTCTTGTTTTTCCATTTATGAGGCATTCTTAGTAATAAGAGGTTTGTCATTTTTTACTGGTGTTTATAAGAAGGATTTTTGAGTAAAATAAGGACTTAAAGCCAATGAGGAATGTGTTTTTATGTTGAGAAATGTATTCCTGTCTATTTTCATGACAATGAATTTCTTGCTAAGTGGTCAGCTTAGCAGAAACCTTTGGAAAATGTCCATATTGGTTTTATTCCATTTAAATAAGCTCAGAGAAAAGCTTTACCTAAATATCATTAGTGTTACCTACTCTATGAATTTTACCATACTTTCTTTTTCACTATATCTGAGCTTTTAACAGCTTACATTCTCTTTTTGATAAGAAACTATAACATTTGTCTTATCAGTTTCTTGAGTTTGATAAAATCTTGATATACCACACAAGAAGCGTCAATTATAGTATAATAATTTTTTTAAATATTATTAATTACTGTAAAAACCTCTTCCCATATCCTTATTTCAAAGCTTATATCCATTAATAAATGTGAATATGGTGGCCATGAAGCTGAGATGAAATTCGGGAATTCAAAATTTTGGATTTTACTTTGGAAAAAACTTCATCTGACAAATTTCTATGTGATTAAAAAGAAATGAGTAATTTATGAGATAATTTAAAGTGAGAAATTCTAAGCTTATTACATTTTATATATCCCCAAAATAGCAAAAATATACTCTTGATAAGGAAAATGATTTTTATTTTTGACAATATTCATTTTTCTCAATTATTTTTCCAAAGCCAAATATTTTATCAAATACATGGATTGAATTGTAATATGATTCAATAATAATTATTTTGATTGGTGGTACTAAATACTATTGTCATTTTAAAACAAACTATCCATTTTTGAGCGTTATTTCTTCAGATAAATCAGCTCTACCAACTTAATAGTATTATCCCCTGTTTCCAGTTATAATAGCTCACTAAATCCCTCATTTAGTATTGAATCCTTCTAGCACAAATGATTAAGTATGTTTGTTAGCAAAGCACTTGGTTGATTTTCTCCTTAAAAAAGAAAGAAAAATTTCAAAATCTCTATCCCATGTACTGGACCACCTTGGTATATATAGCTTTCTAAACGTTTTTATTTAAGCTATATTGTTCTTTATTGAAACCTTTAAGATAAAAGGTTGAACACTGCTTCTTATATGGAGTGATAAGCTCTCAATATTATGAAGATTCTGATACAAGATAAGCATTTCAGCTTATCAATAATAAGATAAACTTTATTTACCAATGTCTATATCCAAATCGCTCACCTTTATTATCCATAATTAATTACTAAAACAACAAAAAAGTAGAAGAATTATGGAGCTCAATTTCAACAACACATGTGATTCTTCAAAGTATATTTATATACCAAAGTTACCACAAAAGTTTTTATTTAATTCACAATATTCAAAGAAGTTTTAGTTTAAAGTAAAATTTCTACAAAAATCCTATAAATAAAATTCAAAAAAATTCAAAATTAATGGAAAACAGTTTTTTGAGAAGAATATCATAGCTCATTTTAATAATCTATTTATTCATGTATTCTTATGTTTTCAAAGAAAAATAAGATTAATATCATATTTGTTGTAAGGTTTGTCTATGAAACCCTTGATAATAGTAACAAATATCAAGAGTACTATGACTTTCGTCAGTAGAAAACAGAATATAATTCAATATTATAGCCACAAATTGATATAATTATTAAAAATAATCATATAAAAAAAGAACTTCATTATTATTAAATAATTTGATAATAAAAATATCTTAATAATTATAATAAATCCTAATTATTCTATTCTTATTATAGTCACTGACATTCATAATACCATGAATGTATAAATCTCTCAATGAGATCATTATATGTTGAAAATAATAATATTTAACCACTTATAGATACTTTTTTTTATGAAATGAATATCCCACACAATGTGCAGAGATAAATCTCATAGAAAAATTCTATATAAAAAACCCAATACTAGATAAAAAAGATATAGAATTTTAGAGAAAACTTACCCATAATATTTATTTAATACAACAAGTCAAACAAAAAAAATTATCATGTTAATTAATATTTATAAGCTAAAAACACCCCAAAAAACAATATTTTAAAAGATAAAACAGCTTCTTATGATAAAAAAAGATTGAAGAGTTTTTAAGAGGAATTTGTGGATTTTCAAAGATATTTAATACAATAATTTGATGTAGTAAAATTTATTATTGGTGATTACAACAAAATCTAATTTCTATGATTTCAATTCTTTAATATTAAGATTAATAGAGAATAAAATACTGAATAAATACTTTAAAAATAATACTTTTCATTGAATAAACCTTTACCTGTTTTAATGTTGAATATAATTGAAAGGATAATTGGTTATAGGAAAAAACAGTGATGTGAAGGCTTTTTTTATTCCTGCAAAACATCTCTCATGATTCATAATGTATATAGAGCGCATGCTCAGGTCAAAACTGAAAGCCCATTCTTAAAAACAAGGCTCTTAACTTAATGTAACTTATTTTCAACTCCAATTTGAAGTTACCAGTGTTATCCTTAGCTCAAAATAGCTTTAATCCTCTTTTGGATTGATTATTTCAAGTTTATTTATATTGAATTTCATCACATGAAAAATGTAAAAACTGAAGTTTCAAGCAAAAATCTCTGAAACTGAATTTTTAATTAATTTTGAAGAAATCTCAATTTTCTTTAAGAATAATCAAAAAAGCTGATTGCAGGCTAATTACCAACTAAACCTGTTTGAAAAATATACTTAAAATCCTATTCATACAAAAATAGCATTAAACTGTAAGCTGTGTGAAATGTTCAAGAAAATCCATGAAGAATTGGATTTTTAATGAATTTTTGAGGTTATTTCTATTTTCCACATAAAATAGAAATATGCACCAAACCTTAAGTTTTGATCACATTTTAACACATATAAATTTAATTTTTGAAGCTTATTTGAGCTTTGAAATTTCTTCAAACCTCAATTACAAGCTTGCATATTGGGATTTACCCTTTGGAAGCTTGAAATTCCTGTCCAAATTGGGTTAAAACCAGATTAAATGTTAAGATTGGATCAAATTAAAATCTTAAAGTTAAAATAAGGATGAAAATCCTCCAATAAGTAGGAAAATCTTAATTGGATCCTTGCAGATCCCAAAAGATGGGCACCCCAGCTCTATTTGGTCTTTTTCCTTTGTCCCACCTGTCTGCATAGATTTTGCCCTTTTATTTATTTAAATCCATACTATGGTCTTGAAAACTTTTAAATTGAGCTCACACAGGATTTGAATTTTGTATGGCAAAGGCTTAGCCAATTCAGTAAATATACACAACACCTCAATTTTAACAAAACTCTTGGTAAGCTTGCATAAACCTTATGCAACTTTAAATTTAAACTTATTTAAGCTTAAATTTAACAATTTGAAAAAATGTTAAAAAAGTTTAAATCTTACTTTGAGATTCTTAAATCTTTTAACAACATAAGGATTAACCATTTTTGGGTATAACACTTCATGAGTCTACCCTAGGTTATTTTTGGTGTAGAATCCAAAGATGACATAATAATTATAGCTTTGTTCATCCAAAATAAATTTATGTTTATTTTTTTGTTTTAAATGCAATTGATAAGTCCTCTTAAGACTCAATCAACTGTATAAAAAGTCATTTGTGGAGTTATGGGTATGTCATACATATCTCACAGGCTCACATTCCCTACCACCAAGAAAAAATTGTACTACAATTTTTCATTGAATAGTATACCCCCAATTGAATTGGGGGCATAATCTACTTTCTAACCTCTCTAATTATACTTTGGAGTATGTAAATCATGCAATTCAAAATTTTTATTGAGGCATTTTTCTTCTCTCATGTCTGAATATTCTGAGAAACGTTTGGGTATCAGGTATTTTACTCTCTGAATGCCACCCATCTTCATGTTTTGGGTTGTTTCATCTGACTAAGTATTCTCTTTCATATTTTCCTCTAAGTCTTCTTTCTTTTAAGACTTTCAGAACCTTTTTCTCTTCACTTTGATCAAGTGGTGGTACCTCTAAGGGTGTTTCATTTCTTAAAGAAAATAATTCCTTATCAATTGAAGTGTAATGCTTTACTGGGCTGACAGGGAAAGATGGATGTTTATTTTCCAATTCTCCTTACAGCTCTAGTTGTACTGCATTTATCCCATGTTTGTATTGCATAATAAATAGTCCTGAAAAGGAAGTTTTCAAGATCTTTGTGCCTTTCATATTATTAAAGCTCAAGGCTGAGACTAGTATTAATTCCCCTACTTTGAATTCTGGGGTTTTGTGACTTTCATCCCACTTTTTTTAGAATATTCAAAGGCATCAGTCATGCTTTGATTTTGATGATAGCTCACTTTATCAAGCAGTAATTTAAAGCTTGAAGCCTTTTGATTAATACTAAATAAGTCTTTCTTCAGAGTATCAACTAGAAGTTGAGGGTTCCATCCTTTTTATGAAATTGCAGGAGTCTTTCCTGTTGAAGAATGAATGGATGTCTTTTAGGATGATTAAAATTCTGGTATAATTGTGCACCAATCATGGGTAAAGCTATCAGAATCTTTAAGCTCCAGGCCAAAAGCACAAAGTCTTCTGATCATGTCCTCAAGGGTCTGAATCATTTTTTCTGCTAATCCATCAGTTTTTGGATGGTAATCTGTTACTAATGACAGTTCTTTACCCAAGGCCTTATGTAAGTTTTTCCATAAGGCTGATTTGAACTTTGGTTCTCTATCACTAATAATATTTTTGAAGTGACAAGGATGAGATATAACTATTGTATTCCAAATTAAAAGATCTGTGTCCATAGCTGTGTAATCTTTATAATATGGTCAAAATATTGGAGTTTCCCTTTATCAGTCTACAATAAAAAAACATTAATTGTAGCTTTTTTCACCACCAAATGGCAAGGCAGCTACCCAATCCATATGACCAACTTCTCATGGGGTACTTTGTTCTTTGATATTAATCATTAACCCAAATCCTTTACCAGTAGCTTTATTTGCCTTTTGACACATTTCACAACTATTACAGTATTCAACAAATTCTTTTCTCCAAGATTAACACCAAGCACATGTCTTAATTATTTCCATTGTTCTGTCTTCAGAAATATGTCTAGAATAAATTGTTTCATGGCACTCTAGTAATATTGTGTGAGTTAACATTCTACTACATAGGAAAATTACACATGTGTTTTTATACCTATGATACAAGATACCATTAAATAAATGGAATGTTTCATTATCATATGATGTTTTCCATATATCATCTAAAGAATTAGACAAAGCTGTATCTTTAAAATCGTTGTGAAGTAGAGAATTAAGAATATGTAAATTTTTATCTTTCTTATAGCTTTCTCTAACTTCTTCAAAGAATTTTGGTGCCACATCTGTGATGTTAATTCCTTCAATTGAAATTTGGTTTTTTACATTTTCAGGAACATAAGCAGAATTTTCAAGTGTATTGTTTAATTCCCATCTACTCAAGCCATCAACATTCCGGTGAGTATTGCCAGCTTTATGTACTATGGTCATATTTCCTCTATACTCCTGTATGGAAATCTGAAATCTTGACAGGTGTCTATTAGGAGTTTTCATGTTAAGGAGTGATTTCACAGAATTAAAATCTGTAATTACTTCAAACACAATACCATAAAGATAATAATTAAGTTGTTCCAGAGCCCACACAAGAAAAAGGTGCTCCATATCTAGCCTCAGTAGGATTTATCTGTCTGGATATAAAACAAACTGGACCTTCATAAGGCTTGTCATTGAGATTTTGAGCTCCATGAAGAGCTTCACCTAGACATTTGCCAAATGCAGAAATATACATCTTGAAAGGAGGTTTCCAATCTATAATCAATAATAATGGCTTATTGGTTAAGGATTACTTTATCTTTTCAAATTCTTTAATCCTTTCTTGTGTCATTTCATAGACAGTTTCTTAATGACAGATTCTGTAAAATGATTGGGAATGGATTGAAAAATCTTTAATGTGTTTCCTGTAATTACTAGAAAACCCTCCAAAAGACATCATTTCTTTTTTCTATAAGGAATTTGTTTCAGTAAGACTGCAGCCACTTTGTTCTTTTCAACACCAAGGTTTAGTCCTGAAACTACATTTTCTAGAGCTTTTAACTCATAAAATGCAAAATTAAATTTCTAAAGAGATATTTTCATGTTTGCTTGAAGAATTTTCTCAAGTACTAATTGAAGTCTCTCTAAATTCAAATGCCAGTTTTCTGAACCAATGATAATTTCATCAATATAAATGATTAACCATCCCCCTGATACTTCATGTGGGAAAAGGGTATTCATCATTCTTTGATAATGAGAGGGTACATTTTCAATTCCAAAAGGCATCCTAAAGTATTCATAAACACCACAATGAGCAATTATTCTCATTAAATTTCTAGCATGAGGTCTCAAAACATTGTGATGGAAACCTTTAAGGGCATCCATGGAAGTGATGAATCTTGTTTTGGATAATTGGTTCAAGGTCTCATTGATTCTAAGAATGAGATACCTGTTTGGAATAGTATAGGTATTCAATGATCCAAAATCACCGACCATCCTTGATTTACCATTATTCCAAGCAATGATTACAGGGGTTTTTACTTCTACTTCCTCATTATTTCCGCCGTTTCTAAGAACTCCCAGTTTCATCAGCTCATTAATATGAGTTTCTAATGCTTCACTAGCTCTTGGGCTAGGTGGGTAATCTGGTCTTCTTAATAATGGTGGATGTGTTCTTTCCGCATTAAGCATAATGTCCACCTCATGGAATCAAATAGCTCCTAGTGGTCCAATTTTGGAAACAAAGGCTTCTCTGTATTGAAATAAGATTTCAATAAGTTCTTTGTTCATTTCTAATGTCAATTCAGGACTAATTTGTGTTTCAATCAATTTATCTGTCACAAATATCTCCTTACTAACATTTCTTACTGGTCCAATGACAGTTATTTCTTTTTTCTCTAGAGTAAAAGCAAGCTTTTGTCTTTTATTTCCCCCTATAGTGAAATATCTGTCTTCATTATTATTAATATCAATATCATAAATATTGAGATAATGATTCCCAAGTATTAAATGTTGTGAAGTTCAATTATTCATAACAACGAATTCAACTTTTGGCTTGATACTTCCTGCAGGGTTAGGAGATATCATATCTGCTTCAAGAATTCCCAAGGGGTGCATATCTTGGCTAGCACTGCTGAATTTCATACCTTCAATTGGCAGTGATTTCTTTTTCCAATTTCTATAAATGCTTTCAAGATAATGGTTACAAACACAAGCGCAAAAGGCACCTGAAATAGGATTTATCTTGGCTTCTTTGTTTCTTATCACGATTTTAGTGATACAAGATGATCCAGCTGTATAACCTTTACCTCTAGCAGGATTGACTTTCTGAATTTCTGCATCTTGAAAATGTATAAGATTCATAAATTAATCACTATATTGTGGCAATTTAGTATGCACTTCTGTGAATTCAAAGTATACATCAATGGTCTCTACTAAGTTTATCCGGTATTTCTTCTTTTTCAGAAGGCTCAGAATCACTTTTATATACAGATACATCAATTGTTTCTCTTGTGTCTTCACTTTACAATTTCTATCCCATTTATTCTTGTTTCCTGTGGAAAGGTATCAGCCAAATGAGATGTACTTCTACATTTTCGACATTTCAAATGAATTATGTCTTGTTGTTTATTTGGTCTTGAAGTTGGCTTCTGACTATTTTTATTGTCTATTGGGGGTTTATACCAATTTCTACCAATTTTTGTTCTGGTAGCAATGTCTTCCATGGAATTTATATAATCTGCTGTATAGAAAGGCTTGATAAATCTGCTTCTTATAGCATGCTCAAGGTCACCACTACATTTTCTTAATATCCTTTTATGCACCATTGTTTCAGGAATATCAGGATGAAGGGAAGTTAATCTGTCCTTCTTTTTAACAAACCAGTACATAGGCCTGTTCCTCTCAATATTAAAAATGCCTTCCTAAAAAAATACATTTTAAATCTCCAGAAATCATTTTCCCATTTGGAAATAATTTGTTATTTCCACCAAGGCCACAAGTGTTTACCATGATCTTGTCTAAACTTATAATAATAACATTTCTTTGTGTATTTGATAAAAAATGAGTGTAATATGGCACTTAGGTATACATCTGGTATGTTAGATTCTTTCTTTGACATATTAATTGTTTTCATAAATTCCATATGATTATATTCCCCTTCACCACTGAAGGTTGGTCATTCCTCTAATCTGGGACTGTCCTTGAGAGTATAGGAAATTTCCACCTCTGCATTGCTTTAAAGTGTATTATGAAAGTCATTATTCAATTTCAACACATTTATGTCAAGAATTGGTGTGGACTGTCTTAATAACTCATTTTTCAGTGATATATTATTAATAGTTTTTTGAATTTATTATTTAAATTAAAATCTGGATTGATCCCTTTTTTCCAATTATTCATGGAAAAGGGATGCATTAAGACTAGTTTAATTTTTCAATAATTGAACTTACATTCTTGAATCTTTTAATTGTATTTTAATAAAAAAAATAGAATTATCATCTGGTTAATTGAGCCAAGTTACTTGGCACTCAATTCATTCACAAATATGAATCAAAGAGAACATATTTTCTTTATTTAAACTTTCAAGATTGATAATGACCCTTTCACTTGTAAAATTTCTCTACCCAACTGTTGTTGTATGTACTCAAAATTGTTAAGCTTTGCTAGAATTTCTTTATTACAAGTTTCAATGTGAGATACAAGCTTTATAAGGTCTATTTCTCTGAAAAGGATCAATCAATTCTTTTCTCCTCCTTCCTTTTGAATTCCATTGAAGTTCTTGTCATATTTAATACGTTGTCCATGGCTGTATTTTCCCTCTTTGAAGTTCTGTAATTATGAGGGTCAGGCTTGTCCCACTTGGGCTTTGAATTGCCCTTCCGATTCCTCTTTGGGGCTTTCTTACCATTTTTTGGCACTTCTCAAGGCCAATTCTTTCTTGTGGAGGCTTGAGGAGCTTCCACTGGGCTGTTTTCCTTCTTTTGGGCCAAATGTTTCTTCTGGTACTCTGAAAAAATTCTTTGGTTTTTCAACCAAGCTTTTATCTTTTGGACTTGTCCTTTGCAAGACATGGGTGTCCAACCCATCAGAAGTTTCTCTGTCTTTTTTGGGCCCAAGAGATTCTTTACTTGAAAATAAGAGTTTATTTTTGCTATCCAGAGGCTTGGCAGAAGTCCCCACTCCTGCTGTTTTGCCACCATGAACCAGTTCTTGTACTGAGACTGGTATATTTCCACTGTTGCCTGTTGGAAATGGTTCAGATCCAACAACAGGGATAGAAGTTATGTCAGCTTCTGGAATCTCAAGAAGAGTTTCAAAGGCACTGACTAACCTTTGGGAACTGGTGGAAGTTCTTACATCCTCTATTTGCACCTCTCCTCTGGGCTGACATTCTTGCCTTTTGGATTTATGACTTGAATGTCCTGGTCCAGATCCCTTTGATTGGATGGAGCAATTACTTCCATTTCTATCGGGAGTTACTTCACATCAATTTGAAGAAAATTGGAGTAAGAAATGAATTGAATTCAGCTTCTGGACCTTTGACGGGTTATTTTTTGATTAAACCTCTTGGTACTCATCTGGTCTGAATTTCCATGCTTGACTCTGAGATAGTAGAGTTAGAAGAGCTTTCTCTGATGGATGACACTATAAAAACAAATGATATAAGTTATTTTATTCATGAATGAAGATAACATATCAGCTCAGTTTATTCAATAAAGTTGTTTCAATTTAATTTATGGAAAGTTACATCAAAATTAAAGAGAAATGGCTAAAGAGTAAAGAAAAATATTTTAAGTAAAGATTTTCAACTGTTGTATTTTTTATAATAATTATGCGGCTGATAAGTTATTAATCAAAGCTTTATTATTATTAACTTTATACTAGAAGAAATCAAAGAATAAATTTCAGGTATGTGATGTGAAAAAGCCACTAGTTATACAGTGGAAATTTACTCCAAATCACTCAATAGTATATTTCTTCAAACAATATTCTTAAGAAAAATAACTTTGTCAATATTATAAAGATTATTTATAAGGGATAAGTCCCAAAAAAGCCAAAATTAGAGTAAATATGGAAATTTCATGTCAAATAACAGTACAATAAGGTTTTGAATGTGATTTATGTCCCAAAAATTGGTTAAAACAAAGGCCAGGACCCCACATGTAAGGTTTGTCTGTGAAATCCTTGATAATACTAACAAATATCAAGAGTACTATGATTGTCCTCAGTAGAAAATAAAATATAATGAAATATTATAATCACAAATTAATATAATCATTACAAATAATTATATAAAAGAACAAATTGAAACATAATTGAATGATTCAATGATAAAAAACTTAACAATTCTAATAAACTATAATGATTCTATTATTATTATTATTATTATTATTATTATTATTATTATTATTATTATTATTATTATTATTATTATTATAGTCACTGAAAGCTATAATAATCAGAATGTATCAAGCTCTTAATGAGAAAATTATATGTGGAAAAGAATAATATTTAACTACTTATAAATGATACAAATTTTTTTCATGAAAGAAATATCCCACACACTTTGAAGAGATAAATCTTATAGAAAAATTCTATATAAAAAACCACTACTAGATAAAAAAGATATAGAATTTTAGAGAAAACTTACTTATACTATCTATTTAATGCAACAAGTCAAACAAAAAGAGTTATTATATTAAGTAATTTTTACAAGTTAAAAACACACCAAAAATCAATAGTGTAAAAGATAAAACAGCTTCTTATGATCAAAAACAATTTAAGAGTTTTTAAGGGGAATTTGTGGATTTTGAAAGATATTTAATACAATGATTTTATATAATAAAATGTATTATTGGTGATTACAGCAATAATATAATTTCTATGCTTTCAATTCTTTCATTTTGAGATTAATAAAGAATAAAAGACTTGAGAAATACTTCAACAATAATATTTTATATTTAATAAAGCTTTACCTGTTCAAATGTCTAATATGATTGGAATGTTAATTGGTTATTGGAAAAAACAGTGATGTGAAGGCTTTTTTTATGCCTGAAGAACAGCTCCCATGATTCATAATGGATATAGAAGGTGTGCTCAGGTCAAAACTGAACAACCATGCTTAAGAATAAGGCTCTTACCTTGAGGTGAATCCTTTTTAATTCCAATTCAAAGTTACCAGTGTTATTCTTAACTCCAAGTAGCTCAAATCCTCTTTTTGATTAATTACTCTAAGTTTATTTATTTTAAATTTAATCACAAGAACACTTTAAAAGTGAAGTATAAAGCAAAGATCACTTAAACTTAATTTTTAGTTAATTTTTAAAGAAACCTTAATTTTCTTTAAGAATGATTAAAAATTTTAATTTAAAGGCTCATTACCAATTAAACCTGTTTAAAGAAAGATACCAAAGAGTTTATTTATACACAGCTATCATTAGACTGTAAGCTGTGTGGAACATTCAAGAAAATCCATGAATAATTGGATTTTGAATTAATTCTTGGTTTTATTGATCTTTTTTCACATAAAATAGCAATACAAACCAAGCCTTAGCTTTTGATAACATTTTAACACTTATAACTTTAGAGTTTTAAGATTATTTATGCTTTAAAATCTCTTGAAGCCTTAATTACAAGCTTGCATATTGGGATTTACCCTTTGACGGCTTCAAATTCCTTTCCAAATAGGGTCAAAACCAGCTCCACGGTTAAGGTTAGATCAAAGTAAAATCTTAAATTTTAAATAAAAATCAAAATCCTCCAATAAATAGGACAACCTTAATTGAATCCTTGCAGATCCCAAAAGTTGGGTACCCCAGCTCTATTTGGTCTTTTTCCTGTCCCACCTTTCTGCATGGATTTTTCCCTTTTATTAATTTAAAGCCATACTATGGCCTGGAACCCTTTTAAATTGATCTCACACATGATTTAATTTCTGTATGGCAAAGGCTTAGCCAATTCAGTAAATATACACAACACCTCAATTTTAACAAAACTTTTGGTAAGTTTGCATAAACCTTATGCAATTTTAAATTTAAACTTATTTAAGCTTAAATTTAAAAAATTTAAAAAATGTTAAAAAAATTGTGATTGTACTTTGAGATTCTTGAATCTTCTAACATCATAGGAATTAACCATTTTTGTGTATAACACTCCATGGGTCTACCTTAACTTATTTTTGGTGTAGAATCCCAAGATGACATGATGATTATAACTTTGTTCATCCAAAATAAATGTATGTTTATTTTTTGTTATTTTTTTGATTTAAATTCAATTGATAAGTTTGTTTAAGAAGGAATCAACTGTATAAAAGTTTATTCGTTGCCTTATGGGTACTTCATACATATCTCACAGGCTCACATTTATATTCCTCATTTTTTGAAAACAATGGGTCACCTTCAGTAAGATTTGTATATCTCAGTTGAGTTGAACTTTGGATCAGGAAAAGTAATTTTTTTTATGAAAATATTCAAAATAAATAATATTTTTCTTATATGTTTGAGGTGTGTCTATTAAACTCTTAACAATAATTTTTGTTTTTAAAAGTACTATTACTTTCCTCAAATGTTAATATAATATAATTACATATTATTAGCACAAATATCAATATAATTATCATTAATCTTAATGCCTTTAATATTAGCAAAAAACTATAAAAACCACTAATATTAGGCCATCTCAAACATTCAAAATCCTGGTTTTTTGGGGGCCAAATTACCCATTTAATATTTGGTATTTTGTGAATCCCATACAAATTTATCTGTGGTATTTGGAACCAGAAATCCTGAAATTTAGCGTCCCAAATCCAAAATTTCCTTTTTGAGAATCCCTTAATCAAATCAACACATAGCACATCTACTTTTCCAAAAAAATACTTCATCATGCCTGAAAAAACATGATTTGATGAACATTTCAATGAAATATTGGCTTTATACTGTATATATTTCTTTGAAGATGAAAATTATGATTTAATTGAAGAAGACAAGTTTTTCTTACACAAAATTTATGAAAAATGGTATATTCATCCAAGGAGATTCAATCCTTCACCATAAATTTAAGAAACCAATGACTTAATAAACTTAATTGAAGATACATCCAAATAATTATGCCACATCATCTATGTCTCTTTTCAATGATTATTTAAGATAATCCAGTGTCAGGCTGATTCTGTGATAAAGGTATCATCAGATTATATACGGCTTTAACTATGACTGTGACACTGTAAATAATAATAAAGAAAAGGTTGGAAAGTATTTTTGGGACTTTACTATCAGGTTATAGTGTTGGTGAGCACTTCTGAAAGCCCTGGGTGCACTTATTATCAATTTATTCACTATAATAAGCAGTAAAATGCTTAGTACTAAAGTATAAAATGGTTAGTTTACAATACTATAACTTTTTTAAAGTTTTACTATGTAAGAATTCAAAATCAGGCCGGGGATTCCCTTTTTGGAAGAGAAAAGGCAGTTTTTAATCCTGAAATTGGGTGGAAAGGGCTTCTGGAACTGTTCACCTGGGAAGAGTGAAGAATTTTGAATTGCAAGGACTTTATTGTGGCTATTCAAAAGCCTGTACAACCTGTATTGGGCTTGAATGTGGCTTTGAAACCACATCTGGGCAGTTTTCACCAATACAGGGTGAAAAATTTCTGTTGAGGACCTCATAGACCTCTTCTGACATGTATGATGCATAAAATGTTGTACAGAACCTGTAGGGGACCCCATATTGGCAAAAATATGAAGAATTGAAGGATAAACTAGCTCCTTTGTAGAATTAACACCTCAATTCAAGGATATGGGATAGTATCCCAAAGTATTGGGTTTTTTAGAGTACTGTGGGATTTACACCTTAAAATTTCTATTCCTTTGTAAGTTTTGAAGACAATTAGCTCAAATTTTATTTATTGTGTAGCCCTGGATACGATCTACACAATGGTGTCTCATTTTGTATGGGTAACATTAAATATGGCAAAGGTATACCACTTTTAATTTCCATTATTAAGATATGTATTTTTCTTATATCCTTTATGGAGTTTGCTTTCTCCATAACATTTGCTCTATGTGAGCTATGAGGAAACTTATTGCACCATCAGAGAGCCCTGATTTTATTCTTTTCAAAAATACCCTGCTTGAGGTATCTCACACTAAAACCTTGGAAGCTGGATTAGACATGAGTATTTTATTTACAATTATTTGGCTTGATTTTGGCCATAACTTCTGTAATTTTTATTATATATTAATTTGGATAGTACCATTGAATAGCCCTAGCTGAGGACTTCAATTTGAACACCAAACTAATGGGTATCTTCCTCTTTCTATTTATTTCAAATGAGAGGTGGTTTATGCTAAGTTCTTTTCTTGAGAAGGAATAACTCTGTCAGTCCTTGTCCTATTATTATGGGAGTTATATCTTTGGAAAGAGGCTACTTTACCCTTTCTTCCAAGGCCTTTTATAAGATTTTCTGGATCAGGGATCCTTCAGTGGGAATTTTTCTCTACAATTGGTTTATAGTATTTTCAAGTCATTCTTGTGCTCTGGTTTTGAGTCACAGGCTGATATTGGGAATGATTTATAATTTCAAAATTCGTTCAAATTTAAACAAAAATATACTTCAATTAAATTGGAAATTGAACTTTCAAGATTGGGTTCAAATGGGAAAGGCACAGAACTTGGTAAAATGGGTATGCTTTTTTCAGTTAGCCAGGGTTCGATTTTGTTATATACTCACAGCATTATTTCAATTTTCTGAAATTATACAGAGAATAATAAAGTGGCCTTATTCTAATGAAAGCACCAAAGCTTTGGATTTAATGAAAAAAGACGGGCTTCCTGGTTTTATTGTCTTTATATGTGGGAGCTTAATATGATTGTCAAAAAGGCTTTGAAAGGATGACTAACCACATTTTGATCATAAAAAAAGGTTTTTTTTCCTGATTTATTTTTATGTTTTGGAATGATAAAATTATTTAAATATCTTAAAAAAATTAGTTAGGTACTCAAGGTCACTGTGTCTGATATAAACAATTAATGAATCTCATTGCCTGTGGGACTTACTGACTCATTTCATGATTCAAGTTCTTTTCAACATATGAAGATAGCAAAGGATCCGCACAAGTTTTATTCAAATGATTAATATTTGCTTTCTGATTTGGCGCCTGAAAGATCTCCATATATAGTCCCAGAATTTAAGGATTCATTGTCTCACGAAAAAGCTAATAGTTGTTTTGACCTCTGCCTTTCACAATCCAGGGTATACATTGAGAATGCTATTGGAATTTTGAATTTTTCCTGGTTATCATTCTAAGGGTTAAAAAATCAGATGAGAAATGGGGTGGATAATTAGAGGTTTGTTTATGGGTGTTTTTTATGCATCATCTTTCATAACGTGTTCTTCCAAATAGGGGATAAATGGCACAGTATTTTTGATTATTGAGATACTCCATAAGCTCAAAACATTGGTGATTACATGCATGTAAATTAAAATTTGAATATGAGGGAAGGTTCAAGCCACTAGCTTGACAATGGTATAATAATCAAGGAGCTTTGTTGGAGCTAGTATGAAATAAATGAATAATTTATTTGGATGAAGAAATAACTTTTAAATTATTTATTTCATACAAGCAAATTTTTTTGATTGATTTACTCGTGAAATTTTAGTTCTTTTCAAGTCTTTTTATCTTCCAATCTCAAAAACTCCATAAAAAATAAGTTTGGTTATATGTGACAATATTTTTTTCAAAATGATTTTTTTTGAAAAGAAGTGAAATTGGAAAATCATATGCCTTCTGAAAATTATTTTCATTTGCAATTATCTCATATAAAACCAAATTATTTATATATGTATAAAATTTCATGACAGGTGAGTTTTTTCATTTGTTATCATAATTAATACTTTAAATAACACTTATGATTATCCTCCCAATTCATGATCAATTCTTTTTGAAAAATCAAGATCCAATTTTGGAAATTCCACCCATTTTGAAAATTATTCCAATTTGCAACTTGCAAGTTTCTAAATTGCTTAAAAAATGATATTTTCAAGAAAAGACAAACAATATACTATTGAAAATATCCTTAGGATTCTTTGGCCCTTTTGAAATCCTGTTAAATTTTTCCTTATTGATAAAAACATTTTTTTTGAATTTGCTGAGGGCTTAAATTTGAAAATTACTTACCAATATTAAGAAGCTTTTTTATTTGAGATGAGAATCTATAATGGGTAATTTTCTTATGATTTTTTAATTCATTTTGTGTTTTTTGTGGTTTGATGTGAGATTTTTCATTTATTCTAAAGTACTTCCGTTATTCCTTGTTGTCCAGAAGATTCTATTTTGAGCTTCAAAGCTGGAAGATGAAGTCCATGGCCAGTTAATCTTATTGGAGTTGGAACTGGATTAAAGTTAGATGTTTGAATGAAAGAGAAAGTTATATATTTCTATGAATTGATATCATTTTCATATATGTAAACCTTATTATGGAATCCATTCTTGGGAATTATTACATCAGGAAAATTGTTGAATTAATTTGAGGTGATCCAATCGGTTGGACTAAATCTGGTAAGGTTTTCTTCATGCTTAAGATTAAGATTATCTTAAGGGGGAAATTTGGATAAAATTGGAAGTCTGGATTGATTAAAGGTATCAAAGTTTTTGATTTGATTCAATCCATTTTTTCATCTTCAATTTCTCTCATGGTTAATCCTGGTTTTCTTGCAGACATCACAGCTTATTTGCCTCCATCAGAGCCCTGTCTGCAACCGATTCCTCTCATAATACCCCCCAAAAGGATTTTCTTGGATGTTATATTTTTTCTGTTGTTGGGTAAATTAGGAATTACAAGATTTTTCAATTTTTTGAAAATTAATTTTAGCTTATTGAAGCAATTTAGTCCATAGAGTATAACGGTTAACTTAAAAGTAATCCATTCATTGATTAATATTTGAGAATTTCTGTGAGTATTCATGGGAGAAAGCTTGGACTAGGGTTGATCATCCTCCTTGGCTCTTAGTGAGAATACTGAGACAATATTCATTTTATTGTATTTGGCTCCAGAAATTCTTAAGCCTTCTCTTGAAGTATTGATTATTTTTCTCTTTTATCTTTTTTCTGAGGTATAGGATGATTATTCCAAGAATATGCATGATAAATAAGGGGTATTTGATGATGGGCTAACATTGTTTCTGGAAAACCACACCATCATGAAAAAACTTCAATTATTCATTTATAGAGTGAGGAATTCAATTACTATGAAGCAGCTCATTATGTACCAACATTTGGTTTGGAATAATCATGCCATCATTAGCTAACTTCAAAGGATTAGGAGAGGAAGAGGAGTAAGAAAGAAACAATTAGCTTATTTGGAATAATTATGATGAGTGAAGATGAATGAAATCAGATTCAAAAAAAAGATAATACCAAATCTTAACAATTATCATCAAAGAAATATGACCAAATGTTCAATATAGTGTTAAGAATATATTTAATATTAAAAAAATTGAAATAATATGATATTAATATATTCTATGAAGAAAAGAACATTGTTCATATGATATTATGTAATGAATATTATTATTAAAATTATAATATGAAATTTATAATATTTAAAAAAACTAATAAATGGCCATCTGGCCTGATTTAATAAATTAATAAATGGCCTTTTGGCCTCATTTAATACAGAAATGAGGCCAGAAGCCTTCAGAAGACGTTTGGGAGAAATTCCAAATTACTTTTGAGCTTTTGAAATGATTTTTCAAAAAAAAACTAGAAAACTAATTGAAATAATCAAAAAAACTGAAAAACAAGTTGGAAGTGATTCTGATTTTTTTTAAAGCTCTAGGTTAATTTTTTGAAAAAAAAAATCAAATGAAAAAAATAATTACAAATATAAAAAAATCCTTCAAAAAAATTCAGAAACAATTCCAAAACTTTTTTAAGTCTTTAAATTTATTTAGGGTGTTGGTAAAAACACGTAAGCCAATTTGTAAAAACACGTAAGAGCTTACGTGTTTTGGCCATAAATTGGTAAAAACAGGCACGTTCTTAGTAAAAACACATAAGGGGTTCCCTGGGCCCATTTTTAATCAAAAATGAAACACAATTGGGCCTGTATTGGGCCAAAACATGCCCAAAAGAGGTTTTTTCCCCACCAAACCTCTCTAACTCCAAATTGTTTCAGATTTTTTTGCCCAGCCCCCCCCCCCAAAAAAAAAACAAGCCCAAACACCCTGATAATCCACATTATCCCCACCCCAAACCATTGTTTTTTTTTGGAAAAACAGCATTACCAAAGCAATTTTGCAAAGCTTTTCACACTTTTTTTTTCTTTTCTTCCCCCAAAGACTGCATTTTCCACCACAACAACCTGCTTTCAAGCCTCTCAATTTTCAATTTTTTACCTGCCCTCATCTATTAATCCCACATTTAAACCACTTTCTTTCACTCTGAACCACTTCTGTTCATTTTTCACACCTTTTTTCACCTCTTTTTCACATTTCGAAAGATTCTTACCCCATTCCAAATCCCCCAATTCCCCCTTTGTTTCACTTTTATACATTTTTACATTAAAAATTGCTTCAACGCCCCACTGAAGGATAATTTCAGACCCTTGAGCTTCTTTGGCAACATGTTCATAATGTTGCCAGGGCTCAGGGGTATGCTGTGTCCACCTTGAGGTCCAATATGACCCAAAACCAAATTGAAATATGTTGTTACAGGTCTGGCACCCCAAATCCCAACAAAAGCCCCTCCAAAACAGTCACCTCAAGAAAGCTTGACTGTCCTTTTAGACTTTATGCCAGGAAATATGCCAAGAGTACCACTTGGACTCTTAAAGTCAAAAATCCTGAACATAGCCATGATGCCACTGAAAATATCATGGCACATCCTGCTTTCAGGAAATTCAATGGGCAAGAAACATCCCAAATTGCTCAAATGTCTGAATCACTGCTCATGCCAAGGCAAATTCAGGCCCAATTATGCAGCCAGAGGGAGTCTGATAGGCCTGTAATCCTTCAAGACATTTACAACCAAGTTAAGAAAATCAAAAAAGACAAACTGCAAGGCAGAAGGCCCATTGGTGCTCTTATTGACACTCTCAAAGAAGAAAATTTTGTTTGGTCCTCTGCAAGGGATTCTGAGGGACACATTACCTCCTTGTTTTTTACTCACCCCCTGGCCATAAAACTTCTTCATGGCTTTCCTCTTGTCATTCTTATGGATTGTACTTATAAAACCAATAAGTACAAAGTGCCCCTTTTTCATATTGTTGGATTCAGCTCAACCAATAGGACCTTTTCTGGGGATTTTTGTTTGATGAAGAATGAAGATGAACCTTCATATACTTGGGCATTAAATAAATACATAGAAAAGGTCCTCAACAACACCAATCTTGTTCCCCCTCCAGTTATTGTTATTGACAGGGATCTGGCCTTGACAAACTCTATTAAGAAGCTCTTCCCAGACTCCAAAGTCATGCTATGCATTTGGCACATCAACAAGGATGTATCTGCTCATTGCATGAAGAAAATTGGTCATGGAACTGATTTTGAAAATTTTATGGGCCTTTGGAATCAAGTAATATACTTCTTCACTTTTTTTCACTTTCTTTCTTATTATTGTCTTTATTAATGAATTTGGGATTCATTTCTCAACTTATGTATTCATCCACTGAAAATTCTTTCAAAGACAACTGGAAGAAGACTCAAAAGCAAGTCAAAAATCCTGAGGTCTTGCAATATTTGTAAAAGATGTGGCTTCCTCTAAAGAAGTATTATGTGCCAGCCTGGACCAACCACTATTGCCACCTGGGTGTGGGCTCCACCTCCAGAGTTGAAGGTGCCCATTCCATGGTTAAACTTTGGCTCCAAAAGTCCACTGGTACTATCCTGGAGGTAGTCAGGGCTCTCCACATGGCATTCAGAAAACAATTTATTGAAATAATCAACAGAATCTCCAAAGAAATGATTGTCCATGTCAAGAATTTTCCTCCACACATCTGTGCCCTCAATGGCAAGGTGCCTCATTATGCTCTTCAGATTGCCTTTGAAAATTTCAAAACAAAATTTCCTCCAAATGAAAAATGCACCAACAAATACAACAATTATAAAGGCATTCCTTGCAAGCATAAGACCCAAAAGGCATTTTCCAAGCGCCAAAGGCTTGAATTATCAGACTTCCATCCTCAATGGCATTTGAATTTGCCTGTGAGGGTTTTTTTTAGTTTCTTATTATTTTTATTTTTCTTATTAACTGATTTTATTTGTCATATTCTTCTCAGGCTGGTTTTCAAGGTGATGATCAAAGTGTTGAAAAAGAAAGAAATAATGAAGCCAAGAAAATATTTGAAGACATTGGGGAAGACCTGTTTCAAAGACCAATGGCAGAAATAACTCCAATACTTCAACATTTTCAAGATGTTTTGACTTGAAAAGTCCCATTTGATCAAATTTGCAAGAGTCAAGAGGATGATCAATATTATGAAGACCCTCTAGAATGCAAGAATATTTGTGGAAGACCCCAAGGAGCCAAGAATAAAAACAAAAATAAAAACAAAAGAGAACCTCCAAGATTTGAAATTATTGAAAGTCAATCCAGGAGAAGAGGAAGAGCCCCCTCAAAAGTGACCAGTACAACAATGTCAAGATCCCAGTTGAATGTCCCCTCTCCAATTATGGAAGTGGACTCATCTGAAGATTCTGAAGATTCTGAGGACTCATTATCTAAATCCATCAGTTCATCAGATTCACTACCCTCAGCAACTGAATTAAATAAATCAGAAGTAACCCTTAGAAGGTCCAGAAGATTGGCAATTGGAAGCAAAACCTCACAAAGAAAGTCACACAAGCCTACCACCAGTTTGAATATCTATGATGCAATTGACTTGGCCTGTGAGCATTGTCAAAGCAATTATCACACAAGTGATGAATTCTCCAAGCTGTTTGTGAGTTTCTTATTCTTTTCAATGTAATTTTCTGTTGTTTATTTTTATATTTATTCATTTTTTGAGCTGATTTTATCAGATAACTGGCTCAGAAGACTTTCCCAAGTTTATATTGAAATACACCTTCAAGGCCATCAATGTCCAGGGTGATGGAAACTGTGGCTACAGAACAATATCCCACTTCATTTACAAGACTCAAGATCAATGGGGTGATGTCAGAGGTGACTTGGCTGAAGAAATTCACCAAAATAAAGACATTTATGAAGCCATGAACACCTTAATTCCCTCAGTATCCTCTTATTTGGAAAGAATTGAATGGTATGAAGATGTTGGCCAGGCTCCAAAAAGCAAGTGGATGTCCATGCCTGACATGGGGGATCCAATTTCAAATAAGTATAAAAGACCAGTTTTCTTTTATTCCACAGCCCAATCTTTTTCTTTTTTCCCTTATTTCTGTCCTCCAAATGATAATCCCCCCATTTTCATCTGCTTCTTGAATAGTTGTGCTCATTTTGTTCCTTTGGACATCATCATTTCTAAAGTTTATCCAGTCCCCCCCATTACTGTGAACTGGGAGATTCATGCCCAAACATAAGCCCTGTGGTGGGCTGATAAATTTAAGAAACACAGAATGTTGTATTTGTCCAATCTTCCTCCCCCTCTCAGAAAAAACCCACTATTTTGTAGGTTGATTCTGATTGAATGATTTTTGTATATAAAATTTATGCCAATTATCCCCCTCCTCAGTCATATTTATTGCTTAAATCCCACCTCAGTCTCCTTTTTTATCAAACATGTGGAACTTTTGTACTTGAAAATAGTCATATTACACACAAGAAAAAAACAGTTGAAAAAAAACACTTATTGCGCCTTCACTTGTTGTCCCACCAAAAACATTTTCCCAATTCATGAGCTTCTGGTTCTTTATTGTCCATATTGAACCCTTTAATTTAAAAAAAATGAAGGAAATTAATAAGTGGGAAGTTATTAAATTCATTTTTTAAAAATAGGCATATTACAATGACAGGAAACAACATTTGAAAAAAAAACCCTTTTTGCGCCTTCACTTGTCCCACCCAAAAGAATTCCCAAAACTATGGGATTCTGGTGCTTTATTCTTCACATTGAGCCCTTCATTTCAAAAAATAAATTAAGGAAGTTCATCAGTGGGAAGATTTTGTATGAATTTTTGAAAAAAATATGCCACTTTGGCATATTGGCCAAATTGGTGAAATTTGGCAAAAAAAAAAATTGAAAAAATTTGTGCCTATTGACATGCCAAGTCGGGAAAAAAATGGCCAGAAAAAATAAAAAAAACCCTCAAAACTGAGCCTGAGGAATTGTTTTTCAAAAATAAGGTCACTTACGTGTGTTTACCAACACCCTAAAAAATTGATAAAAAATTGATAAAAAATTAATAAAAAATTAATAAAACATTAATAAAAAGTTAATGAAAAATTAACAAAAAATCAATGAAAAATTAATGAAAAATTGATAAAAAATTAATACAAAATCAATAAAAAATTAATAACAAATTAATAAAAAATTGATAAAAAATTGATAAAAAATTAATAGAAAATTAATAGAAAATTAATAAAACATTAATAAAAAATTAATAAAAAACTAATAAAAAATTAATAAAACATTAATCAAAAATTAATCAAAAATTAATAAAAAATCAACAAAAAATTAATAATACTTTATTTTAATAAAAAAATCTTCTAAACAGATTGGAAGGGATTCTTAGTTCTTTCGGAAGCTGTCCGAGGCAATTTGGCGCAATTTGAAGGGGTTATTGAGAAGATGGGTATTATGATGGTGATGAAGAAAGGAATACAAATAGGAAACAAAAAATATATAAAATAATCATTAAATATCAATAATTATAAAAATCTTTGTTCCACCAACCAAAATATTTAATAAAAAAGAAGATAAATTATGAAAACCTAGAGGGTAATCTTTCAAAGCAAATAAGTTGAGATGGACTTATCAGGAGCAGAATAAGACATAAATTACTAAGAATCTTTATTGAATGTAGATGCTTGAGGAAAAAAATGAATTTATTACATTCTTTAGCTTTATTGAATATTATTTTTCAGTTAAAGAAATCGAGAATAAATTTCTGAAGTGGTTTAAAATGAAAAGAAATCACTTTTAAGAAAATTTGAGTTGGAGAAGAACATGAAGCTTTTTTTCATAAAGTATGGCTTTGTTGTATTAAAAAAGAATTTGAAAAAAAGTGAAATTAAAATGAGAATTTTTGAATCTTAGTTGATTGGAGATTAGACTAGCTGAATAAATTTTTTCATTAAAATCGTCACATTTCCAAAGATAAAATTGACTAATGTCCAGTCAGAAATTTCACAGTTTACAAATTTGACCTGTGCAAATCCTTTTAACATATATCTCAACATATACTCTTGGAGAAATATATATCAATTTCATCAAGCTAAATCACTATTTATTGAAACAAAATACTACACAAAAGAAAAAACATTTCTTTCCAAAGAATGAATAACTACTTATTAATTAAATCAAAAATCCTTTATTCTTGAGACAAAGGCCTCGAAGAGCTCATTTCTGAAATATTCAAATCCATCTTCCTTTTCTTTTCTTTTCAAAATGTTCTTTCTCAAAATCAATTTGTCTCTGAATTTTTCTCTCCTCAAAGGCAATTTGATTCTGAAGCTTTATCTCTTTAAAAATCTGATCTTCCAATTTCATCTCCCTTTCAAACATGAATTGCATCTCCTTCAAGACCTTTTCTTATTTTATTCTGTGTAGTTCTTCCAATTTTTTTTCTTTCTACTTTTCCCTATCCCAATTCAATTTTTCAATCTGTGAAGCTTCAAAACCTATCAAAATGAAGCAAAAATAATTATTTTCTCTCAATTAGTAAAAATCATTACTTACTATCTCTTTTGATTTTCAACAAATTCATATAATATGGTAAAAATACTTGCATTTCTTTTTTCCACGAACCACTACGATCATTCAGTTTGACTTTCCCATTTTTTTATTATTTTCAATTGGATTGCTATCTGAATTTTTCAACTATACAAAGAATTTCAACCCACCAAAAAGCAAAAACAGGGTCTGTTATATATGAATATTACATATTTCTCACAGAGTTCTGGAATCTCAATAGGTTTTTCATGATTGTTTTCTTCAAGGTATGCATTACGACATTTAACACAAAAAGATATATTATTATGAATACCCAAATAACAACAAGACAAGCATACTTCAATATTTTGATCAATTTTGTCCTCATCGTTTGCAACATAATCATCCTCCTTTGAATCAAAAGGTGTGATTAGTATGAAATTGGTCTTGTAACCAAATAAATCATTCTTTTTATTATAGAAAGTGCACATGCTTTCCAGATTATCCGCAGTTTTCCTGATACCCTTTATCTCATTATCCTCCATTGTGGTATTTAATACCTTTTTTGGCCCAGTTTCAAGATTTATTCTGTTTATTAAGTCACTAATTGAAGATTAAAGATGTAAAAATCCATAATTAATGAATTAACATAAGGGAATTCCGCAGTAAAATGGATGAAAATTCAGTAATATGAATAATTCCATAAGAAAATCCTAGAATAATTGTCTATGTGCTGACAAAAATAAATATTGATAAGAGAAAAAATAACAATATAATGATAATGTTAAGGTTACCAGTGGAAGGGGTAGTGTTAAAATAAAGCTACCCTACCTCTTCTCGGATTTTGAGTTACTCATAAATACATTCAGTAAGTTTAGTCAACTTTGATAATAAATAAATTAAAATAGAATTAATCAACATTCTCGAGACAGAAAAAAATCAATTTATGAAAAGAAAATTCATCAAAACCTTAAATCACACAGCATATTTGCGTAAATATAAGCACACCCACCTGATAAGTCAGAAAAGAAAAACTAAAGACAAAGCTTAAGCTAAATTGAGGAAAATTAAATCCAATACAGGAAAAATGAAATCCCCACAATACATAGCATTCTCAACCTGAAGCTCAAAAGGTGCAAAGACCTATGGTGCAATATCTGTACAAAATCCCCTTGTCCAACCAAAAATGGTGCAACACCTTGAGGAAATGACACTTTCAAAAATTACTTAGCAAAGAAGTTTTAGGTAGATTACATAATCATTCATAAAAAGGCTGTAATCAACTGAAAATATGCTACGATAGGTTCAGGAAATGACACCATTTCAAGATTTCTCACTAACAAAAAAATCTCATATTAAATATTCTTACATAAAAACGGTGTGATCAAACAAGAAAATGTTATCATTTGAGGGTCACCACAATAAAAAACTATCCCATCCAAAAGATGTGAGAAATCAGTCAATTGTTTTTGGGTGCCCCTATGTAGAGCCTAAATAATATGAATACAGGGAATCTTTCTAATTAAATTAATTCTATACAAAGAAGGAGAATAATTCTTCATCACTTACTAGTAGGATAATCTAGTTATTTTTAGTAAATTATTATAGAATTTTAAGTTTAATTCATAGTTAACTCTGACTGACATTAGTTAAAAAGAGATCTAAATTCTATTATCAATCCAACCTATTCTTAAACCCCTATTATTATAATTATAATGCTATTGAGCTTATCACCATAGCCTTTAAATTGAAATATATTCAAATTAGATTCTTTATTTGGAGAAAACTGTTAAAGATCTCTAATATTATAAAAAAACTTAGTCTTATAATAAGCTATGTCACTCGTCTATTTAAAAATTATCCCTTTTTTATTAGGAATTAGCTTACCATTAAATTATTAAGTTTCTCATTGCTATATCATATTTATAATTATTCTCTTATACCATTAATTACTAGAGAAATGTATAGAATTACATTAATCTTACCATTATACTAAATCAACCTCTTATATTATTAACATCTTACCCTTATATCATTTAATCTTATTATTAATACATTATATTTGATATTGATTTACCTTATAAATTAATTTTCTGATTATTCAGGAGGTATAATAAGTAATTATAAAAATTCTTCTCTAGATGTAAAGCAACAGTATTTAGAATGTATTTTTGAACTCCTTGGGGACATTTTTTAGTATATTAAGAGGGGAATCTGATACACCTTGGCACCCTTGGTTACAGGTTTATTTCAGAAATTCAAAACATTTTACCTCTTATTTCCCCCTAAAGTACTTCCTTATCCGATTTCACACTAAAAGGAGTTCCTCAGTGGTGTCCCCACAGTTTCTAAGCTACCAAATTTAACAATTAATAAGCAATAAATTTTCAATAAAGAAGATGATAAAATCAACATACCTCACAGAAAATCTGTTATTTACAATTGATTAACTATCAAACTATAAACATATCTATAAAGTCCTGACTATGGAAATAAATCCCATTCCAAATCATCATCATCCGCAGCACAAGCCTTAAATAAATTATACCATTTTTATTATCCAGTGAATGAAAGAAAATCAGAAAATCAAACACCTAAAAATAGTGACTTACTTATTCAGAAATCAAGAACAGAGAATAATGAAAAGGAAGAATTAAGGAGATTTCCCTTAAAGATAATCCAAGAAGAAGAAAAACACAAGCAAAGTAGACAGTAATTTAAAGGATCAGTTTACAGAGTAGGTATGAATCAAAAATCAACATTGAACTTCTACCATTACCTGAACATATGGTAAAAGAAAGTGGAGAAGAGGATCAAACAATACAGATCCAAAGTCTTATTAAAAAAATTCAAGAATTTTCATTAACACAAAGTCAAAATAATTTTAAGGGAAGGAAAAAACATCTCATAAGCCTGGAGTTAGTCCAAATGAACCCACATTACCAAGGTATTTTGGACCTGAATACTAACCAATATCACCCACACCTAGTCCTAGAGCAACATATACAGCCAAAAAGTAATAAATATCAGATAGTATTCCAAAGAAAGTAGTCCTGTCCACACCAAACAATTGAAGTCCATTAAAAAAGGAAATTCCCAAGTTAACCTCTCTTATTGTTAAGATAACGTCTAAAGATGATAATCCTGTTTTTTATTTTAATAAAGTATAAAAGCTAATCAATAGAGTGGAATAAGAAGATTAAATTTGAGGAGGTAGTGGAGAGGATGTGGTAAGGCAAGTTATTTTTATTTCAGAATCTGAGGAAGCTAAAGAGAAGATTGAATTCAGGAAGGGATATGAAGAGAAGAACTGCAAAGATCTTAAAGAAGAGCTTACCTCAGAATGGGAAAGAGTATGGCTAAACAAAGGATATAGGCCATAATCTTTGGAGAAGCTTTGCACTAATACCAAAAATGCGGGAGGAATTTGTAACTTAGCTGAATACAAGGGATTTATTGAAGAATATGAAAATATCACAAATTATCTGTACAAATATGGATATATTATAAGTGAATTTGAGCACAATGAAGAGCTCTATTCTAGTCTTTCACCAAAATTTAGGACCTTCATAATTAAGGAAATGAGCAGAGATAAACTTATGATACATGCAATGGATGGTGGTTATATTGTACCTTAAATTGAAGTATTGAAGAGCTATATAGAGAAAGTGGTAAAAATGATGATCATATCAATGGAAAGAGATGGAGACAAAATTCATAAGGATGAGTTAGATAACTAAAATTTAGTTTTAACACAAAAAAATAAAGTTAAATTTCAAAATAAAAATATGTGAGATTCCTTGAATAAACTGAAAGAGCTTAATAGAAAAATTAAAGAACAAAGACCAAAGATTCAGGATCAAAAATAAAAGAAGTATTTGAAGGATTTCATTCAGAAACTCAAGCAATTTACATAAGCAGTAATAACTCAAAATAAAACAGGTCATGTATCTAAACAAGGAACCATAATATAGCTTACCACCTTTTTCCCAAAGTCATGTTCCTCATTTCCCAGCCAAAAATTCCTCAAAAACCTACCTCAAGTGCCATTATTTTGTGGAAGAAGTACATTCAGTAAACAGGTGTAATTATCTCATTGAAGATCAAAATAACAATTTTTCCAGTAGGCAAGGAGGTGTATTGTTCTTTACACATTGGTAAAGACTTCCAACTGATGGAAAAATATCATCAAGGAAATTTGTTGGATAACTTAAAAAGAAAATTAAGGAAAATGAAGCTAAATAATAATTACCAAAGCCAAAATAAAATAATATAAGGAAATTAAAGAAACACTATAGTGCAACTGCTATATCCAAATTTTAAAATTGGGGAATCTGGAACCCACCCACTATATCATCAGCAAATGAGCCATTTTTGAATAACTATGGACTAAGAAATACTAAAAAAAGAGCTTCAAGACTAGAATATACCAACCATGATTCTTCAAGATCACATTCAAAATTGGAAACACCCATAAAGAAAAGACCCAATATACCTGGAATTTATATTGAAGATTAGCAAAAGGAGGAAGAGAAAACCATTATTCCAGGCACATAAAAGAAGCATTAAGAGGTTAAAAATGAAAATGAAATACCTTCAAAGGAACCTAGAAGTGATCATGCTTAAAATACTAACTATTTGACCAAGAAAGCCAAGGGAAGGAAATTTTTTAAGAAAAGAAGATTATATATCCAGGAAATCATGGGACAAATCATTGAAAAGGTATTAGATAAGAAAACAAATTTTGCCATAGGATCAAATTTAGTCATGTCACTAAAATTGTTCAATTAATTAAAAGATCTGTTATAATATGAGAAGAACTCTTATAACTCCATTTATACAAATACTATTCCAACCAAATGCATGAAAAATCATATGGGGAACTATGAACCTTCCAAATCTCATTGTTCCTGTCCAAAGGTATTTCTGAAGGTATATGTAGGAGAAGAGGTACATTAAATCATATCACCAGTTGATACATGATCATAATTTAATATAATACCAGAATATCCAGCAATAAAAGCAGTACTTACCATGAGATTCCTTAACATTAATTGAATTTCAACTGGTGGTCACTGTACCTAATAGTTATATTAGCAGAATTCAGCCAAATCACTGTAGTTACTGGTTGTGAGCCTATGAGATATGTAAAACATACCCCTAAGGCCACAAATAACACTTTGTATAGTTGATTTAGTCCTGAAAATCCTTATAAATTGAATTCAAAAAAAAATAAACATAAATGTGTTTGGGATAAACAATTTTCTAATTATTATGTCATTTTTTCACTCTACACCAAAAATAACCTAGGGTAGACCCATAGGGTGTTATACCCAAAAATGTATATTTCTTATGTTATTACAAGATTCAAGGAGCTCGCAATACAATTGAGACACTTTTAACATTTTTTAAGAATTGTTCAATTTAAGCTTAAATAAGCTTGAATTTAAAGCTCAAAAGGTTTGTGCAAAATTACCAAAATTTTAGCTAGAATTGAGGTGTTAAGTATATTACTTAATTAGCTAAGAATTTTCCATACAGAATGTAAATCCTGTGAGCTCAATTTAAAGTGTTTAAAGGCCATATTATGGCTTCAAATAAATAAAAGGGAAAACCCCATGCAGAATGGTGGGAAAAAAGAAAAAGACCAAATAGAGCTGGGGTAGCCAACTTTTGCAATCTGAAAGGACTAAATTAAGGTTCTCCACCTGTATTGGAGGATTTTAAGCCTTATTTGAGCTTTAAGATTAGACTTTAATCCAACCCCATAGTTTAAAATAGTTTTATTCCAATTTAGAAATTAATTTCAAGCTTCCAAAGGGTAAATCCCAATATTCAAGCTTGTAATCAGGGTTTTGAGAACTGTAAAATCTTAAACAAGCTTAAAAAGCTTAAATAAGCTTAAAGCCTCAAAGCTATAAAATTTAAAGCCTTATCAAAAGTTAAGTTTTGTTGTGTATTTCTATTTCATGTGGAAAAATAGCAATAACCTCAAAAATTCATTAAAAATCCAATTCTTCATGAATTTTCTTGAAAATTTCACCCAGTATACAAATCTCCTTTTTATGCTTATTCATGAAATTTTAAGCATCTTTTATAAAAATTATTAATTGGTAATTAGCCTTATAATTAACTTTTTTGATTATTTCTGAAGCAACTTAAGATTTCTTTAAAAATTAATCAAGAATTCAGTTCAAGAGATTTCTGCTTGAAACTTCATTTTTGAGTTTTTCATGTGATGAGATTTAATATAAATAAACTTATTTTATATTTAAGCCTAAATTAAGTAACCCAAAATAGCATCAAGGTTACTTGGAGTTAATAATAACACTGGTAACTTTAATTTGTAATTCAAAATAAGCTACCTTAAGTTAAGAACCTTATTTTGAAGCATGGTTTTTAAATTTTGAGCTGAGAACGCCCTCTATATCCATTATGAACCATTATAGCTTCTCTGCAGGCATATAAAGAGCCTTCACATCACTGTTTTTTCCAATAACAAATTATCATTCCAATCATATTAAACATTTGAACAGGTAAAGCTTTATTAAATATAAAATCTTATTATTAAAGTATTTCTTAATTATTTTATTATTTATCAATCTCAAAATGAAAGAATTTAAATAATAGAAATTATATTCTTGTTTTCATCACAAATAATACATTTTATTATATAAAACTGATGTCTTGAATTTCTTTTAAAATCCACAAATTCCTCTTGAAATCTCTTAAATCTTATATTTTATTATGAAAGGCTGTTTTATATTTTAAAATATTAAATTTTTGGAGTGTTTTTAACTTATGAGCATTATTTAATACTATAGCTTTTGTTGTTTGACCTATTGTATCAAATAAACATTATAAACAAGTTTCTTCCAAATTTTTATATCTTTTTTATCTACTATTAGTTTCTTTATATATAGTTTTTCTATAAGACTTATCTCTGCACAGTGTTTGTTATATTTTTTTATAAGTAATATTTATATTATTTATAATTGGTTAAATATTATTATTTTCCATTTATAATTCTCTTATTAAGAGATTTATACATTCTTATTATTATAGCTGTCAGTTACTATAATAAAATATAATAATTATAATTTATTATAATTATTAAGATTTTTTCTTATTAAATTATTTGATAATAATTGAATTGTTTTTTCAATATAATTATTTTTAATAATTAGGTTAATTTGTGGTTATAATATTTAACTATATTATATTTTCTACTGAGGAAAGTCAAAGTACTCGTGAAATTTGTTACTATTATCAAGAGACTCATAGACAAACCTTACACTGGGGAAGAAATAAACATACACCCTTTTGGAGCAACAGGAGCAGTTTACACAGAATTTGGGAGACCTTTCCTTGCAGTTAATGAAATCAGCTTTGACCTTTCTCAACAAAAAGGGGAAATCTTCAGCTTTATTGATCCAGATGGAAGAGAGATTTTCTTACAAGTCTTTTCACCACAGAAGGCAGTATTGAAAGAAGATCTAACATAATGGATATATATCTGTGCAGGTTCTAAATTTGTTGAGTGTAAAAAATTACCAATTAAACAAGAATTGAGAAAATTTGGAAGGAAGTTCCTACAAGGTATTTAATAATGAAGAAATGAAGATATCTAAATAAAAAGTTAAAATAAAGAATTACTTATCTCCAATTAATATGGAAGATGTTAATTCAAAGCCTGAAGAGAGAAATATTCCAAGCACTTCAATCTCAAGAAAAGAAAATGCAATACTTGTAACCCAATATATCTATCCATTAGTAGTTATTCTTTCAATAATAATTCAAATAGCAGAAAAAAATAATTAACAGAAACTTTCTCATCTATCAAGGCTCTGAATTCCTTTTCAAAGTTCATACTTAAAAATAATTAGAATTAAAGTAGAAATAAATTTGTAACAATAATGAGTGTCACCTCAGAATCAGTGAATTTAAATTCTCAAATTTATAAATAAAAATTGAAATCATTGAAGAGATTTCCTTAAAATATAAAATTTACAAAAAGAACTATCGTATACCTCAAAAAAACCATAGATCTCAGGTGTAAATCATTGAATCAATTTCAAAAACTGAAGAATCTCCATAATTTAATGAAAGCTTGGACTATACCATTGAGAAATAATAATACAATAATAATGACTCTTTTCCAGAAGTTCCAAAGTCTGATTAAGGATCTAGTGAAACTATTCCTAAAATAATTCTGATTGAAGTTAATTAGGTCTTCCACAATTTTTGATTAATTCATCACTCATAATTAATCATATACCTAGGACACAAGCTACACAAAAAAGACACGTGTTAATTTTGAGAGATCTAAACCTTCTTTTTCCCAAAATATTGAGAACATTGATCCTAGATTTTTTAAGCAAGGATTTGGTGGGGAAAATAAATCATATCATAATATATAAAATATTGATGCAAGACTTATTATAGAGGAAGTAGACTTGAAAAAAAATTAAAGCCCCATAGGGGGGAGTCACCAAAATCAAGTAAAAAATGTACCATTTTTTCCAGAGGAGGAACGTTTAAGAATGTATTTCCCTTTTTATACTGAAATAAGGAAAGACACAGACTATATGAAGTAACCACAAGAAATTTTATTACTCTCCATCTTCCTCCTCATCAAATACTCTAAATATATAATAATAATAAATAAATAATTAATTAAAGGAAGATTCTTACTCAGCTAGTTGGCTTACAATCTTGACTAAGGTGTTTAAAGAAACTTGAAGACCAAATAATGTCACAAAATCCTCCGCACTTTCAAGGTGATCTTGGACATATTAATAATATCATTAAAAAATCATAGAAATAATTGGTATATGCCAAAAGAGGAATTATCCAAAGGTTAAGTGAAAATTCAAATACTATTATTTGCAAAAAAAACATTGTTTCTCAGATTAGTGGAAGGAATTTTCTCTTCAGTAAACACAATGTGGTATTCCATACCTGTTCTTCCAAGGCTAAAATACACAATATTAGCGCTGAAAAAGTAATCAAAAAGTAAAAAGTCAAAAAAAGAAGAGAATTATATTAAATTATCAAAGATAACCCTTTTACTTGAATCCAAATCAAATTTTACCTATGGTCACATATTTCCTTGACTCCATAACATATATTACTCTATATATCATAGATTCAATACAAAGCTATAATACTTTATGTTCAAAAATAAAGTTCCCGCTGGTTCAGATATTCAATATTAATAAAAATTTGTAAAACTACATGATTTATATGATGTTAAAGTTCTCAATTCTCACTCAAACACCCATCACCAAACATTACAGGTATCATTCACAAGTTAAATTTTACATATAAACATAATCAACTGAAAAAAGCTCAAGGCTATACAGAAGAGAAATGAAGTTAAATAAAACTCATACAAAGCAATAAAACAGCCAAACATATGGTGAAATACCTATATTAAATGACACCATCCAGAAGTTTCTCACCAGAAAAATTTTCTCAAGGCTGTTCATAATAGGAAGAAATCTCAATTGAAATATAAGTATTGTTGAGAATAATATGTTCCAATCAACAAAACATATTGTGCAGTATCTTGATCAGATGGCACCATTTCAAATTTAACCACGAGCAAAGATATCCCAAGGCTGTGCACTGACAATAATCAAGTTTAGAATGGTGAAATATGCCAATGATATGGTGCCATTTCTTAATCAAATCACACCATTTCAAATTTACCTACCAGAAAAACTATATTGAGGAGGAATTCCTAAGTCCCTTTTTTTTGGAAGGCTCTAAGGGGGTCAAATAGCTATGAATAAAAGGCCTCTCTCCTTGTTTTTCCCTCATTTTTCTGATTGAGACAATAATCCTGAGTATCAATCCATCCCTTCTCTAGTGGGATAATCTAGTATCATATTCAAGAGATAATTAGCAAGGCTCAGTATCTTATAGGATTATTTATGATTAATTAATAAAATATATTTATAAAATTAAAGAAAGAGTTTAATTTTACTTAATAGTCTTCCCATTGTAATATTAGTGTCAAAGTAGCTTTTGAAGATATTATCATTATTAATCTTATCAACTTTTTCAATAACATTTACTTATAGAAAAGATATATCATTTTCTTACCCTTATACCACTTATGAATATATTCGGTTACATTTATATTAATCCTAAAAGTATTATACTGCTATTAGTTCAATTATATCTTACCCTCATATTAAATATAACCACCCTTATCGAGCTATTTTACACTTAAATAATTATATTCATATTGGTAGTATTATTAAAAAACCTTTAAAATCTGGAATATCTATCAATAGTTATCCTAGAAAAAATAGTATTTGAATATCTCAATCATTAAAAGGAGTAGTCTCAAAAAAAATCAATTGAAAATAATCCCATCATTAATAAAAAGAAGTTAATAAAACTTCAATTATTAAGAAACATATTAAATATCAGCATTATTATCATAGTGATATTTTGTTTACAGACTGATAGAGACTGCTGAATAAAGATCCCTAATTGAAAAGCCAAATAATTAAATAATTTATTTCTGATCTCATCAATAGGCTTTTTTTTTTAAGTATATTTATAGGAGAATCTAACATTCCTTAACACCCATGGTTATTGGTGCATTCTGAATTTAAAAACAGACTTGCCAATAATCGCTCCCTCAAGGTACTTCCTATTATTTTTACCACAACAGGAGTAGAATGATCACCATTTGTAGTTGGAAAGAGATTACTACTATAGGACCAAGCAAATGTGGAGCCAGAAAAGGTATCAGCTAAGGTACGAGATATGGACGAAGGCTAATTTGGATTGAAAGTGGCTTAAGTGCTAAAGCAATGAACACTATACCAATAACCATTTTGAATAATGGCTATAACCTTGCTTCCATTCTTGTCAAAATGAATAGATAGAGAAGAGGAAGACATTCATTTTATCAGAGTAATTTACTTTCCTTATTTCTTTGTATAGAAAGAGAAACAGAGAATATTATCAACAAAAGGGTGAAATCACCTTGAAAAATAGACTCAACTACTCATAAGGCATTAATGGAGCTATTAGACTCCAGGGCTACATACTTCAACTGTTGATTTTTATTGTAAAAATAATAATTATAATAGATTTAATGAAAAGATACTTATTACCGCTAATGAAAAGAGAAGGTATATTACTTTCCATATCACAATACAGCAAAGAAAGAAGATCAATGTAAGTGGCTTCACATAATAAACCTTGGCTGATAATTTAGTTTCTGATAAATATTCTTCTGGAACAAAAAAAGGGCTGGAAAGATATTTTAATAAGATAGAATAATTATAGTAGATAATAGATATTTGAAGGAACATTAGCCATAGAGGTGGCAGATAATTTGAAATAATTAATAAAAGTTTTTGACTGATTGTGATGAAAGAAGAGGAGTAAAATATAGTGCAAGAAAATACATAGTAAACAAGAAACTAATTCTCAGAAATTTGTAGATAAGAATTAAAGAAAGCTCAATTTTATTTATTTAAAATTCTACCCCCCCCCCCCAGAAAAAAAATTATTATTTTGAACTATTTTATTTTTATTTATTTATATCATCTGTTATGAATACCTAGTCTAAAATACTTCCTTATGGAAGATTAGACCAATTAGCTAAATAAGTCCATAATGACCTTCAATTGGGTTTCTTCTCATAATTATTTGAAAGAAATTTAGTATTATAATCAATTTATAATCTATATTATTTAATATTACTTTATATAAAGCTGTATCATTATATATTGATTTATATAAAACTCACATTATTTTTACATTAATTGATATTAAATAATATTATTACTTTTAGAAATTGTCTCTAACTCAATTATATCCATAATATCTTGAATAAATAAATAAAATTAGATTTATCATTTTAGTACCACTAATTAAATTATAAAAAAGTAAAATTTTTATTTATTCATATTTCTTGATTGGATTTTTTATTATGAAAGGTAGATATTGTGGTACAATTAATAAATGAAGAGGGGGTTACCCCACTATTTCAAGCTAATTTTAGTAAAAAAAGTAAACAAGAAGAATTAACTCAATCAAGAATGTGAAAAAAATAAAGTAAATACAGTAAAAAATGGTCCCAGAAAAGAACTTAAACTGGCCAAAGCTTTTATTTTTTTATTTTCTAACAAACCTTAATACTAGGTTTTTGACAAGATCTTGAACCATCCTAATCATTCTTTTTTCAATAATTAAATCAAATAACCACAATTTGATGCCATTAAACACCTTAAGATCTCCAAATTATTTTCTTGTTTTATATAAAGTTGTACCTGAAATAACTCAAGATGTGGTCCTGATTATGACCTCAAACTGCATCATTATTCATCAAAAAATTAACTTTTTTATTTTCAAAATGCTCTCCAAAATATCAAAAAACAAAACAAAATCCATAAATAAAAATAAAATATGGAAATATTTAAATAATCAACATAAAAATATACAGGGTGGTACTTCTTTCTTAGAATCACACCTTATGATATTAATTTTTGGAAGATTAGTGGGATGAAAAGATTTTATTCAGTCATCTTTTCTTTTTTTATTAATCTTGGAATACAAAATTACATAATCTCTAATAATAAAGAAATTGATTTATCAATCATAAAAGAAATAAAATTGATTATCAATATACCAAATGAATAACATTAAAGGGAAATGAATAAAGAAAAGAGGAAAAAATAACAAGCTATGGAGAGTCAAAATCAACATAAAAAGATACAAAAATAAAATATTAAGTGAATTTACTAGAATAAAGATTTGAATAAAGAATATTATGGTGTATGGACATAGAATATTTCTCTTGAAACTGGAATTCTGGGGACAGGATTAAATTGAGGGGTGATATGGTATTTAATACCTCTTCGGGTCCAGTTTCAAGAATTATTTTATTTATAAAGCTATTTATTGAATATTCAAGAATTAAGAATTCATTGTTAATCAATTAATATAAGTAGATCAAGTAATAAAATGGATTTGAATTCACTAATATGAATAATTCCATAAGAAGATCCTAAAAGAATTTTACATGTGGTTAAAAAGAAAAAATAAAAATATAATGATAATTTTGAGGTTACAAATGGAAGAGGTAGTGCAACAATAAAGCTACCCTGGCTCTTCTCAGCTTTGTAGTTACTCAAAAATACAGTGAGTAAAGTGGGTCCATTGTAATAAGAAATAAATCAAAACTTTCTCAATAATAAGTCTCAAGGAAGAAAAGAATGAATTTATGAAAGGAAAATCCAAAAAAAACCTTAGATTACACAGCATATTTGTGTAAATACAGGAACAGCCACCTGATAAGCCAGAAAAGATAAATTAAAAACACAGCTCAAGATAAACTAAGGAGAATGAAATATTGAAAATACACAGCATTCTCAATCTAAAGCTGAAAATGTGTACAGACACATGATGTATTAGCTATACAAAATCACCGCATCCCACCAAAAATTGCTTAATATCTTGAGGAAATTACATTTTTAAATATTCCTCAGAAGAGAAGGTTTGGACATATTACATAATCATGCATGAAAATGTTGCAGCAATCTGAATATATGGTGAAATAGCTTCAGGAAATGACACCATTTAAAGATTTCTCACCAGAAAAAACATCTCAAATTACATAATAATATATAAAAATGGTTAAACAAACCAAGAAAATGCTATCATTTGAGAGTAACCACTATAAAAAAGACTATCCCAGCCAAAAGAAATAAAAATTCTAAGCCCCTTTTTTTGGAGTGCCTAAAGAATATGAATAGAGGTCCTATCTCCCTCATTTTCTCCTCTTTCCCATTCAATTGATTATATATCAATAAGGAGAATCATAATTAATCCCTTAATAGTAGGATAATCCAGTTATCTTTTATTAAAATATTATAGAATTTTAAGCTTAATTAATAGTAATTTCTAATTGAGGGCTGCTAACAGAAGGTCTAAGCTATATTTTCAATCCACCCATTTCTTATAATCTTGGTCTTATAGCTATAATACTATCAATAATAGTCATACTATTGGGTTTATACTCATAACCATTATATTTAAATATACTCAAATTGGAGCCTTTATATTGAGAAAACCCTCACAAATCTATAACTTCATATACCATTTTCCACTTATATCATATTATATGACTCATATATTTAACAATTATCCCTTTTATATTCAACAATTTCTTACCATAATTATTAAAGGTCTCATTGCTATATTATGTTAACAATTAAACTCTTAAACCATTAGGTACTATATATAGATATAGGCTTAAATTAGACTTACCCTTATACTATATATTAGTGCTATTATACTCAATAAATCTCTTATATTATTAATTTCTTACCCTTATCTCATTTTATCTTACTATTTGAACATCATAATCTATATTTCTTTACCTTATAGATTATTTTTGTGATTATTCATGAGTTCTAACAGAGACTTCAAAAAGGTCTTCTCTAGTTGTAAATCCACAGTATTAGAAATGCATTTGTGAGCTCTTTAGGAATATTTTTTAGTATATTCAGAGGGAGTGCTGATACACCTTAACACCCTTAGTTTCAAGATTCTTCAATAAATTCAAAAATATTTTCTTTTGATTTCCCCCTCAAGGACTTCCTTATCCAATCCCATAGTAAACTTATTTCCAAACCATGATGACACCTGATTGAGTTTCACTCTAAAATATTTTGGCCAAAGTTCATTTATTATACTCTTTCCAATGGTCACGAATACCTGCTTCGGTAATATTAAAATGGGTTTTGGACTTCTTCTTTACCCCAAGACCCATCAGTTTTAATCCATTTTTTTGCTTTGAGGTGGCCTTCAAACTGAAGTTGAACAAGTTTTCCAAAAACACACATTATAATTCAATTTTTTCTTTAACAAATTTATGATCAATTTACAATTAACCCAATCTATATGGCCACATTTTTGCAATAGTTACAGGATTTTTCTATGAGATGGATTAACCCTTTGAGATTTGATATGTGGCATTCTTCAAGAAACCTATTACAGGCCAAAAAAATCTGAGAATTATTTAAGAGAAACTTAATATTGAAGAAGATAAGTTTAAGCCAAATCTTCCGAATTTATTTATTATTATTAAGTATTATGCATGGAGCTGTACAATTACCAAAAAAATGTGATTTATTAAATACTGGAAATTTTGAAATTTAAATCTAAACTTATTATTTTTCAAATGTTAAATAATGACTTTTCTGGAAAACTCAAATTTGGTTGAAATTCAGGGTCCCTCAGTTAAAAAATTGTAACATTTGGATTTGAAAAACTAGGTTTCTTCTATGTGGTATTTCCTTCAAAAACCCACATTCTTTGAGGTGGTTTTTTGCATGGTTGAGATTCCCTATTAGTAAAAATTTCAATAATCAAAACATTAATAATTATATATAGGAAGAATTCATTATTTTATCATTATTAAAGTTCACCAAGAATATTAATAATAAGTATTTAAAAGCTCTACCATATACAATGATACTTTTTCAAATAAATAAAATCAAGTTATAAATAATATAAGTTATTATACACAGCTGTGTAATGATAATTATCACAATAATAATAAGTTCAAAAAATGGAATATTGATGGAAAACTCACTTATAAGTTATTAATTAATATAAACATTCCAAAAAACTTCAGAAAGTATTATGAAATAATAAAAATAAGTTTAAAAATTCCGAAATCAATAATTAAGGAATTTTTGGAGGATTTGTGTATTTTAAAAAATATCTTCAAACAAGACTTTATAAAATAAAACAATTATCAGATATTTTTAAAATGTAATTACATTATGATATTTTCATGTCTTATTCATAAAAATTATGAATAATGAGACACTGTAGAGCTATTTATAATAATGTAAATTTTCTTAGTAAAATACTATTCTTTGGAAGATTGGATTTTACTGATTTATGGACAAAAAAAGTAATTAAAGGACTCTTTCAATTCCTTTAGACACCTCCTCTTTGATAACAGATTCTCTGAGAGGGAATTTACTCATTAAAACTGGAAATGCCATCATCAAAAATTGAGTTCTAACTTAAAAATCCTCACTTTTAATTACAATTCAAGTTTCAGGTGTTATTCTTAACTGAAAGTAACTTAAAACATCATTTTTGTTGACCATTTTTGAATTTTATATATGGAAGTAATGCTTTCATTCTAAATTTCACTTAATGAATATTTGAAGGATTAAATTTCAAGCAAATATCTTTCAATAAATTTTTTACAGAAATCTTAATATTCTTTGAAACTGATTGGAGGAGGTATTTTGAAGTATTAATACAAAAACATTTTGATAAGAACAGAGGATTTTTTTCCAAAATATGAATAGATAACATTGATTTCCAATATTTGTATAAATTTAGAAAAAATGAATGGGGGGATGGATTTTCTATAAATCTTTGAAGTCATTGCTGTTTTCCACATATAAAATACCAATAAACCCCAAACCTTAGCTTTTGATAAGGTTTTGATGATTTTAGCTTTAATTTTGATATTATTTAAGCAGATTTAAGCTTTGTTAATATTTGATAGTTCTTAAGACCTTGATTACAAGCCTTTATGCAGAGATTTACCCTTTGGAAGCTTTTAATTCCTGTCCAAATGGAGGATAAACCCTTCTAAAACTGAATATTTGATTAATTTCTAATATTAAATCTTAAATAAGCTTGAAAATCCTTTCATAAATTACTAAAACCTTATTTGTGTTCTTTCAGAAGCCCAAAGTTGGGTACCCTTTCACCTTTTGCCATTTTTCCCTGTTTACCCCCTTTTGTGTGTATTTTTCCAGTTTATTTATTCAAAGCCAAACAATTGCTTCAAATAAACTATAATTGAGTCAACACAGTATCCTCACTATTTATGGAAAATCCTGAGATAATCCAATAAATAAACACAACACCTTAATTCTAACACAATTTCTGTAAGTTTACATAAAAAATGGTAGTTGTAATCAACAATTTAAGAAATTTATTAAAATTGAATAAAATTTAATAAGCTTTATGTAAGATTCCAAATTCTTCAAATAATATTGAAAATAGCCTATTTTGGGTATAGCACCCTATGGGTCTTCCCTAGCTTATTTTTGGTTTATAATCCTCAAATGAAATAATAATCACAACTTGTTTATCCAAAATAAACTTATGGTCATTTTTGATTATTTTCTGCTTTGAATTAATTTTAAAAATCATTTATTGACTGAATCAAATTTATACAATATTATTTGTGTCCTGATGGGTATGTCATACATACCTCATGGGCTCACAATTTTCAATAAATATTTATTGAATAGTTATATTTTTCTGGAATGGATGTATGTTCAATATATTAGTATTCATGATTTCTTGAATTAAAATTTCTCATGTTCTGAACATGTGTTACATAAACCAAACCCCATCTAAATGTGTGAAGATCATATTTACATTCATTCAGGTTCAAATCCTAACTGTAGTGAATAGTTCACATTAATGTTATAGTGAATAATGATTATTTCAAAATATTTAACATTGAGGAGAAAGGGAGATCTTGGCTTCAAGTGTTCCAGACTCCCCAAAAAGATTTTATTCTGAGTGTGAAATTTCAACATTTGGACAGACGTTCACTTCAATTTGGCATAGCATTAATTAAAGTGTTTTTGACCTCATCTTCATATCTTTTTCATATCAAACATTTAGTTTTGATCAGCTACCAAAATTGTAAAACTGTCCTTAATTTTATTGAACCATATTGAAAAAAAACTCATTATTTGGAGAGTCTTTCTCAAATCATTTTTGAATTCATTTATTCCTCAACTGTCACAATTACTATTGGAATTTCTTTCTAATTGGATCCCAAGTGGAAAAAAATATCCAAATCCATCGTTTTGGACTCAACTGAAACCACATCAATAAAAATCAAACTGAATGATTCAATAGCAAGTTATCAATTTTGAGAAATTAGTTTCCGTTTTTTTTGAAGAAACTTTGATATTATAGAAGTCTTCTTTTCCCATAGTTTTTTATCATGTTGAATTATTTTCATTTCATAATCAGTTTAAGGACTTTAAAACAATAAATAAAAATCTATACATTATCTTCTCTAGAAATAATCTATAGAGACACTTATCTCATATAAATATTTTCTCTAATTTAATTAATTAGTACAAAAAGGTATTTTTTTATTATTTCCTCTATAGGTTGAGATATTTTCTTTAGTGTATTCATTCTTATAGGTCTCATTTCTTATGATAAAGCAAAGATTCACATTATCTCTATTTTATATCAAAATATTAAAAGAAGTAATTTTTGTTATGTTTTCCCTAATTCACAGGATAAAAATCTTTTTAATTCTTTCTTCTTAAAAATGGTTTAGTATAGGGTAAGATATTTAATTGAAAGAAATTTTTAATATCTGTATTTTGAAATATATTACTTTTTGGAAATTAATATCAAAATCCCCTTTATTGAGAGATAAATCATAAGAGATCCTCAATAAAATCTGTTTTTTTTTCTCTTATTTTATTTCATGATTCCTCAATCTTTATCATATAGAACTTTTTATTTAATTATTTTATTCTTCTCATAAAATATCCTATAATTTTTATCAAATAAATAATATTATAAAATGGAAATATTTAACATTAACTCCCATTTTATTTTCAAAGCTAAATATTTTTAAGTCAACTCATTTAGTACCATATTTAAATCTAAAACAAGCTTTGAATATTTGTAAGAAAGAAAATCTCCATTAATTGACTTTCAAAAAAAAAATGAATATTTTGTTGAAAAATATTTTTTTATGATTGTTTTGGAATTAATCCAGTTACTACATTTCTGGCCAATTTTCCAAATTTGTTCATCTCAAGTAGCATACTCCTTAAAAGCTGATAAATTTCTTTCTTTTAATATTTTTGAAGTAGATTTTTATTTTGTTTGAAAATATGTTGAGTATTTTCTTTATTTCTAAGTAAATTTACCATCTCATTTTGGATGTCCAAAACAGGTTTGATTTTTGTGAGTCCCAAATAATTAGATCTCAAATCTATTTTTGGGTGAGAATTGAGTCATGCAAGAGGAAAATAAATCACATTTTTCTTTAATTTTGTAAATCAGGCTCATATCTAAAATCCAAAAATTAGCTGGAAATATGGGCTTTGGGGACCAACATCTAATTGAATAATTTATAATATTGCTAAGGAAATTATTAAAACTGAATTTTATGTATCTTTAATAAGATACCCCATGTGATGGGGTTATGGGAAAAGCTAATAGATTTGGCTAATATTTTAAGCTTATGAAAAATATTTACATGTTCAAAAGAATTTTTTTAAGAGCCGCCTATAGATTTGTCAGTTTTCAGAAGATATTTCCATCAGTAACACCATTTTCAAGAGGACTCTTTCTTATTTAAATATGGTGCAATTTGTATCCCCTTTATCTTTCTGGATATTTCTTTCTTAAAAAATTCAATTTTTCTTATAAATATAGGTTTTTGTGGGGTTTTGAATACTTTTTATCCTACTCAAGGAGCCTTCACGGAAGTAAAAATAGTAATATAGGAATCTCTAGCTCTTTAATTATTCTAAAGGTATAACTAAAGTGAAAGTTCCAAACAAAAATGATACAGAAGGTATTTGAAGCAAAAAATAATGAATTTATTACTTGAAAAAAGGTATAAATTTTTGTATTTCCCAGAAAATATACTTAGTATTAAAATATTGTAAGCATTAAAAAATAATTTTTATTATTAGCTTACAGGACAGTAAGGTTTTTTTTAATTATTTAAGAAGGTCAGAGAAAGACAAAATTATGTTTTGAGTATTTTTTTCATATAAAGACAAATACTTTTAGTTTTCATTATTCAAGAAGATTTGTTATTTTATAAACAATGTAAATTTATCCCAAAAAAAATTCCAAGGGGAATTTTGGGCTTTAAAACTAATCACTATGAGAGGAATTTGTTTTGGATTAATGGATAAAATTAGTTCAAGAAACTTATATTAGAAAAAAAATAACTTATGGAAATTAATTTAAATATAAAAAAACCCAAATATTATCATAGTAAATATAAAATCTTAGAAAAAAGGCTTATTATGAAGAAATATTCTTTAATTTACTAGTGAATATTTCAAGAGTAAAAATGGTCATAAAACTCAAAATATATTTATGATTTTTTTTTAAGTGTTTCATAGGTTCAAAGCAATATAAAAGGTGTTTCTAGAATTTTTCGTTAGTCTATTCACTTAATTTAAACCAATTATGAAATTACAATATTTTACCATTTGAAGTGAAGATTAATAAAATAATATTTCTTTTCATGTAATAAAACTCTCTTTAATCAAACTGAAATCTTATTTAAGACCAATCTTTAGCTAAGATTCAATAATCAAAATTTATCATTAGCACTATTATCTTTGTTTTTATTTAGACAGGTTGGTTTGGAGCCATTTATTTATAGTTGTAACATCAATTTTAATTCAAATATTGAGATTTTAAACTCAGATTCAAATATGTTTTTGAATTATGTAACTTTTTAATCAAAGATTCATCTTCCCCCTCAAAACTTAATTTTTGAATATTTTTTTTCAATAATTCCGCCTTTATTTTGATATCAATATCAAATATCAGATTTTATTAAAATTTATAGTTACAAACCTTTATTTAAATATAAATGGACCATACAAATCAAATATTTTTTTTATAATAAAAATTTACAGTCTGACTAATTATATTTTAACCCTTCATAGATACCAAACTAAAATCAACACCTCATTTTAAATACAAAAAATAATGTTAAAAACTAAATCTGATTTGAAATCATTAAATATTTTTTTATTTTAATATTCTCATATTAAAACTAATTTTTTCACAGCCACTACTAGGAGGATGGGGTATTGATTCATAAATCCACTCAAATACATGAGACAAGCAAGGTTAACTGTGTAAAGGAGCCTCCAGTTTTAGAATTAGTAAATTTAAACACTCAATGCAGTTTAGATATACCAATACATCCTTCCTTCTGATTTACATGCTGGATTAACCAATCTAAGACTGTGAGACCACCAATCTCTTAGATTTCTTCTGGAAAGGGCCTGAAAATACTTACAGGACCTGTACAGCTCAATTCTGTTCATCATTCTAAAAACTCATCCCTTGTAGTCCTGCTTTATTATTTGTTTAATGTTTCATGTTTTCTAGCTTAAATCATTTCCTATTTCTTTCACACTAATTGAGGATTTTACTATCTTTTATTTCTCTACAAGTAAGTCATAATTTACTGTGTGCCATGCCACTATTCACTTATAAGAGCCCCTGTGACAGTAATTTACTAGATTTAAGCTTATATTGATTGAAATACATAAATTCTAATGACAGGTAACTCAATTTATTTCTATATGATAAATAAGATAATTTTTATTGTTTTAATCTTTTTTTTAAAATTTAAATAATTGAAATTTATGAATGAATTTTATTAAAATAATTACTCATAATTTTTTTATTTTTTTTTTGCATTATCTTTTTCTATTCTTTCTAAAAAAAATTTTTGTTAAAATATTATTTATAAATTTATTATTAATTATATTAATTCTTTAGTAAAATCTCTATTATTTTGCTATGTTTTTTCTATTTTAATGAGTTCTAAAAATGAAATTTTTATTAATATTAACTATTCATTCAATATATCTTTGGTACTTGATTAATAAAAAAAATACATTTAACACTCACGTTTTTTTTTTGGTATTTAAGTATATATATGCATATGTATCATAAAGATTAAAATCATATCAAAATTAAATTAAAAAAAATTATTATTAGAAAAAATTGAGCTTAACAATAAAAATCATAAAAAAAAATATTATAGATGATTTATGTTAATTATATTTTTATTTAATTTTTGATTTTGATGCAATCTTAAGATATTGTTTTTTTTTTTCTTTTGAAATTTGAGAATTTTTTTTTTTGATTTGGGGGGAAGGGGAAGGGTTGTGATGAAATTTTAAAAAAATTAATAAATCATTCAATTCTTAATTTATTTATTGTTAGATTTTTATTTATTGTTAAATTTTTATTTATTTCTAAATTTATTTTTATCAAAAAGGTTTTTTTTGTTATGCTTGATATAAAGAGAAGAAAACTTTTAAAACCAGAAAAGTCAAAAAAAAAAAAAAGAATAAGGATGTGAATTTCAATTATTTTTTGATTGGTTTAATTTTCCTATTTTTCAAATAAATATAGCTTTTTTTAAAAAAAAATAAACAATTATTATTATTATTAACAATAAGGGAATTTGTAATTTCATATAAGATTTTAATAGATTTATATAATTATTTTATAAGAATTTAAATATATTTATCATTTTAAACATTTTTCTTTATTTAAATTCTTATTAAATCCTCTTTAGGAACTTAAAAAAAGAAAATGTTTTTTAAACTTTTTTTTTAGTTTTTAAAAAAAGAAAAAAAAAATCAAATTTGATCAAATTTGTAAAATATTTCTAATTTGAAAATTAAAAAAAAAAATAAAAATAAAAAAAATAAAAAAAGATATCAATTATGGAATTTAGAGAGAAATTTTTTTATGAAAGACATGTTTCTGAGGAAGCAAGGTAATAACCAATCTATTTCAATGAAATTTATTTATCCTAATATTCATGATAAAAGCTGTACATAGGTATTGGTTTTTTTTACTGGAAAAAAATATCAGAACTATGGCTATAAATGTTGAAAGTCAAAAAAAAAAATCTGAAGGTTCAAAAATTTTTGCAATAGATCCTTTTAAAAATGTTGATTTAATTTAAAAAAGAAATTTTTAAATTTCATAATTGAAATCGTATTTTATATTTTTTTTTTCACATTTTAGCCTTCAAAGTTGACAAAAAATGAATAAACTTCTAGTTTCTTCTTTCTAACCGAAATATCTTAAAAATTGGCTTGTTAAATAAAGTCACAATGGATTAAAATATGAAAAAATATTAAAAAATGAGAATTTGATGCAAAAAAAAAATGCAAAAGTAAAAGCCTTTATGTGAATTTACCAAAAGTTTATGAGCCTATCAATATTTTAAATATACTTTTACAAATTAAATTCAATTAAAAAAACTTTTCTTTTCATATATATATATATATACTTCCAAAAAGTAAAAAAAAAATGCTAAAAAAAATTGATTTAAAGTTCTTGATATAAAGACTAGACTATACATATGTCTTCTTTCGTTTTTAAAAAATAAATAAATTGAAGTTTTGAATTTAAAACCTCAATATAAAAAAACACAAGTAATTAGTTGAAAAGACTCATTTCATAAATATTAATAAAAAAAGTATTTAAGAGATTGTTTTTTTCTTGAAGAGTGATTGGAAAAATTAAATAAAATAAGATTAAATAAATTGAGCTTGACTCATCGTGGTAGGGAATCAAAGTTGTTATGAATCTTAAGAATAATTTGTGATCGACTTCATCCGTCGGTAATAGATAAAGCGTTACACTGGAAACATGATATTTGAGGTAATGAGCACCGGGGTAGAGCTCCTGGTGCCTGTCTTAGCAAGGAAAAATTTAGCAAAGGTATCAAGTCACAAGAATTTTGCTGCTAAGGCAAAGGAATAAAATAGCAATCAACTTCAGAAGGGGCATTTGTACAGAATAGTAGAATAGAAGATAATTAAGTGTCTTCAGTTAGTTAAGCCTTCAATGCGATGCGCAAGAAACATTCCAAGACCCTCGCATGGAATTCTGGATATATTAATAAAAACTTTTTAATTTAAACAAATAAACACTAAAAATTTAAAATTACATGTGAAGTATAAAAAAACACCTCCTCAATCAGCCCAACAAACAAAAGCAAATCTTCTGAAGAAATATTAATCTACTTATATATATATTTATTTATATTAATCAAAATTTTAATCATATTCTGGTCATTGTCGTATTTATACAGATTTCTCATTCATTAATTAATCTTTGACATTCCAAATGAATTGTTAGTCCCTCCACCAAAAAATTCACCTTCTCCATGATAAGAAAACCTTAAACAAAAGAGATCCATAAATGAATACAAACATAGATGAACAATTTAACAATCAAGCAAAAAAACACCGACCCTAAAAACTGATCCTGTTCATCGCTCTTTCTATTTGAATTTTTCGCTAATGGTACAGCACCAGGATATGAATTAGATGGACTTTGACAATCATCTGTTGGAGTTTTCTTTTGGGCGCAACTGGTGGTATTGACATCAGTCGAGCACGCATGCTGTTTACGACTAGCTTGACTAGTTTTCTTGTCAGCATCTGTCCCGCTCGTAATCGGCCTAGAAGCAGTAGTGGTAACATTCATAGGAACAGCAGTAGCAGTAGTAGTAGTAGTAGCAGTAGTAGTAGTGATAGGAGGGTACTGGTAGTAATTCTTTTTAAAATTATTATTGCTCGTTCCTCCAAAACCAGACAAAGAATTTACGTAGGATGAAGCTTGCTTGACCCAATCAGCTGATCGATCATCCTCATCAAAGTAACCTTTCATTGTCATTGGCAATTGCTCTTCAATGTTCAATTGAGTAAACTCTTTATCAAAATTGGCAACCGAATCATCTGAGTCAATATGGGGTTTGAAGGGTGGTGTGATTTGTCGAGTCTCAAGTAATGACCAATCAATTGATTTGAAGAAAGCATGTTTTTTCAAGTCCTCTGTATCATTTTGAGCCCCCAATCGATGTTTAGGATTTCGATTTAATAACTAATACATACCCAACCAAAAAAAGAAATTGTCAATTTGAAAGCCATAAATTTGAAAGCTAAAAGACAAACCCCTTTGACAAATTGTTTGCCGTCGTCGCCAATTACACCACGAGGAAACTTTATCTTTCCAAAACAAATGTTTCGATACATTGCTTGATTATCTTCAGCGTAAAATGGACTCCAACCGCAGCACATCTCAAATAAGAGAACGCCCAAACTCCAAAAATCAACCAATTTGCTGTAACCATGATCGTCTAATAAGACTTCAGGGGCCAAATATTCTGTCGTACCACAAAATGTAGTTGTTAATTCATCAGGGTTCAAATTTGGCTTTGAAAGTCCAAAATCGCACAAGACTATGTGACCTGTTGCATCTAGCAAGATGTTTTCCGGTTTTAAATCCCGATAAACAATATTATATTTATGTAAATGTTCCAAAGCCAGTACGATTTCAGCGGTATAAAATCTAGCTCTCTCCTCTGTAAATCTGCCTTCTTTTTGTAAATGATGAAATAATTCCTAAGAAAAACAAGATGAGTTTAATTTTTGAATCGACAAATTTGGATTAAAGATTATACTTACACCACCACTCTTGTAGTCCATGACAAGGAATAATTCACCAGGAGATTGAAAGCTAAATTTTAGACCCAATAAGAAAGGACATTGGTTGGATTGCTGTAAAATGTTTCGTTCACCAATTGTATGAGCTACTTCTTTTTTATCGATGACTTCCTTTTTACTTAAAACTTTCATGGCATATATCCTTCTAGTATCTTTCTTCCTGACCTGAAATACTCTACCAAATGTTCCTTTTCCGATCATTTTTAGGAACTCAAAATCCGAGACATCAAGTGATTTTTTTGATTTTCTTTCGCTATATTTTAATTGAATTCTAATGTTTCCAGCTTCAACTGAAGCGTTTGAGTCTGAATTTTTCATTAGTAATCTAATCATTGAAACAAACATAATAGACAGATAGATAGTAATCAAAAAAATGATGAGTGGAAGAAGAAGCCTTCAAGATTAGAAAGGATAGCTGACTTGTAAGATTGATCAAACCAACCGCCAAGTTTGAGTAACTTTTCAAAATTTAATTCAATTTCAGTTTCTCCTAAAAACATTTCCACGCCTTCGATTCCCGATATTTGAGGATTATTATTGTGATTGGATGATGAATTTGAATGGTTTGTAGGATCATCATTTTGAGATTGTTGAGTTAAATCACCAATAGATCGATCGTAAACTGATACAAGTAAAGTTTGACGAGTTGGATGATTGAGCTCATGATGAGTTACGTCGCTAAAGAAATTGAATTGCTCAAATGTAGCATAATACCCACCAAGCCGAGGTAAATAAAGACAAAATATTTGTCAATGATGAAAATTTAATTTAATTTTTTGTAAAAGAAAAAATAATAATTGCTGTATGATATGGTTTTTGATGTGAAAAAAAAAAGAGAAGATTAAGGACTAACAAGTCAACCTCTTGTTTCCAAATTGGATTTTGACCGCTTAAGCAATAAATACCGTTCCCATCACTTTTGAAATTCTTTAATGAATTTGATAAAAAGTCTTGATTAGGTAATATTGAATGATTTTCTCTATGAGTTTGCTCGATTCGATTACCAACAAAACCTTTTGTTTCATCTTCTTCTTCACTTATCGGTTCTCTTGAAACAAATTCATTATTATCAAACTGAGCCACTACATAAGGCCTAGAGCGAGTTGAAGCGAATTTTAGTGGACTAGCTGAAATGATTTTGACTGATAAGAGACCTTTTGGTACAAGTGATGAATGAATTGAATTTGATGAATTAGTAATAAGATTTGAGAGTCGATTAGAATTGGAAGAAAAAGATGACGATGACGCTGGCAGATTGTTTGATTGACTTGATGATAAATTCAAATTTTGAGAGCTGATTGATTTTAACGAAGTTGCAGCCATGATTGCAGGAAGATGATACAAAGTTTTTGATGATTTATTGATTTATTTGATCTGTAAGAAAATTGATTTGATCCAAATGAATTAGTCTGAGGTCGATTTACATGATTAGCCTCAACAGTCCGTCTTGAAAGCGTTGTTTTTCGATGAGAGCGAAGAATGAAGACGAATGAAGCAGAAGGAAGAAGGAATGCGAAGGAGGAATTGGAGGAAGCAAGAAGGCCGAGGAAGGAATAAGACTCAAGTCAAGAGGAGAAAAGCCAAATCAGTGATTAAATCCGTGTTCCAATCAGGTTTTTGAGCCATCCCGCATCGAGCGCAGCAATCCAACTCATTGGAGGCTGGGCGCTGGTGTACCACCACGACAACTCAGACAGGCCAAAAGCTTAGATTAATCACTTTGAATAGATTTTTAATTAATTTTTTGGATTAAAAAAACATCTTTTATTTGGATAAAACATAATAAAATGGCTCAATGAATCAAATGAATATTTGGGAATAATCATACTGAAAGAGTGGCAAGAATCCAAACTTGAGACTTATTCAGTTTTAAGGAGAATTCCAACTGGATTAAAAACTAGCTATTTTTTTCTTCTTGAATAGGATTCCAGTTTCATGAAATAATATTAGTGATTAAATCCTTGAAGAGTGTATGTTGATTCACCTTTTCTAATTAAAATCATGATTGATGTCTCAATGATATTCCTTCCTAAACTCAAATCTGATTCATATTATAATGCTATATGAAAAAATCATAGTAGGAACTTGGATTCTTTGAATAATTGAGAAAAAAATATGTTGAGTTCCATCTTATTTCTTTTTTTGGAAACTGGTTTGATTGAATTTTCATCATTGTTTTTCTCAAAGATTTTGAAGGATAGACTTTTTTATCTTTGAATTAAGTGAACAGCTTTCTGAAGATCTTCAGATGAAAATTCAAGATATTTTAAATCTATTTTTTAAAAGGATATTATCCATTATTGCTTCCATATTTTTATTTTCAATTGAGAAAAAAGATCCAATGAGCAAGGATAACTGAATGCTCCATAATATTCACTTTTTGAGTAAGAGTTGGAGAAAATTGAGCTATTAATTGAAATTATTATCCAGTGAAGCTCTATATATTTGGTATTTATACCCTTGGTTTTCATAAGAAACCAATTCATTATATTGTAAAATTTTGAATAGAAATTCTTTCCCCTATGTGACTCCCAGAGATTCAAAAATTCAATTAATTATGGTAGCTGATTCAATTATTATTTTGATCTTTAATTAAAAATTATAGAAATTTAATTAATTACTATATATCAGCTTGCAACTAATATCCTTCAGCATAGAAATTCCAAAAACTGGGAAACAGATTCCTTGTAATTTGAAAAAATTTGGTTTATCTTCCTTGAAATTTCAGTATCTGAAAGGATATCTATATCCTTGTTTAAATCCTGGATGAGGATTATAAATGAGTTTATATTAACTAAGGAATATTCTTGCTGATTTTCAGCTATAAAATTAGCTATCTTCAACAAGAGAATTCTGTAGTCATTTTTTTATCTAGAAAAAGATAAATTAGAAGTCTCATTTTCGTTTACCTTTCAAATAAACTCAAAATTATTTAGTTGATTTTTAGAATCTTTATAGTACTCTCTATGATAAAGAAGAGCACTTATAGGTGCATAGTTATTCTCTTGAGAAGGCCACTGAAGTAAGGGAAAAATACTTATTGCCGTCGAGCCAAAAATTTTCCTTACTGAGCTTTTTTAAAGCCGAAAAAGCTTACATATTTGACTTTTTAAAGAGAATAATTATAATAAGTTAGAATTGAAAAGTTATTATTCGAGGTCTGATGGGTTTAAGGTATTTATAAAAGAGAAAAAACTAAATAAAATAGAATAAAATCTACCAAGTATTGTGAGCCAAGTGAGGAAAGGATTGGAAATAGTAACCTTACTTCTGAGAGAGTAGGGAGGTTCTGTTTTTTGAAAAGCCTCTCAGAGTATTTTACTCATTCAAGTTGTAACTCAGCCCCTTATTCTTCCTACTAAATTTTTGAATCTTGAGATAATGCTTTTCTCTTTTGAAATTAACAGGTTTCAGGCGTTTTTCCATTTAGAAATGGAGTAGGGCTTCCTTTAATCACTCTAATTAAGCTTTGAGGAAGATGAAATGAATAGCTTGAGCTATTTGTAATTGAAACTTATCTAGGAAGCTAAAAAGGAGTTTTATTATCTTTTTTTAAGTTTTATTATATTTTTATCACATTTTAAGGTGGGGAAAAGTATCTACCAAAGTGGGGTGTTTGACCAGTATGATATGATAGCTAGTCATTTTTATGGAAAAATCTCTTTTTAAATGAATTAAACACCTTTTAATTAGCTCATATTACTTGAATTATTTTTTGTGCAATGAGAAAATTACGATTTAAAATTGAAATCTAATTGTTCTTTATTTATCAAGCTAAAGTTCTATATTCCTTGATCCATTATAATCTCAAATTAAAGTAAAAATTTGGGTTAAAAAACAGTAAAAGATGATAAGCTACGATAAATTTCTGATTTAAGGATTTTTTACTACTGAATATTATGTTAGAATTCTTTAAAAAATAAACAGACGTTGAAAAACCATTACCTTTCCTTATTTTAAAAACTTATCAGGATAATTAATAAAATTTTTTGCTTTATTAATTGTAATATTTACAAAATATTTATTCCTATTTATCAAATTACAATTTACTTGATGAATAAATCTTTGAAATTTAAGATTATTTTATTGGTAAGCACATGAGGAACATATTAATCCTTTAATTTCAATGATCTGTTGAATAAAGATATTCAAAATTACTGATTTATGATGAAATTTTAGTGCAAAGTATTTTCTCACTCATAAGATCTTCAATTAGATAACCATAGTTCTGAGATAACCTCAAAAGAATAATATATACCATATCAATTTCCAGAATTTTCAATAAATCTGTTTTCAATCATAATTCATGCAGTATTTTCTGAAAAAAATTCTCAATGCCTTAAAAGTCTCAAGAACGATTTTAAACGATCTCTAAAATATGAGCTTTATCTGATAATAAACTCAAATAAAATATAAATCAAAGGAGCTTATGAGCTCTTAAGATAATTAATTTCCCACATAATTTCAAAATTTTCATCAAATTCTCAAATAAAAACAATATTATAAGTCATGTAAGAATTATAGGAGATTTAAGCTATTGAATAGAAAAAGAAAAACTATTTTTTACTTTAATAAGTAACACCATAATCCCAAGTCTTCCCAATTTAGTGGAAATTTTTCTTGAATATATGAGAAATTCTTCATCATAGAAATGAATGGTAACTTTATTTTAGAATAGCTCATGGAATTGATCATCAATTTTTTATTTTCTGTGCTCATCTTTAATATAACATTACAGATATTGAAAGTATCATAATTATGATGGTTAAAAATATTGAATTTTCTAGTTGTTTTGCTAAAAGTATTTCTTCAAAATCCCTGCACAAAATAACTTGGAAGGTTTTTGACCTACATAGCAGAAAAATAGTTTTCTATGTATAATTAAAATAAAACGTTAGAAATGGACTGAAGTAAGCTTCTTAATAAGGTGATATTTTATATAAAACTTTCTGAGTATTTATTTTTATTATGATTTCTGAGATATATATCTTATGGTTAAAATTTTATTACATTTGAGTTGATATAATTAAAAATAGATTCTATATGGATCCTAGAGATAATATAAATAGAATTTAGAAAAAAAATATGGATTAAATTTATAATAAAATTTTCATTTTATTTAACATGAGCCCACATTAGCTCTTATGAGATTTTATCTTATTAAAAGAATATATGAGCTCTTCCTGGTGTCTAGAGAGTTTTAAGATATTTGTTAATGAACGATGAAATTACCTGTAAAGAAAAAAAGTCAAATTTTGTATTCCAAAACAGGCATAGAATTGAATATTGAAACTTATTCATTGCAGGGTAATAAGTGAATGAATATAAGGTCAAAATGAAAGATGAAAATTCCTGATTGGGTCAGCTTTTCAGAATATTGTTCTGCTAAACCATCATATCAAGGATATTAAGAGATTATACATTAATTAATATCTCAATAATTAAATCTTAATTTGGTATAGGGCTGTGGTTATTATCTTTTCTATTACAAATGAGAAATATATTCACTAAGAAATTTCAAGAAGCTGAAGTTATTAACCTCCATCAGAGAAAGTGTGTAAGGTTTGACTATGAAAAAATAAGTAAATATTACAAATATTTCACTTATTGTACTATGAATATCCTTATTAAATGATAAAAATAAATAATAAAGAATTATTACAGTTATGGTGTAAAATTATTATATTATTAAATAAATATAATAATATAATAAAAATAAATGAATTTAAGGCTCTTTATTATTGTTAACAGCAAATAATAAGGCGTAAAAAATTGCATTTCGATCATGAAAAGAAGTTAATAGCAATAATATTACCAATATTAATGTTATATGTTAATATAAAAGAGTAATAATAGAGAGGAATTATTATAACGGAGAAAATAGCCTACTTTTAACACTTAATATAATAATTTTGAAAGATTTTATGCCAAAAAATGAAAATACAACTTATTTAAATTGTATTTACAAAACAAAATAAGAGAAATTACAAATATTCTTAATTTTAAGTGGAAAATAAGATTTATAGAGAAATATAACAAAAAAATTAAACAAATGGAGTAATCACGTCAAGATTGATGATTATAATAGAGATTAACTTTGGTCTTTGATAATATAAATGATGTATTTATAAAGAATAAAGAATTTCCCTTTTTATTTAATGTTTTATTGTTTTCAATGCATCTGAGGGGAAAATAGAGTAAAAAGGGCTCTATTTATAGCAAATTCCTCCCTTCTAGAATCCAGAAGGCTTATAGTAGACATGTACTGATGGCATCCACTGAAATTAATCAGTATTTTAAGTTTTAGTGATCATTACATCATGATCAAACCATCTTATCTCATTATTACACCATTTTTTTAGAGTTATCACTATAACTCTAAGATTGATGATATCATAGGCTTGGAAGAAGCCTAACATTTGTGTATTTTATTAGTATGAATCATAATATAATATTATTCACCAGTGTTATCACTTATATAACTGTTAAACTTGAAATAAGACTACAGTGAGTGATCATAAATGATCAATTTTAAGCTTAAGCTTTGATCATTAATGAATTTTAAGCTATACAGCCTAAAGCCATTCAGAGAGTGAATTCAGATAGCTTGGAAGGTCAGCCTGTGACTCAAAACCAGAGCACAAGCATGACAGCCAAATACCATAAGCCAATGGTAAAGCCAACATACCACCAAAACATGGAGCTGAGCCAAATAAGCTTAAAAGGTATCAAAAGAAAGAGGAAACTCACCTCTTTCCAAATATACAATTCCCATCATCATAGGACAAAGAATAACAAAATTATTCCTGCTCAAAGTTGCTGCTGAGCATAAACCTTAATTTTCACCTCTCATCTGAAATCCAGAAGAAGAGGCTTAACCCCATCAAATGGTTATTCAAAATGAAGCTCCAAGTCAGGGCTATCCAATGGTACCAGCCAAACTGAGCTAGAATAAGTAGTACAGAGGTTATGGCCAAATTCAGGCCAAATAAGGGTGAATAAAATATTCACCTCCCATCTAACTTCTACAGTTTTAGTGTGAGATAACTAAAGTGGGGTCTTTTTGGAAAGAGCACAATCAGTGCTATCTGATGGTTCCATTCATTTCCCCACATCTCATCTTGAACAAAAGCTATAAGCCAAACAAGCCCAATACAGCTTTTTGCCTAAAACATGCATATGTACAAAAATCTTGTACATGGCATAAGTTTTCCATATTTAATTATAACCATATCAAATGAGGTACCATTGTGTATAACACATACAGGGATACACACTGAACCAATTTTTAGGTTGATATCTCAGAACCTGACAAAGCTATGGCTGTTTTAAGGTCAAAATCCCACAGTTTGGCCAATACAGCCTTACCATGGGATAATATCCCATAAGTATGATTATGAGGTGTCAAACAGAAAAATAAGCTTCTTTTTACTTCAATAATGGGGTCTCATACAGGTTCTGTACAGAATTCTACGCTTCATACACGTCAGAATCAGGCTATGTGGTCCCCAGATGAAAATTTTCACCCTGTATTGGTGAAAACTGCAAAGATGTGGTTTCAAAACCACATCTGAGCCCAATAAAGGATATTCAGGCCTTTTGAAAACCAGAAGCCTGTCCTAGAGAGTGAAGAATCTTCACTTCCTCTACATGAAAAGGTCTAGCATCCTTTACCACTCCATTTCAGGATAAAAGGAGCCCTTTTCACTTCCAGAGAAGGAATCCCCACCCTGCTCTTAAATTCCTATGTAGTACAACTGTCAAAAACAGTTATACTCTTGGAAAATAACCAGGTTATACTTTAAACTTAAGTATTGTAGCTCTTATTATAGTAATCCAACTGGTAATACTGCACCCAGGGCTTTCAGCAGTGCTCACCACCACTATATCAGTATAGTAAAGCCCTTATTATCTTATTTTAAGCCCTTATTACAATCAACAAATCTTTTTATTACTATTTTTACTGTGTTTCAGTCATAGTTAAATCATGTAAATACAATTATACACCTTTATCATAGACTCAGCCTGACATGGCATGTCCTCATTAAACTTCCAAGAGCATTTTATTACATCATCAAAACTCTATTTTTGATGATTTTTCTTGTATATCATCTTTTGTGTTGAAATTCAATATTTTAAACTTCAAGAAATGATTTCAGGAAGCTTTAACTTGAATATTATGATACAAAATAAATCATTATTCATGTATGAACTAGTAGAGCCCAAATATACACTACATTTTAAGTTTGAACCACTTTCACAACAAAGTGGTCAACAGCTTTAGAAATTTTGTTCAATAAACCCTTACAAGTTGGAACATTGTCTATAGCTTGTAAAATGAAGTTCATCTATTTGTTTTTACAGTAATTATTTGTTAGATTTATTTTCTGGTTTGACTCTCTATCATGTATATTTCAAGAGATATTAGCTAAAAACCATGAATGTATGCACTGACCAAAAAAGTGCATATATTCAGCTTAATAACTTAAGTATTAACTTTAGAGAAATGAAATAAGAAAATTTGATGTGTAGTTTCTCATGGGAATCAAATTGTGAAAGTGATCTCACATGTTGTTTCATTGGTTTTCAAGATAAATAAGAATTTATGTCTTTTTATGGCATTTTTAGCTTATTACTCATTAGTTATTGACTTTACAGATATGCCATAAAAATTATATATGTGTGTTTTATCAAGGATAATCTAATTTTGTAACTTATTTTACATGTTTATCAATCAGATTATAAGTTAATTTGGAATTTATGCTTTTTTATGGTATCTTTACTTATTTTAAGATAATTATTTGGAGGAATAATTATTGTAGAGTTTTTCTTGTGACCTTTTTGGATATGTGGCCATATCTCAAAGGCTCACAAAGTGAGAAATAAACTTGCTTAATGTGTAGTTTATCATGGGGAATCCAATGGTGAAACTAATTTTACATGTTGTTCCATTGGTTTTTGAGATAAATAAGAATTTATGTTTTTTTATGGCATTTTTAGCTTATTACTCATTAGTTATTGACTTTACAGATATGCAATAAAATCTATATATGTGTGATTTATAATGGGGAATCTAATTGTGTAGCTTATTTTACATTTTTATTAATCAGATTCTAAGTTAATTTAGCATTTATGCTTTTTTATGGTATTTTTACTTATTTTGAGGAATAATTATTGTAAATATTTTCTTGTGACCTTTTTGGATATGTGGTCATATCTCAAAGGCTCACAGAGTGGGTTTGTGAATAGGATATAATAATTAGTAAGAGCTCTAATTATGCATAAATTTGGGTTTCTTATTTATTCAAATTAATTTATGAAGGAATAATTCTTGAAATATGTGGAGATAATTCTTTTTATTGAGAAAAATATTTTATGATAAATTGGTGGGAAAAAATGGCATGTAAATTTATGAAATCATATGATAAAGAAAAAGTGATGAATAAAATGTATCATCATTGGATACTGTCTGAAAAATTAAAGGTAGATTAAATAATTAATTTTATCATAAGAGTATAGCTATATGAGCTGGAGCCTTTGTTAATATAAAATATCAAAACTAACATTCCACTTTGCATTTAAATTTCATTTTTTCTTTTGAATTTAAATAATAATTTTAGCCAAAAATTATTTTGAAAGTATGATTTTTTAGGGTTTTAAAAACTGGTAATCTCCAATGTGTATCATTTGAATTTTTTTAGATTTCAGATTTGAAATTATCCCTTGAAAAACAAATTGAAATTTTTTGAATTATGTGGAGTTTTATCTTGAATATTTTGAATTTTGGTTTTCATTTTTCATGATAATAATATAGATTAGTAATGATATTATGAATAATATTTCATAATATATCAACTGTTGAAAATTCTCATACAGGAATATTTATTCTCCATTTTTGGGGATTAGCTTTATGTAAGGTGTGGATATGAAACTTTGATTAAAAATCAAGTACTTTTCCTGTCCTCAAAATTTGTATAAGGTAAAATTCAATTAAAAATAGTATGAAATATTATTTTTAAGAGAAAAAACGCCAATTTTATTGTTTATAACTTTATTAGTATAAAACAATAATATTATAAAAATTTATTGTTTTACCAACAATAAAAATTTATCCAAAAAATACTCTACAAGAGATATTTTAAGGCTACAAAAGAAATTTCTTCAAGAGCAATTTCAATTGGAATTAATTGAGCAAAGAACTGCAAGCAATTAATTAAAGAACAAAGTCTTTAAAAAGAATATTAAAGAGAAAACACGCCCAAAAGTGACCAGAGTGAATTTGGAAACAAAGTGACAAAGTTTACAGTGATGAAAGATGCTTTAATTCACTTTTGGGGTGGTTCAGGGGTAAAAATGATTATAAGAGTTACAAACAATGATTATAATGATTTTTTAACGTGGTTAAAAGGATTAAAATGATTTAAAAATGGTGGTTGGAATCTTTGATTGATTGGTTTAACAGTGTTTAAACTAATTAATAAAAGGAAAAGATTCTAACATGAAGAGAAAAGTGGGGCAAAGAAGACATTCTTTTATAGCCATCAATTCTCTTACTCCAAAAGTAAAATTTACTCTTGTCAGTCGTGAAAAACATTCTGACAACAGAAAAGCCAATTATGGCATCATTGAACCCTGGTTTAGACCAAAAAAGGGCTGGTTTAAGCCATTTTTAGCCATTTTTAGCCATTTTAGACCCTTAAATCAGCCATTACTATAGCAATACCAGGCCTAGAGCCTTCAAAACACGTCAGAATGTGTGTCAGAGGCGTAGAAACCAGTTAAAACTGTTTTTATTATGATTGTTTTATCTTAAGGGTAGTTTTACCCTCTTGGCAACAGCTAAAACTACCCCAGTTGGTATCAAAACCTCATCATCAATTGAGTCCACAGACCCTGTAACTCAATTCCAGGCCAAAAGTGATGAACTTTTGCGTGAATTTTGACATCCCACACCTGTCAGCAAGGATTTTGGGGGTCTAGCTCCCCCTTAGAGCTGGAGTTCCTTTTCCCCCTCAAATTTAATCTTTCCAATTTATTTTTCCTTTAATTCCTCATCATGTATTATACTTATACTTTACATATGTAATTCAATTCAATTGTACAGTACAATACAGTAATAATTGACACCTCATATGTAAATCAAAGTTCACTTATGTAATACACGCGCACATTTTGACATTTCAATTGAATTCAATTGAAAATACTTCAATTCCTCAAAACTTCTAAACTAAACACAACACCTCAATTTTAACACAAAATTTGATGGTTAACACCACATGTGGTGTGAATTAAATTAAGGTTTTGAGGATTTTCAACCTTTGTATTGAAAATACTAAAAACTTAATTTAAGCTTATTTAGAGTTGAGTTACAAGAATTTCACTCAGAGGTGACCCCACCTGATTTTTTATGAGGAATCCAATGGTGAAATAATTTTTATATGTTTATTTATTGGATAAAAAGTTATAATAATTTTTATTTAACTTTTTTCCAAATTTATTTATTTTTTCACAATTTTGTTAAAATTTCATTTTTACTTAATTTTTTCAAGTATAAATGTAATTTTATACTTACAAAATTTAATGTATTTTTATTTTTAAATTGTAATTAATTTTTTATTTTTAATATAATTTTATATTTATATTTTGATTTTTATCTTAATAATATAAATAAATTTATTTTATTTATATTAATATGTTATTTTTGTATTTGTGGTCTTTTGGGTATATGAAATTACCTCTAAGGCTCACATTCCCTCCCCCTAAAAAAGAATATTACTTTGTAATATTGGTGTTTCTAGTGTGTCTGAATCTTCTGAGGAGTTTGGTAGCTTCTGGTATATCTTTTTCTTCTAATCATTCATCTTCACAAGTTGGGTCACTGTATCTAACAAGGTATTCCCTTGCTTTCTTGGTTATTGATTTCCTTTCTTCAAGAACTTTGGTAATTTTATTAGTACCAGATGTTTCAATAGGAAAGTATCTGTTTTTGCTATTATGTAAATCTATCCCATGCATCATTAAATTGTTATTTCCCAATAAAAATGGGTACTAGAGCAATTTTCCATAACAACCAATTCAGCTGTGATTCCCAAAGATTCCTAATGCTTTCATTGGGTTACTTGTACTGTTGAATTTTATACCATCAAGTAGGTGAAACCTTCCTTTATCATATGATCCTTTCCATAATTAATCCAAGGCATGTATTAGAGAGTTGTCTTTACAGTCTTTGTTCACTAATTGGTATAAGATGCTACAATTGTTATCTTGAATGTAACTATTTCTGACCTCTTCAAAGAAGGTGGTGTTCAAGTCTGTAACACTTATTCCTTCTATTGGGATTTGGTTTTCATAAGTTGTGCCCCTTGAGCTTTTGATAAATCAAGTTGACTATTGCTCAATTGTGGCAAGTGGGAATAAGATTCCATGATGTAAAAAGTGGCATTGATATTTTCTATATCTTTTGAAGATTCAGAAAATATGGATGATTTATCATCTGAATTGTCTTCAATTATGTCATCTTTTTCAACATCAGGTCCCTTTCCAATATTAATTTCATTGATTTTTCCCCTTTTTGGACATGTATTAGCTAAATGGGTGGTGCTTTGGCAAATATGGCACTTTTTGACTGTATCTGCAGATTTATACCCAACATTGTTAGAATTTTCTTTGGGGTTTTTGTCCACAGAATCTTTCCAAGGTGTATTAAACCTTGATTCAAGATTCACCCTACTAGAACCAATTTTTGTTCTGGTGGTTACTTCTTCTAATATATTGATAATATCCTCTGCTGAAGATTGTTCAGTAGTCCTGCTCTTGACAGCATGTTCTAAGTCACCTCCACATTGTCTCAGAATTTTTCTATGGATCATAAATTCTGACATGTCAGGATATAATGCTGTTAATCTGTCCTTTTGTTGGAAAAACCATGGTAAAGCTTTGTCTTTATCAGCATTAAATTTGGCAGATTCAAAGGCTGTTTCAACTTTAAACCTCCAAGCATCATTTGCCCATTTGTTGATGATTTGGGTTTTCCACCAAGTCCAACTCTGGTGTCCATGTGCTTGTCTTATTTTGATGTACCATCTGTGAGCTGATCTGGTAAACAAGGTGTTAAACCTGGCTGTTACCAATCTGTCTGGTAATTCAAAATCCTCTTTGATCATGTCAATACCTCTAATGAATTCCATATGGTCATACTCTCCTTCACCATTGAAGTGAGGCCATTCTTTAAGTTTTGGAACTTCTTTCAAGAGTGCTTGGCCCATTTATGGTTCCAAGTTATGAAAAGAAGTGGATAATTCATTTTTTAATTGTGAATTATCAGGATCCAATACTTGTGGATTTGGAATTCTTGTGCCCTCATTTTGATTTAGAGGTGTAGACATTCTTGGTAAGGTGTTCAGTATTTGTTCAATGTCATTCATTTTACTGTTGCTACACCTTTGGGAATTTCTGTATTCATGTTGGAAGCTTTGTATTAAATTTATTACTTCAATTTTATACATGTCTTCCTTATGTGTCAGTTCTTGCCATAACTCTGTCTGTCTTGTATTATCAGCAGTGACTTGATTCAATTTCATTGATAATTTTGATACTTCTTCTTGTGAAGCATCAAAACATTTTTTCAAGGCAATGGTATATGTCTTTACTTCAGTAAATGAATTTGAAATGTCATCAAGGACTTTCTTGTTATCTGTCTTGATAATATTTATGGCTTGTTCAATTCTTGTTTCAATTATGTCATCAATATTGAATTTAGAATATTTATCTGTTAATTCTTTAATAATGGCAGATTGTTCATTTATTTTATTGTTAGAAGAATTATCATTATTGGAATTTTTAATTGTTCTCAAAACTTTTTCAAAACACATAAGTGTTTCATTAATTTGGCACAGACTCAGGTTGTTTGTTTTAATGTTGTTACAAATGGTTTCATTTTTATCAGAAAGATGTTTTTTCACGTCATTTATAGCATTATACAACTCTGGGATGGAATCAAATATGTCAGAAATCATTTCTGGAACCTTAATCTGGCTTCCTCCTTCTTCTGTAATTTCATCATGGTTCTGGCCATCTGAAATACATTTTCCATGGCATCCTGCTGAATCTTTGGGATTCTGTAGCCCTGGCTGTAAGGTTTTGGGGCTTGTGCCTTCCCTTTGCCCTTGTTTGGAGTTTGTGGCTGCTTTTTCACATTGGAATTGCTGCTGCTGGCCACTGGGGCTGTTTTTGGCAATGGTTTGGGTGGTGGAGGGTTGTTTTTCCTCCATTCTAGTGTCAAAAGCATCATGTTTTTCTTCTCCATCAATGGATGCCATCCATTGAGCAATTTGCAAGTGTTGGGATGGCCCAAGAATTTTCTTACTGTCAGGTAAGAATTCATGCAATTCTTCCACAGGTCTGCAAGGATCTGGTACTCCTTCAATTGAAGTGCATTGTTGTATGCACTGTGGCTGGCTTTGTATATGTCCACAGAGGCTTGTTGTGGCGGTGTCAGCTCTTTTTGAAGGTAAAATAGTATTATCAGCTTCAGAATGACCCAATTTAGTTGTTTGGAAGTCATCAACTGACCCTTTTCCTTCTGTACCTGGTTGGCTTCTGCCATAATCACGTCTATTACCTTTTTGGGAGCTTCTTGAGGGGTTGTAGCTGGCTCCTGACCTGGTTGAAGGCATAATTATGGTTAAAAAAGGCTTAAAATAGTATTTTTACGTCAAAAACTTACTATTGGCCAAATTTTTAGCTTTCTGAAGGGTATTACTTATGTCCAAGTTAATCAATTCAGAAGATATTGGTTCAGGCTGGTTATTTTGAGTCACAATAATAGTACTATTATGATCAGAATTAACAGTACTGGCAGGGATAATGCTGGTTACTGTTGAGGCTGTTTCAATGTTTTCTTGTCTTACCACGTTGTCAGACACTAAAATTAATGAAAAAGCCAATTAATTAAGTAAAAAAAGGTTATTTCAAAAAAGAAATAAAAATATAAGCCTCACTTATAATATGAAAAAAAGTTATTTTTTATGGATTTTTTGAATTATAAGTATTTTTTATATGTTTTTAAATTTTTCAATATAAGAAAAAAGATTTAAAAAGAGTAAAAAAATATGTCACAGGTAAAATATCACGGCTGGGCCCCCAAATGTAAGGTGTGGATATGAAACTTTGATTAAAAATCAAGTACTTTTCCTGTCCTCAAAATTTGTATAAGGTAAAATTCAATTAAAAATAGTATGAAATATTATTTTTAAGAGAAAACACGCCAATTTCATTGTTTATAACTTTATTAGTATAAAACAATAATATTATAAAAATTTATCCAAAAAATACTCTACAAGAGATATTTTAAGGCTACAAAAGAAATTTCTTCAAGAGCAATTTCAATTGGAATTAATTGAGCAAAGAACTGCAAGCAATTAATTAAAGAACAAAGTCTTTAAAAAGAATATTAAAGAGAAAACACGCCCAAAAGTGACCAGAGTGAATTTGGAAACAAAGTGACAAAGTTTACAGTGATGAAAGATGCTTTAATTCACTTTTGGGGTGGTTCAGGGGTAAAAATGATTATAAGAGTTACAAACAATGATTATAATGATTTTTTCACGTGGTTAAAAGGATTAAAATGATTTAAAAATGGTGGTTGGAATCTTTGATTGATTGGTTTAACAGTGTTTAAACTAATTAATAAAAGGAAAAGATTCTAACATGAAGAGAAAAGTGGGGCAAAGAAGACATTCTTTTATAGCCATCAATTCTCTTACTCCAAAAGTAAAATTTACTCTTGTCAGTCGTGAAAAACATTCTGACAACAGAAAAGCCAATTATGGCATCATTGAACCCTGGTTTAGACCAAAAAAGGGCTGGTTTAAGCCATTTTTAGCCATTTTTAGCCATTTTAGACCCTTAAATCAGCCATTACTATAGCAATACCAGGCCTAGAGCCTTCAAAACACGTCAGAATGTGTGTCAGAGGCGTAGAAACCAGTTAAAACTGTTTTTATTATGATTGTTTTATCTTAAGGGTAGTTTTACCCTCTTGGCAACAGCTAAAACTACCCCAGTTGGTATCAAAACCTCATCATCAATTGAGTCCACAGACCCTGTAACTCAATTCCAGGCCAAAAGTGATGAACTTTTGCGTGAATTTTGACATCCCACGCCTGTCAGCAAGGATTTTGGGGGTCTAGCTCCCCCTTAGAGCTGGAGTTCCTTTTCCCCCCCAAATTTAATCTTTCCAATTTATTTTTCCTTTAATTCCTCATCATGTATTATACTTATACTTTACATATGTAATTCAATTCAATTGTACAGTACAATACAGTAATAATTGACACCTCATATGTAAATCAAAGTTCACTTATGTAATACACGCGCACATTTTGACATTTCAATTGAATTCAATTGAAAATACTTCAATTCCTCATAACTTCTAAACTAAACACAACACCTCAATTTTAACACAAAATTTGATGGTTAACACCACATGTGGTGTGAATTAAATTAAGGTTTTGAGGATTTTCAACCTTTGTATTGAAAATACTAAAAACTTAATTTAAGCTTATTTAGAGTTGAGTTACAAGAATTTCACTCAGAGGTGACCCCACCTGATTTTTTATGAGGAATCCAATGGTGAAATAATTTTTATATGTTTATTTATTGGATAAAAAGTTATAATAATTTTTATTTAACTTTTTTCCAAATTTATTTATTTTTTCACAATTTTGTTAAAATTTCATTTTTACTTAATTTTTTCAAGTATAAATGTAATTTTATACTTACAAAATTTAATGTATTTTTATTTTTAAATTGTAATTAATTTTTTATTTTTAATATAATTTTATATTTATATTTTGATTTTTATCTTAATAATATAAATAAATTTATTTTATTTATATTAATATGTTATTTTTGTATTTGTGGTCTTTTGGGTATATGAAATTACCTCTAAGGCTCACACTTTATGAGTGAAGATCAATTGGAAGAGAATAAAGATATTTCCATTAATTCTATTTGGGAAACATATTTTATCTGAAATAAATGAGTCTTTTCCTACTTCTATTCCCCTTATTAAGTCTCAAAAGGTAGTTTCTCTGGTAATATTTCTCTTTGATGGCATACTATAAATCTTTTTAAGAAAGTTTTGAGGAAGAATTTGATTAAATTTCTTTCTATATTTGTATAAATATGGTAATCTTATGAATACAGAAAAGAGTATATTTGTTTTATTTTTGATTAAAAGCTAACCAAATTCAAAAATTTTGCATATTTTATGGTAAAAAACTGCAAGTTTTTCAGATGGATTTATTATCTGATCAGTTTTTTATTGTGTAAGATAGTTTTAAATATTCTTTGGTGAAGACTTTGTTACTTTAAGCTATTTTCAAAATCCTCCAAAGGGTAAAAGATTACTTTGTAATAAATCTTTACTTTTAGATAGAGCAATATACATAAATAATCTTAACATTATCATAAGTAAATCTAATGATAATATTAGTATTCTTGAGTTAAGCTAATTAATGATAAATAAACTCAAAATATTAAAACAATAATAAAATATATAATCAAAAAATAACCTTCAAGAGAAATCATTATCCAAATAAATAGGGTACTGGTGAAAGAAGGTAAGGTTTTAGTAAAAACACATAAGCCATTATGTGTTTTTTGGAAAAATTCCTCAGGACTATCTTTGAGAAATTTTTGAAGTTTCTTTTGGCCATATTTTTTCCATTGTTAGATGTTAAGATACCCAAATTTTTTCATATTGTTTTTTGGACAAATTTCTCTGAATTGGCCAATTTTCATGAAAATTTCATTAAAAAATTCCCACTTATGAATTTCCTTATTTCTTTTAAATATGAAGGGAGAAATATTGCGAATAAAGAACCAGAAGTCTATACTTTGGGAATTTCTTTGGGTTGGATAAGCTTAGGTGCAAAAAGTGTTTTTTTTTATTTTTTTGTTTCATGTTTGTAATATGACTATTGTTACATTCAAAAGCACAAAATTTTGAATAGAAAAAACTGATTGAGTTGGGATTGAAGAGATAAATATAGAAGAGGAATAACTGGGCTAACATTTATATAAAAAAAAGCAAATGATAATTTCAATTTTAATCAACCCCTAAAATATTGGATGTTTTCTGAAAGGGGGGAGGATGATTGGAGAAATATAGAATTCTGTGCTTTTTAACAATATATTCCCACCACAAGGATTGTGGTGGAGCATGAAATTCCCAATTCATAGTAATGAGGGGGACAGGTTAAACCTTAGAAATGATGACATACAAGGGAACACAGGAGAACAGCTATACAAAAACATATGAAGATGGGTGGTCTGTAGTTTTGAGGAAATAAATAATGGGAAAAGTAAAAATATTGGACTGTGTAATGAAAAGAAAACAGTTCCTTGATACTTATTTTCAATCAGATCACCCATATCAGGAATTGACATACAATTTATCTCTTGTGCTTGGCTAACCTCTTCATACCATTTTAGTCTTTCCATATAAGTTTCTACTAATTGCACTAAGTTATTAATGGCTTCATATGGTTGTTTATTTTTTTAAATTCATACAATGAGGTCTCCTTTTACATTGGCCAATTGGTCTTGAGTCTTGTAAATGTAATGGGATAATTTTCTATAGCCACAGCTTACATCAGCCTGGACATTGATGGGCTTGAAGGTGTATTTCAAAATTAATTTTAGAGATTATTCTGAGCCAGGCACCTAATAAGAATGGTTCAAAAGAATTTTTCAAGATGGAAATAATCAAAACATTTTACACCCAAATTAATAGAATACTCACAAAAATCTTGGAGCATTGATCACTTGTGTGATAATTGGTTTGGAAGTTCTCAAAGGTAAATTAAATTTAATCATGCATCTTAAAAGTTGTTTCAGGCTTGTGGAACTTTCTTTGTGACGCTCTTCTGCTCTTAAGATGTGATCCTGTGAGTTATGTATGACATACCCATAAGGCCACAAATAAGTTTTTATAAAGTTTATTTAGCCATGAAAAAAGACTAATAATATGAATTTATAATAAAAAATAACAATAAATAAGTCTGAATTTATTTTTGATAAAAAAATTTATAAATATTATATTACTTTTGGATCCTACACCAAAAACAACCTAGGGTAGACCCATAGGGTGTTATAAAAAAATGGTTATTTCTAGTTTTATTGGAATATTTAAGGATATCAAATTACACTTTAACAATTTAAAAAAATTTGAAAAATATTTTGAGTTGTTAAACTTAAGCATAAGCTTGGAGTTGCATAAGGTTTATGCAAGCTTACAAAAAATTAGTTACATGTGAGGTGTTGTGTATATTTAGTGAACTAGCTGAGGATTTTACATACAGGCTTTAAATCATGTGTGAAATAAATTTAAACTGGCCTAAAGCCATTTTATGGCTTTAAATAAATCAAATGGAAAAATCCACACAAAAAGGTGGGATAAAGGAAAACTGGCAAAAGGTGCCAGGGTACCCAGCTTTTGGAATCTGAAAGAGCCCAAATAAGGTTGTACACCTGTAATGGAAGATTTTTAACATCATTTGAACTTTAAGATTAGAGTTTAATTGAATATTAAAGTTCAAACTGGTTTATTCCAACTTTGACAGGAATTACAAGCTGCCAAAGGGTAAATCCCCATATGCATACTTGTAAGAAAGGTTTCAAGAAATGTGAAAGCTTGATTAAGCTTTAATTTCAAAGATATCAGTATTAAAACATTATAAAAAGTTTATTTTTGGTTTTTATTGCTATCTTATGTGGAAAAATAGCAATAACTTCAAAAATTTATTAAAAGTCCAATTCTTCATGGATTTACTTGAAGATCTACAAATCTTAAAATCCAATTTAATCTGTGTATAAATTAAGTTTTGAGTGGATTATTCCAACAGTATTCATTGGTAATTAGCCTTTAAACTAGCCTTTCTAATCATTCTTGAAGAAAACTAAGATTTATTCAAAAATTAATTAAAAATCCAGTTCAAGAGATTTTAACTTGAAGCTTTATTTTCAAGTTGTGAATTTGTGTCAGCCTGTGACTCAAAACAGAGCACTAGCATGACATCCAACATACCATAAATAATGGTATTACAAGTATTGAACAAACATAGTCAATACAGGTAATAAATAAGAGAAAACAATCCTCTTAAATTAAACACCAACCTTATCCAAACAGAATAAGGAAACCTAGAGGAGAATAAACAGGTCAAAACCCTTATTTTCACCTCTCATCTAACTTATGCATATTTAAGTTATTATATACCAAAATTTTATTTATCTTAAAGCTCACATAGAGAGCTACACAATGATATCATCCATGTTGTTGTAACACCACTACAACTGGAGATACCATATGACCTTTATTTCAAAGCCAAGACCCCCCTGAAAGTCAAAGAGGGCTTGTACAAAACTGTACAAAAGTATAACCAAATTAAAGATATAAAAAAGAGCTTTAATTTGAGATACATTAGACCTCTGTATCTCTTAAATTGACTGAGGGATCTTGGTTCAAAGGTTTAACAACCAGAAATACAGATATTCTGAAAACAAGAAAGTAAACAAACCCCTGTATCTTTGGCATACACTCATACAACTGTACAGTGTAATATACCAAACTTTAGAGCTAATCAAGCCCTACAAAACTGTATCATCAGAATACAGATATCTTCCAAATTGAAGAAGATATCTGGCATGGAAGTTTTTGAAGCCTCATACTGATGTACAAAAATACATCCAAAAACTTAAAACCCTTATAACTTTTGCTATTTGAAAGAAGGGTAAACATGAAGCATACCAAATTGAAGAGCTCATTAAGCCCTTCAATTCTGTGCTCTTGGTTTCTTGATATCTCAAAAACTGACTAAGATATCTTGGTTGGAAGTATTTTGACCAATACTGGCCTGTACCAAACCTGTACCAACCAGTACTGTCTTGATACTCAAAATAATGGTTGTTCAAAGCTTAAACCCGCCCATAATGACTAGTATTGATCATACAGACACCAGAACAACGTCATCCAAGTGCTGACGTGGCAGGTGAAAAGTTTTTTCACCCTGTATTGATCCAGAATGATCATTTGTGGTTCCAAAACCACAATTCTGCCTCTACTGACGTCAGAATTGAGGATCCAGAACCACAGACTGACCATTGGAGTGAAAATTTTCACTCCTCTGACGTTTGAAGAGTTAACAACTCTTGACAGTCTTGAAAGATATAAAAAGAAGGGTTTTTTTTCCTTCAAAAACCCATCATCTTATCTTACTTTACCTATATTCTTATGTGACAAGACTGTTATCCATCAGTAGTGTCCTTAGAATTATTAAAGATATAATTAGAATATAATTATTGTAGTGTTTCTTAACAGTCAAAGATATTAGAGCATTGCAACCCAGGTCCTCAATAGACTCATCACCACTGTTACCACGTAGCAGTAGGACCTGAAGATTTAATTTATTATTTGTTTTTGACGTGTCACAGTCATAATACTAGCTTGTATTTACATTTTATAGCTACTATATAGACTCACCCTGACAATTTGATTAAATTTAATATAAATTAATGAAGTTTATATTAAATATTGAAATAATTACTCAAAAAGAGGATAAAAGTTAGGCCAAACTAAGAATAACACTGGTAACTTTGAATTAGAATGCAAAATAAGCTACTTGAAGTTAAGAAGCTTATTTTAAAGCATGCTTTTTCAGTTTTGACTTGAGAAAGAACTTTATATTCATTATTGACCACAAGAACCTCTCTGAAGGAATCAAAGAAGCCTTTAAATCACTGCTTTTGTCCATCACAATCATCATTCAATTCATCAGACATTCTAAACAGGTAATATTTTATTCTATATAGAATCTTATATATTTCAAGTAATTATTGGGTCATTTCATTTTTTTTAAATAATAATTAAGGAACTGAAATCATAGAATATAGATTATATTGTTGTAATAACCAATAATTGATTTCATCTTGCAAAATCATTGTCTTAAAATTTCTTTTAACTCTGCAAATTTCCTTTAAAAACTCTTAAATATTATTTTATCATAGAAGTGCTATTTTATTCCTTTATAATATTGATTTTTGGGGTGTTTTGAGCTTATAAGCATTATTTAATTCCTTAATTGTTGCTATTTAAATTATTTTACTAGATAAATATTATAAGTAACCTTTCTGTAAAATTTCATATCTTTTTCATCTATTATGAGTTTTTTTAAATATATTTTCTCAATAAGAATTATCTTTGAACAGTGTGCATGATAATTTCCTTTATAGATAATATTCTTAATATTTATAAGTGGTTAAATATTATCATTTTCAACATAGAATTTTCCAATTAAGAGCATTTATATTTCCTATTATTATAACTGTCAGCTACTAGAATAATAATAGAACAATTGAAATTTATTATGATTATTAATAATTTAATTATTACTGAAGTATTTAATAATAATCAATTCTTTTTAGTTATTTATAATAATTATACTAATTTGTGATTTCAATAATTAATTTTATTATACTTTCTACTGAGGACAGTCATAGTGCTCTTGATATTTGTTACTATTATTAAGATTTTCATAGAAAAACCTTACATGAAAAATCCTGTGTACCTCCTGAGGGGGACTCCTGATTGTCCATATTAATTCAAGTCAGTTGTTGATGGTACTGAAGCTAATGAAGTGATTGATTTGGATAAAAATGCCTCAGAAACTTCATAATCTCAAGAATAATCAACTTCCATAATTCTAGGGGGGAGAAATCTATTGTGATCTTGAAGTTTTTGTGCTGGTGAATTTTGATGGAGGTCTTCCTCTTCTCTTGGATTGTCCATCAATTATTTCAAAACTTGAGGGATCTCTTTTGTTTTTGCTTTCATATCTTGCTCCTTGGGGAATTCAACAAGTATTTTTTCATTCAAATGTGGCTTCATAATATTCTTGGTCCTATTGACTCTTCGGAATTTCATCAAAAGGTCCCTTTCCAGTTAAAAAATATTGAAAATGTTGAAGAATTGGGGTTATTTATGCCATTGGTCTTTGAAAAAGGGTTTCCCCAATTTCTTTAAATATTTTTTAAGCTTAATTATTACTTTTTTTTCTCAAAAAATTTGATATTCTCCTTGATAGCCATTCTGAGAAGAACATTCACAAGAAAATAAGTGAAGGTGACAAAAAGTCTAAGAAATTGATGAAAAATACAGAAACGTAAGTTCAAATTCCACTGTGGTTGGGAGTTTGATAGCCAGAGCCTTTGCAGCTTGCAAAATTCCTGTTGGGTCTTGTGCTTGCAAGGTATCCCTTGAGATTCACTTATTTTTTGGTACATATTTTATTGGAGGGAAATTTTGTTTTGAAATTTTTAAAGGCCATCTGAAGTGCATAATTACACAACTTTCCATTGAGAGCACAGATGTGAGGAGGGAAACTCTTGACATGTAAAATTATTCCTTTTTAGATTATGTTGGTAATCTCCATAAATTATTTCTTGAAAGCCATGTGAAGGGCTCTAATAACCTCCAGGAGAGTACCCATGGACTTTCTGGAGCCCAATTTCAACCATGGCATGGGCACCTTCAAATCTTGAGGTACAACCCACACATGGGTGAAAAGGGTAGTTGGTCCAGGCAGGAATTTAATGCTCCTTCAGAGGAAGCTATGGATTTTTCTAAATATTGGAATACTTCAGGATTTTTGACTTGATTTTAGAGCTCCTTTCAGCTTTCATTCAATTCTTTTTCACTTAATGAATACATAACCTGAAAAATAAATTCAAAATTCATTCATAACCACATGAATTTGAATAAAAGAGAAAGTTGAAAGTGTGTTACTTGATTCCACAGCCCCAAAAAAATTTTCAAAATAAGTAACATGGCCAATCTTCTTCATGAAATGAGAAGATACCTCTTTATTTATGTGCCAAATGCATTACATGACTTTTAAGTCTGCAAAGAGTTTCTGGAGAGAGTTATTTAAAGCTAAATTCCTAGTTTTGTATGTATTGAGTGAATTCCCAGGTATAAGAGAGTTTAGTTTCATTTTCCATCAAACATAAAATCCCAGAGAAGGTCTTATCATTTTAACTGAATAAATAAATATTAATAATTTCATTCTGTACTCATTGGTTCTATAGGTAAAATACATCAGAATCACATGAGGAAATTCTTGAAGAATTTGTATGGCAAGGGGGTGAGTCAAAAACTGTGAGTTAATGTGTCCCTCTGTATCCCTTGCAGAGGACCACAAAAAATCTTATTGTTTGAGGGTTTAAATGAGTACATCAATGGGCCTTCTTCCTTAAAGTTTGTATTTCTTGATTTTATTGACTTGATTATAAATATCTTGGAGCATCACTGGCCATTAAGGCTCCCCCTGACTGCATAATTGGGCATGAATTTGCCTTGCCATGAGTAGTGATTCAAACATCTGAGAAACTTGGGATGTCTCTTGCTCATTGAATTCTATGTATGCATGATGGGCCATAATATTTTCAGTGGCATCATGAGTTTCTTAAGGATTTTTGACTTTAAGAGTCCAACTGTTACTGTTGGCATAATTTATTTCATGAATTCTAGAAGGAAAGTCTAATTTTCTTCAAGTGACTTTTTCAGAGGGGTTTTCTTGTAATTCAAGGTCTCAGACATATTAAAACCTATTTTTATTTAATTGTGGGTCATATTGGACCTCAGGGTGGATACAAAATACCCCTGTTCCCTTGAAACATGATGAAAAAGATTTCAAAGAAGCTCAAGGATCTGAAAGTCACCTTCAGTGGGGGGTTGGAGCATTTTTTATGAAAAATGGTGCGAGATATGCAATAAAAAAACAAAAAAGCAGGAATATGAGGTTTTTGGAATGAGGAAAGAGCCTTTTGAAAAATAAAAAACAGGAGAAAAAAGCTATTAAGAGTCAAGAAAATGGGTAAACATTATGGTTAAGTGAAGAGGGAAGGAAGAAAAATGGAATATTTTCAATTGGTTGGGTAAAAAAAGGTTCAAAAGGTTTTGGAGGCAGGTTTTTTTTTAAGAAAATGGGCTCTTTGAGGTACAAAATGATGAAAATTGGTTTGGAAAGATTTGATGAATTTGGTTTGGAATGGTGGTTTTGAAAAAAGGAAGTTTATTTAGGGGAGAGATATATTTGGGATTATTTGTGTTTTTTTGGGTGGGGATGTGAAAACAAAATTGAAAAAGATGGGTAAGGTTTTTTTGGGGAGTTTTTGAAGTTTTGTGCCCAAGAAATGTTTGTTAATTCAAAAGGGCCCAGGGAAATTCTTGTTTGATTCTACCAGAATGAAAAATATTATTTTCATGTATAAATCCATTTTATCATAAGTCAAGAATAACATTGTTTTATTAAAAATATTTCCTTCCTCATTGAAATTGATAATTTAAAAAAATAATAATCCAAAAATAGCATGAAGTACAGTCTATTCTAAGAATAAATGATAAACTATAGGTCTGTGGCTAATATTGTTTAAAAATTCAAGTTTTTCTTCCCCAATAAGTCTTTACATGTATTGAAAATTGAATTGCGTCAACCTAAACCTAATATTTGATGAAATAATGAGTTATAATGAATTTTGTTAAATGAAAAAATGAAAAATGAGTTCCATCCCATTTATTTTTTAAAATCATCATAGATAATGAATAGAAGTTTGATTGAAGGAGATATCACTTAGTTAACAGGTATATATATTTTAGCTGAGATGTTTAGATTATAGATTCAAATATATGAATCTAAAATGTTACCATGCAGCTTAGTAAGAATATGACCAAAATTTTTATTCCAGATTAAGATATACATATTTAGTTTCACAAATCATCAATTGTATAAATTTCTTCCATACAAAAATGTAAAGAGGTATTGAATTCTATTTTTCATTCCAATGACCGTTTTTGACACAAAAGATCTCATTTGACAAAAGTAAGAAATACCAAGTTGGATTTTTTACTTATAGGAAGTTAGTAGCTTCTTTTAATAATAATAATATAAAGAAATAACATCTTAAACCCTATATTCCTATAAAATTAAATTCACTCCACCATTCCTCAGATTTGGTACATATAGCCTGATTATCTATTACAATATGGGGAATATGGCTGAAGGTATATGACCTTGAAGGGAAAAAATAAAATATTTTAGGGGCTAAAGGCATAAAAATAGAAAATAAAACTAATTTTAGTGCTTTTAAAACCCTATTAGGTCATCATTTTTACCTTATATTAGGAAGCTGAACTAAATCACTTTTATATTGGGTAAAATGAAATAATAACCAAGCTTAAGTCATAAAGGTTTTACTTATTATAGTTGAGTAATCTATTAGGATCTTGATAATACTAGTAGGGTGAAAAGGAGGTAGTCTACAAAATTGGAAGTTCTCCATTCCTTTAACTAACCCAAGACACTGAATACTTATAGTATAAGTCAAAAATAATAAATTACTCTCTGTTTTTTTTCAATTATATGGATTAATAATGTGAGCCTTTGAGATATGACCACATATCCAAAAATATCACAAAACAGCTTTAAAATAATTACTCTAACAATAAGAATTGAAGATATTGTCTTAAAATAAGTAAAAAAAATCCACAAATAGGCATAAGTTCTTGATTACCTCAGAGTCTAATGAATAAAAATTTAAAATAAGCTGCAAAATTAGATGTTCCATGGTAATATACACATATAACATTTTTATGTCATATCTGTAAGGATAATACTTACTGTGTAATAATCAAAGATACCATAAAAAGGCAGAAATTCTTATTTATATCAGAAAAAAATTAAAAAACACGTGAAATGAATCACACCATCTTATTTCCAGTGAGAAAATACACATACAACATTCTTATGTGATATCTGCAAATTCAACACTTAAGGCAATAACCTGAATATATGCACTTTTATGATCAGTGCATATGTTCATTATTTTTAAATCATATCTCTTGAAATATAAATGATAGAAAGTTGAACCAAAAATAATATTTCCATTTAATTACTGTAGTAATACATATATCAATTTTATTTGACAAGTTATAAACAAGGTTATAAGCTGTAGGGGTATATTGAACAAAATTGATATAGCTGTTGACCACTTTTTTGTGAAAGTGGTCCAAACTTGAAAAGATTAGATCTTCAGATTCTACTGATTCATAGGTGAAGAATGATGCAATTATTATAATTTTATCCAAGTTTTAACCCCTTGAAATTACAGCTTGAAGTTTAAAATAGTAAATTTTGACAGAAAAGATGAGTTGCAAGAAAAATCATTGAAAATAGAGTTTTTATGATTTAATGATATTCTTTTGGAAGATTAAATATTAAATCAAAGAATATAAGAATTAAGTCCCTGAATGGATTTAGCATGTATAATTCAAAATTTATTAATGATCAAAGTTTAAGCTTAAAATTGATCATTTGTGATCACTCACTACAATCTTAATTTAATTTCAACAGTCATATAAGTGATAAAAGTGGTGGATAATAGTTTAATATTCTTAAAATTAATAAAATCAACAAAGTTTAGTCTTCTTCCAAGCCTATGATGTCAGAAAACTTAGAGCTACAGTGATAAATCTAAATAATGACATAAAAATGAGATAAGATGGTTTAATTATGATGTAATCATCACTAAACATTAAAGAATTGATCAATTCCAGTGTATACAATCAGTAAATTTCCATTATAAGCCTTCTGGACTCTAGGAGGGAGGATTTTACTATACATAGAGCTCTTTTTACCTCTATTTTCCCCTCAGATGCAACAAAAAGATTAAATTATTAAAACCAAAGGTAAAAGATTTATTATTTTTATATAAGACTATTGTATATTTGAATTCTCAAGATTATCATTATTTTAATCACCAATTTTGACATGACCTAATAAATTTTCAATTGTTTTTTTTCAATTTCTCTCTAAAATCTCTATTTCCATGTAAAAATAAGAATATTTGTAATTTCTTCTATTTTTTATTGTAAATACAATTTAAATAAGTTGTATTTACACTTTTTTGGTGTAAATGTATTAAAAACTATTATATTAAGTGTTAAAAGTAGGTTATTTTCTCTTTATTATTATTTTTAATAATTATTCTATTAGAATAAATAGTATTTATATTAATTCATAACTTTAATATTGGTAATATTATTTTTAGAAATTGTTCTTTATTATCAAATGAAATTCTTTTATGCCTTTTTCATTTTTTCAATAATAATAAAGTTCCATAAATATATTCATTATTAAATATTAATATATTTATTCCTATTCTATTATTTTATTTATGTAATAATATAAATATTTAATGTCATAATTATAATAATTCTTTATTATTATGATTGTTTTTCATCTTATTCTTTGATTTAATCAGGACATTCATAGTGAAATAAGTAAAATATTGTAAATATTTACTTATTGTTTCATATCAAAGCCTTACAGATAAGAAGCAGTATCATAATTATGCATTTTAAGAATAATTATTATATACAATTATGTTAATAATCTAGTTCCCTTTAAGAACTCCTAGCACATAAAAATCTGAATTTTGATTATATAATCAATATGTTTCAATATTACCATTTCTTTAATTTTTGGTTCATTTCTTTTGAAATAAGATTGAAGAGTTTTATATATATACATGAAATCTTGAAATATGTTCCTATTGAAACCCACGACTTTCAAAAATCATTTAAAGGCTTATTAATCCAGTCTTGGGTCTTATTTTGGAGGGTTGATATGCATAAAACTGCTTGATTCCATAACCCCTTACCCAGAAATAAGATATTAGCAAATTTTTCCCTCCAAAAAGCTTAAATTTTCTAATAAAATCTGGTATAAATATATAGGAAAATCTTTGAACAGTAAAAATAGCTTCATGGACCTTCAATTCATTATTGTCATAGAAGTGGAAAGATAAATTCCACCAAATAAACTAAAATACCCAGGAAAACTAAACATATTTCTCACCAAAATCTATGGGTTGAACAGACTTCACTATAATACTTACTAATTAATTTGACCAATTGACAAAAAATTGATAGAATTTTGATGATATCATTTGAATACTAATATCAGAAATAAAGTTGTCTAATAGAATGAGAGTCTTTGTGTTAGTTTCTTTCACATGATTATGAAAAAGCTCCCAGTTTATATGGAAAGGGAAAAGTTTTAGTTATCCCCTTTGCATGTGTGCAACCCCCCAAGAAAATTTCCTGTAGAGATTTTTGGCTGATTATTTTTCATTAATGGAATAAAATTTTTCTCATTTAGATATTGCATGAATTATCTTAAATTTTGTCCCGGCCAATAAAAGGATCTATGGGAGGCTTAAAATATATGTGAATGCCAAAAAGATTGGTGTTTTCTAATAGAATTCTGTATTTATGGACAGTTAGAAGAAGTTTAGTATCTTGTAAGTTATTGGTTTATAGATTCCCCTAAAAATAAGAAGATAGTCCAGCTTATCTTATGGCCTGAAATTAGGTATTTAGAACTCTCCTCCACACTAACTAAAAATCTGTATACCATGGAATTTCATGAAATGGAAAGTTATTTTTTCTGGTTTTTGAAATAATCCTTTATTCCATCATTTGTCTTATGCCAGATTTTTCATAGGCTGGTGAGAAATCTGAAAAGCTATTATATAGAATATATAGCTAATAATTAAATAATATAATGGCCCTGATAAGCTTTCTGTTAGGAGTTATATTGCACTCAGATATATAAGAGATTGAATTTTCACATGTAATAACTCCTTTCATCCTTTCTCAAATGTAAATAGTCTCTTTAGATATTTGTATCTTGGTAGCCATTTTATATCAAAGCCAAGGAGTATATTTTCAAGTGAATTTTGAGTTGATTGTCTTAACTATTTGCACGTATTGTTATATCATATTCTTTAATGAAGTGGGAATCACCAAAGAGGTATTTTCTTGCAAATTCTGTTTGAGTTAATCCAGCTTCCTATAATTAGGAAGATCATATTGATTGGAAAATCAAGGCCTTTTTATCTTCTGAAACCTTTTTTGATTATAAAATCTTCAAAAATAGTAATTTAGGGTGTGGGCTATCATGAAAGATATTTTAGGTCACAAGAAAATCTTTTGGCTCTTATGAAAAGTTTGGGGAACATTTGGAATCTGAGAATATATTTCAGGAAAGCTTAACTCCTGATCACAGTCCTTCAGGAAAAACAATTCAATGGAAAATCCCATATCATAAGTAAAAAAACCATTTTATCCTAAAAGGTTGTGATCGCTTTATTTTACATGTTAATGGAGTTTAATTCTCTCAAAGAGAATATTTTTTGCATAAATCAAGGAGAATTTCAAATTTTTAACAATTTTGTTAATTGATTAAATACATAAATCTATTCTTCTCCTGAAATAAAATGTTTATATAAGATTGACCTCCAAATTTTGATTGAGGAGTGCACAGTTGATATTTAATGAAATTGAGTTTTTCACAAGAGAAAATTAATTCTATTTTGAATTTATTACCAATTATCATAAAAGAATAATGAGAGTCATTTTTTACAGTATTATTTTGGAATTCATTGAGTGAAAATAGGCAATCAGCTTTTGTATCCTTCAAGCCCATAAAATCAAAATATGACAGAGAAATTTATTAAAAGGAAGATTCATTTTGGAGTGAGCTTATCATCACAGCCTTCTGGTATATGAGCTTAATGAGATTTAAAAGAACTAACTTTAGACCAGACACCAAAATTATACCATTGAAATATTTATATGTGATTGAACAGTTTTGGGTAAGGTTGTATAAGAATTTGAAATATAAAAGGGTTCTTGAAAGTAATTCTCTTTAGATTTTCCATCAAGAAAAATTAGAAATTCTGAAAGTAGGAATAGCTATAAAATAAAGATTTGAATCTATCGCATGAAGTGATATTATGTATAGCTTAATGGAAAGTGAAAATATTTTTTGTGGTAGATGAGCATTCACCAATAAGAGCTCATTAATGAATAATAGCTGGAATCAGTTGAAGATAAGAGGAAGATTACCCTTTTTCTAATTGTTCGGAGTTCTATACCTTAACTAACAGCTTCAAGCCTACCAATTATACTTTATTATCAAAATTACAAGGAAAAATAATTAAATTAGGGTTTAATGAATAAGATCAATTAATCAAACTGGTACTTAAAGAAAAAAAAAAACTTTGCAAAAAATAAACCATAGTCTTATTTTGAAGGAAGTATTTAGAAAAAATATTTGGGCTTTATTTGAAAAAATCAGGATTAAAAAAGAAGGTAGTTCTATCAGTAAAAAATGAATTAGGGCTCATAAATCAAATGTATACCTATCTCACTTGGTAACGTGGATCTCTACAACCAAGCACTGGAAATGTCATGGTATCAACCCCCATTGAGTGCAATTGAAGATTTTTTGTTTGTGGAAGTTTTAATAAGAATGCAGAAAAATTTGGAAAACAATAGAAGAATCAAAAATTTCTTGGAAGAATGAAGAAAACAGAAAATATTTTGGGTTACAGAATTTTTCTAACCTAACCCAAAAGTTGGCCATCAAAATAAAAAGCAATTGCACAGCAGCTGACCAGGTTTTTTAAATAAAAACATCAGCTATTTGAAGATTACCAAAACATCATCTCATTGGTCAAAATTCAAATTAATTCAAGGTACATACATATAATCAACAATTAACATGATGAATCAACCTCATTGGTCTTAATTCACATGAAAAGCCTGATTAAAAAAATAACACAGCTTCATTGGTCAGAGCTTGGAGGCTTCTAATGCTTCTAAGCCAAAAATAAATGTCTCAAAAGCTAAAACATCTAAAGTATAATTTTTCATTTATTTAAGTCCCTTGTTTTTGAAATTCTCTATGGAGGTCCTCTCTCACTGCAAGATGTGTCTATGAAACTCTTGGTAATATTACTATCAATCAGAAGTACTTTTACTGTTCTTATGAAATATAATACATAAATTTATTATAACCAAAAATAAATAAATAAATTCTCAATTATTTCTTTTACTTGTTATACACTACTAGTTACTAAAACTGTGAGCCTGTGAGGTATGTGTGACATTCCCATAAGGCCACAAATAACATTATACACAGTTTCTTTAGTCTTAAAAAAACTTACCAACTGAATTTTAAAAAAAAATGAAAAAAATAAGTATAAATTTTTTTGGATAAACAAAGTTATAAATATTATGTCATTTTTGGATTCTACTCCAAAAAGAACCTAGGGTAGACCCATAGGGTTTATACCCAAAAATGAATATTTCTTAGCTTATTAAAAGATTTAAGAATCTCACAGTAAAATTGCAATTTTTTAACATTTTTTTAAAATTGTTAAATTTAAGCTTAAATAAGCTTAAATTTAAAGTTGCATAAGGTTTATGCAAACATACCAAAATTTCAGCTAAAACTAAGGTATTGTGTATATTTACTGAAGTAGCTCAGGATTTGCCATACAGAATGTAAATCCTGTGTGAGCTCAATTTAAAGGTTTCTAAGGCCATAGTATGGCTTTAAATAAATAAAAGGACAAAATCCATGCAAAAAGGTGGGACAAAGGAAAAAGACCAAACAGAGATGGGGTACCTGACTTTTTGGATCTGAAAGGATTCAAGTAAGGTTGTCCACCTGTATTGGAGTATTTACAACCTTATTTAAGCTTTAATATTAGACTTTGATCCAACATTGAAGTTTAAAATGGTTTTATCCCCATTTGAACAGGAATTTCAAGCTGCCAAAGGGTAAACCCCAATATGCAAGCTTGAAATCAAGGTTTTAAGAACTGTCAAACTTAATTAAGCTCCAAAAGCTTAAATAATCTCAAAACGTTAAAGCTACAAGCATTGAAACCTTATCAATCAACTTCTCAATGGATTTTCTTGAAATCTTCACACAACTTACAAATTAATATTGTCTGTGTATAAATTAAATTTTAAATCTATTTTAGAAACAGGTTTTATTGGTAATTAGCCTGAAAATTCACTCTTTTGATTATACTTGAAGAAAATTAAGATTTCTTTGAAAATTAATGCAAAAGTGAGTTGAAAAGATTGTCTCTTTAAACTCCAGTTTTAAGTTGTTCATGTGATTAAATTTAATATAAATAAACCTAATTTATATTAAAGCTTAAAATAATTAATCCAAAGGAGGATTAAGGTTAATTTTAGTTAAGAATAACATTTGTAACTTCAATTTGGAATTAGAAATAAGTCACCTTAAGTTAAGAACCTTATTTTTAGGTATGGTTTTTCAGTTTTAACCTGAGCACACCCTCTATATTTCCTTATTAATCATGATGTGTAGACATAAAAAGAGTCTATTCATCACTGTTTTTTTCCATAATCAATCATCATTCCAATTATATTAGAAATTCAAACAGGTAAAGTTTTATCAAATAGAAAATCTTATTATCAAAGTAATTCTTAAGTATTTTATTCTTTATTAAATTTAAATTTAAAGAATTGAAATAATATAATTCAGATTATTGTTTTAATCATCTATAATATACATTATTACATAAAATTATTCTCTTAAATATCTTTTAAAATCCACAAATTCCTTTTAAAAACTCTTTGATCATGTTTTATCTTTTAAAATATTGATTTTTGGTGTTTTTTTTAACCTATAATCATTTTTTAATATAGTAACTGTTGTTGTTTGACTTGTTGTATTAAATAAATATTATAAGTAAGCTTTCTTTAAAGCTCTATATTTTTTTGTCTAGTATTAGTTTTTCTTTAGAATTTTTCTATAAGAATTATCTCTACACAGTGAGTGTGATAATTTCTTTTATAAATAGTATCCTTATATTATTTATAATTGGATAAATATTAATATTTTCCACATGTAATTGTCTCATTAAGAGCTTTAAACTTCTTATTGTTATAACTGTCAGTGACTATAACAATAATAGAATAATTATTTAATAATAATTAGATTTATTTTATATATATATATAATTATTTTAATAATTATATAAATTTGTGGTTATAATATTTAATTATATTATATTTTCTACTGAGGACAGTAATAGTACTCTTAATATTCCTTACTATTATCAAGAATTTCATAGAAAAACCTTATAATAACAGTGAGGAGTAATTGTCTACTAGAATTAATTACAAGAAGAATTAATAATAAAACTTCTTTATTAAAATGATATATAACTACTTTAATCAATACTTATCTTTTACAAGAGTAATTATTGTAAATTATTGAAGAAAAGTAATAACTTAGGGGAAAAATTCAAGAATTTAATAAATCACTCACTATTACTCCAAAAATACCTTGGAAATATCTGGTTGAGTGATTTGACAGATTATTTGTGGATTTGAAGGATCAATAATTGATTTGAAATAAGTAATACAGACATTAATAGCTCAAAGCTATTGAAAATTATATCATTACTTGAATTTACATCTTTGTGATTGACTTTGAAAGATAAAGATTCTTGACAAGGTTTTTAACTAATACTTACTATTGGTATTAATGTTTGAAACTGACTGATAAGATGATATCTGCAAAAGCAGCAATAGTATGATTCTTTTAAGTATATAACATCTCACAGAGGTGTTTCCTGGAGGAAAATTAAAAAAGTAAATTAAACTTGTTTATTGATTACATCAATTGTAGTGAGGCAAGATTATCATAATTACTTAATTAAGTCATTTTGTGTGACTACCAACCCATTTATGGTTAATAAATAAAGTTCTTACAGCTTTAAATTTTCTTTTATTACAAAAGAAGCACCTTTTTCTCAAACATATCAGTTTCATTTGGAATTTCATCACAGGTTGTATTTTCTGTGAATTGTTTAAGATTCAATTTTTCATATAAGTAAAAATTTAAATTTAAGTCATGAATTAATTTTTTTAGCTTTTCTGTTAATTATCCTTTTCTACATTGGTCCCCAAAGTTTCAGAGAGATTACTTGATAATTGTATTTTTATTGAATTTTTGAAGCTTTACCTCATTTTCTACATGTTATAGGCAAATAGTATAGAGATAGCTGGTTTCCAAGAGGTGATTTCATGGATAATAGTCCCAAAGAGGTTTTAATTGATATTTTTTTGGCTTTCCCATGGAAAGTAATTAAGAATTAATATGTTTAAAAGAGTCAGAGTTGATCATTACCTCCTTGTCATGTCAAAATAGCAGCTTATTTGCTATTTCCTCATGATTTAATGGGATATTAACTTGATGAAAATATTCTTAAAGGATTTTCATAGACCAATAGGGAAATAATAATCCATGGATTCAGTTTATGGAGCAAGTCATGCCTCAGAGGCATCAGAATTTTGGTACCCTGGCTCTCTTTGATGTCTTTTGTCACCCTTGGCTATTTTCATGTCAAAAATAGTAATTCAGGCTCAAATACTGATATCCACTATGGGTGCAACAAAAATTTATCAAAAAAATACAGTAATTCTAAGTTCCACAAACATGCCTGGCTCTCTTCTTAGTGTATATTTAACATAGGATTTCTCAGAATACAATTATTTTGGTGTGAAAATGCAAAAACCAATTCACAATTCTTTTATGTGGTATTGTTGATGAAGGACTCACTGTATTACCCTGGGCCATTTGATGTTCAAAAAAACACAGGTGATCTCAACTTTCATCCTCAGTGTACAAACATCAAAGTGTTATTGGACCATTGCCCTGAAAAAAATGCAGTAAATCTTCATGGGGAAATGAAGGGCTCAACAAATTGCAAAAATGGGGCATATTTTACACAGGAATGCAATTAGGGTAATCTTTGTACAGTACAATAGGTGTGGCCTTTTTTCCGAAAAAAGAAAGCTGAAATAACACTTTGTCAACCAATGTGTACAAGCTTAGTCATATAAAACTGCAAAAGAGATGTGGAATTACATTAAAAGATTTTCCTCGTAGGATGCGGTTAGAATATGAAATTGACTCTATATCATATCAACTAATTGCCAAATTTACTCCCCAGCCAAAGAATGAAGGAAAGCATCACTGCTAATTGAATGGCCTGTCGTCCAGGCGAAGCTTTGGGTTCACTGGGTCTTTCCGCATGGGACCATTGGGATCGCGAGGAGAGCGTATCATACAGATTTTTTCGACGTGCTAGCCTCTCAAATCGATTGAGATTCTCTGCAAAGTCGCTTGTGGCATGACTTGAAGTTGGGTCTGAATGACGGGATCTCTGTCTATTGGACCGGGTTGCGGTGCGTCGAGTTGACCAGGCATAATTGGCTGTGGCACGCCATCTTGATTGCTTATCTCTGAGATCCTCTGACATCTTTCCATAACTCCAACCTTCACGAATTGGTGAGGAATACTCAGATGATGATAACTGCTGGTCATAATGAGCACGTGAAGTGGAATTGGATAAAACACCGTAGGCCTCAGAAACTTTTTTAAATCGCTCCGTCGACGAAGGATGGCTTGAGTTCAAGTCAGGGTGGTAAATTTTTGAAAGCTGGTCAAGACAACCATCAGCAGAAGCCATGAAAATGATTGTGGCTAGGGTCTTGAGGACAAAATTTAAAGCTGTGTTAATGATTCAAGCCAACCTTGTAAAATTGCGATTTGATTTGCTGGGAAGTTGCATCCTGTAAACCCCAAGCCAATAAACCATAAAAAACGTGGGACTTGACAGAAGAAAGCTGCAAAGACATGATCGACACACCCGCTTAAGCCCCAAGGTAGTGTAGTGATTTTCCAGTCGCTGGGAATGAAAAGTGGAAAATGGTGCATGAAATGAGGGCGCAAAAGTGGAAACGGACAAACCAGTGGAGCGCCAAACGCAAGAAAGGAGATCAATTCGATTCCTAGCACAGATGATACCATTCGAGCCTCTCATGTTGGGATGATGTCAATCGAAGGATTGGTTTTGGATTCTTCGTTGAGAGGATCCCTTTCTTGGGACTGGAATGAAGGATCTTGGGACTTCATTTCTGAAGTGTCTCCACTGCAGCCGCGCTTGCCGCGACGAGGCTTCTGCTGATCTAAAATCACCTTCGTTCCAACCGCGAAGTCCATCAGATCCCTCAAACTTGTCCTTAGTCCAAATTAGTGGGACAATGCCTGGATTGCAATTTTCTTTGATTGTGGAAGCACAAAATATGTTCATGACGTTTCCAGCGCCATCGATGAAAAGATTTCGGCTGATAGAGACATCAAAATAAATGCTCGAGATATCCTTGAAACTAAGCGATTGGCTCGGAGACACCTTTAATAACTCAACACAAACGCTACAATCATGGCAGCTAGATTGAAAGACCAACTCACTGCATATTGGTTAGTTTTCTACAAAAAGCCCACGTCTCTTAACTCACTCGAAAGGTCATTTGCAGTTCCTCGGAGTAGAGTACACTGCGACCAAGAAATCTTATACTTATTTCAGACGATATGTGCTTTAGTCCATATTCTCGGTTGCTGCATGAGGAGCAGCTCACGCTCAGATTTGGGCGCACCCTTCCAAAAAGGCGTTCTGCGGTACAACAAAAAATCTCTCGAAACCTTATCATTCATTCTCCATGTTACTTAATCGCAAACAAGTTCCTGTGGGCTCTTAACAAATGGCAATGTTCCTACTCACACGTAAGCATGCCTCATGGCTGTGGCTTCTATTCAAATCGCTTTGTATTATAAAACACTAGCTAAATATTCAGAGTTTGCTCAATATCGGAATTATCATGTGAAGCTTTCGTGCGTTGTTGGTGTAGGGGTTAGCATTGAGGCCTTCCATGGGAAATAGCTTCAGACCGGGGTTCGAGTCCCCGATAACGCAAGTAAATACCCTAGTATTGGTCCCCGACCTTCCACTACATGCATATGCATGACGATGTAGTGTCCATCGTCACCCTGACGATACAGTGTTTACATGTAATAAAAAAGGCACGTCACTGAAATCGTCACTAGATGAACTGTCATCATCAAAAGGGTACACAAGGGTAACAGCTTGTCAGGTAGCTCGTGGTAATGGAAATGTAGCACAGGCCTGGCCTACAACCTGAGACAAGTGTCAACGCAAGAATGGCAAGTGTATTGACGCTGGGAAAGCACTTAGTGACGATTGCAGTGACATACATTTTTTATTACAATCAGACACTGTATCGTCAGGGTGACGATGGACACTACATCGTCATGCACATGCATGTAGTGTTCCATTGCAGGAGCCTTACGTAGGCCTACTGGCGTCGTATGCTTCGGCGCTGGTCTGTTGAGCGCGGGGATTTCTTTTATGAAAGGGATGACCAAAATGATCATGCGCAGATATTTGTCATTAAATCTCGGCATCAATCCCTTATAAAAATTGCTGATGAAGATGCGAAGAAGGTATATCATTCTGAGACGTCAATTTCAATACCAGTCTTGGTTGCAAGTGTTAAACATTCTGGAATGAATTGTCAATGCCGAAAGTAAAATTCACAAAACCATTTTCAATGATTTGAAATTGAAATTAACTTTTTTGCATACTCATGGCTTTTGAAAAATAAATTTTCACCTTTTTCATTCATCAGTCTCATTAAATGCCTGAAAATACTACTGCATTGTTTGACATAAACACTCAAGAGCTGGAGGGGACACCACAAATTGAAGATTAATTACAACCAAACAGTCAAATAAGTAATTCATGAAACCAAAACTCTCAGCATAACCCAAGTGGGATCTATTCAAAAGGGAAAAAATGATGTACTAGTGAAGAGGCTGCATTGTATTGGGAAGAGATTGCCAAGCATTGTAAAGTTAAAAAAAACCAATGCAAGACAAGAAGTCTGAATGAGAAAAGAAGCATGTCAATCAAATGGCAAAAAGGCTGGTCAAGGCAGATGAGGATACTCCTTGCAGAAAGTGTTTTGCTTGGACTGAAGAAGCAACAGTAGACATACTGAGGTTTGTCCAAATGTTGCAAATTGAAAACTGCATGGAAGATGAGGGATTGTTTGGATCTCTGCCATGGAGTCAATGTTTCAAACAGAAGGATTTCCACAAGGGGGAGTTTGTGGGAATCAAGGATTTGACCTTTGAGAAAATAGAGAATTGATACAAAGCCATTTTGAGTTTTTACAAGTTACATCTAAGCTCTTTTAATTATTTTTGAATACTTCATTTTTTGATATTAATATTTACGTAGGGAATTTGTGATGCATGTAATTTAATGGGTGGGGCCAGATTTCATGATCAGTTACAAAAAAATCACATGAAAGGAGAGGTAGGCTGTTTTTTATATTCAAATTAAAATGATAAATTGCTGAAATGTACTTCAGATGTGCAACCTGATTGGTGAGATTAACAAGGGGACTGCATAAGTACTAGGGACAGGTGACAGAGAGGGGGAATATACTTCCCACATCTCATCTACTGAAAAAGAAACAGAAGATGAGATTGATTTGAAGCCTAAATTTCTTAGGGATCCATCAGGAGATGAAATTAAATTTATTATGCAAGCACAAATCCTAGTGGAGAAACTTTCTCCTTTACAGAAGTCTAAATTGGAGTCAAATGTTAATTCAAATTGGGCTAGGACCTCAGAAGGCCTTTTATTTCAGGGAAATTTGTTATGAAAATGTCCAAAAAAATCTTTCTCTACAAATAAGAGGGATAGATCATCTCAATAATCAGATAAATTGATGGAAATAAATTTTTTATATGTCTTGTTAAATGATAGTCATCAAAAGATTGAAGAAAAGGCTTGTCATTCGGAGGCAATAAGACAATATGAAAGAAAGGATTGTCAACTTTCTTTCCAAAGGGAGGAGAATCAATAGCTGGAAAATCAAAGGAGATATGATGAGGATAAAAAATGTAACATCAGATTAAAGAGTAAGGAAGATTGAAGGACCAAAAACAAGAAAAGGAATAATGGGAACTGCAACTTCAGCACAAAGATACACAGAGGAAAAAGTATGAAGGATTGGGGTGTGAGGATGAAGTCAGGCACAATGCAGATTGTGTGAGACAAGAGCAAATGCACATGTAAATGATTAAGATGATTCAATTATTAACATATTCAGATGGGAATTCAGAGAGTAGATAATCTCTTTGGGATTCCCCATTATACATAAATTTATACTTATATTTGGGAAAATGTTGAGAAGTAAGGTTTTATGTAGAATAGATCCTATTTATTTACTTTTATTCTTATATTTATATATTTGGATCAATTATTTTCCAAATTTATAAGAGTTCACTAAAAATCAAGTTTTCTTATAGCCAAATATCTTGGGAATAATCCATACTGTATGAACATTTTCATGTTTAATGAGTAATCATAAACATGGCATATTATGCTAAATAAATGAGGATTTGTATGCCATCTGACATGATAAGCCATGGTTTTGTACAAGTAAATAATCAATTTTTCGTTAATCTTTCTCTAGTAAAGAAAGATTTTGATTATGGCATGGATCAACTTAACTTAATTTTCTCCACCAATAATTTTACTATACCATCAATCAATAAATCTTGAAGGTTATTAAACTCAGAAAATGTTTTGTAATTATTACATGTAATTTAATCGGCCTCTACTGTGAGTAATTGTGTAAAAAAATTAATTTTTCATATTGGGTGATCATTCATATAGGACACAGTGTGGTAACTACTTTTTTTGTGGGATAAATAATAGGAAGTTCTGTTAAGGGGAAATTATTAGTGAGTCTGTTTTGAATTTAAGAATTGGCCAAAAACTATGGGTGCTAATGTGTATTAGCTTCCCCTTTAAATATAATGAAAAAATATCCTTTTGATGAAATTTCAAATAAATTATTTAATTTTGTTGCTTTTTTAGTTAGAGAACATTATTCAGAAGTATCTATCAATCTTTCAACAAAAGATTACTATGATACTAATGGTAATATTTAACTTTTTTCAATAAGTGGGGTCACTAGATTTCCTTTTGTTGATGATAAAATTATTTCTTTGATTTCTTTTAGGATTCTTTTTTTATATAGCTTTAATATCAAGGTGATTCAATATGAATATCATAGTTTCAGGGTAAGATAATTCTATAGGAGGGTTTATAGTTGTTATAAGGTAATATATAAGTAATTATAGTTGATATAAGGTAATATATAAGTAAAATGACATTTTTATAATGCTTTGAGTATTAATATAGATATCATACAATATATCTATAAAGTTCATGATAGAAGATATGTGGGTAAGATGACGATTCATCCTTTCATAATTAGAGTTAATCAATAAATTTAATAGGATAACTAACAATAATATCTTCAAACCCTAATTTGGAAATACTTCCACAATGGTATGACTATTGAATAATATTAATATCTTTAATTGATACTATAAGATACTGAGAATTGCTACTTATCTTTCAAATATAATTGTAAGGTGTGGATATGAGACTTTGATTAAAAATCAAGTGCTTTTCCTGTCCTCAAAATTTGTATTAGGTAAAATATGATTAAAAAATAGTATGAAATAGTATTTTTAAGAGAAGAAATGCCAATTTTATTCTTTTAACTTTATAAGTATAAAACAATAATATTATAAAGATTTACTGTTTTACCAAAAATAAGAATTCATCCAAAAATACTCTACAAGAGATATTTAAGGCTACAAAAGAAATTTCTTCAAGAGCAATTTCAATTGTAATTAATTGAGCAAAGAACTGCAAGAAATTAATTAAAGAGAAAAGTCTTTAAAAAGGTATTTAAAGAGAAAAAACACCCAAAAGTGACCAGAGTGAATTTGGAAACAAAGTGACAAAGTTAACAGTGATGAAAGATACTTTAATTCATTTATGGGGTGGTTCAAGGGGTAAAAATGATTATGAAAGTTACAAAAAATGATTATAATGTTTTTTTAACGTGGCTACAAGGTTTCAAAAGATATAAAAAGGGGGTTTGGAATCTTTTATTGATTGGCTTAACAGTGTTTAAACTAATTATAAAAGGAAAAGATTCTAACATGAAGAGAAAAGTGGGGCAAAGAAGAAATTCTTTTATAGCCATAAATTTTCTTATTCCAAAAGTGAATGTTACTCTTTTCAGTAGTGGAAAACACTCTGACAAGAGGAAAGCCAATTATGGCATAATTGAACCCTGGCTTAGAGCAAAAAGGGCTGAATTCAGCCATTTTAGACCCTTAAATCAGCCATTACTATAGTAATACCTGGTCTAGAGCCTTCAAACATGTCAGAATGTGTGTAAGAGACCTAGACACCAGTTAAAATAATTTTTCCTAAGATTGTTTCAGCTTAAGGGTAGTTTTACCCTCTTGGCAACAGTTAAAACTGCCCTGGTTGGTATCAAAACCTCATCATCAATTGAGACACAGGCCCTGTGACTCAATTCAAGGCCAAAAGTGATGAAAATTTGCATGGATTTTGAAATCACATTCCTTTCAGCAAGGTCTTTGGGGTTCTGGCGCCCCCTTGGAGCTGGAGTACCTTTCCCCCCCAGAATTAATCTTTCCCATTTATTTTTTCTTTAATTCCTCATCATGTAATACACTTGTAATCTACACATACAATTCAATTGAGTTCTACAGTACACAACTTTAATAATTGATACATTATATTTCAATTACAGTTCACTTATGTAATACACGTGTACATTTTGACATTTCAATTGAAAATACTTCAAGTCTCATAACTTCTAAGCTACACACAACACCTCAATTTTAACACAAAAATTGATGGTTAACACCACATGTGGTGTGAATTGAATTAAGGTTTTGAGGATTTTCAACTTTTGTACAGAAAATACTAAAAACGTAAATTAAGCTTATTTAGAGTTGAGTTACAGAAATTTTACCCAGAGGTGACCCCACCTTATTTTTTGTGAAGAATCCAATGGTGAAGTGAGTTTCTTATTTTTATTTATTGGATAAAAAGGTATAATATATTTTATGTAGCTTTTTACCAAAAATATTTTTCAATTTGACTCATTTTATTAAAAATTCATTTTTACTTAATTTTTTCAAGTAAAAATGTATTTTAATGATTTTAAAATTTACTGTAATTTTGATTTTAAATTATAATTAAACATTCATTTTTGTATATAAATTTGTATTTATATTTCAATCTTTATTTTGATAATATAAACAAATTGATTTTTATTCATATTTATATTATATTTTGTTATTTGTGGTCTTTTGGGTATATGAAAATACCTCTAAGGCTCACATTCCCTCCCCCTAAAAAAATATTACTTTGGAATATTGTTATTTCTAGTGTGTCTGAACCTTCTGAGAAGTTTATTGGCTTCAGGTATACCCCTTTCTGCTAACCATTCATCTTCACAAGCGGGGTCACTGTACCTAACAAGGTATTCCCTTACTTTATTAGTTCCCAATTTTCTTTCTTTGAGAACTTTGGTAATTTTGTTAATAGCATATGATTCAATAGGAGGTATAACTTGGGGAACTTTATCTCTGAAACAAAATTTTTCAGCATCACTAGATTTATATGGCTTTATCAAGCTCACTGGAAATGTAGTATGCTTATTGCTAAGTTCTTCAGATAGTTCTACTTCCACAGCATTTTTTCCATGGAGGGCCTTAATAACAAAAGGTCCTGCAAAGGAGTCTTTGAGCTTTTTACATCCTTTGATGTTATTGAAGTGAGTGGTGGATACAAGTACTAAATCCCCCACTTTAAAATCTGGAGTGGCATGTGATTTGTCCCATTTGTACTTAGGATATGCAAAAGAGTATTCCATGAACCTTATTTCATGCTTTCTAGTTTTGTCTAGCAAAACTTTGAAGCTAGCAGCTGTAGGATGTATTTCAACTAAATCTTTCCTCAAGGAATCTTGAGGTAATTTGGGACTCCATCCTTTTTATGGAATAGCAGGAGTTTGATTGGTACTGGCATGAATGGATGTATTATATGCCAATTCTAGTGCTGGTAAAAGAGTACACCAATCATTGGTAAATCCATCACAATCTTTGAGTTCAAGGCCATATGCACAAAGTCCTCTTACCATATCTTCCAATGCTTGGATCATACTTTCAGCCAAACCATCAGTTTGTGGGTTGTAGGCTGTAGAGAAGGATAATTTTTTCCCAAATAGTTGGTGAAGATTTTTCCATAGTGCTGAGGTGAATTTGGGATCTCTCTCACTAATGATGTTTGTGAATATGCCAGTCCATGTTACTAATCTATTCCATATCAGAAGAGCTGTATCCATGGCTGTATCATCCTTGTGACATGGTATAAAGATTGGAGTCTTACTAAATCTGTCAACAATCACTAGGCAAGAATTACAGCTTCTGTCACCCCCTGGTGGCAGGCCAGTTACCCAATCCATATGGACAAATTTCCAAGGTCTTCTGGATTCTTGGATCTTGATCATATTTCAAGGTCTTTTGCCAGTGGATTTCTTTGCTTTTTGACATTTGTCACAGGTTTTGCAATACTCTGCAACATTTTTCTGCCACATTGGCCACCATATACAGGTTTTTACTTTTTCTCTTGTTCTGTCCTCAGACAGATGTCCTGAGAAAGGGCTGTTGTGGCATTCTTTAAGTACAAGAGTGATTAAGGACCTGTACACAACTGTCATGACACATGTATTCTTAGTTCTGTGGTAAGCTATACCATCCAGTAAGTGGAATCTTTGTTCATCATATGATTTTCTCCATATCTCATCTAAGGAATATATAAAAGAATTGTCTTTACAGTCATTAGTAAGTAATTGGCACAAAATGCTACAACTCATAGCCTGAGTATAACTGTTTCTTACCTCCTCAAAGAAAGTGGTGTTCAGGTCTGTAACACTGATTCCTTCTATGGGGATTTGTGTGGAAGCTTCTTCTGGCACATAAGCAGGATTATCAATATTATTTTGTAGTTCCCATCTGCTTAGTCCATCTGAATTTTTATGAATATTCCCATCTTTGTGAACAATAGTCATATTTCCCCTATATTATTGTATGGCTATTTGCCATCTGAGCATATGCCTGTCAGGTGTCTTCATGCTTAAAAGTGACTTAACAGCAGTACAATCTGTCATTAATTCAAAAAAACCTCCTTCCAGGAAGTAATTTAATTTCTTCAAGGCCCACACAAGGCATAAACACTCCATTTGACTTGCCCCATATATGGCTTCAGTTGGTTTAATTTGACTGGATATGAAGCATATGGGTCCCTCCACAGGCTTATCATTTATAATCTGGACTTGATAAAGTGCAGCACCCAGCCCATCTCCTGATGCATCAATATATAGTTTCAAAGGAAGTTTAAAGTCTTGAATCAGTAATAGTGGAGAAGTGGTCGAGGCTTGTCTCAAATATTCAAAGGCTTTGACTCTTTCAACAGTCATTTCAAATACTGTGTCTTTTTCACTCAGTTTATAAAGATGTCCTGATATGGATTCAAAATCCTTAATATGTTTCCTGTAATATCCTGCAAACCCCAAAAATGACTGAATTTCTTTTTGTTTTTGTCAATTCCAAGGGATAAACCAGATACTACATGTCCCAGTGCTTTGAGTTCTTTGAATCCAAAATGGCATTTCTTTAAAGAAATTTTCATGTTCACAGATTAGATTTTTGTCAAAACTCTGGATAATCTGTACATATTTTCTTCCCAAGTTTTGGAATGGACAATAATGTCATCAATGTAAATGATTGACCATCCTTCTGAAAGCTTTTGAGGGAAGATTTCATTCATCATTCTTTGGAAGTGTGAAGGTGGATTATTGATACAAAAAGGCATCCTAAAATATTGATATACCCCACAATGAACAATAATTCTCAAGTACTTTCTTTCCCTTGGTGTCACCACATTATGATGAAATACTTTAAGGGAATCCATAGTGGTTATATACACTGCTTGAGATATGTGGGTAAGGGCAATTTGGATTTTTGGTATTGAGTACCTGTGTGGAACAGTATAAGTGTTCAAAGATCTAAAATACCCAACCATTATAGATTTTCCATTATGCCATTCCACTATGACTGGTGTAGTTATTTCCACTTCCTAATTATTGCAAACCTTTCTTATTACACCAACATCTAAAAGTTCTTTAATATGAATTTCTAGAGCTTCTCTTGATTTAGGACTTGCTGGATATGCAGGTCTTCTCAAGAGTGGTGGATAAGGTCTCTCAATATTAAGGATGATGTCAACTTCATGACCAATAATTGCCCCCAAAGGTTCTTTGTGTGATGCAAATGCTTCTTTGTGGTCATATAAAAGGGCAGAAAGTTCATTTATTGTTTATAAGTCAGATGAAGGCTTATTTCAGCTTCACTTAACTGTTCATATGTGAATTTTTCCAACTATAAGTTGACTGGTGCTACTTTGCTTACTGTAATTTTTCTTTCAAATGGTAAAAAGGAAAATTTCTGATGCTTATTTTCTCCAATAGTAAAGTATCTGTCCTTTTTGTTATGTAAGTCAATGCCATACATGATCAAATAGTCATTTCCCAATATAAAATTGGTACTAGAGCAATTTTCTATAACAGCAAATTCAACAGTGATTCTTAAATTTACATTAATATGTGGAAGTATGAAAGTAGTCTAAAATATTCCCAATTCTTTCATTGAATTACTTGCACTATTAAATTTCATTCCTTCAATTGGTAACAATTGGTCTTCAAAATTCTGTGCACAAGTTTTAAGAAAATATTTGCCAACACAAGAGCAGAAGGCTCCTGGGTCAAGTAAAAGCTTATTGGGTTTATTTTCAATTAAAAATTCTGTTATACAGGAGCTACCAGCTGTATAAATTTCTCCCCTGTTTGGTTTGGTCTTCATAAGTTGTGCATCTTGAATTTTTGACAAATAAAGTTGACCATTGCTTAATTGTGGCAAGTGGGAATAAGATTCCATGATGTCAAAGGTGGAATTGATATTTTCTACATCTTTTGAAGATTCAGAAAATATTTATGACTTTTCATCTGAATTTTCTTCCATTATATTATCATCCCTTTCAACATCAGGGTCTTTTTCAATGTAAATTTCATTGATTTTTCCCCTTTTTGGACATGTATTGACTAAGTGGTTGGTGCTTTGGCAAATATGGCACTTTCTTATTATATCTGCAAATTTATATTTCACATTATTAGAATTTTCTTTGGGATTTTTTTCCACAGAATCTTTCCAGGGTGTATTAAATCTTGCTTTGAGATTCACCCTACTAGAACCAATTCTGGTTCTGGTGGTTACTTCTTCTGATATATTAATAATATCTTCTGCTGAAGCTTGTTCAGTAGTCCTTCTTTTGACAGCATGCTTTAAGTCACCTCCACATTGTCTCAGAAGTTTTTTGTGGATCATAAGTTCTCACATGTCAGGATACAATGCTGTTAATCTGTCTTTTTGTTGAAAAATCATGGTAAAGCTTTGTCTTTATCAGCATGAAATTTGTCAGATTCAAAGGCTGTTTCCACTTCAAACTTCCAAGAATCATTGGCCCATTTGTTGATAATTTGGGTTTTCCACCAAGTTCAACTTTGGTGTCCATGTGCTTGTCTTAATTTGGTCTACCATCTGTGGGCTGATCTGGTAAAAAAAGTGTTAAATCTTGCTGTTACCAATCTGTCTGGTAATTCAAAATCTTCTTCAATCATTTCAATACCTCTGATGAATTCCATATGGTCATATTCTCCTTCACCACCTAAGTGAGGCCATTCTTTGAGTTTTGGTACTTCTTTTAAAAGTTCTTCGCCCATTGATGGTTCCAAATTATGAAAAGAAGTGGAAAATTCATTTTCTAAATGTGAATTTTCAGCATCCAATACCTGTGGATTGGGAACTCCTGTACCCTCATGTTGATTCAGAGGTGTGGACATTCTTGGTATGGTGTTTTTTATCTGTTCAATTTCATTCATTTTACTGTTCCTACACCTTTGGGAATTTCTGAATTCATTTTGGAAGGCTTGTATTAAATTTATTACTTCAATCTTATAAATGTCTTCTATATGTGTCAGTTCTTGCCATAACTCTGTTTGTCTTGTATTATCAGCAGTGACCTGATTAAGTTTCATTTTTAATTTTGATACTACTTTATGTGAAGCATCAAGACACTTTTTAAAGGCAATTGTATATGTCTTTATTTCAGTAAATGAATTTGAAATGTAATCCAGGACTCTTTTGTTATCTGTCTTGATAATATTTATGGCTTGTTTAATTCTTGTTTCAATTATGTCATCAATATTGAATTTAGAATATTTGGCTGTTAATTCTTTGATAATGGCAGATTGTTCATTTATCTTATTGCCAAAAGAATTTTCATTATTAGAAGTTTTAATTGTGCTTAAAACTTTTTAAAAACACATAAGTGTTTCATTTATTTGGTTCAGACTTAAGTTGTTTGTTTTAAGATTGTTACAAATGGATGAATTTCTAACAGAAACATGTTTTTTTATGTCATTTATAGCTTCACACAACTCTGGGATAGAATCAAAAATATCAGAAATCATTTCTGATATTTTAATCTGGCTTCCTCCTTTTTATGTAATTCCATCATTGTTCTGGCCATCTGAAATACATTTTCCATGGCATCCTTCTGAATCTTTGGGATCCTGTAGCCCTGGCTGTAAGGTTTTGTGGCTGGTGCCTTTCCTTTTCCCTTCTGAGCTTGGGGCTGCTTTCTCACATTGGAATTTCTGCTGCTGGCTACTGGGGCTGTCTTTGGCACTTGCTTGGGTGGTGGAGGGTTGTTTTTCCTCCCTTCTGCTGTTAAAAGCATCATGTTATTCTTTTACATCTATGGATGCCATCCATTGAGTAACTTGGAAGTTTTGGGATGGCCCAGGAATATTCTCACAGTAAGGTAAGAATTCATGCAGTTTTTCCACAGATCTTCAAGGATCTGGTAGTCTTTGTGCCAAAATGCATTGTTTTAAGCCTTCTGGCTGGCTTTGTGTGAGCCTTAGAGGTATTTTCATATACCCAAAAGACCACAAAAGATAAATTAAGATACAAATATAAATAAAATAAATTTATTTATATTATAAAAACGAAAAATTGAAATATAAATAAAAATTTATATTTACAAATCAAAATTTAATTATAGTTTAAAACTAAAATTACAATAAAATTTAAAATTATGAAATTATATTTTTACTTGTAAAAATTAAGTAAAAATGAATTTTTAATAAAAAATTGTGAAATTGAGATATTTTTGATAAAAAGTTATATAAAATATATTATAGCTTTTTATCCAATAAATAAACATAAAAGAATTATCACACCATTGGATTCCTCATAAAAAATAAAGTGGGGTCACCTCTGGATGAAATTTCTGTAACTCAACTCTAAATAAGCTTAAATTAAGTTTTTAGTATTTTCAATACAAAAATTGAAAATCCTCAAAACTTTAATTTAATTCACACCAAATATGGTGTTAACCATCAATTTTTGTGTTAAAATTGAGGTGTTGTGTTTATTTCAGAAGTTATGAGGAATTGAAGTATTTTCAATTGAATTCAATTGAAATGTTAAAATGTGCGTGTGTATTACATAAGTGAACTTTGATTTACATATGAGGTATCAATTATTACTGTATTGTACTGTACAAATCAATTGAATTACACATGTAAATTACAAGTATAATACATGATGAGGAATTAAAGGAAAAAATAAATTGGAAAGATTAAAATTGGGGGGGGGGGAAAGGAACTCTAGCTCTAAGGGGGAGCCAGACCCCCAAAGTCCTTGCGGACTGGTGTGGGATGTCAAAATACACGCAAAAGTCCATTACTTTTGGCCTGGAATTGAGTCACAGGGTCTGTGGCTCAATTGATGATGAGGTTTTGATACTAACCAGGGTGGTTTTAACTGCTGCCAAGAGGGTAAAACTACCCTTAAGTTAAAACAATGTTGGTAAGAACAGTTTTAACTGGTTTCTACTCCTGTTACACACATTCTGACCTGTTTTGAAGGCTCTAGACCAGGTATTGCTATAGTAATGGCTGATTTAAGGGTCTAAAATGGCTAAAAATGGCTTAAACCAGCCCTTTTTGGTCTAACCCGGGGTTCAATGACGCCATAATTGGCTTTTCTATTGCCAGACTATTTTTCACGACTGACAAGAGTAAATTTTACTTTTGGAGTAAGAAAATTGATGGCTAAAAAAGAATGTCTTCTTTGCCCCACTTTTCTCTTCATGTTAGAATCTTTTCCTTTTATAATTAGTTTAAACACTGTTAAACCAATCAATAAAAGATTCCAACCACCATTTTGAAATAATTTTAAACCTTTTAACCACGTGAAAAAATTATTGAAATCACTGTTTGTAACTCTTATAATCATTTTTACCCCTGAACCACCCAAAAAGTGAATTAAAGCATCTTTCATCACTGTTAACTTTGTCACTTTGTTTCCAAATTCACTCTGGTCACTTTTGGGTGTGTTTTCTCTTTAATATTCTTTTTAAAGACTTTGTTCTTTAATTAATTCCTTTCAGTTCTTTGCTCAATTAATTCCAATTGAAATTGCTCTTGAAGAAATTTCTTTTGTAGCCTTAAATATCTCTTGTAGAGTATTTTTGGATAAATTTTTATTGTTGGTAAAACAATAAATATTTATAATATTATTTTTTTATACTAATAAAACTATAAAAAATAAAATTGGCATTTTTTCTCTTAACAATAATATTTCTTACTATTTTTAATTGATTCTTACCTTATACAAATTTTGAGGACAGGAAAAGTACTTGATTTTTAATCATAGTTTCACATCCACACCTTACACTTTGTATATGTTCACTGAGGCTTTCTGTGGAGGTTTCAGGTTTTTTTTGAAGGTACAACAGTATTCTCAACTTCAGAATGACATAACTTGTTGGTATGGAAGTCATCAACCAACCCTTGTCCTTCTGTAACTGATTGGCTTCTCCCATAATCACATCTATGACGTTTTTGGGAGCTGCTTGAGGGGTTATAACTGGTTCCTGATCTGGCTGAAGTCATATTTTATCATTAAAAAGCTTAAAAATAGTAATTTTACGTCAAAAAACATACTATTGGCCAAATTCTTTGCCTTATGAAGGGTATTACCTATATCCAAGTTAATTAATTCAGAAGAAATTGGTTAAGGTTGATTATTCTGAGTTATAATAACTGTACTATTATGGTTATAATTCACAGTACTTGCAGGAATAATGCTTGTTACTGATGAGGGTGTTTCAATATTTTCTTGTCTTACCACTTTTTCAGACACTAAAATTAATGAAAAAGCCAATCAATTAAGTAAAAAAGGATTTTTTCAAGAGAGAAATGAAAAAATAAAGGCTCACCTATAATATGAAAAAAAATATTTTTTATGGATTTTTGAATTATAAGTATTTTTTATATTTTTTTTAAATTTTTCAATATAAGAAAAAAATATTTAAACAGGAGTAAAAAATTATGTCACAGGTAAAATATCACGGCTGGGCCCCCAAATGTAAGATGTGGATATGAAACTTTGATTAAAAATCAAGTACTTTTCCTGTCCTCAAAATTTGTATAAGGTAAAATATGATTAAAAAATAGTATGAAATGGTATTTTTAGAAGGAAACACGCCAATTTTATTATTTTTAACTTTATAAGTATGAAAAAATGATATTTTAAATATTTATTGTTTTACCAACAATAAAAATTTATCCAAAAATACTCTACAAGAGATATTTAAGGCTACAAAAGAGATTTCTTCAAGAGCAATTTCAATTGGAATTAATTGAGAAAAGAACTGAAAGAAATTAATTAAAGAAAAAAGTCTTTCAAAAGGTATTTAAGGAGAAAACATGCGCAAAAGTCACCAGAGTGAATTGGGAAACAAAGTGACAAAGTTAACAGTGATGAAAGATGCTTTGATTCACTTATGGGGTGGTGCAAGGGGTAAAAATGATTATAACTATTTTCTCATGTGGCTAAAAGGTTTGAAATGATATAAAAAGGGTGGTTGGAATCTTTTATTGATTTTTTAACAGTGTTCAAACTAATTAAAAAGGAAAAGATTTGAACATGAAGAGAAAAGTGGGGCAAAGAAGACATTCTTTTATAGCCATCAATTTTCTTATTACAAAAGTAAAATTTACTCCTGTCAGTTGTAGAAAACACTCTGAAAACAGAAAAAACCAATTATGGCATCATTGAACCCTGGTTTAGATCAAAAAGGGCTGATTTTAGCCATTTTAAACCATTAAATCAGCCATTACTATAGTAATACCTGGTCTACAGCCTTTACAACATGTCAGAATGTGTGTAAGAGAAGTAGAAACCAGTTAAAACTGTTTTTACTAACATTGTTTCAAATTAAGGGTAGTTTTACCCTCTTGGCAACAGTTAAAACTGCCCTTGTTGGTATCAAAACCTCATCATCAATTGAGACACAGGCCCTGTGACTTAATTCCAGGCCAAAAGTGATGAAAATTTGCTTGGATTTTGGGGGTCTAGCTCCCCCTTGGAGCTAGAGTACCCTTTCCCCCCCAGAATTAATCTTTCCAATTTATTTCTTCTTTGATTACTCATCATGTAATACACTTTTAATTTAAACATACAATTAAATTGAGTTTTTACACTACACAACTGTAATAATTGATACCTCATATGTAAATTACAGTTCACTTATGTAATACATGCACACATTTTGACATTTCAATTGAAAGTACTTCAGTTCCTCATAACTTCTAAAATACACACAACACCATGGTTGACACCACATGTGGTGCAAATTAAATCAAGGTTTTGAGGATTTTCAGCTTTTGTACAGAAAATACTAAAAATGTAAATTAAGCTTATTTAGAGTTGAGTTACTGGAATTTTACCCAGAGGTGACCCCACCTTATTTTTTGTGAAGAATCCAATGGTAAAGTGATTTTCTTATTTTTATTCATTGAAAAAAAAGTCATAATATATTTTATGTAACTTTTTACCAGAAATATTTTAATTTCACTAATTTTATTAAAAATTCATTTTTACTTAATTTTTTCAAGTAAGAATGTATTTTCATGATTTTAAAATTTAATGTAATTTTATTTTAAATTATAATTATAATTTCATTTTTTTATATAAATTTGTACTTATATTTCAATTTTTATTTTGATAATATAAATAAACTCATTTTTATTTATATTTGTATCTTATTTTGTTATTTGTGGTCTTTTGGGTATAAGACAATACCTCTAAGGCTCACAATAATACTAGATTATACTACTGCAGAATGAATGAATTGATATTCAATATTATTGTATGAATCATAGGAATGAAGATACAAGAAAACAGGGTGAGAGGCTCTTTATTATACCTTTTATCCCCCCATCATAAAACAAGGTACTCACAGAAATTCCATCTTGAGATATTTTTTCTGGTGGTCAAATTTGAATTGGTGTCATCTTATAGGAATATGTTCCCATATTATTGGTTTATTTCACCATTATGAACTTTATTATTCTCAGTTCACAGTATTGATATATATTTTCTAGTAGTTGAATTTGAGATGGTGTCATTTGATCAAGATATTCCACCATATTTTTTAAACTATACTGATATTTCAACTAAGATTTATTCTTATTATTCGCAGCCTCAAGAGAGTTTTTCTGGTGAGAAAAATTGAAATGGTGTCCTTTAATACAAATATTGCACCATATATTTGGTTTATTGTACCACTTTTTTGAAATATACTGATATAGAACTGATCTTTTTTGATATTTTTCATATAAATCAGGGAATATTTCTGATTAGTAGCTTTTAAATGGTTTCATTTGATACAGATATTGAAATATACTTTGGAGCTGTATTTTTATAGCTGAACTATGAATATTTGGGTGCACTTCCTTGGAATGTATTTGTTTCATTCTGATTATATGTAATACTTAATCTATAAAATCATCTTGTAATGTTTGGTTGTAGGGATTTAAGTGGGGGTCAGGTAGTGTAGCACCATGTTATTGTAATTTTCATTATGTAAATGAATGTAACACATATATGTGTAAAAATTATGTCAGCACTTATTTGATTTTGAATCTTCTTATGAATATTTAATAGTTTAACCAGCTGCAGCTTTTCCTAAGAATATGCTTGTACCTAGTCTAAAGTGTATAGTATTTTTTTAATAAATGATATATAGATAATTATTCATTTTATAGAGTTGAGGAAATATGGACTATAGATGAAGTTTGATTCAGATTCAAGTAGAATAGCTATCTTTTATAATTTAATAGAATAATATTTTTGAGACTTTTTATTTTTTTTTCATTTTATATATATTTTTCATTTATTTCATTTATTTATTTCATTTCTTTTGTTTCTTTCATTTATTTATTTTATTTATTTTATTTCATTTAGTTAATTTATTTGCTTTATTTTTTTATCTCTTTTATTTCTTTTATTTATTTTATTTCTTTTATTTCTTTTACTTCCTTTATTTCTTTTATTGCTATTTTTATCTTCTTTAGATCTAATATTGTAGATTCAAACCTTGAAAGAAAAGGTATGGAATACCACAATGGTAAATAAGATTGATTATTCAACTCTTTAAAGTAACAAATCTCTCACTTCATTCCAGAGAGCCCAGTTTCTTCTGGTTAAGATGTATAATTTTGTCACATATTTACACAAAAAGAGAAAATAAAACTCATTTGACCATACCGTTCAAACAAAAATACATTCCACATTAATTAATATTTTCTGTCAATTCTATCAAATGACCAGGCTTTTGATACATTTTTTTACTGAAATCACATGCATAATTTATCAATCCCTGATGATTCTAGTGATTTTGTTTCTCATTATCTTCAAGTTGAAAAGTAGTCTTATAAATGAGTTTTTGCTTTAAATCATTTGAAAGGAGTATATTGCAGAATATTACAAAGAAATATAACTGATAAAGCTTAAAAGATTATTCAAAACTTAGCTCAGTGATTTTAAATCAAAGATAAAGTCTTATTAATTCATTAATATGTGAGTTCTACATTAAAAATTGTATTGAAAACTTATTAGCTCTAAGTCCAAGTTTTTTTAAATCATAGCTTATGAATGAAAGAGGTAATTGAATAACAAGCTTTTTGCTACTAATCATTCTAAATATAATGAAACACCATGAATGCCACTGTTATTTGACACAAATGTTCAGAATTATAAGAACGACATGCTAAAAGGACAGAGAAGCTATTTTGAAATCTGAAAAAGGCTGTCTGAGAAACCATTCTAAAGATTCAAGCAGTTAAAGGCATATTTGGTGATGAAAAAACTTAAGTAACATTGTAAAAGAGTGTGCATGATTGAAATTAAATTGTGGTATTCCATACCCGTTTTTCAGTTTGGATTAATAAGAAGGGCTATTAGTAGTATTTTATTTAGAAATTTGAATCAGGAGGGAATCTTGAATCACATACAATTATGATGGGAGTGTAATTATCAACTTATAGGGAAATGTTTAAGTGAGGAAATGTCAGCCTGTGAGGTATGTATGAAATACCCATAAGGCCAAAAATAACTCATTATAAAGTTGATTTAGTCTTTAACAGGATTATGAATTAAATAAAAAAAAAAAAAAAATAAGTATAGATTTATTTTTGATAAAAAAAGTTATAAACATTATGTAACTTTTGGATTCCACACCAAAACTAACCTAGGGTGTACCCAAAAGTGGCTATTTCTTATCTTATTAGAAGGATTGAAAATCTCACAGTACCAATATACATTTTACAATTTTAATTAAAATTTTTAAATTGTCAGTTTTAACATTAAATTTAAAGTTTCATAAGGTTTATTCTAACTTGAAAAAATTTAATTCAAATTAAGGTGTGGTGTATATTTATAGAATTGGATAACAATTTTCCATACAGGCTATAAATCCTCTGCAATCTCAATTTAAATTTGTTTGAAGCCATTTTATGGCTTTAAAGAAATCAAAGGAAAAATATAACACTAGAAGGTGGGACAAAGGAAAAAAGCCAAATAATACCAGGGTACCCACCCTTTGGGATCTTCAAGGACTCCATTAAGGTTTTCCAACTGTATTTAAGGATTTTAAAACTTATTTAAGCTTTAAGCTTAGAATTTGATTGAATATTAAAGATTGAGCTGGTTTATCCTCAATTGAAGAGGAATCAAAAGCTACAAAAGGGTAAATCCCCATATTCAGACTTGTAATCAAGGTTTTAAGAACTGTCAAAGCTTAAAAAAGATTAAAATTTAAAGTTATAAGTATTAAAACATTGTCAAAAGTTAATTTTTGGTGTGCATTGCTACTTTACGCGGAAAAATAGCAATAACTTCAGAAATTAATTAAAAATCCAACTCTTAATGGATTTTCCTGAAATTTCACACAACTTCCAATTACATGCTATATATGTATAAATCAATCCCAAATTCTTTTTTATAAAAAGAATTATTTGGTAATTAGCCTTTGAATTAGCTCTTTTGATTATTCTTAAAGAAAATTGGGATATATTCGAAAATTAATTTGGAATCCAGTTTGAGAGATTTTCACTTGAAAATTTATTTGTAAGTTGTTCATGTGAAGAACTTTAATATAAATAAGCTTATTCTATATTTAAACCTAAAATAATCAACCCAAAAAGGGATCCAAGCTACGCGGAGTTAAGAATAACACTGGTAACTTTAAATTGAAATGAAAAATAATTTATCTTGAGTTAGGAACATTATTTTTGAGAATAGTATTTCAGTTTTGATATGAGAACGCCCTCTATATCTATTATTAATAATGAGAGCTGATCTGAAGGCATAAAAAGAGCCTTCACATCCCTGCTTTTTTCCATAATAATTGTCAAAATCTTTTATTCAGACATTTTAAACAGGTAATACTTTATTTGATATGAAATTTTATATTATTAAAGTAATTCTAAAGGTATGCTAATCTTTATAGATTATAAAGAAAGAAAAATATTTCTCTAAGAATATCTTTTAAGTCCACAAAATTTCCTTTTAAAACTCTTAAATCTTATTTTATCATAAAATAGCTATTTTATTCTTGCAAGGTGTGGATATGAAACTTTGACTAAAAATCAGTACTTTTCCTGTCCTCAAAATTTCTATAAGGTAAAATTTAATGAAGAATAGTAGATTTTGAGAGTTTTCAATTGAAAAAACACCAAATTTATTTTTTATAACTCTGTAAGTATAAAAAAATAATATTTTAAATATTTATTGTTTTACCAAAAACATATTATAAATATTTATTTCTTTACCAACAATAATATTATAAATACTTATTGTTTTACCAACAATAATATTATAAATACTTATTGTTTTACCAACAATAATATTATAAATATTTATTGTTTTACCAACAATAATATTATAAATATTTATTGTTTTATAAACAATAAGAATTTATCCAAAAATACTCTACAAGGGATAGTTGAGGCTAAAAAAAGCTACTTCAAGAGCAATTTCAATTTGAATCAATTGAGCAAAGAGCTGAAGACACTTAATGTAAGTTTTGTCTATGAAACTCTTGATAATAGTAGCAAAATCAACAGTACTATGACTGTCCTCAGTAGAAATATATAATATAACAAAATATTATAACCACAAATTTAAATATAATTATTAAAAATAATTATATAAAAAAAATAAATTTAATTATTATTATAAAAATATGATAATAATAATAAAAAATATAATAATTATAATAAATTATAATTATTCTATTATTGTTATAGTCACTGACAGTTATAACAATAAGAAGTTTAAAGCTCTTAATGAGACAATTAAACGTGGAAAATATGAATATTAACCACTTATAAATAATATAAATATTATTTATAAAGGAATTAAACACACACTGTGTAGAATTAATTCTTATAGAATAAAAATTCTATATAAAAAAACTAATACTAGATAAAAAAATATAGAAATTGAGAGAAAAACTTACTTATAATATTTATTTAATACAACAAGTCATAAAACAACAGCTATTATATTAAATAATAATTATAAGTTAAAAAAACGCCAAAAGTCAATAATTTTAAATATAAAACAACCTTTTATAATAAAAATCAAGATTAAAGAGTTTTTGAGAGGAATTTGTGGATTCTAAAAGATATTTAAGATGATTTAGTTGTCAGCCTGTGACTCAAAACAGAGCACCAGCATGACATCCAACATACCATAAGTAATGGTATGAGGAGTATTGGACAAATATAGCTAATACAAGTAAATTATAAAGAGGAAACCTCCTCAAATATAATAAGAAAGGACAAAGATATGCCCTATCAAAGATAAGACCAAATAAGCAAAAACTCTTATTCTAGTCTCTAATCTAACTTATACATATTTCATGAAACCCCAACCAGAATGGTTTTTTTCTTGAAGCTCTAAGGTAGAGCTATCCAATGGTATCATCTATTCATCTGTAGCACTCCTAAATCAGGAGATACCATTATACCACCTTTTTTCCACCAACAACCCCTCAAAGGTGTAGGAGGGCTTGTACAAAACTGTACAAAAGTACAGCCAAATTGGAGGTCTGAGTGAGAGCTTTAATTTGAGATACCTTAGACCCCTCTATCTTCAAAATTGACAGAGGGATCTTGGTTTAAAGGTTTACATCTCAAAATACAGGATTTCTGAAACTAACCATATAAAGAAACCCCTGTATCTTTGGAATATATTCATACAGCTGTAAAGCGTTGTATACCAGACTGTAGATCTAATCAAGCCCTACAATACTGTATCATTGGAATACAGATATCTTCTAAATTGGAGAAGATATCTGGCTTGGAAGGTTTTGAAGCCTCATACTGATGTACAAAAATACATCCAAAAACTTAAAGTCCTTATAGCTTTTGCTATCTTAGAGAAGGGTAAGCATGAAGCATATCAAATTGAAGAGCTCATTAAGCCCTTCAATTCTGTGCTCTTGGATTCTTGATATCTCAAAAACTGACTAAGATATCTTGGTTGGAAGTATTTTGACCAATACTGGTCTGTACCAAACCTGTACCAACCAGTACTGGCTTGATACTTAAAATAATGGTTGTTTAAAGCTTAAACCCGCCCAGAATGACTAATATTAGTCATCCAGACACTCTGGACACGTCAAAATGGTGCTGACGTGGCCTGTGAAGAGTTTTTTCACCCTGTATTGATCCAGAATGATCATTTGTGGTCCAAAAACCACAATTCTGACTATGCTGACGTCAGAATTGATGGTACAGAACCACAACCCAGCCTCCAGAGTGAAAATTTTCACTCTGTAGACGTGTGAAGAGCCTACCAGTCTTTCACAGTCCTCAGAGGAGATAAAAGCAGGTCTTTCCTCACTGGAAAAGACTCATCTTATAATGAATTAGCATCCTTACGTAGTAAAACTGTCTTATACCAGTAGTACTCTTAGGATTATATTGATATAATTAAAATATAATTATTGTAGTGTTTCTTTACAGTCAAAGATATTAGAGCATTGCAACCCAGGTCCTCAATAGACTCATCACCACTGTTACCACATAGCAGTAGGACCTGAAGATTTCATTTATTATTTATTTTTTGTGTGTCACAGTCATAGTGCTAGCTTGTATTTACTATTTTTAAGCTACTACATAGACTCACCCTGACATTAGTTTTATATAATAAAATATATTATTGGTGATTACAACAATAATCTAAATTCTATGATTTCAATTCTTTGATTTTAATAAATAAAGAATAAAAAAACTTAAGAATTATTTTAATAATAAGATTTTATATTTAATAAAACTTTACCTGTTTAAATTTCTAATAAAAATTGATGGACAAAAACAGTGATGAAAAGACTCTTTTTATGTCTTCAGAGCAGCTCTCATGATTCATAATGGATATAGAGGGCGTGCTCAGGTCAAAACTGAAAGACCATGCTTAAAGCTAAAGCTCTTAACTTAAGGTAACTTAATTTTAATTCCAATTTAAAGTTAACAGGGTTATTCTTAACTCCATGTAACTCTAATCCTCATTTAAACTAATGATTTTAAGTTTTTAATATAAATAAGCTTATTTATATTAAAGTTCATCAAATGAACAACTTAAAAATAGAATTTCAAACAGAAATCTCTTAAACTAAATTTTTAATTAATTTTTAAAGAAATTATAATTTTCTTTGAGCTTTAATTCAAAGAGTAAATTTCCAGGCTAATTACCCAGGAAATGTATTTATAAAAGATACTTAAAATTGAATTTATATGTAGATAATATCAAATTGTAAGCTGTGTGAAAATTTCAAGCAGATACATTGAGAATTGGACATTTAATGAATTTTTGAAGTTATTGCTATTTTTCCATGTAAAATAGCAATACACACCAAACCTTAAGTTTTGATAAGGTTTTAATGCTTGTAACCTTAAAGTTTTAAGCTTATTTAAGCCTTGACAGTTCTTAAAGCCTTGAATTAAAGCCTGCATATAGGGATTTACCCTCTTGGCAGCTTGAAATTCCTGTCTAATTTGGGATAAAACCAGTTTAAACTTTAATTTTGGATCAAAGTCTAATCTTAAAGTTTAAATAAGGTTAAAAATCCTCCAATACAGGTGGACAACCTTAAGTGAATCCTTGCAGATCCAAAAAGTTGGGTACCCCAGCTCTATTTGGTCTTTTTCCTTTGTCCCACCTTTTTGGGTGGATTTTGCCCTTTTATTTATTTAAAGCCATACTATGGCCTTAAACCCTTTTAAATTGAGCTCACGCAGGATTTAAATTCTGTATGGCAAATCCTTAGCCAATTCAGTAAATATACACCACACCTCAATTTTAACTAAAATTTTGGTAAGTTTGCATAAACCTTATGCAACTTTAAATTTAAGCTTAAATTTAACAATTTTAAAAAAATGTTAAAAAAGTTACATTAGTACTGTGATATTCTTAAATCTTCTAATAACATAAGAAATAAGTGTTTTTGGGTATAACACCTTATGGATGTACCCTAGATTATTTTTGGTGTAGAATCCAAAAATGACATAATATTTATAACTTTGTTTATCCAAAAAAAGTTATACTTATTTTTTGTTATTTTTTATTTTAAATTCAATTAAAAAGTCTGTTGAAGACAATTTTAACTGTGTATAAAGTTATTTGTGGCCTTATGGGTATGTTATACATACCTCACATGCTCACATTCCCTACCACCAAAATAAAATTGTACCACAATTTTTCTTTTTTAGTATACCCCCAAGTTATTTCGGGGGGGTATAATCCACTGTCCAACCTCTCTACCTATAATTTTCTAAGTGTGTAAAGCACACAATTCAAACTTTATTGAGGAATTAATCTTCTCTCATGTCTGAATCTTCTGAGAAAGTTTTGGTAATCAGGTATGTTGCTTTCTACAATCCACTCATCTTCATGTTGTGGGTTTTTATACCTGACTAAGTATTCTCTTTCATTTTTCCCCTAAGTCTTCTTTCTTTCAAGACTTTTAGTACCTTTTTCTCATCACTTTAATCTAGTGGGGGTACTTCTAAGGGTGTTTCATTTCTCAAAGGAAATAATTCCTTATCACTTGAAGTGTAATGCTTCACTAAACTGACAGGGAAATTTGGATGTTTGTTTTCCAGTTCTCCTGACAGTTCTACTTGTACTGCATTTGTCCCATGAAGGGCTTTAATAATAAATGGTCCTGCAAAGGAATCTTTCAATTTATTTGGGCCCTTAATGTGATTAAAGTTCAAGGTTGAAACTAGTATTAATTCCCCTACTTTGAATTCTGGGGTCTTATTACTTTTATCCCATTTCTGTTTAGCATATTCAAAGGCATCATTCATGCTTTGATTTGCATGATGTCTTACTTTATCAAGCAATAACTTCAAGCTTGATGCAGTTGAATGAATATCAATCAGATCTTTCTTCAAAGTATCAATTGGGAGTTTGGGGTTCCATCCTTTTTCCAACATTGCAGGAGTTTTTCCTGTTGAAGCATGGATGGAGGTCTTGTAGGCTAATTCCAATGCTGGTATAAGAGTACACCAATCATGGGTAAAGCCATCAGAATGTTTAAACTCCAGCCCATAAGCACAAAATCTTCTGATCATTCCCTCAAGGGTTTGAATCATTCTTTCTGCCAGTCCATCTGTTTGCAGATGATAGGCTGTTGAGAATGATAGTCTTATACCCAAAGGCTTATGTAAGTTAGTCCATAAGGCTGATGTAAATTTTGGGTCTCTGTCACTAATGATGTCTTTAAAGAGACCAGTATGGGATATTACTCTATTCCAGATCAAAAGAGCTGTATCAATAGCTGTGTCATCTTTGTGACATGGTAGAAAGATTGGTGTTTTGCTATATCTGTCCACAATAACAAGACATGCATTGTAGCTTTTATCACCTCCAGGTGGTAAGGCAGTTACCCAATCCATGTGAACCACTTCCCATGGGGTACTTGGTTCTTGAATATGGATCATTAATCCAAATATTTTACCAGTAGCTTTATTGGCTTTCTGGCATCTATCACAACTGTGACAGTACTCAATGACATCTTTTCTCCAAGATGGCCACCAGGCACATGTCTCAATTACTTCCATAGTTCTGTCTTCAGAAAGATGTCCAGAATATATGTTATCATGGCATTCTAGTAGTATGGTGTTAATTAACATTATACTACATAGAACCATGACACATGTGTGTTTAGATCTATGATATAGTATACCATCAAACAAATGGAATCTCCCATTATCATAAGGTGTTTTCCAAATATCATCCAGAGAATTAGCCAAGGCTACATCTTTGCAATCTTTGTCAAGTAGAGCAGTAAGAATATGACAGTTCTTATCTTGCTTATAGCTTTCTCTAACTTCTTAAAAGAATTCTGTTCCAACATCCGTGATATTAATTCCTTCAATTGGAATTTGAGGTTCTGCACTTTTAGGAACATAGGCAGGGCTATCAGATATATTTGGTAATGCCCATCTACTTAAGCCATCAGAATTCCTATGAATATTTCCAGCTTTATGTACTATGGTCATATTGCCTCTATACTCCTGTATAGCAATCTGCCATCTTAACGTGTGTCTGTTTGGAGTTTTCATGTTAAGAAGTGATTTTACTGCATTAAAATCAGTAATTACTTCAAACACACTACCATCAAGATAGTAATGAAGCTTTTCCAAAGCCCAAACAAGGCAAAGGCACTCTATTTGGCTAGCTCCATATCTGGCCTCAGTAGGTTTAATTTGTCTTGAAATAAAACAAATTGGACCTTCATAAGTTTTTTCATTGACAATTTGAACCTGATGAAGAGCAGCTCCTGAGCCTTCACCACATGCATCAATATACAGCTTGAAAGGAAGTTTCCAGTCTGGCATCATTAATAATGGTGCATTGGTCAAGGCATACTTGATTTTTTCATATGCTTGAATCCTCTCCTGTGTCATTTCAAAAACAGTTTGTTGATCACAAATCCTGTATAATGATCTGGAATGGATAGCAAAATCTTTAAGGTGTTGCCTGTAATAACTGGAAAACCCTAAAAAAGACATCATTTCTTTTTTGTTCTGGGGAATTTGTTTCAGTAAAACTGCAGCCACTTTGTTTTTGTCAACACCAAGGCTCAGTCCTGAGACTCCATGTCCTAGAGTGTTTAACTCATGAAGCCCAAAATTACATTTTTTAAGAGATATTTTCATGTTCACTTGAAGAATTTTCTTAAGTACTAATGAAAGTCTCTCTAAATGTAATTGCCAGGTTTCTGAAAAAATGATACTGTCATCAATATAAATGATTAACCATCCTTCTGACAATTCATGTGGGAAGATGATATTCATCTTTCTCTGATAATGAGAGGGTGCATTTTCAATACCAAAAGGCGTTCTCAAATACTCATAAATCCCACAATGAGCAATTATTCTCAATAATTTCCTAGCATGAGGTGTCAAAAAATTCTGGTGAAAGCCTTTTAGAGCATCCATGGAAGTAATGAATATTGCTTTGGATAATTGAGTCAAAGTCTCATGAATTCTAGGGATTGGATACCTGTCTGGGATAGTATAGGTATTCAGTGCTCTAAAATCACCAACCATCCTTGACTTATCATTATGCCAAGTAATGATTACTGGAGTTGTGACTTCTACCTCCTCATTGTGTCCAACGTTTCTAAGAACTCCCAGTTTCATTAGTACATTATTATGATTTTCTAATTCTTCTCTAGCCCTGGGGCTAGCTGGGTAAGCTGGTCTTCTTAATAGTGGCGGATAAGGCCTTTCCACATTAAGCATAATGTCCACCTAATGGCCTTTTATAGCCCCAAGTGGTTCATTATCTGAAGCAAAGGCTTCCCTGTATTGAAATAAAATTTCAATAAGCTCTTCCTTCATCTCCAGTGTTAATTCAGGACTAATTTGTGCTTCAATCAATTGAATTAACACAAATGTTTCCTTATTAGCATTTTTTACTTGTTTAATGACAGTAATTTCTCTTTTTTCTAGAGGAAAAGCAAATTTTTGTCTTTTATTTTCCCCTATAGTGAAATACCTGTCTTTATGATTATTAATATCAATACAATAAATATTGAGATAATCATTCCCAAGTATAAAGTGTTGTGAAGTACAATTATTCATAACAACAATTTTGACTTTCAATCTTATACTTCCTGCAGGATGAGGAAATATGATTTCTGCTTCAAATATACCCAAGGGGTGCATACCTTGGCTAGCATTGCTGAATGTTATACCTTCAATTGGCATTAATTTGTCTTGCCAATTGGTATAAATATTTTCAAGATAATCCTTTCCAACACAAGTGCAAAAAGCACCTGAGTCAAGGTGTACCTTGGCTTCTGTGTTGTTTATCACAATATTAGTGATACAAGATGAACCAGCTGTATAACCTTTACCTCTGACAGGTTTGGTTTTTTGCATTTTAACATCTTGCACATGTATGAGATCCATACATTCATCACTATACTGTGGTAAATGAGTGTGTACCTCAGTGACTTCAAAAGAAACATTAATTTTTTCTATACTAAGCTCCTCTGGTACTTCTTCTTCTTCTGAAGGCTCAGAATCACTTTCATGTAAAGATACATCAGTTGTTTCTTTTGTGTCTTCCACTTTTTCAGCATTTATCTCATTGATTCTTGTCTTTTTTGGGCAAGTGTTTGCTAAATGAGATGTGCTTCCACATTTGTGACATTTCAAAGGAAGTCTGTCTTGTGGCTTATTTGGTTTTGAAATTGGTTTCCCATTAGTCTTATTGTCTATTGGGCATTTGGACCAATTTCTTCCAATTTTTGTTCTAGTAGTGATGTCCTCCATAGCATTGATATAATCTTCTGTAGAGCAAGGCTCAATAAATCTGCTTCTTATAGCATGCTCAAGGTCACCACCACACTTTCTTAATATCCTTTTATGTACCATTGTTTCAGACATATCAGGATGAAGGGCAGTTAATCTGTCCTTCTTCTTAGGAAACCATGACATGGGCCTGTCCCTCTCAATATTAAAAATGGCTTCTTCAAACAAATTTTCCATTCTAAATCTCCAGGAATCATTAGCCCATTTGGAAATAATTTGTTCTTTCCACCAAGGCCAAGAATGTTTACCATGGTCTTGTATCATTTTGTAATACCATTTCTTTGCTGATTTGGTAAATAATGAGTGTAATCTGGCACCTATCTATTCATCTGGTAGGTTAAAGTCCTCTTTAAAAATATCAATTGTTTTCATAATTCCATATGATTATATTCTCCTTAACCATTGAAGGTTGGCCATTCTTCTAATTTTGGAATGTTTTTGAAATTGCAAGCAGTTTCCACCTCATTACTTGAAATGGTATGATGTAAATCATTAAGCACATTTCTGTCAAGAATTGGTGTGGATTGCCTTGGCAATTCATTTTTGAGTGATATATTATTGATACTTGATTGAATGTCTTCTTTCAATTCAAGTCTTACTTTATCACTTTTTTCCAATTGTTCTTGAAAAAGAGCTGCATTGTGACCAGTTGAATTTTCCAAGTTTTGAACTTGTAATTTCAATTCTCTTAACTGTCCAGTTATAAAAGAAATTGAATTGTCATCTGGTTGATTGAGAAAGGTAACTTTAGACTCAATTCTTGCACAGATTTGCGTCAAAGACACAATATTGTCTTTATTATCATTTTCAAGGCCAATAATGGTCTTTTGTTGTTCTTTCACTTGTAATATCTCATTACCCAACTTTTGTTGGATATACTCAAATGTTTTAAGCTTTGTTATAATTTTTTTATTACAAGATTAAAATTGAGTTACAAGTTTAACAAGATCTATTTCTTTGGGAAAGATTGGCTCAATCTTTCCTACTCCTTGTTTTTGAATTCCATCAGAGTTCTTGCCATGTTGAACACATTGTCAATGGCTATCTTTTCTTTCTTTGGGATTCTGTAATTCTGCGGGTAAGGCTTGTTCCATTTGGGCTTTGCCTTTTGCTTGCCATTCTGATTGGTATTTGGGGCTTGCTTGGTATTTGTTTGCACCTGTTGAGGCAGATTTTTGCTGGTGGATGCTTGGGGAGCTTCCACTGGGCTGTTTTCCTTGCCTTGGGCCAACTTCTTCTTCTGATCTTCTGATAAAATGCTTTGGTTTTTCAGCCAAGCTTTTATCTGTTGGACTTGTCCTTTGCAAGACATTGGTGTCCAACCCTTCAGAAGGTCCTCTGTCTTTTCTGGCCCCACGAATTTCTTCACCTGAAGATAAGAGTTCATGGTGCCTATCCAAAGACTTGGGAGAAGTTCCCACTCTTGCTGTTTGGCGGCCATAAACCAGTTCTTGTACTGAGACTGGTAAATCTCCACTTCTTCCTGTTGGAAATGATTCAGGTCTAACAGAAATGGCAGTTATGTCATCTTCTGGACTCTCAATAAGGGGTTCAAAGGTGCTGGTTAACCTTTGGGAACTGGTGGAAGTTCTGGCATCCTCCATTTGTGCCTCTACTCTGGGATGACATTCTTGTATTTTTGATTTGTGACTGGAATGTCCTGGTCCAGATCCATTTGATTGGATGGAGTAGTTACTTCCACTTCTAGTAGGAGTCATTTCACGTCAAGTTTAAGAGAAAATAGACTAAGAGTGGATTGAATTCACCTGCTGGACCCTGAAAGGGTTCTTTGGTTATTAAACCCCTTGGTTCTGGGCTGGTTTGAATTTCAATACTAGACTCTGAGGCTTCAGAGTCTGAATAGCTGTCTCTAATTGATGACACTAGAGAAAAATAAAAAATATAAGTTATTTTATCAAACAATAAAAATAACTTATAAACTCAACTTATTGAATAAAGTTGTTTTATTGTAATTTATGGCAAATTACGTCAAAAATAAAGAAAAAATGTCTAAGATAAAAGAAAAAATGTTTTTAGTAAAGATTTTTAATTTTTTAATTTTTTATTTTCTTTAAAGAAATAACAATTATGCAATTAAAAAGTTTATTAATCAAAATTGTATTATTATTCACTTTATACTAGAATAACTCAAAGAATAAATTTCAAGTCTGTGATGTGAAAAAGCCACTAGTTAGACAAAAGAAATTTATTCCAAGTCACTAAATAGTATATTGTTTCAAAAAATATTATTAAGAAAAAATAACTTTATTAATATTATAAAGATTATTTATAAGGGATAAGTCCCAAAAAAGCCAATATTAAGTAAAATATGGAAATTTTACGTCAAAAAACAGTAAAATAAGGTCTAGAATATGATTTATGTCCCCAAAACTGGTTAAAATCACGGCCAGGCCCCCAAATGTAAGGTTTGTCTATGAAACTCTTGATAATAGTAGCAAAATCAAGAGTACTATGACTGTCCTCAGTAGAAATATATAATATAACAAAATATTATAACCACAAATTTAAATATAATTATTAAAAATAATTATATAAAAAAATAAATTTAATTATTATTATAAAAATATAATAATTATAATAAATTATAATTATTCTATTATTGTTATAGTCACTGACAGTTATAACAATAAGAAGTGTAAAGCTTTTAATGAGACAATTACACGTGGAAAATATGAATATTAAACACTTATAAATAATATAAATATTATTTATAAAAGAATTAAACACACACTGTGTAGAATTAATTCTTATAGAATAAAAATTCTATATAAAAAAACTAATAATAGATAAAAAAATATAGAACTTTAGAGAAAAACTTACTTATAATATTTATTTAATACAACAAGTCAAACAACAACAGTTATTATATTAAATAATAATTACAAGTTGAAACACGCCAAAAATCAATAATTTTAAATATAAAACAACCTTTTATAATAAAAATAAATATTAAAGAGTTTTTAAGAGGAATTTGTGGATTTGAAAAGATATTTAAGATGATTTAATTTTATATAATAAAATATATTATTGGTGATTACAACAATAATATAAACTCTATGATTTCAATTATTTGATTTTAATAAATAAAGAATAAAATAACTTAAGAATTATTTTAATGATAAGATTTTATATTTAATAAAACTTTACCTGTTTAAATTTCTAATATGATTGGATTGATGATGAATTGATGGACAAAAACAGTGATGAAAAGACTCTTTTTATGTCTTCAGAGCAGCTCTCATGATTCATAATGGATATAGAGGGCGTGCTCAGGTCAAAACTGAAAGACCATGCTTAAAGTTAAAGCTCTTAACTTAAGGTAACTTAATTTTAATTCCAATTTAAAGTTAACAGGGTTATTCTTAACTCCATGTAACTTTAATCCTCATTTAAACTAACTATTTTAAGTTTTTAATATAAATAAGCTTATTTATATTAAAGTTAATCACATGAACAACTTAAAAATAGAGTTTCAAGCAGAAATCTCTTAAGCTCAATTTTTAATTCATTTTTTAAAGAAATTATAATTTTCTTTGAGCTTTAATTAAAAGAGTAAATTTCCAGGCTAATTACCCAGGAAATTTATATATGAAAGATATTTAAAATTTAATTTATATGTAGATAATATTAAATTGTAAGCTGTGTGAAATGTTCAAGCAAATTCCTTGAGAATTGGATTTTTAATGAATTTTTGAAGCTATTGCTATTTTTCCATGTAAAATAGCAATACACACCAAACCTTAAGTTTTGATAAGGTTTTAATGCTTGTAACCTTAACCTTTTATGCTTATTTAAGCTTTTTAAGCTTAATTAAGCTTTGAAAGTTCTTAAAACCTTGAATTCAGGCCTGCATATTGGGATTTACCCTCTTGGCAGCTTGAAATTCCTGTCTAATTTGGGATAAAACCAGTTTGAACTTTAATGTTGGATCAAAGTCTGATCTTAAAGTTTAAATAAGGTTGAAAGTCCTCCAATACAGGTGGACAACCTTAATTGAATCCTTGCAGATCCAAAAAGCTGGGTACCCCAGCTCTATTTGGTCTTTTTCCTTTGTCCCACGTTTTTGTGTGGATTTCGCCCTTTTCTTTATTTAAAGCCATACTATGGCCTTAAACCCTTTTAAATTGAGCTCACGCAGGATTTACATTCTGTATGGCAAATCCTTAGCCAATTCAGTAAATATACACCACACCTCAATTTTAACTAAAATCTTGGTAAGTTTGCATAAACCTTATGCAAATTTAAATTTAAGCTTATTTAAGCTTAAATTTAACAATTTCAAAAAAATGTTAAAAAAGTTACATTAGTACTATGAGATTCTTAAATCTTCTAATAGCATAAGAAATAAGTGTTTTTAAAATCTTGATTTTGGGCTGTTTTTAACTTATAAACATTATTCAATACTATAACTGTTTTTGTTTGACTTATTGTATTAAATAAGGATCATAAGCAAGTTTTCTCTGAATTTCTATGTCTTTAATATCTATCTAGTATTAGTTTTTATATATAGAAATTCTATGCACAGTGTGTGTGATAATTTCTTTTATAAATATTATTCCTTTTATTTACAAGTAGTTTATATACTTATTTTTCATGTATAATTTGCTCATTAAGAGCTTTTATATTTCTTATTATTATAGCTGTAAGTGACTATAATAATAAAAGAATTATTAATATTTTTTATTATTAAATTATTTAATAATGATTAATTCTTTTTTCTTATATAATTGTAATATATTTTCTGATGAGGAAAGCTGTAGTACTCTTCATATTTGTTACTATTATTAAGATTTTCATAGACATACCTTAAATTTGGGGGCCTGGCCATGATTCTACCCAATTTTTGGGACATAAATCCTATTCTAGACCTTATTTTATCACTTTTTGAAATAAGGGTTTAGCATTTTTGGGACTTATCTGTTATAAATAATCTTTCTAATACTAATAAAGTTAGTATTGAGTGATTTGGAATAAATTTCTCTTTTCTAACTAGTGGCTTTTTCACATCACAGACTTGAAGCTTATTCTTTGAGGTATTCTAGTATAAATTTAATAATAATATGATCTCTATTGATAAACTTATTAACTTAATATTATTCCTTATTCAAAGAAAATTATTAAAAAAAAATTTACTTCAAAGCATTTTCTTTTTACTCTTTAAACAATTTTCTTTATTTTTGATGTAATTTACCATAAATTAATTTTTAAAAAATTTATCCAATAAGTTACTTTTATTATTACTTATCAACAAAAATAGCTTATACTTTTTATTTGTAGTGTTATATATTAGAGAAAGCTCTTCTGACTTTATAATATCAGATGAAAGTGTTGAAATTCAAAACAGTCTAAGACCAAGAGGTTAAATTACAAAAAAATCCTTTGAAGGTCCAGAAGGTAAATTTCCCCATTTCTTAGTCAAATTTTTGCAAATTGATGTGAAATGGCTCCTAATAGAAGCAGAACTAACTACTTAATCCAATCAAATGGATCTGGACCAGGAAATTGAAGTCATAAATCCAAAACACCAGAATTTCATCCCAGAGGATAGGCACAAATGGAGAATTCCAGAGCTTACACCAGTGTTCAAAGGTTAGCCAGCACTTTTCAAAATCTTATTGAGAGTCCAGAAGCTGAATTAACTGTTATTCCTGTTATCAGATCTGAACAACTTCCACCAAGAAGCAGTAGGGATATAGCAGTCTCAGTACAAGGAATGCTTTATGGAAGCAAAGCAGAAGGAGTGGGAACTTCTTCCAAGCCTCTGCATAGGGAAAATGAACTCATATCTTCAAGTGAAAGAGCTATTAGGATCATCAAATAAGGATGACCTTCTGAAAGGTTGGACTCCAATGTCTGTCAAAGGGCAAGTCCAACAGATAAAAGCTTGGTTGAAAAACCAAAGCATGTTAGAATAGGATCAGAAGAAGGACAAAGGCCCTGTGGAAGCTCAACAAGCCTCCACAAGTACAAAACACAGGAAAGAAAGCCCCAATGAACAACCAGAAGAGGAATAAAAGGGAAAAGGAAAAGGCCAAGTTCCAGTGGGACAAGCCTTACCCTCAGAATTACAGAATTCCAAAAAGAGAAAAGATGGCCATGGACAATGTGTTCAATGTGGCAAGAACTTTGATGGAATTCAAAAAAAAGGAGAAGGAAGAAATTAATCAATCTCATAAAAATAAATAGAGTTTAAAAAGATTTTATCTACCTTTGAAACTTGTCAGAAAGGAATTTTACCAACATTTAACTATTTTTAGTATGTTCAAAAGAAGTATGGAAGAGAAACTTGACAAGTGAAAAAGTCACATAAGACCATTTTGGTTCTTTAATATGTAAATGAAGACAATATTTTGTCTTTGGCACATATTTGTGAGAGGATAGAATCCAATGTTACATTGCTTAATCAGCCAGACGATAATGCTATTTCTTTTATCACTAGGCAATTGAAAGATTCAAGAATACATGTTCAAAACTTGGAAAATTCAATTGGTCACAATGCAGCTCTTTTCTAAGAACAATTGCAAAAAAGTGATAAGGAAATACTTGAGCTGAAAGAAAATATTGAATAAATTATTAATAATATCTTCCTAAAAATGAGTTACAAAGACAGTTTTGAGCCTGTGAGGTATGTATAACATACCCATAAGGCCACAAATGATTTTATATACAGCTGATTTAGTCTTCAACATACTTTACAATTGAATTTTAAATAAAAAATAACAAATAATAAGTATAAATTCTTTTTGGATGAACAAAGTTATAAATATGATGTCATTTTTGGATTCTACACCAAAAATAACCTAGGGTACACTCACAGGGTGTTATACCAAAAAATGCTTATTTCTTATGTTATTGGAAGATTTAAGAATCTCACAGTACTAATGTAACTTTTTTAACATTTTTTTAAAATTGTTAAATTTAAGCTTAAATAAGCTTAAATTTAAAGTTGCATAAGGTTTATGCAAACTTACCAAGATTTTAGTTAAAATTGAGGTGTTGTGTATATTTACTGAATTGGCTAAGTATTTGCCATAAAGAATGTAAATCCTGCGTGATCTCAATTTAAAAGTATTTAAGGCCATAGTATGGCTTTAAATAAATAAAAGGGCGAAATCCAGGCAAAAAGGTGGCACAAAGGAAAAAGGGCAAACAGAGCTGGGGTACCCAGCTTTTTGGATCTGCAAGAATTCAATTAAGGTTGTCCACCTGTATTGGAGGATTTTCAACCTTATTTAAACTTTAAGATTAGACTTTGATCCAACCTTGAAGTTTAAACAGGTTTTATCCCAATTTAGACAGGAATTTCAAGCTGCCAAAGGGTAAATCCCAATATGAATGCTTGAAATTAAGGTTTTAAGAGCTTTCAAAAGTTAATTAAGCTCAAAGATTTAATTTTACAAGCATTAAAACCTTATCAAAAGCTAAGGTTTAGTGTGTATTGCTATTTTATGTGGAAAAATAGGCATAACTTCACAAATTCATTAAAGGTCCAATTCTGAATGGATTTGCTTGAACGTTTCACACAGCTTACAATTTAACATTATCCATATACAAATTAAATTTTAAGTATCTTTTATAAATAAATTTCCTGGGTAATTAGCCTGGAAATTTAATCTTCTAATCATACTTAAAGAGAATTAACATTTCTTTAAAAATTAATTAAAAATTGAGTTTAAGAGATTTCTGCTTGAAACTCTATTTTTAAGTTTCTCATGTGATGAACGTTAATATAAATAAACTTATTTTATAGTCAAACTTAAGATAATCAAATTAAAGGAGAATTAAAGTTACTTTCAGTTAAGAATAACACTGGTAAGTTTAAATTGGAATCAAAAAATAAGTTAACTTAAGTTAAGAACCTTATTTTTAAGCATGTTTTTTCAGTTTTGACCTGAGCATGCCCTCTATATTCATTATGAATCATGAGAGCTGCTCTTTATACATAAAAAGAGTCTTTTCATCACTGTTTTTTTCCATCATCAATTATAAATCCAATCATGTTAGACAGTTAAAAAGGTAAAGTTTTATTATATATAAAATTTTATTATTCAAATATTTCTTGAGTATTTTATTCTTTATAGATCTTAAATTAAGAAATTTCAATCATAGAAATTAGATTATTGTTGTAATCACCTATAATATATTTTATTTTATAGAATTATTGTCTTTAAAATATTGTTTAAAATCCATAAATTCCTTTCAAAAACTCTTTCATCATATTTTTTATCATAAAAAGCTGTTTTATCATTTGAAATATTGAATTTTGGCGTATTTTTAACTTATAATAATGATTTAATATAATAACTGTTGTATTTGACTTGTCGTATTAAATTTATATTATAAGTAAGTTTTTCTCTAAAACTCTATATCTTTTTCATCTATTATTAGTTTTTTTATATAGAATTTTTCTATAAGAATTCTTTCTGCAAAGTGTGTGTTATAATTCTCTCATAAATAATATTTATATATTATTAATAAGTGGTTAAATATTCATATTTTCCACATGTAATTATCTCATTAAGAGCTTTACACTTCTTATTGTTATAATCTTCAGTGACTATAACAATAATAGAATAATTATAATTTATTATAATTACTATATTTTATTATTATTATTTTATATAATAATTATTAAATTTATATTCTGATATATATTAATTTTTAATAATTATATTTAGATTTGTGGTTATAATATTTTATTATATTATATTTTTCTACTGAGGACAGTCATAGTACCCTTGATATTGTTACTATTATCAAGAGTTTCATAGACAAATCTTACAACAGTATACACCAATTCTTGACAGAGATGTGTTAAAATTGACTAATGACCTACATAATACAATTTAAAGTCATAATTAAGAAATGGAGGCTGCCTTTAACTTCAAAGAAATTCCAAGATTGGATAAATGGCCTACCTTTAGTGGTGAAGGAGAATATAATCATATATAATTAATGAAAACAATTTATTTGCTTGAAGAAGACTTTAACATACCATATGAATGCACAAGTGCCATATTAAACTCATTAATTACCAAATCAGAAAGCAAATGGTATTTTAAAATGATAAAAGACCATGGTAAACACACCTGCCTTTGCTGGAAAGAACAGATAATTTACAAATGGGCTAATGAATATTGAAGATTCATAATGGAAAATTACTTTGAAGAAGCCCTTTTTAATATTGAAAGAGACAGGCCCATGTCCTGGTTTATTAAACAGAAGGACATATAAACTTCCCTTAATCCTGATATGTCTGAAATAATGGTACATTGGAGGTCATCAAGAGAAGTTGGTGGTGACCTGGAGCAGAATATAAGAAGTAGATTTATTGAGAATTGCTCTATGCAAGATTATATCAATGTTATGGAAGACATCTCTATCAGAACAAAAATTAGTATAAATTGGTATAAGCCCCCAATAGACAATGAGACTTGCGGGAAACAAATTTCAAGACCACATAAGCCACAAGAAGAAGCTCCTTTGAAATATCATAAGTGTGGAAGTACATCTCATTTGGCTAATACTTTTCCAAAGAAGACATTAAACAATGAGATTTAAGTTCAAAATACTGCATACACTAAGGACAAAAATGAAGTTACTGTACAAGGAAGGTATTCTGAAACTTCTGAAGAAAAAGACTTACTATCTGAGATTATTATAGAAAACAAAAATGTGTCTTCTGAATTCAAATAAGTGCATACTCACTTTCCACAATATAGTGATGAATGTATCAATCTCATACATGTGAAAGATGCCAATATGCAGAAAACCAAACCTGCCAGAGGTAAAGGTTACACAGCTGGATCATCTTGTATCAAGAAAATTGTCAAAAATTGTCATAAATAGCAAAGAATCCAAGATAAATATTGACTAAGGTGCTTTCTAAACTTGTGTTGGTAAAAATATCTTCACAAAATCCATACCAATTGGCAAGAAAAGGTGATTCCAATATTAGTGAATTTAAGTAGTGCTAGCCAAGATTTGCAGCCTTTGAGAATTTCAAAAGCTGAACTAATATTTCCTCATACTGCAGGAAGTATCAGACTGAAAATTGAATTTGTTGTTATGAATAACTGCACTTTACAACATCTCATACTTGGGAATGATTATCTTAATATCCATGGTATCAATATTACTAATAATAAAGATAGATAATTCACAATAGGGGAGAATTATAGAAAAAAGTTTTCTTTTTCCTCTAGAAAATAAAGGAATGACTTTAATAAGACAATTAAAAAACGTTCATAAGGAAAAATCTGTGACTTAGCAATTAATTGAAGCACAAATTAGTCCTTAATTAATATTAGAAATGAAGGAGAACCTCATTGAAATTTTATTTCAATGCAGAGATGCCTTTTCTTCTAATAATGAACCACTAGGGCCAATTAAAAACCATTAAGTAGAAATCATTCTTAATGTGGAAAGAGCTTATCCTCAACTATCAGTAAGAACAAATTACCCATCTAGCCCTAGAGTTAGAGAAGCATTAGAAAATCATATAAATGAGCTTATGAAGCTGGGATTTCTCAGAAAAGTTGGACATAATGAGGAAGTAAAAGTCACAACCCCTGTAATAATCACTTGGTATAATGGAAAATTAAGGATGGTTGGTTATTTTAGAACATTGAATAACTATACAATTACAAACAGAAATCCAATTACCAGAATTATTGAAGATTTTACTAAATTATCCAAAGAAAGATTAATTACTTCCATGAATGCTCTTAAGGGTTTACATCAGAATTTCTTGACACCTCATGATAGGAGATTATGTAGGATAATTTCTCATTGTGGTTTTTATGAATATTTGAGATTGCCTTTTGGAATTGAACATGAACCCTACATTATAAAAGAATTATTGATACCATTTTCCCACATGAATTATCAGAGGGATGGTTAATCATTTATATGGATGAAATTATCATGTGTTAAGAAACCTGGAAGTTGCATTTAGAGAGACTTTCATTAGTACTTGAGAAAAGTCTTCAAGTGAACATGTAAAAATATCTCTTAAGAAATTTAATTTTGGGGTTCATGAGCAGAACACTCTAATATATGTATTTTTAGGACTAAACCTTGGTTTTGATAAAATAGAACTTTCTGCAGTCTTACTGAAACACACTCCCATAACAAGAAAGTAATGATGTCTTCCTTAGAGTTTTATAGTTATTACAAGCAATAAATTAAATATTTTGCAATACATTCCAGGTAATTATACAAAATTTGTGATCACATAGGTGTATTTGAAATGACACAAGAGAGGACTCTAATATGAAAAGATCAAGCATGCCTTAACCAATGAACCATTATCATCAATTACATACTGGAAAATTCTTTTCATGCTATATATTGATGCATGTGGTGATGGTTTAGGTTCAGCTCTTTATCAAGTCAAAATTGTTAATGACAAGCCTTATAAAGGTCCAATTTGTTTCATCTCAAGACAAAGAAAATCTACTAAGGCTATATATGGAGAAAGCCAAAAGGATTTCCTTTTCCTTGCATGTGATTTGGAAAAGATTTATCATTATTTTGATGGTAGTGTGTTTGAGTTAATTTCTGATTGTAATGCTGTGGAATCAATTCTTAACATGAAAACTCCAAATAGACACATGTTAAGATGGTAGATTGTTTTACAGGAGTATAGATGCAATATGATGGTAGTAAAGAAAGCTGGAAATATTCACAAGAATACTTATGGCTTGAGTAGATGGGAGCTACCCAATACACCTTAAAATCCTGCCTATGTTCCTACAAATTCAGAACCTCAAATTCCAATTGAAGGAATTAACATAACAGATGTAGGGAAAGACTTCTTTGAGGAAGCTAGAAAAAGATACAAGAAAGATAAGAAGTGTCAGATTGTTACTTCTCTCCTTGACAAATATTGGAAAGAAGCCTCTTTAGCTAATTCTTTGGATGATATATGGAAAAAATCATATGATAATGGAAGATTATATATACTTTATGGTATCTTATACCCCAGGTCTTAACAAAAATGTGTAATAGTATTATGTAGTAGAATTTTGGTTAAAACACTATTACTAGAGCTCCATGACAAAATTTATTCTGGAAAGCTGTCTGAAGAAAGAACAAAGGAAATGATTAAGATATGTGCTTGTTTAGCATCTTGGAGAAAGTATGTAATTGAGTACTATCATAGTTCTGACAGGTGTCAAAAAGCCAGTAAAGCTACTGGTAAAAGATTTTGCTTGATTATTCTTATCCAAGAGCCAAGGAGCCCATGGGAAGTGGGTCATAAGGATTGGGTGACTGACTTACCACCTTGTGGGAAGGAAATTTGCAATGCAGTTCTTGTTATTGTGGAAATGTTCAGAAAAACTCTAATATTTTTACCATGTCATAAATATGACACAGCTATGGATACAGCTCTTTCAATTTGGAACAGAGTGGGATCTAATACTGGTTTCTTTAAAAATATCATTAGTGATAGAGGTCCAAACTTTACATAAGAGTTTGGGTAAAAAACTATCATTCTCAACAGCTTACCATCTACAGACTCAAGAATTAGAAGAAAGAATCATTCAGCCCATGAAGGGAATGATCAGAAGATTTCATGCTTATGGACTGGAGCTTAAGGATTCTGATGGCTTTCACCATGATTGTTGTAAACTTTTGCCAGGATTGGAAGTAGCCTACAAGAATTCCATCCATTCTTCAGAAGAAAAAAGGATGGAACCCCAAACTTCCAGTTGATACTTTGAAGAAAGACTTAGTTGATATTCATCAAACTGATTTAGGACTTAAATTATTTCTTGATAAAGTGAGAGAGCATTTCAATCAAAGCATGACTGCTACCTTTGAATATGCTAATAAAAAATGGGACAAAAGTCATAAGACCCCAGTATTTAAGGTAGGGGACTTGATATTAGTTTCAACCATGAAATTTAATAATATTGAAGGCCCAAAGAAATTGAAATATTTCTTTTCAGGACCATTTATTATTAAGGCCCTTGATGGGAAAAATGAAGTAAAAGTTGAACTGACAGGAGAATTTCAAAATAAACATACAGCCTTCCCTGTTAGTCTAGTAAAGAATCATACTTCAAGTAATAAGTAATTATTTCCTTTTAGACAAGAAACACCCTTAGAAGTACCATAGCTTGAACAGAGTGAGGAGCAAAAGGTACTGAAGTTCCTAAAAGAGAGAAGGCTTAGGGGAAAAATGAAAGAAAATACTCAGTCAGATATAGAAACCCACAAAGTAAAGATTAGTGGCTTTCAGAAAATAAAATACCTGATTCCCAAATGTTTCTCAGAAGACTCAGACATGAGAGAAGACCATTTCCTGAATAAAAAGTTTCAATTTGGTGCTTTACATACTCAAAGATTACAAGTAGGGAGGTTGTAAATTAGATTATACCCCTTGATTCAATTGGGGCTATACTATTCAATGAAAGAATTGTAGAGCAGTTTTCTTTTGGTAATACAAAAGGTGAGCCTGTGAGGTATGTATGAAATACCAATAAGGCCATAAATAACTTATTATACAGTTTCTTTAGTTATAAAAAGACCTATCAAATGAATTGAAAACAAAAAATTATAACTTAATTTTTGATAAACAAAGCTTATAATATCATGTCATTTTTGGATTCTATACCAATAATAACCCAGGGTAGACCCATTGTCACAGGGGCTCTTGGACAGAAAAAAAAGAGTGGCCTGGCACTCGGCAATCAGGGAACTCACTTGGAAGACTCAAAAAGAATAAAGAATTGAGTTTTTCTAAGAAGAATTCAAGTACAAAGATGAGATGCAATAAGAGAAATGAGAAGCTAAATGGCCCAAGAGCCAACCAAGTAAGTCCTTAATCACTGTTTCAACCTGCCAAAATGAACAATGCAATTAGTAAGGATATGACCAACAAAAATCCATTGAAAGGCAAAGAAAGAAAGAGAAAAGGTGCTAAATGAATGACTTGATAATATCAGTTTTCACATAACAAAAATGATAAGATAAAAAAGGTAAAATAAAATAAAAGTATATTAATTAACTGGGAGAAATCCCCCAGGGTCGAAGGAGGCTGGTATATGTGAAAGGTTGAGAGCTTTATTCCTTCAGGCTGGCAGCTGACCTGTATTGAGTACTGGAAGCTGTATTGATTTTCTGATGGAATGTATACCTTGCCAAATTGAGAAATAAACTGGTTAAAATGATCTTCCCATGTTTTATGAATGAAATACAGGTCTTGTTGAATCCATACTGTATTGAATGAATGTGGTTGCCAGGGTGGATTGATGAAGCATTGACCCTTGACAGGTTGTTTTGGAACTGCCTCTTGAATATCCCTTGAGAATGAACTGCCCGTACTCCCTTGGAGGAATACTGTGAATGAGAATCACCAATGATTTCCTTATGGCATCATTGGTATCTGAGTTTTGACACTTGCCCTTGAGCCTTGATTCATCCTCTGGATGATGTGCCTTGATGACCTGATGAAAAGTGCAAATAACCATTTGATATTGGTTCCATTGGATTGCTTCTGAAAAAAGATGCATAATGGTGTATGTGAGCCTGCAAGCATGTAAGCCTTTACCTGCTATACAGACCCCAATTACTTTCTTTAAATTTTCGTCTCATTTTCTCTTCTTTTTTTGTATAAATTTTAAATACTCAAATTCATATTATTATAATATGAATTAAATCTTGTTGCTATGACTAATCACTCAATGTGTCATAGTGTATGCTCCCACTATGTCATTAATTTTGTTGTTACATTTTCTCCTGTCACCATAGTAAATCTTTCTTTTTTCGAAACAGGATTTTTTCATATTATTTTGATTTCAAATTTGTACTTACAACATTTAAAGAGGATTAATTCTCTTTGAATTAATCCTCAGAGCTCTTAACCAAATATATTTTTACAATTAAAATTACTTACATTTTATTTTAGAAATATTAGTGCTCTCACCTTTTAAGTGATTAAATTCACTTTTACAAATCATTACCACTTAGAGTACTGTTGAAGCTTAAATACCAACAGTACATCATTATAAACCAAGTGACGCGTCTATTACTTCAAATAATAGTATTCCACTCTCTATTAGTTTATTAAATTACTAATATCTTAGTCTGGAAGCCACGAAAGAGGCGCCAGCTAACAGTGTATAACACCATCTATGGCACTTTTGGTTATTGGAGGTTGAAGGTGGACACAGGTCTTCTGGAGTGATGCCAGGAGGATATAAGTGAAAATTGGGTTTTAGTGGCTTCAAAGGTGAGAAAGTGTCTTTTGGGTGATTTGGCCATTTTTGGGTTTTTGGCCAAATACATCTTATACAGCTTTAAAACTGTACTTGCACAAAACTGGCAATTAACCCCAAAAAGGCCTGATATGACCTTTTGGACATATTTCCCATAATACATGGGAAAATGGAATATACAGCTGAATACAGAAAGCATGTGCAAAACTGTATTTAAAGCTTAAAAAGTCAAATACAGGATTTTGGGCTGTATTTTACCTGTTGACTGGAAAATACCCAAGATTTCCCAAAAGTAGAAATTGGCCAGGAAAGTCCTGATGATGGTGAAGGGGCCAGGGTTGCCCCAGATGATGAATGGAACATAAGGGTCATAAAGAATAACAATGGCCAATTTGGCCAATGATTATGGATATGGCCAAATTGCCATATATTGGGTATGGCATGGATATGCCATATTGAGGTCCAAGAGAGTGAATTTCCATGTTTGTGACACCCATAGGGTGTTATAGCCACAAATAGCTATTTCTTATGTTATTGGAAGGTTTAATAATCTCACAGTACCAATAGACATTTTTACAATTTTTATTAAAATTTTGAAATTGCTATTTTAGCCTCAAGTTCAAAGCTGCATAAAGTTTATGCAAGCTTGAAAAAATTTAGTCAAATTAAGGTGTGGTGTATTATTACTGAATTGGCTAGGTATTTGCCATACAGGCTGTGAATCCTGTCTGAGCTCAATTTGAATTGGTTTGAAGCCATTGTATGGTGTTAACTAAATCAAAGGGAAAAAGTCACACAAGAAGGCGAGACAAAGGAAAAAATCCAAACATTTCCAGGGTACTCAAACTTTGGGATATTCAAGAAATAAATTAAGTTTTTCCAGCTGTATTGAAGGATTTTCAAACTTATTGAATCTGTGAGATTATACTTTTACTGAATATTAAAGTCCAAACTGGCTTATCCCCAATTGGACAGGAATTACCAGCTACCAAAGGGTAAATCCCCATATTCAGGCTTGTAATTAAGGTTTTAAGAGCTGTTAAAGCTTGAATAAGCTTAAAGCTTAAATCTATAAGTGTTAAAACCTTATCAAAAGTTAAGGTTTTGTGTGGATTTCTATTTTATGTGGAAAAGTAGCAATAACTTCAAAAATTCATTAACAATCTAATGCAGAATGGATTTTACTGAAAATTTCACACAGCTTACAATTAGATTCTATATGTGTATAAATCATCTTCTAATCATTTTCTATAAAAAGGATTATTTTTCAATGATCTTTGATATTAGCTCTTTTAAGTATTCTTAAATAAAATTGAGATTTCTTTAAAAATTAATTAAAAATCCAGTTTAAGAGATATTCACTTGAAGCTTGATTTTTAGGTTTTTCAAGTGATGAATTCTAATATAAGCAAATTCATTTTATATTAAAGCTTGAGATAAGCAACTCAAAAGAGGATTAAAGCTACCAGGAGTTAAGAATAGCACTGGTAACTTTAATTTGAAATGAAAAATGAGTTATCTTAAGATAAAAGCCTTATTTTTAAGCATTGGTTTTCATTTTTGATCTGAGAATACCCTTTATATAAATTATGACTAATTATAGCTGCTCTCAAGGCATAAGAAGAGCCTTAATGTCATTGTTTTTGTCCATCATCATCATCACAATCATTCAATTAGACATTTTAAATGGGTAATATTTTATTCAATATAAGATGTTATATTATTAAAGCCATTCTTAAATTCTTTTACTCTCTCTAAATTCTTAATAAAAAATTGAAATCATAGAATTTGAATTATCTTGTTATGATAACCAATAATAGATTTTATTATATAAAATCTTTCTCTTAAAATATCTTTTAAATACACAAATTTCCTCTAAAAACACCTCAATCTTATTTTATCAGAAAATAGATATTTTATCCCTTTAAAAGATTTATTCTTTGTATGTTTTTAGCTTATGAACATTATTCAATACTATAGCTGTTTTTTTGAATTATTGTATCAAACAAATATTATAAGTAAGTTTTCTCTTAATTTCTATATGTTTTTTTATCTAGTACTAGTTTTTTATATATAATTTCTCTATAAGAAGTATCTCTTCACAGTGTGTGTGAAACTTTCTATTACAAATAATATTCTTATTATTTATAAGTGGTTAATATTATTATTTTCCACATATAATTGTCTCATTGAGAGATTTTATATTTCTTATTATTATTACTGTAAGTGACTATAATAATAATATAATAGTTATAATTTATCATATTTATTAATATTTTTTATCCTCAAAATATTTTATTATAATTAAATATTTTTTTGTATATAATTATTTTTAGTAATTATTATGATATGTGGTTATAATATTTAGTTATATTATATTTTATACTGAGGAAATTCATAGTACTCTTGATATTTGTTACTATTATCAAGAGTTTCATAGAAAAACCTTACAGACAAGCTCAAAAAAGATAGGCTAAATTTGAAATTAGAATTGATTATTGATCAATTCAAATTGTGCTTAGTAGTCAAGGAGATAAGGGCACAGGGATTCCTAGAATTTTAAGAAGAACTAAATTCAAATATCCACAAATGACATCATTTCCCCACAATCTCAATAGCTCAATTTGAAATACAGATCACCTGAGAAAAAGAACACACTTCCCAATTCAATTACCATCAAGACTTAATTTCACACAAAATGTGATTTATAACCCAAAATTGGAGATTTAAAACATTCCAAGTCTCCTTCTTTTGACACTTCCATTGAGAGCCCAAAAGCTATAAATAGTGGCCCTCTTCCCCCCATCCAATTCTTTTTTCCTCATTTCCCAAAGTGTGGCTCATCAACAAAATTCAGCTTTTTGATATTATTTTTTAAACATTTGGGTCTAAAAGAGAGTTCCCCTTGTGAGGGGAAAAATAAAAGCTATTAGTTGTATTTATTACGGTCTTATGGTTTCTAAAGTAAGGCAGTGAGCAGTAGTATTTCCTACTTTATAATTCATTCTGTAATTTGATAGAAATATTTTTATTGGTTTATATATAACTTGTAGCTAAGAGTAGTCTACATTATATTATAGATTTATTTAAGTATTATTGAATAATCACATTTCATTTTTAGATTAGTATTGCAAATAAATTTAAAGCAATATATTCTTATTAGTATTTTGTAAAAGAGCCCCATATTAACTATATCCCAAGTAGTAAAAGCACTTGATCACTGAGATTTATTCATCCATCAAATTAAGGTTTCTTTTTTTTACAAGATATCAGAGTTAATTTTATCTTATAAATGATTATTTGAGCTATAAAGTAATTGAAGAATTGTTATAACAAAGAAATTGGTCTTAAAATCTTGAAATAATCATAAAAAAATGGTTTTATTTACTAAATGTCTATCACAGTACCATTGAAGGAGTGTTATAAATCTATGTTGGGTTGAGTATTATTTGATATCTTAAAAACTTGCTGTATTATATATTGGTGAAATTCACCCAGGTTTCTGAATTTTATAATATCTAATTTTTTAAGTTTTTAAGTAAAAATTGTTCCAAAACCAAACAAATTCTGATCAGACTCTGTTTAATAGACTTTTCATACCCAGTCACCATCAAATAAGTTAAATTGACTGTGGAGCTCAAGTCAAGATAATCTAGTATTATTAGGTGGGGAAGTCTAGATTAATATAGAACACAAGCAGAGCAGGGGTTGCATATTTTTACAGAAATTCAAAACTGTTTTCCTATGATTTTCCCTTACAGGTACTTCCACATTTATCCCAAAATGTTCAACAAAGGATTCAGGGGACCTAATTGGTAACAATAACCATGAAAACAAGCTACCCCTGCCAGTGGGGATAGCAGGTCCAACCAAGCTTGTAGCTTGCTATTATTAATTTTTTATTGTTCAAGGAAGAATTTTAATATTAGCAACTACTTCACATGAAATGAATCATAATATATAACCACTGAAATTCCTGAAAAATTCTTTGTAGTCAAAACCAATAATTTTTACAAAAATTGAATACATTAGCCATCTTTTTTTAGATTTCTCAAGATCAAAATACCTTCTTTCCACTTCTCTCATTATATTTTGTCTTTCATAAAGAAAATTATTCAAATAATATTATCAAATGTCAGCCTGTGACTCAAAACCAGAGCACAAGCATGACAGCCAAAATACCATAAACCAATGGTATAGCCAAGATACCACCAAAACATGAAGCTGAGCCAAATTAGCTCAAAAGGTATCAAACGAAGGAGGAAACTCACCTCTTTCCAAATATACAAGTCCCATCATCATAGGACAAAGAATAACAAAGTTATTCCTGCTCAAAGTTGTTGCTGAGCATAAACCTTAATTTTCACCACTCATCTGAAATACAGAGTAAGAGTCTGAACCCCATCAGATGGGTATGCAAAATGAAGATCTAAGTCAGGGCTATCCAATGGTGCCAGCCAAACTGACCTAGCACCACTATTACAGAAGTTATGGTCAAATTCAGGCCAAATAAAGGTGAACAAAATATTCATCTCACATCTAACTTCTACAATTTTAGTGTGAGATACCTAAAGTGGGGTCTTTTTGGGAAGAGCAGAATCAGGGCTATCTGATGGTGTTATCCATTTCCTCATATCTCAACTAGAACAAAAGTTATGGGGCAAACAAGCCCGATACAGCTTTTGCCTAAAAAATGCATATGTACAAAATATCTTGTACATGGCATAACTTTGCCATACTTCATAATAGCCATAGCAAATGAGGTACCATTGTGTAGATCACATCCAGGGCTACACCATGAACCAACTTTGAGCTCAATATCTTAAAAAATGACAAAGTTATAGCAGTTTTAAGGTTAAAATCCCACAGTTTGGCCAATACAGCCTTACAGTGGGATACTATCCCATAAGTATGACTATGAGGTTTCAAACAGACCAAGAAGCTTGATTATGCTTCAATACCTCATAGTCAAGTCAAATACAGAGGTCCATACAGGTTCTGTACAGTTTCTGATGCGTCAGAAGCACCAGAACACACCTGTAAACTCCATTGGTGAAAATGTTCACCCTGTATAGGGTAAAAATGACTACTTGTGGTGCTAAAGCCACATTTCAACCCAATACTAGTCTGTATTGAGTGTATAGAACCACAAACCAGCCCACAGTAGTGAAAATTTTTACTCTGTGGTCGTGTGCAGAGGTAAACCACCTCCCACTACCCCAGAACAAGATAAAAGGAGGCTTTTCCTCACCAGGAAGCTAATCCAGCATCCTGTTCTTAATATTCTTATGTGGTATAACTTCTTGAAAAGTAGTACCCTTTGAATATAACAGGTTATAACTATAAGTTCAATTATTGTAGGGTTTGTTATTGTAAACCAACAGACAAACACTGCACCCAGGGCTATCAGCAGCACTCACCATCACTAAATTGTTTTAGTATAGCCCTTTTACTCATATTATCACTTTAATATCATCATCATTTTCGTGTCACACTCAGAGTTATAGTTTTTATTATCATTTTGAAGCTATATCATAGACTCACCCTGACATCAAAGCTCAATCTTTTGAACTTCAAACATATTTTTATTTGAATAATTACCACTCATCAATTTTCCTCACTCACAAAAAACTGAAATGTATATGTTTCATTATCAATTTTTATTGAAAGATTAACTTTTCTAGTTTTATAGAAACTAAAAAAATTTAAATATATCATGCCCTTTTAGCCATTGAAATTTTTGCTAATATTGTATTCAAAAGCAATAATTTCCAAAAAAGCATTCACTGAATTTAGTTTTATATCCCTCTTATCCCTGAAATTACTTAACTCTTTGAGTTTTAGAGTGAATAATATTTCAATTTTTTTAAGACTTCAATTTACTAACTGTCACAGCTTTTTCACATGATAAAAGAAATATGAGACATCTTATAACTCACAAATAAGCTCTTTTCAAATCACATAAGATTCAATGTACCCAAATGTTTTAGATAAGAATAATTTATGGTAATATACTCTGAAATATTCTTTACTTCATACAAAGTATATTCTTTCAAAAACACTCATTATGTCCTAATGTTGTGGAGAAAAGAATTTCAAGTAAGGTTCTTAACTTTTTTTCTATTTTGTAAAAAAAAAGAAGCAGCTTTACAATTACATTTCCTGATCAAAAGTAGATTAATTGATTACTAATTCTCAAACAAAGGAACCATTACTCATCATGTCAATCTTACACTAATATATTTCAAATATTCACACAAATAATAATATTTATTTGAACTGAAATTATATACTAAGCTCCACATAATATATGTATCAGAAATGAATTTTCCATTTTTTGAATAGGCTTACATCTCAATGGAGGGAAGCCATTATTCCAATAATACTTAACTTTCATGATATAAATTTAAAAAAATGACCCTGAATTTTTTTTCAATAAAATCATTTCTTTCTGAAAAATCTCGGGAGCTTATTTGAGATTTACTTTCCTATTTCCCTTTCTTAATAATTATAGCTTAATTACCATTATGATGTTCTATGGAGAATAATTATAATTTCTAAGTTCTATGTAATACTCATTAATATGAATTATTTCGTGGAAAAGATAGATGAATTTGTATAGGGCTATTGTTATCTATTCAAAAACAAAAAAACCTAACAGTACAATATTAAATTGAATATAATATAGCTTCAATGAATCTTATAAGAATTTGTTACAGGTTAAAGAGCTTCATAGTAATAAGAAAACACAAAACTATCATTTTGGTGTGATAATGATTTACTGAACTTGGAAACTCCCTGTCCAATGCATAATCTTTAAGACAAATCTTATTCACAATTTTTACTTTCAGAAACATTGTAAGGTGTGGATATGAAACTTTGATTAAAATCAAGTACTTTTCCTGTCCTCAAAATTTGTATAAGGTAAAATTCAATTAAAAATAGTAAGAAATATTATTTTTAAGAAAAAACACGCCTAATTTATTGTTTATAACTTTATTAGTATAAAACAATAATATTATAAAAATTTATTGTTTTACCAACAATAAAAATTTATCCCAAAAAATACTCTACAAGAGATATTTTAAGGCTACAAAAGAAATTTCTTCAAGAGCAATTTCAATTGGAATTAATTGAGCAAAGAACTGCAAGCAATTAATTAAAGAACAAAGTCTTTAAAAAGAATATTAAAGAGAAAACACGCCCAAAAGTGACCAGAGTGAATTTGGAAACAAAGTGACAAAGTTAACAGTGATGAAAGATGCTTTAATTCATTTTTGGGGTGGTTCAGGGGTAAAAATGATTATAAGAGTTACAAACAATAATTATAATGATTTTTTCACGTGGTTAAATGGATTAAAATGATTTAAAAATGGTGGTTGGAATCTTTGATTGATTGGTTTAACAGTGTTTAAACTAATTAATAAAAGGAAAAGATTCTAACATGAAGAGAAAAGTGGGGCAAAGAAGACATTCTTTTATAGCCATCAATTCTCTTACTCCAAAAGTAAATTTTACTCCTGTCAGTCGTGAAAAACAGTCTGACAACAGAAAAGCCAATTATGGCATCATTGAACCCTGGTTTAGACCAAAAAGGGCTGGTTTAAGCCATTTTTAGCCATTTTTAGCCATTTTAGACCCTTAAATCAGCCATTACTATAGAAATACCAGGCCTAGAGCCTTCAAAACACGTAAGAATGTGTGTCAGAGGCGTAAAAACCAGTTAAAACTGTTTTTATTATGATTGTTTTATCTTAAGGGTAGTTTTACCCTCTTGGTAACAGCTAAAACTACCCCAGTTGGTATCAAAACCTCATCATCAACTGAGTCCACAGACCCTGTGACTCAATTCCAGGCCAAAAGTGATGAACTTTTGCGTGAATTTTGACATCCCACGCCTGTCAGCAAGGATTTTGGGGGTCTAGCTCCCCCTTAGAGCTGGAGTTCCTTTTCCCCCCAAATTTAATCTTTCCAATTTATTTTTCCTTTAATTCCTCATCATGTATTATACTTATAATTTACATATGTAATTCAATTCAATTGTACAGTACAATACAGTAATAATTGACACCTCATATGTAAATCAAAGTTCACTTATGTAATACACGCGCACATTTTGACATTTCAATTGAATTCAATTGAAAATACTTCAATTCCTCATAACTTCTAAACTAAACACAACACCTCAATTTTAACACAAAATTTGATTGTTAATACCACATGTGGTGTGAATTAAATTGAGATTTTGAGGATTTTCAATTTTTGTATTGAAAATACTAAAAACTTAATTTAAGCTTAGTTAGAGTTGAGTTACAAGAATTTCACTCAGAGGTGACCCCACCTGACTTTTTATGAGGAATCCAATGGTGAAATAATTTTTATGTATTTATTTATTGGATAAAAAGTTATAATAATTTTTATTGAACTTTTTTCCAAATTTATTTATTTTTTCACAGTTTTGTTAAAATTTCATTTTTACCTAATTTTTTCAAGTATAAATGTAATTTTATACTTATAAAATTTAATGTATTTTTATTTTTAAAATGTAATTAATTTTTTATTTTTAATATAATTTTATATTTATATTTTGATTTTTATTTTAATAATATAAATAAATTTCTTTTATTTATATTAATATGTTACTTTTTATATTTGTGGTCTTTTGGGTATATGAAATTACCTCTAAGGCTCACATTCCCTCCCCCTAAAAAAGAATATTACTTTGTAATATTGGTGTTTCTAGTGTGTCTGAATCTTCTGAGGAGTTTGGTAGCTTCTGGTATATCTTTTTCTTCTAACCATTCATCTTCACAAGTTGGGTCACTGTACCTAACAACATATTCCCTTACTTTCTTTGTTCTTAATTTCCTTTCTTTAAGAACTTTGGTAATTTTCTTAGCAACAGATGTCTCAATAGGAGGTATAACTTGGGGAATCTTATTTCTCAAGGGAAATTTCTCAGCATCAATAGATTTATATGGCTTTATTAAGCTCACTGGAAATGTAGGGTGCTTATTGCTAAGTTCTTCAGATAACTCCACTTCAACAGCATTTTCTCCATGGAGGGCCTTAATCACAAAAGGTCTTGCAAAGGAGTCTTTCAACTTTTTACATCCTTTGATGTTATTGAAGTTAGTGGTGGATACAAGTACTAGGTCCCCCACTTTGAAATCTGGAGGTGCATGTGATTTATCCCATTTATCTTTAGAATATGAAAAAGAGTCCTCCATGCATCTTACTGCATGCTTTCTAGCTTTGTCTAGCATTCCTTTGAAGCTAGCAGCAGTGGGATGTATTTCAACTAAGTCTTTCCTCAAGGAATCTTGGGGTAACTTGGGGTTCCATCCTTTTTCTAGAATAGCAGGAGTCTGATTGGTACTGGCATGGATTGATGTTTTATATGATAATTCCAGTGCTGGAAACAGAGTACACCAATCATGGGTAAATCCATCACAATGTTTGAATTCAAGGCCATATGCACAAAATCTTCTCACCATGTCCTCTAAGGTTTGGATCATCCTTTCAGCCAGGCCATCAGTTTGTGGGTGGTAGGCTGTAGAGAAAGACAGTTTAGTTCCAAATAATTGGTGAAGATTTGTCCATAGTGCTGAAGTGAATTTGGGATCTCTATCACTGATGATATTTGTAAATATCCCAGTCCATGACACGACTCTATTCCATATCAGAAGAGCTGTATCCATGGCTGTATCATCTTTGTGACATGGTAAAAAGATTGGAGTTTTACTGAATCTGTCCACAATTACTAGGCAAGCATTATAGCTCCTGTCACCTCCTGGTGGTAGGCCAGTTACCCAATCCATATGGACAATTTCCCAAGGTCTGTTTGGTTCTTGTATTTTTATCATATTTCTAAGTCTTTTGCCAGTGGATTTATTTGCCTTTTGACATCTGTCACAGGTTTTGCAATACTCTGCAACATCTTTCTGCCACATTGGCCACCATATGCAGGTCTTTACTTTTTCTCTTGTTCTGTCTTCGGACAGATGTCCTGAAAAGGGACTATCATGGCATTCTTTCAGTACAAGATTGATTAATGACCTGTCTACAACTGTCATGACACATGTGTGCTTGGTTGTGTGGTAAATTATACCATCCAGTAGGTGAAATCTTCCTTCATCATAAGATTTTCTCCATACTTCATCCAAGGCATGTATTAGAGAGTTGTCTTTACAGTCTTTGTTAAGTAATTGGCATAAGATGCTACAATTCTTATCTTGAGTGTAGCTGCTTCTGACTTCTTCAAAGAAGGTGGTGTTCAAGTCTGTAACACTTATTCCTTCTATTGGAATTTGTGGTGAAGCTTCTTCTGGCACATAAGCCGGATTATCAATATTATTTGGTAATGGCCATCTGCTTAGTTCATCTGCCTTCTTATGAATATTCCCATCCTTATGAACAATAGTCATATTGCCTCTGTATTCTTGTATGGCTATTTGCCATCTGAGCATGTGTCTGTTGGGTGTTTTCATGTTCAAAAGTGATTTGACAGCTGTACAATCTGTTATCACTTCAAAAACACATCCCTCTAAGAAGTAGTTCAATTTCTCCAAGGCCCAGACAAGGCATAGACATTCCATTTGACTTGCTCCATATCTGGCTTCAGTTGGTTTGATTTGCCTGGATATGAAACATATGGGTCCTTCTACAGGTTTATCATTTATGATCTGAACTTGGTGAAGTGCAGCACCCAGTCCATCTCCTGATGCATCAATATAAAGTTTGAAAGGCAATTTAAAGTCTGGCATCAGTAAGAGTGGAGCAGTGGTCAATGCTTCTCTTAGAGACTCAAAAGCTTTGACTCTGTCAACAGTCATCTCAAACACTGTGTCTTTGTCACACAACTTATAAAGTGGTCTTGCTATGGATGCAAAATCTTTAATGTGTTTCCTGTAATATCCTGCAAAACCCAAGAATGATTGAATTTCCTTCTTATTCTGAGGCATGGGTTTTAACAATACTGCTGCAACTTTGTTTTTGTCAATTCCAAGGGACAAACCAGATATAAAATGTCCTAGTGCTTTAAGTTCTTTAAATCCAAAATGACATTTCTTCAAGGAGATTTTCATGTTTACTGATTGGATTTTTGTCAAAACTCTTGATAATCTGTACATGTGCTCTTCCCAAGTCTTTGAACAGATAATAATGTCATCAATGTAAATGATTAACCATCCCTCTGAGAGTTCTTCAGGGAAGATTTCATTCATCATTCTTTGGAAGTGTGAAGGTGAATTTTTGATACCAAAGGGCATCCTTAAGTATTCATACACTCCACAATGAACAATAATTCTCAAGTATTTTCTTGCTCTTGGTGTTACCACATTTTGATGGAATCCTTTAAGGGCATCCATAGTGGTTAGATACACTGCTTGAGATATTTGAGTAAGGGCAATTTGGATTTTTGGTATTGGGTATCTGTCTGGGACAGTGTAAGTGTTCAGAGCTCTAACGTCCCCAACCATTCTGGATTTTCCATTATGCCACGCCACTATAACTGGTGTAGTTATTTCTACTTCCTCATTGTGGCCTACTTTTCTTATTACACCAAGGTCCAGAAGTTCTTTGATATGAATTTCTAGAGCTTCTCTTGATTTTGGACTTGCTGGATAAGCAGGTCTTCTTAAGAGTGGTGGATAAGGTCTCTCATTGTTAAGAATGATGTCAACTTCATGACCAATAATTGCTCCCAGAGGTTCTTTGTCTGTAGCAAATGCTTCTCTGTGGTCATACAAGAGGGAAGAAAGTTCATTTTCTTGTTTATCAGTCAGATGAAGGCTTATTTCAGCCTCATTTAACTGTTCAGACTTGAATTTTTCTAACTCTAAGTTGACTGGTGATACTTTGTTTACTGTAATTTATCTTTTAAATGGTAAAAAGGCAAATTTCTGGCGCTTATTGTCCCCAATTGTAAAGTATCTGTCCTTGTTATTATGTAAATCTATCCCATACATGATTTAATAGTCATTTCCCAATATAAAATGGGTACTAGAGCAATTTTCCATAACAACAAATTCAACTGTGATCCTTAAATTCCCATTTATGTGTGGGAATATGACATTGGTCTCAAAGATTCCTAATGCTTTCATTGGGTTACTTGCACTGTTGAATTTTATACCATCAATTGGTAACAATTGGTCTTCAAAATTTGGTACACAAGTCTTAAGAAAGGATTTTCCAACACAAGAGCAGAAGGCTCCTGGGTCAAGCAAAAGTTTGGTGGGCTTGTTGTCAATCACCACTTCTGTTATACAGGAGTTACCAGCTGTATAACCTTTTCCTCTGTTTGGTTTTGTCTTCATGAGTTGTGCATCTTGAACTTTTGATAAATCAACTTGATCATTGCTCAATTGTGGTAAGTGGGAATAAGATTCCATGATGTCAAAAAAGGCATTGACATTTTCTATATCTTTTGAAGATTCAGAAAATATGGATGACTTATCATCTGAATTGTCTTCAATTATGTCTTCTTTTTCAACATCTGGTCCTTTTTCAATGTCAATTTCATTGATTTTCCCCCTTTTTGGACATGTATTCGCTAAATGGGTGGTGCTTTGGCAAATATGGCATTTTCTGACTGTATCTGCAGATTTATATTTAATATTACTAGAATTTTCTTTGGGGTTTTTGTCCACAGAATCTTTCCAAGGTGTATTAAACCTTGTTTTGAGATTCACCCTACTAGAACCAATTTTGGTTCTGGTGGTTACTTCTTCTAGTATATTGATAATATCCTCTGCTGAAGATTGTTCAGTAGTCCTGCTTTTGACAGCATGCTCTAAGTCACCTCCACATTGTCTCAGAATTTTTCTATGGATCATAAATTCTGACATGTCAGGATATAATGCTGTTAACCTGTCCTTTTGTTGGCAAAACCATGGTAAAGCTTTGTCTTTATCAGCATTAAATTTGGCAGATTCAAAGGCTGTTTCAACTTTAAACCTCCAAGCATCATTTGCCCATTTGTTGATGATTTGGGTTTTCCACCAAGTCCAACTCTGGTGTCCATGTGCTTGTCTTATTTTGCTGTACCATCTGTCAGCTGATCTGGTAAAAAAGGTGTTAAACCTGGCTGTTACCAATCTGTCTGGTAATTCAAAATCCTCTTTGATCATGTCAATACCTCTAATGAATTCCATATGGTCATACTCTCCTTCACCACTGAAGTGAGGCCATTCTTTAAGTTTTGGAACTTCTTTCAAGAGTGCTTGGCCCATTGATGGTTCCAAGTTATGAAAAGAAGTGGATAATTCATTTTTTAATTGTGAATTATCAGGATCCAATACTTGTGGATTTGGAATTCTTGTGCCCTCATTTTGATTTAGAGGTGTAGACATTCTTGGTAAGGTGTTCAGTATTTGTTCAATGTCATTCATTTTACTGTTGCTACACCTTTGGGAATTTCTGTATTCATGTTGGAAGCTTTGTATTAAATTTATTACTTCAATTTTATACATGTCTTCTTTATGTGTAAGTTCTTGCCATAACTCTGTCTGTTTTGTATTATCAGCAGTGACTTGATTCAATTTCATTGATAATTTTGATACTTCTTCTTGTGAAGCATCAAAACACTTTTTCAAGGCAATGGTATATGTCTTTACTTCAGTGAATGAATTTGAAATGTCATCAAGGACTTTCTTGTTATCTGTTTTGATAATATTTATGGCTTGTTTAATTCTTGTTTCAATTATGTCATAAATATTGAATTTAGAATATTTATCTGTTAATTCTTTAATAATGGCAGATTGTTCATTTATTTTATTATTAGAAGAATTATCATTATTGGAATTTTTAATTGTTCTTAAAACGTTTTCAAAACACATAAGTGTTTCATTAATTTGGCACAGACTCAGGTTGTTTGTTTTAATGTTGTTACAAATGGTTTCATTTTTATCAGAAAGATGTTTTTTCACGTCATTTATAGCATTATACAACTCTGGGATGGAATCAAATATGTCAGAAATCATTTCTGGAACCTTAATCTGGCTTCCTCCTTCTTCTGTAATTCCATCATGGTTCTGGCCATCTGAATTACATTTTCCATGGCATCCTGCTGAATCTTTGGGATTCTGTAGCCCTGGCTGTAAGGTTTTGGGGCTGGTGCCTTCCCTTTGCCCTTGTTTGGAGTCTGTGGCTGCTTTTTCACGTTGGAATTGCTGCTGCTGGCCACTGGGGCTTTTTTAGCACTGGTTTGGGTGGTGGAGGGTTGTTTTTCCTCCATTCTAGTGTCAAAAGCATCATGTTTTTCTTCTCCATCAATGGATGCCATCCATTGAGCAATTTGCAAGTGTTGGGATGGCCCAAGAATTTTCTTACTGTCAGGTAAGAATTCATGCAATTCTTCCACAGGTCTGCAAGGATCTGGTACTCCTTGAATTGAAGTGCATTGTTGTATGCACTGTGGCTGGCTTTGTATATGTCCACAGAGGCTTGTTGTGGCGGTGTCAGCTCTTTTTGAAGGTAAAATGGTATTATCAGCTTCAGAATGACCCATTTTAGTTGTTTGGAGGTCATCAACTGACCCTTTTCCTTCTGTACCTGATTGGCCTCTGCCATAATCACGTCTATTACCTTTTTGGGAGCTGCTAGAGGGGTTGTAGCTGGCTCCTGACCTGTTTGAAGGCATAATTATGGTTAAAAAGGCTTAAAATAGTATTTTTACGTCAAAAACTTACTAATGGCCAAATTTTTAGCTTTCTGAAGGGTATTACTTATGTCCAAGTTAATCAATGCAGAAGATATTGGTTCAGGTTGGTTATTTTGAGTCACAATAACAGTACTATTATGATCAGAATTAACAGTACTGGCAGGGATAATGCTGGTTACTGTTGAGGCTGTTTCAATGTTTTCTTGTCTTACCACGTTGTCAGACACTAAAATCAATGAAAAAGCCAATTAATTAAGTAAAAAAAAGGTTATTTCAAAAAAAGAAATAAAATATAAGCCTCACTTATAATATGAAAAAAAATTATTTTTTATGGATTTTTTGGATTATAAGTATTTTTTATATGTTTTTAAATTTTTCAATATAAGAAAAAAGATTTAAAAAGAGTAAAAAAAATATGTCACAGGTAAAATATCACGGCTGGGCCCCCAAATGTAAGGTGTGGATATGAAACTTTGATTAAAATCAAGTACTTTTCCTGTCCTCAAAATTTGTATAAGGTAAAATTCAATTAAAAATAGTAAGAAATATTATTTTTAAGAAAAAACACGCCTAATTTATTGTTTATAACTTTATTAGTATAAAACAATAATATTATAAAAATTTATTGTTTTACCAACAATAAAAATTTATCCCAAAAAATACTCTACAAGAGATATTTTAAGGCTACAAAAGAAATTTCTTCAAGAGTAATTTCAATTGGAATTAATTGAGCAAAGAACTGCAAGCAATTAATTAAAGAACAAAGTCTTTAAAAAGAATATTAAAGAGAAAACACGCCCAAAAGTGACCAGAGTGAATTTGGAAACAAAGTGACAAAGCTAACAGTGATGAAAGATGCTTTAATTCACTTTTGGGGTGGTTCAGGGGTAAAAATGATTATAAGAGTTACAAACAATGATTATAATGATTTTTTCACGTGGTTAAATGGATTAAAATGATTTAAAAATGGTGGTTGGAATCTTTGATTGATTGGTTTAACAGTGTTTAAACTAATTAATAAAAGGAAAAGATTCTAACATGAAGAGAAAAGTGGGGCAAGGAAGACATTCTTTTATAGCCATCAATTCTCTTACTCCAAAAGTAAATTTTACTCTTCTCAGTCGTGAAAAACAGTCTGACAACAGAAAAGCCAATTGTAAGGTTTGACTATGAAACAATAAGTAAAAATTACTAATTTATTACTTATTGTACTCTGAATGTCCTTATAAATTGAATAAATAAGATTAAAAATATAATAATAATAAATAATTATTATTATTATGGCGTAAAATAATTATATTATTAAATAAATATAATAATATAATTTATATTATGAAAATATAATATAATAAATAAATATATTAATATAAAATAATTAATATATTGAAAAGCTCTTTATTATTGTTACCAACAAATAATAAAGGCGTAAAAAATTGTTTTTTATTAATAAAAAACAATTAATAACAATAATATTACTAATATTAAAGTTATGAATTAATATAAATACTATTTATATTAATTAAAGAGTTATTAAGAGAGTAATAATAGAGAAATTATTATAATAAGAGAGAATAACCTACTTTTAACACTTAATATAATAATTTTGAAGTATTTTATGCCAAAAAATATAAATACAACTTTTTCAAATTGTATTTACAATAAAAATAAAGAAAATTACAAATTATTCTGGATTTTTACGTGGAAATGAGTTTTAGAGAGATTTTTAACAAAAACAATTAAATAAATGATTTAATCACGTCAAAATAGATGATTATAGCAAGGTGGTCTTTGGTCTTTAATAATATAATGCTTTTATATATAAAGAATAAAGAAAATTACCTTTTGATTTAATTGATTTAATGTTTTTGATGCGTCTGAGGGGAAAACAGAGTAAAAAGAGCTCTATTTATAGTAAATACCTCCCTCCTAGAGTCCAACAGGCTTCTAGTAGACGTGTACTGATCATATCCACTGGAATTGATCAATACTTTAAGGTTTGAGGGTGATTACATCATGATCAAACCATATTACATCATTATTGCACCATTATTTAGAGTTATCACTATAACTCTAAGTGTGATGACATCAGAGGCTTGGCAGAACCCCAAATTTCGTGGATTTTATTAGTTTTAATCATAAACTAATAGTATTCACCAATTATATCACTCTTAAGACTGTTAAACTTAATTTAAGGTTACAGTATGTGATCATAACAGCTCAATTTAAGCTCAAACTTTGATCCTCAATAACTTTTAAGGTTTTCACGCGACAGCAATTCAGAGAGTGAATTCTGATAGCCTGACATAACCTTATTATTCTGCCAAGAGCTTTTCATTACATCATCAAAACTCTAATTTTGATGCTTTTTCTTGTAACTCATCTTTTCTGTCGAAATTCAATATTTTAAACTTCAAACCTTGATTTCAGGGGGTTATACCCTGAATTTAATAATAAAAATTACGTCATTCTTCACAAATGAACTAGTAGAATCCAACTGTGTACTTTTTTTTAAGTTTGGAGCACTTTCACAACTGTGAGCCTTGAGGTATATTTTACATACCCAAATAGGCCACAATTATCTTAAAAAGAAATTTTGAATTATGCAAAACTCATAAGTCATGCATATATCCAAAATTCATCATTTTCAATTTCAGAAAAGATGAATAACTTTTTATTGAGTAAGTAAATCCATGGATTTAAGACCAGATTTGGATTCTACACAAAAATTCACCTAGGGTAGCTCCATAGAGTGAATAAGCTCAATTTAAGTATTTGAGGTGGTAAAATGGAAAATACTTCAATACCACATCATTAATACCACATAAAAGATCCGTGAAAATTTTTGTTTTTCTTGATTTTTAGCCAAAATAATGGGAAAGTGAGAAATCCCATGTTACATATACACTAAGAATAGTGTTATGCATGTTTTGAGCACTTAATATCATGGTATTCTTACATGGACTTTTGGTACACCCATAGTGGATATCTCACTTTAAGCTTAAATTACTATTTTGACGTAAAAAATAGGCAAGGGGGACAAAAGACATCAAAGAGAGCCAGGGTACCCAACTTCTGAGGCCTCAGAGGCGTGGATAGCTCCAGAGCATGGATCCATGGCTCATCTTAGCCTAATTGGTAAACTAAAACTCTTTGGGAACTTGGTTACCAAGTTACAACTACTGTAAAACATCAGAAAATAGCAAATAACCTGCTATTTTGACGTGCCAAGGAGGTAATGAGCTACTTACACTCCTGTAACCATGTCAATTACTAATGACTTTCCATGGATAAACCCCAAAAGAGTAATTAAAACCCTTTTGGGACCCATATTCATTGATTTACCTCATAGCAACCAGCAAAACACTGCTATTTGCAATTCTACGTAGAAATGAGGTAAAACCTTCAAAAATTCATTAAAAATACAATTCTTAATGAATCTTTCTGAAACTTTCAGGACTAAAGGAGAACTGTATTATCTATGGTACAACCAAAAGGAATTACAGTTTTACTAGTAAAATTAAAAGTTTTACTTACAGTCCATTTTTGGATATTCTACGTGAAACACTGAATCTTCAAAAATTCACAGTAATTACAACCTGTGATGAAATTGGCAATAACATTGATAACTTTGAGAAATCAATGATTATTTTAGAATAAAAGAAGATTTACAAGTGTTACTCCTTTTATTCTTAACCATATTGGGGTTGGTAGTCACGTAAAAGCATCAATTAAGTAATTATGATAATCTTACATGACAACAGATGATGCAATCAATAATCCAAAAAGGTTTATTGTTTTCTCACTCACTGGTTTTTCAGTTTGCTCCATGGCACGCCTCTGTGAGCTGTTATTGACTTAAAAGAAGCCTCTTCTTGCTGTTTTTTCCGTATCATCATCATCTTATCAATTTATTAAATCTTTATTACCAACAAGTAAGTATTAGTTCAACTATTCTTAAGTGTTTTAATTCTTTCAGAATCAATCAGAAAGACGTGAAATCATAGAATCCAACTATATATTGTTGTAATACTGCTATAAATCCTTTTGATCCCTTAAATCCACAATTCCACGTCAAATTTCTCTACTTTTATTATCAATAAGTTCTTTGGAGTATTAGTGAGTCTTTTATCTTTAATTCTTAAAGTTTTTCTCTAGTAATAGTTTTCTTCAAGAATTATCTTTATAATTATTCTTGTAAAAGATAATTATATATTAAAATAATTTTATTATTTTAATAAAAGAAGTTTTTATTATTAAATTCTTCTTGTAATTGATTCTTGTAGACAATTACTGCTCACTGTTATAATCACTAGTAGTGTATAACACGTGAAAGAAATAATTTTATAATTATTTAATTGTGGTTATAATAATATTTATTATTATATTTCATAAGAACAGACATAGTGCTGTTGATTAATAGTAATATTATCATCAGTTTCATAGTCACATCTTACATTTGGGGGCCTGGCCGTGATTTTATCCATAGACTTGGCTTTAATCATATTCTAGACTTCATTTTTGTGTTCTAAAAAACCACCATACCTACCACATCTTACATTTGGGGGCCTGGCCGTGTTTTTTGAACCTTGTACCCTTAATTAATATATTTTTAAGCTCCAAAATATATTAATTTAATTAATTTTTTTCTTTCAATTTGGAGTTAAAATATTTTTATTTTTGAAATTGTTTTAAAATCTTTTTCATTGAGGAATTTGGTTTAATTTTATATTGTTTTTACACGTGGCTTTTTCACATCCAAAAACTTATAAAATTATTCTTTGAGTTACTCTGAATTAATTTTCATTCAAAATCTTAAATTTTAATTTTTTTCTTTAAAAAGAATAATTTTTTAATATTAAAAAATATAAAACTTATAAAAATCTTTAAAAAATATTTTAAAAAGTATAAAAAATAATTTTTTCTCTTTTATAATTTCTTTTAGTGTCTTTAATCAAATACTGTGCAGCTGGCAACAGACTCAGTAAAAGATATATCACTAGTCCAGAATCTTCAGAAGCAGAATCTGAAGACAGTATTGAGGTGCAGATTGCTAAAAGAGGCACCTTATTCAACTCAGAAAAAGCTAAATTACCACCAAAAGGTGTGTATTTTATCTTATATTTTCACCTTTTATCTTTAAATTGACGTGAAAATGGTGCATACCAGAAATGGAAGCAACTATTCAGTCCAACCAGATGGATGTGGACAAGGAAGAGGCAAGACCAAATCCAGAAGTGCCAAATCTTCCACAAGAAAGGCACATCTGGAGGATGCCAGAGTTGCCCCCCATTCCCCAAGGTCTGTACCAACAGATTTTGACGTGAATTCTGAGCCTGAACTAATTTATGATAATATTTCCAGGGCTGAACCATTTTCAAGTGGCAGCAATAGAAATATATCAGAGCCAGTACAAAAATTGGTTCAGAGCAGCCAAAGAAGAGGAGTGGGAAATCTGCCCAAGCCTTTGGCAGGGGGCCATGAACTCCTACTTACACATCAAGAGCTTTCTGGGTCAGGAGAAGACCATAGAACTCTTAGGAGGTTGGAGCCCCCTGTCTTGCAAAGACAAGGTCAAAAAGATAAAGAATTGGTTGAAGAACCAGAGTCTTTTATCCATAGACCAGAAGAAAGAATTGGAAATGACTCCAACTTTGGAGACAGAGGCACCAGTGGCATCTACCAGCTCCAAACCAGCTCCAGAAGCATCCAAGGACAAGCCCAAAGGACCTCAAAAGAAACAGAGAGGTCCCAAGAACCATCAAGGCAAGGGCAAAAGCAAAGCCAATTGGCACAGACCTTACCCACAAGGGTACAGGATCCCCAGATTGGAGCCTTCAGCCGTGGACAGTGTCTTCAATATGGCCAGAACTCTTATGGAATTCACAGCCAAAGAGCAGGAAAGGATGAACAGGACTTTTCCACGCAAATAAATGATGTACATAGAAGTATTAGTGTAGAAATTGGCAAACTTGAGTCAAAGTTAAAGCAAATTACATTAGACATCAATGATTTAAAGAAAAATGACAAGCAACATTCTGATTGGCATAAATTGACAACTGTCACCCTTGAGTCAATTAGCAATGCTTGTGAAAGAATTGAGAACCAATGTCAAAATAATGACACAGAGGATCTTTCCATCTTTAAAGTAAATGATAGACTTAAAACTCTTGAAGACCATGTCTTACAAATAGTTAAGAACACCAATCAATTTGCTATACATTTAGCAAAAAGTGACAGTGAAAGGCAGAAATTGAAGAATGAAATAATTGCAAGTGTGGAGCAAATTCATAAGAATCATGAACCACATATGCCAAGACATTCTACACCTTTGACTGAAGAAAAACTTTCTGTTAAAGAAAGTTTGACTCCATTCTTAGGAGAAAATGCCTACTCTGCAAGAGATATTCCCAAAATAGAAGAATGGCCAACATTCTCTGGTGAAGGAGAATATAACCATATTGAATTCATCAGAACTATTGATATGTTGCAAGAATACTTTAATATACCTGATGAAATCATAGTGGGAAAATTACACTGTTTGTTTACCAAGACTGCAAAGAAATGGTATTACAAGATGAGAATAGATCATGGAAGACATGACTGGTCTTGGTGGAAATCTGAAGTGATTACCAAATGGGCCAATAATTCTTGGAGGTTTAAAATGGAGAATGCTTTTGAAAGTGCCATTTTTAACTCAGAAAAAGACAAACCACTTACTTGGTTCTTCAAACAAAAAGACAGATTATCTGCTTTACACCCAGATATGTCTGACACTATGATTAATATGAAAATATTAAGAAAGTGTGGAGGAGAACTGGAACATGCTATTAAAAGCAGATGTGTGGAACCCTGTTCAACAGAGGACTACATTAATGCTATGGAAGATATCATTACCAGAACAAGAATTGGTAAAACTTGGGTTAGAAACCCAATAGAGTCCAAAATAGTCTCAAAGATTCCTAGAGAGGAAAGAAGACCAGAAAGACCTGTCTTGAAGTGTCATAAATGTGGAAGTACTTCACATTTAGCCAACACTTGCCCTAAGAAGACAAAGATCAATGAAGTTCAAATCATTGAAGACATTCAGTGTACTGAAGAGAAAGAAGAGTCTGATCAAGATTCTGCAGTCTCTGAAGATACACCAGTAGAGGACTATCCCATTGAAAACATTTCAGCTTTCTTTGAGGTCACAGAAGTCCATACCCACTTGCCACAGTACAGTGAGGATTGCTACAACCTGATCAATATCCAAGATGCCAGAATGTGTAAAACAAAACCTGCTAGAGGAAAGGGTTACACTGCTGGAGCATCCTGTATCACATCAGTTCTAATGGGTGATATTGAAGCCAAAGTAAATCTGGATACAGGGGCATTTTGCACTTGTATTGGCAAGGATTATCTCCAAATTATACTTCCTGAATGGAAAAACCATCTATTACCAATAGAAGGTGTACAGTTCAGTAGTGCCAGTAACAATATGTACCCCTTGGGCATATTGGATACTAATATTGTATTCCCACATCCAGCAGGAAGTGTAAGAATGAAAACTGAGATTGTAGTAATGGATAATTGTACATCTCAGCATATCATTCTTGGAAATGATTACTTGAATATTTATGGTATTGATATAAATAACCATAAAGACAGATATTTCACAATTGGAGATAACAAAAGGCAAAAATTTGCTTTCTCCAATATGCCAAAACAGATATCTGTAGTATCTTCTGTCAAAGATACTTACAAAGATGTATTTGTGTCTAAACAACTTGTTGAAGCACAAATTAATCCATCATTGTCACCAAAGATGAGGAATGAACTTATTGATGTATTATATACATACAATAATGCATTTGCATCTGATAATGAACCATTAGGCGCTATAAGGGGACATGAAATTGATATTACTCTTAATATTGATAGACCATATCCCCCAGTACTTAGAAGACCAGCTTATCCAGCCAGTCCCAGAGCTAGAGAAGCCTTGGAAAAACATATCCAAGAGTTGATCCAACTTGGTGTGCTAAGGAAAGTAGGCCATAATGAGGAAGTTGAAGTGACAACACCTGTTATTATTGCATGGCATAATGATAAGTCAAGAATGGTTGGAGATTTTAGAGCTTTGAATACCTACACAGTTCCAGATAGGTATCCAATCCCTAGGATCCAAGAAACCTTGACTCAATTGTCTAAAGCCAAGTATATAACATCAATGGATGCATTAAAAGGCTTCCATCAAAATGTCTTGACGCCTAAAGCTAGGAAATTACTTAGAATTATCACTCACTGTGGTATTTATGAGTATCTTAGAATGCCATTTGGCATTAAAAATGCTCCATCTCATTATCAAAGAATGATGAATACCATCTTCCCCACAGAATTGTCTGAAGGATGGCTTATCATTTATATTGATGATATTATTATATTTTCTGACTCATGGTCTTTGCACCTTGAAAGACTTGCAAGAGTACTTCATAAAGTTGCAGAAGTGAACATGAAAATTTCACTTAAGAAATGCAATTTTGGTTTTGAAGAACTCAAAGCATTAGGACATGTTGTTTCTGGTTTGAGCTTGGGTATTGACAAGAATAAAGTAGCAGCAGTGTTACTTAAGCCAATACCCCAGAATAAAAAGAAATGATGTCTTTTCTTGGATTTGCTAGTTACTATAGGCAACACTTGAAAGATTTTGCAATTCTAGCCAAGTCACTTTATAGAATCTGTGATCAACAGACTGTATTTGAAATGACACAGGAAAGAATTAAAGCTTATGAGAAGATAAAGAAAGCCCTTACAGAAGCACCTTTACTCCTCATGCCTGACTGGAATATTCCTTTTAAATTGTACATTGATGCATGTGGGGATGGATTAGGGGCAGCCCTACACCAAGTCCAAATTATTGATGACAAACCTACAGAAGGACCAGTTTGTTATATCTCAAGACAAATCAAACCAACAGAAGCCAGATATGGTGCAAGCCAAATGGAGTGCTTATGTTTGGTATGGGCACTTGAGAAATTACACTATTACCTTGATGGCAGTGTTTTTGAAGTGATAACTGACTGTAATGCCGTGAAATCACTTCTTAACATGAAAACTCCCAACAGACATATGTTGAGATGGCAAATAGCCATTCAAGAATATAGAGGAAACATGACTATAGTTCATAAAGCAGGAAACATTCACAAAAATGCTGATGGGCTTAGTAGATGGGCTTTAGCCAACACTCCTGATAACCCAGCTTATGTACCTTTGGAAGCTGAACCACAGATTCCAATTGAAGGGATTAACATAACTGATATTGGGACTGAATTCTTTGAAGAGGTCAGAGAGTCTTATAAACAAGACAAGAATTGCCATATCTTGACTTCTTTATTGGATAAAGACTGCAAAGACACATCTTTGGTTAATACACTAGATGAAGTTTGGAAAAATTCCTATTCTGAAGGAAGATTTCACTTGTTTGATGGGATTATTTACCATAGAACAAAACATTCTTGTGTGATGACATTGTGTAGTAGATTGCTCATCAATACCATTCTTCATGAATGCCATGATAGCATTTACTCTGGACACCTATCAGAAGACAGAACACTTGAAAAGGTGAAGAACTGTGCATGGTGGCCATCTTGGAGAAAAGAAACCATTGAATATTGCCATACCTGTGATAGATGCCAAAAATCAAACAGGAGTACAGGCAAGAAATTTGGATTAATGATCCATATTCAAGAACCAAAATCCCCTTGGGAAGTTGTTCACATGGATTGGGTCACAGCACTTCCTCCAAGTGGTGACAAAAGTTATAATGCTTGTTTAGTCATTGTAGACAGATATAGCAAAACTCCCATATTCTTACCATGTCATAAAGATGACACTGCTATGGATACAGCTCTTCTTTTATGGAGTAGAGTTATTTCTCATACAGGGTTATTTAAGAATATCATAAGTGACAGAGACCCCAAGTTCACATCTGCACTTTGGACCAATCTTCATAGATTGTTTGGGACTAAGTTATCATTCTCTACAGCATATCACCCTCAAACAGATGGGCTAGCAGAGAGGATGATTCAAACTTTAGAAGACATGATCAGGAGATTTTGTGCTTATGGATTAGAATTTAAAGACTCAGATGGCTTTACCCATGACTGGTGCACTCTGATACCTGCATTAGAATTGGCATACAAGACATCAGTCCATTCTTCCACAGGACAAACTCCTGCTATGTTAGAAAAAGGATGGAATCCAAGACTCCCAGCAGACACACTGAGGAAAGACTTGATTGACATTCATCCTACAGCTTCCAGCTTCAAATTAATGCTTGATAAAGTAAAACACCATGCAAAACAAAGTATGGATGATGCTTTTGATTATGCAAAACAGAAGTGGGACAAGAGTCATAAAGTACCAGACTTCAAAGTAGGGGACTTAGTTCTAGTTTCAACCTTGAATTTTAATAATATCAAAGGCCCAAAGAAACTTAAAGATTCTTATGTAGGACCTTTTGTTATTGTTGCCTTACATGGAACCAATGCAGTTCAAGTGGAATTGAGTGGTGAATTGGAAAATAAACACCCCACATTTCCAGTCAGCCTGATAAAACCTTATCAACCAGCTGACAAAGAATTGTTTCCTTTAAGGAACCCAACTCCTTTAACTGTGCCCCCTGTGGAACAGAATGAAGACAGAAAGATAAAGAAAGTCATTAAAGAAAGGAGACTTAGGGGTAAAAATCAAAGAGAATATCTTGTCAGATATAGAAATCCAGTACATGAAGATGAATGGATGGCAGAATCAGAAATACCTGACTCAGATAAACTCTTAAGAAGATTTAGACATGAAAGAAGGCCACAAGCCTGAATATGTCTATAAATGTGCTTTAAATTACTTGATCTGAGTAATGTGAAGAGGTTGGACAGTGGACATTAACCCCCTTTTGGGGCCTTATTCTTTTTATCACTAATAAAATTGTAGTACAATTTTATTTTTTGGTGGGAGGGAATGTGAGCCTTGAGGTATATTTTACATACCCAAATAGGCCACAATTATCTTAAAAAGAAATTTTGAATTATGCAAAACTCATAAGTCATGCATATATCCAAAATTCATCATTTTCAATTTCAGAAAAGATGAATAACTTTTTATTGAGTAAGTAAATCCATGGATTTAAGACCAGATTTGGATTCTACACAAAAATTCACCTAGGGTAGCTCCATAGAGTGAATAAGCTCAATTTAAGTATTTGAGGTGGTAAAATGGAAAATACTTCAATACCACATCATTAATACCACATAAAAGATCCGTGAAAATTTTTGTTTTTCTTGATTTTTAGCCAAAATAATGGGAAAGTGAGAAATCCCATGTTACATATACACTAAGAATAGTGTTATGCATGTTTTGAGCACTTAATATCATGGTATTCTTACATGGACTTTTGGTACACCCATAGTGGATATCTCACTTTAAGCTTAAATTACTATTTTGACGTAAAAAATAGGCAAGGGGGACAAAAGACATCAAAGAGAGCCAGGGTACCCAACTTCTGAGGCCTCAGAGGCGTGGATAGCTCCAGAGCATGGATCCATGGCTCATCTTAGCCTAATTGGTAAACTAAAACTCTTTGGGAACTTGGTTACCAAGTTACAACTACTGTAAAACATCAGAAAATAGCAAATAACCTGCTATTTTGACGTGCCAAGGAGGTAATGAGCTACTTACACTCCTGTAACCATGTCAATTACTAATGACTTTCCATGGATAAACCCCAAAAGAGTAATTAAAACCCTTTTGGGACCCATATTCATTGATTTACCTCATAGCAACCAGCAAAACACTGCTATTTGCAATTCTACGTAGAAATGAGGTAAAACCTTCAAAAATTCATTAAAAATACAATTCTTAATGAATCTTTCTGAAACTTTCAGGACTAAAGGAGAACTGTATTATCTATGGTACAACCAAAAGGAATTACAGTTTTACTAGTAAAATTAAAAGTTTTACTTACAGTCCATTTTTGGATATTCTACGTGAAACACTGAATCTTCAAAAATTCACAGTAATTACAACCTGTGATGAAATTGGCAATAACATTGATAACTTTGAGAAATCAATGATTATTTTAGAATAAAAGAAGATTTACAAGTGTTACTCCTTTTATTCTTAACCATATTGGGGTTGGTAGTCACGTAAAAGCATCAATTAAGTAATTATGATAATCTTACATGACAACAGATGATGCAATCAATAATCCAAAAAGGTTTATTGTTTTCTCACTCACTGGTTTTTCAGTTTGCTCCATGGCACGCCTCTGTGAGCTGTTATTGACTTAAAAGAAGCCTCTTCTTGCTGTTTTTTCCGTATCATCATCATCTTATCAATTTATTAAATCTTTATTACCAACAAGTAAGTATTAGTTCAACTATTCTTAAGTGTTTTAATTCTTTCAGAATCAATCAGAAAGACGTGAAATCATAGAATCCAACTATATATTGTTGTAATACTGTTATAAATCCTTTTGATCCCTTAAATCCACAATTCCACGTCAAATTTCTCTACTTTTATTATCAATAAGTTCTTTGGAGTATTAGTGAGTCTTTTATCTTTAATTCTTAAAGTTTTTCTCTAGTGATAGTTTTCTTCAACAATTATCTTTATAATTATTCTTGTAAAAGATAATTATATATTAAAATAATTTTATTATTTTAATAAAAGAAGTTTTTATTATTAAATTCTTCTTGTAATTGATTCTTGTAGACAATTACTGCTCACTGTTATAATCACTAGTAGTGTATAACACGTGAAAGAAATAATTTTATAATTATTTAATTGTGGTTATAATAATATTTATTATTATATTTCATAAGAACAGACATAGTGCTGTTGATTAATAGTAATATTATCATCAGTTTCATAGTCACATCTTACAACAACAAAGTGGTCAACAGCTCTGTTGATTTTTATCAATATTTCATCATAGGTTTTAACCTTGTTTATAACTTGTAAAATAAAGTTCATATCTGTGTTCTTACAGTAATTACGTGGTAACTTTATTTTTGGTTCATCATTCTATCATGTATATTTTAGAAGATATTAGCTATGATCACTGAATATATGCGTTGACCAAAAAAGTGCATATATTCAGGATAATTCCTTAAGTATTGATTTTGGGAATTAGCTTATTAATTGTTTTATATGTGGATTTTTGTGGGGAATCCACTGGTACAATTTATTTCACATGTTGTTTCATTAGTTTCTGAGATAAATAAGTTTTTATGGTTTTTATAAGGTATTATACCTTATAATTCCTTAAATATTGACTTTACAGATATGCCATAAAAATGGTATATGTGTATTTTTCCATGGGGAATCCAATGGTATACTTTATTTCACATGTTCATTCATTGGTTTTTAAGTTAAACCAATTTTAATACCAATTTATGGTATTTTTTGTATATTTGGGTAATTATTTTTAGTGTATAATTATATTAAAGGTATAATTATTATTAATCTTTTTTGTGACCTTATTGGGTATGTGGTCATATCTCAAAGGCTCACATTCCCTACCACCAAAAAAGATTGTACCACAATCTGATATATGTGATTAGGGTATCATCCACTGTCCTACCTCTTCAATAGACTTTGTTAGTCTTGAAGCTCAATAATGCTTAACTTTTTATTTTTCAGGTTTTCTTTCATGTCTGAACCTTCTTAGTAATTTATCAGCATTTGTTATATCTTTCTCAAGTAGCCATTCATCTTCTTGAGTTGAATTTCTATACCTCACAAGGTATTCCCTTTCTTTTTTGTTTCTTGTCCTTCTTTCTTTAAGGACTTTTACTATTTTCTTTTCCTCTCCTTCCTCCAAGGGGGGAATTTCAAGTGGGGGTTTATTTCTTAGTGGAAATAACTCCTTGTCACTTGAACTGTAAGGTTTTATCAGACTTACAGGGAAAGTTGGGTGTTTGTTCATTAGTTCACCTGTGAGTTCTAGTTGCACAGCATTGGGTCCATGAAGTGCTTTTATCATAAATGGTCCTGCAAAGGAATCTTTCAATTTCTTTGTGCCTTTTATGTTATTGAAATTAAGGGTTGATACTAAAACCAAGTCCCCTATTTTGAAGTCAGGTGGCTTATGACTTTTATCCCATCTTTCTTTTGCATATTTAAAAGAATCTTGCATGCATCTGTTTGCATGGTGTCTTGCTTTGTCAAGCATTATCTTGAAACTGCTTGCTGTTGGATGTATATCCACTAACTCCTTTTTGAGGGTATCATAAGGAAGTCTTGGATTCCAACCTTTCTCTAGCATTGCTGGTGTTTTGCCAGTAGAAGAATGGATTGATGTCTTATATGCCAGTTCAAGTGCTGGTATTAGTGTACACCAATCATGGGTAAAACCATCAGAATCTTTGAATTCTAGCCCATAAGCACAGAATCTTCTGATCATATCCTCTAGGGTTTGTATCATTCTTTCTGCTAGACCATCAGTTTGAGGATGATAAGCTGTTGAGAATGATAACTTTGTCCCAAACAAGTTATGGAGGTTTGTCCATAATGCTGAAGTGAACTTTGGGTCTCTGTCACTTATAATATTTTGGAATAAGCCTGTGTGGCTAATGACTTTATTCCATATCATTATGGCTGTATCCATAGCTGTGTCATCTTTATGACATGGTAAGAACATGGGAGTTTTACTGTACCTGTCAACTAACACTAGACATGCATTATAACTCCTGTCTCCTCCTGGAGGTAAGGCTGTTACCCAATCCATATGAACTATTTCCCATGGGGATTTTGGTTCTTGGATTTGGATCATCATTCCAAATTTCTTTCCTGTGGCTCTGTTGGCTTTTTGACATCTGTCACAGGTTTGGCAGTACTCTGCAACATCTTTCTTCCAATTTGGCCACCAAGAGCAGGTTTTCACCCTCTCTAGTGTCCTATCTTCTGAGAGATGTCCAGATGCAACACTATCATGACACTCATGTAAAATAGTGTTTATTAGTGTTCTGTCTGTTAAGGCCATAACACATGTGTGTTTTGTTCTATGGTAAAGGATTCCATCAAGGAGGTGGAATCTTCCTTCATCATATGCTTTTTTCCATATTTCATCTAGTTTTGATGAAAGTGATGGATCTTTGCAGTCTTTCATTAGAAGTTGGCTTAAGATATGGCAATTTTTGTCTGTCTTATAGCTTTCTTTAACTTGGTTAAAGAATTCTGTGCCAATGTCTGTAACACATATTCCTTCTATATGGTGCTCTTCTTGTGGTACCCATGCTGGATTGTCAGGGGTATTTCCTAGAGCCCATCTGCTAAGACCATCTGCATTTTTATGAATCTTTCCAGATTTATGAACAATAGTCATATTTCCTCTATATTCTTGGATAGCAATCTGCCATCTCAGCATATGTCTATTTGGAGTCTTCATATTTAATAGTGATTTCACAGCATTACAGTCTGTGATTACATCAAATACTGTGCCATCCAAATAATAGTGCAGTTTTTCTAAAGCCCATACTAGGCATAAGCATTCCATTTGGCTTGCTCCATACCTTGCTTCTGTTGGCTTTATCTGCCTTGAAATGAAACAAATTGGTCCTTCCACTGGTTTATCATTGATAATTTGTGTTTGGTGAAGTGCAGCACCTAGTCCTTCTCCACAAGCATCAATGTACAGTTTGAAGGGTAGTTTCCAATCTGGCATTAGAAGAAATGGGGCATTTGTTAAGGAATTTTTCAATTCTTCATATGCCTTGACTCTTTCTTCTGTCATCTCATAGACTGTTTGTTGGTCACATAGCTTATACAAGGATTTAGCAATCTTTGCAAAGTCCTTTATATGCTGTCTATAGTAACCAGCAAATCCTAGAAATGATTGCATTTCTTTTTTGGTTTGAGGCATTGGCTTAAGTAGTACTGCTGCTACTTTATTTTTGTCTATGCCTAGACTAAGGCCAGATACTACATGTCCTAGGGCTTTTAATTCACTATATGCAAAATGACATTTTTTCAATGAAATTTTCATATTTACTTGGACTATTTTCTGTAGTACCCTTTCTAGTCTTGTCAGGTGATTTTCCCAAGTTTCTGAGCAAACTATGATATCATCAATGTAGATTATTAACCATCCTTCTGATAATTCTTCAGGAAATATGGTATTCATCATTCTTTGATAATGGGAAGGTGCATTTTTTATCCCAAATGGCATTCTTAAGTATTCAAAAATTCCACAATGGACTATTATTCTTAGTAGTTTCTTGGCATTGTCTGTTAAGACATTTTGATGAAAACCCTTAAGAGCATCCATAGCTGTAATGAACTTAGCTTGTGACAATTGGGTCAATGTCTCATGGATTCTGGGTATTGGATATCTGTCTGGAATGGTATAGGTATTCAGGGCTCTGAAGTCTCCTACCATCCTTGATTTTCCATTATGCCAAGTTATAATGACAGGTGTAGTAACTTCTACTTGCTCATTATGTCCAACCTTTCTTAATACTCCAAGGTCCATTAATTCTTTAATGTGCACCTCTAAGGCTTCTCTAGCTCTTGGACTGGCTGGATAAGCAGGTCTTCTTAATAAAGGTGGGTAAGGTTCTTCTACATTAAGAATTATATCCACCTCATGTCCAATTATGGCACCTAGTGGCTCTTTGTCAGTTGCAAAGGCATTTTTATACTTAAATAAGAGGTCAATCAATTTTTCTTTCATTTTTTCTGTTAATTCTTGATTGAATTCTGCCTCTTTGAGTTGTTCAGATATGAAAAGTTCTTTTTCTGGAATTTTTTCCTCATTCTTAATAACTGTCATTTGTTTTTTGTTATTTAAGAATCCAAACTTTTGTCTTTTATTATCTCCTATGGTAAAATATCTATCCTTTTTGTTGGAGATATCTATACCATAGATTGATAAGTAGTCATTTCCAAGTATGAAATGATTACTAGTACAGTTGTCCATTACTACAAACTCTACTTTAATTCTGACACATTGTGAGGGATGAGGAAAAATTAGTGTTAAATCAATTATTCCAAGGGGCTTCATGCTTTCACTTGCACTACTAAATTTGACACCTTGTATTGGCATAAGTTTTTCTTGCCAGTCTGGGACAATGGTTTTTAAATAACTTTTGCCAACACAGGTGCAATATGCTCCTGTATCCAGGTTAACCTTTCCTTCTTGGTTATCAACCATAACAATACTAATACTTGATTTCCCAGCTGTATATCCCATTCCTCTTGCAGGTTTTGTTCTATACATTTTGGCATCTTGTATGTTTGTCAGATTTGTGTCAGATGTTCCAACTTGTGGTAAGTTTGAGTTAACATCCAGTACTTCATAAATTATATCAATATTATTAATTTGTGCATTAATTATATTGATTTCATCACTTTCAGAGCTCTCTGACTCTTCTGTCTCTTTTTCAGAGTCAGATTCCTCTTCTTTGTCATTGTGGTTTTCTGTTTCCACAATTTCATTGATCTTTGCTTTTTTAAGGCAATTATTGGCTAAGTGTCCAATACCTCCACATTTATGGCATTTTCTTTGCTCATTATTGTTGGATGTATTGGGTTTAAAGGATTCTTTTGATTTATCTTTCTTGATAAATGGTTTATTTGGGCTTTTAATGTCCAATTTTTTCCAAGTCCTGCCAATTTTTGTTCTTGTCACTATATCTTCTAGTGCATTTATATACTCTTCTGTGGAGCATGGTTCTATACACCTGCTTCTTAGGGCATGTTCTAGTTCCCCTCCACATTTTTTAAGTATTTTCATATGCACCATCTTCTGTGACATTTCTGGGTACAGTGCATTAAGCCTTTCAACTTGTTTTAAGAACCAAGTTAAAGGTTTATCTTTCTCTGGGTCAAAGAAAGAGTTTTCAAATGCATTTTCTATCTTATACCTCCAGGCATCATTTGCCCACTTGGTGATTATTTCTTGTTTCCACCAAGACCAGGTATTTTTACCATTTGTCTGTCTTATGCCATAATACCATCTTTTTGCAGATTTCTCAAATAATGAATGTAATCTTGCAGTGATTAATTCATCTGGTATGGCATAGTCTTCTTGTAAAATGTCAATTGTTTTAATAAATGACATGTGGTCATATTCACCTTCTCCTGTGAATGTTGGCCATTCTTTTAATTGAGGTGCTTCCTTCATTAAGACTTGGTTATTGTCTTGGTGACTCAAGTCTGTTATGAAAGGATTTGACAATTCCTCTTTTGTTTTAACAGGGCTTCTTATATGAGAAAATGGTGTTGATAACTTTGGCATATTTAAGTTAGCCTCATTAATTTTATCCATTTTTTCTGTAATAAGCCTTATTTCACTTTGAATATCATCTTTCAGATGCATTCTTGCTTCATCACTTTTTTCCACATGGTCCAAAAGTAATTTTTGGTGTGATGAAGTCTTTTCTTCAAATTTTTCTACAGAAATACTTAATTTATTTAATTTTTCTGTAAGATTGTCAATACTCACATCATAATTGATTGTCAAAGTCTTATCTTTGATATCTTTTATGTATTTATACAATTCTTGTTGTCCTTGTATTAATTTTTGAGTATTGTCAATTAAATTCTTTGGTTTATTATTTTCAACAATAAACTTAATGTTGTCAATTTCTTTCTTGTTTTGCACAACAATTTTTGTTAAAGAAGATAAATTGTTATTTATTTCTTGTAGTGATAATAAACTGTCTTTAATTTCTTTTAGAGGTAATATACTATTTTTAATTTCTGTTAAAGTATTTACAACATCTTTGGACAAGGTTATTTCTTTGGGAAATGAGGTTGTCTCATTCTTTGTTCTTCCTTGTCCTTGAATTCCATCAAGGTTCTGGCCATGTTGAAAACATTGTCCATGGCATCCTTTTGGATTCTTGGGATTCTGTAGCTTGGGGAATATGGTTTCCTCCAATGCTTTTTCTTGTTCTTCTTCCCTTCTTGGGGAAGTGGGTTGGCTTGAGGCTTGCTGGTAGAAGCTACTGGGGCTTCTTCCTTGGTTGCCTCCCTCTTTTTGGCATGATAATCCTTGATTTTTTTGATTTGAGGTTTGGATGACAGTGGATTCCATCCATTGGAGTATTTCACTATCTCCTCCTCTTTGAGGAACTTTTTCAGGATGTGCCAGGAGTTCATCACTCCTTGGTGTATTTGAGGCAGCATTTCCCAGTCTTTGTCCTTGTATACTGTGTAATACTGCTTGTACTGGCTCATGTAGATGTCTATCTGAGCCCTCTGAATGTGATTTGTACCTGTTTGAGTTACTCATACTTAGTTCCAATTCAGGCTCAGATATCATGGGCATTTCTGGGACTTGCCTTTGGGATAAGGCACTTCCTTGTGTGGATTCTGTTCCACTGGGGATGTTGCCCTTTCTTTTCCCTTTTGAGGGATCAATTCTACTTCTGAGTCCAGCTCCATCTGATTGGATGGAGTATTGGGAACCTCTTCTGGTAGTCATAATTAAAGAATAAGAAAAAATAAAAGTATTTTAGAATAAAATTCTTTTATGGCAATTTAAAAAGAGGTGCTCACCTTCAGAGTCTTGAATGGTGGGCCCTGGAAAGTCTAATTTCTTAGCTTTCTTTCTTTTGGTGATAACTGGTGTAGGAGAACTTTGACAAGTTTCTTCCACCAATCTTTCAACAGTAGTTTGGTTGTCTTCTGTTGGGTTATCTTCAAACACTAAAAAAGACAAATAAATATAAGTCTTTTTATAATAAGTGTTATTTTTGGCAAGATATGGCAATTTTCCACGTAAAAATTGCTTTTATATCTTAAAAAAATGAAATAAATGAATAAAAATGAATAAAAATAACTTTTTTTATTGGTTTTTAATATTTTTTTGATATTTTTTATGTATATTTTTATTTTTAAAGAATAAAATAAAGAATGAATATGATTCTTATAAAATTAAATTATAATAAAAATTATTTTTAATTTATAAATTATCTTTTTTAATCACTAGAGTCACTCAAAGAAAGTTCTTGCAAGTCTAAGGATGTGAAAAACCACGTGTAAGACAGTACAATTGCTTTCCAAATGCCTCAATAGCTTTTAAAATCAATAAAATATAAAATTATTATATAATTTTATGATTATAAATATAATTTATTATGGATAAACCCAAATAGAATCTTTTTTAAAGGTCTTTTAAGTAAATATCACGGCCAGGCCCCCAAATGTAAGGTTTGACTATGAAACAATAAGTAAAAATTACTAATTTATTACTTATTGTACTCTGAATGTCCTTATAAATTGAATAAATAAGATTAAAAATATAATAATAATAAATAATTATTATTATTATGGCGTAAAATAATTATATTATTAAATAAATATAATAATATAATTTATATTATGAAAATATAATATAATAAATAAATATATTAATATAAAATAATTAATATATTGAAAAGCTCTTTATTATTGTTACCAACAAATAATAAAGGCGTAAAAAATTGTTTTTTATTAATAAAAAACAATTAATAACAATAATATTACTAATATTAAAGTTATGAATTAATATAAATACTATTTATATTAATTAAAGAGTTATTAAGAGAGTAATAATAGAGAAATTATTATAATAAGAGAGAATAACCTACTTTTAACACTTAATATAATAATTTTGAAGTATTTTACGCCAAAAAATATAAATACAACTTTTTCAAATTGTATTTACAATAAAAATAAAGAAAATTACAAATTATTCTGGATTTTTACGTGGAAATGAGTTTTAGAGAGATTTTTAACAAAAACAATTAAATAAATGATTTAATCACGTCAAAATAGATGATTATAGCAAGGTGGTCTTTGGTCTTTAATAATATAATGCTTTTATATATAAAGAATAAAGAAAATTACCTTTTGATTTAATTGATTTAATGTTTTTGATGCGTCTGAGGGGAAAACAGAGTAAAAAGAGCTCTATTTATAGTAAATACCTCCCTCCTAGAGTCCAACAGGCTTCTAGTAGACGTGTACTGATCATATCCACTGGAATTGATCAATACTTTAAGGTTTGAGGGTGATTACATCATGATCAAACCATATTACATCATTATTGCACCATTATTTAGAGTTATCACTATAACTCTAAGTGTGATGACATCAGAGGCTTGGCAGAACCCCAAATTTCGTGGATTTTATTAGTTTTAATCATAAACTAATAGTATTCACCAATTTTATCACTCTTAAGACTGTTAAGCTTAATTTAAGGTTACAGTATGTGATCATAACAGCTCAATTTAAGCTCAAACTTTGATCCTCAATAACTTTTAAGGTTTTCACGCTACAGCAATTCAGAGAGTGAATTCTGATAGCCTGACATAACCTTATTATGCTGCCAAGAGCTTTTCATTACATCATCAAAACTCTAATTTTGATGATTTTTCTTGTAACTCATCTTTTCTGTCGAAATTCAATATTTTAAACTTCAAACCTTGATTTCAGGGGGTTATACCCTGAATTTAATAATAAAAATTACATCATTCTTCACGAATGAACTAGTAGAATCCAACTGTGTACTTTTTTTTAAGTTTGGAGCACTTTCACAACAAAGTGGTCAACAGCTCTGTTGATTTTTATCAATATTTCATCATAGGTTTTAACCTTGTTTATAACTTGTAAAATAAAGTTCATATCTGTGTTCTTACAGTAATTACGTGGTAACTTTATTTTTGGTTCATCATTCTATCATGTATATTTTAGAAGATATTAGCTATGATCACTGAATATATGCGTTGACCAAAAAAGTGCATATATTCAGGATAATTCCTTAAGTATTGATTTTGGGAATTAGCTTATTAATTGTTTTATATGTGGATTTTTGTGGGGAATCCACTGGTACAATTTATTTTACATGTTGTCTCATTAGTTTCTGAGATAAATAAGTTTTTATGGTTTTTATAAGGTATTATACCTTATAATTCCTTAAATATTGACTTTACAGATATGCCATAAAAATGGTATATGTGTATTTTTCCATGGGGAATCCAATGGTATAATTTATTTCACATGTTCATTCATTGGTTTTTAAGTTAAACCAATTTTAATACCAATTTATGGTATTTTTTGTATATTTGGGTAATTATTTTTAGTGTATAATTATTTTAATTAATTTTAATATAATTATATTAAAGGTATAATTATTATTAATCTTTTTTGTGACCTTATTGGGTATGTGGTCATATCTCAAAGGCTCACACCAATTATGGCATCATTGAACCCTGGTTTAGACCAAAAAGGGCTGGTTTAAGCCATTTTTAGCCATTTTAGACCCTTAAATCAGCCATTACTATAGCAATACCAGGCCTAGAGCCTTCAAAACACGTCAGAATGTGTGTCAGAGGCGTATAAACCAGTTAAAACTGTTTTTAATATGATTTTTTTATCTTAAGGGTAGTTTTACCCTCTTGGCAACAGCTAAAACTACCCCAGTTGGTATCAAAACCTCATCATCAATTGAGTCCACAGACCCTGTGACTCAATTCCAGGCCAAAAGTGATGAACTTTTGCGTGAATTTTGACATCCCACGCCTGTCAGCAAGGACTTTGGGGGTCTAGCTCCCCCTTAGAGCTGGAGTTCCTTTTCCCCCCCAAATTTAATCTTTCCAATTTATTTTTCCTTTAATTCCTCATCATGTATTATACTTATAATTTACATATGTAATTCAATTCAATTGTATAGTACAATACAGTAATAATTGACACCTCATATGTAAATCAAAGTTCACTTATGTAATACACGCGCACATTTTGACATTTCAATTGAATTCAATTGAAAATACTTCAATTCCTCATAACTTCTAAACTAAACACAACACCTCAATTTTAACACAAAATTTGATGGTTAACACCACATGTGGTGTGAATTAAATTGAGGTTTTGAGGATTTTCAATTTTTGTATTGAAAATACTAAAAACTTAATTTAAGCTTATTTAGAGTTGAGTTACAAGAATTTCACTCAGAGGTGACCCCACCTGATTTTTTATGAGGAATCCAATGGTGAAATAATTTTTATGTATTTATTTATTGGATAAAAATTTATAATAATTTTTATTTAACTTTTTTCCAAATTTATTTATTTTCTCACAGTTTTGTTAAAATTTCATTTTTACCTAATTTTTTCAAGTATAAATGTAATTTTATACTTATAAAATTTAATGTATTTTTATTTTTAAAATGTAATTAATTTTCTTTTTAATATAATTTTATATTTATATTTTGATTTTTATTTTAATAATATAAATAAATTTCTTTTATTTATATTAATATGTTATTTTTTATATTTGTGGTCTTTTGGGTATATGAAATTACCTCTAAGGCTCACAAACATTATTGAATTATATTTTGATGTATATAGTAAGCTCAAACTAATGTTAAAGCCAATCTTTTTAATAGATCTTGTTTATTTTCTGAAGATCAAATATTCCTGACATGGTATATGTATTTTTTCAACCTGAAAGGTCTAAAATACTATCATTTTGATAATTCACCTCCCAGATATTTAGAATGATAAATCCCCTTCAAGTGTGCTTTTCTAAGCCAAGAAATTAAATTTACTGTTTCCTTTCTTTTTGAGGAAGAAAGAATATATTTGAAATTACAAATTTGAGGATTTATATAGCTTAAAATAACCAGTGTTCTCCAGAAAAGATACTACTCAAATTCTTAATCCACCCAAAACATAATTGGAAGAAAATCTTTGATCTGGGTAGTTCTATTGGACATTTTGGATTATTCTACAAGGTAGAAGTTTTGTTCAGAATTTAGTAGTAAGATATAGCTATATATTTATCTTTCTTTTAAATCTCAAGTCTATTCCTATGTTTTAATGGAAAATTAATTCATAAACTATAAGTTCTTCCCAAATTTATGCAATATTTTGAAAATTTACAAAATACGAAAATTATCTTTATTAGAAGGTTATTTTGTCCCATTTTTCTGAATATGAAAGAGTTGAAGCAGAAAATGCAGCTTCTGAGTTTATATAATTTTTTCATACTCAATTTTGTTTCCACAAGTACAAGAGGCTAATTTTTCTCTGGGAGTAATTTTTCATGTTTGGGTTTTTCAGTAAATTCCAACACAATGAAAACCAACTTCATGGTAAAGTTTTATGACTATTTTTTGTGCTTTTTGATGTAGAGGAAAAATCCCAAAAGTCATTTAAGCCAATTTTTAAACCCAGTCTTTGTTTCTCGTCAAAGTAAAAATCATTATTTAATTTTAATCACTATACTTCCAAGTCTCAGATTTTTGGATAACATTAATTCAAATCCTGTTTCAAGTGGTTGATATTTCAGTTTGTGAGAAAGTAATATTTCCATAAATCTATTTATGTAGGAGTGTGCTACCTGATGCCAATTGTTTATATCTATAAGCTTACTCATCAGATATTAACCAGCTATCTGAGCCAAAGAGACTTAGAGTTTACCTGAAAACTTACTTATTTTATGTTGAATAAACTGCTCAGTGCTCCAAATATTTGTTCATTTTTGAAAAATTTCGCTCCTTAATACATGATGATCTAAAAACATGGCTGCAAAAGACCTTTTTGTGGTAGCTTGAGGTTCCTTTGGAGCTCTGGAGGAAACCTATGCTAAGATCCATTCAAGTTTTTCTCAAACCTTTGTACAAACCACTCTCACTGGCTGGGTTGTACTCAAGCTTGAAACAAATTGAACATGAGAATATTTCATAATTTAGTATTCTTAAACATACCTTGACCAAAATATAGCTATTAGTATGTATGGGTTTATTAGTTCAAATGATTGATACATAAAATGGATTGATTTATTTTGGAGAAAGATTCTCTATTGCCATATTAATGATTGTGAAAATAGTAATATATTCGGCCTTTGAATCTTTCTCAATTTTTGTTAATTATTTTTCCATTTCAGCATAATATGATGAGTAGATTTTAAATTTGATGTATGTTTATCAAAAGGTATTTATACAATCAAAATTTGGGTGTTTTCATATATTTACCAACTGCTCATTATTAATGTCTTCTTATTCATCCATAATTCTTATTACCAGCTTGTTCTTTCTGTCATATTAATTTTGATTTTTTCCTGTATTTTTATCTGATATTTTGGGAAATGTTTTTCATATTTTAAAAGTATTGTTCCAATCAAATTTATTTTTGTTGAAACTGTTTTCCTTGATTTTTTTGAATTTCAATCTTCCTATTTGATTTTATTTTCACTTTTGATTTGTGGTTTGAATTTCTTTGTTTATTTTACTTTCCTTTGGTTTTTAATTTTCATTTATGTTTTGAGTTTTACATTTTTTTACATTGAATTTCTAGTATTTCCTTTTCTGTTGTGGTTAATTATTGTATTTTTTTCATCTTTCCATTTTTATTTTTCAGTTTCCATTTTTTTCTCATCTATTATTTTTGTCATCTTTGTTTCTTTCTATTTCTTTGATCTTTTACCCTTTTGATTATTTGTGATTTTTCATATTTTTTTCAATTTTTTCAATTCTTTTCCATTTTTATGTATTCTAATTATTTCTCCATATCTTTAGCTTCAAATAGGTGTTTCTACACTGATTTGGAGCATTAAGACCCTCAAAAAACAAATTAAAAAGATATATAAAAAATATATAAATAAAAAATGCATAAGAATAAAATAATAATAAAATAAAAATAAAATAAAAATAAAATAAAAATAAAATAAAAATAAAATAAAAATAAAATAAAAATAAAATAAAAATAAAATAAAAATAAAATAAAAATAAAATAAAAATAAAATAAAAATAAAATAAAATAAAATAAAAAAAAAATAAAAATAAAATAAAAATAAAATAAAAATAAAATAAAGATAAAATAAAGATAAAATAAAATAAAAATCAAATAAAAATAAAATGAAAATAAAATACAACTAAGATAAAAATAAAATAAATGTAAAATAAATATAAACTAAATATATTATAAATATGAAATAAATATGAAATAAGAAAAGATTCTTTTATGTGAATTTTCATTCTAAATTTTTTATTTGAAATATCCATAAAAACAATTTTTAGGGATAAATCAAAAAATTCTATATTAAATATTAGTTCCTTTTCATTTCCTTGTTGGAATTTCATTGGATGAATAGTAGAAAATAATTTTATTGAAAGATGCGTTTTTGAATAATGCAAAACTTCAAAAAATTCTTCCTCAGTAAATCTCAAATTGAAAGACCAAAATCTTAGTTTCTTCGAGTGTTTTGAGTGATTCAAAGAATTCATTAATTTTGATAAGAGTAACAATTCTTTCATCAGAAGTTGGAAGGTTAAAGAAGCACAATATAAGACTTCATTCCCCAATTTGAGTCCAAAATCACTCAAGGGCCAATTACAATCAGAACTACCCTGTTTTGCAAAGACTAAGTTTTGCAAAATTTATCTTCTGATACATTGAAATTAATTCCAAAGAACATTGACTCATATAATCAAACTTCAATTACCAAAACCAATCCAAATATTTTTGATTTTTATTTTTCAAATATCTTCAACTTTTCATTAATTTTCAATTTATTAAAAATTCAAAAAAAAAAAAATAAAGTTTCAAGCAAAATGATTCATTTGATTTTAGATTTAGGATTTAACAAAAAATGGTGATAATTTTTGAATCAATATAAGGAGTTAAGACAGAAATAGCTTAAGTTAATAATACCCAAAATACTTCCATTAGTAGTTATTGAGAGGCACAAATATCTTGACATTTAAATGATTTTCTTTTCAAGGCCTTTGATTCATTACTTCCATACAATAAATCCTTATTAAATCAAAAAATTTAAATTAATGAGTATCCAAAAAATCATTTTTACAAAATTATACCTTTATGGTTATTTAAAGGTCCTTTATCTTTGAGAGAATGTCAATATATAATAACAATTAAGTTCTAAAATTAAAAGAATATTTCAATTCTTTAAAACTCCCTTTGAAATGAATATCATTTCCTATTGACTAGTTTGAAATATTACAAATAAATGTTTTTAAACAAAAAAAATAACTTTTAAGAAGTAAACGATTTGAAAAAAAGGGAATAAAAAATTTATAATTTTATATTAATTTGCTGATATAAGATTTTTGAAATAATGATTTCAAAAAAAAACATCATCATCATTTACATCGTATTTTTATATATATATATTTGAATTATTCAATAAAAACCCTTCTTTTTTGAAAAAAGAATCAAATTATGAAATTATATAATAAAGAAAACTCTTTTTTTAATGAAAAATGTAATCAAAAGAGAAAAGGAACATTATTCAAATTGGTTCTTGTTATGATTATTATTATTATTTCCAAGAATTTTCTTTTTGTAAAATTAATTAATTGATTAAATTTAAATTTAATTTAATTTCAAAATTTAAAGATTATAATAAAATTACTTATGATTATTATTCTTATTATTTAATCACTTAATTAATTAAAATAAAACATTTTAAAAGAAAAAGAATTGAATTTTTATTGAAATTTTTTATTTATTCAGTTTTTTTTATCATTTTAGTTTTTTTTAACTATTTTGAAAGAGAAATTATGATTTTTTATTAATCTAATGTTCTTTATTTTTTTTGTGATTTTTTTTTTCTTAACAATTTTTTTCTTAACAATTAATACAAAAAACTGTTTTTTATCAATTTGATAGTTAAAAGTAAAAAATCAATTTATGATCTAATTATGATGAGAATTTAAACAATAAGGGGTGTCAAAGTTACCAAATCCTGCCTTAAAATAATTCGGGATTTGGAACCCAAATCCCAACACTAATTCCTGGGTCTTTTATGTGTAAATTACATGGCATTTTAATTGAGTCCCCTGGTATTTTGACCAAATCCCATGCATCTGGGATTTCAGTTTGAAACCTAACCCAAATGAGTATTCACAATTCATAACTGTACAACATATTCTTCTACACTCCATTTTGGACAATCTGACTAAACAGCTTACAGTCCATTTATACTTCTTCATCCATATAATAATGCCTCGAACCAAAGCAAGACAAATCAAGACAGATATGAAGATCACCTCTGGCCTTCCACATCCCTCAGGCCACTTAATACGTACAGATTTTTTAACCATAATTAATTGGCTTTAAGTCAAATACAAGTTTGAGTCATGTTTTTGTACTAGTGGCTCAACATCTATTGGAAGACCTCCCTCATCAAAGCAGCATGGATTACAGCTTATGGCCATTGAGGTCAACAAAAAATCATGAAATCGCCTAAACCTTAGCTTAAGCAGCATCCGAGATCATGATTCAAAACAAATCATGCCTCTGCTTGGACATTCAAACGCAGCATATAAGAACTTTTCCTCCATTTCAATTTACAAGAAATCAGCCAATGCCTCATGGTTAAAACTGCCATCAATCAATACTCTACCCCACCCTTATGTAATCATTTATAAAACACAAAAGCCATATCTACCTGTCTGCATTTATGAAATCACCCCTTTTGATGTTTCCTCAGGCCACTCTCAAATAGTAAAAGACCTTATCATTACATTGATGTCCTTATCTCAAAATCGCCAAGAAATCAAAACAAATAAACAGCTCCTAGGTGGCATTATGAAAGGTATTGGCTTTTGTCCTGGATCTGATGCTGGCAAATTCACAGGTGTGTGAGTTTTTTAACTTATAGTTTGAAGAATTACTAATTATTATCAAACCTTTTAGTTGTTTACTCCAGAAAGGCTGGTTTATCTCCTCATCAAATTGCATTGGATAATACACAATGGAACAAACTACAAAAGTATGATGAATTCATTTACTCCAGGATCTCTCATTTTTCACAATTAGCCGCGCAAGAAAATCAGTCATTAATGGAGGCAGCCAAATTACCAAAATTCAGTCAGCTCACATGGACTTCTGCCAATCCAAAGGAAGAATTCAAATCTTTTTCCAATGTCATTGTCACTCAAGATGGATTTTTCAATAAACCCCACCAAGATTTGAATTATCTCAATGCCTGGACTTATGGTATTTTTACTTTTGTATCCAACAAAGATTTTCATCCCCTTCCAACTGTCTTCACTCCCTCTGGACATGGCTTGCACTTCCCCTAATTGAAAATGGAGATTAATTTTTCAAAAAAACTGGGCATCATGGAAATTCTTTGGAAGACATCAACAATGGTTCATCATACAACAAATCCACCTTCAGAAATTATCAATCATGAAGAAATAACTCATTTTGGATGTTCTTTTCAAATAAACTATAAATTATTTAATGTAGGTGAGAAATTCTTGAAATGCCACCCACTGCAATTAATTCAAGAGTCAATGGGTACTGTGAAAGAAATATGCAGGACCAAAAAAGAACTAAAAAAAATTAATTGTAAATAGTTTTATTTTTTGAATAACATCTCCACTCAGTTGTATGCCATTAAATTATGTACATAAATCCATGGTCCTGAAGAAATTTAGAAATGACTATTTTTCCATGCCAAAGTGATATGTTTAATTTTTTCACGCATATTTACCACATCTTCCCCAATGCCGTTGTTGGCCAGATTTTCTGCATGTGGTGGATCATCATCTTTATATAAATCAAACCATTCATCACCAATTTGTGCTAACATATTATGTAAAATCTTTCACGGCACAACCCAGCTAGTAAAATGATCAATTTCATGATTATCCCTCATTTGATTTTGCATTTCCCTTAGAGAAAACCACCGCCCCTTCAAAATTCCAATTGCATGCTTGATTCTGACCCATGATTTTGCTAGACATTAATTGAAAGAATGGTTGTCTTCATTCTGCACTACAACTCCCTTATATGCTGGAACAACCCAAGGAGAGCTTGCATATGCCAAATCCGCAAGTAAGTACTGATCCTTTTCATAAAGCTCTTGAGGTGTTTGTGCTATTTTCATATGTTGATAGACATTTGAATCATGAAGTGACCCAGCACAACCAACATGTAGAGCAGTGAACTGTTTGTTTATATTGAAAACCAATTGTATTGACATAGAATACCTTGATTGTAAACAATCAGTAAAAATGAAATAAAGAATAAAAATTCAACAGCTTACCTATTTTTGAGATCAAAATAGGCTTCACCATCATTGGGGGGAAGTGTTGATAATGGTATGAGACTCCCATCAATAAACCCAATGCACCAAGAGAAGCCTTCTGCCTGCATTACTTTAGACACCTCTCTTTGTTGTTCTGTTTTTGGCCACACAATCACTTTGTGCTTCAACTTCATTAATATCTGGATCACTCTTTGAGTGTAAAACACAATGGCCCCATGGCTAATTCCAAATAACATTCCAATCCTTCCAAAAGTGGCCCCATTGCAATTTGATCCTAGCCTTGATAGTGCCACAGCCAATTGGATGTCAGGATTGTATTGTTTTTTTTGTGATGAGTTTTGAAAGGTTTTATCATCTTTAATTTGTGAAACCAATTTTTCAAATGATTCATGTGTGGTCCTACATAGTTTTCAAAAACTTTCAGATGATAATTTTGTAAATAATTCATTGTATACAGGTAATGTGATGGATATCTTCTACAAGGATTGATGTATCTTTGTGAGGTTATCAAATCTAATAATATTATATCTTTCTGGATATCTGAGTCACTATCAGAGTTGAGTGCATTGATGAGCTGTAGTGAGTTTAACATCTGAATTAAAGATAGCCTTTTCAATGCTTTGGACATGGTAAATGAAGAAAAGGCCTGTATTAAATTTTATTTAGAATCAAATACTTTATTAAATGATGAGTGTATTCAGATTTTATCCAATTTAACCTGCACTTACTGAGTTGTGTGTATTAGAAATGTTCCTTTATGGGAAGCTAAAGGTGGTATTTTAGTATTTAAAAATGGGATTTGGTACCAAAAAACCTGGGTTTTTGTACCCTAAAATACCACACCTCTTGAGGTGTGGGGTTTATGAAATCCCAAAAAATTAATGTGGGATTTTGGCAAAAAAAAAACTCAGGATTTTGAGTGTGGGATTTGGTAGCTTTGACACCCCCTATTAAGTAAATATGAATTAATGAAATTAAAATAGTAATTTCAAGAAGGTTTTTTCCTAATAATTCCTAATTTTTCTTCAGAGAATAACTTGAATATATTTAGAAAGAAAAACTCTATATTTTAAGAATTCTTTAATATTCACTGAATGATATTTATAAAGTAATTGTTTATTGTTTTTTTAGTTAGCACTGGTATGCAATTCAATTTCACTTCAGTTCAAAAATTAATCAAATTCCAATATTTATTAAAAAAGAAGTATTTCTTGATCTATTTAAGTATGAAATTAGGAAAATCTGATTATTATTAACTTAACTAAGTTTTTCTCTCTGATTCACGTGATCTTTTTTTTCAATTTAATTAAGATTTCTAAATTAATAATTTCAAATTTATCCCTTATGTTCTTTTATTCTTGAATTAAAATAAAATATTAATTTTGACCTTTTTTTTTCAAAATTAAATATTTTTGATTTTTCTTTTTCAAATATCTTTAACTTTTCATTAATTTTCAATTTATTAAAAATTCAAAAAAAAAAAAAATAAAGTTTCAAGCAAAATGATTCATTTGATTTTAGATTTAGGATTTAACAAAAAATGGTGATAATTTTTGAATCAATATAAGGAGTTAAGACAGAAATAGCATAAGTTAATAATACCCAAAATACTTCCATTAGTAGTTATTGAGAGGCACAAATATCTTGACATTTAAATGATTTTCTTTTCAAGGCCTTTGATTCATTACTTCCATACAATAAACCCTTATTAAATCAAAAAATTTAAATTAATGAGTATCCAAAAAATCATTTTTACAAAATTATACCTTTATGGTTATTTAAAGGTCCTTTATCTTTGAGAGAATTTCAATATATAATAACAATTAAGTGATAAAATTAAAAGAATATTTCAATTCTTTAAAACTCCCTTTGAAATGAATATCATTTCCTATTGACTAGTTTGAAATATTACAGATAAATGTTTTTAAACAAAAAAATCACTTTTAAGAAGTAAATGATTTGACAAAAAGGGAATAAAAAATTTATAATTTTATATTAAATTACTGATATAAGATTTTTGAAATAATGATTTGAAAAAAAAACATCATCATCATTTACATCGTATTTTTATATATATATATTTGAATTATTCAATAAAAACCCTTCTTTTTTGAAAAAAGAATCAAATTATGAAATTATATAATAAAGAAAACTCTTTTTTTAATGAAAAATGTAATCAAAAGAGAAAAGGAACATTATTCAAATTGGTTCTTGTTATGATTATCATTATTATTTCCAAGAATTTTCTTTTTGTAAAATTAATTAATTGATTAAATTTAAATTTAATTTAATTTCAAAATTGAAAGATTATAATAAAATTACTTATGATTATTATTCTTATTATTTAATCACTTAATTAATTAAAATAAAACATTTTAAAAGAAAAAGAATTGAACTTTCATTGAAATTTTTTATTTATTCAGTTTTTTTTTAACTATTTTGAAAGAAAAATTATGATTTTTTATTAATCTAATGTTCTTTATTTTTTTTGTGATTTTTTTTCTTAGCAATTTTTTTCTTAAGAATTAATACAAAAGACTGTTTTTTATCAATTTGATAGTTAAAAGAAAAAAAATCAATTTATGTTCTAATTATGATGAGAATTTAAACAATAAGGGGTGTCAAAGTTACCAAATCCTGCCTTAAAATAATTTGGGATTTGGAACCCAAATCCCAACACTAATTCCTGGGTCTTTTATGTGTAAATTACATGGCATTTTAATTGAGTCCCCTGGTATTTTGACCAAATCCCATGCATCTGGGATTTCAGTTTGAAACCTAACCCAAATGAGTATTCACAATTCATAACTGTACAACATATTCTTCTACACTCCATTTTGGACAATCTGACTAAACAGCTTACAGTCCATTTATACTTCTTCATCCATATAATAATGCCTTGAACCAAAGCAAGACAAATCAAGACAGATATGAAGATCACATCTGGCCACTTAATACGTACAGATTGTTTAACCATAATTAATTGGCTTTCAGTCAAATACAAGTTTGAGTCATGTTTTTGTACTAGTGGCTCATCATCTATTGGAAGACCTCCCTCATCAAAGCAGCATGGATTACAGCTTATGGCCATTGAGGTCAACAAAAAATCATGAAATTGCCTGAACCTTAGCTCAAGCAGCATCCAAGATTGATGGCAAACATATAAAAAGAAGTATATGGCAGCAAAAAAATTTGAAAATCTAACTGGGGCTGGAATAACGCAAAAAGATGAGAGGAAAGAAATCAAATAAATGAGTGAAAATCTTGAAAGTATGTTTCCTTGCTATGATGAAGTGGATGTGCTCTTTGGCCACAAGCCCAATGTCACTCCCATTGCAAGCTATGATTAGCAAGAAAAAGACAGCTTAAATGGTGATGAGGATGATGATGTTTTGCTTGATAAGGTAAGTTATTGTCTCTTCCTTGTTTTACCTGCAATAATTAAACCTCATTTCCTTTTTAAAAGAGAATAATGATTTGGAATCACCTCTCAATCTGGTTCCTTTGCTTCATAATGAAGATGACTTGGTTCAAGCAGAAAACCTTCAAGATGAATCAGTAAGTATGCTTAAGCCTGATACTTATTAAATCCATTGTTTATTATTTCTCCTTTGACAAGAAAAGTAAATCCATAACACATTCAACACAAAAGCGTAATCAAGCATTGATGCCCAACTTGAGTGACAAGAGTGGTTCTAGGAAAAGGCCAACGGATATGTTTGCACAGACATATGCAAATTTGCTTGAATCATGGCAAAAGGGTATGTTTTGGATTTATGGTTACTATGATCAATTCTACTGACAAAATGCATGATTTGGAGCTTGTGAAACCAGTGGAAATTCTTGTTTGGAGTGGGACAGGGAGAGGTGGAATGAAGAGAAAGGGGGCAACATGGAAAAGCAATGGTTTGAAGAATTCAAGATGCAAAAGCAAATGGAGTTTGAGGAGAATCAACACACAAAGAAATATGAACTTGAAAAAGGAAAGTGGAGTTGTGAATTGGAATTTAAGGAAAAGCAATTCCAGATAGATCTCACTGTAGTGGCATTGTCATCAAGCAGGCCAATCGCGGAGTAGGAACGCATTCTGACATTAATCAATAAAAAAATAACATATTACGTATACATCATGTGATCATTTTATATGTGGTGATTTGCTAAATAAAACTGATGTTTATGCGTAATTATTGATCTTATGTCATCAAATCTAACTGTAATTTATTACAAAATTGAAAATTTAAGGTTTATGCATAATTGGGGCACCAACTTGCAACTCATCTTATGTCGTGAAATTTAATTGCAATTTATTACAAAATTGAAAATTTGGGCAAGTTTTGCATCAAGATTTTATGCCAAGTCTGTTCCAATTGAAATTGAAGGCTCCTTCTGTATTTCCTTCCTTTTAGATTTTTTGCCAAATATTTATGGCCACTTCTTTTCCTTTTTTTTGGAATTGTATTTTATGTCATTTTTTTATTGTTTTAATTTTTTCTTGTTTTTGTATATGTTTCTTATTTTTAATTTTTAATTGTTAATTTCTAGTTTTGATTTTTTATTTTTTATTTTATATTTTTTATCTGGAATTTTTCAACTTTTAATTTTGAATTTTTATTTTTCATTTTCACCCCTCACTCTTCAATTCTTTTTTTTTTAGATTATTCAAAAAAAACTCACTTTTTTTTAATTCAGGTAAGTAATTTTTTTCTTCACAACTCTATTTTTTTAAACCAATTCTAATAATTTTTTTAAAGGTAATTTTATTGATTTATTTTAAAGCTTTCATCCACCTCCAATATACCTCCAACATCCCCCACCCATCACCTTCCACCTCCAACACCCCCCCACCCATCACCTTCCACCTCCAAAAACACCCCAGTCACCCTGGAACCTCCCAAAAAGGCTCCTGGGAGGTTCCAGGGTTTAATCCTCTTAAAATGTGCCGAATTGATTTGGAAGCTTTTTTTATTTTTTGATTTTAATGGCCTTCAGAGGCCATTAACATCATTTATTTATTTATTTTTTGATTCATCCTGTACTAATGTTGAATTGTTTCTTTAAATAATAATAATATTTATTATCATTATTTTATTTTGTTTAAATGATGGTTATTACTGATTGTTTTTTTTGGTTTTTTTTTTAAATAATCATACATTACTGAACTTTGTTTCTTTTAAATCATCATCATAAATTACTGATTATTATTTTTTTTAATAATAATAATCTGCTGATAATATTGTTTTTAATCATGAATCTTCTGATGATTCTTTTTTTTAATCATAATGATCTTTATGTTTTTTTTCTTTTTTTTAATTCTCATCATGAATCACTTATGATTTTTTTATTTTAGTTTTTTTTTAATCATAATGAATCACTGATGCTTTTTCTTTTTCCTTTTTTGTTTTTTTAATCATAATGATCTTTATGATTATTTTTTTTGTTTTTTTAATCATCATCATTACTGAACTCCTTCTTTTTTCTTATTTTTTTTAATAATCATCATTGAGCACTGATTTTTTTTTTTAAATCATAATCATCTTGATGATTTTTTTTCTTTTTTTTGATCATTATGATTACTGACCTCTTCTTTTGGTTTTTTTAATCATCATCATGAATCACTGATGATTATTTTCTATTTTTTTATTTTTTTTAAATCATAATCATGTTTAATTTATGATTTTTTCCCCTTTTTTTTGATGATTATCATTACTGACCTATCATTCTTTTTTTCTTTTATTTTTTTTGATCTTTTTATTTATTTGTTAATATAGGGGTGGATTATTTATAAGGGTTTATTGTGCAATGTCATTCCATTTAAGCCCCCTTCCATCTTCTTTGAAATTCAAAAAAACTCCTCCTCCCTCTCACTCTTCAAATAATTCTGATAATGTCATTGTTAGGACTAAACAAGACTCAGAAAATCATCAGAATGATTTGAATGATGTTGAAAGTACTATTCCTCCTCTTGATGTCATGGTTAGGACTAAACCAAATATAGAACATAATGAGGATAATAATACAAAATCAAATGACAAAAGAAAACTCACCCAAAGCCAAAGACAACACATCCATGGCTCAAAACAAATCATGTCTCACCTTGGCCATTCAAACACAGAATATAAGAACTTTTCCACCATGTCAATTGACAAGAAATCGGCCAATGTGTCATGGTTAAAACTTCCATCACTCAACACTCCACCCCATCCTCCTTTACTCATTGATAAAACCAAAAAGCCCTTTTTACCTGTCATCATATATGAAATAACCCCTTTTGATAGTTCTTCTGGCCACTCTCAAATGCTCCAAAACCTCATCATGACATTAATGTCCTTATCTCAAAATTGACAAGAAATCAAAACCAATAAGCAACTCCTAGGTGGCATTATGAAAGGTATTGGGTTTCATCCTGGTTCAGATTCTGGCAAATCTGCAGGTGTGTGATATTTTTTGCTTGTTATTTTAATAATTAATCAGTAATTTCAATATTATTAGGTTTTTACTCCAGAAGACCTGGTTTGACTCCTTATCAAATTTAATTGGATAAAATGCAATGGACCAAACATCAACGATATGAGTAATTCATTGACTCAAGACTATCACATTCTTCAAAAGTAGCTGCAAATGAAAAGCAGTCATTAATGGAAGCAGCCAAATTACCAAACTTCAGTCAGCTCAAATGGACTTCTGCCAATAAAAAGGAAGAATTAAAGTCTTTTACAAATGTCATTGTAACTCAAGATGGATTTTTCAATAAGCCACACCAAGATTTAAACAATCTCAATTCCTGGACTTATAGTATATTTTCTTTTGTATCAAAAAAAGATTTCCATCCCCTTCCAACTGTCTTCACCCCCTCTGGACATGTCTTGCACTTCCCCAAATTGAAAATGGAGATCAATTTTTCAAAAAAACCTTGCATCATGGAGATTCTTTGGAAGACATCAACAATTGTTCATCATACAACCTAACCTTCTCCAGAAACTATCAATCAGGAAGAAATAGATCATTTTAGATTTTCTTTTTGACTCAACAATAAATTATTCAATGTAGGTGACAAATTCTTGAAAATGACCCCCACTGAAATTCATTCAAAAGTCAATGGGTACTTTGAAAGAAATATGCATGACCAAAAAAGAACCAAAAAATATTAATTTTAAATAGTTTTATTTTACCAATAACATCTCCACTATGTGGTATGCCATTAAATTAAGTACATAAATCAATGGTCCTGATGAAATTCACAATTGACTATCTTTCCATGGCAAAGTAATTGGTTTGAGTTTTTCACACATATTTACCACATCTTCCCCAATGTCATTATTGGACAGATTTTCTGCATGTGGTCTATCATCATCTTCATTTAAATCAAACCATTAATCACCAATTTGTGCTAACATATTATGTAAAATTGTGCAAGAAACAACCCAACTAACAAAATATTCAATTTCATGATTATCCCTCATTTTATTTTGCATTTCCCTTAGAGAAAACCACCTCCCCTTCAAAATTACAATGGCATTCTTGATTCTGACCCATGATTTTGCTAGACATTAATTGAAAGAACGGCTGGCTTCATTCTGTGCCACCACTCTCTTATATGCTGGAACAACCCAAGGAGAGCTTGCATATGCTGAATTGGCAAGTAAGTAATGATCCATTTCATAAGAATCTTGAGGTGTTTGTGCTATTTTCATATGTTAATAGACATTTGAATCATGAAGTGACCCAGTACAACCAACATGTAGAGAAGTGAACTGTTTGTTTATATTGAAAACCAATTGTATTGACATAGAATAGGTTGATTGTAAACAATCAGTAAACATGAAATAAAGAATAAAAATTCAACAGCTTACCTATTTTTGAGATCAAAATAGGCTTCACCATCATTGGGGGGAAGTTGTGAGCCTTAGAGGTAATTTCATATACCCGAAAGACCACAAATACAGAATTAACATATAAATATAAATGAAATAAATTTATTTATATTATTAAAATAAAAATCAAAATATAAATATAAAATTATATTCAAAATAAAAAATTCAATTACAATTTCAAAATAAAATTACATTAAATTTTGGAATTATAAAACTAAATTTATACTTGAAAAAATTAAGTAAAAATGAAATTTTAACAAAATTGTAAATAAATAAATAAATTTGGAAAAAAGTTAAATAAAAATTATTATAACTTTTTATCCAATAAATAAACATATGAAAATTATTTCACCATTGGATTCCTCATAAAAAATCAGGTGGGGTCACCTCTGAGTGAAATTCTTGTAACTCAACTCTAAATAAGCTTAAATTAAGTTTTTAGTATTTTCAATACAAAAGTTGAAAATCCTCAAAACTTTAATTTAATTCACACCACATGTGGTGTTAACCATCAATTTTTGTGTTAAGATTGAGGTGTTGTGTTTAATTTAGAGATTATGAGGAATTGAAGTATTTTCAACTGAATTCAATTGAAATGTCAAAATGTGCGCATGTATTACATAAGTGAACTTTGATTTACATATGAGGTATCAATTATTACTGTATTGTACTGTACAATTTAACTGAATTACATATGTAAATTATAAGTATAATACATGATGAGGAATTAAAGGAAAAATAAATTGGAAACATTAAATTTGGGGGGAAAGGAACTCCAGCTCTAAGGGGGAGCTAGACCCCCAAAATCCTTGCTGACAGGTGTGTGGTGTCAAAATTCACACAAAAGTTCATCACTTTTGGCCTGGAATTGAGTTGCAGGGTCTGTGGACTCAATTGATGATGAGGTTTTGATACCAACTGGGGTAGTTTTAGCTGTTGCCAAGAGGGTAAAACTACCCTCAAGATAGAACAATCATAGTAGAAGCAGTTTTAACTGGTTTCTACGCCTCTTACACACATTCTGACGTGTTTTGAAGGCTCTAGACCAGGTATTGCTATAGTAATGGCTGATTTAAGGGTCTCAAATGGCTAAAAATGGCTCAAACCAGCCCCTTTTGGTCTAAACCAGGGTTCAATGATGCCATAATTGGCTTTTATGTTGTCAGACTGTTTTTCACGACTGAAAAGAGTAAATTTTACTTTTGGAGTAAGAAAATTGATGGCTATAAAAGAATGTCTTCTTTGCCCCACTTTTCTCTTCATGTTAGAATCTTTTCCTTTTATTATTAGTTTAAACATTGTTAAGCCAATAAATAAAATATTCCAACCACTACTTTTAAATCATTTTTAAGCTCTTAACCACGTGAAAATATTATTATAATCATTGTTTGTAACTCTTATGATCATTTTTTACCCCTGAACCACCCCAAAAGTGAATTAAAGCATCTTTCATCACTGTAAACTGTCACTTTGTTTCCAAATTCACTCTGGTCACTTTTGGGCATGTTTTCTCTTGAATATTCTTTTTAAAGACTTTGTTCTTCAATTAATTGCCTGCAGTTCTTTTCTCAATTAATTCCAATTGAAATTGCTCTTGAAGAAATTTCTTTTGTAGCCTTAAATATCTCTTGTAGAGTATTTTTGGATAAATTTTTATTGTTGGTAAAACAATAAATCTTTATAATATTATTGTTTTATACTAATAAAGTTATAAAAAAAATTGGCGTCTTTTCTCCTAAAAATAATATTTCTTACTATTTTTAATTGATTTTTACGTTATACAAATTTTGAGGACAGGAAAAGTACTTGATTTTTAATCAAAGTTTCATATCCACACCTTACATTTGGGGGCCCTGTCATGATATTTTACCTGTGACATATTTTTTTACCCTTTTTAAATCCTTTTTCTTATATTGAAAAATTTAAAAACATATAAAAAATACTTATAATTCAAAAAATCCATAAAAAAATATTTTTTTTCATATTATAAGTGAGGCTTATATTTTTATTTCTTTTTTGAAATAACCTTTTTTTACTTAATTAATTGGCTTTTTCATTAATTTTAATGTCTGACAACGTGGTAATACAAGAAAACATTGAAACAGCCTCAACAGTAACCAGCATTATTCCTGCCAGTATTGTTAATTCTGATCATAATAGTACTATTATTGTGACTCAGAATATTCAACCAGAGCCAATTTCTTCCGAATTAGTCAACTTGGAAATAAGTAATACTCTTCAGAAAGCCAAAGAATTGGCCAATAGTAGGTTTTTTGACGTAAAATTACTATTTTAAGCCTTTTTAACCATAATTATGCCTTCAACCAGGTCAGGAGCCAGCTATAACCCCTCAAGCAGCTCCCAGAAAGGTAATAGACGTGATTATGGCAGAGGCCAATCAGGTACAGAAGGAAAAGGGTCAGTTGATGACTTCCAAACAACTAAAATGGGTCATTCTGAAGCTGATATTACCATTTTACCTTCAATAAGAGCTGACACCGCCACAACAAGTGTGAACCTTTGAGATATGACCACATACCCAAAAAGGTCACAAGAAGTATTTAATATAATTATACATTAAAAATAAGTACCTTAAAACTACAAAAATACCATAAATTGGTAGAAAACTTGGTTTAACTTAAGCCATGGTGAAATACACATATACCATTTTTATGGCATATCTGTAAAGTCAATATTTAATAAGTTATAAGTAATAATACCTTATAAAAGACACAAATCCTTATTTATTTCAAAAACAAATGAAACAAAATGTAAAATAAATGGTACCATTGGATTCTCCATAAAAATCCACACATAAAACAATTAATAAGCTAAGCTTCAAAACCAATACTTAACGAATTAACCTGAATATATGCACTTTTTTGGTCAACGCATATATTCAAGGATTTTAACTAATATCTCTTGAATTATGCATGATAGAGTGATGAACCAAAGATAAAGTCATCACGAGATTACTGTAGGAATACATATATGAAGTTTATTTCACAAGTTCTAAACAAGGTTAAAACCTGTAAGGAATTATTGATTAAAATCAATAGAGCTGTTGACCACTTTGTTGTGAAAGTGGTCCAAACTTAAAAAAAATTAGACACTTGGATTCTACTAGTTCATTTGTGAAGAATGATGTTTTTTTTATTATAATATTCAAGGTATAACCCCTTGAAATCATAGTTTGAAGTTTAAAATATTAAATTTCGACAGAAAAGATGAGTTACAAGCAAAATCATTAAAAAGAGAGTTTTGATGATGTAATAAAATGCTCTTGGAAGCATAATTAGGTTATGCCAAGCTATCAGAATTCACTCTCTGAATTGCTTTAGCGTGTAAATCTTGAAAGTTATTAAGGATCAAAGCTTGAGCTTAATTTGATCAATTATGATCACTCACTGTAACCTTAAATTAAGTTTAACAGTCATATAAGTGATAAAATTGGTGAATACTATTAGTTTATGATTAAAACTAATAGAATCAACGAAAATTGGGGTTCTACCAATCCTTTGACGTCATCAGACTTAGAGTTATAGTGATAACTCTAAATAATGGTGTAATAATGATGTAATGAGGTTTGATCATGATGTAATCATCACCAAACCTTAAAATATTGATCAATTCCAGTGGATATTATCAGTACACGTCTACTAGAAGCCTGTTGGGCCCTAGGAGGGAGGTATTTACTATAAATAAAGCTCTTTCTGCTCTGTTTTCCCCTCAGACACATCAAAAACATTAAATAAATACAAACAAAAAGGTAATATCTTTAGGGTACCCTATCTTTATTCTTTATATATAAAACGTTTATATTATTAAAGACCAAAGTTCATCTTTTTATAATCATCAATTTTGACGTGATTAAATCATTCGTTTAACTGTTTTTGTTAAAAATCTCTCTAAAACTCATTTCCACGTAAAAAATCAAGAATATTTCTAATTTCTCTATTTTTTATTGTAAATACAATTTGTATAAGTTGTATTTACATTATTTGGCGTAAAATATCTCAAAATTATTATATTAAGTGTTAAAAGTAGGTTATTTTCTCTTATATTAATAATTTTCTCTATATTATTCTTTTAATAATTTTTTAATTAATATAAATAGTATTTATATTAATTTATAACTTTAATATTGGTAATATTATTGTTATTAGTTGTTTTTTATTGATAAAAAACAATTTTTTACGCCTTTATTATTTGCTTGCAACAATAATAAAGTGCTATTAAATATATTAATTATTTTATATTAATATATTTCTTTTATTATATTATATTTTATAATATAAATTATATTATCTTATTTTATTAATAATATAATTATTTTTACGCCATAATTATAATAATTCTTTATTATTATAATTATTTTTATCTTATTTATTTCATTCATCAGGACATTCATACTACAATAAGTAAAATATTTGTAATTTTTACTTATTGTTTCATAGTCAAACCTTACAACAAGCCTCTGTGGACATATACAAAGCCAGCCACAGTGCATACAACAATGCACTCCAGTTCAAGGAGTACCATATCATTGCAGACTTGTGGAAGAATTGCATGAATTCTTACCTGACAGTGAGAAAATTCCTGGGCCATCCCAATACTTGCAAATTGCTCAATGGATGGCATCCATTGATGGAGAAGAAAAACATGATGCTTTTGACACTAGAATGGAGGAAAAACAACCCTCCACCACCCAAACCAGTGCCAAAAACAGCCCCAGTGGCCAGCAGCAGCAATTCCAACGTGAAAAAGCAGCCACAACTTCAAACAAGGGCAAAGGGAAGGCACCAGCCCCAAAACCTTACAGCCAGGGCTACAGAATCCCAAAGATTCAACAGGATGCCATGGAAAATGTATTTCAGATGGCCAGAACCATGATGAAATTAAAAAATAAGGAGGAAGCCAGATTAAAATATCAAAAATAATTTCTGATACTTTCAATTGTATTCCAGAGTTGTATAAAGCTATTTCTTACATAAAAAGTCATCTTTCTGATGAAAATACATCAATTTGTGACAATCTTAAAACAAATAACTTAAGTCTGAGCCAAATAAATGATACACTTGAATGCTTTGAAAGAGTTTTAAGAACAATCAAAACTTCCAATAATTATAATTCTTTTGGCATTAAGATAAATGAACAATCTGCCATTATTAAAGAATTAACAGACAAATATTCTAAATTCAATATTGATGACATAATTGAAACAAGAATAAAACAAGCTATTGATACTATCAAAGAATATAATAAACAAGTCCTTGATGATATTTCAAAATCATTTGCAGAAGTAATGACAAATACAGTTGCCTTGAAGAAGCATTTTGATACCTCAAGAGAGGAAATATCAAAATTAACAATAAAGTTAAATGAAGTTATATCTGATAATACTAAACAAACAGAATTATGGAATGAGCTTACATATAGAGAAGATTATCATAAAAAGAATGTCATAGACTCTATACAAAGCTTACAACATGAGTTAACAAATTCACAAAGGTGTAATAACAGTAAAATGAATGATATTGAACAACTGCTAAACACTTTACCAAGAATGTCTACACCTCTGAATCAAAATGAAGATGCAAGAATTCCCAATCCGCAAGTATTGGATATTGAAAATTCACAGTTAAAAAATGAATTTTCTACTTCTTTTCATAACTTAGAACCATCAATGGGCCAAGCACTCTTGAAAGAAGTTCCAAAACTTAAAGAATGGCCTCACTTCAGTGGTGAAGGAGAGTATGACCATATGGAATTCATTAGAGGTATTGACATGATCAAAGAGGATTTTGAATTACCAGACAGATTGGTAACAGCCAGATTCAACACCTTGTTTACCAGATCAGCTCACAGATGGTACATAAAAATAAGACAAGCACATGGACACCAGAGTTGGACTTGGTGGAAAACCCAAATCATTAACAAATGGGCAAATGATTCTTGGAGGTTTAAAGATGAAACAGCCTTTGAATATGCCAAATTTAATGCTGATAAAGACAAAGCTTTACCATGGTTTTCCAACAAAAAGACAGACTAACAGCATTATATCCTGACATGTCAGAATTTATGATCCATAGAAAAATTCTGAGACAATGTGGAGGTGACTTAGAGCATGCTATCAAAAGCAGGACTACTGCACAATATTCAGCAGAGGATATTATCAGTATATTGGAAGAAGTAACCACTAGAACCAAAATTGGTTCTAGTAGGGTGGATCTCAAAACAAGGTTTAATACACCTTGGAAAGATTCTGTGGACAAAAACCCCAAAGAAAATTCTAATAATATGAAGTATAAATCTGCAGATACAGTCAGAAAGTGCCATATTTGCCAAAGCACCACCCATTTAGCCAATACATGTCCAAAGAAGGGGAAAATCAATGAAATTGATATTGAAAAGGAACCTGATGTTTAAAAAGATGACATAATTGAAGACAATTCAGATGATAAGTAATCAATATTTTCTGAATCTTCAAAAGATATAGAAAATATCAATGCAACTTTTGACATCATGGAATCTTATTCCCATTTGCCACAATTGAGCAATGGTCAACTTGATTTATCAAAAGTTCAAGATGCACAACTTATGAAAACAAAACCAAACAGGGGAAAAGGTTATACAGCTGTTAACTCCTGTATAACAGAAGTTGTGATTGACAACAAGCCCACCAAACTTTTGCTTGACCCAGGAGCCTTCTGCTCTTGTGTTGGAAAATCTTTTCTTAAGACTTGTGTACCAAATTTTGAAGACCAATTGTTACCAATTGATGGTATAAAATTCAACAGTTCAAGTAATCCAATGAAAGCATTAGGAATCTTTGAGACCAATTTCATATTCCCACACATAAATGGGAATTTAAGAATCACAGTTGAATTTGTTGTTATGGAAAATTGCTCTAGTACCCATTTGATATTGGGAAATGACTATTTAATCGTGTATGGGATATATTTGCATAATAACAAAGACAGATACTTTACTATTGGAGACAATAAGCGCCAAAAATTTGCCTTTTTGCCATTTAAAAGACAAATTATAGTAATTAAAGTATCACCAGTCAACTTAGAGTTAGAGAAACTCAAGTCTGAGCAGCTAAATGAGGCTGAAATAACCCTTCATCTCACTGATAAACAGGAAAATGAACTTTCTTCCCTTTTGTATGACCACAGAGGAGCATTTTCTTCAGACAAATAACCTCTAGGAGCAATTATTGGTCATGAAGTTGACATCATTCTTAACATTGAGAGACCTTATCCACCACTCTTAAGAATTCCTGCATATCCAGAAAGTCCAAAATCAAGAGAAGCTCTAGAAATTCATAGCAAAGAACTTCTGGACCTTGGTGTAATAGGAAAAGTAGGCCACAATGAAGAAGTAGAAATAACTACACCAGTCATAGTGGCATGGCATAATGGAAAATACAGAATGGTTGGGGACGTTGGAGCTCTGAACACTTACACTGTTCCAGACAGATACCCAATACCAAAAATCCAAATTGCCCTTACTCAAATATCTCAAGCAGTGTTTATAACCACTATGGATACCCTTAAAGGATTCCATCAAAATGTGGTGACACCAAGAGCAAGAAAATACTTGAGAATTATTGTTCATTGTGGAGTGTATGAATACTTGAGGATGCCCTTTGGTATCGAAAATGCACCTTCACACTTCCAAAGAATGATGAATGAAATCTTCCCTGAAGAACTCTCAGAGGGATGGTTAATCATTTACATTGATGACATCATTGTCTGTTCCAAGACTTCGGAGGAGCACATGTACAGATTGTCCAGAGTTTTGATAAAAATTCAATCAGTAAACATGAAAATCTCCTTGAAGAAATGTCATCTTGGATTTAAAGAACTTAAAGCATTAGGACATGTTGTATCTGGTTTGTCCCTTGGAATTGACAAAAACAAAGTTGCAGCAGTATTTCTAAAACCCATGCCTCAGAATAAGAAGGAAACTCAGTCATTCTTAGGTTTTTCAGGATATTACAGGCAACAAATTAAAGATTTTGAATCCATAGCAAGACCACTTTATAAATTGTGTGACAAAGACACAGTATTTGAAATGAGTGTTGACAGAGTCAAAGCTTTTGAGTCTCTAAGAGAAGCCTTGACCACTGCTCCACTCTTACTGATGCCAGACTTTAAATTACCTTTCAAACTGTATATTGATGCATCAGGGAATGGACTGGGTGCTGCACTCCACCAAGTTCAGATCATAAATGATAAACCTGTAGAAGGACCCATATGTTTCATATCCAGGAAAATCAAACCAACTGAAGCCAGATATGGAGCAAGTCAAATGGAATGTCTATGCCTTGTCTGGGCCTTGGAGAAATTGAACTACTTCTTAGAGGGATGTGTTTTTGAGGTAATAACAGATTGTACAGCTGTCAAATCACTTCTGAACATGAAAAAACCCAACAGACATATGCTCAGATGGCAAATAGCCATACAAGAATACAGAGGCAATATGACTATTGTTCATAAGGATGGGAATATTCATAAGAATGCAGATGGACTAAGCAGATGGCCATTACCAAATAATATTGATAATCCTGCTTATGTGCCAGAAGAAGCTTCACCACAAACTCCAATAGAAGGAATAAGTGTTACAGACTTGAACACCACCTTCTTTGAAGAAGTCAGAAGTAGTTACACTTAAGATAAGAATTGTAGCATCTTATGCCAATTACTTGGCAAATACTGTAAAGAAAACTCTCTAATACATGCCTTGGATGAAGTATGGAAAAAATCTCATGATGAAGGAAGATTACACCTACTGGATGGTATTATTTACCACAGAACCAAGCACACATGTGTCATGACAGTTGTAGACAGGTCATTTATCAATCTTGTACTGAAAGAATGCCATGATAGTCCCTTTTCAGGACATCTGTCTGAAGACAGAACAAGAGAGAAAGTAAAGACCTGCATATGGTGGCCAATGTGGCAGAAAGATGTTGAAGAGTATTGCAAAACCTGTGACAGATGTCAAAAGGCAAATAAATCCACTGGCAAGAGACTTGGAAATATGATAAAAATCCAAGAACCAAGCAGACCTTGGGAAATTGTCCATATGGATTGGGTAGCTGGCCTACCACCAGGAGGTGACAGAAGCTATAATGCTTGCCTAGTAATTGTTGACAGATTCAGTAAAACTCCAATCTTTTTACCATGTCACAAGGATGATACAGCCATGGATACAGCTCTTCTGATATTGAATAGAGTAGTATCATGGACTGGCATATTCATAAACATGCTAGTGACAGACATTCCGAATACACCTCAGCACTATGGACAAATCTTCACCAATCATTTGGCCCTAAACTGTCTTTCTCTACAGCCTACCACCCACAAACTCATGGCCTGGCTGAAAGAATGATCCAAACCTTAGAGGACATGGTGAGAAGATTTTGTGCATATGGCCTTGAATTCAAAGATTGTGATGGATTTACCCATGACTGGTGTTCTCTGTTGCCAGCACTGGAATTATCATATAAAACATCAATCCATGCCAGTACCAATAAAACTCCTTCTATTCTACAAAAAGGATGTAACCCCAAGTTACCCCAAGATTCCTTGAGGAAAGATTTAATTGAAATACATCCCACAGCTGCTAGCTTCAAAGGTGTGAGCCTTGAGGTATATTTTACATACCCAAATAGGCCACAATTATCTTAAAAAGAAATTTTGAATTATGCATAACTCATAAGTCATGCATATATCCAAAATTCATCATTTTCAATTTCAGAAAAGATGAATAACTTTTTATTGAGTAAGTAAATCCATGGATTTAAGGCCAGATTTGGATTCTACACAAAAATTCACCTAGGGTAGCTCCATAGAGTGAATAAGCTCAATTTAAGTATTTAAGGTGGTAAAATGGAAAATACTTCAATACCACATCATTAATACCACATAAAAGATCCGTGAAAATTTTTGTTTTTCTTGATTTTTAGCCAAAATAATGGGAAAGTGAGAAATCCCATGTTACATATACACTAATAATAGTGTTATGCATGTTTTGAACACTTAATATTATGGTATTCTTACATAGACTTTTGGTACACCCATAGTGGATATCTCACTTTAAGCTTAAATTACTATTTTGACATAAAAATTAGGCAAGGGGGACAAAAGACATCAAAGAGAGCCAGGGTACCCAACTTCTGAGGCCTCAGAGGCGTGGATAGCGCCAGAGCATGGATCCATGGCTCATCTTGGCCCAATTGGTAAACTAAAACTCTTTGGGAACTTGGTTACCAAGTTACACCTACTGTAATCATAAGAAAAATAGCAAATAACCTGCTATTTTGACGTGCCAAGGAGGTAATAAGCTACTTAGGCTCCTGTAACCACGTCAATTCTTGATGAATTTCCATGACTAGACCTTAAAAGAGTAATTAAACCCTTTTGGGATCCATATTCATTGATTTACCTCATAGCAACCAGCAAAATACTGCTATTTGCATTTCTACGTAGAAATGAGGTAAAAACTTCAAAAATTCATTAAAAATACAATTCTTAATTAATCTTCCTGAAACTTTCAGGACCAATGAAGAACTGTATTATCTATTGTACAACCAAAAAGAATTATGGTTTTACTAGTAAAATTAAAAGTTTTACTTACAGTCCATTTTTGACCATTCTACGTGAAACACTGAATCTTCAAAAATTCACAGTAATTACAACCTGTGATGAAATTGGCAAAAACATTGATAACTTTGAGAAATCAATGCTTATTTTAGAATAAAAGAAGATTTACAGATGTTACTCCTTTTATTCTTAACCATATTGGGGTTGGTAGTCACGTAAAAGCATCAATTAAGTAATTATGATAATCTTACGTGACAACAGATGATGCAATCATTAATCCAAAAGGGTTTATTGTTTTCTCACTCACTGGTTTTTCAGTTTGCTCCATGGCACGCCTCTGTGAGCTGTTGTTGACTTAAAAGAAGCCTATTCTTGCTGTTTTTTCCGTATCATCATCTTATCAATTTATTAAATCATTATTACCAACAAGTAAGTATTAGTTAAAGCTATTCTTAAGTGTTTAAAATCTTTCCAAATCATCCAGAAAGACGTGAAATCCTAGAATCCAACTATATATTGTTGTAATACTGTTATAAATCCTTTTGATCCCTTAAATCCACAATTCCACGTCAAATTTCTCTACTCTTATCTATCAATAAGTTCTTTGGAGTATTAGTGAGTCATTTATTCTTAATTCTTAAAGTTTTTCTCTAGTAATAGTTTTCTTCAAGAATTATCTTTATAATTATTCTTGCAAAAGATAATTATATATTAAAATAATTTTATTATTTTAATAAAGAAGTTTTTATTATTAAATTCTTCTTGTAATTGATTCTAGTAGACAATTACTTGCTCACTGTGAAAATCACTAGTAGTGCTTAACATGTGAAAGAAATAATTTTTTAATTATTTAATTGTGGTTATAATAATACTTTATTATTATATTTCATAAGAACAGACATAGTACTGTTGATTAATAGTAATATTATCATCAGTTTCATAGTCACATCTTACATTTGGGGGCCTGGCCGTGTTTTTTGAACCTTGTACCCTTAATTAATATATTTTTAAGCTCTAAAATATATTAATTGAATATTTTTTTTTCTTTCATTTTAAAGTCAAAATAATTCTTATTTTTTGAAATTGTTTTGGAAATCTTTTTCATTGAGGAATTTGGTTTAATTTTATACTGTTTTACACGTGGCTTTTTCACATCCAAAAACTTATAAAATTATTCTTTGAGTTACTCTGAATTAATTTTCATTCAAAATCTTAAATTTTAATTTTTTTTCTTTAAAAAGAATAATTTTTTTTTTAATATTAAAAAATAATAAAATTCATAAAAAATCTTTTAAAAATATCTTTAAACACAAAAATAATTCCTTTTATCATATTTTTTTCTCTTTAAGTGTCTTTAATCAAATACTGTGCAGCTGGTAACAGACTCAGTAAAAGATACATCAATAGTCCTGAATATTCAGAAGCAGAATCTGAAGACAGTATTGAGGTGCAGATTGCTAAAAGAGGCACCTTATTCAACTCAGAAAAAGCTAAATTACCACCAAAAGGTGTGTATTTTATCTTATATTTTCACCTTTTATCTTTTTAATTGACGTGAAAATGGTGCGTACCAGAAATGGAAGCAACTATTCAGTCCAACCAGATGGATGTGGACAAGGAAGAGGCAAGACCAAATCCAGAAGTGCCAAATCTTCCACAAGAAAGACACATCTGGAGGATGCCAGAGTTGCCCCCCATTCCCCAAGGTCTGTACCAACAGATTTTGACGTAAATTCTGAGCCTGAACTGATTTATGGTAATATTTCCAGGGCTGAACCACTTTCAGGTGGCAGCAATAGAAATATATCAATGCCAGTACAAAAACTGGTTCAGAGCAGCCAAGGAAGAGGAGTGGGAAATCTGCCCAAGCCTTTGGCAGGGGGCCATGAACTCCTACTTACACATCAAGAGCTTTCTGGGTCTGGAGAAGACCATAGAACTCTTAGGAGCATGGAGCCCCCTGTCTTGCAAAGACAAGGTCAAAAAGATAAAGAATTGGTTGAAGAACCAAAGTCTTTTATCCATAGACCAGAAGAAAGAGTTGGAAATGACTCCAGCTTTGGAGACAGAGGCACCAGTGGCATCTACCAGCTCCAAATCAGCTCCAGAAGCGCCCAAGGACAAGCCCAAAGGACCTCAAAAGAAACAGAGAGGTCCCAAGAACCATCAAGGCAAGGGCAAAGGCAAAGGCAACTGGCACAGACCTTACCCACAAGGGTACAGGATCCCCAAATTGGAGCCTTCAGCCGTGGACAGTGTCTTCAATATGGCCAGACCTCTTATGGAATTCACAGCCAAGGAGCAGGAAAGGATGAACAGGACTTTTCCACGCAAATAAATGATGTACATAGAAGTATTAGTGTAGAAATTGGCAAACTTGAGTCAAAGTTAAAGCAAATTACATTAGACATCAATGATTTAAAGAAAAATGACAAGCAACATTCTGATTGGCATCAATTGACAACTGTCACCCTTGAGTCAATTAGCAATGCTTGTGAAAGAATTGAGACCCAATGTCAAAATAATGACACAGAGGATCCTTCCATTTTTAAAGTAAATGATGGACTTAAAACTCTTGAAGACCATGTCTTACAAATAGTTAAGAACACCAATCAATTTGCTATACATTTAGAAAAAAGTGACAGTGAAAGGCAGAAATTGAAGAATGATATAATTGCAAGTGTGGAGCAAATTCATAAGAATCATGAACCACATATGCCAAGACATTCTACACCTTTGACTGAAGAAAAACTTTCTGTTAAAGAAAGTTTGACTCCATTCTTAGGAGAAAATGCCTACTCTGCAAGAGATATTCCCAAAATAGAAGAATGGCCAACATTCTCTGGTGAAGGAGAATATAACCATATTGAATTCATCAGAACTATTGATATGTTGCAAGAAGACTTTAATATACCTGATGAAATCATAGTGGGAAAATTACACTGTTTGTTTACCAGAACTGCAAAGAAATGGTATTACAAAATGAGGATTGATCATGGTAAACATGACTGGTCTGGGTGGAAATCTGAAGTGATTACCAAATGGGCCAATAATTCTTGGAGGTTTAAAATGGAGAATGCTTTTGAAAGTGCCATTTTTAACTCAGAAAAAGACAAACCACTTACTTGGTTCTTCAAACAAAAAGACAGATTATCTGCTTTACACCCAGATATGTCTGACACTATGATTAATATGAAAATATTAAGAAAGTGTGGAGGAGAACTGGAACATGCTATCAAAAGCAGATGTGTGGAACCTTGTTCAACAGAGGACTACATTAATGCTATGGAAGATATCATTACCAGGACAAGAATCGGTAAGACTTGGATTAAAAACCCAATAGAGTCCAAAATAGTCTCAAAGATTCCTAGAGAGGAAAGGAGACCAGAAAGACCTGTCTTGAAGTGTCATAAATGTAGAAGTACTTCACATTTAGCCAACACTTGTCCTAAGAAGACAAAAATCAATGAAGTTCAAGTCATTGAAGAAATTAAGTGTACTGAAGAGAAAGAGGAGTCTGATCAATATTCTGCAGTCTCTGAAGATACACCAGTGGAGGACTATCCTATTGAAAACATTTCAGCTTTCTTTGAGGTCACAGAAGTCCATACCCACTTGCCACAGTACAGTGAAGATTGCTGCAACCTGATCAATATCCAAGATGCCAGAATGTGTAGAACAAAACCTGCTAGAGGAAAGGGTTATACTGCTGGAGCATCATGTATCACATCAGTTCTGATGAGTGATATTGAAGCCAAAGTAAATTTGGATACAGGGGCATTTTGCACTTGTGTTGGCAAAGATTATCTCCAAATTATACTTCCTGAATGGAAAAACCATCTATTACCAATAGAAGGTGTACAATTCAGTAGTGCCAGTAACAATATGTACCCCTTGGGCATATTGGACACTAATATTGTATTCCCACATCCAGCAGGAAGTGTAAGGATGAAAACTGAGATTGTAGTAATGGATAATTGCACATCTCAGCACATCATTCTTGGAAATGATTACTTGAATATTTATGGTATTGATATAAATAACCATAAAGACAGATATTTCACAATTGGAGATAACAAGAGACAAAAATTTGCTTTCTCCAATACGCCAAAACAGATATCTGTAGTATCTTCTGTCAAGGATACTTACAAAGATGAATTTGTGACTAATCAACTTGTTGAAGCACAAATTAATCAATCATTGTCACCAAAGATGAGGAATGAGCTTATTAATGTGTTATACACATATAAAAATGCATTTGCCTCTGATAATGAACCATTAGGCGCTATAAGAGGACATGAAGTTGATATTACTCTTAATATTGACAGACCATATCCTCCAGTACTTAGAAGACCAGCTTATCCAGCCAGTCCCAGAGCTAGAGAGGCCTTGGAAAAACATATCCAAGAGTTGATCCAACTTGGTGTGCTAAGGAAAGTAGGCCATAATGAGGAAGTTGAAGTGACAACACCTGTTATTATTGCATGGCATAATGATAAGTCAAGAATGGTTGGAGATTTTAGAGCTTTGAATACCTACACAGTTCCAGATAGGTATCCAATCCCTAGAATTCAAGAAACCTTGACTCAATTGTCTAAAGCCAAGTATATAACATCAATGGATGCATTGAAAGGCTTTCATCAAAATGTTTTGACGCCTAAAGCTAAGAAATTACTTAGAATTATCACCCACTGTGGCATTTTTGAGTATCTTAGAATGCCATTTGGCATTAAAAATGCTCCATCTCATTATCAAAGAATGATGAATACCATCTCCCCCACAGAATTGTCTGAAGGATGGCTTATCATTTATATTTATGATATTATTATATGTTCTGACTCATGGTCTTTGCACCTTGAAAGACTTGCAAGAGTACTTCATAAAGTTGCAGAAGTGAACATGAAAATTTCACTTAAAAAATGCAATTTTGGTTTTGAAGAAGTCAAAGCATTAGGACATGTTGTTTCTGGTTTGAGCTTGGGTATTGACAAGAATAAAGTAGCAGCAGTGTTACTTAAGCCAATACCCCAGAATAAAAAAGAAATGATGTCCTTTCTTGGATTTGCTAGTTACTATAGGCAACACTTGAAAGATTTTGCAATTCTAGCCAAGTCACTCTATAGAATCTGTGATCAACAGACTGTATTTGAGATGACACAGGAAAGAATTAAAGCTTATGAGAAGATAAAGAAAGCCCTTACAGAAGCACCTTTACTCCTCATGCCTGACTGGAATATTCCTTTTAAATTGTACATTGATGCATGTGGAGATGGATTAGGGGCAGCCCTACACCAAGTCCAAATTATTGATGACAAACCTACAGAAGGACCAGTTTGTTATATCTCAAGACAAATCAAACCAACAGAAGCCAGATATGGTGCAAGCCAAATGGAGTGCTTATGTTTAGTATGGGCACTTGAGAAATTACACTATTACCTTGATGGCAGTGTTTTTGAAGTGATAACTGACTGTAATGCTGTAAAATCACTTCTTAACATGAAAACTCCCAACAGACATATGTTGAGATGGCAAATAGCCATTCAAGAATATAGAGGAAACATGACTATAGTTCATAAAGCAGGAAACATTCACAAAAATGCTGATGGACTTAGTAGATGGGCTTTAGCCAACACTCCTGATAACCCAGCTTATGTACCTTTGGATGCTGAACCACAGATTCCAATTGAAGGAATTAACATAACTGATATTGGGACTGAATTCTTTGAAGAGGTCAGAGAGTCTTATAAACAAGACAAGAATTGCCATATCTTGACTTCTTTATTGGATAAAGACTGCAAAGACACATCTTTGGTTAATGCACTAGATGAAGTTTGGAAAAATTCCTATTCTGAAGGAAGATTTCACTTGTTTGATGGGATTATTTACCATAGAACAAAACATTCTTGTGTGATGACACTGTGTAGTAGATTGCTTATCAATACCATTCTTCATGAATGCCATGATAGCATTTACTCTGGACACCTATCAGAAGACAGAACACTTGAAAAATTGAAGAACTGTGCATGGTGGCCATCTTGGAGAAAAGAAACCATTGAGTATTGCCATACCTGTGATAGATGCCAAAAAGCAAACAGGAGTACAGGCAAGAAATTTGGATTGATGATCCATATTCAAGAACCAAAATACCCTTGGGAAGTTGTTCACATGGATTGGGTCACAGCACTTCCTCAAAGTGGTGACAAAAGTTATAATGCTTGTTTAGTCATTGTAGACAGATATATCAAAACTCCCATATTCTTACCATGTCATAAAGATGACACTGCTATGGATACAGCTCTTCTTTTATGGAGTAGAGTTATTTCTCATACAGGGTTATTTAAGAATATCATAAGTGACAGAGATCCCAAATTCACATCTGCACTTTGGACCAATCTTCATAGATTGTTTGGGACTAAGTTATCATTCTCTACAGCATATCACCCTCAAACAGATGGGCTAGCAGAGAGGATGATTCAAACTTTAGAAGACATGATCAGGAGATTTTGTGCTTATGGATTAGAATTCAAAGACTCAGATGGCTTTACCCATGACTGGTGCACTCTGATACCTGCATTGGAATTGGCATACGAGACATCAGTCCATTCTTCCACAGGACAAACTCCTGCTATGTTAGAAAAAGGATGGAATCCAAGACTCCCAGCAGACACACTGAGGAAAGACTTGATTGACATTCATCCTACAGCTTCCAGCTTCAAATTGATGCTTGATAAAGTAAAACACCATGCAAAACAGAGTATGGATGATGCTTTTGATTATGCAAAACAGAAGTGGGACAAGAGTCATAAAGTACCAGACTTCAAAGTAGGGGACTTAGTTTTAGTTTCAACCTTGAATTTTAATAATATCAAAGGCTCAAAGAAACTTAAATATTCTTATGTAGGACCTTTTGTTATTGTTGCTTTACATGGAACCAATGCAGTTCAAGTGGAATTGAGTGGTGAATTGAAAAATAAACACCCCACATTTCCAGTCAGCTTGATAAAGCCTTATCAACCAGCTGACAAAGAATTGTTTCCCTTAAGAAACCCAACTCCTTTAACTGTACCACCTGTGGAACAGAATGAAGACAAAAAGATAAAGAAAGTCATTAAAGAAAGGAGACTTAGGGGTAAAAATCAAAGAGAATATCTTGTCAGATATAGAAATCCAGTACACGAAGATGAATGGATGGCAGAATCAGAAATACCTGACTCAGATAAACTCTTAAGAAGATTTAGACATGAAAGAAGGCCACAAGCCTGAATATGTCTATAAATGTGCTTTAAATTACTTAATCTGAGTAATGTGAAGAGGTTGGACAGTGGACATTACCCCCTTTGGGGCCTTATTCTTTTTTCACTAATAAAATTGTAGTACAATTTTATTTTTTGGTGGGAGGGAATGTGAGCCTTGAGGTATATTTTACATACCCAAATAGGCCACAATTATCTTAAAAAGAAATTTTGAATTATGCATAACTCATAAGTCATGCATATATCCAAAATTCATCATTTTCAATTTCAGAAAAGATGAATAACTTTTTATTGAGTAAGTAAATCCATGGATTTAAGGCCAGATTTAGATTCTACACAAAAATTCACCTAGGGTAGCTCCATAGAGTGAATAAGCTCAATTTAAGTATTTAAGGTGGTAAAATGGAAAATACTTCAATACCACATCATTAATACCACATAAAAGATCCGTGAAAATTTTTGTTTTTCTTGATTTTTAGCCAAAATAATGGGAAAGTGAGAAATCCCATGTTACATATACACTAATAATAGTGTTATGCATGTTTTGAACACTTAATATTATGGTATTCTTACATAGACTTTTGGTACACCCATAGTGGATATCTCACTTTAAGCTTAAATTACTATTTTGACGTAAAAATTAGGCAAGGGGGACAAAAGACATCAAAGAGAGCCAGGGTACCCAACTTCTGAGGCCTCAGAGGCGTGGATACCTCCAGAGCATGGATCCATGGCTCATCTTGGCCCAATTGGTAAACTAAAACTCTTTGGGAACTTGGTTACCAAGTTACACCTACTGTAATCATAAGAAAAATAGCAAATAACCTGCTATTTTGACGTGCCAAGGAGGTAATAAGCTACTTAGGCTCCTGTAACCACGTCAATTCTTGATGAATTTCCATGACTAGACCCTAAAAGAGTAATTAAACCCTTTTGGGATCCATATTCATTGATTTACCTCATAGCAACCAGCAAAATACTGCTATTTGCAATTCTACATAGAAATGAGGTAAAAACTTCAAAACTTCATTAAAAATACAATTCTTAATTAATCTTCCTGAAACTTTCAGGACCAATGAAGAACTGTATTATCTGGGGTACAACCAAAAGGAATTATGGTTTTACTAGTAAAATTAAAAGCTTTACTTACAGTCCATTTTTTACCATTCTACGTGAAACACTGAATCTTCAAAAATTCACAGTAATTACAACCTGTGATGAAATTGGCAATAACATTGATAACTTTGAGAAATCAATGCTTATTTTAGAATAAAAGAAGATTTACAGATGTTACTCCTTTTATTCTTAACCATATTGGGGTTGGTAGTCACGTAAAAGCATCAATTAAGTAATTATGATAATCTTACGTGACAACAGATGATGCAATCATTAATCCAAAAGGGTTTATTGTTTTCTCACTCACTGGTTTTTCAGTTTGCTCCATGGCACGCCTCTGTGAGCTGTTGTTGACTTAAAAGAAGCCTATTCTTGCTGTTTTTTCCGTATCATCATCTTATCAATTTATTAAATCATTATTACCAACAAGTAAGTATTAGTTAAAGCTATTCTTAAGTGTTTTAAATCTTTCCAAATCATCCAGAAAGACGTGAAATCCTAGAATCCAACTATATATTGTTGTAATACTGTTATAAATCCTTTTGATCCCTTAAATCCACAATTCCACATCAAATTTCTCTACTCTTATCTATCAATAAGTTCTTTGGAGTATTAGTGAGTCATTTATTCTTAATTCTTAAAGTTTTTCTCTAGTAATAGTTTTCTTCAAGAATTATCTTTATAATTATTCTTGCAAAAGATAATTATATATTAAATTAATTTTATTATTTTAATAAAGAAGTTTTTATTATTAAATTCTTCTTGTAATTGATTCTAGTAGACAATTACTTGCTCACTGTTAAAATCACTAGTAGTGCTTAACACGTGAAAGAAATAATTTTTTAATTATTTAATTGTGGTTATAATAATACTTTATTATTATATTTCATAAGAACAGACATAGTACTGTTGATTAATAGTAATATTATCATCAGTTTCATAGTCACATCTTACAAAAGGAATGCTAGACAAAGCTAGAAAGCATGAAGTAAGGTGCATGGAGGACTCTTTTTCATATGCTAAAGTGGGATAAATCACATGCAACTCCAGATTTCAAAGTTGGGGACCTAGTTCTTGTATCCACCACTAACTTCAATAACATCAAAGGATGTAAAAAGCTGAAAGACTCCTTTACAGGACCTTTTGTGATTAAGGCCCTCCATGGAGAAAATGCTGTTGAAGTAGAGTTATCTGAACAACTTAGAAATAAGCATCCTACATTTCCAGTGAGCTTGATAAAGCCATATAAATCTAGCAATGCTGAGAAATTTCCCTTGAGGAATAATATTCCCCAATTCATACCTCCTATTGAGACATCTGGTACTAAGAAAATCACCAAAGTTCTTAAAGAAAGGAAATTAAGAACCAAGAAAGTAAGGGAATACCTTGTTAGGTACAGTGACCCAGCTTGTGAAGATGAATGGTTAGCAGAAAGGGGTATACATGAAGCCACTGAGCTTCTAAGAAGGTTTAGACACACTAGAAATAACAATATTACAAAGTAATATTTTTTTAGGGGGAGGGAATGTGAGCCTTAGAGGTATTTTCATATACCCAAAAGACCACAAATATAACAATTCTCAGGAGTATAGACGGGAAGTCTTTGGAGTCATATAAGATTACACACTGTTGATGGGATTAGGAGGTAGCTAATCTATACTCCGAGCAGTTGCAAAACTTCACATTGGCACCCTGCCCCATTGAGTTCGTGGGCTGGCAACTAGCACCATCCTTAAACACTCACTTTTCACATTAAGAGGAGGAAAGATACACCATTTTCCTTGCTGATTCTCATGGTTAAATTTCCTCCACGGGCATTTCCAATTGCACTTCTTCAAGGTTTATCAACAGACTTATCAGCACCTATTTGAGGCTGCTGGCAATTCCGCTCTTGGGTTTTCCAGGGCTTCCATAAACTGTGTCCTGGCTATTTTCGTGCTAGACTTAGATTCGAGCATCTTTTTTGATCAATCTCATCAGAAGCCTCATGAGCACATTTTTGACTTGATTTTTTGACTATCCTGGTCATAACATTGAGGAAAACATGCTGTGCTGATGCAATTTGAGTCCCCTCATTAACCCCTTTAAGAACTGAGATAAACAGATTGTTATCAAAGATGACAAAGACTGAGAAGTGTACTAACCGACTGATCTCCCAGGCCTCCTTGTTTTTTCAAGTGCTCAATTGAGTGAACAGTACAGCCTTATCGCCAGGGCTTCCTTTGTAGTCATACCAAGCACAGATAAGCAAAGAAATACCCAAGTGACACCATCCCCTCAATTCCTTAGTTTGTATCTGTGAGCCTTAGAGGTAATTTCATATACCCAAAAGACCACAAATACAACATTAACATATAAATATAAATAAAATAAATTTATTTATATTATTAAAATAAAAATCAAAATATAAATATAAAATTATATTCAAAATAAAAAATTTAATCACAATTTAAAAATAAAATTACATTAAATTTTGGAATTATAAAATTACATTTATACTTGAAAAAATTAAGTAAAAATGAAATTTTAACAAAATTGTAAAAAAATAAATAAATTTGGAAAAAAGTTAAATAAAAATTATTATGACTTTTTATCCAATAAATAAGCATATAAAAATTATTTCACCATTGGATTCCTCATAAAAAATCAGGTGGGGTCACCTCTGAGTGAAATTCTTGTAGCTCAACTCTAAATAAGCTTGAATTAAGTTTTTAGTATTTTCAATACAAAAGTTGAAAATCCTAGAAACTTTGATTTAACTCACACCACATGTGGCTTTTACCATAAATTTTTGTGTTAAAATTGTGGTGTTGTGTTTAGTTTAGAAGTTATGAGGAATTGGAGTATTTTCAATTGAATTCAATTGAAATGTCAAAATGTGCGCATGTATTACATAAGTGAACTTTGATTTACATATGAGGTATCAATTATTACTGTATTTTACTGTACAATTCAATTGAATTACATATGTAAATTATAAGTATAATACATGATGAGGAATTAAAGGAAAAATAAATTGGAAACATTAAATTTGGGGGGGAAAGGAACTCCAGCTCTAAGGTGGAGCTAGACCCCCAAAATTCTTGCTGACAGGCATGTGGTGTTGAAATTCACACAAACGTTCATCACTTTTGGCCTGGAATTGAGTTACAGGGTCTGTGGACTCAATTGATGATGAGTTTTTGATACCAACTGGGGTAGTCTTAGCTGTTGCCAAGAGGGTAAAACTACCCTTAAGATAAAAAAAATCATAGTAAAAAACAGTTTTAACTGGTTTCTATGTCTCTTACACACATCCTGACGTGTTTTGAAGACTCTAGACCAGGTATTGCTATAGTAATGGCTGATTTAAGGGTCTAAAATGGCTAAAAATGGCTTCAACCAGCCCTTTTTGGTCTAAACCAGGGTTCAATGATGCCATAATTGGCTTTTATGTTGTCAGACTGTTCTTCACGACTGACAAGAGTAAATTTTACTTTTGGAGTAAGAGAATTGATGGCTATAAAAGAATGTCTTCTTTGCCCCACTTTTCTCTTCATGTTAGAATCTTTTCCTTTTATTATTAGTTTAAACATTGTTAAACCAATCAATAGAAGATTCCAACCACTACTTTTAAATCATTTTGAACCTCTCAACCACGTGAAGAAATTCTTATAATCATGGTTTGTAACTCTTATAATCATTTTTACCCCTGAACCACCCCAAAAGTGAATTAAAGCATCTTTCATCACTGTAAACTTTGTCACTTTGTTTCCAAATTCACTCTGGTCACTTTTGGGCATGTTTTCTCTTTAATATTCTTTTTAAAGACTTTGTTCTTTAATTAATTTCTTTCAGTTCTTTGCTCAATTAATTCCAATTGAAATTTCTCTTGAAGAAATTTCTTTTGTAGCCTTAAATATCTCTTGTAGAGTATTTTTGGATAAATTTTTATTGTTGGTAAAACAATAAATCTTTATAATATTATTGTTTTATACTAATAAAGCTATAAACAATAAAATTGGCATGTTTTCTCTTAAAAATAATATTTCTTACTATTTTTAATTGATTTTTACCTTATACAAATTTTGAGGACAGGAAAAGTACTTGATTTTTAATCAAAGTTTCATATCCACACCTTACAGAAGTTGTGTTATTGGTATGAGACTCCCATCAATAAACCCAATGCACCAAGGGAAGCCTTCTGCCTGAATTACTTGAGACATCTCTCTTTGTTGTTCTATTTTTGGCCACACAATCACTTTGTGCTTCAACTTCATTAATATCTGGATCACTCTTTGAGTGTACAACACAATAGCCCCATGGCTAATTCCAAATAAAATCCCAATCCTTCCCAAAGCGGCCCCATTGCCATTTGATCCTAGCCTTGATAGTGCCACAGCCAATTGGATGTCAGCATTGTGTTGTTAGTTTTGTGATGAGATTTGAAAGGTTTTATCATCTTTAATTTGTGCAACCAATTTTTCAAATGATTCATGTGTGGTCTCACATAGCTGTCAAATCTTAGCAGATGATAATGTTTGTAAATCATTAATTGTATACATGTAATTTGATGGATATCTTCTACAAGGATTTATGTATATTTGTGATGTTATCATATCTCATAAGATTATATCTTCTTGGATATCAGAATCACTATCAGAGTTGAGAGCATCAATGAACTGCAGTGAGTTTAAGGTCTGAAGTAAAGGTAGCCTTTGCAATGCCTTTGGCATGGTAAGTTAAGAAATGATGTATAGAAAATGCAATTTGAAATCAAATAAATTAACAAATAACCAGTATATACAGATTTCATGCAATTTAACATGCCCTTTCTTAGTTGTGTGTTGTAAAAATGTCCCTTTAAGTGAAGCTAAAAGCGGGATTTTGGTACCATAAAACCTGGGTTTTTGTAGCTCAAAATACCTCACCTCTTGAAGTGTGGGATTTCCCAAATCTTAAAAAAGCTAATGGCGGATTTGGAAAAAAAAACTTGGGATTTGGTAACTTTGACACCCCCTAATAATAATAGTAATAAAAAATTTATTGATTTTTTTTTTTGAGTTTTAATTTTCTTTTCTCTTTTCTATTCTTTTATTTTCTTTTTTATTTAAAAATAATTAATTAATATGAAATACTAACCTGAGGAGAAATTTTTTTTTTTTAAAAAAAAATTTCACTTTTAAACTATAATTCAATATATGTATATTCAAAATACACAATTGATTTAAATTATCAAAATAAAAAAATAATTAATATATAATTGATTGTTTTTTTAACCACTATCATCAAATTAAAAGAAATGGATTTTCCAAAATAAAAAAATTACTTTAACATTTGAATTAAATCAAAATAATTTCCATTAGTCAATCTTAATTTTTTTTTATATTAATTAAGAATTAATTTTTGAAAGAATTCAATTTTAATAATAATCTTCATCATCATTATAAATTTAAGATATCTTCATAGAAACCAAAAAAAAAAATATTAAGAATTCAAGAAAGCTTTTAAAAATAACAAAAGAAGGAAATTATTTATTTATATATATATATATATTTGAAAGAATTTAGAACAATAAAATTTCCAAAAATAAAATCTATTTCAATTAATTTTCTAATTAATTATTACCCAGTGATTTGATTTTACCTTGAAGAGGTTGAGGTCATTTGAAAATTTAGCATTAGTTAAAAGATTTTTGAGAAATCTTAATTTAAGAAAGGATAGTTTTAATAAAAATTTCAAAAAGGGTGATAAACTAAATAAACTCACTTGAAGATATTTATTTAAACTGGTAAGAATCTTATAGAAGAAAAATTATTTCTTGAATTATGAAATATGAAGGTTTTGAAGGATTTATTGGCTTTATCAATGGGATCACAATAACTCTATATCAGAAACCTGGTTATGATGCTGAAATTTCTTTTGATTAAAAAAAAGAAGATACTCCTTTAATGCAAACTTTTTTTGAAACTGTTATAAAAGAATAAGATGTTTAATTTATGGATTGACTGGTTCAATTGGTTATTCTATGGCATACCAGGAAATGGAAATGTTTAAGTATCCATAAAAAATCTTTGATTGATTTAATTTTTTTAAAAATATAAAATTACCTTGAAAATTTATTTATTAACTTTCAATTATTTGCTATTGGAATGATTTCCAGGACAATATATTTTTGGGGTTTCAGAATATCCATTGAATCACAACCTTATCCAGAATTCAAATCATCAGCATCAGATCTTTAAATAAATAAAAAATTAATCACTACTTGGCATAAGAAGCAAGAAAAAGGAATGAAAATAATATTGTTATTTTGAAGGTTAGATTAACCTCACTGCAACAAATTGGTCTAGAGATTGATAAACCTCAATAAAAATGGCATAACACACATTTGATTAAAGTTTGTTGTGTTTTATACAACATATTGTAAAATTTAAACAATTAATTGGAGGAGATACAGAAAAATCAGAAAATATTACATGAAGAACATAATGATAATCCATTAGAATAAGCTGAGAAAATTAGATATGAGCCATTACAAAAAATGTGTAGATTATACTTTTAAACTTTGGCTTTTTATCAAATTGATATTACTATTAAGATAATATTTATTTTTGAAACATGTTTCAAAGAAAAAAGATGCTAATAATTTTAATCTGATATCAGATAAAATTATGAATATATTTTTAATATTTTAAATTTACATAAATAACAAGAATTTTAAGTTTAGATTATTTTTAATTAATTTTAAAACAAATATTAATTATTTGAAATTTTCAAATAATTGTTTTTTCTTATTGATAAAATCTTTTGAATTTATTCCACTTAATTTAATAGTTATTTAATAGTTTTAAAAATATTAATATGAATCATAAGATAGCTAATTAATCAAAAATGTTAAAATTTATAATCAAAATTCTTTATAAGAAATTCCCTAAAATGAATATTTCAAACTATACAATAAAATAGAAGGATTAATTATGTGAGCCTTAGAGTTATTTTTTATATACCTAAAAGACCAAAAATAAAAAAATTAGAATATAATTAAAAATAAATTTACTCTTATTATAAAAACAAAAAATTTTAAAATTTTAATTTAAAATTTGAAAATTTCAATTTTTTGGAAAAACTACAATTTTACTTTTTTTAAAAGAAGAATAATAATATTAAAATTAGAATATTTTTTTTTCAAAAAAAAAAAACAAAAAAAAAACTTGAATATAAAATTATTATAACTTTTTTTTTTTGAAAGATAAAATTATGAAATAATTTTATCTTTCAAAAAAAAAACAAAAAAGATGAGATTAAATTTGAGTAAAAATTTTATAACTTAAATCTAAATAAACGTAAATTAAGTTGTTTTTTTTTAACTATATTTTTTTTTCTGTATTTAAAATATTAAAAATCCTCAAAAACTTAAATTAATTTATATCAAATTTGATATTAACAATTGGGTTTTTTTTTTGAAATTAAGTTTTGATGTTAAATTTAAAATTTTTTGATGAATTAAATTATTTTTCAATTAAAAATTTTAAAAAAAATTATTTATATTAAATAATTTAACTTAAATTTAAATATGTGAAATTAATAATTAAAGTTTTTTTATTGTAATTTTTCAATTTAATTATCTATTTAAATTTCTATTATAATACATGATGAGGAATTAAAATATAAATAAATTGAAAAGATCAATTTTTGGGGGTAAAAGGAATTTTGATTAAAAGGGTTCAAGAATCTCCCAAATTCCTTTATGACAGGTATTAGATGTTTAAATTTCATCACTTTTGGCCTGGAATTGAATCACAGGGTCTGTGACTCAATTGATGATGAAGTTTTGATGCCAACCAGGGCATCTTTAACTATTTCCAAGAGGTTAAAACTTCCCTTAAGTTAAAAAAAATATTAGTAAAAACAGATTTAACTTGTTTGGGTGCTCTTAAACACATTCTGACATGTTTTGAAGGCTTGAAACCAGATATTACCATAGAAATGGCTGATTTAAGGGACTAAAATGGCTAAAACAAGCCCTTTTTTTGGTCTAAACAAAGGTTCAATGATGTCATGATTGACTTTTCTGTTGTCAGAGTGTTTTCCATGACTCAAAAGAGTAAATTTTACTTCTTGAGTAAGAAAATTATTTTCTATAAAAGAATTTCTTCTTTTTTTCCCAATTTTCACTTCATTTTAAAATTAATTTTTAAAAAATTTTAAATTAATAAATAAAAGATTTCAAATAAATTTTTATAAATAATTTTAAAAACTTTTAATCATTTTTTTTTTTATACTTAAACCACTTAAAAATTGAATTAAAAAAAAAAAAACTTTAATTACTATAAATCTTATAAATTTATTTTTTAAATTCAATCTAATAACTTTTTAAGAAGTTTTTTTTTTTTTTTTTTTTTTCTATTTAATATTATTCTTAAAAAAAAAAAAATCAAAAAAAAAAATTTATTTTAAAATTAATTTCATTAAAATTCTTTTTTTAATTAATTTAAATTTAAATTAATCTTAAAAAAAAAATTCTTTTTTTGTTTTTTTTTAAACATTAAAAATATATATTTTTATAAAAATATTTTTTTTTTGTTTAAATCTTTAAAAAAAAAAAAAATTTTTTTTTTTTTGGTTTAAATCTTTAAAAAAAAAAATAAAAAATTAAATTTTATGTTTTTTTTTTTTTTTTATTTCAAATATTTTTTTTTATTATTTTTCAAAGTTTTTTTTTTTTTTGAAGAAAAAAAAAAAAAAAGAAAAAAAATATTTTTTAAGATTTTTTTTTTTTTTTTACTTAATTATGTTTTTTTTTTTTTTTTTTTTTTTTTAAATAAAATTTAATTTATTAATAATTTTTTAATTTTTTACTTTTTTTTAATTTTTTTGATGAAAAAAAAAAATTTGAATTTAATTATATATATATATATATTTTCAAATTTAAATATTTAAGTTTAAAATTGATTTTTTCAATTTTTGAAATTCAAAATTTCAATATTATTCTTAAAATCTCAATATACTTATAAATTTTTTTTTTTTTTTTTTAAAATATATATATATATATATATATATATATATATTTCTTTAATTATTAAAAAAATAAAATACTTTTTTTTTGAAAGGAGATTATAATATTCTTAAAGTTTTAATTAATTATAAATTTATATTAATGTTTTTTTTTTTTTAAAAAAAAATTTCCTTTTTTAATTAAATTTATAATAATCTTAAAATTTTTTAATTTTTTAATTTAATTTATATTTAAATTTTTTTTTAATTTTTTTTTTCTTATTATCATTATTATTAATAAAATTTTTTTTTTTTTTTTTTTTTTTGAGAATTAATTTTGAATTTGTTAATTAAAAAAAAAAAAAAAAATTAATTTTTAATTTTTTTAATTTAATTTGTTTTTTTAAATAAAAATTATTATTTTTTTTTTTGATTTAAATTTAAATTTAATTTTTATTTTTTTTTTCAAAAAAAAAAAAAAAACAAAACATAATAATAATAATAATAATAATAATATTAAAAATGTTTATATTTAAATAATAAAATTTTAAATTTAAAATTAAGTTAAAAAAAATTTTTCATATTAATAAATTTTTTTTAAAATACTTTTTTTTAAAAATTTCAAAAATAAAATTTTAATTATTTTTTTTTTCTTTATTTAATATTCTTTATACTACTTATTTTCTTAAAAAAAAAAAAGTTTTTTTTTTTTTTTTTTTTTAATTTTAATTTTAAATTTCTTAATTGATTATTAACTTGTAACTATTTATTTAACTTTAAAAAAAAAAAAAATTAAATAAAATATAAATGAGATAAAAAAATAACAATTAATTTTTAGAGAGATAAAAAAAATTAAATAAATATAAATTTTATTATCAGTTAATTCAATTTTTTTTTTTTTTTTTATATACCCTTTAAAAGGTATTCAAATAATTTAATAGGAGAGAAAAAATAATAAGAGGGATGATTTGGGTCCAAAATGTTTCATCTTTTTTAAAAAAAAAAAAATAAAAAAAGTTAAAAACAACAATAATAGTAAAAATAATAAAAAACATTAACTTTGAAGGATGTATATTTTATTAAAATTTTGTATTAGTTTTACTTGTAAAATAATAATTTGAAATGTTTTTTGCTTTTAAGAGTTTTATATAAATTTAAAGTTTCTATTTTAATGTTTATTTAAAAATTGATGTTAGAATTTATAATTTAACAACCTAAAAAATTAGATGCATAAATGTTAATTTAAATTTTTTGAAATTTGATAGTCAAGACAAGCAGTTAAATTTTCAAACCACCTAACAAGTAAGCAGACTTAAAAGTGGCTTGTATGATTAAGACATGTCTGATTGTTTCCAAACTCAGACCACCTTGGAGGCTTTCATTTACTATGCAACCGCAAACTGCCGCAAGCCAATTTCAGAACGAGGAGAATGCGATATTAAGAAGCAACTAATCGCGGATAAAGTTAAGATTCATGGTGAGTTATTAATTGAATTACCCAAAACTTCAACTCTAACAAGATTTTTCAAAATCAAATTCAATACAGTTTTGTGGTTGATTAACTTTTAGAAAGGAAGAAAAGCATGTCCAAATGGTGGTCTCTACCAGTTTAAAGAATTCTTTTGGCTACAACTGGGTAAGTTTTTCAATTGATTTAAACCCACACCACCTTTTAATAATTCAGGAATGACGTTTTTTGAAATGATAGTTTCTTGAACTATTCTTTTACAATCTGCTTTGGTTACTCTTCCATACCTATTTTTCGTCAAGGAGAAAAAAGTTAGCGACATGATTATTGTTAAAATTTTCAACCCAAAAAGTGGAGATTCTAATAAAGGTAATACTGAAAAGGGCGATCTATTCCATAGGGTAATTGGAATCAAAAGTTTTTGAAAAGGATTGTGATGTACTAACCAGATAGAAGTCCCAAAAGGAAAATTGATGATCATGTTTCCAGCAAATTTATGACCACCAGTATGTGAAACTTTAAAGATTCCGGCCCAATTTTCATCGTCATCTATGTGATTAAGGTCATAATCACCACGGCAATCAACTTTCCAATCTTCCAAATTGGATTCGATTGATTGGATCATTTCTTCTTCTAGAACGCCGGCTGAGATAGAACATCTTTTATCTCTTGTCTTGTGTGAGCAAATCAAAATAATTACTTGATAAGGTAATTTACTTTTTTTTGAATTTCCTTGAATTTGTTTTTGATTGGTTTGACTTGATTGAAGATTTTCTTTGAAATTGGGTAAATTATTCAAAGTTACCTAATTTAATTATTTTTGAATGTGTTTAATAAAATGAATTGAGTTTTTTTTTTTTTTTTTTGGAATTTGTTAGTTGAATAGGAATGTTTATTTAATTATGGTTAATGAAAACAATTCAAGATGAAATAACAAACTTCTGTGATACGAACCCAGTCGGGTAAGATGATTAAACTATGAGACTGATCATTGTTAGAAGTGCTGAAATGAGAAGAACTAAGAATGGCGAGATTAAGATTTTGTTGAAGGGATTGATCTGAATCTAATGATTGAAGATTTTTTGAGTTATTAATTTGATTATTTTGAAGATGTTTTGGAAGTGGAAAGATTCCAGGAATTGATAGTTTTGTTGAGTTTGGTAGTTTCGGATAGAGTTTTCTTAATTGACCTGGGATTGAAAGGGGATCTTTGCAAACATCATGCGGCCAATCAGTTTTACCACTGCCTGTTTCTCATAGGTTAAAAAGTCAACAAGAATTTAAATAAAAAATAAGATTAGCTGAATGAAAAGTATTTTTTATAGAATTTTGAAGTTAATGTAAAGTTTATGAATAATAAATAATTAGAGGATAATTTAAAGAAATCAAAAGACTGACTACATAGGATCAAAAGATCAAAAGGTTTTATATGACCGAGCAAGGGAGTTTTTGTATCGATTGAGAAATTTTCAGGATAACCATCCAAGTTGAATGGTACCGAGGCTGAATCATGACCAAGTTGACAATCTTGACAAGAGCTTAAAGGGATTCCGAATTGTTTTAGTGATTCTATGGTTGAAGATGAAGGAAAATGACGAGTTAGTGAGTCAGATTGATAAGTTGAATGATTTGATTTAACTGAGTTATGTTTTTTAGATTTATTTAATTGATGATTGGAAGTGATTTGATTTGAATTGATTAGATTTCCAGCTGATTTTGATTGCATGGTTGATTTTAAGAGAGACAAAACCTAAGAGATGATCAAGCAAGAGCGAATGATGAGGAAGAATATGGCGAGAAATGGCCAATGGCAAGAATCTTGAGCAAATTATGCTGAGGTGAATGTTTTTTCAGACAAGCGGATGTGGATTTTAAGAAATCTTCACAGATGGGCTGCTGTCTACCAATTAGGGTATCATTATTCTTGATTTCATGATCTTTAAACTTGTGGATTTTCTCAATTGAAACATGACATGCTTGAGACCAAGGAGGGGGAGAAAGTCACAAGAATAATGATATAATTTATTGATCAGAAAATTGTAAATGGGTATAACCAAGTATTTGTTGTCCTTTGCGTTGGAATAAGCTGCAGGCACCTTGAAAAATTTCAAGGATGGGCTCCATGGAAGCCCATAGGTGCTCCAATGGGTTGTTTGAGTACAGATTTGAATGCTGTTCTTGAGCAGTTGAGGCTTCTGGACTTGTTTGAGAAATTAATTCCAACAAAGGCTGAATCCAGAGACCAAGGGGCCATCTCTGGAATGTATGATACTGAATAATCTTTTGAATGGCCATCAGGGGAACTATTCACAAAATTGAAATTGACATAATACTCAAGAGGAAAGGCTAGGATACTTTAAAATGATAAGATCTTTGCTTTTTGATATTGAAAAACCTTTATTTAATGTACTAATAATCATAGGGCCAGTGCAAAATTTGAGTGCAGATTATTAGTACCACTCCATGCATTAGGCAATGAATAGTGAATTTTATTGCAGTAAATTAAGCAGGAAAGACTTGGGACTGGAGAAAGAAGGACCAAATGAAATTCAATGATCATTTCTGGAGAGATCAATAATGAGTTAATCTCAAATCAGAATGGAAAAAAGAGGGCCAAGTCAAGCTCACTAAGACCAAAAGTTACTATCTCATTCCATTAAGATGTGTAAGTGTGATTTGAGTGAATTCAATTATTTTAGGGCTTGTTCTGCCAATTATTGTATAATACACTCTTTCACATTGAGGTTGCTTTTGAAAAAGGAAATTTTTTCATCATGGGCCTCATCTTTGCTTTGAAGATGAGCAATCTTTTGAAGAATTTAGTACTTTTTGACTTGCATTTGATCTATTTCACACATGTTTCTGATTTACTCATTGGTAAATTCAGTTTTAGGAGTATGATAATTTGTGACATTTAACATTGATGATGGGGAACTCATGTTAAATAAATTTGTGTCAAATATCTAGAAGCTTTTTTAAACTGAAATTTGTTTTAGAAATGCAATAGCCCAGATTTATTTAAGATTTGACAAATGGAAATACCAATAATTGAACACAAGAAATAAACCCTTATTATATTTAAGCCAGAGAATTTGGGAAAAAACAGTCCATTAAAAATCAAAACAAGTTTTTAATTTAAACTTCCTTAAGAATTGCTTTTTTTGGGGGGGGGTAACTAGTATACAAATCTAAATTCAAAACTACCCAATAATCTATACATGAAACAATGAAAGATCAAAAAAATCATCTTGAATCATGGTTTTATGTTTTTCCAACCAATTATAACTGACAATATTGAGTTTATTTTATGATTCAAAATCAATTCATTAGAATGGCAAATACATCAATGCAATATGAAGATCTTAATCTGTCACATCCATTCTATATATACAACAAACACTTACCTATATTGAAATAAGCTCTATTTGGCCAAATGAAAGTCAGAAAGAGGCTCATTCAATGGAGCTCTGGTCATTTTTGACAACATTGCCATCATATACATGTTCCATTGATCATTGTGTCTTCATTCTGCTGCCCATATTTGTGTTTCCCATAGGCAATGTTCCTCTTCTTGTTCACACATCAACATCTGTCTTTCATCATCTCAAAATCTTTGCATGCAATCTCTCTCTTCTACTTGATCCTGGCTTTTTCTTAACATATGCAGTAACAGCAACCACACATTCTTCATATTTGTATTCATGTTATTCATGAAATTCCAATTGAAGTGTGTTGTTCCCATGCTGAAGCTTGATGTTTCACTCACAGAATTGCAATGACCCATACATGATCTTACAAGAGAGTTGTGAGTGGTCTGACTACACTCTGGTTGAGTTGGGATATTCCTTGTCTGTTCTTCCCATTTTCCCATCCAATCTCTACATCCTTATTCTATATTTTAACTCCCAGAATGACCTACCTTTTTGAATGATGTTTTGATGGGTACTAAAATGTTTTCATTATTTCTTTCCCCAAAAATTATTATTTAAAATTTGTGGAAAAAATTCTTTTATATTTAATAAATTTTCTTTAAACCTTCAAATCCATAATATCAAAGTAAAACAAAAAAAAAAAAAAATTTAATCAAAAACAAAATAATATATCTATACAAAGAAAATAAAGATAAAAAGTGAAAAATAAAAATAAAAAATTTCAAAAAAAAGAAAAGAGAATTTTATAATAATAATAAAAGAAAAAAAAATTATTCTAATTAAATCTAAATTAAATTTTAATTATAGTAATATATTTCTTAAATCTTATAACATAAATAATCTTTTAGATTTAATGGATTAAAGAAAAAAAAAAAAGAATAATAATATAAATTTTATATTAGGTAAAAGAATATACTTAAAGAAATATTATTTTATTTTTTTTTTAAATATTAAATATGAATAAAATTTTTTTTTTTTAAAAATTATATAAGTGATAACATTACTATTATAAAAATTATTTATTAAATTAATTAATTCCAAACTTAAATTCCAAAAACCAAAAAAAAAAAAAAAAAATTAAAGATATCATTTAAAAAAATTAAATTTTAAATAAAAAAATAAAATAAAATAAATAAATCTTAAAGATTTATAAAAGACAAATAATTTTTTAATAAAGATAATAATATGATTTTAAAAAGAATTTTGAAATTAATTAAACATATGGTTTAATATCATGATCAAATGAAATTATTACAAATTTATCTACTAACAAACATTTCTTAATGATTTGAACTAACAATAATAAATTTCATAATGATTTAATCAAACAAAAAAATATGGTAAAATATCTTGATCAAATGAAATAATTTTCAATTTATTCATCAGAAAAAATGTCTCAAAGGTGGAATTTTTTTTCTAATTCCCTTTGAAATTTTTTCTAATTCCATTTGGAATTTTTTTTAATTCCCTTGTTTTTGAAAGGATTTATGAAAGGTCAAAAAGATATAAATAAAGGGCTTTTCTCTCCCTGTTTTTTCCCCCCTATGATTTTGATTCAAATAATAATCTTGAGGATAAATACATTACTTCTCTAGTAGGATAATCTAGTATTATATTGAAAAGATAATTAACAAGTCTCAGTATCTTATAGAATTATATATTATTGATTAATGAAAGATATTTAAAATATTAATTAAAGAGTTAAATATTATTTAATAGTCTTAACATTATAGTAGTAGGGTTGAAGTATTGTTGGAAGATATTATCGTTAGTGATCTTATCAAATTTATCAATAACCTTTATTTATAGAAAAGTGATATCATATTACCCTTATAGATAAATTAGATTAAATTTAAATTAATTCTAATAGTATTATATTAATATTATAATAATTATATCTTACCCTTATATTAAAAAGAATCACTCTTATAAAATCATTTTACCCTTAAGTTATTATATCTATATGAATAGTATTATTAAATAAACTTTAAAAAGTCTTAATTAATTATTAAGATTATTATTAATATTAATATTACTCTTAAAAAAAATATTCTTTAATTATCTAAATTATTGAAAGAAGGAGTATTAGAAGAATTAATTTTAAAAAGAATTTTATAATAAATAAAAAAAAAGTTAAGAAAAACCTCAATTATTAAAATTATTATAATATTAATATTTTATTTAAATACTAATAAAGACTTTTGAAAGAAAATTATTTAATTTAAAATCCAAAAAAAAAATTAAATAATTGATTTTTTGATTTAATAAAGAGGGTATCTTTCTTTTTTTAGTATATTTAGAGGGGAAGATATTAAACTTTAGAAAACATAATTATTTGTTAATTATGAAATATAAAACAGACTTATCAATAATTTTCCCTTCAAGTTAATTCTTATTATTTATTTAACAGAAAAAGGAGTTCTCACATCTTGTGTCTCAAAAGTGGCCCTTTAAATCTCTATAATAATTAATAAGATCAAATTATCAATCCTAAAAATCAAATCTTAATAATTCAAAAAAAGAAAATTGGGAAAAAAAAACCACTGTTTTAGATCCCAATTATCATTTAGGAATCATCATAATCAAAGAAGTTTTTAACCTTGTATGAGGAATTGAAGAAAGAGAATTAAAGAATTGAATAATTAGTTAAGGAAAAAAATTAAGAAGATAAATTTTTTTTTTTAATTTATTTAAAGAATTATAAAGAATTTAAAAAGAAAAAAAGTTAAAATTAAAAAAAGTTTATTTAAAAAAATATTCAAAAAAAAATAAATTTAAAGAAGGACAAAATCAAGTTAATTTTAACTTAAAACTACTTGAGATTAAACTATTAAAAGAATTATTAGACTTCAGAAAAAATCACCATACTCAACCAAAAAGACATTTAAAACATCCAAATCAGGGAAAATTTCCAAGATCTGAAAGATTTTCAAAAAAAAAAAGGGTAAATATTAAAACACCAAATAATTAAACTGAAAAAGTTTTAATACCCACAAGAAATATTTTTAAAATAAATTCAAATGAATATAGCCTCAACTTTGATGTAAGTGATGTTGAGGATTTTATAAAGAGAGATAAAAGGATAGAAGCAATTGAAGGAGCCAATGAAAAGTATTTTTCCATAAAAATAGGATTTTGAAGTGAGTATAAATATATCAGATATTAAATTGAAGGAATTTCAGGATATGAAATGAAGAATTGAAAACAATTGAAAAAAAGAAAAATGATCAATAAATTGAAAAAGGTGGAACAAGAAAAAAAGAAATAGGAAAGATTCATTAATAAGACTATTTAATTGAAATCAATAGGAAGTAGGAATCAAGAGTTTTTCTTAATAAAGAAAGTTTATTAGAAAATATGACATAATTTCAAAATACCTACTGAAGTATGGGTATATCAAAAATGAAAATGATTATAATTAGAATTTTTTTTATTATTTATCACCAGAAATTAGAATTAGTTTTACTTAAGAAATGATTAAGGACAGGACCATGGTTTTAAGAAAGAGATGGAGGATAAATCTTATTTGAAATGGATATTTTCACAAATTATATTAAAGGATAATTTGAGGAAGCAGTAGTTATTAAAGGAAAATCATAATTATCAAATTCAAATGAAATCAAAATTAAAAAGAAAAATATATTTAAAGTTGAAATCTAGGTGGAGGTTATCAAGAAAATGTAAGATATTACCAAAAAAAGCAAAGAAACCTCCAGCTTAACAGGCCTATGACAATAAATCCCCAAAGGAACTAAACCCAATGAGGAATGTTTTAGAACAAATGAAGGATCTATTAGAGGATTTTAGTCCACAAAATAAAGTCTGGAAGGATAAATAAAACACACAAGTATCACTACCAGAAGAGGCTCCCAATACTCCATCCAATCAGATGGAGCTGGACTCAGAGGTAGAATTGATTCCTCAAAAAGGAAAAGGAAGGGCAATATCCCCAGTGGAACAGAATCCACACAAGGAAGTGCCTTATCCCAAAGGAAAGTCCCAGAAATGCCCATGATATCTGAACCTGAATTGGAGCTAAGTATGAGTAACTCAAACAGGTACAAATCACATTCAGAGGGCTCAAATAGACATTTACATGAGCCAATACAAACAGTACTACACAGTGTACAAGGACAAAGATTGGGAAATGTTTCCTCAAATACACCAAGGAGTGATGAACTCCTGGCACATCCTGAAAAAGTTCCTCAAAGAGGAGGAAATAGTGAGATACTCCAATGGATGGAATCCACTATCATCCAAACCTCAAATCAAAAAGATCAAGGAGTATCATGCCAAAAAGAAGGAGGAAACCAAGCAAGAAGCCCCAGTAGCTTCTGCCTGCAAGCCCCAAGTCAACCCACTTCCCCAAGAAGGGAAGAAGAACAAGAAAAAGAATTGGAGAAAACCATATTCCCCAGGCTACAGGATCCCCAAGATCCAAAAAGATGCCATGGACAATGTCTTCAACATGGCCAGAATTTTGATGGAATTCAAAGACAAAGAGGAACAAAGAATGAGACAACCCCATTTCCAAAGAAATAACCTTGTCCAAAGATGTTGTAAATACTTTAACAGAAATTAAAAGTAGTATATTACCTCTAAAAGAAATTAAAGATAGCTTATTATCACTACAAGAAATAAATAACAATTTATCTTCTTTAACAAAAATTGTTGTGCAAAACAAGAAAGAAGTTGACAACATTAAGTTTATTGTTAAAAATAATAAACCAAAGAATTTAATTGACAATACTCAAAAATTAATACAAGGACAACAAGAATTGTATAAATACATAAAAGATATCAAAGACAAGACTTTGACAATCAATTATGATGTGAGTATTGACAATCTTACAGAAAAATTAAACAAATTAAGTATTTCTGTAGAAAAATTTGAAGAAAAAACTTCATCACACCAAAAATTACTTTTGGACCACATGGGAAAGAGTGATGAAGCAAGAATGCATCTAAATGATGACATTCAAAGTGAAATAAGGCTTATTACTGAAAAAATGGATAAAATTAATGAGGCTAATTCAAATATGCCAAAGTTATCAACACCATTTTCTCACATAAGAAGCCCTGTCAAACCAAAAGTGGAATTAACAAATCCATTTATAACAGACTTGAGTCACCAAGACAATAACCAAGTCTTAATGAAGGAAGCACCTCAATTGAAAGAATGGCCAACATTCACAGGAGAAGGTGAATATGACCATATGTCATTTTTCAAAACAATTGACATGCTAAAAGAAGATTATGCCATACCAGATGAATTAATTACTGCAAGATTACATTTGTTGTTTGAAAAATCTGCAAAAAGATGGTATTATGGCATAAGGCAAACAAATGGCAAAAACACCTGGTCTTGGTGGAAACAAGAAATAATCACCAAGTGGGCTAATGATGCCTGGAGGTACAAAATAGAAAATGCATTTAAAAATTCTTTCTTTGACCCAGACAAAGACAAACCTTTAACTTGGTTCTTGAAACAAGTTGAAAGACTTAATGCATTGTACCCAGAAATGTCACAAAAAATGGTGAATAAGAAAATACTCAAGAAATGTGGAGGAGAGCTAGAACATGCCCTAAGAAGCAGGTGTATAGAACCATGCTCCACAGAAGAGTATATTAATGCACTAGAAGACATAGTGACAAGAACAAAAATTGGCAGGACTTGGTAGAAATTGGACATTAAAAGCCCAAATAAACCATTTATCAAAAAAGATAAATCAAAAGAATCCTTCAAGCCCAATACATCCAACAATAATGAGCAAAGAAAATGCCATAAATGTGGAGGTATTGGACACTTAGCCAATAATTGCCTTAAAAAGGCAAAGATTAATGAGATTGTGGAAACAGAAAACCACAATGACAAAGAAGAGGAATCTGACTCTGAAAAGGAGACAGAAGAGTAAGAAAGCTCTGAAAGTGATGAAATAAAGATAATTAATGCACAAATTAATAATATTGATATAATTTATGAAGTACTGGATCTTAACTCAAACTTACCACAAGTTGGGACATCTGACACAAACCTGACAAACATACAAGATTCCAAAATGTATAGGACCAAACCTGCAAGAGGAATGGGATATACAACTGGAAAATCAAGTATAAGTATTTTTATGGTTGATAACCAATGAGGAAAAGTTAACTTAGATACAGGAGCATATTGCACCTGTGTTGGTAAAAGTTATTTAAAAACCATTGTCCCAGACTGACAAGAAAAACTTATGCCAATATAAGGTGTCAAATTTAGTAGTGAAAGTGAGAGCATGAAGCCCCTTGAAATAATTGACTTAACACTAATTTTTCCTCATCCCTCACAATGTGTCAGAATCAAAGTAGAGTTTGTAGTAATAGACAACTGTACTAGTAATCACTTCCTACTTGGGAATGACTACTTATCAATTTATGTTATAGATATCTCCAACCAAAAGGATAGATATCTTACCATAGGAGACAACAAAAGACAAACTTTTGGCTTCTTAAATAACAAAAAACAAATCACAGTTATTAAGAATGAAGAAAAAATTCCATGAAAGGAACTTTTTATATCTGAACAAATTAAAGAGGCAGAATTAAATCAAGAATTAACAGAAAGAATGAAAGAAAAACTGATTGACCTCTTATTTAAGTATAAAAATGCCTTTGAAACTGACAAAGAGCCACTAGGTGCCATAATTGGACATGAAGTGGATATAATTCTTAATGTGGAAAAACCTTACCCACCTCTACTAAGGAGACCTGCTTACCCAGCTAGTCCAAGGGCTAGAGAAGCCTTAGAGGTACACATTAAAGAATTAATGGACCTTGGAGTATTAATAAAGGTAGGACATAATGAACAGGTAGAAGTCACTACACTTGTCATTATAACTTGGCATAATGGAAAATCAAGGATGGTAGGAGACTTCAGAGCCCTGAACACCTATACCATTCCAGACAGGTATCCAATACCCAGGATCCATGAGACATTGACACAAATGTCACAAGCTAAGTTCATAACAGCCATGGATGCCTTAAAGGGTTTTCATCAAAATGTCTTAACAGACAATGCCAAAAAACTACTGAGGATAATAGTCCACTGTGGAAGTTTTGAATACTTGAGAATGCCATTTGGCATAAAAAATGCACCTTCCCATTATCAAAGAATGATGAATACCATATTTCCTAAAGAATTATCAGAAGGATGGATAATTATCTATATTGATGACATCATAGTTTGCTCAGAAACTTGGCAAAATCACCTTACAAGATTAGAAAGGGTACTACAAAAAATAGTCCAAGTGAATATGAAAATTTTCTTGAAAAAGTGTCATTTTGGATACAGTGAATTAAAAGCACTAGGACATGTTGTATCTGGACTTAGTCTAGGAATAGACAAGAATAAAGTAGCAGCAGTACTACTTAAACCAATGCCTCAAACCAAAAAAGAAATGCAATCATTTCTAGGATTTGCTGGTTACTATAGACAGCATATAAAGGACTTTGCAAAAATTGCTAAATCCTTGTATAAGCTATGTGACCAACAAACAGTCTATGAAATGACAGAAGAAAGAGTCAAGTCATATGAAGAATTGAAAAATTCCTTAACAAATGCCCCATTTCTTCTAATGCCAGATTGGAAACTACCCTTTAAACTTTAAATTGATGCTTGTGGAGAAGGACTGGGTGCTGCACTACACCAGACACAAATTATCAATGATAAACCAGTGGAAGGACCAATTTGTTTTATTTCAAGACAGATAAAGCCAACAGAAGCAAGATATAGAGCAAGCCAAATGGAATGCCTCTTCTTAGTGTGGGCTTTAGAAAAATTACATTACTATTTAGATGGAACAGTATTTGATGTGATTACAGACTGTAATGCTGTAAAATCTCTATTAAATATGAAAACTCCAAATAGACATATGCTGAGATGGCAAATTGCTATCCAAGAATATAGAGGAAATATGACTATTGTTCATAAATCTGGCAATATTCATAAAAATGCAGATGGTCTTAGCAGATGGGCTCTAGCAAATACCCCTGACAACCCAGCATGGGTACCACAAGAAGAACACCATATAGAAGGAATATGTGTTACAGACATAGGCACAGAATTCTTTAACCAGGTTAAAGAAAGCTATAAGATAGACAAAAATTGCCATATATTAAGCCAACTTCTAATGAAAGACTGCAAAGACCCATCACTTTCATCAAAACTAGATGAAACATGGAAAAAGGCATATGATCAAGGAAGATTCCACCTCCTTGATGGAATCCTTTACCATAGAAAAAAACACACATGTGTTATAGCCTTAACAGATAGAACCCTGATAAACACTATTTTACATGAGTGTCATGATAGTGTTGCAGCTGGACACCTTTCAGAAGACAGGACACTAGAGAGGGTGAAAACCTGCTCTTGGTGGCCAAATTGGAAGAAAGATGTTATAGAATACTGCCAAACCTGTGACAGATGTCAAAAAGCCAACAGAGCCACAGGAAAGAAATTTGCAATGATGATCCAAATCCAAGAACCAAAATCCCCTTGGGCAATAGTTCATATGGATTGGGTAACAGCATTACCTCCAGGAGGAGACAGAAGCTGTAAGGTGTGGATATGAAACTTTGATTAAAAATCAAGTACTTTTCCTGTCCTCAAAATTTGTATAAGGTAAAATTCAATTAAAAATAGTATGAAATATTATTTTTAAGAGAAAACACGCCAATTTTATTGTTTATAACTTTATTAGTATAAAACAATAATATTATAAAAAATTTATTGTTTTACCAACAATAAAAATTTATCCAAAAAATACTCTACAAGAGATATTTTAAGGCTACAAAAGAAATTTCTTCAAGAGCAATTTCAATTGGAATTAATTGAGCAAAGAACTGCAAGCAATTAATTAAAGAACAAAGTCTTTAAAAAGAATATTAAAGAGAAAACACGCCCAAAAGTGACCAGAGTGAATTTGGAAACAAAGTGACAAAGCTTACAGTGATGAAAGATGCTTTAATTCACTTTTGGGGTGGTTCAGGGGTAAAAATGATTATAAGAGTTACAAACAATGATTATAATGATTTTTTCACGTGGTTAAAAGGATTAAAATGATTTAAAAGTGGTGGTTGGAATCTTTGATTGATTGGTTTAACAGTTTTAAACTAATTAATAAAAGGAAAAGATTCTAACATGAAGAGAAAAGTGGGGCAAAGAAGACATTCTTTTATAGCCATCAATTCTCTTACTCCAAAAGTAAAATTTACTCTTGTCAGTCGTGAAAAACAGTCTGACAACAGAAAAGCCAATTATGGCATCATTGAACCCTGGTTTAGACCAAAAAGGGCTGGTTTAAGCCATTTTTAGCCATTTTTAGCCATTTTAGACCCTTAAATCAGCCATTACTATAGCAATACCAGGCCTAGAGCCTTCAAAACACGTCAGAATGTGTGTCAGAGGCGTAGAAACCAGTTAAAACTGTTTTTATTATGATTGTTTTATCTTAAGGGTAGTTTTACCCTCTTGGCAACAGCTAAAACTACCCCAGTTGGTATCAAAACCTCATCATCAATTGAGTCCACAGACCCTGTAACTCAATTCCAGGCCAAAAGTGATGAACTTTTGCGTGAATTTTGACATCCCACGCCTGTCAGCAAGGATTTTGGGGGTCTAGCTCCCCCTTAGAGCTGGAGTTCCTTTTCCCCCCCAAATTTAATCTTTCCAATTTATTTTTTCCTTTAATTCCTCATCATGTATTATACTTATAATTTACATATGTAATTCAATTCAATTGTACAGTAAAATACAGTAATAATTGACACCTCATATGTAAATCAAAGTTCACTTATGTAATACACATGCACATTTTGACATTTCAATTGAATTCAATTGAAAATACTTCAATTCCTCATAACTTCTAAACTAAACACAACACCTCAATTTTAACACAAAAATTGATGGTTAACACCACATGTGGTGTGAATTAAATTAAAGTTTTGAGGATTTTCAACTTTTGTATTGAAAATACTAAAAACTTAATTTAAGCTTATTTAGAGTTGAGTTACAAAAATTTCACTCAGAGGTGACCCCACCTGATTTTTTATGAGGAATCCAATGGTGAAATAAAATTTATATGTTTATTTATTGGATAAAAAGTTATAATAAATTTTATTTAACTTTTTTCCAAATTTATTTATTTTTTCACAATTTTGTTAAAATTTCATTTTTACTTAAATTTTTCAAGTATAAATGTAATTTTATATTTACAAAATTTAAAGTAATTTTATTTTTAAATTATATTTAATTTTTTTATTTTTTAATATAATTTTATATTTAAATTTTGATTTTTATTTTATAAATAAATTTATTTTATTTATATTAATATGTTATTTTTTATATTTGTGGTCTTTTGGGTATATGAAATTACCTCTAAGGCTCACAGAAGCTATAATGCATGCCTAGTATTGGTTGACAGGTATAGCAAAACTCTCATGTTCCTACCATTTCATAAAGATGAGACAGCTATGGACACAGCCATAATGATATGGAATAAAGTTATTAGCCATACAGGCTTATTCCAGAATATTATAAGTGACAGAGACCCAAAGTTCACTTAAGCATTATGGACAAATCTCCATAACTTGTTTGGGACAAAGCTATCATTCTCAACAGCTTACCATCCTCAAACTGATGGTTTAGCAGAAAGAGTGATACAGACCTTAGAGGACATGATCAGAAGATTCTGTGCTTATGGGCTAGAATTCAAAGATTCTGATGGTTTTACCCATGATTGGTGTACACTAATACCAGCTCCTGAACTGGCATATAAAACATCAATCCATTCTTCTACTGGAAAAACACCAGCAATGCTAGAAAAAGGTTGGAATCCAAGACTTCCTTATGATACCCTCAAAAAGGACTTAGTGGATATACATCCAACAGCAAGCAGCTTTAAGATAATGCTTGACAAAGCAAGACACCATGCAAACAGATGTATGCAAGACTCTTTCAAATATTCAAAAGAAAGATGGGATAAAAGTCATAAGCCACCTTATTTCAAAATAGAAAACTTGGTCCTAGTATCAACCCTTAATTTAAATAACATAAAAGGCCCAAAGAAATTGAAAGATTCCTTTGCAGGACCATTTATGATAAAAGCACTTCATGGACCCAATGCTGTGCAATTGGAACTCACAGGTGAACTAATGAATAAACACCCAACTTTCCCTGTAAGTCTAATAAGACCTTACAGTTCAAGTGACAAGGAGTTATTTCCACTAAGAAATAAACCCCCACTTGAAATTCCCCCCTTGGAAGAAGGAGAGGAAAAGAAAATAGTAAAAGTCCTTAAAGAAAGAAGGACAAGAAACAAAAAAGAAAGGGAATACCTTGTAAGGTATAGAAATTCAACTCAAGAAGATGAATGGCTAATTGAGAAAGATATAACATATGCTGATAAACTACTAAGAGGGCTCAGACATGAAAGAAAGCCTGAAAAATAGAAAAGTTAAGCATTATTGAGCTTCAAGACTAACACAGTCTATTGAAGAGGTAGGACAGTGAATGATACCCTAATTAGACATATCAGATTGTGGTACAATCTTTTTTGGTGGTAGGAAATTTGAACCTTTGAGATATGACCACACACCCAAAAAGGTCACAAGAAATATTTAATATAATTATACATTAAAAATAAGTACCTTAAAACTACAAAAATACCATAAATTGGTATGAAACTTGGTTTAACTTAAAAGACAATGAATAAACATTTGAAATAAATTATACCATTGGATTCCCCATGGTAAAATACAAATATACCATTTTTATGGCATATCTGTAAAGTCAATATTTAATAAGTTATAAGTAATAATACCTTATAAATAACACAGATACTTATTTATTTCAGAAACCAATGAAACAACATGTTAAATAAATCGTACCATTGGATTCTCCATAAACATCCACACATAAAACAATTAATAAGCTAAGCTTCAAAATCAATACTTAAGGAATTAACCTGAATATATGCACTTTTTTGGTCAACACATATATTCAAGGATTTTAGCTAATATCTCTTGAATTATGCATGATAGAGTGATGAACCAAAAATAAAGTCATCACTTAATTACTGTAGGAATAAAGAAATGGAGTTTATTTTACAAGCTATAAACAAGGTTAAAATCTGTAAGGAATTATTGATTAAAATCAACAGAGCTGTTGACCACTTTGTTGTGAAAGTGGTCCAAACTTAAAAAGAAGTAGACAATTAGATTCTACTAGTTCATTTGTGAAGAATGATTTATTTTTTATTATAATATACAAGGTATAACCCCTTGAAATCATAGTTTGAAGTTTAAAATATTAAATTTCAACAGAAAAGATGAGTTACAAGAAAAATCATCAAAAATAGAGTTTTGATGATGTAATGAAATGCTCTTTGCAACATAATAAGGTTACTCCAAGCTATTAGAATTCACTCTCTGAATTGCTTTAGCGTGTAAATATCAAACGTTATTAAGGATCAAAGTTTGAGCTTAATTTGATCATTTATGATCACTCACTGTAACCTTAAATTAGGTTTAACAGTCATATAAGTGATAAAATTGGTGAATACTATTAGTTTATGATTAAAACTAATAAAATACATGAAATTTGGGGTTCTGCCAAGCCTTTGACATCATCAAACTTTGAGTTATAGTGATAACTCTAATTAATGGCGTAATAATGATGTAATCATCACCAAACCTTAAAATATTGATCAATTCCAGTGGATATGATCAGTAAATGTCTACTAGAAGCCTTTTGGACTCTAGGAGGGAGGTAATTACTATAAATAGAGCTCTTTTTACTCTGTTTTCCCCTCAGACGCATCAAAAACATTAAATCAATACAATTAAAAAGGTAATATCTTCATTCTTTATATATAAAACTTTTAGATTATTAAAGACCAAAGATCATCTTATTATAATCATCAATTTTGACGTGATTAGATCATTTATTTAATTGTTTCTGTTAAAAATCTCTCTAAAAACTCATTTCCACGTAAAAATCAAGAATATTTGTAATTTTCTCTTTTTTATATTGTAAATACAATTTGGATAAGTTGTATTTACATTATTTGGCGTAAAATATCTCAAAATTATTATATTAAGTATTAAAAGTAGGTTATTCTCTCCTATTATAATAATTTTCTCTATATTATTCTTTTAATAATTCTTTAATTAATATAAATAGTATTTATATTCATTTATAGCTTTAATATTGGTAATATTATTATTATTAATTGTTTTTTATTAATAAAAAACAATTTTTTTATGCCTTTATTATTTGTTTGTAACAATAATAAAGTGCCATTAAATATATTAATTATTTTATATTAATATATTTATTTATTATATTATATTATCATATTTTATTGATAATATACTTTTTTTTACGCCATAATTATAATAATTCTTCATTATTATAATTATTTTTATCTTATTTATTTGATTTATAAGGAAATTCATAGTACAATAAGTAAAATATTAGTAATTTTTACTTATTGTTTCATAGTCAAACCTTACATCTTCCTTGAAATCTATTTTATCTGATGGGTCGTAACTAAAATCACTCATTGGATGTAAAAATACACTATGGTAAAATAAAATTGGATAAAGTGGGTTTTACATGATTTAAGAAAGCATTTTTAAGTAAATTTCTGGCCTTGGCTTTTAGAAACCTGAAAAGAAAATCTTTTTGACCAGACAAAAAATATTATTACTGTGAATCATCTGTAAAAACCCATTTGGCTTCTTATTAAGCCATATGGTGTAATAGGCAAGTTTGGTTTGAAAAGAGACCAAATGAACCTGATAGACCATATATATGTATATATATAAACTGTCTTTTTTTCATTGAAAAAAACATTTAAATAATTTTTCTTCAAATTTCAATTTCATTAGATTCAATTTTTTTGAGTTAATCTTTTGAATTAATTATTCAAAATCTAAATGTAATCTATAATTATTAATTTAGAATCTAAAAGTAATATTTTTTAAAATAAATAAATAAATTAAAATAAAAAAAACTATAATATTTGGAAATAATCTTAATGAGTTGATTTAAATATCTTATTTAAATTATAGGTTTTTTTAGAGTTAAAATAATAATGAAAATTATAATTATATTTATAATACTGCAAGGGTTAATTCTGTTTAATATATTTAAGCTTTCTAAAAATAATTTGAAAAGATTATAGGTTTTTCTTCTTTCTTAGGGGTTGAAAGACTTCTTTTAAATAAAATCATCAAAGAAAGGGGTATTATACTCTATTTCCACCTTTATATAGCAAAAGTCTCTTCTCAAGTGATTAGATTGTGTTTATTCACAGCTAACTTTTATGGGTACTCAAATGTGGTTTTGAAGATGTAAGGTTTCTCTATGAAGCTCTTGATGATAGTAACAATATCAAGAGTACTATGACTGTCCTCATTAGAGAAATATAATATAATAAAATATTATAACCACAAATTTACATATGATTATTAAAAATAATTATAAAACAAATAAATTCAGTTATTATTGTATAAAATAATAATCAAACAAATAATTATAAGAAATCATAATCATTCTATTATTGTTATATTCACTGACAATTATAACAATAGGAAGTGTAAAGCTCTTAATGAGACAATTGCACATGGGAAATATAAATATTTAACCACTTATAAATAATATATAAAGATTATTCATGAAAGAATTAAAACACACACTGTGAAAACATAATTCCTATGGAAACGTTCTATATAAAAAAACTAATAATAGATAAAAAATATAGAATTTTAGAGAAATCTTACTTATAATATAAATTTAATACAACAAGTAACACGACAACAGCTATCATATTAAATAATAATTATAAGTTAAAAACACGCCAAAAATCAATATTTTTAAAGATACAACAACTTGTTATAATAAAAATTATGATTAAAGAGTTTTTTATAGGAATTTGTGGATGTTAAAAGATATTTTAAAGATAATAATTTTATAAAATAAAATATATTATAGGTGATCATAACAGTAATCTAATTTCAATGATTCCAATTCCTTAATATAAGATTTATAAAGAATAAAATACTTAAGAAATACCCTAATAATAAGATTTTATATATAATAAAACTTTACCCATTGAAATGTCTAATATGATTGGATTGATAATTGATGATGGACAAAAACAGTGATGAATAGACTCTTTTTATGTGAGCCTTTGAGATATGACCACATACCCAATAAGGTCACAAAAAAGACTCAGAATAATTATACCCTTAATATAATTATATTAAAATTACTTAGAATAATTATACATTAAAAATAATTACTTAAATATACAAAAAATACCATAAATTGGTACAAAAATTGGTTTAACTTAAAAACCAATGAATCAACATGTAAAATAAATAATACCATTGGATTCCCCATGGTAAAATACACATATACAATTTTTATGGCATATCTGTAAGGTCAATATTTAATGAATTATAAGGTATAATACCTTATAAGAACCATAAAACCTTATTTATCTCAAGAACTAATGAAACAAAATGTGAAATAAGCTGTACCAGTGGATTCCCCACTAAAATCCACACATAAAACAATCAATAAGCTAATTTCCAAAGTTAATACTTAAGGAATTAACCTGAATATATGCACTTTTTTGGTCAACGCATATATTCAAGGATCATAGCTAATATCTCCTAAACTATACATGATAGAATGATGAACCAAAAATAAAGTTACCACGTAATTACTGTAAGCGCACAGATATGAACTTTATTTTACAAATTATAAACAAGGTTAAAACCTATGATGAAATATTGATAAAAATCAACAGAGCTGTTGACCACTTTGTTGTGGAAGTGTTCCAAAATTAAAAAAAGTATACAGTTGGATTCTACTAGTTCATTCGTGAAGAATGATGTAATTTTTATTATTAAAATCAGGGTATAACCCCCTGAAATCAAGGTTTGAAGTTTAAAATATTGAATTTCGACAGAAAAGATGAGTTACAAGAAAAATCATCAAAATTAGAGTTTTGATGATGTAATTAAACGCTCTTGGCAGCATAATGAGGTTATTCCAGGCTATCAGAATTCACTCTCTGAATTGCTGTAGCGTGTAAATCTTAAAAGTTATTGAGGATCAAAGTTTGAGCTTAATTTGAGCAGTTATGATCACTCACAGTAACCTTAATTTAAGCTTAACAGTCTTAAGAGTGATACAATTGGTGAATACTATTAGTTTATGATTAAAACTAATAAAATCCACGAAATTTGGGGTTCTTCCAAGCCTCTGATGTCATCAAACTTAGAGTTATAGTGATAACTCTAAATAATGGTGTAATAATGATGTAATATGGTTTGATAATGATGTAATCATCTCCAAACCTTAAAATATTGATCAATTCCAGTGGGTATTATCAGTACACGTCTACTAGAAGCCTGTTGGACTCTAGGAGGGAGGTATTTACTATAAAGAGAGCTCTTTTTACTCTATTTTCCCCTCAGACGCATCAAAAACATTAAATCAATTAAATCAAAGGTAATTTCTTTATTCTTTATATATAAAACTATTATATTATTAAAGACCAAAGACCACCTTGTTGTAATCATCTATTTTGACGTGATTAAATCATTTATTTAATTGTTTTTGCTAAAAATCTCTTTAAAAACTCATTTCCACGTAAAAATCCAGAATAATTTGTAATTTTCTTTATTTTTATTGTAAATACAATTTGAAAAGGCTGTATTTATATTTTTTGGCGTAAAATATTTCAAAATTATTATATTAAGTGTTAGAAGTAGGTTATTTTCTCTTATTATAATAATTTCTCTATTATTACTCTCTTAATAATTCTCTAATTAATATAAATAGTATTTATATTAATTCATAACTTTAATATTAGTAATATTATTGTTATTAATTGTTTTTTATTAATAAAAAGCAAGTTTTTACGCCTTTATTATTTGTTGGTAACAATAATAAAGAGCCTTTTAAATATATTAATTATTTCATATTAATATATTTATTTATTATATTATATTTTCATAATATAGATTATATTGTTATAATTATTTAATAATATAATTATTTTACGCCATAATAATAATAATTATTTATTATTATTATATTTTGAATCTTATTTATTCAGTTCATAAGGACATTCAGAGTACAATAAGTAATAAATTAGTAATTTTTACTTATTGTTTCATAGTCAAACCTTACATTTTATGTCTACAGAGAAGCTCTCATGATTCATAATGGATATAGAGGGTGTGCTCAGGTCAAAACTGAAAATCCATGCTCAAAAATAAGGTTCTCAACTTAAGGTAACTTTTTTTAATTCCAATTTGAAGTTTACCAGTGTTATTCTTAGCCCCAAGTAACTTTAATCCTCATTTAATTTAATTATTTTAAGTTTTAATAAGAAATAAGTTTATTTATATTAAAGTTCATCACATGAGCAACTTAAAAATAGAGTTTCAAGCAGAAATCTCTTAAACTCACTTTTTAATTAATTTTTAAAGAAATCTTAATTTTCTTTAAGTATAATTAAAAGAGTAAATTTCCAGGCTAATTACCCAGGAAATATGTTGATAAAAGATACTTAAAATTTAATTTATATATAGATAATATTGAAATTTTCAAGCAAATCCATTAAGAATTGGATTTTTAAAGAATTTTTTAAGTTATTACTATTTTTCCACATAAAATAGCAATACACACTAAATGTTAACGTTTGATAAGGTTTTAATGCTTGCAACCTTAAAGCTTTAAGCTTATTTAAGCTTTTTAACCTTAATTAAGCTTTGACAGCTCTTAAAACTTTAATTTCAAGATTGCATATTGGAATTTCCCCTTTGGCAGCTTGAAATTCCTTTCCAAATTGGGATAAAACCAGTTTAAACTTTAAGGTTGGATCAAAGTCTAATCTTAAAATTTAAATAAGGCTTAAAATCCTCCAATACAGGTGGAAGACCTTAATTGAATCCTTGCAGATCCAAAAAGCTGGGTACCCCAGCTCTGTTTGGTCTTTTTCCTGTCCCAACTTTTTGCATGGATTTTGCTCTTTTATTTATTTAAAGCCATAGTATGGCCTTAAACACTTTTAAATTGAGCTCAGGCAGGATTTACATTCTGTATGGCAAGTCCTTAGCCAATTCAGTAAATATACACAACACCTCAATTTTAACTAAAATTTTGGTAAGCTTGCATAAACCTTATGCAGCTTTCATTTTAAGCTTATTTAGGCTTAAGCTTAACAACTTTAAGCTCATTTAAGCTTAAATTTAACAATTCTAAAAAAATGTTAAAAAATTTACATTAGTACTGTGAGATTCTTAAATCTTCCAATAACATAAGAAATCAGCTTTTTTGGGTATAACACCCTATGGGTGTACCCTAGGTTATTTTTGGTGTAGAATCAAAAAATGACATAATATTTATAACTTTGTTTATCCAAAAAAAAGCTATACTTATTTTTTGTTATTTTTTACTTTAAATTCAATTGAAAAGTATGTTTAAGACTAAATCAACTTTAGATAAAATCATTTGGGGCCTTATGGGTATCTTATACATACCTCACAGGCTCACATTCCCTACCACCAAAAAAATACTTTACCACAATTTTCTTTTAGTAGTGTACCCCCAAGTTGTTTGGGGGGTATCATCCACTGTCAAACCTCTCTACTTATACTTTCAAGTATGTAAAGCACATAATTCAGATTTTTCATTGAGGAATTGGTCTTTTCTCATTTCTGAATCTTCTGAGAAACTTTTGGGAATAAGGTATCTTTTCTGCTACAATCTATTTATCTTCATGTTGTGGGATTTTGTACCTGAAAAAGTATTCTCTTCCAACCTTTCCCCTAAGCCTTCTTTCTTTCAAGACTTTTAGTACTTTTTTCTCTTCACTCTGATTAAGTGGAGCTACTTCTAAGGGTGTTTCATTTCTCAAAGGAAAAAATTCCTTATTACTTGAAGTGTAATGCTTTACCAGACTAACATGAAAAGTTGGATGTTTGTTTTCCAATTCCCCTGAAAGTTCAACTTGTACTGCATTTGTCCCATGAAGGGCTTTAATATTAAATGGTCCTGAAAAGGAATCTCCAAATTTCTTTTGACCTTTAATATTATTAAAGTTCAAGGTTGAAACTAGTGTCAAGTCCCCTACTTTGAACTCTGGGGCTTTATGACTTTTATCCCATTTCTGCTTAGAATATTCAAAGGGTTCATTCATGCTTTGATTTGCATGATGCCTTACTTTATCAAGAAATAGCTTAAATCTTGAAGCAGTTGGATGAATATCAACTAAATCTTTCTCCAAAGTATCAACTGGAAGTTCAGGGTTCCATCCTTTTTCCAACATTGCAGGAGTTTTGCCTGTTGAAGCATGGATGGAGGTCTTGTAGGCTAATTCCAATTTTGGTATAAGGGTACACCAATCATGGGTAAAGCCATCAGAATCTTTAAACTCCAGGCCATAAGCACAAAATCTTCTGATCATGTCCTCAAGAGTTTGTATCATTCTTTCAGCTAACCCATCTGTTTGTGGATGGTATGCTGTTGAGAATGATAATTTTGTACCCAAACGCTTATGTAAATTAGTCCATAAGGCTGATGTAAATCTTGGGTCTCTATCACTAATAATATTTTTAAAGAGACCAGTATGAGATATAACTCTGTTCCAAATCAAAAGAGCTTTATCCATAGCTGTGTCATCTTTATGACATGGTAAAAATATTGGTGTTTTGCTATATCTATCTACAATGACAAGACCTGCATTGTACCTTTTATCACCTCCAGTTGGTAAGGAAGTTACCCAATCCATATGAACCACTTCCCATGGGGTACTTGGTGCTTGGATATGAATCATCAAACCAGATCTTTTACCAGTAGCTTTATTGGCTTTTTGGCATTTATCACAACTATGAAAGTACTCAATGACATCCTTTCTCCAAGATGGCCACCAGGCACATGTCTAAAGATGTCCAGAGTAAATGTTATCATGGAATTTTAGCAGTATTGTCTTAATTAACATTCTGGTACACAGGACCATGACACATGTGTGTTTAGATCTATGATATAAGATTCCATCAAATAAATAGAATCTTCCATTGTCATAAGATGTTTTCCAAATATCATCCATAGAATTAGCCAAAGCTGCATCTTTTCAGCCTTTGTCAATCAGAGAAGTGAGAATATGAAAATTCATATCCAGCTTATAGCTATCTCTAACTTCTTCAAAGAATTCTGTTCCAACATCTGTGATGTTAATTCCTTCATTTAGAGTTTGAGTTTCTGCCCCTGTGGGAACATAGTGTAAGGTGTGGATATGAAACTTTGATTAAAAATCAAGTACTTTTCCTGTCCTCAAAATTTGTATAAGGTAAAAGTCAATTAAAAATAGTATGAAATATTATTTTTAAGAGAAAACGCGCCAATTTTATTGTTTATAGCTTTATTAGTATAAAACAATAATATTATAAAGATTTATTGTTTTACCAACAATAAACATTTATCCAAAAAATACTTTACAAGAGATATTTTAAGGCTACAAAAGAAATTTCAATTGGAATTAATTGAGCAAAGAACTGCAAGCAATTAATTAAAGAACAAAGTATTTAAAAAGAATATTAAAGAGAAAACACGCCCAAAAGTGACCAGAGTGAATTTGGAAACAAAGTGACAAAGTTAACAGTGATGAAAGATGCTTTAATTCACTTTTGGGGTGGTTCAGGGGTAAAAATGATTATAAGAGTTACAAACAATGATGATAATGATTTTTTCACGTGGTGAAAAGGTTTTGAATGATATAAGAAAGGTGGTTGGAATATTTTATTGATTGGTTTAACAATGTTTAAACTAATTATAAAAGGAAAAGATTCTAACATGAAGAGAAAAGTGGGGCAAAGAAGACATTCTTTTATAGCCATCAATTATCTTACTCCAAAAGTGGAATTTACTCTTGTCAGTCGTCAAAAGCAGTCTGAAAACAGAAAAGCCAATTATGGCATCATTGGACCCTGGTTTAGACCAAAAAGGGCTGGTTTAAGCCATTTTTAGCCATTTTTAGCCTTTTTAGACCCTTAAATCAGCCATTACTATAGCAATACCAGGCCTAGAGCCTTCAAAACACGTCAGAATGTGTGTCAGAGGCGTAGAAACCAGTTAAAACTGTTTTTACTATGATTGTTTTATCTTAAGGGTAGTTTTACCCTCTTGGCAACAGCTAAAACTACCCCAGTTGGTATCAAAACCTCATCATCAATTGAGTCCACAGACCCTGTAACTCAATTGCAGGCCAAAAGCGATGAACTTTTGCATGAATTTTGACATCCCACGCCTGTCAGCAAGGACTTTGGGGGTCTAGCTCCCTCTTAGAGCTGAAGTTCCTTTTCCCCCCCAAATTTAATCTTTCCAATTTATTTTTCCTTTAATTCCTCATCATGTATTATACTTATGATTTACATATGTAATTCAATTCAATTGTACAGTACAATACAGTAATAATTGACACCTCATATGTAAATCAAAGTTCACTTATGTAATACACATGCACATTTTGACATTTCAATTGAATTCAATTGAAAATACTTCAATTCCTCATAACTTCTAAACTAAACACAACACCTCAATTTTAACACAAAAATTGATGGTTAACACCACATGTGGTGTGAATTAAATTAAGGTTTTGAGGATTTTCAACTTTTGTATTGAAAATACTAAAAACTTAATTTAAGCTTATTTAGAGTTGAGATACAAGAATTTCACTCAGAGGTGACCCCACCTGATTTTTTATGAGGAATCCACTGGTGAAATAATTTTTATATGTTTATTTGTTGGATAAAAAGTTATAATAATTTTTGTTTAACTTTTTTCCAAATTTATTTATTTTTTCACAATTTTGTTAAAATTTCATTTTTATTTAATTTTTTCAAGTATAAATGTAATTTTATACTTACAAAATTCAATGTATTTTTATTTTTAAATTGTAATTAATTTTTTATTTTTAATATAATTTTATATTTATTTTTTGATTTTTATTTTAATAACATAAATAAATTTCTTTTATTTATATTAATATGTTATTTTTTGTATTTGTGGTCTTTTGGGTATATGAAATTACTTCTAAGGCTCACATTCCCTCCCCCTAAAAAAGAATATTACTTTGTAATATTGGTGTTTCTAGTGTGCCTGAATCTCCTGAGAAGTTTGGTAGCTTCTGGTATATTTTCTTCTTCTAACCATTCATCTTCACAAGTTGGGTCACTGTACCAAACAAGGTATTCCCTCACTTTCTTGGTTCTTAATTTCCTTTTTTTAAGAACTTTAGTAATTTTCTTAGTACCAGATGTCTCAATAGGAGGTATAACTTGGGACATCTTATTCCTCAAGGGAAATTTCTCAGAATCACTAGATTTATATGGCTTTATCAAGCTCACTGGAAATGTAGGATGTTTATTGCTAAGTTCTTCAGATAACTCTACTTCAACAGCATTTTCTCCATGGAGGGCCTTTATCACAAAAGGTCCTGCAAATGAGTCTTTCAACTTTTTACAACCTTTGATGTTATTGAAGTTAGTGGTGGATACAAGAACTAGGTCCCCCACTTTGAAATCTGGAGTTGCATGTGATTTATCCCATTTGTCTTTAGCATATGCAAAAGAGTCCTCCATGCATCTTACTCCATGCTTTCCAGCTTTGTCTAGCATTCCTTTGAAGCTAGCAGCTGTGGGATGTATTTCAATTAAGTCTTTCCTCAAGGAATCTTGGGGTAACTTGGGGTTCCATCCTTTTTCTAGAATAGCAGGAGTCTGATTGGTACTGGCATGGATTGATGTTTTATATGCTAATTCCAGTGCCGGAAACAGAGTACACCAATGATGGGTAAATCCATCACAATCTTTGAATTCAAGGCCATATGCACAAAATCTCCTCACCATGTCCTCTAAGGTTTGGATCATCCTTTCAGCCAGGCCATCAGTTTGTGGGTGGGAGGCTGTAGAAAAAGACAGTTTAGTGCCAAATAATTGGTGAAGATTTGTCCTTAGTGCTGAAGTGAATTTGGGATCTCTATCACTGATGATATTTGTAAATATCCCAGTCTATGACACTACTCTATTCCATATCAGAAGAGCTGTATCCATGGCTGTATCATCCTTGTGACATGGTAAAAAGATTGGAGTTTTACTGAATCTGTCCACAATTACTAGGCAAGCATTATAGCTTCTATCACCTCCTGGTGGTAGGCCAGTTACCCAATCCATATGGACAGTTTCCCAAGGTCTGTTTGGTTCTTGGATTTTTATCATATTTCCAAGTCTCTTGCCAGTGGGTTTATTTGCCTTTTGGCATCTGTCACAGGTTTTGAAATACTCTGCAACATCTTTCTGCCACATTGGCCACCATATGCAGGTCCTTACTTTCTCTCTTGTTCTGTCTTCAGAAAGATGTCCTGAAAAGGGACTATCATGGCATTTTTTCAGTACAAGATTGATTAATGACCTGTCTACAGCTGTCATGACACATGTGTGCTTGGTTCTGTGGTAAGTTATACCATCCAGTAGGTGAAACCTTCCTCCATCATAAGACTTTCTCCATAATTCATCCAAGGCATGTATTAGAGAGTTGTCTTTACAGTCTTTGTTAAGCAGTTGGCATAAGATGCTACAATTCTTATCTTGAGTGTAACTACCTCTGACTTCTTCAAAGAAGGTGGTGGTCAAGTCTGTAACACTTATTCCTTCTATTGGAATTTGTGGTGAAGCTTCTTCTGGCACATAAGCAGGATTATCAATATTATTTGTTAATGGCCATCTGCTAAGTCCATCTGCATTCTTATGAATATTCCCATCCTTATGAACAATAGTCATATTGCCTCTGTATTCTTGTATGGCTATTTGCCATCTGAGCATATGTCTGTTGGGTGTTTTCATGTTCAAAAGTGATTTGACAGCTGTACAATCTGTTATCACCTCAAAAACACATCCCTCTAAGAAGTAGTTCAATTTCTCCAAGGCCCAGACAAGGCATAGACATTCCATCTGACTTGCTCCATATCTGGCTTCAGTTGGTTTGATTTGCCTGGATATGAAACATATGGGTCCTTCTACAGGTTTATCATTTATGATCTGAAGTTGGTGAAGTGCAGCACCTAGTCCATCCCCTGATGCATCAATATACAATTTGAAAGGCAATTTAAAGTCTGGCATCAGTAAGAGTGGATCAGTGGTCAATGCTTCTCTTAGAGACTCAAAAGCTTTGACTCTGTCAACAGTCATTTCAAATACTGTGTCTTTGTCACACAATTTATAAAGTGGTCTTTCTATGGATGCAAAATATTTAATGTGTTGCCTGTAATATCCTGCAAAACCTAAGAATGACTGAATTTCCTTCTTGTTCTGAGGCATGGGTTTTAGCAATACTGCTGCAACTTTGTTTTTGTCAATTCCAAGGGACAAACCAGATACAACATGTCCTAGTGCTTTGAGTTCTTTAAATCCAAAATGGCATTTCTTCAAGGAGATTCTCATGTTGACTGATTGAATTTTTGTCAAAACTCTGGACAATCTGTACATGTGCTCTTCCCAAGTCTTGGAACAGACAATAATGTCATCAATGTAAATGATTAACCATCCCTCTGAGAGTTCTTCAGGGAAAATTTCATTCTTCATTCTTTGGAAGTCTGAAGGTGCATTTTTAATACCAAAGGGCATCCTCAAGTATTCATACACTCCACAATGAACTATAATTCTCAAGTATTTTCTTGCTCTTGGTGTCACCACATTTTGATGGAATCCTTTAAGGGCATCCATAGTGGTTATATATACTGCTTGAGATATTTGAGTAAGGGCAATTTGGATTTTTGGTATTGGGTATCTGTCTGGAACAGTGTAAGTGTTCAGAGCTCTAAAGTCCCCAACCATTCTGGATTTTCCATTATGCCACGCCACTATGACTGGTGTAGTTATTTCTACTTCTTCATTTTGGCCTACTTTTCTTATTACACCAAGGTCCAGAAGTTTTTTGATATGAATTTCTAGAGCTTCTCTTGATTTTGGACTTGCTGGATAAGCAGGTCTTCTTAAGAGTGGTGGATAAGGTCTTTCAATGTTAAGAATGATATCAACTTCATGACCAATAACTGCTCCTAGAGGTTCTTTGTCTGTAGCAAATGCTCCTCTGTGGTCATACAAAAGGGAAGAAAGTTCATTTTCTTGTTTATCAGTCAGATGAAGCCTTATTCCAGCCTCATTTAACTGTTCAGACTTGAATTTTTCTAACTCTAAGTTGACTGGTGATACTTTGTTTACTGTAATCTGTCTTTTAAATGGTAAAAAGGCAAATTTTTGACACTTATTGTCTCCAATAGTAAAGTATCTGTCTTTGTTATTATGCGAATCTATCCCATACATGATTAAATAGTCATTTCCCAATATAAAATGGGTACTAGAGCAATTTTCCATAACGACAAATTCAACTGTGATTCTTAAATTCCCATTTATATGTTGGAATATCATATTGGTCTCAAAGATTCCTAATGATTTCATTGGATTACTTGCACTGTTGAATTTTATACCATCAATTGGTAACAATTGGTCTTCAAAATTTGGTACACAAGTCTTAAGAAAAGATTTTCCAACACAAGAGCAGAAGGCTCCTGGGTCAAGCAAAAGTTTGGTGGGCTTGTTGTCAATTACCACTTCTGTTATACAGGAGTTACCAGCTGTATAACCTTTTCCTCTGTTTGGTTTTGTCTTCATAAGTTGTGCATCTTGAACTGTTGATAAATCAACTTGACCATTGCTCAATTGTGGCAAGTGGGAATAAGATTCCATGATGTCAAAAGTGGCATTGATATTTTCTCTATCTTTTGAAGATTCAGAAAATATAGATGACTTATCATCTGAATTGTCTTCAATTATGTCCTCTTTTTCAACATCTGGTTCCTTTTCAATGTCAATTTCATTGATTTCCCCCCTTTTTGGACATGTATTGGCTAAATGGGTGGTGCTTTGGCAAATATGGCACTTTCTGACTGTATCTGCAGATTTATACTTAATATTACTAGAATTTTCTTTGGGGTTTTTGTCCACAGAATCTTTCCAACGTGTATTGAACCTTGTTTTGAGATTCACCCTACTGGAACCAATTTTGGTTCTGGTGGTTACTTCTTCTAGTATATTGATAATATCCTCTGCTGAAGATTGTTTAGTAGCCCTGCTTTTGACAGCATGCTCTAAGTCACCTCCACATTGTCTCAGAATTTTTCTATGGATCATAAATTCTGACATGTCAGGATATAATGCTGTTAGTCTGTCCTTTTGTTGGCAAAACCATGGTAAAGCTTTGTCTTTATCAGCATTAAATTTGGCAGATTCAAAGGCTGTTTCAACTTTAAACCTCCAAGCATCATTTGCCCATTTGTTGATGATTTGGGTTTTTCACCAAGTCCAACTCTGGTGTCCATGTGCTTGTCTTATTTTGATGTACCATCTGTGAGCTGATCTGGTAAACAAGGTGTTAAACCTGGCTTTTACCAATCTGTCTGGTAATTCAAAATCCTCTTTGATAATTTCAATACCTCTAATGAGTTCCATATGGTCATATTCTCCTTCACCACTGAAGTGAGGCCATTCTTTAAGTTTTGGATCTTCTTTCAAGAGTTCTTGGCCCATTGATGGTTCCAAGTTATGAAAAGAAGTGGATAATTCATTTTTTAATTGTGAATTATCAGGATCCAATGCTTGTGCATTTGGAATTCTTGTGCTTTCATTTTGATTTAGAGGTGTGGACATTCTTGGTAAGGTGTTCAGTATTTGTTCAATGTCATTCATTTTACTGTTGCTACAACTTTGGGAATTTCTGTATTCATGTTGGAAGCTTTGTATTAAATTTATTACTTCAATTTTATACATGTCTTCCTTATGTGTAAGTTCTTTCCATATCTCTGTCTGTCTTGTATTATCAGCAGTTATTTGATTCAATTTCATTGATAATTTTGATACTTCTTCTTGTGAAGCATCAAAACACTTTTTCAAGGCAATGGTATATGTCTTTACTTCAGTAAATGAATTTGAAATGTCATCAAGGACTTTCTTGTTATCTGTTTTGATAATATTTATGGCTTGTTTAATTCTTGTTTCAATTATGTCATCAATATTGACTTTAGAATATTTATCTGTTAATTCTTTAATAATGGCAGATTGTTCATTTATTTTATTGCTAGAAGAATTGTCATTATTGGAATTTTTAATTGTTCTTAAACCTTTTTCAAAACACATAAGTGTTTCATTAATTTGGAACAGACTCAGGTTGTTTGTTTTAATGTTGTTACAAATGGTTTCATTTTTATCAGAAAGATGTTTTTTCACGTCATTTATAGAATCATACAACTCTGGGATGGAATAAAATATATCAGAAATCATTTCTGGAATCTTAATCTGGCTTCCTCCTTCTTCTGTAATTCCATCATGGTTCTGGCCATCTGAAATACATTTTCCATGGCATCCTGCTGAATCTTTGGGATTCTGTAGCCCTGGCTGTAAGGTTTTGGGGCTGGTGCCTTCCCTTTGCCCTTGTTTGGAGGTTGTGGCTGCTTTTTCACGTTGGAATTGCTGCTGCTGGCCACTGGGGCTGTTTTTGGCACTGGTTTGGGTGGTGGAGGGTTGTTTTTCTTCTCCATCAATGGATGCCATCCATTGAGCAATTTGCAATTGTTGGGATGGCCCAGGAATTTTCTTACTGTCAGGTAAGAATTCATGCAATTCTTCGACAGGTCTGCAAGGATCTGGTACTCCTTGAAATGAAGTGCATTGTTGTATGCACTGTGGCTGGCTTTGTATATGTCCACAGAGGCTTGTTGTGGCGGTGTCAGCTCTTTTTGAAGGTAAATGGTATTATAAGCTTCAGAATAACCCATTTTAGTTGTTTAAAAGTCATCAACTGACCCTTTTCCTTCTGTACCCGATTGGCCTCTGTCATAATCACGTCTATTACCTTTTTGGGAGCTGCTTGAGGGGTTATAGCTGGCTCCTGATCTGGTTGAAGGCATAATTATGGTTAAAAAGGCTTATAATAGTATTTTTACGTCAAAAAACTTACTATTGGCCAAATTCTTAGCTTTCTGAAGGGTATTACTTATATCCAAGTTAATCAATTCAGAAGATATTGGTTCAGGTTGGTTATTTTGAGTCACAATAACAGTACTATTATGATCAGAATTAACAGTACTGGCAGGGATAATGCTGGTTACTGTTGAGGCTCTTTCAATGTTTTCTTGTCTTGCCACGCTGTCAGACACTACAATTAATGAAAAAAAGGTTATTTCAAAAAAGAAATAAAAAATATAAGCCTCACTTATAACATGAAAAAAATTATTTTTTATGGATTTTTTGGATTATAAGTATTTTTTATATGTTTTTAAATTTTTCAATATAAGAAGAAAGATTTAAAAACAGTAAAAAAAAATATTTCACAGGTAAAATATCACAGCTGGGCCCCCTAATGTAAGGTGTGGATATGAAACTTTGATTAAAAATCAAGTACTTTTCCTGTCCTCAAAATTTTTATAAGGTAAAAATCAATTAAAAATAGTATGAAATATTATTTTTAAGAGAAAACACGCCAATTTTATTGTTTATAACTTTATTAGTATAAAACAATAATATTATAAAAATTTATTGTTTTACCAACAATAAAAATTTATCCAAAAAATACTCTACAAGAGATATTTTAAGGCTACAAAAGAAATTTCTTCAAGAGCAATTTCAATTGGAATTAATTGAGCAAAGAACTGCAAGCAATTAATTAAAGAACAAAGTCTTTAAAAAGAATATTAAAGAGAAAACACGCCCAAAAGTGACCAGAGTGAATTTGGAAACAAAGTGACAAAGTTAACAGTGATGAAAGATGCTTTAATTCACTTTTGGGGTGGTTCAGGGGTAAAAATGATTATAAGAGTTACAAAAAATGATTATAATGATTTTTTAACGTGGTTAAAAGGTGTTAAATGATATAAGAAAGGTGGTTGGAATATTTTATTGATTGGTTTAACAATGTTTAAACTAATTGTAAAAGGAAAAGATTCTAACATGAAGAGAAAAGTGGGGCAAAGAAGACATTCTTTTATAGCCATCAATTATCTTACTCCAAAAGTAAAATTTACTCTTGTCAGTCGTGAAAAGCAGTCTGACAACAGAAAAGCCAATTATGGCATCATTGAACCCTGGTTTAGACCAAAAAGGGCTGGTTTAAGCCATTTTTAGCCTTTTTAGACCCTTAAATCAGCCATTACTATAGCAATACCAGACCTAGAGCCTTCAAAGCACGTCAGAATGTGTGTCAGAGGCGTAGAAACCAGTTAAAACTGTTTTTACTATGATTGTTTTATCTTAAGGGTAGTTTTACCCTCTTGGCAACAGCTAAAACTACCCCAGTTGGTATCAAAACCTCATCATCAATTGAGTCCACAGACCCTGTAACTCAATTGCAGGCCAAAAGTGATGAACTTTTGCATGAATTTTGACATCCCACGCCTGTCAGCAAGGACTTTGGGGGTCTAGCTCCCTCTTAGAGCTGGCGTTCCTTTCCCCCCCCCCAAATTTAATCTTTCCAATTTATTTTTCCTTTAATTCCTCATCATGTATTATACTTATCATTTACATATGTAATTCAATTCAATTGTACAGTACAATACAGTAATAATTGACACCTCATATGTAAATCAAAGTTCACTTATGTAATACACATGCACATTTTGACATTTCAATTGAATTCAATTGAAAATACTTCAATTCCTCATAAGTTCTAAAATAAACACAACACCTCAATTTTAACACAAAAATTGATGGTTAACACCACATGTGGTGTGAATTAAATTAAGGTTTTGAGGATTTTCAACTTTTGTATTGAAAATACTAAAAACTTAATTTAAGCTTATTTAGAGTTGAGTTACAAGAATTTCACTCAGAGGTAACCCCACCTGATTTTTTATGAGGAATCCAATGGTGAAATAATTTTTATATGTTTATTTATTGGATAAAAAGCTATAATAATCTTTGTTTAACTTTTTTCCAAATTTATTTATTTTTTCACAATTTTGTTAAAATTTCATTTTTACTTAATTTTTTCAAGTATAAATGTAATTTTATACTTACAAAATTTAATGTATTTTTATTTTTAAATTGTAATTAATTTTTTATTTTTAATATTATTTTATATTTATATTTCTTTATTTTTATTTCAATAATATAAATAAATTTCTTTTATTTATATTAATATGTTATTTTTTATATTTGTGGTCTTTTAGGTATATGAAATTACCTCTAAGGCTCACACATAGGCAGGATTTTCAGGTGTATTTGGTAATTCCCATCTACTCAAGCTATCAGCATTCTTGTGAATATTTCCAGCTTCATGTACTATGGTCATATTGCCTCTATACCCCTGTATAGCAATCTGCCATCTTAATATGCGTCTTTTTGGAGTTTTCATGTTAAGAAGTGATTTTACTGTATTACAATCAGTAATTACTTCAAACACACTACCATTAAAATAATAATGAAGTTTTTCCAGAGCCCATACAAGGCAAAGGCACTCCATTTGGCTGGCTCCATATCTGGCCTCAGTAGGTTTTATTTGTCTTGAAATAAAACAAATTGGACCTTCATAAGGTTTTTCATTGACAATTTGAGCTTGATGAAGAGCTGCACCTAGGCCCTCACCACATGTATCAATATACAGCTTGAAAGGAAGTTTCCAGTCTGTAATCAATAGTAATGATGCATTGGTCAAGGCATATCTGATCTTCTCATATGCTTGAATCCTCTCCTGTGTCATTTCAAAGACAGTTTGTTGATTACAAATTCTGTACAATGATCTGGCATGGATTGCAAAATCTTTAAGTTGTTGCCTGTATTAACTGGCAAACCCTAAGAAAGAAATCATTTCTTTCTTGTTCTGGGGCATTTGTTTCAGTGTCACTTCAGCCACTTTGTTTTTATCAACACCAAGGCTCAGTCCTGAGACTACATGTCCTAGAGCTTTCAACTTATGAAACCCAAAATTACATTTTTCAAAAGATATTTTCATGTTCACTTGAAGAATTTTCTTAAGTACTAATGAAGGTCTCTCTAAATGCAATTTCCAGGCTTCTGAACAAATTATAATGTCATAAATGCAAATCATTAACCATCCTTCTGATAATTCATGTGGGAAAATAGTATTAATCATTCTTTGATAGTGAGAGGGTGCATTTTTAATACCAAAAGGCATCCTCAAGTATTCATAAATACCACAATAAGCAATAATCCTCAGTAATTTCCTAGAATGAGGTGTTTCAACATTCTGATGGAAGCCTTTAAGAGCATCCATAGAGGTAATAAATATTGCTTGGGATAATTGAGTCAAAGTCTCATGGATACTAGGAATTGGATACCTATCTGGAATAGTGTAGGTATGCAATGCTCTAAAATCACCAACCATCCTTGATTTATCATTATGTCAAGTAATTATTACAGGAGTTTTGACTTCTACTTCTTCCTTCTGTCCAACGTTTCTAAGAACTCCCAGTTTCATTAGTTCATTAATATGACTTTCTAATGCTTCTATGGCCCTAGGGCTAGCTGGGTAATCTGGTCTTCCTAATAGTGGATGGTAAGGTCTTTCCACATTAAGCATAATGTCCACTTCATGGCCTTTAATAGCCCCAAGTGGTTCATTATCAGAAGCAAAGGCTTCCCTGTATTGAAATAAAATTTCAACAAGTTCTTCCTTCATTTCTGGTGTTAATTCAGGACTAATTTGTGCTTCAATTAATTGATCTGACACAAATTTTTCTTTATTAACATTTTTTACTTGTCTAATGACAGTTATTTCTCTTTTTTCTGGAGGAAAAGCAAATTTTTGCCTTTTATTTTCCCCCATGGTGAAATAACTGTCTTTATGATTATTAATGTCAATACCATAAATATTGAGATAATCATTTCCAAGTATAAAGTGTTGTGAAGTAAAATTATTCATAACAACAAATTCAACTTTTAATCTGATACTTCCTGTAGGATGAGGGAATATTATTTCTGCTTCAAATATACCCAAGGGGTGCATATTTTGGCTGGCACTGCTGAATGTTATACCTTCAATTGGCATTAACTTGTCTTGCGAATTTGTATAAATCTTGTCAAGATAATTTTTTCCAACACAAGTACAGAAAGCACCTGAGTCCAGATGTATCTTGGCTTCTCTGTTATTATCACAATATTAGTGATTCAAGATGATCCAGCTGTATAACCTTCACCTCTGGATGGTTTGGTTTTATGCATTTTAGCATCTTGCACATGTATGAGATCCATAAATTCATCACTGTAATGTGGTAAGTGAGAATGCACTTCTGTTACTTCAAAGGAAACATTAATATTTTCTATACTAAGTTCATCTGGTAATTCCTCCTCTTCAGAAGGTTCAGAATCACTTTCATGTACAGGGACATCATTTGTTTCTTTTGTGTCATCTTTTTCAATTTCTATCTCATTGATTCTTGTCCTTTTGGGACAAGTATTAGCCAAATGAGATGTACTTCCACACTTATGACATTTCAAAGGAGCTTTTTCATGTGGTTTATTGGGTTTTAGAATTGGTTTCCCACTGGTCCTGTTGTCCATTGGGAGTTTATACCAATTTTTGGTCTAGTAGTGATGTCCTCCATAGCATTGATATAATCTTCTGTAGAGAAAGGCTCAATACATCTTCTTCTTATAGCATGTTCAAGGTCACCACCACACTTTATTAATATCCTTTTATGTACCATTGTTTCAGACATATCAGGATGATGGCAGTTAATCTGTCCTTTTGTTTAAGAAAGAAAGACATGGGCCTGTCCCTCTAAATATTAAAAATGGCTTCTTCAAAAGGATTCTCCATTTTAAATCTCCAGGAATCATTTGCCCATTTGGAAATAATTTGTTCTTTCCACCAAGGCCAAGAATGTTTACCATGGTCTTGTCTCATTTTGTAATAACATTTCTTTTCTTATTTGGTAAACAATGAGTGTAATCTGGCACTTATGTATTCATCTGGTATGTGAAAGTCTTCTTTAAATATATCAATTGTTTTCATAAATTCCATATGATTATATTCTCCTTCACCACTGAAGGTTGGCCATTCCTCTAATCTTAGAATGTCTTTAAGATTGCAAGCAATTTCTACTTCTGCATTACTTTAAATTGTATGATGTAAGTCATTATTCAAGCTTAGCACATTTCTGTCAATAATTGGTGTGGACTGTCTTGGCAATTGATTATTCAGTGATATAGTATTAATACTTGATTGAATATCTTCTTTCAATTCAAGTCTTGCTTTATCACTTTTTTCCAATTGTTGTTGGAAAAGAGCTGCATTGTGCCAAGTTGAGTTTTCCAAGTTTTGAGCTTGTATTCTGAATTCTTTTAACTGTCTAGTTATAAAAGAAATATAATTGTCATCTGGTTGATTGAGTAACGTAACCTTAGACTCAATTCTTGCACAAATTCGCGTCAAAGACAAAATATTGTCTTTATTAGCATTTTCAAGGCCAATAATGGTCTTTTGTGACTCTTTCACTTGCAGTATCTCATTACCCAGCTTTTGTTGGATATACTCAAATGTTTTAAGCTTTGTTATAATTTCTTTATTACAAGTTTCAATTTGGTTTACAAGCTTTACAAGATCTACTTCTTTGGAAAAGATTGGTTCAATCTTTCCTCTTCCTTGTTTATGAATTCAATCAGAGTTCTTGCCATATTGAACACATTGTCCATGGCTGTCTTCTCTTTCTTTGTAATCCTGTAATTCTGCAGGTAATACTTGTTCCACTTGGGCTTTTCCTTTCCCTTATGGCTGGTCTTTGGGGTTTTCTTGGGCTTGTTTGGCACTTTTTGAGGTGGGTTTTTGCTTGTGGAGGCTTGGGGATCTTCCACTTGGCTGTTTCCCTCCCCTTGGGTCAACTTCTTCTTCTGGTCCTCTGATAACATGCTTTGGTTTTTCAACCAAGACTTTATCTGATGGACTTGTCCTTTGCTAGACATGGGTGTCCAACCCTTCAGAAGTTCCTCTGTCCTTTCTGGCCCCATGAACTTCTTCACTCAAAGATATGAGTTCATGGTGCCTATCCAAAGACTTGGGAGAAGTTCCCACTCTTGTTGTTTATCTGTCATAAACCAGTTCTTGTACTTAGACTGGTATCAAATAATCAAAATAACTTATAAACTCAACTTATTGGATAAAGTTGTTTTGATGTAATTTATGGCAAATTATGTCAAAAAATAAAGAGAAATGTCTAACATTAAAGAAAAAATGTTTTTAGTAAAGATTTTTTAAATTTGAAATTTTTTATTTGATTTTATATTTTCTTTAAAGAAATAATAATTATGCAATTAATAAGTTATTAATCAAAATTGTATTATTATTCACTTTATACTAGAATAACTCAAAGAATATATTTCAAGTCTGTGATGTGAAAATGCCACTAGTTGGACAAAAGAAATTTATTCCAAGTCACTCAATAGTATATTGTTTCAAACAATATTCTTAAGAAAAAACTAACTTTCTTAATATTATAAAGATTATTTATGAGGGAAAAGTCCCAAAAAAGCAAATATTAAAGTAAATATGGCAATTGTATGTCAAAAAACAGTAAAACAAGGTCTAGAATATTATTTATGTCCCAAAAATTGGTTAAAATCCCCGCCAGGCCCCCAAATGTAAGGTCTGTCTATCAAACTCTTGATAATAGTAACAATATCAAGAGTACTATGACTGTCCTCAGTAGAGAAATATAATATAATAAAATGTTATAACCACAAATTTAAATATAATTATTCTATTATTGTTATAGTCACTGACAATTATAACAATAAGAAGTGTAAAGCTCTTAATGAGACAATTACACATGGGAAATATAAATATTTAACCACTTATAAAGAATATATAAATATTTTTTATAAAATAATTAAAACACACACTGTGCAGAAATAATTCTTATAGAAAAATTCTATATAAAAAAACCAATAATAGATAAAAATATATAGGATTTTAGAGAAAACTTCCTTACAATATAGATTTAATACAACAAGTCAAACAACAACAGTTATTATATTAAAGAATAATTATAAGTTAAAAACACACCAAGAATAAATATTCTCAAAGATAAAACAACTTTTTATAATAAAAATTATGATTAAAGAGTTTTTGAGAGGAATTTGTGGATTTTGAAAGATATTTTAAAGATAATAATTTTATAAAAAAAAATATATTATAGGTGATTATAACAATAATATAATTTCTATGATTTCAATTCTTTAATTTAAGATTTATTAAGGATAAAATACTTAAGAAATACTTTAATAATAAGATTTTATATATAATAAAACTTTACCTGTTGAAATGTCTAATATGATTGGATTGATAATTGATGATGGACAAAAACAGTGATGAATAGACTCTTTTTATGTCTACAGAGAAGCTCTCATGATTCATAATGGATATAGAGGGTGTGCTCAGGTCAAAACTGAAAATCCATGCTCAAAAATAAGGTTCTTGACTTAAGGTAGCTTATTTTTAGGTCCAATTTAAAGCTTACCAGTGCTATTCTTAACTCCAAGTAGCTTTAATCCTCATTTAGGTTAATTATTTTAGGTTTTGATAAAAAATAAGTTTATTTATATCAAATTTCATCAAATGAACAACTTAAAAATAGAGTTTCAAGCAGAAATCTCTTAAACTCAAGTTTTAATAAATTTTTAAAGAAATGTTAATTTTCTTTAAGTATAATTAAAAGAGTAAATTCCCAGGCTAATTACCCAGGAAATCTGTTTATAAAAGATACTTAAGACTCAATTTATATATAGATAATATTGAAATTTCAAGAAAATCCATTAAGAATTGGATTTTAAAGAGTTTTTTAAGTTATTACTAGTTTTCCACATAAGATAGCAATATACACTAAACCTTAACTTTTGATAAGGTTTTGATAATTTTAGCTTTAAGGTTTTAAGCTTATTTAAGCTTTTTAAGCTTATTTAAGCTTTTTAAGCTTAATTAAACTTTGACAGCTCTTAAAACTTCAATTTCAAGATTTCATATTGGGATTTGCCCTTTGGCAGCTTGAAATTCCTGTCCAAATTGGGATAAAACCAGTTTAAACTATAAGGTTGGCTCAAATTCTAATCTTAAAGCTTAAATAAGGTTGAAAATCCTCCAATACAGGTGGACAACCTTAATTGAATCCTTGCAGATCCAAAAAGCTGGGTACCCCAGCTCTGTTTGGTCTTTTTCCTGTCCCACCTTTTTGTGTGGATTTTGCCCTTTTATTTATTTAAAGCCATACTATGGCCTTAAACACTTTTAAATTGAGCTCACACAGGATTTACATTCTGTAAGGCAAATCCTTAGCCAATTCAGTAAATATACACAACACCTCAATTTTAACTAAAATTATGGTAAGCTTGCATAAACCTTATGCAGCTCTCATTTCAAGCTTATTTAAGCTTAAATTTAACAATTTTAAGCTTATTTAAGCTTGAATTTAACAATTTTGAAAAAATGTTGAGAAAGTTACATTAGTGCTGTGTGATTCTTAAGTCTTCCAATAACATAAGAAATACGTTTTTTTGGGTATAACACCCTATTGGTGTACCCTAGGTTATTTTTGGTGTAGAATCAAAAAATGACATAATATTTATAACTTTGTTTATCCAAAGGAAATTCATACTTATTTTTTTGTTATTTTTTATTTTAAATTCAATTGAAAAGTCTTTTTAAGACTAAATCAATGGTATGTAAAATTATTTGTTGCCTTATGGGTATGTTATACATATCTCACAGGCTCACAGAAACCAAATATAGCATTCAATTCTATATAGAAAAGATCTAGATAAATCATATTGGTAAATTTACCAGTAATTAATTTATATACAAAATTTGAATAGGTTCAAGTGCTTAAAATTTAATTCTATGGTAGATCAACCCTCAGTACCCCCCTTTATAGGAAGTTGTGTGTAGTTGAACTGTCATAATTATGAGAAATATCACAATAATACTGGGTGTAGGGGATTAAAATTTTAAGTCCTTTGTAAATTTTCAAATTTGAAAGATATAAATCTCAAAAGTGGCTCAAATTTCAATCACAAAAGAAATCTAAAAAATAGTTGTATCTTTTATGTAATTTTGATTTATTATGCTAAAAGCTCTAAACGCTAGAATGATTACTTTTTATTTGATGAAAAAGTAGTACCTCTTTCTTTTAAGATAAATTTATTGAGAATTATTGCTCTTTGAGGGACATAGGGATTGAGGTTATATTTTAATTTGGATCTAAATTATCCCCTTTAATAAAGTATTATGATTAATTTTTCTCATAAAAAATGTAAAATATAGATTAGAGTTAAGAAATAGTAAAAATTTCTGTATTTAATTAAAGATTAATGATATGGTATCTTTTGATAAAATGATTCTGAATTATTGAAGCTAGTAGAATTTGATATCCCTTGTTGAGAGATTTAACAAAAGAACCCCTGTGATGGGTCTGTTATCCAAGCTAAAAATCTAGATGGAAATAATGATGGATTCTTATTCTAAGAAAGACTTTAAAGCCTCAATAGCTCATACAGTTTGAATTGGTTACTAATAAGATTGTCATTTTTTTGAAAGTGGAATATTTCCTCTTTATTATAGTAAAATTGAAATACTAACTATCATAATTCTTACTTATATTTGTGTTTTTGGCCTTTTTATACCTTTATTTGATTGGAAAAGAAAGTTTAAAAATATTTATTTCACTCTTTTACTTTAATACCCTTTTTTGGTATTTCAAATTCCATTCTTATTCTCTGGTTTTGAGTCAAATTTTGAAATCCAAAATTAAATTCAAAATTAGACTTAATATAAATACCATCTCTTTAAAAAATGAATTTCATTCAGCTTTGACAGAGACTTCAATAATTTTGAAATCTCAAAAAAAAATCAAAGGATGGTATGAAATTAGATATTATTTTGTTATGATTACATAAATTGATTAAAATTTCTACAATTATTAAGTTATATAAATATATTAAAAAGAATTTGAATTAACTTATTTATCTTTTATATTTGTGAAATATTTAAGGACCTCTGAACCAACTGCTCAATAATTCAATCTACTTAACTATGCTTGACTTTAAAACTTTTCTCAATTTTCTTAAAATTTTGGTTATTGTTTTTTTACAATTATTGATCTCTTTTTCTTCAAACAAGCCAATATTATCATTTGAATTCTTGAGCTCTAAAAATCATATTCATATTAAAGCTTTTGGGCAGTTATTTCTTAATTCTTTTCATTTTAATTATTAAAAAAAATACCTTGATCTTTTGATAGATAGTTTAAATCTTGAAATTCAAATTTTCTAATCAAACTTTAAGCTTCTTTGATTATGTTTATTAAACCTAGAATATTTTTTTAATTTTGTCAGCTTTAAGTCGTATTTCAATATAACCAAAAGACCTACCCAAAAATGAAAACTAAATGAATTTAATAATTTTGTCTTTTTAAAATGCAAAAAATATCAAAGCAAACTTTTATAATCATAAATTTATATGAAACTCAAAATCTTTAAAAAAACATTCAAAATTCTTTTTTCTACTTAAAAAAAATAGAAAAAAAGAGTAAATCAATTTCCTTTAACAAAATTTCTTGAAAATATTTTTTTAAAAAAAAAATAAACATAAAAAAATAATTATCAGCTCATTATAAATTTCTTTTTTCCAAAAAAAGTAAAGATTTGAGATTTATTTCACCAACAATTGAATTCCTCATAAAAAAAGGTGTGGTAGGTCCCCTATGAGTGAAATTTCCGTATATCAACCCTAAACAAGCATAAGTTAAGTTTTTATTCTTTTATGTGTTGAAATCTGAAAATCATGAAAAAGTTGATTTATTTCAAAACGAAAAGTGGTTTTAACAATCAATTTTTGTGTTAAAATGGAGGTTTGGTGTGTAGTTTAGAAGTTATTAGGAATTGAAGTATTTTCAATTCAAACTCCAAAATTTGCCCATGTATTACATGGGTTAGCTCAAATTTACATATATTTAATTAAGAATTACAGTTATTTACTGTAATTTTTAAATTTGATTACATATTTAAATTTTCAAGTAAAATAAATGATGAGTATTTAAATAACAATAAATTTGAAAGATTAAATATTTGCTCCAAGGGTGCCAGAATCCCCCAAATTCCTTTCTGACAGGCATGAGATATCAGACTTTACACAAGATTTAATACATTTTGGACTGGAATAGAGTCACAGGTTCTGTGACTCAACTGATGATGAGAGTTTGATACCAAGAAGGGCAGCTTTAGTAGTGTATAAGAGGGTAAAGCAACCCTTAAGATAAAAACAGCTCATAAAACTAAGTTTAAATGTTTTCAAATCCTCTTAGACATATACAAACATATTTTGGAGGCTTAAACCCAACTATTATTATAGCAATGGCTGGTTTATGGGACTAAAAATGGCCAAAAAATACCCTTCTTTGGTCTAAACCAGGGTTTAATGATTCCATTATTGGCCTTTATTTTGTAATTATTTTTCTTACAACTGATTATAGTAAAGTTACTCTTTAAGGAAGGGAATTGGTGACTACAAAAGAATGTATTCTTTGCCCCACTTTTTCTTGTATAATTAGTTTAATAATTGTTGAAGCAATCAAAAAATGATTCAAGAAACCATTTTTAAATAATTCTAAACCTTTTAAGCGTGTGAAAGAGTTATTTTAATCACTTTTTGTAAGTATTTATAGTCATTTATACTCTTGAAACACCCCATAAATGAATTCAAGCATCGTAGATCACTTTTAACCTTGTCACTTTGATTCAAAATTCACTCTGGTAGCTTTGGGGTATTTTTTCTCTTTAATATTATTTTTAGAAACTATTTTCTCATATTAATTTTCTTCAGTTCTTTGTTCAATTAATTCCAATTGAAATTTGTCTTGAAGAAATCTCTTTTTTAGCCATAAATATCTCTTATAGAGTCTTTTTGGATAACTTTTGTTTCTTTTCAAAAAGTTAATCCTTACAATATTATTGTTTCATAATAGAAATTTTGAAAAAAAATTGGAATTTTCTTCCTTAAAAAATCTTAAAATTGATCTTTTTTTACATGATTTTACCTTAAAAAATATTTTTAGGACAAGAAAATTGCTTGATTCTTAATCAAAGTTTCATATTCATTCCTTACAAATTATTATTCTTATTATGTATTTATTTTATTTATTTGTTCCTTGAGACTGAACCATTGTTTAGTTTCCTTGAGATTTAATTTAATGAGCTTAATTGTTTCTTCTCTATCATTTTTTATTTCAATAAATTTTTTGAGAATAATTTTTTGGACTAATATCTCTTCCTTTATGATATAGCTAATTTTTCTTTTTAGGTGTGGCTTTGTTATATAATTAATTTTCAGTAAAAACCTCTTCTTTTTTAACTTTTTAGTCAAAGATCTTGAGTTACTTCCTAAACTGACTTATATCAACGTTTTAAATTAATTCTTTAGGGGAGATATAAATTTCAAGGTTTAAAATATTAGTGAATTATACAATATTTACATATCATTTAGAATAGACTTGATGAAATGGTAAATAAAGGACATAAATTAGATAAGTAATTTTTTTAATGATAAAGAATTCAATTAGTTGAAAGAGTGGATAAAGTAGAGAAATTAATTGAAAAAAACCAGCTCAATGGTACAGTAGCTTTAGATATTAATTTGGTTGAGCAGGTTAGTTATTTTAAGATCTTGATGGGATTCTGAATTTCAAAAGATTATGTCTTTTGGGGGAAATTTAAGTATGCATCACAATTCTATACTATATTCTTTATTCATCAGTAGTAGTTATGGATCTTGAAAGGTATGTAATGAGACAGGTCCTACTGTAGTTATATCTTGTGATAGTCAAAAAGAAGCATAAACAGATTCAATAATTTCAAATATTTACTAGGTATTTAAATTTTGATAATGAAGAAGTAATGTTAAAACTGAATGGCCATAATATTCAGCTAACATGTAGAACTTCTAAGAAAAATATTTCTTGACAAATCGAAATACCTTTGAATAATGGGCTATGGTATTATTGAAAAATCAAACAGCAATTTAAAACAAGATATTGAACATCATTTTACTTCCTGTAAATTAATTAATTAAATCTTTGTAATGAAAAAAATTGTTATTTAATTTCTTTGATAGTAACAATAAAAATATCAATTAAGATCATAAGTAAGGGGACTATTATATTATTTAGAGGATGGAACAAACCATAAAGGGAAATATTATGAAGAAATTAAGGTCAAAAAGATTAATTAATAAGATTCTGACATCAAATAAAGTCCAATACTTATTTAAGTCAAAATAAAGAATCAAAGAACTACATTATTCATTGAAAAACCTGTAAAATCAAAACTCTTGAGTTGGATCTGTTGATTGTAAGATTTATCCAAAAGATTAGAAAATTATGGAAAAATTGAAACAAAAAAATTAATACAATTATAATCATGATGAGAAGAAATACCATATGAATTAATTCGATATTGAAGAAAATAAAGAAAAACAATTGAGGAATATTAATTACTAAAGGGAAAAGATGAATAATTAGATTAAAAAGAGGTATTCTATCCACATAAAGAAGAAATATTGAGTTTAAAATAAAACAAAAGAGATTTTCAAAAAAAGTGATTCATGGGATATAAATAGACTTACAGGCCAAGTGATTAACTGAAATTACCAAAATTTACAAAGATGTGATTTCATGAGAGGATATTGAAAGTTCTTTGAAAGTGATCTTTTAATTATCAGTTTTGCTCTTTGATAAAAAAATATTATTAATAATTCAATTTATATTCCTTTTTTAGTTAGTGTTCGAGTTTTTTTAATTTATTATTAGATTTTTCTCAATCTCATTTTGTTGATAGGATTTTTCTCAATTGATTGAATCAGTCTACAATAACATCAAGTAACATATTTCTCTAAAAGATAATTCTATGAATATTATTCCTTTCCTATTTAATTGAGAAGATCTCCATTACATAATTGTGAGTTCTCAGCCGATGGGAAAAGAATCTTTTGGGGAGTTAGGCTGGTACGTAATCTCTTTCTTCTACACTCAGTTTCTCCCATGAATATTGGAAGTAGAAAATCACGTTTTGAAGTTGCAAAAAAGCCTCAATCCAATCTAAATATCCTCTTTTATCACTATTTTAATTTAATTTTACTCTCATTTGTTTTTATAATACCCATCCGATTTTAAATATTCCAATTATTTGATAATTCCATACAAAAAATCTTTCTAATTGATAATTGAACTTGTTTTTTATTATTATATTTTACAAATGTTCCTTAATTTTCGGCATTGGATGTTCAGTTAGTAGTTACTCTCAACAACCAAGTAAATACTAGCCTTTGGTCCTCAATTAAAATCGAAAATAATATCAAAAACGAGGGGAAAGCTGAAATAAAATATAATTTTACCTTTATCAAAGAAATAATTGGTATCTAAATAAACTCTCACATCTTTATATACCATTTTTTTATTCCACAAAAGATCCCAGAAAACCTATTATTACAACTTTAATATTCTAATCAAACTCACAAATTATCTGAGAATTCGAATAATAATTCCTTTTTCCAAGAAGGCTTTTGATATTTTGGGAAGTTGGTACCACAAGAAATCCCACACAATCCGCAAACCCTTCATGGCGCATACCTTTTCATACTTTCTTTATGATACTCTTATGTAGTTATTCCACACAATTTAGCAAGTCCCACATGAAAATAGTTTCAAAACTTTCCAGAAGATCTAGCATTTCCATCAGTCTCAGCCTCTCCAGTAAAAAATCTAATTGAGGTGAAATGATAAGTATCTTTCATGTAAATTGTTTTTTTAAAGCCTCATTATTCATTATTTGATTTCAAATAAAACTGAATACTTATTTTGTAGTCCTCATTCCTTTTCTGAATTCATTATATCAAATATTGAAGAATGAATCCAAATGAAATTTCTGGAGAATTGGTCAATTCAAATCCCACCCAAAATAACTTTAATTATTTTTTTTCAATATTAACCATAAGCATATCCTTATTTTCAAAGGCTAGGAGTAACTCGATTTGAATTAAAGATACAATTGGGTGACATGGATGAGCCTAATGGTGGTACTGATTATTATTTGAATATCTTTCCAAACTCAATACACTCTCTTTAATCCTACAAATAAAAAACATTATGTGTTACTCCTTTGATTATTTATCCCTCTTAGATTTTTTGGGAATTTTTTTGTTTTTTCTGATATTTCTAGAAAACAAATTCAAGCTTAATTACTTGAAAATGACATTCAAAATCATCATATGACATCCTAGTTGCTAAAATATTGGGACAATTCCTAGATAAGGGTGTGATCATTACTATTATTATCTGGGGAATAGTATTTTGAACTTATTTTATAAGATAAAAAGAAGTGAAATTCATTTATGATGATCTTGTGAATAATCCAACTCATGCCTATGAAGCCATAAGAAAATTCAACCTCATATGGTGTTAAATTTTGGCTCATAAACTATTCCCCATGAGCCCACCTAATAATACAGATCAAAGGATCAGCACATAAGGAAAAATTGAGATGAGAACAAGCAAGAATATTCTTGAAGAAGTGTTGTCATGCGCTGTCTTGTGGGCCATAGCTTTAAAATAACTTTAACCTAAATTTTAGCTTCATAACCTGAATGAACCCTGTATCCAGTTTTTCTTCAAAATAAAACACCTACCCTTTATTCATATTTTTATATCTCAAAGCAACCAAATATTCATCCCATTGCATCTTAACAGCTTTTCTCTTATAGTCAATTGAGGTTTTCATTCTGAAAACTACCAAGACATAAAATTCCAAAGATATAAAATTAAACTCAAGAAATCAAGGACAGAAAGATGAGATAGACATTGAATATAGAACCAAATTTTGATTTATTTATTATTGATAATATTCTATATAATATTTACATGAGGAAACTGGAAAGGCGACGAAGATCATATGAAAATAAAAATGCAAATTAGTATAAATTAAATTATGTGGTTATAAAGTCACATGAAGCGTATCTTTGAGGTTTTTTTTCACAAAGGAAAAGTGCACAAACACTTTTTTCACTTTTTTTTGGGTTTTAATTTGAATTTTTTTTTCCAAGATTTTCTCTTTTCTGGTCACAAAATCTATATCTTAAAAGTTGCATTTGAAATTTTTTAGTAATGATCTTTTTTATCAACAAAGAACAATCATTAATACATATTATTAGTTGTGAGAGAACCTATTAAGCTAAACTATGTGAGATAAATCAAAATACGTGATAATCTTTTTCCTTTAAATCTGTAAGTACAATTTTTTTTGAAAAAAAATTGTGATTTATGTATTTTTGAGAAGACATTTAACCCTATGAACTTTCTTAAATTGAGAGAAAAATGATGAAAAGGGGTCATAAAATCTTTCAGGACCTTTATTAGTGTAAGGTTTGAATATGAAAAAGTAAGTAAAACTTACTAATCTTTCACTTATTTTACTCTGAATGTCCCAATAATAACTAATAATAAGATTTAAAATAATCAAAACAATAAGATATGATTATAATTATGGGTTCAAATATATCATTTTATCTATCAATAATAAATAATATAATAAAAAAAATATCTTAAAAAATTAATAGTTAATATAGGGTTTTGGTAAACCCATGGAATCCCTTATGTGTTTTTACTAAACACATAAGGGGTGTTTTCCAATTAAAATGAGGCTAAAGACACCTGTATTGGGCAAAAACCCATTTATGGCATTTAAAATTCCATAATTTAATTATTAATTCCACTCATGCCATGAATTAGATTTTTGACTCCATTAATGTCAGAAATGGAATTTTCAATTTGCTCACAAAAATGAACAAAAAAACAAAACAAAAAACTTTTTGGGCCTACAATTGTCCCACCCAAAAAAATTCCCAAAAATATGGGCTTCTTATTTTTTATTCTCAAGATTCTTCCCTTCATTTTTGAAAACAAATTATTGAATTTCATCAGTGACAAGACTCTTAATGAATTTTTTAAAAGAATTGGCCAATTTGGAGAAATTTGCAAAAAAATGAAAACATTTGGGAATCTTGACATCCCATATTGGACAAAATATGACAAAAAAATAAAAGAAAATCCTCAAAACTAATTTTGAGGAATATTTCCTAAAATAATAGGTAACGTATGTTTTTTCATCATAAACTTACATATTTTTGCCATAAATAGGTAAAAACATGTAAGGGATTACATATATTTACTAAAATCTTGGGTGCTTTTAGCAGAACCCTTAATATATTAGGAAAAGCTTCTATTTTTATCAAAGAAGAATAACTTCATAAAAAAATGTTGATTAGTAATAAAAAACAATTTATAGCAATAATATTACCAATATTCAGGTAATATATGAATATAGATACTGTTTATATTAATAGAAGGATTATAAATGAATAAAAATGCAGAAAAAAAATTATAATAAGATTTAATAACCTAATTTTGAAAGATAATATAATAATTTTGAGTAATTTTACACCTAAAGAGGCAATTATAGCTTTTTCTAATAGTAGTTACAAGTATAAATATTCATACATACAGTTTTTGATATTTTTTATGTGGAATTCATATTTCAAGAGAATAGAACAATTTTAATAGAAATATTAATAATATAGCTAAATAGTAAGTTATTAAAATAATGTATAACTTCAGGCTTTTACAATAAAGAGCTGTCTTGCATTGCTTAATATTTTATTGAATTTGATGCATCTGAGGGGGAAACAGTAAAAAAAGAGGTCTGTTAACAGCAAAGAGCCTTCCACCTAGTGACTATAATATAAATATCTTCTGTTAAATGATGCTATACACTGGAACTGGCCATTATAATAAGTTTTAGTGATGATTACATCATTATTAAACCATTTTTGAATCTATAACTATAACTCTAATTCTGGTGACCTCATAAGCTTGTAATATGATCTATTTTTGTGGCTTATGATATTTTTAATCATAAAGTACCAAAATAAACCAGTAATACTCCCTTTTGACTGTTGAACATAACCTTAAGATTAGAGTTACAGACCAAAAATGACTCAAATTAATATTTATATTTGATATTTAATAATTTTTTATATTCTAATGCTATTTTAATTCAAGAAGCTAATTATAATAGCTCAGGATATCCCTACTAATGCTCCAAGATAGTTTCATTTCATTGTCAAAACTTAATTTTTGATGATTTTTCTTGTGAGACCTCTTTTCCATCAAAATGTGCTATTTTAAACCTCAAAAAATGATTTCAAGAGTTTATACCTTGAATATAATGACAAAAGATATTTCAGTATTAATCAATGAGCTATAATAATCTAAAAATATACTTATTCTTAAGTTTGTACCACTTTTTGGTTCAAGTGGTCAGCTGTTATTTCTATTTTTGTTCACTTTCTATTTATTATTGATAACCTTATTTATATCTTTCCAAATAGAGCTTATAGCTGTATTATTTCAGCTATTATTTGTTAAATTTGATGTTTGATAATATCTTTATAATGGGTATTTAAAAAGATATGAGTTAAAAACCAGGAATATATGCATTTATCAGAAAATTGCATATATCCAGGTATCTCAATAGGTAGTGTGGAACTCCTTTTAGTGTGGGATTGGATAAGGCAGTCCTTGAGGGGGAAATCACAGGTTAACAGTTTTGAATTTCTGAAATACTCCTGTAACCAAGGGTGCTAATGGTGTTTTAGCTTCCCCTCTGAATATACTAAACAATCTCCCTACAGAGCTCACAAATCAATATTTAAGATTGTGGCTTTACAACTAGAGAAGACTTTTCAGCAGTCTCTATCAGACCTATTCAATAATCAGACTAATGATAAAATAATAATAATTTTAAATAAATAAATTTTTAGGTGATTTCAAGATGATAAGATAATAATTGAGTAGATAATAATAGATATAATAGTACTGAGTGGTGATTTTAAGTTGTTTTCTTTGTTGAAGGTATTTTGTTTTAATAGATAATAGCTCCATATGAGAAAATTTAGTAATAGTGATAAGATAATGATATTGTTTGATATTTTTAGATAAGTGTAATTGATAAATAATTTTGATGATATGTTAAATATATATTTTGTGATAATAATAATAGTGATATGGACTTTCTTCTAGTGAGAAGAGTATAATATAAGTATTTTGTTGAGTATGAGTATTTCACTAATAGATGAATTTATAATATAGGCAGACCTACTGTTAACTACAGCTATATATAAATCACTTTTAATGTAATGTAATAATAATAATAATAATAATTTCTAGATTAACCTACTAGTAAGGGATGAATAATTATTCTCCTTCTTGGTATATAATTATTTGCATGAGGAAAGAGGAGAAAAATGAGAGAGAGAGGCCTCTTTTTATGTTGTGAGAAGTACCCATGGGCTCTCCATGTAAAGTGTTATTCTTGCCCTTAAGATAATTTTGCTGGTGTAGATTTTTTGTAACAAAAGTCAGATGACCTATCTGCTACACTGTATTAGTAATCTTGCACAGCCTTGAGAGATTAATGCTAGTGTGTAAAATTGAGAATGGTGTCATATGACTGAAATATTTTTTCCATTTGTTTGGTCAAAATGAAGGTTGAGATGTTTTTCTTGGTGGGGATTTTGATAACAATATCAGGTGACTTCTCTTTTTCACTGCTTTAGTCAGCTTGCATAGCCTTGAGGAATTAATGCTGGTGAGTTAAGGATGAAGGTGGTGTCATGTGAATAAGCCCCTGTATAATTTGTTTGTAAGATTAATTTAGTTCCAGGTGATCATGCTGTGTAATGTGGGGATATCTTCTTGAGTTTTAATTCTTGATTACTGTAATTTCTGTGTGGTTTACAGTTTTAGTGTATTCCCCTTGCATGTAGCTAGTTGAAATTCAATTGAGTTGTATTTGATGACCCTGAGGCTGTGTACTGTACAGATCTTATGCATGTGGACTGCATAAGTCTTATTTGGGCTCCTGTATTGTTGTGTAATTTTTAAGTTTTCTTTTTTTTTATTAGTGGATTTTTCTGTATTGAATTGGATTGGATACTGTCATATGATCCTTGTGTCACATGAACTGTATTTGGTTACTGTAATTGTTGGTAATATAGTCTTCTTGAGGGATTTAGAGTGGATATAATGTTACAATGTTACTTTTCCCATGTAATTTTGAGTTTCTGTATGTATTAAGCCTATTGTTGATCATGTAAGCCTTATATGTAAGCTTTATTTTGTAACTCCATAAGATTGGAGTCCTCTATTATTCATTTAATTATAGAAGTATATTGAATATTTCAATTCTGACTACCAAATCTTCCATTCCTCCCTACTATTGATGTTATTCCTGGGTTTTTTGTGATTTAAGCATGTCCTTTGAGTGGTGACTTCCTGAATTAGTCATTGGGATCTTGATTTTCCAACTTTTAAATTTCCAAAAAATTTCTTGAAACTGGTAAAAAGGTATGGAATACCACAGTAGTTGGTTTACAGATATGATATAGAAGTGTCATCCATGTATTTTTGGATGGGGAAGCCAATGGTTTAGTTTATTTTACATTTTTATTGATTATCTTGAAATATAATCAGTAATTTATGCCTTTTTATGGCATTGCTACTTATTTTAATGTGTTTTTGATCATTCAACTTTAATTTTTGTAATTTAAATCATGATTAAAATTTTTCTTACCTTATTTTGATATGTGGTTATAGCTCAAAGGCTCAAAATTAGCCTTTATAACTGCTTCCATGCAGCTTTACATTAAATGTAAAATTAAGTTCATGAGAACATCTGGAAAATCATTTTATTCAATTGTAATTGCGGCAAGTAATTCATCCATTGTTCTTTTCTGGTAATGCATACATATTCAGGATTTTATTTTTTTACATAAATTTGCAATTGGATTTAGTTATGGAAAGCTAACTGGCCATGGAATATTGATAATGCCCTTAGATGCAAGCCATTTTTTTGATATCTGTGATGTAGTGTTTGCGGCTCCATATTCAATGAGTGCAATTTGCTGTGCCTGAGCCATATTAGTGAAAAAAGGGTTGTAATGTGGGCTCATAGATGGTGGGAAAAAATTCTTCAGAAGTTTGATTCGCTTTGATAAAAACAAATAGTGCCTTGGTGGTACCAGAGAACATCCCCCAAATCAACATTAATTACCAACCGGATTGATGGTTGACCTAAACGTTTTTGAAGTTATATTCTTTTGGCTTGGGCATTCCAAACCCTTTATCGATCCAGTTTCTTTCCAAGCTCAAAGAAAAAAATTTCTGTCCAGAAAATTTGTGTCCAATGTTGACATTTTCGGGAAACCTCCAAAAGACAACTGGGCACAGGTAGGGTCTCTTGGGTGCAACACAAGACCATTTACCTAGCTTTTGAATTTCTTTTTTTATTTCTCTGATAGAGAGTATAATGGGAATGGCTCCTGAGACCTCTTGCACTCTTTCCCAGAAATTTCAAGTTATGAATTAATTGAGTATTTGTCAATCCCCATCTGGCATTTTTTTTGGTCTGCCAGATTTCTCTTTTGTTTTTCAGCTTCCACAATTATTGAACCAAAAAATATCATCATCAAGATTTGTTGTGGGGATGTTCTTGTTCCAACCAATGGCACAATATTTAATTCCTGTTTTTCTCGTTCCCACAATCTGTGCCGATGTTTTAACATTGATATATTTACCCATTTTGCTTTCAGATAAGCTTATCAAAAAATATTATAGTAAGAATAAAGGAAGGAGAATTATGATAATTCAAGCATTGAGAAAGGAAGAAAATATTTACCATACACCAACAAAAAGAAAAATTATTAATATCATAAATAAAAATTAAAATCCAAAAAATAAAAACCAAAACAAACAAAATCATCTGAGTTTAAACACAACAAAACAAGGGAAATTGAAGAGAAAACAAATCATTAAAGTTAATAATGAAACAAAAAATCAAAATAAAGAGAAATATAAATTTTGAAATTAAATGTAAGAAAAAAAGTGAATAGACAAAATAACAAGCAAATGAAATAAAAGAAGTATAGTGAAAAAAAGGGTCCATGTTCACATGTACCTCATCATAAAGCTTGTTCCAATATGTTATTTAGGTGAATTTACTTGAATATTTATGGAAAATTTAATCTAACTAACTATCTACACAATTTAATTTAAAAACTATACATTAGAGTGCTTTGTGCTTATTTCAAAATGAAACTTTTATTTTCTATTTTTCAGCTCAATGGAATTTTTTGAAAACAGATTTTATTTCAATGAATAGAGGTTCAAGATATATTGAATCCATCCAGAATGATTGATTACATTTGATTCAAAAAATCTAATTTATTAATTGATTTTCTTTTTTGAAAAAATTGGTGTATTAAACCAATTTAAGCTTTTGAAAACCTTAAGCTGAACCTTTTTGAATGATTTATAATAGAAGTAGGCTCTAACCTCATAAGAACTGTTTCTTGTACTCAAATTAGTTCATTTAAAGGAATTGGATATATTATTCTTTGTTTGATTACTCTTCACATTCACCTCAAATTTTTAAAGGGAGATTGAAATTAATTTATTGAAAATAATATTTTTCACCAGTTATTTTTTCATTTTGGGTTCTATTATTTTTTTTCTTTCTGTGATCAAATGAAGACTAGGAGCTGCAAATTTCTTTTGAAAGCTTTGGAATTATATAAAAAATAAAAGCAATTAACTCTGATATAGCAGTACACATCTTATAGTGATAAATACGGCTTGTTTAATTCAATGAAGGAGTGTATCCAAAACTAATTTGTCTCATTACATCAAATGTTTCTAGAAACATGGATATGTACTCAAGTCTATGTTGCCAACAGACTCTTACAAGATCCATCCTGAACAAAGTTCAATCTTGAAAGTTTCAGCTGATAATTTGCTTTGGAGATCCTAAAATAGCTAGTGTTTTCAAGGAGCCACAATCATAGTGCATCTATATCATATCATAAAAATTGGATATCTTTGTTCAAATCTATTAAAATGTTTCTGCAACAAATATATTCATTTCAATACATTTTCACAATGCTATCAATCTAGGAAAGTATTGTTTGAACGGTTGTAAAAAAATTATAAATTAAATATTTTTTAGCTATTTAAATAAAAATGGAATGTTTGTCTATGAAAGCCTTGATAATAATAATATAATTCACTAAGAATTATAGTAATTAGCTTATAAAAGCTCTCCTAGATACAATTATATTTGGTTTGAAAAAATAAAAAACAGCTTATGAATAAATTTAGGGTGTTGGTAAACACACGTAAGCTTTTAGTAAAAACACATAAGCCCTTACGTGTTTTTACTAAAAATGTTAAGGCCAAAAATGACAATAACAATGCCATTTATGGAATTTTTAAGGATATAAATGCCATTAAAAATGCCATTTATGGAACTGGTAAGGCTATAAATGACATTAATAATGCCATAAATGGCATTAATGGCCTTAAAAATGCCTTTCATGGCATTGTTAATGTCATTTATAGCCTTAAAATTTCCATAAATGGCATTGTTAATGTCATTTGTGGTCTTAACAATGCCATAAATGGCATTAATGGCCTTCAAAATACCATAAATGGCATTAACAATTCCATTGATGGAATTAATAATGCCCTTTATTGCATTTATAATGCCATTAATGGCCTTAAAAATGCCATAAATAGCCATATTTCATTGAAAAACCACACCTTATGTCTTTTTAACATATAATTACGTGTTTTTACCATAAATTGGTAAAAAAATGTAAGCTTTTAGTAAAAACATGTAAGGGCTTACGTGTGTTTACCAACACCCTAAATTTATTATACACCACTGTGTAAAAACAACTTTCAATGATAATTCTACACAAAAATAATACTAAGCTAAGAAGATAGAATATTGATGAGAAATAAACTATAGGAAATTATTATACAATTTTAAAATTAAAAAGAAGCTATAAATAATTATAAAATGCAAAAAATAAGTCAAAATATTCCAAGAGAAACTATTAAGGTATTTTCAGAGAATTTCTAGATTTTACAAGATATATTTGAACAATAACTTTCAAAATAAACTAATTATAAGCATTATAACAATATAATAAATCTATAAGAATCCAATTAGTCATTTCTAAGAACTATACGTAATAAAAGAGTGAAGAATTATTCATAATTATATAAGAATTTATTTCAACTTATATATTATTAAGAAGATTGATTGTACTAATTTATGAGAAAAAAGAAAGAATTAAAAGGCTCTTTTCCATTCCTTAAGGAGCCTTCTATGTGATTAAAAAAGGTCTTAGAGTGCATTTAATAATACAATATGTAAAACCCATCATTAAAAATTAAGTTTTAACTTCGAAACTCTCTATTTTTAGGTACAATATAGGCTTTAAGCCTTACTCTTAGCTTCAAGTAACTTTTTACTTCATTTTAGTATATTACCTCTGAGCTCAATTGAAGTATAATATCATTATTTCAGAGTTCATTTCATGATCATTTCAAAAATAAAATTTCAAACCAAAGGATTTCAATTTGAATTTTCAATTAATTTTTGAAGTATTTTGGATTTTTCTTAAAAATAATCAAAACTCTTCTTATTTCAAATAATTTTATAGTAGAATTACATAATTTTTTGTTTTGAATTAATTTGACTAGCAATTTAATGACAAAATCAAATGTATAAATAATTATTTGTGGCCTTAGATCATACATACCTCCCTTGATAAAAAAATCTGAAACACATTAATTGAATTTTGAAAGTTTAAGAAATTAAAAAAAATGCATGAGCTGAAAATTGAAAAACCATGATCATCACAAAATAACAACTAAAAAAAATGCTGCTGTGGTTTTGATAAGATTGGATGGAAAACCTTATTTCTGACTTGAATGAATCTTTTCCAGAATTCAGATCGCCCTTTTGAGTTGGTATTAAGATTCATTTCCCCTCTTGGAAAAAGTGAGATCCAAACATTGAAGATAAAAAGGAAATACTTTTGTACAAAACCAGTCTTATTTTCCAATTCTCATTGTTACGATTGACAGGAAGAGTATTTCACTTATAAAATTCATTTGATGTTTTATTTATCAAGTCAAAGTCAAATAATAAAGCAATTAATGGTTAAAAACTGATAAATTTGATTTCGTTACTAATCTTTCAAAACCTTCCAGAGATGAGATCTTCTGTGTCATAAGCTAGAGAAAAGATATCTTATTTACCCATAAAGTAATAATTGTTTTGAGTAGGAAAATTAAATTATTTCACTTTTTTCTTTTAAGAATTAGGCCTTTTATGATTTTAAACTTTAATTAGTTTGAGCTTCAAATAACTCCCCATTCATGAAGTATCTGGACTCATTCAATTGCCATTTTTTTGTCTTAATCTCAGACATCATTGAAAAGAGCCCTTGCAGCCCAGAAGCAAGTTGAACAAGCTTGAAAAGTGCTAATAAAAGCCTCCTCAGATCCACTATTGTATCATTTTATGTTAAATTCAACCAATGTTAATGAGTATTAGTCACCTTCGCCACTTTTCATAAAATACCATTGTTATAGTACTGCCAAATTGATCACACATGGCCATAGAATCAGATCTTGTAGATTTCCTGTCTTTGATGTTTTTTTGATATGACCACATGGGAATGAAAATGTTTGAAAATAATTTAATATAATTAATTTAATTTGAAAATATTATGTTTCCTTTCTTAATGACATTCAGAGAGTTGCACTTTAATGGGCTGAAAAAAGGGGTATAAATCTGTTTTCTTTATCATGAAATAATTTATTGTGAGTTCCTTTCAGATTTCATAAATAGTGATGCTTTCTTTTTCTGAGCTTCCATTTCAATCAACAACTGAGCAGAGAGGAATAGCATTAATACCTGATTGGTTACAAAATGATCTCTAAAATTGATTCTTTCATATTACTTTGAGTAGCTGATGTATAAACCTTCAAACTGTTTTGAAGTGCTAGAAGTTAATGAAAGCCCAGATTATTTGCAATTACTTAGATGCAGACCATTTCCATTGAGTACCATTCAGGTTTGCATTCAGTTTGAAAGCTATCTTGAACTTTATTTTTTAAAAGACCCTTTTTCCTATAATATAAACGGCATTTAAATAGCTTTTGTGGGAATAAAAGGCTGTTAGATGAATTTTCTGCTACCCTTTGATTGAAATCATATTTTAGAACGTTCTCTGTGAGGTAAGAAACTATTTTTTCCATGGGAATTTTATTGCAGGTACCTTGATGGGACTAAAGAGAATGTTAGGTTTTGCATTTTGTTACAATTCAGATTAAAGCAACTGCATTTTGCCACATATCTATTTGAAACAGCTCCATGTGCTTCAGACATCAGGAATCCTGTCCAGTGACCTCCATGCGCTTTTGTGAGTTTAATCTATATGGTGCTGTTTTAAATAACGAATTTCATAAAAAGTCGAAATAAGTAGAGGATTATCGGAATATAGAAATTTTATGGAAAAAGGTCTTTGTGAGCCACCGCTTCCAGCGATAAATTCAGAGAAAACTCCTTCATGAAACCACTAAAATTCTCATTGTCAGCTTATCCATGGACATTTTGGCCTGGCAGATGCCTCCTCGCATGGTGTGACGATCTTGGTTGGGAGTCAAAAGCAGCTAGGTAATCAAAACTAATCGAAATCGATGAGAAATCTCAGGCGAAATTTATCGTTGGCATCTCTTTCAACTCATTCTACGACTTTCTTTTGCAGCACATCCAGTCTCTGAAACGCCGCGTCGAAATGATGGCTTGAAGCTTCTCGATAACTATTCAATTGGTTAGTTTCTTGGGTTTGGCCTTCGCTGCGGATCACCCTATCGGCCACATTGCTGATTAAATCTGCTAGCTCCGAGTGGCGATTGATCGGCACGCCATCGAGCTCACGCTCAAAACCCGCGATGCCCTACTTCGGAAGACGCTTGCCGGGCTGTTGGACGCATACTATCTTGCTGGAGCAGGGGTGCTTATCGAGTGTACTGGCATAAACATAGAACGAAGTATCTTTTGAAAGGAATCGGATTCCAAGGAGCAAGGTGTTATACCAGGCAGACCGAAGTTATTTAATCTGAAAAGCATCGTGCTTGGTGATCGCCTATGTTCTTCTCACGAATTCCTCAACTCAACAAAGCTGAACAAAACTGACCTTCTACATCTGTCGCCAGATTTCCTCGTCGGATTATTATTGTTTTTGGATTCGAAGAATATCATCATCACAGCGTTGATGAGCTGGCTTTTGCACAGAACCTTCCTGTTCAATCAATTTCAAGGCGAAACTGGCCGATGGCGAGGTGTTACGGCTCAATGGGACAATATGTGGTAAATCAGTTCAAACCCAACATAACCTCGGCGTATCATGATTCATGACACATTCCCACATACACCACACATGACCAGCTACCTCGAACGGCAGATAACACTTGTGAAGGCCATTCATCACTCTTGCTGCCCTCGATTTTGTATGGGGAACCAGCTCAAGCTATAATTGTCAGAGCGCTTCATCTTCAGCATTCATCAGTCCCTTTGAAGATGTGGAGCTTGGCCCTTGCTAAGCTCTTTCTTTGCTTCTTCTCATGCCTTGACATCGTCGAGAGCCAAGGCCAACCTGGAAATCTGGTGGAATGCAGTCCAAGTACATTATGCTTGATTCAAAAACTTGACCATCCAATCTCTCAAACCTCCCAGCACTTTGATGAAGCTGTTCCGCCAAGTCGCCTAAATCTCGGTTTGTCGCTTGATTCAGCCTTCCAACCTACAGTCCCACCCGCTCAGTTCATTCCGTTCATATCCCTCAGGACACATGGAAACCAGGTTGCAGAGCTAAGCCAATCAGCTGCATGGCATCAATTCAACCATGAAAATGCTTACGCATATCCCTATCCAAGCCAACTTAATGATTTGGTATTACAAACTCACACCAACCGTCAAAGAAAACAAATTGTGCCTGCTGGTACCTTCAACATCGAGTCACACTTTTATAATAAGTTGCCAATCCAGGATTTATCATCATCAAGCTGCATCAACAAAAGAAAGTGGGAAGATTTTTATAACTCCGAGTCACAGATACACTTAATCTCGAATGAACAAAATAATTCTTTACATCCATTGGCTGGTCAAAAACCTTACACAATACCTGAAGGATCACAATCTGAAGACACACAGGATATATCAGTAAGCAATTCGTCATCATTTGCTTACATCATGTCATGGCCAATTGTAAGAATGCGATTGAAACTCCTGATGACATAGATAAGCGCGGTAGTCTACTCTCAAGAGATTTCTTTATACACTCTGGAAGACCAAAAACTCGTAGAAAAGGTCCGAACCTTTGTGTCGCTTAACACTGAAGAAACAGGCGTAAGTGACTAATCAAATTCGGCTCTTGTAAAAGCTATCTCATTACATAATGAAATGGGTCCAATCTGACTAAATGGGCCAAACTTATCCCCTATCATACCTCGCTTAACATCCACAACTCAAAAAAAGCGTCACAGATTCTCCATTTACAACTCATTACTGAAAAAAAAATCTTTATATGCCCGGGATTTCTGGGGGAGGGACAAACGTTATTCGCGTATTACCCAGACGGTAGCAGCGGAAATATATTTAGGTCAGACCGAATTATCTAAGCATACAAAAAAATTTCAACAAAACGTTTCACACTTCTCGACGTACATAACTGAAAATTTTCCCGGAGATAATGAAAATTTTCAATGGCTGAATAACGTTTTTGATAAAATTTATTCCACCATTTTTCAAAGCACACTAATCGCTTTTGCCAACATACGACTCATCAGTGAAGCCTACTACCCGCCCTTTTTCAACCCCGAAGAACTACGAAATGCTCAATTGGAGTTATGGAATCTTTTAGAACACATTTGGATACTTGTTTTTCTCAAAGAGGGTCAAGAGACTGGTCAAACGTTGGAGCTGAAGATGGTGCAATCGATTCGAAAGAGATTTCGATTTGACCATCACCCAAAGGAGCGTGAGTTGCTACCAATCGCTTGGTCTCTCATAGCGGCCTACATGAGACTGAAACTAAAAGGTGTTCCGGAGATATGTTGGAATGACGCACGCGAGTTTTCAAAGAGCTATAAAGCTTTTATCGGGGCCAGAGCAAATTTTATAAGGGAAAGATTTTTTGACAGGACGTTCGACAGTCCTTGGAGACTCGAGAGCTCTGAGGAGCTGGAGTCCTATCGCAAGCTCCGAAACTCGTGCTAATGTAACTCAAGCTTCCCTCGCCATTTTATATATGCCTCTCTTCAATAGCGCGATCGCTAGTGTTTATCCACTGTCATCATTCTAAAATGTTGCCTTTTTCAACACTGATTGTTTTGAAGACACTTAGGGCCCATTAAGTGTCATAAATTCTTAATAAAATAAAAAAAAAGAGAATATGTTGTAAAACAATTTATCATTTCAACTTTCATAAGCTTGTAGATATGAGCACTGTTTGAAGGTTTGTTTGGAAAGAGTTGACAATTCCCATCACCCAGCGCTTTGGCCTGATGGGTGCAAACATTTCCAGATATAAATCTTTCAAATTTAGATGACGAAATTTATTTCAATTATGTCCTGTACACATTGTTTTTTAAATGTATGTATGCTTTGAGTGCTCTATTTTGTAAAATAATGATGGAAATTTTTTAATAAATTTTCTTTTCAATGAAAAAAAAATTGTTTTTAAGCTCAACAGGTTCTTTCTTCTTTTCTGAAGGAAAGTTCGTTCATTCAAATCAAAAAAATGTTTTTTTTAATGCAAATCAACTTAATTTTTATTTTTTTTTCTTTGTTCAATTACATATGATAAAAATTAGAGAACATAAGAATTTGATCTTTTTTTTTTCGAAAGAAAAGGTTTAGAATTTGAAATATATATATATATGTGGTCTGTAAGTTGAGTTTTGGCAAGTTGTAAAATGAAATTGGGAAGTGGTCAAGTGTTGTTGACTCATTGTAAATGAGTTTTAGGCCAGTTTCAAAAGTTGTTGACCATCTGTCAACTTTAGCTTGGCTTGTTTCAAAAAAGTAAGCCACATGCCTCAGATGGTTGTACTAGGGTAAGATCTCAGAGCATAAAAAGTATCAGTGAAAAAAATGATCAACACACTTTGTGGCTTATTTGATGGAAGCCAGCCAAGATTCACTTGAAAGCTGGACTATTTGATTTCAAATTTCAAATTTGCTTTTCAAGTAATTTAGTCTTCCTGTCCATTTTATTTGTCTATCAGACATGTGTGGCTTAAAAACAGGCCAAACTCACTTTACACACCATATATACATTTTTTCTAAAAACAAAAAAACTATTTTTGGAAATACTGATGGTATAAAATTGAGTTAATTACTTGATCACTTTTCTTACATATTCTCTCCAAGCATTACTTTTTTTTTTCAATTAATCCATTTTTTATATATATTTCTTACCTGAGTTTTTCTGCTTTAAAACAAATTATCAATTTTTTAATTTTAATCATTTTTATTCAAGTTAATCAGAATTCAAATTTGAAGTTAACTCTATCAGGGGATAACAAAATTATCAAAACCATCCTTTTTAAAAAAAATTAGAAAAGAAAAAAAAAGTAATTCTAATCTAAGAGAATTAATTTGACTTCATTTTATTTCTCTTTTTTTTCAAGATGGCAGGCACTTCATGAGGATTCAGTTTCTTGAAGGAAATCAAATTTGCATTTTCTATAATGGAGATAATGGCTGCCATTCAAGATATGAAGGGAAGTACTACTTGTTTCTGGTCAATTTGTTGAATATCTATTCACCTTCAATTTTAATTTTGATTTATGATTCTTGATATCTTTAACACTGTTAATGGCATTCCTATAATAGATCATTATACTCTGAGGTTATTGTAGTTAATTCTTTGGGAGTTTTAGGTACTCACAGATTATGTGGAATTAATTCAATATGTTATATTAAGGTATCTTCTTTAATCACTAGTCTTTAAGAAATCATTTGTAAGCCATATCACTCATTCATTTCTCTCCAAATACTTTTAATACGCAAGTAATTTGTATATTTTGATAATAAATATCTATAATTTAATATTAATTAAATAACTTATCTGTTATAATTTTGTAAATGAAATATTTTTGTAATAAAAAACCATAAAAGCTCAAAATTCAAAAGGTTTTGTTTGAGCTGATTGTTGGTAAATGGTCTGTTTTATCTTACAATTATGACATTAGAAGTTTATCTGTCTTGAAAAATCACTGGTTTTTCTAATCGGATATAATCATTAATCATTAATAGATACAGAAATAACTTCAAAACCTTATCATCACAAACGGCTTAACTTACATCTCTAAGCTATGCCAATAACTTTCAGATAAAAGAATTCTGCTATCTAAAACAAATTTTAATGAAATTTTTTGAAGATATAAATTCAATTCACAAATTTTTTCTTATTCATAATTCTGATTCCATAAATAAGAAGCAAATTTTTATTTATTTTTGATATTATTCATAAAGAAAATATCTATTTCCTCATCAATTCACAAATAAATACTGATTTTAGTATGAAGGGAACGGATAATTAATTAAGAAAATTTACTCTAAAAAAACATATATTTAGAGATTATGAAATCGTTCTACCTCTTTTGAATCTTGATTGAGACTATTTAGCCCCAAAGAATATCTTTGTCTGTTAAGAAGTATTAGCTTCCTTAAAGAGTAAGATATATCCCTTATATATTGGATCACATGAAAATAAGGATAAAATTTTGTAAATAAAAACCTTTTTATATTACTCTATGGAATAATCCCATCAAATGGTTCTTATAAAATAAAATCCATTTTTGTGATTTAGAAATATAATAAAAAATGTTGAAAAATATCAAGTTGTTAATGAAATCTCCAAGTAGAATTAATTTAAAAGATTCCTTGTAAATTTTCTATTCATTTATTTATTGATAATAATTTGAAGGCTTATTCTAAAAATTGATAAAAATAAAAATTTTAATTTGAGATTTTATTTCTTTTTTATTTTCTAGATTAATGATAATTAATCTTAAAATCATTTTTTCAAGTACTATATTCAAATTGAATATAGTTTTTAAATTGATATAAAGTTGATTCATGTTCAATATAGAGCTGTTGACTCACCTCATGATTTTTGTGATTTTAACAATTGAATTTCTTCAAAATATAACAGAGTATTTCTGAAACCTGAACATATAATCAGGAAATGGAAATATTATAGAATATTATTTGCTTTACATGAAAGTTAGAAAGGTTAAATTAATAAAATAAGTGAAAAAGTCTGACTTATTACTATATTTTTAAAGATTATCTATAGAAATAGGAGTAAAATGAGAAAAGGAGATTTTAAAAGGATTAAATTTAAATTTATCTTCAGGGAAAATTTCATTTCGATAATATTAATAAACTTGTGAATATTTTTTTCCTTTTTGAGACAACTAATATTTTCAATTCAAATGTATCTTTCTATCTAAAGCTTAAAATTTGAATTCAAATATTTAAGATATTTGTTAATAATTCAATTTTTGTGAGCCTTAGAGGTAATTTCATATACCCAAAAGACCACAAATATAAAAAATAACATATTAATATAAATAAAATAAATTTATTTATATTATTAAAATAAAAATCAAAATATAAATATAAAATCATATTAAAAATAAAAAATTAATTACAATTTAAAAATAAAAATACATTAAATTTTGTAAGTATAAAATTACATTTATACTTGAAAAAATTAAGTAAAAATGAAATTTTAACAAAATTGTGAAAAAATAAATAAATTTGGAAAAAAGTTAAATAAAAATTATTATAACTTTTTATCCAATAAATAAATACATAGAAATTATTTCACCTTCGGATTCCTCATAAAAAATCAGGTGGGGTCACCTCTGAGTGAAATTCTTGTAACTCAACTCTAAATAAGCTTAAATTAAGTTTTTAGTATTTTCAATACAAAAGTTGAAAATCCTCAAAACCTTAAGTTAATTCACACCACATGTGGTGTTAACCATCAATTTTTGTGTTAAAATTGAGGTGTTGTGTTTAGTTTAGAAGTTATGAGGAATTGAAGTATTTTCAATTGAATTCAATTGAAATGTCAAAATGTGCGCGTGTATTACATAAGTGAACTTTGATTTACATATGAGGTGTCAATTACTACTGTATTGTACTGTAAAATTGAATTGAATTACATATGTAAATTATAAGTATAATACATGATGAGGAATTAAAGGAAAAATAAATTGGAAAGATTAAATTTGGGGGGGAAAAGGAACTCCAGCTCTAAGGGGGAGCTAGACCCCCAAAATCCTTTCTGACAGGCGTGGGATGTCAAAATTCACGCAAAAGTTCATCACTTTTGGCCTGGAATTGAGTTACAGGGTCTGTGGACTCAATTGATGATGAGGTTTTGATACCAACTGGGGTAGTTTTAGCTGTTGCCAAGAGGGTAAAACTACCCTTAAGATAAAACAACCATAGTAAAAACAGTTTTAACTGGTTTCTACGCCTCTTACACACATTCTCACGTGTTTTGAAGGCTCTAGGCCTGGTATTGCTATAGTAATGGCTGATTTAAGGGTCTAAAATGGCTGAAAATGGCTAAAAATGGCCTAAACCAGCCCTTTTTGGTATAAACCAGGGTTCAATGATGCCATAAATGGCTTTTCTGTTGTCAGACTGTTTTTCACGACTGACAAGAGTAAATTTTACTTTTGGAGTAAGAGAATTGATGGCTATAAAAGAATGTCTTCTTTGCCCCACTTTTCTCTTCATGTTAGAATCTTTTCCTTTTATTAATTAGTTTAAACACTGTTAAACCAATCAATCAAAGATTCCAATCACCATTTTTAAATCATTTTAATCCTTTTAACCACGTGAAAAAATCATTATAATCATTGTTTGTAATCTTATAATCATTTTTACCCCTGAACCACCCCAAAAGTGAATTAAAGCATCTTTCATCACTGTAAACTTTGTCACTTTGTTTCCAAATTCACTCTGGTCACTTTTGGGGGTGTTTTCTCTTTAATATTCTTTTCAAAGACTTTGTTCTTTAATCAATTGCTTGCAGTTCTTTGCTCAATTAATTCCAATTGAAATTGCTCTTGAAGAAATTTCTTTTGTAGCCTTAAAATATCTCTTGTAGAGTATTTTTTGGATAAATTTTTATTGTTGGTAAAACAATAAATTTTTATAATATTATTGTTTTATACTAATAAAGTTATAAATAATAAAATTGGCGTGTTTTCTCTTAAAAATAATATTTCATACTATTTTTAACTGAATTTACCTTATACAAATTTTGAGGACAGGAAAAGTACTTGATTTTTAATCAAAGTTTCATATCCACACCTTACAATTTTTCAACTTTCAAGTTGAGAGTATAATGATTTTTGAAGTAAGATACTATTGAGTATTTTGTAAATCAGAATTAATGAGATTAATAAATATCATTATTCTTGAAATATTATAAGTCTTATTCTTTCTAATAAGAAAAGCTGTAATACTCAGCTTAGTTATTAATGATATTAGGCTTGAATATATTTGCAATAATTATAAGAAATTGAAATATTGGAAGTGAAATCTTATAAATACTTAAAATTTTCAATATATTTTCAAAGGAAAGCCAAGAAACTCTTCAATAATCATTTATTTAAGAGAAAAATTAATTAAAAATATCAACATATTATGGATAAAATTAATAAGGAAATTAAAGCTCAAAGAGAAGTTTTTTGAATAATTTTGAGTTTGTTTTTAGATGAACATCAAGAATAAATAAGAGCTCAAAGAACAAGAGTAATAAAAAAAACATAATTTGATTTCTAAAATTAAAATTATTCAGAAATATATCTTTATCTTGTGTATAAATTTAGACTTCAGTAAGACTAGCTTTATTTCAAGCCCCATACAGTTGTATGAATTCATATTTTTGGCCTAAATATATTTGGATTGATCATATATAGAACAAAAGCTACTAAAAATTAATTTGAAGCAGGTTTTATCTGAAAATACAATCTAAATAAACTACCAAGAACATCACATTGAGAATTAGTACCCAAAATTAAATAAATTTATCAATTTATTTTTTAAAGTTTTTCTGGATAAGTATTCAGATAGAATTTGAAATGAGAATTTTTTTCAGTATGAGAGTAATATTAACAGTTGAAAGAACCATATTTTGATAGAAGAGCTCCAGAGATCAATGAAATGATAATTTTTTCAGGGTATTAATCTGAAAATAATCAAGATTTTCTCCAATTCATCAATTTTTTCATTTTTATGAAAATCCTGAATGAGGGCTTCTACAACCTAAAATTGCTTCAATAATTTATACAATGAAGATTGGTTTGCAAGCTTATGGGATATATAGTATTTATCCTTTATTAAATTATAAGCTCTTCATTCTATGATCAATAGAAGTTTTGGTACTATCTTTCAAAAGAAAATATATCAATGTGGGCCTTACAAGTATTTTAGTATACACAAAAGACCAAAAAACTTAAATATATTTTCTAATTAAAACTGATATGATTATTTTAAAAATATTAAACTAAATTTTATAACAAAATTTAAATAATGATTAATTCAAAAAAATTCTGTAAAGAATATTTTTACCTTCAAAGAACAAAATGAAAATGAATTTTCAACAAATTGTTTTACAAAAAATAACTTTTTGAAGATAAGTGAATATAGCTCATTATTTATTTTCTTCCAATAAATGAAGATATAAAATTTATTTCACCATTGAATTTCCCATGAAATATAATGTGGGTCAACTTTGAGTGAAATTTCTGTAACTCAACTCTAAATCAGCTTAGAGTAAGTCTTAAGTAGTTTGTGTATGGAAATCTTAAAATATTGAAAGGTTCAAAACTTTGTTTTAAGTAACCCCACACGTGGTGTTAACCATCATTTTAAGTGTGGTGTGTAGTTTGTAGGTTATCAATAATTGAATTATATTGAATTAAAATTTCAGAATGTGGGAATTTACTACATAATTAAAATTACATTTACATATGCGGAGTAAAGAATTAAAGTTGTGGGCTGTAATCTCTTAATTAAATTATACATGTGAAAATTTGAGTCTAATACAAATGGAACAAGTAAAATATAATAAACCTAAAAGATTCAGTATTTTTGAGAAAAGAAATTCTGGCTCCAAAAATGCCAGCCACCCTCAAATTCCTTGCTGAAAGATGTAGGATGTCAAAATTCCACACAAAAGCATATTAATTTTTGCCTGGAATTTAATCAAAGGGTGTGTGGCTGAATCGATTCTGAGATTTAAATGACACCCAGTAAATGTTTAGCTGTTGAAAAAACAGTAAAAACTATTATTCACTTGAAAAGACATTCACCAGACCAGTTTTGACTTCTTTGAAGAGCTCTTATGCACATTCTGACTTGTTTTAGAGGCGTGAAAACAAGTATTACTCTAGTAATATCTGCTTTACAAGACCAAAAATGGATAAAGGAAGCCTGTTTTGGTCCAAACCAGGGCTCAATAAGACCATAATTTGATCTTCTCATGTCAGTGCTATTCTCAAATTTGATTAGAGTAAATTTCACTCTTGGAGGAAGCAAATTGGTGGATATAAAAGAATGTCTTCCTTAACACATCTTTCCTCCTAATGTTAAGCTTGTTTACTTTTATAATTAGTTCAAAAATTGTTAATAAAATAAATAAAATATTCTAGAAATTGGTTTTGATCTTTTCTCAAGCAAATTGAAGAATTATTATAATAACAGTTTGTGACTCTTTATAATCCTTTTACCCTTGAAACACCACAAAAATGAATCAAAGAATCTTTGATTACTGTAAGCTTTGTCAATTTTGGGTATGTTCCATATTTAACATTTCTTTAAGAGACTATCCTCTATATTTATTGTCTTCAGTTCTTTACTCAACAAATTCCAGTTGCAATTGATTTTGAAGAAATTTATTTTGTAACCATGAATATCTCATGTAGAGGATTATGCACCTTAGAGGTATTTTCATATACCCAAAAGACCACAAATGATAAAACAAGATACAATTATAAATAAAATAAATTTATCTATATTATTGAAATAAAAATGAAAATATAAATATACATTTATACACAAAAATGAAAATTTAATTACAATTTAAAAATAAAGCTACATTGAAATTTAAAATTGTGAAAACACATTTTTACTTTAAAAAATTAAGTAGAAATGAATTTTTAACAAAATTAGTGAAATAAATATATTTTTGGAAAAAAATTAAATAGAAATCATCATAACTTTTTATCCAACAAATAAACATATGAAAATTATTTCACCATTGGACTTATCAAAAAAACAAAGGTGGGATCACCTCTGGATAAAATTTCTGTAACTCAACTCTAAATAAGCTTAAGTTTAGTTTTTAGTATTTTCTTTACAAAAGTTGAAATTCCTCAAAATCTTAATTTAATTCACATCACATGTGGTTTCAACCATCAATTTTTGTGTTAAAATTGAGGCGTTGCATGTAGTTTAGAAGTTATGAGGAATTGAAGTATTGTCAATTGAAATGTCAAAATGTGCACATGTATTACACAAGTGAACTTTAAATCACATATGAGGTATCAATTATTACAGCTGTGTACTGTAAAAACTCAATTGAATTACATATGTCAATTATAAGTATAATACATGATAAGGAATCAAAGAGAAAATGGAAAGGAAAGAGTGATTCTATGGGGGAGCCAGACCCCCAAATTTCTTGCTGACAGGCGTGAGCTGTCAAATTCCATGCAAAAGCTCATCACTTTTGGCCTGGAATTGAGTCACAGGGTCTCCAACTCAATTGATGATGAGGTTTTGATACCAACCAGGGCAGTTTTCATTGTTGCCAAGGGGGTAAAGCTACCCTTAGGATGAAACAATCATTGTAAAAACAGTTTTAACTGGCTCTTACATCTCTTTCACAAATTTTGACGTGGCTTGAAGGCTTAAAGCCAGGTATTACTATAGAAATGGCTGATTTAAGGGTCTAAAATGGCTAAAATCAGCCCTCTTTTGGTCTAAACCAGGGTCCAATGATGCCAGGATTGGATTTTCTGTTTTCAGATTGTTTTCCACGACTGAAAAGAGTAAATTTTACTTTTGGAGTGAGAAAATTAGTGGCTATAAAAGAATTTCTTCTTTGTGCCACTTTTCTCTTCATGTTATAATCTTTTCCTTTTATAATTAGTTTAAACACTCTTAAACCAATCAATAAAAGATTCTAACCACCCTTTTTAGATCATATTAAACCTTTTAACCACATGAAAAAATCATTATATCATTTTTACTCTTGAAGCACCCCATAAGTGAATTAAAGCATCTTTCATCACCATTAACTTTGTCACTTTGTTTCCAAATTCACTCTGGTCACTTTTGGGCATGTTTTCCCTTTAATAATCTTTTTGAAGACTCTGTTCTTGTATTAATTTCATACAGTCCTTTGCTCAATTAATTCCAATTGAAACTGCTCTTGAAGAAATTTCTTTTGTAGCCTTAAATATCTCTTGTAAAGTATTTTTGTATATATTCTGATTGTGAGCCTTAGAGGTAATTTCATATACCCAAAAGACCACAAATACAGAATTAACATATAAATATAAATAAAATAAATTTATTTATATTATTATATTAAAAATCAAAATATAAATATAAAATTATATTCAAAATTAAAAATTGAATTACCATTTAAAAATAAAATTACATTAAGTTTTGAAATTATAAAATTACATTTATACTTGAAAAAATTGAATAAAAATGAATTTTTAACAAAATTGTAAAAAAATAAATAAATTTGGAAAAAAGTTAAATAAAAATTATTTTTCCATTGGATTCCTCATGAAAAATCAGGTGGGGTCACCTCTGAGTGAAAATTTTGTAAGTCAACTCTAAATAGGCCTAAATTAAGTTTTTAGTATTTTCAATACAAAAATTGAAAATCCTCAAAACTTTGATTTAATTCACACCACATGTGGTGTTAACCATCAAATTTTGTGTTAAAATTGAGGCGTTGTGTTTAGTTTAGAAGTTATGAGGAATTGAAGTATTTTCAATTGAATTCAATTGAAATGTCAAAATGTGCGCGTGTATTACATAAGTGAACTTTGATTTACATATGAGGTATCAATTATTACTGTATTGAACTGTACAACTAAATTGAATTAAATATGTAAATTGTAAGTATAATACATGATGAGGAATTAAAGGAAAAATAAATTGGAAAGATTAAATTTGGGGGGGAAAAGGAACTCCAGCTCTAAGGGGGAGCTAGACCCCCAAAATCCTTGCTGATAGGCATGTGGTGTCAAAATTCACGCAAAGGTTCATCACTTTTGGCCTGGAATTGAGTTACAGGGTCTGTGGACTCAATTGATGATGAGGTTTTGATACCAACTGGGGTAGTTTTAGCTGTTGGCAAGAGGGTAAAACTACCCTTGAGTTAAAGCAATGTTAGTAAAAACAGTTTCAACTAGTTTCTACCACTCTTACACACATTCTGACATGGTTTGAAGGCTCTAGACCAGGTATTGCTATAGTAATGGCTGATTTAAAGGTCTAAAATGGCTAAGAATGGTAAGAATGGCTTAAACCAGCCCTTTTTGGTCTAAACCAGGGTTCAATGATGCCATAATTGGCTTTTCTGCTGTCAGACTGTTTTTCACGACTGACAAAAGTAAATTTTACTTTTGGAGTAAGAAAATTGATGGCTATAAAAGAATGTCTTCTTTGCCCCACTTTTCTCTTCATGTTAGAATCTTTTCCTTTTATAATGAGTTTAAAAATTGTTAAACCAATCAATAAAAGATTCCAACCACCTTTCTTAAATCATTTTGAACCTTTTAACCACGCGAAAAAATCATTATAATCATTTTTACCCCTGAACCACCCCAAAAGTGAATTAAAGCATCTTTCATCACTGTAAACTTTGTCACTTTGTTTCCAAATTCACTCTGGTCACTTTTGGGCGTGTTTTCTCTTTAATATTCTTTTTGAAGACTTTGTTCATTAATTAATTTCTTGCAGTTCTTTGCTCAATTAATTCCAATTGCAATTGCTCTTGAAGATATTTCTTTTGTAGCCTTAAATATCTCTTGTAGAGTATTTTTGGATAAATTATTATTGTTGGTAAAACAATAAATCTTTATAATATTATTTTTTTATACTAATAAGGTTATAAACAATGAAATTGGTGTGTTTCCTATTAAAAATAATATTTCTTACTATTTTTAATTGATTTTTACCTTATACAAATTTTGAGGACAGGAAAAGTACTTGATTTTTAGTCAAAGTTTCATATCCACACCTTACATTTGGGGGCCCAGCTGTGATATTCTACCTGTGACATATTTTTTTACTCTTTTTAAATCTTTTTTTCTTATATTGAACAAATTTAAAAACAGATAAAAAATACTTATAATTCAAAAAATCAATAAAAAATAATAATTTTTTTAATATTATAAGTGAGGCTTATATTTTAATTTCTTTTTTGAACTATTTTTTTTACTTAATTAATTGGTTTTTTCATTAATCTTAGTGTCTGACAACATGGTAAGACAAGAAAACATTGAAACAGCATCAATAGTAACCAGCATTGTTCCTGCGAGTACTGTCAATTCTGATCATAATAGTACTATTATTGTGACTCAGAATATTCAACCAGAGTCAATTTCTTCTGCATTAGTCAGCTTGGAAATAAGTAATACTCTTCAGAAAGCCAAAGATTTGGCCAATAGTAAGTTTTGTTTGACGTGAAATTACTATTTTAAGCCTTTTTAACCATAATTATGCCTTCAACCAGGTCAGGAGCCAGCTATGACCCCTCAAGCAGCTCCCAGAAAGGTAATAGACGTGATTATGGCAGAGGCCAATCAGGTACAGAAGGAAAAGGGTCAGTTGATGACTTCCAAACAACTAAAATGGGTCATTCTGAAGCTGATAATACCATTTTAGCTTCAAAAAGAGCTGATACCGCCACAACAAGCCTCAGTGGACATATACAAATCCAGCCACAAAGCTTACAACAATGCACCACAGTACAAGGAGTACCAGATCATGGCAGATCTGTGGGAAAACTGAATAAATTCTTACCTGACTGTGAAAACGTTCCTGGGCCATCCCAATACTTGAAAATTGCTCAATGGATGGAATCCATTGACAGAAAAGAAAAACATACTTCTCTTGACACTAGAATGGAGGAAAAACAACCCTCCACCACCCAAACAAGTGTCAAAAACAGCCCCAGTGGCCAGCAGCAGCAATTTCAACGTGAAAAAGCAGCCACAAACTCCAAACAAGGGCAAAAGGAAGGCACCAGCCCCAAACCCTTACAGCCAGGGCTACAGAATCCGAAAGATTCAACAGGATGCCATGGAAAATGTATTTCAGATGGCCAGAACCATGATGGAATTACAAAAGAAGGAGGAAGCCAGATTAAAATATCAAAAATGATTTCTGATACTTTTGATTCTATTCCAGAGTTTTATAAAGCTATTTCTGATGTAAAAAGTCATCTTTCTGATACAAATACATCAATTTGTGACAATCTTAAAACAAATAACTTGAGTCTGAGCCAAATAAATGATACACTTAAATGCTTTGAAAGAGTTTTAAGAACAATCAAAGCTTCCAATAATGATAATTCTTTTGGCATTAAGATAAATGAACAATCTGCCATTATTCAAGAATTAACAGACAAATATTCTAAATTCAATATTGATGAAATAATTGAAACAAGAATAAAACAAGCCATAAGCACTATCAAAGAAGATAACAAAAAAGCTCTTGATTATATTTCAAAATCATTTTCTGAAGTAAAGACAAATATAGTTGCCCTGAAAAAGCATTTTGATACCTCAAGAGAGGAAATATCAAAATTAACAACGAATTTAAATGAAGTTATATCTGATAATACTAAACAAACAGAATTATGGAATGAGCTAACATATAAAGAGGATGATCATAAAACGAATTTCATAAACTCTATACAAAACTTGCAACATGAATTAAGAAATTCACAAACGTGTAACAACAGTAAAATGAATGATATTGAACAACTGCTAAACACTTTACCAAGAATGCCTACACCTCTGAATCAAAATGAAGATGCAAGAATTCCCAATCCACAAGTATTGGATATTGAAAATTCACAGTTAAAAAATGAATTTTCCACTTCTTTTCATAGCTTAGAACCATCAATGGGCCAAGCACTCTGGAAAGAATTTCCAAAACTTAAAGAATGGCCTCACTTCAGTGGTTAAGGAGAGTATGACCATATGGAATTCATTAGAGGTATTGACATGATCAAAGAGGATTTTGAATTACCAGACAGATTGATAACAGCCAGATTTAACCACTTGTTTACCAAATCAGCTCACAGATGGTACATCAAAATAAGACAAGCACATGGACACCAGAGTTGGACTTGGTGGAAAACCCAAATCATTAACAAATGGGCAAATGATGCTTGTGGGTTTAAAGTTGAAACAGCGTTTGAATCTTCCAAATTTAATTCTGATAAAGACAAAGCTTTACCATGGTTTTGCCAACAAAAGGACAGATTAACAGCATTATATCCTGACATGTCAGAATTTATGATCCATAGAAAAATTCTGAGACAATGTGGAGGTAACTTAGAGCATGCTATAAAAAGCAGGACTAATGAACAATCTTCAGCAGAGGATATTATCAATATATTGGAAGAAGTAACCACCAGAACCAAAATTGGTTCTAGTAGGATGAATCTAAAAACAAGGTTTAATACACCTTGGAAAGATTCTGTGGACCAAAACCCCAAAGAAAATTCTAATAATATTAAGTATAAATCTCCAGATACAGTCAGAAAGTGCCATATTCGCCAAAGCACCACCCATTTAGCCAATAAATGTCCAAAGAAGGAAAAAATCAATGAAATTGATATTGAAAAAGAACCTGATGTTGAAAAAGATGACATAATTGAAGACAATTCAGATTATAAGTCATCAATATTTTCTGAATCTTCAAAAGATATAGAAAATATAAATGCCACTTTTGACATCATGGAATCTTATTCCCACTTGCCACAATTGAGCAATGGTCAACTTGATTTATCAAAAGTTCAAGATTCACAACTTATGAAAACAAAACCAAACAAGGGAAAAGGTTATACAGCTGGTAACTCCTGTATAACAGAAGTGGTGATTGACAACAAGCCCACCAAACGTTAGCTTGACCCAGGAGCCTTCTGCTCTTGTGTTGGAAAATCCTTTCTTAAGACTTGTGTACCAAATTTTTAAGACCAATTGTTACCAATTGATGGTATAAAACTCAATAGTGCAAGTAATCCAATGAAAGCGTTAGGAATTTTTGAGACAAATGTCATATTCCCACACATTAATGGGAATTTAAGAGTCACAGTTGAATTTGTTGTTACCAAAAATTGCTCTAGTACCCATTTTATATTGGGAAATGACTATTTAATCATGTATGTGATAGATTTGCATAACAACAAAGACAGATACTTTACTATTGGAGACAATAAGCGCCAAAAATTTGCCTTTTTACCATTTAAAAGACAAATTACAGTAAACAAAGTACCACCAATCAACTTAGAGTTAGAGAAATTCAAGTCTGAACAGTTAAATGAGGCTGAAATAAGCTTTTATCTGACTGATAAACAAGAAAATGAACTTTCTTCCCTTTTGTATGGCCACAGAGGAGAATTTGCTTCAGACAAAGAACCTCTAGGAGCAATTATTGGTCATGAAGTTGACATCATTCTTAACATTGAGAGACCTTATCCACCACTCTTAAGAAGACCTGCATATCCAGAAAGTCCAAAATAAAGAGAAGCTCTAGAAATTCATATCAAAGAACTTGTGGACCTTGGTGTAATAAGAAAGGTAGGCCACAATGAAGAAGTAGAAATAACTACACCAGTCATAGTGGCATGGCATAATGGAAAATCTAGAATGGTTGGGGACTTTAGAGCTCTGAACACTTACACTGTTCCAGACAGATACCCAATACCAAAAATCCAAATTGCCCTTACACAAATATCCCAAGCAGTGTATATAACCACTATGGATGCCCTTAAGGGATTCCATCAATATGTGGTGACACCAAGAGCAAGAAAATACTTGAGAATTATTTTTCATTGTGGAGTGTATGAATACTTGAGGATGCCCTTTGGGATCAAAAATGAACCTTCACACTTCCACAGAATGATGAATGAAATCTTCCCTGAAGAACTCTCAGAGGGATGGTTAATCATTTACATTGATGACATTATTGTCTGTTTTAAAGCTTGGGAGGAGCAAATGTAAATATTGTCCAGAGTTTTGACAAAAATTAAATCAGTAAACATGAAAATTTCCTTGAAGAAATGTCATTTTGAATTTAAAGAACTTAAAGCACTAGGACATGTTGTATCTGGTTTGTCCCTTGGAATTGACAAAAACAAAGTTGCAGCAGTATTGCTAAAACCCATGCCTCAGAACAAGAAGGAAATCCAGTCATTCTTGGGTTTTGCAGGATATTACAGGCAACACATTAAAGATTTTGCATCCATAGCAAGACCACTTTTTAAATTGTGTGACAAAGACACAGTATTTGAAATGACTGTTGACAGAGTCAAAGATTTTGAGTCTCTAAGAGAAGCCTTGACCACTGCTCTGCTCTTACTGATGCCAGACTTTAAATTGCCTTTCAAATTGTATATTGATTCAACAGGGGATGGACTGGGTGCTGCACTTCACCAAGTTCCAATCATAAATGAGAAACCTGTAGAAGGACCCATATGTTTCATATCAAGGCAAATCAAACCAGCTGAAGCCAGATATGGGGCAAGTAAAATGGAATGTCTATGCCTTGTCTGGGCCTTGGAGAAATTGAACTACTTCTTAGAGGGATGTGTTTTTGAGGTGATAACAGATTGTACAGCTGTCAAATCACTTTTAAACATGAAAACACCCAACAGGCATATGCTAAGATGGCAAATAGCCATACAGGAATACAGGGGCAATATGACTCTTGTTCATAAGGATGGGAATATTCATAAGAATGCAGATGGACTGAGCAGATGGCCATTACCAAATAATATTGATAATCCTGCTTATGTTCCAGAATATGCTTCACCACAGATCCCAATAGAAGGAATAAGTGTTACAGACATGAACACCACCTTCTTTGAAGAAGTGGGGAATGGCTACACTCAAGATAAGAATTGTAGCATCTTATGCCACTTACTTAACAAAGACAGTAAAGACAACTCTCTAATACATGCCTTGGATGAAGTATGGAAGAAATCTTATAATGAAGGCAGATTTCACCTATTGGATGGTATAATTTACCACAGAACCAAGCACACATGTGTCATGACAGTTGTAGACAGGTCATTAATCAATCTTGTACTAAACGAATGCCATGATAGCCCCTTTTCAGGACATCTGTCTGAAGACAGAACAAGATAAAAGGTAAAGACCTGCATATGGTGGCCAATGTGGCAGAAAGATGTTTCAGAGTATTGCAAGACCTGTGACAGATGCCAAAAGGCAAATAAATCCACTGGCAAGAGACTTGAAAATATGATAAAAATCCAAGAACCAAGCAGACCTTGGGAAATTGTCCATATGGATTGGGTAACTGGCCTACAACCAGGAGGTGACAGCAGCTATAATCCTTTCTTAGTAATTGTGGACAGATTCAGTAAAACTCCAATATTTTTACCATGTCACAATGATGATACAGCCATGGATACAGCTCTTCTGATATAGAATAGAGTAGTGTCATGGACTGGGATATTTCCAAATATCATTAGTGATAGGGATCCCAAATTCACTTCAGAACTATGGACAAATCTTCACCAATTATTTGGCACTAAACTGTCTTTCTCTACAGCCTACCACCCACAAACTGATGGCCTGGCTGAAAGGATGATCCAAACCTTAGAGGACATGGTGAGAAGATTTTGTGCATATGGCCTTGAATTCAAAGATTGTGATGGATTTACCCATGATTGGTGTACTATGTTGCCAGCACTGGAATTAGCATATAAAAAATCAATCCATGCCAGTACCAATCAAACTCCTGCTATTCTAGAAAAAGGATGGAACCCCAAATTACCCCAAGATTCCTTGAGGAAAGATTTAATTGAAATACATCCCACAGCTGCTAGCTTCAAAGGAATTCTAGACAAAGCTAGAAAGCATGCAGTAAGGTGCATGGAAGACTCTTTTGCATATGCTAAAGACAAATGGGATAAATCACATGCAACTCCAGATTTCAAAGTGGGGGACCTAGTTCTTGTATCCACCACTAACATCAATAACATTGAAGGATGTAAAAAGCTGAAAGACTCCTTTGCAGGACCTTTTGTTATTAAGGCCCTCCATGGAGAAAATGCTGTTGAAGTAGAGTTATCTGAAGGACTTAGCAATAAGCATCCTACATTTCCAGTGAGCTTGATAAAGCCATATAAATCTAGTGATGCTGAGAAATTTCCCTTGAGGAATAAGATTCCCCAAGTTATACCTCCTATTGAGACATCTGGTACTAAGAAAATTACCAAAGTTCTTAAAGAAAGAAAATTCAGAACCAAAAAAGTAAGGGAATACCATGTTAGGTACAGTGACCCAACTTGTGAAGATGAATGGTTATAAGAAAAAGATATACCAGAAGCTACCAAACTCCTCAGGAGATTCAGACACAATAGAAGTTACAATATTACAAAGTAATATTCTTTTTTAGGGGGAGGGAATGTGAGCCTTAAAGGTAATTTCATATACCCCAAAGACCACAAATACAGAATTAACATATAAATATATATAAAATAAATTTATTCATATTGTTATAATAAAAATCAAAATATAATGATAAAATTATTTTCAAAATTAAAAATTGAATTACCATTTAAAAATAAAATTACATTAAATTTTGAAATTATAAAATTACATTTATACTTGAAAAAATTAAGTAAAAATGAATTTTTAACAAAATTGTAAAAAAATAAATAAATTTGGCAAAAATTGAAATAAAAATTACTACAACTTTGTATCCAATAAAGAAACATATGAAAATTATTTCACCATTGGATTCCTCATAAAAAATCAGGTGGGGTCACCTCTGAGTGAAAATTTTGTAACTCAACTCTAAGTAAGCTTAAATTAAGTTTTTAGTATTTTCAATACAAAAATTGAAAATCCTCAAAACTTTGATTTAATTCACACCACATGTGGTGTTAACCATCAAATTTTGTATTAAAATTGAGGCGTTGTGTTTAGTTTTGAAGTTATCAGGAATTGAAGTATTTTCAATTGAATTCAATTGAAATGTCAAAATGTGCGCATGTATTACATAAGTGAACTTTGATTTAAATATGAGGTATCAATTATTACTGTATTGAACTGTACAAATCAATTGAATTACATATGTAAATTAGAAGTATAATACATGATCAGGAATTAAAGGAGAAATAAATTGGAAAGATTAAATTTGGGGGGGAAAAGGAACTCCAGCTCTAAGGGGGAGCTAGACCCCCAAAATCTTTTCTGACAGGCGTTTGGTGTCAAAATTCACGCAAAAGTTCATTACTTTTGGCCTGGAATTGAGTTACAGGGTGTGTGGACTCAATTGATGATTAGGGTTTGATACCAACTGGGGTAGTTTTAGCTGTTGCCAAGAGGGTAAAACTACCCTTAAGATAAAACAATTATAGTAAAAAAAGTTTTAACTGGCTTCTACGTCTCTTAAAAACATTCTGACATGTGTTGAAGGCTCTAGACCAGGTATTGCTATAGTAATGGCTGATTTAAGGGTCTAAAATGGCTAAAAATGGCTTAAACCAGCCCCTTTTGGTCTAAAGCAGGGTTCAATGATGCCATAATTGGCTTTTCTGTTGTCAGACTGTTTTTAACGACTGACAAGAGTAAGTTTTACTTTGGAGTAAGAAAATTGATGGCTATAAAAGAATGTCTTCTTTGCCCCACTTTTTTCTTCATGTTAGAATCTTTTCCTTTTATAATTAGTTTAAACATTGTTAAACCAATCAATAAAATATTCCAACCACCTTTCTTAAATAATTTTAAACCTTTTTAACCACGTGAAAAAATAATTATAATCATTTTTACCCCTGAACCACCCCAAAAGTGAATTAAAGCATCTTTCATCACTGTTAGCTTTGTCACTTTGCTTCCAAATTCACTCTGGTCACTTTTGGGCGTGTTTTCTCTTTGATATTATTCTTGAAGACTTTGTTCATTAATCAATTTCTTGCAGTTCTTTGCTCAATTAATTCAAATTGAAATTGCTCTTGAAGAACTTTCTTTTGTAGCCTTAAATATCTCTTGTAGAGTATTTTTGGATAAATTTTTATTGTTGGTAAAACAACAAATCTTTGTAGTATTATTGTTTTATACTAATAAGGTTATGAACAATAAAATTGGTGTGTTTTCTCTTAAAAATAATATTTCTTACTATTTTTAATTGATTTTTACCTTATACAAATTTTGAGGACAGGAAAAGTACTTGATTTTTAATCAAAATTCCATATCCACACCTTAAACGTATTGGTGGTAAAACAATAAATCTTCATACTATCTTTGTTGTATACTTATAAAGTTAAAAACAATAAAATTGGTGTGTTTTCTCTTAAAAATCTTATTTCATACTATTTTTAATCAATTTTTGCTTTATACAAATTATGAGGACAGGAAAAGTACTTGACTTTTAATCAAAGTCTCATATCCACACCTTACATTTGGGGGCCCAGCCATGATATTTTACCTGTGTCATATTTTTTTTATTGTTTTTGAATCCTTTTTCTTATATTGAAAAATTGAAAAAATCCATGAAACTACTTATAAATCAAAAAATCAATAAAAAAGAAACTTTTTCCTATTATAAGTGAGGCTTTATTTTTTCATTTCTCTTTTGGAAAATCTTATTTTACTCAATTATTTGCTTTCTTCATTTATTTTAGTGTCTGACAATGTGGTAAGACAAGAAAATATTGAAACTGCATCAACATTTACTAGCATTATTCCTGCAAACACTGTCAATTCTAAGCATAATAGTACTGTTATTATAACTAAGAATAATAAAACAGAACCCATTTATTCAGAATTAATCAATTTGGAAATTAGTAATACTCTCCAAAAATCTAAAAATTTGGAAAATAGTAATTTTTTGACATAAAATTCTTATTTTGGACCTCTTTAACTATCATAATGCCTTCAGCTAGATCAGGAGCCAGCTATAACCCCTCAAGCAGCTTCCAAAAAGGTTATAGACCTGATTATGGCAGAAGCCAATCAGTTACAGAAGCAAAAGGGTTAGTAAATGAATTACAAACTGACAAATTATGTGAGTCTGCAGCTGAACATACTGTTTTACCTTCAAAAAGAGCTGAAACCACCACAAGAAGCCTCAGTGGACATTTAAAAAGCCAGCCAGAAGGCATAAAACAATGCATTTCAGCACAAAGAGTACCAGATCCTTGCAGATCTGTGGAAAAACATCATGAATTATTACCTTACTGTGAGAAAGCTCCTGGGCCATCCCAAAACTTGAAAGTTACTCAATGGATGGCATCCATTGATGGAAAAGAAAATCATGATTCTTTTAACAGCAGAATTGAGTAAAAACAACCCTCCACCACCCAAGAACGTGCCAAGAACATCCCCAATAGCCATTAGCAGCAATTCTAACATGATCAAGCAGCCACAATCCCAGAACAAGGGCAAAAGCAAAGAAACAGCTACAAAACCTTACAGCCAGGGCTACAGAATCCCAAAGATTCAGCAAGATGCCATGGAAAATATATTTCAAATGGCCAGAACAATGATGGAATCACAGAAAAAGGAGGAAGCCAGATCAAAATATCAGAAATTATTTCTGATATTCTTGATGGCATTCCAAACTTGTACATAGCTATAAATGAAATGAAAAGTCATATTTCTGATAAAAAATCATCAATTTGTAACAATCTTAAAACAAATAACTTAAGTCTGAGACAAATAAATGAGACACTTATGTGTTTTGAAAAAGGTTCAAGAACAATTAAAACTTCTAATAATGACAATTCATATGGAAAAAAATTAAATGAAAAATCTGCCATTATTAATGAATTAGCAGAAAAATATTCTAATTTCAATATTGATGACATAATTGAAACAAGAATAAGAAAAGCCATAAATATTATCAAAGAAGATAATAAGAAAGTCCTTGATGATATCTCAAGTTAATTTACTGAAGTAAAGACATATACAATTGCCTTGAAAACGTGTTTTGACACCTCACAACAAGAAGTATCAAAATTAACAATGAAGTTCAATCAAGTGATTTCTGATAATACTAGACAGACAGAATTTTGGCACAAATTGGTACATAAGAAAGATATGTATAGAATTGAAATAATAAATCTAAGACAGAACTTCCAACATGATTTCAGAAATTCTCAAAGGTGGAGCAAAAGTAAAATTAATGATATTGATAAATTACTGCACACCTTACCAAGAATGTCTACACCTCTGAATCAAAATGAGGGTACAAGAATTCCCAACCCACAAGTATTAGATGTAGGAAAATTTACAATTAAAGAATGAATTTTCCACCTCTTTCCATAAATTCAACCCATCAACTGGCCAAGAACTGTTGAAAAAAGTACCATAGCTCAAGGAATGGCCTCACTTCAGTGGTGAAGGAGAATATGACCATATGGAATTCATCAGGGGTATTGACATTATTAAAGAAGATTTTGAATTACCATACAGATTGTCAACAGCAATATTTAACACCTTGTTTACCAGATTGGCCCACGGATGGTATATCAAACTAAGACAAGCACATGGACACCAAAGTTTTACTTGGTGGAAAACCCAAATCCTTAAAAAATGGGCCAATGATGCTTGGAGATTTAAGGTGGAAACAGCCTTTGAATCTTCCAAATTTAATGCTGACAAAGATAGATCTTTACCATGGTTTTTCAAAGAAAAAACATATTGAAACCATTTTATCATGACATGTCATAATTTATTATTCACAGAAAAATTCTAAGACAATGTGGAGGTGATTTGGAGCATGCTGTTAAAAGCAGGACTACTGAACAATCTTCAGAAGAATATATTATTAATATTTTGGAAATATTAACCACCAGAACCAGAATTGGTTCTAGTAGGGTGAATCTCAAAACAAAGTTTAATACAACTTGGAACGATTCTGTGGACAAAAATCCCAAAGAAAATTCTAATAACATGAAATATAAATCTGCAGATATAATCAGGAAGTGCCGTATTCTCCAGAGCAGCACACATTCAGCTAATCCATGTCCAAGAAAAGGGAAAATTAATGAAATTTACATTGAAAAGGAACCTCATTTTGAAAAAGATGGTGAGGTAATTGAGGAAAATTCAAATGATAAATCATCAATATTTTTTGAATCTTCAAAAGATATAGAAAATATCAGTTCCACTTTTGAACTCATGGAATCTTATTCCCACTTGCCACAATTAAGCAATGGTCAACTTGATTTATCAAATATTCAAGATTCATGCCTAATGAAGACCAAACCAAACAGTGGAAAAGATTTTACAGCTGGTAACTCCTGCATAAGGGAAATGGTAATTGACAAAAAACCCACTAAGCTTTTCCTTGACCCAGGAACATTCTGCTCTTGTGTTGGAAAATCTTTTCTTAAAAATGGTTTAACAAACTTTGAAGATCAATTTTTTCCAGTTGATGGAATAAAATTTAATAGTGCAAGTAATCCAATGAAAGCATTGGGAATATTTGAGAGTAATATCATATATAGAAAAATAAATGGAAATTTAAGAATAACTGTTGAATTATTTGCTATGGAAGACTGCTCTAGTACCCATTTCATATTGGGAATGATTACTCAATCATGTATGGCATAGATTTCAATAACAATAAAGACAGATACTTTACTATTGGGGACAATAAGCATCAAAGATTTTCCTTTTTACCATTTAAAAGACAAATTACAGGAAGAAAAGTATCACCAGTAAGCCTAGAGCTAAAATAATTCTAATCTGAGAAGTTAAATGAAGCTGAAATCAGTCTCAATCTCACTGATAAACAAGAAAGTGAAGTTTATGCCCTTTCATATGACCACAACAAAGCCTTTGCATCAGATAAAGAGTCCCTTGGAGCAATTGTTGGTCATGAAGTTGACATTATTCTTAATATTGAAAGACCTTACCAACCACTCTTGAGAAGACCTGCATATCCAGTAAGTCCCAAATCTAGAGAGGCTCTGGAAGTCCATATTACAGACCTTCTAGACCTTGATGTAAGAAAAAAGGTTGGTCACAATAAGGAGGTAGAAATAACTACACCAGTGAAAGTGGCATGTCATAATGGAAAATCTAGAATGGTTGAGGACCTTAAAGCTCAGAACACCTACACTGTTCAAGACAGGTACCCAATACCAAAAATCCAAATTGCCCTTACCCAAATATCTCAAGCAGTGTATATAAGAAGTACAGATGCCCTTAAGGGATTTCACCAAAATGTCTTAACACCAAGGGCAAGAAAATACTTGAGAATTGTTGTTCATTGTGGAGTGTATGAATATTTGATTCAGAAGGATGGCTAATAACTTACATTGATGACATTATTGTCTGTTTCTAAACTTGGGAAGAACATATATACAAATTATTTAGAGTTTTGAACAGAATTCAATCTTTAAACATGAAAATTTCCTTAAATAAATGTCATTTTGGATTTAAAGAACTCAAAGCACTGGGACATGTAGTATCTGGTTTATACCTTGGGATAGAAAAAAACAAAGTTGCAGCAGTGCTACTGAAACCTATGCCTCAGAAAAATAAATAAATTCAGTCATTTTTGGGGGTTTCAGTATATTAAGGGCAGAATATTAAAGATTTTGCATCCATAGCAGGACCTCTTTATAAATTATGTGACAAAGACACAGTATTTGGAATGACTGTGGACAGAGTGAAAGCCTTTGAATCTTTAAGACAAGCCTTGACCACTGCTTCACTCTTATTGATTCCAGACTTTAAGCTGTGCTTTAAGATTTATATTGATGAACTGGGGGATGTGCTAGGTGCTGCACTTAATCAATTCCAGACCATATATGATAAACCTGTGGAAGCACCCATATGTTTCATATCTAGGCAAATCAAACCAACTGAAGCTAGATACAGGGCAGGTCAGATGGAGTGTTTATGCCTTGGCTGGGCCTTAGAAGAACTCAATTACTTCCTTGAAGGATGTTTTTTTGAAGTGATTACAGATTGTGCAGCTGTTAAGTCACTTTTAAACATGAAAAAATACAACAGGAATATGCTCAGATGGCAAATAGCAACACAGGAGTATAGAGGTAATATGACTATTGTTCACAAAAATGGAAATATTCATAAAAATACAGATGGACTGAGCAGATGGCTATTAGCAAACAATATTCATAATCCTGCTTATGCACCAGAAGAAGCTTGCCCCCAGATCCCAATAAAAGGAATCAATGTGACAGATACAAAAACAACATTATTTGAAGAAGTAAGAAAAAGCTATACTCAAGATATGTAAGGTTTGACTATGAAACAATAAGTAAAAATTACTAATTTATTACTTATTGTACTCTGAATGTCCTTATGAATTGAATAAATAAGATTAAAAATATAATAATAATAAATGATTATTATTATTATGGCGTAAAATAATTATATTATTAAATAAATATAATAATATAATTTATATTATGAAAATATAATATAATAAATAAATATATTAATATAAAATAATTAATATATTTAAAAAGCTCTTTATTATTGTTACCAACAAATAATAAAGGCGTAAAAAAATGTCTTTTTATTAATAAAAAACAATTAATAACAATAATATTACTAATATTAAAGTTATGAATTAATATAAATACTATTTATATTAATTAGAGAATTATTAAGAGAGTAATAATAGAGAAATTATTATAATAAGAGAAAATAACTTACTTTTAACACTTAATATAATAATTTTGAAATATTTTACGCCAAAAAAAATATAAATACAACCTTTTCAAATTGTATTTACAATAAAAATAAAGAAAATTACAAATTATTCTGGATTTTTACGTGGAAATGATTTTTTAGAGAGATTTTTAACAAAAACAATTAAATAAATGATTTAATCACGTCAAAATAGATGATTATAATAAGGTGGTCTTTGGTCTTTAATAACATAATAGTTTTATATATAAAGAATAAAGAAATTACCTTTGATTTAATTGATTTAATGTTTTTGATGCGTCTGAGGGGAAAATAGAGTAAAAAGAGCTCTATTTATAGTAAATACCTCCCTCCTAGAGTCCAACAGGCTTCTAGTAGACGTGTACTGATCATACCCACTGGAATTGATCAATATTTTAAGGTTTGGAGATGATTACATCATTATCAAACCATATTACATCATTATTACACCATTATTTAGAGTTATCACTATAACTCTAAGTTTGATGACATCAGAGGCTTGGCAGAACCCCAAATTTCGTGGATTTTATTAGTTTTAATCATAGACTAATAGTATTCACCAATTGTATCACTCTTAAGACTGTTAAACTTAAATTAAGGTTACTGTGAGTGATCATAACTGCTCAAATTAAGCTCAAACTTTGATCCTTAATAAATTTTAAGATTTACACGCTACAGCAATTCAGAAAGTGAATTCTGATAGCCTGGCATAACCTCATTATGCTTCCAAGAGCTTTTCATTACATCATCAAAACTCTAATTTTGATGATTTTTCTTGTAACTCATCTTTTAAGTCAAAATTCAATATTTTAAACTTCAAACCTTGATTTCAGGGGGTTATACCCTGAATTTAATAATAAAAATTACATCATTCTTCACGAATGAACTAGTAGAATCCAACTGTATACTTTTTTTGTAAGTTTGGAACACTTTCACAACAAAGTGGTCAACAGCTCTGTTGATTTTTATCAATATTTCATCATAGGTTTTAACCTTGTTTATAATTTGTAAAATAAAGCTCATATCTGTGTTCTTACAGTAATTACGTGGTAACTTTATTTTTGGTTCATCATTCTATCATGTATAGTTTAAGTGATATTAGCTATGATCCTTGAATATATGCGTTGACCAAAAAAGTGCATATATTCAGGTTAATTCCTTAAGTATTAACTTTGTAAATTAGCTTATCAATTTTTTTATGTGTGGATTTCGTGGGGAATCCACTGGTACAATTTATTTCACATGTTGTTTCATTAGTTCTTGAGATAAATAAGGTTTTATGGTTTTTATAAGGTATTATACCTTATAATTCATTAAATATTGACTTTACAGATATGCCATAAAAATGGTATATGTGTATTTTACCATGGGGAATCCAATGGTATAATTTATTTTACATGTTGATTCATTGGTTTTTAAGTTAAACCAATTTTTGTACCAATTTATGGTATTTTTTGTATATTTAAGTAATTATTTTTAATCTATAATTATTCTAAGTAATTTTAATATAATTATATTAAAGGTATAATTATTCTGAGTCTTTTTTGCGACCTTATTGGGTATGTGGTCATATCTCAAAGGCTCACATTCCCTACCACCAAAAAAGATTGTACCACAATCTGATATGTGTGATTAGGGTATCATCCACTGTCCTACCTCTTCATTAGACTTTATCAGTCCTGAAGCTCAATAATGCTTGATTTTGTTATTCTTTAGGTTTTCTTTCATGTCTAAACCTCCTCAGTAGTTTATCTGCATTTGTTATATCTTTCTCAAGTAGCCATTCATCTTCTTGAGTTGGATTTCTATACCTTACAAGGTATTCTCTTTCTTTTTTGTTTCTTGTCCTTCTTTCTTTAAGGACTTTTACAATTCTTTTTTCTTCTCCTTCTTCCAAAGGGGGAATTTCAAGTGGGGGTTTATTTCTTAGTGGAAATAGTTCCTTCTCACTTGAGCTGTAAGGTTTTATAAGACTTACAGGGAAAGTTGGGTGTTTATTCATTAAATCACCTGTAAGTTCCAATTGTACAGCATTGGGTCCATGAAGTGCTTTTACCATAAATGGTCCTGCAAAGGAATCTTTCAATTTCTTTGGTCCTTTTATGTTATTAAAGTTAAGAGTTGATACTAATACCAAATCTCCTATTTTGAAGTCAGGTGGTTTATCACTTTTGTCCCATCTTTCTTTTGCATATTTGAAAGAGTCTTGCATGCATCTGTTTGCATGGTGTCTTGCTTTGTCAAGCATTATCTTAAAACTGCTTGCTGTTGGATGTATGTCCACTAAGTCCTTTTTGAGGGTATCATAAGGAAGTCTTGTATTCCAACCTTTCTCTAGCATTGCTGGTGTTTTGCCAGTAGAAGAATGGATTGATGTCTTATATGCCAGTTCAAGTGCTGGTATTAGTGTACACCAATCATGGGTAAAACCATCAGAATCTTTGAATTCTAGCCCATAAGCACAGAATCTTCTGATCATGTCCTCCAAAGTCTGTATCATTCTTTCTGCTAAACCATCAGTTTGGGGATGGTAAGCTGTTGGGAATGATAGCTTTGTCCCAAATAAGCTATGGAGATTTGTCCATAATGCTGAAGTGAACTTTGGGTCTCTGTCACTTATAATATTTTGGAATAAGCCTGTGTGGCTAATGACTTTATTACATATCATTATGGCTGTATCCATAGCTGTGTCATCTTTATGACATGGTAAGAACATGGGAGTTTTACTGTACCTGTCAACTAACACTAGACATGCATTATAGCTCCTGTCTCCTCCTGGAGGTAGTGCTGTTACCCAATCCATATGAGCTATTTCCCATGGGGATTTTGGTTCTTGGATTTGGATCATCATTCCAAATTTCTTTCCTGTGGCTCTGTTGGCTTTTTGACATCTGTCACAGGTTTGGCAGTACTCTGCAACATCTTTCTTCCAATTTGGCCACCAAGAGCATGTTTTCACCCTCTCTAGTGTCCTATCTTCTGAGAGATGTCCAGATGCCACACTATCATGACACTCATGTAAAATAGTGTTTATTAGTGTTCTATCTGTTAAGGCCATAACACATGTGTGTTTTGTTCTATGGTAAAGGATTCCATCAAGGAGGTGGAATCTTCCTTCATCATATGCCTTTTTCCATATTTCATCTAGTTTTGATGAAAGTGATGGATCTTTGCAGTCTTTCATTAGAAGTTGGCTTAAGATATGGCAATTTTTGTCTTTCTTATAGCTTTCTTTAACTTGGTTAAAGAATTCTGTGCCTATGTCTGTGACACATATTCCTTCTATATGGTGCTCTTCTTGTGGTACCCATGCTGGATTGTCAGGGGTATTTGCTAAAGCCCATCTGCTAAGACCATCTGCATTTTTATGAATGTTTCCAGATTTATGTACAATAGTCATATTTCCTCTATATTCTTGGATAGCAATTTGCCATCTCAGCATATGTCTATTTGGAGTCTTCATATTTAATAGTGATTTCACAGCATTACAGTCTGTGATTACATCAAATACTGTGCCATCCAAATAATAATGCAGTTTTTCTAAAGCCCACACTAGGCATAAGCATTCCATTTGGCTTGCTCCATACCTTGCTTCTGTTGGCTTTATTTGCCTTGAAATGAAACAAATTGGTCCTTCCACTGGTTTATCATTGATAGTTTGTGTTTGGTGAAGTGCAGCACCTAATCCTTCTCCACAAGCATCAATGTATAGTTTGAAAGGTAGTTTCCAATCTGGCATTAGAAGAAATGGGGCATTTGTTAGTGAATTTTTCAATTCTTCATATGCCTTGACCCTTTCTTCAGTCATTTCATAAACTGTTTGTTGGTCACATAATTTATATAAGGATTTGGCAATTTTTGCAAAGTCCTTTATATGCTGTCTATAGTAACCAGCAAATCCTAAAAATGATTGCATTTCTTTTTTGGTTTGAGGCATTGGTTTGAGTAGTACTGCTGCTACTTTATTTTTGTCTATGCCTAGACTAAGTCCAGATACAACATGTCCTAGTGCTTTTAATTCACTATATGCAAAATGACACTTTTTCAAGGAAATTTTCATATTCACTTGGACTATTTTTTGTAGTACCCTTTCTAGTCTTGTAAGGTGATTTTACCAAGTTTCTGAGCAAACTATGATATCATCAATATAGATAATTAACCATCCTTCTGATAATTCTTCAGGGAATATGGTATTCATCATTCTTTGATAATGGGAAGGTGCATTTTTTATCCCAAATGGCATTCTTAAGTATTCAAAAATTCCACAATGGACTATTATTCTTAGTAGTTTCTTGGCATTGTCTGTTAAGACATTTTGATGAAAACCCTTAAGAGAATCCATAGCTGTGATGAACTTAGCTTGTGACAATTGGGTCAATGTCTCATGGATTCTAGGTATTGGATATATGTCTGGAATGGTATAGGTGTTCAGGGCTCTGAAGTCTCCTACCATCCTGGATTTTCCATTATGCCAAGTTATAATGACAGGTGTAGTAACTTCTACTTGTTAATTATGTCCAACCTTTCTTAATACTCCAAGGTCCATTAATTCTTTAATGTGCACTTCTAAGGCTTCTCTAGCCCTTGGACAGGCTGGATAAGCAGGTCTTCTTAATAAAGGTGGGTAAGGCTTTTCTACATTAAGAATTATATCCACTTCATGTCCAATTATGGCACCTAGTGGCTCTTTGTCAGTTGCAAAGGCATTTTTATACTTAAATAAGAGGTCAATCAATTTTTCTTTCATTTTTTCTGTTAATTCTTGATTGAATTCTGCCTCTTTAAGTTGTTCAGATATAAAAAGCTCCTTTTATGGAATTTTTTCTTCCTTCTTAATAACTGTGATTTGTTTTTTGTTATTTAAGAAGCCAAACTTTTGTCTTTTGTTATCTCCTATGGTAAAATATCTATCTTTTTGGTTGGAGATATCTATACCATAGATTGATAAGTAGTCATTCCCAAGTATGAAATGATTACTAGTACAGTTGTCCATTACTACAAACTCTACTTTAATTCTGACACATTGTGAGGGATGAGGAAAAATTGGTGTTAAATCAATTATTCCAAGGGGCTTCATGCTCTAACTTGCACTACTAAATTTGACACCTTGTATTGGCAGAAGTTTTTCTTGCCAGTTTGGGACAATGGTTTTTAAATAACTTTTGCCAACACAAGTGCAATATGCTCCTGTATCCAAGTTAACTTTTCCTTCTTGGTTATCAGCCATAACAATACTTATACTTGATTTTCCAGCTGTATATCCTGTTCCTCTTGCAGGTTTGGTTATATACATTTTGGCATCTTGTATGTTTGTCAGGTTTGTGTCAGATGTTCCAACTTGTGGTAAATTTGAATTAACATCCAGTACTTCATAAATTATATCAATATTATTAATTTGTGCATTAATTATATTGATTTCATCACTTTCAGAGCTTTCTGACTCTTCTGTCTCTTTTTCAGACTCTGATTCCTCTTCTTTGTCATTGTGGCTTTCTGTTTCCACAATTTCATTAATGTTTGCTTTTTTAAGGCAATTATTGGCTAAGTGTCCAATACCTCCACATTTATGGCATTTTCTTTGCTCATTATTGTTGGATGTATTGGGCTTAAAGGATTCTTTTGATCTATCTTTTTTGATAAATGGTTTATTTGGGCTTTTAATGTCCAATTTTTTCCAAGTCCTGCCAATTTTTGTTCTTGTCACTATATCTTCTAGTGCATTTATATACTCTTCTGTGGAGCATGGTTCTATACACCTGCTTCTTAGGGCATGTTCTAGTTCCCCTCCAAATTTTTTAAGTATTTTCATGTGCACCATCTTTTGTGACATTTCTGGGTACAGTGCATTAAGCCTTTCAACTTGTTTTAAGAACCAAGTTAAAGGTTTGTCTTTCTCTGGGTCAAAGAAAGAGTTTGCAAATGCATTTTCTATCTTATACCTCCAGGCATCATTTGCCCACTTGGTGATTATTTCTTGTTTCCACCAAGACCAGGTATTTTTACCATTTGTTTGTCTTTTGCCATAATACCATCTTTTTGCAAATTTCTCAAACAATGAATGTAATCTTGCAGTGATTAATTCATCTGGTATGGCATAGTCTTCTTGTAACATGTCAATTGTTTTAATAAATGACATGTGGTCATATTCACCTTCTCCTGTGAATGTTGGCCATTCCTTCAATTGAGGTGCTTCCTTCATTAAGACTTGGTTATTATCTTGGTGACTCAAGTCTGTTATGAAAGGATTTGACAATTCCTCTTTTGTTTTAACAGGGCTTCTTATATGAGAAAATGGTGTTGATAACTTTGGCATATTTAAATTAGCCTCATTAATTTTATACATTTTTTCAGTAATAAGCCTTATTTCACTCTGAATATCATCTTTCAGATGCATTCTTGCTTCATCACTTTTTTCCACATGGTCCAAAAGTAATTTTTGGTTTGATGAAGTCTTTTCTTCAAATGTTTCTACAGAAATACTTAATTTATTTAATTTTTCTGTAAGATTGTCAATACTCACATCATAATTGATTGTCAAAGTATTGTCTTTGATATCTTTTATGTATTTATACAATTCTTGTTGTCCTTGTATTAATTTTTGAGTATTGTCAATTAAATTCTTTGGTTTATTATTTTCAACAATAAACTTAATGTTATCAATTTCTTTCTTGTTTTGCACAACAATTTTTGTTAAAGAAGATAAATTGTTATTTATTTCTTGTAGTGATAATAAACTATCTTTAATTTCTTTTAGAGGTAATATACTATTTTTAATTTCTGTTAAAGTATTTACAACATCTTTGGACAAGGTTATTTCTTTGGGAAATGAGGTCGTCTCATTCTTTGCTCTTCCTTGTCCTTGAATTCCATCAAGGTTCTGGCCATGTTGAAAACATTTTCCATGGCATCCTGTAGCTTGGGGAATATGGTTTCCTCCAATGATTTTTCTTGTTCTTCTTCCCTTCTTGGGGAAGTGGGCTGGCTTGAGGCTTGCTGGTAGAAGCTACTGGGGCTTCTTCCTTGGTTGCCTCCCTCTTTTTGGCGTGGTAATCCTTGATTTTTTTGATTTGAGGTTTGGATAACAGTGGATTCCATCCATTGGAGTATTTCACTATCTCCTCCTCTTTGAGGAACTTTTTCAGGATGTGCCAGGAGTTCATCACTCCTTGGTGTATTTGAGGCAGCATTTCCCAATCTTTGTCCTTGTACACTGTGTAATACTGCTTGTACTGGCTCATGTAGATGTCTATTTGAGCCCTCTGAATGTGATTTGTACCTATTTGAGTTACTCATACTTAGTTCCAATTCAGGCTCAGATATCATGGGCATTTCTGGGACTTGCCTTTGGGATAAGGCACTTCCTTGTGTGGATTCTGTTCCACTGGGGATATTGCCCTTTCTTTTCCCTTTTGGGGGATCAGTTATACCTCTGAGTCCAGCTCCATCTGATTGGATGGAGTATTGGGAACCTCTTCTGGTAGTCATAATTTAAGAAAATAAGAAAAATAAAAGTATTTTAGAATAAAAATTCTTTTTATGGCAATTATAAAAGAGGTGCTCACCTTCAGAGTCTTGAATGGTGGGTCCTGGAAAGTCTAATTTCTTAGCTTTCTTTCTTTTGGTCATAACTGGTGTTGGAGAACTTTGACAAGTCTCTTCCACCAATCTCTCAACAGTAGTTTGGTTATCTTCTGTTGGGTTATCTTCAAACACTAAAAAAGACAAATAAATATAAGTCTTTTTATAAGAAGTGTTATTTTTTGGCAAGATATGGAAATTTTCCACGTAGAAATTGCTTATATATCTTTAAAAAATTGAAATGAATAAAGAAATAAATAAAAATGAATAAAAATAACTTTTTTATTGGTTTTTTAAAATTTTTTATATTTTTATTTTTAAAGAAGAAAATAAAAAATGAATATGATTCTTTTACAAAATTAAATTATAAAAAATAATTTTTAATTTATAAATTATCTTTTTTAATCACTAGAGTCACTCAAAGAAAGTTCTTGCAAGTCTAAGGATGTGAAAAACCACATGTAAGACAGTACAATTGCTTTCCAAATGCCTCAATAGCTTTTAAAATCATTATATAATTTTATGATTATAAATATAATTTATTATTGGATAAACCCAATTAGAATCTTTTTAAAGGTCTTTTAAGTAAATATCACGGCCAGGCCCCCAAATGTAAGGTTTGACTATGAAACAATAAGTAAAAATTACTAATTTATTACTTATTGTACTCTGAATGTCCTTATGAATTGAATAAATAAGATTAAAAATATAATAATAATAAATGATTATTATTATTATGGCGTAAAATAATTATATTATTAAATAAATATAATAATATAATTTATATTATGAAAATATAATATAATGAATAAATATATTAATATATTTAAAAAGCTCTTTATTATTGTTACCAACAAATAATAAAGGCGTAAAAAAATGGCTTTTTATTAATAAAAAACAATTAATAACAATAATATTACTAATATTAAAGTTATGAATTAATATAAATACTATTTATATTAATTAGAGAATTATTAAGAGAGTAATAATAGAGAAATTATTATAATAAGAGAAAATAACTTACTTTTAACACTTAATATAATAATTTTGAAATATTTTACGCCAAAAAAATATAAATACAACCTTTTCAAATTGTATTTACAATAAAAATAAAGAAAATTACAAATTATTCTGGATTTTTACGTGGAAATGATTTTTTAGAGAGATTTTTAACAAAAACAATTAAATAAATGATTTAATCACATCAAAATAGATGATTATAATAAGGTGGTCTTTGGTCTTTAATAACATAATAGTTTTATATATAAAGAATGAAGAAATTACCTTTGACTTAATTGACTTAATGTTTTTGATGCGTCTGAGGGGAAAATAGAGTAAAAAGAGCTCTATTTATAGTAAATACCTCCCTCCTAGAGTCCAACAGGCTTATAGTAGACGTGTACTTATCATACCCACTGGAATTGATCAATAATTTAAGGTTTGGAGATGATTACATCATTATCAAACCATATTACATCATTATTACACCATTATTTAGAGTTATCACTATAACTCTAAGTTTGATGACATCAGAGGCTTGGCAGAACCCCAAATTTCGTGAATTTTATTTGTTTTAATCATAGACTAATAGTATTCACCAATTGTATCACTCTTAAGACTGTTAAACTTAAATTAAGGTTACTGTGAGTGATCATAACTGCTCAAATTAAGCTCAAACTTTGATCCTGAATAACCTTTAAGATTTACACGCTACAGCAATTCAGAGAGTGAATTCTGATAGCCTGGCATAACCTCATTATGCTGCCAAGAGCTTTCCATTACATCATCAAAACTCTAATTTTGATGATTTTTCTTGTAACTCATCTTTTCTGTCGAAATTCAATATTTTAAACTTCAAACCTTGATTTCAGGGGGTTATACCCTGAATTTAATAATAAAAATTACATCATTCTTCACGAATGAGCTAGTAGAATCCAACTGTATACTTTTTTTTAAGTTTGGAACACTTTCACAACAAAGTGGTCAACAGCTCTGTTGATTTTTATCAATATTTCATCATAGGTTTTAACCTTGTTTATAATTTGTAAAATAAAGTTCATATCTGTATTCTTACAGTAATTACGTGGTAACTTTATTTTTGGTTCATCATTCTATCATGTATAGTTTAAGAGATATTAGCTATGATCCTTGAATATATGCGTTGACCAAAAAAGTGCATATATTCAGGTTAATTCCTTAAGTATTAACTTTGTAAATTAGCTTATCAATTGTTTTATGTGTGGATTTTGTGGGGAATCTACTGGTACAATTTATTTCACATGTTGTTTCATTAGTTCTTGAGATAAATAAGGTTTTATGGTTTTTATAAGGTATTATACCTTATAATTCATTAAATATTGACTTTACAGATATGCCATAAAAATGGTATATGTGTATTTTACCATGGGGAATCCAATGGTATAATTTATTTTACATGTTGATTCATTGGCTTTTAAGTTAAACCAATTTTTGTACCAATTTATGGTATTTTTTGTATATTTAAGTAATTATTTTTAATGTATAATTATTCTAAGTAATTTTAATATAATTATTTAAAGGTATAATTATTCTGAGTCTTTTTTGTGACCTTATTGGGTATGTGGTCATATCTCAAAGGCTCACAAGATAGGAACTGTAGCATCCTATGCCAATTACTTACCAAAGAATGTAAATATAAGTCTTTGATACATGCCTTAGATGAAATATGGAAGAAATGATATGATGAAGGAAGATTTCACTTACTGGATGGTATAATTTACCACAGAACTAAGCATAAATATGAAACTCTAGTTGTGGACAGGTCCTTAATAAGCCTTTTACTGAAAGAATGCCATGACAGCCCCTGTTAAGGACAGGACAAGAGAAAAGATAAAGACCTGCATATGGTGGCCAATGTGGAGGGAAGATGTGAGCCTTTGAGATATGACCACATACCCAATAAGGTCACAAAAAATACTCAGAATAATTATACCTTTAATATAACTATATTAAAATTAATTAGAATAATTATACACTAAAAATAATTACTCAAATATACAAAAAATACCATAAATTGGTACTAAAATTGGTTTAACTTAAAAACCAATGAATGAACATGTGAAATAAATTATACCATTGGATTCCTCATGGAAAAATACACATATACCATTTTTATGGCATATCTGTAAAGTCAATATTTAATGAATTATAAGGTATAATACCTTATAAAAACCATAAAATCCTATTTATCTCAGAAACCAATGAAGCAACATGTGAAATAAATTGTACCAGTGGATTCCCCATAAAAATCCACACATAAAACAATTAATAAGCTAATTCTCAAAATCAATACTTAAGGAATTATCCTGAATATATGCACTTTTTTGGTCAACGCATATATTCAGTGATCATAGCTAATATCTTCTAAACTATACATGCTAGAATGATGAACCAAAAATAAAGTTACCACGTAATTACTGTAAGAACACAGATAAGAGCTTTATTTTGCAAATTATAAACAAGGTTAAGACTTATGAGGAAATATTGATAAAAATCAACAGAGCTGTTGACCACTTTGTTGTGAAAGTAGTCCAAACTTAAAAAAAAGTATACAGTTGGATTCTCCTAGTTCATTCGTGAAGAATGATGTAATTTTTATTATTAAATTCAGGGTATAACCCCCTGAAATCAAGGTTTGAAGTTTAAAATATTGAATTTCGACAGAAAAGATGAGTTACAAGAAAAATCATCAAAATTAGAGTTTTGATGATGTAATAAAAAGCTCTTGGCAGCATAATGAGGTTATTTCAGGCTATCAGAATTCACTCTCTGAATTGCTGTAGCGTGAAAAACTTAAAAGTTATTGAGGATCAAAGTTTGAGCTTAAATTGAGCTGTTATGATCACATACTGTAACCTTAAATTAAGTTTAACAGTCTTAATAGTGATAAAATTGGTGAATACTATTAGTTTATGATTAAAAATAATAAAATCCACGAAATTTGGGGTTCTGCCAAGCCTCTGATGTCATCACACTTAGAGTTATAGTGATAACTCTAAATAATGGTGTAATAATGATGTAATATGGTTTGATCATGATGTAATCACCCTCAAACCTTAAAATATTGATCAATTCCAGTGGATATGATCAGTACACGTCTACTAGAAGCCTGTTGGACTCTAGGAGGGAGGTATTTACTATAAATAGAGCTCTTTTTACTCTGTTTTCCCCTCAGACGCATCAAAAACATTAAATCAATTAAATAAAAGGTAATTTCTTTATTCTTTAAATATAAAACTCTTATATTCTTAAAGACCAAAGACCATCTTGTTATTAATCACCATTTTTACGTGATTAAATCAATTCTTTAATTGTTTTTGCTATAAATCTCTCTAAAAAGCTCATTTCCACGTAAAATCAAGAAATTTAGTAAATTCTCTTTATTTTTATTGTAAATACAATTTGAAAAGGTTGTATTATATTCTTTTGGCGTAAAATAACTCAAAATTATTATCTTAAGTGTTAAAAGTAGGTTATTTCATCTTATTATAATAATTTCTCTCTTATTATTACTCATAATAATTCTTATTTAATATAAATAGTATTTATATTAATTTATAACTTTAATATTAGTAATATTATTGTTATTAATTGTTTTTTTATTTATAAAAAACAATTTTTTACGCCTTTATTATTTGTTGGTAACAATAATAAAGAGCTTTATAATATATTAATTATTTTATATTAATATATTATTTATAATATTATATTTTTATATAATATTAATTATATTATTATATTTATTTAATAATATAATAATTTTACGCCATAATAATAATATTTCTTTATTATTATTATTATTTTAATCTTATTTATTCATTATATAAGGACATTCAGAGTACAATAAGTAATAAATTAGTAATTTTTACTTATTGTTTCATAGTCAAACCTTACATTTGGGGGCCTGGCCGTGATATTTACTTAAAAGACCTTTAAAAAGATTCTATTTGGGTTTATCCAATAATAAATTATATTTATAATCATAAAATTATATAATAATTTTATATTTTATTGATTTTAAAAGCTATTGAGGCATTTGGAAAGCAATTGTACTGTCTTACACGTGGTTTTTCACATCCTTAGACTTGCAAGAACTTTCTTTGAGTGACTCTAGTGATTAAAAAAGATAATTTATAAATTAAAAATAATTTTTATTATAATTTAATTTTATAAGAATTATATTCATTTTTTATTTTATCCTTTAAAAATAAAAATATACATAAAAAATATTAAAAAATATTAAAAACCAATAAAAAAAGTTATTTTTATTCATTTTTATTCACTTCTTTATTTATTTCATTTTTTTTTTGAGATATAAAAGCAATTTCTACGTGGAAAATTGCCATATCTTGCCAAAAATAACACTTCTTATAAAAAGACTTATATTTATTTGTCTTTTTTAGTGTTTGAAGATAACCCAACAGAAGACAACCAAGCTACTGTTGAGAGATTGGTGGAAGAAACTTGTCAAAGTTCTCCAACACCAGTTATCACCAAAAGAAAGAAAGCTAAGAAATTAGACTTTCCAGGGCCCACCATTCAAGACTCTGAAGGTGAGCACCTCTTTTTAAATTGCCATAAAAGAATTTTATTCTAAAAAACTTTTATTTTTTCTTATTCTTTAATTATGACTACCAGAAGAGGTTCCCAATACTCCATCCAATCAGATGGAGCTGGACTCAGAAGTAGAATTGATCCCTCAAAAGGGAAAAGAAAGGGCAATATCCCCAGTGGAACAGAATCCACACAAGGAAATGCCTTATCCCAAAGGCAAGTCCCAGAAATGCCCATGATATCTGAGCCTGAATTGGAACTAAGTATGAGTAACTCAAACAGGTACAAATCACATTCAGAGGGCTCAGATAGACATCTACATGAGCCAGTACAAGCAGTATTACACAGTATACAAGGACAAAGACTGGGAAATGCTGCCTCAAATACACCAAGGAGTGATGAACTCCTGGCACATCCTGAAAAAATTCCTCAAAGAGGAGGAGATAGTGAGATACTCCAATGGATGGAATCCACTGTCATCCAAACCTCAAATCAAAAAAATCAAGGATTATCATGCCGAAAAGAGGGAGGCAACCAAGGAAGAAGCCCCAGTAGCTTCTACCAGCAAGCCTCAAGCCAACCCACTTCCCCAAGAAGGGAAGAAGAACAAGAAAAAGCATTGGAGGAAACCATATTCCCCAAGCTACAGAATCCCAAGAATCCAAAAGGATGCCATGGACAATGTTTTCAACATGGCCAGAACCTTGATGGAATTCAAGGACAAGGAAGAGCAAAGAATGAGACAACCTCATTTCCCAAAGAAATAACCTTGTCCAAAGATGTTGTAAATACTTTAACAGAAATTAAAAATAGTATATTACCTCTAAAAGAAATTAAAGACCGTTTATTATCACTACAAGAAATAAATAACAATTTATCTTCTTTAACAAAAATTGTTGTACAAAACAAGAAAGAAATTGACAACATTAAGTTTATTGTTGAAAATAATAAACCAAGAAATTTAATTGACAATACTCAAAAATTAATACAAGGACAACAAGAATTGTATAAATACATAAAAGATATCAAAGATAAGACTTTGACAATCAATTACGATGTGAGTATTGACAATCTTACAGAAAAATTAAATAAATTAAGTATTTCTGTAGAAAAAGTTGAAGAAAAGACTTCATCACACCAAAAATTACTTTTGGACCATGTGGAAAAAAGTGATGAAGCAAGAATGCATCTGAAAAATGATATTCAAAGTGAAATAAGGCTTATTACAGAAAAAATGGATAAAATTAATGAGGCTAATTTAAATATGCCAAAGTTATCAACACCATTTTCTCATATAAGAAGCCCTATTAAAACAAAAGAAGAATTGCCAAATCCTTTCATAACAGACTTGAGTCACCAAGATAATAACCAAGTCTTAATGAAAGAAGCACCTCAACTGAAAGAATGGCCAACATTCACAGGAGAAGGTGAATATGACCACATGTCATTCATTAAAACAATTGACATGTTACAAGAAGATTATGCCATACCAGATGAATTAATCACTGCAAGATTACATTCTTTGTTTGAGAAATCTGCAAAAAGATGGTATTATGGCATAAGACAAACAAATGGTAAAAATACCTGGTCTTGGTGGAAACAAGAAATAATCACCAAGTGGGCAAATGATGCCTGGAGGTATAAGATAGAAAATGCATTTGAAAACTCTTTCTTTGACCCAGAGAAAGATAAACCTTTAACTTGGTTCCTAAAACAAGTTGAAAGGCTTAATGCACTGTACCCAGAAATGTCACAGAAGATGGTGCATATGAAAATACTTAAAAAATGTGGAGGGGAACTAGAACATGCCCTAAGAAGCAGGTGTATAGAACCATGCTCCACAGAAGAGTATATAAATGCACTAGAAGATATAGTGACAAGGACAAAAATTGGAAGGACCTGGAAAAAATTGGACATTAAAAGCCCAAATAAACCATTTATCAAGAAAGATAAATGAAAAGAATCCTTCAAACCCAATACATCCAACAATAATGAGCAAAGAAAATGCCATAAATGTGGAGGTATTGGACACTTAGCCAATAATTGCCTTAAAAAAGCAAAGATTAATGAAATTGTGGAAACAGAAAACCACAATGACAAAGAAGAAGAATCTGACTCTGAAAAAGAGACAGAAGAATCAGAAAGCTCTGAAAGTGATGAAATCAATATAATTAATGCACAAATTAATAATATTGATATAATTTATGAAGTACTGGATGTTAACTCAAACTTGCCACAAGTTGGAACATCTGACACAAATCTGACAAACATACAAGATGCCAAAATGTATAGAACCAAACCTGCAAGAGGAATGGGATATACAGCTGGAAAATCAAGTATTAGTATTGTTATGGTTGATAACCAAGAAGGAAAGGTTAACTTAGATACAGGAGCATATTGCACCTGTGTTGGCAGAAATTATTTAAAAACCATTGTCCCAGACTGGCAAGAAAAACTTATGCCAATACAAGGTGTCAAATTTAGTAGTGCAAGTGAGAGCATGAAGCCCCTTGGAATAATTGATTTAACACTAATTTTTCCTCATCCCTCACAATGTGTCAGAATCAAAGTAGAGTTTGTAGTAATGGACAACTGTACTAGTAATCATTTCATACTTGGAAATGACTACTTATCAATCTATGGTATAGATATCTCCAACCAAAAGGATAGATATTTTACCATAGGAGATAATAAAAGACAAAAGTTTGGATTCTTAAATAACAAAAAACAAATCACAGTTATTAAGAATGAGGAAAAAATTCCAGAAAAAGAAATTTTTATATCTGAACAACTCAAAGAGGCAGAATTCAATCAAGAATTAACAGAAAAAATGAAAGAAAAATTGATTGACCTCTTATTTAAGTATAAAAATGCCTTTGCAACTGACAAAGAGCCACTAGGTGCCATAATTGGACATGAAGTGGATATAATTCTTAATGTAGAAAAACCTTACCCACCTTTATTAAGAAGACCTGCTTATCCAGCCAGCCCAAGAGCTAGAGAAGCCCTAGAGGTGCACATTAAAGAATTAATAGACCTTGGAGTATTAAGAAAGGTTGGACATAATAAGCAAGTAGAAGTTACTACACCTGTCATTATAACTTGGCATAATGGAAAATCAAGGATGGTAGGAGACTTCAGAGCCCTGAATACCTATACCATTCCAGACAGATATCCAATACCCAGAATCCATGAGACATTGACCCAATTGTCACAAGCTAAGTTCATCACAGCTATGGATGCTCTTAAGGGTTTTCATCAAAATGTCTTAACAGACAATGCCAAGAAACTACTAAGAATAATAGTCCATTGTGGAATTTTTGAATACTTAAGAATGCCATTTGGGATAAAAAATGCACCTTCCCATTATCAAAGAATGATGAATACCATATTTTCTGAAGAATTATCAGAAGGATGGTTAATAATCTACATTGATGATATCATAGTTTGCTCAGAAACTTGGGAAAATCACCTGACAAGACTAGAAAGGGTACTACAGAAAATAGTCCAAGTAAATATGAAAATTTCATTGAAAAAGTGTCATTTTGCATATAGTGAATTGAAAGCCCTAGGACATGTAGTATCTGGACTTAGTCTAGGCATAGACAAAAATAAAGTAGCAGCAGTACTACTTAAACCAATGCCTCAAACTAAAAAAGAAATGCAATCATTTCTAGGATTTGCTGGTTACTATAGACAGCATATAAAGGACTTTGCAAAGATTGCTAAATCCTTGTATAAGCTATGTGACCAGCAAACAGTCTATGAGATGACAGAAGAAAGAGTCAAGGCATATGAAGAATTGAAAAATTCTTTAACAAATGCCCCATTTCTTCTAATGCCAGATTGGAAACTACCTTTCAAACTGTACATTGATGCTTGTGGAGAAGGACTAGGTGCTGCACTTCACCAAACACAAATTATCAATGATAAACCAGTGGAAGGACCAATTTGTTTCATTTCAAGGCAGATAAAGCCAACAGAAGCAAGGTATGGAGCAAGCCAAATGGAATGCTTATGCCTAGTGTGGGCTTTAGAAAAGCTGCATTATTATTTGGATGGCACAGTATTTGATGTAATCACAGACTGTAATGCTGTGAAATCACTATTAAATATGAAGACTCCAAATAGACATATGCTGAGATGGCAAATTGCTATCCAAGAATATAGGGGAAATATGACTATTGTTCATAAATATGGAAATATTCATAAAAATGCAGATGGTCTTAGCAGATGGGCTCTAGCAAATACCCCTGACAATCCAGCATGGGTACCACAAGAAGAGCACCATATAGAAGGAATATGTGTTACAGACATTGGCACAGAATTCTTTAACCAAGTTAAAGAAAGCTATAAGACAGACAAAAATTGCCATATCTTAAGCCAACTTCTAATGAAAGACTGCAAAGATCCATCACTTTCATCAAAACTAGATGAAATACGGAAAAAGGCATATGATGAAGGAAGATTTCACCTCCTTGATGGAATCCTTTACCATAGAACAAAACACACATGTGTTATGGCCTTAACAGATAGAACACTAATAAACACTATTTTACATGAGTGTCATGATAGTGTTGCATCTGGACATCTCTCAGAAGATAGGACACTAGAGAGGGTGAAAACCTGCTCTTGGTGGCCAAATTGGAAGAAAGATGTTGCAGAGTACTGCCAAACCTGTGACAGATGTCAAAAAGCTAACAGAGCCACAGGAAAGAAATTTGGAATGATGATCCAAATCCAAGAACCAAAATCCCCATGGGAAATAGTTCATATGGATTGGGTAACAGCCTTACCTCCAGGAGGAGACAGGAGTTATAATGCATGCCTAGTATTAGTTGACAGGTACAGTAAAACTCCCATGTTCTTACCATGTCATAAAGATGACACAGCTATGGATACAGCCATAATGATATGGAATAAAGTCATTAGCCACACAGGCTTATTCCAAAATATTATAAGTGACAGAGACCCAAAGTTCACTTCAGCATTATGGACAAATCTCCATAACCTGTTTGGGACAAAGTTATCATTCTCAACAGCTTATCATCCTCAAACTGATGGTTTAGCAGAAAGAATGATACAGACCCTAGAGGACATGATCAGAAGATTCTGTGCTTATGGGCTAGAATTCAAAGATTCTGATGGTTTTACCCATGATTGGTGTACACTAATACCAGCACTTGAATTGGCATATAAGACATCAATCCATTCTTCTACTGGCAAAACACCAGCAATGCTAGAGAAAGGTTGGAATCCAAGACTTCCTTATGATACCCTCGAAAAGGACTTAGTGGATATACATCCAACAGCAAGCAGCTTCAAGATAATTCTTGACAAAGCAAGACACCATGCAAACAGATGCATGCAAGATTCTTTTAAATATGCAAAAGAAAGATGGGATAAAAGTCATAAGCCACCTGATTTCAAAATAGGGGACTTGGTTTTAGTATCAACCCTTAATTTCAATAACATAAAAGGCCCAAAGAAATTGAAAGATTCCTTTGCAGGACCATTTATGATAAAAGCACTTCATGGCCCCAATGCTGTGCAATTAGAACTCACAGGTGAACTAATGAACAAACACCCAACTTTCCCTGTAAGTCTGATAAAACCTTACAGTTCAAGTGACAAGGAATTATTTCCACTAAGAAATAAACCCCCACTTGAAATTCCCCCCTTGGAGGAAGGAGAGGAAAAGAGAATAGTAAAAGTCCTTAAAGAAAGAAGGACAAGAAACAAAAAAGAAAGGGAATACCTTGTAAGGTATAGAAATTCAACTCAAGAAGATGAATGGCTACTTGAGAAAGATATAACAAATGCTGATAAATTACTAAGAAGGTTCAGACATGAAAGAAAACCTGAAAAATAAAAAGTTAAGCATTATTGAGCTTCAAGACTAACAAAAGTCTATTGAAGAGGTAGGACAGTGGATGATACCCTAATCACATATATCAGATTGTGGTACAATCTTTTTTGGTGGTAGGGAATGTGAGCCTTTGAGATATGACCACATACCCAATAAGGTCACAACAAATACTCAGAATAATTATACCTTTAATATAACTATATTAAAATTAATTAGAATAATTATACACTAAAAATAATTACTCAAATATACAAAAAATACCATAAATTGGTACTAAAATTGGTTTAACTTAAAAACCAATGAATGAACATGTGAAAAAAAAAATACCATTGGATTCCTCATGGAAAAATACACATATACCATTTTTATGGCATATCTGTAAAGTCAATATTTAATGAATTATAAGGTATAATACCTTATAAAAACCATAAAATCCTATTTATCTCAGAAACCAATGAAACAACATGTGAAATAAATTTTACCAGTGGATTCCCCATAAAAATCCACACATAAAACAATTGATAAGCTAATTCTCAAAATCAATACTTAAGGAATTATCCTGAATATATGCACTTTTTTGGTCAACGCATATATTCAGTGATCATAGCTAATATCTTCTAAACTATACATGCTAGAATGATGAACCAAAAATAAAGTTACCACGTAATTACTGTAAGAACACAGATATGAACTTTATTTTGCAAATTATAAACAAGGTTAAGACTTATGAGGAAATATTGATAAAAATCAACAGAGCTGTTGACCACTTTGTTGTGAAAGTAGTCCAAACTTAAAAAAAAGTATACAGTTGGATTCTCCTAGTTCATTCGTGAAGAATGATGTAATTTTTATTATTAAATTCAGGGTATAACCCCCTGAAATCAAGGTTTGAAGTTTAAAATATTGAATTTCGACAGAAAAGATGAGTTACAAGAAAAATCATCAAAATTAGAGTTTTGATGATGTAATGAAAAGCTCTTGGCAGCATAATAAGGTTATGTCAGGCTATCAGAATTCACTCTCTGAATTGCTGTAGCGTGAAAACCTTAAAAGTTATTGAGGATCAAAGTTTGAGCTTAAATTGAGCTGTTATGATCACATACTGTAACCTTAAATTAAGTTTAACAGTCTTAATAGTGATAAAATTGGTGAATACTATTAGTTTATGATTAAAAATAATAAAATCCACGAAATTTGGGGTTCTGCCAAGCCTCTGATGTCATCACACTTAGAGTTATAGTGATAACTCTAAATAATGGTGTAATAATGATGTAATATGGTTTGATCATGATGTAATCACCCTCAAACCTTAAAATATTGATCAATTCCAGTGGATATGATCAGTACACGTCTACTAGAAGCCTGTTGGACTCTAGGAGGGAGGTATTTACTATAAATAGAGCTCTTTTTACTCTGTTTTCCCCTCAGACGCATCAAAAACATTAAATCAATTAAATAAAAGGTAATTTCTTTATTCTTTAAATATAAAACTCTTATATTCTTAAAGACCAAAGACCATCTTGTTATTAATCACCATTTTTACGTGATTAAATCAATTCTTTAATTGTTTTTGCTATAAATCTCTCTAAAAAGCTCATTTCCACGTAAAATCAAGAAATTTAGTAAATTCTCTTTATTTTTATTGTAAATACAATTTGAAAAGGTTGTATTATATTCTTTTGGCGTAAAATAACTCAAAATTATTATCTTAAGTGTTAAAAGTAGGTTATTTCATCTTATTATAATAATTTCTCTCTTATTATTACTCATAATAATTCTTATTTAATATAAATAGTATTTATATTAATTTATAACTTTAATATTAGTAATATTATTGTTATTAATTGTTTTTTTATTTATAAAAAACAATTTTTTACGCCTTTATTATTTGTTGGTAACAATAATAAAGAGCTTTATAATATATTAATTATTTTATATTAATATATTATTTATAATATTATATTTTTATATAATATTAATTATATTATTATATTTATTTAATAATATAATAATTTTACGCCATAATAATAATATTTCTTTATTATTATTATTATTTTAATCTTATTTATTCATTTTATAAGGACATTCAGAGTACAATAAGTAATAAATTAGTAATTTTTACTTATTGTTTCATAGTCAAACCTTACAGAAGATGTTGCAGATTATTGCAAAACCTGTGAAAGATGTCAAAAGGCAAATAAATCCACTGGAAAAAGACTTGGAAATATGATCAAAATCCAAGAACCTAGCAGAAATTGGGAAATTGTCCATATGAATTGGGTAACTGGCCTACCACCAGGGAGTGATAGAAGCTATAATGCATGCCTAGTGATTTTTGTAATATTAAGTAAGACTACACTCTTTCTACAATGTCAAAAGGATGATAAAGCCATGGATACAGCTCTTATAATATGAAATAGAGTAAAATCATTGACTGCCATATTGGCAAAGATCATTAGTGACAGAGATCTCAAATTCACCTCAGCACTATAGACAAATCTTCACCAATTATTTGGAACAAAGTTGTCCTTCCTTACAGCTTACAACCCACAAACTGATGGTCTGGCTGCAAGAATGATCCAAACCTTGGAAGATATGGTGAGAAGAATTTGTGCATATGGCCTTGAATTTAAGAATTGTGATGGGTTCACCCATTATTGGTTTAATATTGTACCAGCACTGGAATTGGCATATAAAATATCCATTCATGCCAGTCCCAATCAAACTCCTGTTATTCTAGAGAAGGGATGGAATCCCAAATTACCCCAAGATTCATTAAGGAAAGGATTTGGTTGAAATACATCCCACAGCTAGTAGCTTCAAAGGAATTCTAGAAAAAGCTAGAAAGCGTGCAATAAAGTTAATGGAGGACTCATTTGCATATGCCAAAGACAAATAGGAAAAATCACATGCCACTCCAGATTTTCAAGTGGGAGAGTTAGTACTTTAATCCACAACTAACTTCAATAACATCACAGTATGTAAAAGGCTCAAATACTCCTTTTCAAGGCCTTTTGCTATTAAGTCCCTCCATGGAGAAAATGCAATTGAAGTAGAATTATCTGAGGAAATTAGAAATAAGCATCCTACATTTCAAGTAATCTTGATAAAATCATATAAATCTAGTGATTCTGAAAGGCTACCTTTGAGAAATAAAGTTCCCCAGCATGTACCTCCTATTGAGTCATCTGGTACTAAGAAAATGACCAAAGTTCTCAAAGAAAGGAAGTTAAGAACTAAAAAAGTAAGGGAATACCTTGTTAGGTACAGTGACCCAGCTTGTGAAAATGAATGGTTAGCAGAAAAGGAAATACCTGAAGCTACCAAACTTCTCAGAAGGTTCAGAAACACTAGAAATAATAATATCACAAAGTAATGTTCTTTTTCCAGGGGGAGGGAATGTGAGCCTTAGAGGTATTTTCATATGCCCAAGAGACAACAAATAATAAAACAAGATACAATTGTAAATAAAGTAGATTTATTTATATTATCAAACAAATAAAATAAAATATAAAATTATAAACAAAAATCAAAATTTAATTATAATTTAAAAATAAAATTACATTGAAATTTAAAATTGTGTAAACACATTTTTACTTGGAAAAATTAAGTAAAAATAAATTTTTAACAAAATTACTGAAATTAATATATTTTTGGAAAAAAGTTAAATAAAAATTATCATAGATTTTTATCCAAAAAAAAAAATATTAAAATTATTTCACCAATGGACTCCTCATAAAAAATAAGGTGGAGTCACCTCTGGGTAAAATTTCTGTAACTCAACTTTAAATGAGCTTAAATTGAGTTTTTAGTATTTTCTGTACAAAATTCCAAAGTCCCCAAAAATTTCAACCAACTCACATCAAATGTGTGTTAACCATCAATTTTTGTGTTCAAATTGAGGTGTTGTGTGTATTTTAGAATTTAACAGGAATTGAAGTATTTTCAATTGAAATGTCAAAATGTGCACATGTATTACATAAGTGAACTTTAATTTACATATGAGGTATCAATTATTACAGTTGTTTACTTTAAAGAGTCAATTAAATTAAATATTCAAATTATAAGTATAATATATGATGAGGAATTAAAGAAAAAATAAATTGGAAAGATTGATTGTGGGGGGGAAAAGGAATCTTGGCTCTAAGGGGGAGCCAGACCCCCAAGTTCCTTTCTGAAAGGCATGAGATGTCAAAATCCATGCAAAATTTCTTCACTTATGGCCTGGAATTGTGTAACAGGGTCTGTGTCTCAATTGATGATGAGGTTTTGATACCAACCAGGGCAGTTTTAACTGTTGCCAAGAGGGTGAAACTACCCTTAAGATAGAAAAAATCATTACAAAAACATTTTGAAATGATTCTTACATCTCTCTCACACATTCGGAAGTGTTTTGAAGACTTAAAACCAGGTATTACTATAGCAATGTCTGATTTAAGAGTCCAAAATGGCTAAAATCACCGTTTTTTGGTCTAAACAAGGGTTCAATGATACCATAATTGGCTCTTCTGTTGTCAGATGTTTTTCCACAACTGAAAAGAGTGAATTTTACTTTTGGAGTGAGAAAGTTAGTGGCTATAAAAGAATGTCTTCTCTGCCCACTTTTCTCTTCATGTTATAATCCTTTCCTTGTATAATTAGTTTAAACACTGTTAAACCAATCAGTAAAAGATTCTAACCACCCTTTTTAAATCATTTTGAACCTTTTAACCACAGAAAAATCATTATAATCATTTTTACCCTTGAACCACCCCATAAGTTAATCACTATTAACTTTGTCACTTTTTTTCCAAATTCACGCTTGTAAATTTCGGGTGTGTTTTCTCTTTAATAATATTCTTAAAGACTCTGTTCTTTTATCAATTTCCTATATTCCTTTGCTCAATTAATATCAATTGAAATTGCTCTTGAAGAAATTTCTTTTGTAGCCTTAAATAACTTTTGTAAAGTATTTTTGGATAAATCTTGATTGTTGGTAAAAAAATAAATCTTATCAATATTGTTGCTTTATACTTCTAAAGTTAAAGAAATTCATTTGTGTGTTTTCTCTTAAAAATCTTATTTCAAACTATTTTTAATGAATTTTTACCTTATACAAATTTTGAGGACAGGAAAAGTACTTGATTTTTAATCAAAGTTTCATATCCATAATTTACAATTATTTTCAAAAAAAATTATTTTTGGAAAAAAATAAATATTTATGGGACTATTGTTTTATCTTAACATGGTAAGAAACAATAATTTTGGGATGTTATTCTTTGAAACTCAAAGGTTCATATCCAAACCTTAAATATTGTGGCCTAGCTGTGATATAATTTTTAACCCTTTTTTGAATCTTTTCTTATATAAAAAAACTTAAAAGTCTATAAAAAATACTTTTAACTTCAAAAATTCTTCAAAAATATCCTTTTTCATATTGTAGTTGAGGCTGTATTCTTCATTACCTTTTGAAATATTTCTATTTTCCCTCCAGAAATTGATTTATTGAGTGATTTTAGCATACTTCACTATGGTACAGCAAGAGAATCCTGAAACAGCTTCAACAGTAACCAGAAGTATATCATCCATTACTGTATGGTTGGAACATGATAGCACAGTTATTATACTTTAGAATAATCCACCAGAAAAAATAACTTTAGAGTTAATGAATTTGGAAATAATTAATACACTCAAAAAAAGCTAAGGACTTGTGAAATGGTAAGTTTTTTTACATCAATCTATTAAGTTTAAGCTTTTTACACATAATCATTATTTTGACTAGATCACAAGCCATCTATATCCCCTCAAGAAGCTCTGAAAAAAGCTCATGGAAATGATTATGAAGAAAGAAAGTTGGTTAAAGAGGGGAAAGGGTCAGTGAATGAACCACATACCAAAACATTATTTCATTCCAAAGCTGATAAAACTGTTTTACCTTCTGTGAGGTGTGGATATAAAGATTTGATTAAAAACCAAGTACTTTTCCTGTCCTCAAAATTTGTATACAGTAAAATATTATTAAAAAATAGTATGAAATAGTATTTCTTAAGAGAAAATACACCAATTTTATTGCTTTTGACTTTATAAGTATAAAACGATATCATTATAACGATTTATTGTTTTACCAACAATAAAAATTTATCCAAAAATACTCTACAAGAGATATTTAAGGCTACAAAAGAAGATTCTTCAAGAGCAATTTCAATTAGAATCAACTGAGCAAAGAACTGCAAGAAATTAATTAAAGAAAAAAGTCTTTAAAAAGGTATTTAAAGAGAAAGCACTCTCAAAAGTGACCAGAGTGAATTTGGAAACAAAGTGACAAAGCTAAGAGTGATGAAAGATGCTTTAATTCACTTAGGGGGTGGTTCAAGGGGTAAAAATGATTATGAGAGTTACAAACAATGATTATACTGATTCTTTAACATGGTTTGAAGGTTTTAATTGATATAAAAAGGGTGGTTGGAATCTTTTATTGATTGGTTTAACAGTGTTTAAACTAATTATAAAAGGAAAAGATTCTAACATGAAGAGAAAAGTGGGGCAAAGAAGACATTCTTTTATAGCCATCAATTTTCTTGCTCCAAAAGTGAAATTTAATCTTGTTAGTCTTGAAAAACACCCTGACAACAGAAAAGCCAATTATGGCATCATTTAACCCTGGTTTAGGGCCAAAAGGGCTGGTTTTAGCCATTTTAGACCCTTAAATCAGCCATTAATATAGTAATACCTGGTTTTAAGCCTTCAAAACGCATCAGAATCTGTGAAAGAGATGTAAGAACCAGTTAAAACTGTTTTCACAATGGTTTTTTTATCTTAAGGGTAGTTTTACCCTCTTGGCAACAGTTAAAACTTCCCTGGTTGGTATCAAAACCTCATAATCAATTGAGTTGGAGACCTTGTGAGTCAATTCCAGGCCAAAAGTGAAGAGCTTTTGAATGGATTTTGACATCCCACGCCTGTCAGCAAGGAGTTTGGCTGTCTGGCTCCTCCTTAGAGCTAGAGTTCCTTTCCCCCCCAGATTTAATCTTTCCAATTTATTTTTTCTTTAATTCCTCATCATGTAATACATTTGTAATTTACACATGCAATTAAATTGAAATTTTACAGTACACAGTTGTAATAATTGATACCTCATATGTAAATTACAGTTCACTTATGTAATACATGCACACATTTTGAGATTCCAATTGAAAATACTTCAATTCCTCATACCTTCTAAGCTACAGACAACACCTCAATTTTAACACAAAAATTGATGGTTAACACCACATGTGGTGTGAATCAAATTAAGGTTTTGAGGATTTTCAAATTTTGTACAGAAAATAATAAAAACTCAATTTAAGCTTATTTAGAGTTGAGTTACAGAAATTTTACCCAGAGGTGACCCCACCTTATCTTCTATGAGGAATTCAATGGTGAAGTAATTCTCTCAAGTTTATTTATTGGATAAAAAGTTATAATATATTTTATGTAACTTTTTTACAAAAATATTTTCATTTCATTAATTTTAATAAAAATTCATTTTTACTCAATTTTTTCAAGTAAAAATGCATTTTCATAATTTTAAAATTCAATGTAATTTTTATTTTCAATTATAATTAAATTTTTATTTTTGTATATAAATTTTTATATATATTTCAATTTTCTTTTGATAATATAAATAAGTTTATTTTATTTATATTTGTATTTTATTTTGTTATTTGTGGTCTTTTTGGTATATGAAAGTACATCTAAGGCTCACATATATGATAAAACACACATACATCATTTTTATGGCATATCTGTAAAGTCAATAACTAATTAGTAATTAGCTAAAAATTCCAGAAAAAGACATAAATTCTTGTTTATATAAGAAATTAATGAAACAACATGTGAAATAAATTGCACCATTGGGTTCCACATGAAAAAATACACAAAAAACTTTTTATGTCATTTCTCTAAAGTTAATACTTAAGGAATTAAGCTGAATATATGCACTTTTTTGGTCAGTGCATACATTCATGGATTTTAGCTAATATCTCTTGAAATATACATGATAGAGAGTCAAACCAAAAATAAATTTAGCACTTAATTACAGTAAGAACACAGATATGAAATTTGTTTGACAAGTTATAGACAAAGTTATAACTTGTAAGGGTTTATTGAACAAAATTGATAGAGCTGTTGACCACTTTGTTGTGAAAGTGGTCCGAAATTGAAATAAAGTGGATATTCAGGCTATACTAGGTTTTATGTGAATAATAATGTCTTTTCTATCATAATATTAAAGGTAAAACCCCCTGAAATCATGGTTTGAAGTTTAAAATATTGAATTTTGACAGAAAAGATTAGATACAAGAAAAATCATGAAGAATAGTGTTTTGATGATTTAATGAGATTATATTGAAAGTTTAATGAGGACATGCCAAGCTATCAGAATTTACTCTCTGAGTGGCTGTAGCATGTATAAATTCAAAGCTATTAATGATCAAGGCTTATGCTTAAAATTGATCATTTATGATCACTAACTGTAATCTTATGTTAAGTTTAACAGTTATATAAGTGATAAAGCTGATGAATACTATTGAATTATGATTAATAGTAATAAAATCCACAAACTTTAGGCTACTTCCACGCCTATGATGTCATCAAACTTAGAGTTATACTGATAAATCTAAATAATGGCGTAATGATGAGATAAGATAGTTTAATTATGATGTAATCATAACTCATACTTAAAATACTGATCAATTCCAGTGGATACAATCAGTACACGTCTACTAGAAGCCTTCTGGACTCCAGAAAGGAGAAATTTACTATAAATAGAGCTCTTTTTACTCTATTTCCCCCTCAGATGCAACAAAAACATCACAATTATAAAAAAAGGTAAAAGCTCTCTTTTTTTCGTGTAAAACCATTATATACTAAAATAATCAAGTTAACATTTATTATAATCATCAACTTTGAAATCATTGAATCAATTCTTAATTGTTTTTGTTATAATTTTTCTATAAATCTTTATTTCATGTAACAATAAGAATATTTATAATTTCCTATAATTTTTACTGTAAATACAATTTAAACAAGTTGTATTTATATTATTTGGCATAAAGCCTCTCAAAACCATTAAATTACGTGTCAAAAGTAGATTATTTCTCCTTTTATAATAATTTCTCTCCATTATTACTCTTAAAAATTTCTTTATTAATATAAATAGTATTTATATCAATACATAACTTTAGTATTAGTAATTTTATTGTTATTAATTGTTTTTATCACTAAAAAATTACTTTACACCTTTATTATTTCTTTTTAGCAATAATAAAAAGCTTTTAATATATTAATTATTAAATATTAATATATTTAGGGTGTTGGTAAACACATGTAAGCCCTTATGTGTTTTTACCAATTTATGGTAAAAACACGTAAGTTCATGGTAAAAACATGTAAGTGACCTTATTTTTCAAAAAAATTCCTCATGCTCAGTTTTGAGGATTTTTTTAATTCTTTTTTGCCATATTTTTCCCTACTTGGCATGTCAATAAGCACAAATTTTTTCAATTTTTTTTTTGCCAAATTTTACCAATTTGGCCAATATGCCAAAATGGCATATTTTTTTCAAAGATTCATTTAAAATCTTCCCACTTATGAATTTCCTTCATTTTTTTTAAAGTGAAGGGTTCAATGTGAAGAATAAAGCACAAGAATCCCATAATTTTGGGCATTTTTTGGGGTGGGACAAGTGAAGGTGCAAAAAGGGTTTTTTTTTCAAATGTTTTTTCCCATCATTGTAATATGCCTATTTTTAAAAAGTGAATTTAATAACTTCCCACTTATGAATTTCCTTCATTTTCTTTTTGAATCAAAGGGTTAAATTGGGAAAATCAAGAACCAGAAGCTCATGAATTGGGTATTTTATTTGGTGGGACAACAAGTTAAGGCGCAATGAGTGTTTTTTTAACTGTTTTTTTTCTTGTGTGTAATATGACTATTTTCAAGTACAAACGTTCCACATGTTTGATAAAAAAGGAGACTGAGGTGGGATTTAAGCAATAAATATGACTGAGGAGGGGATAATTGGCATAAATTGTATATACAAAAATCATTCAATCAGAATCAACCTCCAAAATAGTGGGTTTTTTCTGAGAGGGGGGAGGAAGATTGGACAAATACAATATTCTGTGTTTCTTAAATTTATCAGCCCACCCCAGGGTTTGTTTTTGGGCATTAATCTCCTAGTTCACAGTAATGGGGGGACTGGATAAACTTTAGAAATGATGATGTCCAAAGGAACAAAATGAGCACAACTATTCAAGAAGCAGATGAAAATGGGGGGATTATCATTTGGAGGACAGAAATAAGGGAAAAAAGAAAAAGATTGGGCTGTGGAATAAAAGAAAACTGGTCTTTCATACTTATTTGCGATTGGATCCCCCATGTCAGGCATGGACATCCACTTGCTTTTTGGAGCCTGGCCAACATCTTCATACCATTCAATTCTTTCCAAATAAGAGGATACTGAGGGAATTATGGTGTTCATGGCTTCATAAAGGTCTTGATTTTGGTGAATTTATTCAGCCAAGTCACCTCTGACATCAGCCCATTTATCTTGAGTCTGGTAAATGAAGTGGGATACTGTTCTCTAGCCACAGTTTCCATCACCCTGGAAATTGATGGCCTTGAAGGTGTATTTCAATATAAACTTGGGCAAGTATTCTGAGCCAGTTATCTGATAAAATAAGTTCAAAAAATGAATAAATATCAAAATAAACAACAAAAAATTACATTAAAAAGAATCAGAAACTCACAAACAGCTTGGAGCATTCATCACTTGTGTGATAATTGCTTTGACAATGCTCACAGGTCAAGTCAATTGCATCATAGATATTAAAACTGGTGGCAGGCTTGTGTGATTTTCTTTGTGAGGTTTTGCTTCCAATTGCCAATCTTCTGGACCTTCTGAGGGTTACTTCTGATTTATTTAATTCAGTTGCTGAGGGTAGTGAATCTGATGAACTGATGGATTTAGATAATGAGTCCTCAGAATCTTCAGAATCTTCAGATGAGTCCACTTCCATAATTGGAGAGGGGACATTTGACTGGGATCTTGACGTTGTTGTACTGGTCACTTTTGAGGGGGGTCTTCCTCTTCTCTTGGATTGAATTTCAATAATTTCAAATATTGAAGGTTCTCTTTTGTTTTGATTTTTGTTTTTATTCTTGGCTCCTTGGGGTCTTCCACGGATATTCTTGCATTCTAGAGGGTCTTCATAATATTGATCATCCTCTTGACTCTTGGGAATTTGATTAAATGGGACTTTTCCAGTCAAAACATCTTGCAAATGTTGAAGTATTGGAGTGATTTCTGCCATTGGTCTTTGAAACAGGTCTTCCCCAATGTCTTCAAATATTTTCTTGGCTTCATTATTTCTTTATTTTCAATACTTTGATCATCACCTTGAAAACAAGCCTGAGAAGAATATGACAAATAAAATCAGTTAATAAGAAAAAAAATAATGATAAGAAATTAAAACACCCTCACAGGAAAATTCAAATGCCATTGAGGATGGAAGTCTGATAACTCAAGCCTTTGGCGCTTGGAAAATGCCTTTTGGGTCTTATGCTTGCAAGGAATGCCTTTATAATTGTTGTATTTGTTGGTGCATTTTTCATTGAGAGGAAATCTTGTTTTGAAATTTTCAAAGGCAATCTGAAGATCATAATGAGACACCTTGCCATTGCCGCCACAGATGTGTGGAGGAAAATTCTTGACATGGACAATCATTTCTTTGGAGATTCTGTTGATAATTTCAATAAATTGTTTTCTGAATGCCATGAGGAGAGCCCTGACTACCTCCAGGAGAGTACAATTGGACTTTTGGAGCCACAGTTTAACCATGGCATGGGCACCTTCAACTCTGGAGGTGGAGCCCACACCCAGGTGGCAATGGTGGTTGGTCCAGGCTGGCACATAATTCTCCTTTAGAGGAAGCCACGTCTTTTCCAAATATTGCAAGACCTCATGATTTTTGACTTGCTTTTGAAGCTTCTTCCAGTTGTCTTTGAAAGACTTTTCAGTGGATGAATACATAAGCTGAGAGAAGAATCCCAAAGTCATGAATAAAGACAATAATAAGAAAAAAAGTGAAATAAAGTGAAATAAAGTGAAGAAGTATATTACTTGATTCCAAAGGCCCATAAAATTTCCAAAATCAGTTCCATGACCAATTTTCTTCATGCAATGAGCAGATACATCCTTGTTGATGTGCCAAATGCATAGCATGACTTTGGAGTCTGGGAAGAGCTTCTTAATAGAGTTTTTCAAGGCCAGATCCCTGTCAATAACAATAACTGGAGGGGGAACAAGATTGGTGTTGTTGAGGACCTTTTCTATGTATTGATTTAATACCCAAGTATATGAAGGTTCATTTTCATTCTTCATCAAACAAAAAGCCCCAGAAAAGGTCTTATTGGTTGAGCTGAATCCAACAATATGAAAAAGGGGCATTTTGTACTTATTGGTTTTATAAGTACAATCCATAAGAATGACATGAGGAAAGCCATGAAGAAGTTTTATGGCCAGGGGGTGAGTAAAAAACAAGGAGGTAATGTGTCCCTCAGAATCCCTTGCAGAGGACCAAAAAAAATTTTCTTCTTTGAGAGTGTCAATAAGAGCATCAATGGGCCTTCTGCCTTGCAGTTTGTCTTTCTTGATTTTCTTGAATTGGTTGTAAAGGTCTTGAAGGATTACAGGCCTGTCAGACTCCCTCTGGCTGCATAATTGGGCCTGAATTTGCCTTGGCATGAGCATTAATTCAGACATTTGAGAAATTTGGGATGTTTCTTGCTCATTGAATTTCCTGAAAGCAGGATGTGACATGATATTTTCAGTGGCATCATGGCTATGTTCAGGATTTTTGACTTTAAGAGTCCAAGTGGTACTCTTGGCATTTTTCCTGGCATAAAGTCTAAAAGGACAGTCAAGCTTTCTTGAGGTGACTGTTTTGGAGGGGCTTTTTTTGGGATTTGGGGTGCCAGACCCGTCACAACATATTTCAATTTGGTTGTGGGTCATATTGGACCTCAAGGTGGACACAGATTACCCCTGAGCCCTGGCAACATTATGCACATGTTTCCAAAGAAGCTCAAGGGTCTGAAATTAACCTTCAGTGGGGGTTGAAGCATTTTTTTAATGAAAAATATGTATAAAAGTGAAAAAGGGGGAATTGGGGGATTTGGAATGGGGTAAGAACCTTTTGAAATGTGAAAAAGAGGTGAAAAAAGGTGTGAGAAATGAACAGAAGTGGTTAAGAGTGAAATAAAGTGGTTTAAATGTGGGATTAATAGATGAGGGAAGGTAAAAAATTGAAAATTGAGAGGCTTGAAAGCAGGTTGTTGTGGTGGAAAATGCAGTCTTTGGGGGAAAAAAAGAAAAAAAAGTGTGAAAAGCTTTGCAAAATGGCTTTGGTAATGCTGTTTTTCCAAAAAAAACAATGGTTTGGGGTGGGAATAATGTGGATTATTGGGGTGTTTGGGCTTGTTTTTTTTTGGGGGGGATGGGCAAAAAAATCTGAAACAATTTGGAGTTAGAGAGGTTTTGTGGGGAAAAAACCACTTTTGCGCATGTTTTGACCCAATACAGGCCCAATTGTGTTTCATTTTTAATTAAAAATGGGCCCAGGGCACCCGTTACGTGTTTTTACCAATTTATGGCCAAAACACGTAAGCTCTTATGTGTTTTTACCAATTTGCTTATGTGTTTTTACCAACACCCTATATTTATTTTACCCATATTATTCTTTGATAATATAAATTATATTCTTATATTTATTTAATAATATAACTATCTTAGGCCATGATTATCATTAATACTTCACTAATATATTCATTCTTTATCTTATTTATTGATTTCATAAGGACATTAATAGTACATTAAGTAAAATATTGGTAATATTCACTTATTTTTCCATAGTCATACCTTACAGGGTTATTAAAAAACATCCATATTAACTGATCAGATGGCCTGCGAGCCTTGAGGTGTACTTTACATACCCAAATAAGCCACAATTAATATTAAAATAATTTCTGAGCTATTAATAACCCATGAGTCATTTATATCTTAAAAATCCTTCATTTTTGATTCTACAAAAGATGAACAACTTTTTTGTGAGTAGGTAAATCCATGTATTCAAAGCCAGATTTGGATTATACACAAAAAACTTGCTTATGGTAGCTCCACAGAGTGAATAGGCTTAAATTAACTCTTTGAAGTGGTAATATGGAAAATACTTCAGCACCACATCATCAATACCACATGAAAGAATTGTGAAAATCTTTGTTTTTCTCAATTTCACACCAAAAAAATGAGAATGTGAGAAATCTCATGTTACATATAAAAAAAGAATAGTGTTATGCATGTTTGTGGAGATTAAGATTACTGTATTATTACATAAAGGTTTGATACACCCATAGTGGATATAAGTCAAGAAGCCTGAATTACTAGTTTTGATGTGAAAATAGCTAAGGGGGACAGAATACATCAAAGAGAGCCAGGGAACCCAACTTATGAGGCCTCTAAAGCACAGATAGCTCTAAAGATTGTATAAATGGCTTATCATGTCCCAATTAAGCTTCTAAAACCTTTTGGGAACTTGGTTTCCAAGCTAGAGTCCCATTAAATAATAAGAGAATAGCAAATAAGCTGCTATTTTGATGTGACAAGGAGGTAATGAGAAGCTTTTGTCCCTGTAAGCCTGTCAATTATTAATTATTTTCCATTATCAAGCCCTAAAAGAGTAATTAAACCCTTTTTGTACTGGTATCCATGCATTGACATCATGGCAACCAGCTATTACTGTGCTACTTGCTTTTCTATGTAGGCATAAGGTAAAAACATCAAAAATTCATTATAAAAATTATTCTTAATGAATATTTATGAGACCTTTGGGACAAATGGAGGAAGTGATGATACATATAAAACAAAGAAGTTATGACTCGATAACTAAAATCAAAAGTCTTACTTAAATTCCATTTGTCATGATTCTATGTGAAACACTGAATCTTCAAACATTCACAGAAAATACCATCTGTGATTAAATTTCCAATGAAATCAATGGCTTTGAGATTTTAATTTTAATTTTCAAATAAAATCAAATTCAAATTTTTCACTCCTTTATTTCTTAGCCATAAATGGGTTAGTAGTCATTTAAAATGACTTAATTAACTAATTATGATAATCTTACCTGCCAACAAGTGATGTAATCAATAGTTGAAATAAGATAATGTGTTTCTCACTCACATTTCTTTCAGTTTTCTCCATGGCATGCCTTTGTGTGCTGTTTCATAAAATAGGCTTCCTCTTGTTGTTTTTTCCAAATCATCTTATGATTTAATCATATCATTAATAGCAACAAGTAAGTATTAGTTAAATCTTTTCTTAAGTGTTCTAGTTCTTTCATAATACATCAGAAATACATTAAATCAAATAATTATACTATTTTCTATAGTATTTAACTGTTATCTAATTGTATTAATCTTATAAATCTATTTTGATCCTTTAAATCCATAAATAATTCATCAAATCACTCTACCAATTCTTTCAAGGTATTATTGAAGTATTAGTGAGTTTTTTATATTAACTACCAATGGGTTTCTGCAGATTGTAGTTCTCTTCATGAATTATAATTAGTATTGATCTTGTAAAAGATAATTATAAATTAAGGTAGTTTTATATTATTTTAATAAAGGAGGTTTATTATTAATACTTGTAATTTATTCTAGTAGACAATTAATTTTTACTCACCATGAGCAAAACAGCTACACCTGACAGAAGGTGTTGCATTTGAAATTTGACATGGGAGATAGATTGGATTCATGTTGGAGATAGCACATAAATTGAGTTTAGAAATAGAAGTTTTGGAAGAAACTCAAGCCAAAAAGGATCGATTCAGTTGACTCAATAGAAGTTCTTGGTTAGGATTTTCAGAGCTCAATAATTTAAAAATACATGATAAGAAAACTTTTTTTCAATTTTCCCTTTTTTTCAATCTTCTTTATTACTTTTTATAATTAGGTTTAAAGTAAGCTAAACCTTTGGGTTTCTTTCTTATAGATCTTGAAATGTGTACTTTATTTTTAACATTAATCCTATTTCAAACCCACTTATGGAATCACATTTATGAATGATATTTACTTAAAAATCTCCAAGTGTGAAAAATTTCCTATTAATGATAAAACTTCTTTTAGAATTTTGAACTTCCTTCACATAAAAATATTCAAAAAATATACCCTAAAAGTGAACTGTTTACTATCAATCAAAGAGGGTATTTTGTGAAAATTCATATCCATCTCTTTCTCCTCTGCTTAAAGTAATATTTAAACAAAAATTGAAACAATATTTCAAGATTTATGGGACAAAGTAGTTTTAAGGAGGGGACCACAAAACCGTGCTATATTAAAAAAGAATACCCTTATTTCAGCCAAGAAATTTGTTTAGGGGAGTGTTTACACTTTTAACTAGATAATATAACTATTCAAACCGTAATATTTGGTTTCAGTTCTAGAATAAGCCACCATTTCATTATACAATCTCATGTTCTAACTAACAAAAATTTCAATCTTCATATAAAAAAAGATTTTAATAAGAGAATTTTAAGGCATAATAAAATATGCACTTTTTTGTTTTTTGGATAATTAAATGTTTTCTTTATTTATATCAACTGAGATTCACTTTTTATATTATTCTGAAGAGATTCCCAACTTTAAATTAACCATCTTTATTTTTTGTAGGAAATTAGGGTAGTATCTTTATCAAGAAATTAAATAAATCTTGAAAAATGCTAGTGTTTTTGTGAAATCTGATTAAATTTAATATTCATGTATAAATATTACTAAAAAAACAATTTGGGAAATCATATGATAATTTAAAAATACTTTATAAAGATCGAATTCTGTTTAATAAATTTATGGATCATGTTGGCTGTATTTTATATTTTATCTAACCTTTAAATAAAATTTCCTTCATACTAGCCCCATTTTGTAACTATTAGTATACATGGATAGCTCTAAACTCACCAGAAAATTAGAAATTGTATCAGAACTTGGTTGGTTTATAGCTTCAAGCATCTAAACATGGATTTTGACTTTCTCAATACTAAAAAATAAAAAACTAATATTATCAAAATCAATATAAAAAATGACTTTCCCATTTCTCTACAATAATATTTCCTTGAATGTATCAGGGAACACTTTCTATAGCTCTATGAATAATTTCATTTAAGCTAGTATAAAGCTTCAACAGCCATTTTGAAATAATTGAAAACTTCAGATTTCTGAATAAATAAAACAATTCAATTGTTATTTCCAAAAAATGGTGATGCCATATTAAATGAAGGCAAAAAAAACTGCTGAAACTGTTTACTGTAGAAAATTTATTTCTCAAAGAATATTTATGAAGATTGTGGTAGGTTTGTGAGCTTAAGATCAATTTTATATATTTTACAGCCTCAAGAAATTATAAATCAACAATAAGCATCTTTTTGTAATATTCAGTTAAGAAAATTATGTATTCAGCTCTTTTAAATGTTTTTAAAGCATAATATAGTAAAAGATCTTGTTTTTATCTATTATTTATGCTTAATGAAAACAGGAATCTATATAATTAGCATTAAATAGAGGCAGTCCCCATAATTAAGTTAGAACTTTTTGCGCATTAAGATTCAAGTGGGACAAAGATAGATTCAGAGCCATGTCCACTGATAATAAAAACCTGGTCTGAATAATGTTTTAATTATTCAATTGTCATTATGAATAATCTACAAAGGAATTGAAATCATTAATATTATCTTTTGATGAAAATATGTGAAAGATTTCTATCTAGAAATTCTTGAGCCCATTGATAACTTTTCTTTACAAAAAATGATCTCGTTTTCACAATAAACCATTAGTTTTATTCTTTTTATAAATGAGACTTTGATAGAAATTTGCAAATATATTTATTCAAAAATTAAAGAAAGTTCGGTTGAACATTTCAAAAAAATATTATCAATATGAATATTAAGGAGATTTGAACAGTATTGAAGGAAAATCAAGTCTTTTGATTTTTTTTAACATAACACTATGCTTTATGGGAAGAGAGATCTCAGAAATTAAGTGAAGTTGTCCTTATTCATTACAATAAAAAATCTTCAATTTCTGATTGATATTATTGGAATTATATTGAATTCAATATATAATTCTATTGGTATTTCTTAATTTATTTTTAAACATAAATATCATTTGAGCTTCTATTTGAAAAAGAAAACAGCAAAAAAAATCCATAAATAATATCCTAAAGAGTTTTTGTTTATAGAAAATAATCAAAGAAAAATTTTATGGTCACCTCAAAAGTATGAAATATAAGAAAAATCATAAGAGTTTCATTGAATTTACTTGAGTTATTTAAATAAAGCTCATATCATAAGTTTTAGACAAAGACAGTATAAAGAACCTCTTTTCTGCTACTATAAAACAGTTTTCTTTATCTTTTTAATCATTGTTTTATTTTTTATCCATATCTTATGGTAATATGTTATTTGGATTTTTTTATGAATTTTTTTATGAATTTTTTCTTTTTTGTGTTTTTATTGAGTTTTCCTGAGTTTGGCTGTGATATTTGTAAGCTGGTTTTGATTTACTTTTATATCTTTTTTTCAATAAGAATTACAGTAACAGGCATTTACAAGGATTGTTACTATAAAAAGTTTCAAAAATATATCAAGTTTATTACAGTATAGCAACTATAATTCCTGCTTATGTAATATTTTTGACAATTGTCGACAATTTTACAGTAGCTGCAAGCCGTTTACTGTAATTTCATTTGAAAATTAACAATTTCCTGCAGCAGAAGGGGATTTTCTGCATAAAGATGACTACTCTTTCAAGCTGATAAATCAAGACCTTAAACAAGCCATATCAATGTACTGTCTCAACAAAAAGGTCAATGTTGGTACTTATAGTAGAAATTTATTCAATTCGTTCATGATTAAAAGTAATCAGAAAATGAAAAAAATAGGCAATAATTTTTAGTCATTATAATCAATAAAAAAACCAATATATATAAAGAGTTATCCAAACAACCACAAAAGGTGTGTGTTATTTGTCTTTATTCTTAATTTTCTCTTAAATTGACATGAAAATGGTGCATACCAGAAATGGAAGAAACTATTCAGTCCAACCAAATTGATCTTTACAAGGAAGAGGAAAGACCAGGCCCAGACATGGAATAACTTCCTCAAGGAAGAAACATTTTGAGTATTCCAGAGTTTCCCCCCATTCCACATGGCCTGCACCAACAAACTGGGACATTAACTCTAAACCTGAACTGATTAAAAATAAATTTTCAAGGGTTAAACAACTTCAAAGTTTCAGGAATGAAAATATATCAGTCCCAGTACAAAATGTGGTACAGAGAAGCCAAGGAAGAAGAGTGGAAAATATTCCCAAGCCTTTGGAAGGAGGCTATGATTTATTACTTACACATCAAGACTTTCTGGGTAGGGAGAGGACCATAGAGCTCCTAGGAGGTTGGAGTCTATTGTATTTCAAAAAAAAACTCAAAAGGGTAAAGAATTGGTTGAAGAACAAAAGTCTTTTATCAATAGACCAAAAAAGGAACTAGAAATGACCACATCCTTGGAGAAAAAAGGACCAGTGGCATCAACCAGCTCCAAAACCCCCCAAATACAAGCCCAAAGGACCTCAGAAGAAACAGAGAGGTCCCAAGAGCAATCAGGGAATGGGTAAAGGCAAAGCCAACTGGAAAATACATTACCCACAATGGTAAAGGATTCCGAAATTGGAGCCTTCAGCCATGGAAATTGTGTTTAACATGACCAGGACTCTTATGGAGTTCACAGCAAAAAACAAGAGAGGATAAAAAGTACCTTTCCACGCAAATGATGGATGAAATTAGACATATTAAATTTATTATTAATGTTAAAATTAACAAATTTGATAAATAATTAAAGAAATTAACATAAAATACTAATCACTCAAGAAAAAATGACAGAGCGTTTACCAAATAATATGAATGACAACTTTAAGAATGGAGCTGATTTCTGATACATGTGACAGAATTGAGAGTAAATGTGAGTTACAGAATGATTAATTAGATAATCTTTCCATTAATCACATTAATGACCAACTAAAAACTCTTAAATGTCATGTTTTAGATATACTTGATAACACAAATTGTTTTACCACACATCTTGGAAAAAGTGACAGTGGAAAGCAGAAATTAAAAGATGAAATGATTGCACATGTGGATCAAATTAATAAAAATCATGGGCCTAATTCTCCCAGAAATTCCACACCTTTAAAAGAAGGAAAATTTTCAGTGAAAAAATTTCTGACCCCTTTTCTAGGAGAAAATAAAATTTCAGAAAGAGATATCCCCAAACTGGAAGAATTGTGAACATTATCTGGTGAAGGAGAATATAACCATATTTAGATCATTAGAAAAACTGATATGTTTCAGGTGTATTTTCATATACCTGATGACATAATAGTGGCCAAATTACACTACTTTTTTACCAGAACTTCAAAGAAGTGGTATTACAAAATGAGACAAGAACATGGAAAAAATGGTTGGCTTTGGTGGAAATCTGACATAATAACCAAGTGGTACAACAATTCCAGGAGATTCAAAATGGAAAATGCTTTCAAAAGTGCCATTTTTAGCTTAGAAAAGATAAACCACTTACTTGGTTCCTCAAGCAAAAAGACGGACTATCTGCTTTTCACCCAGATATGTCTGGCTAAATTATTAATACAAAAATATTGATAAAATGTGGAGGATAACTACAAAATTCTATCAAGTGCAGATGTGTAGGACCCTGTTCAACAGAGGACTCTATTAATACAATGAAAGATATAATTACTAGGAAAAGAATTGGTAAATCCTGAACTAGAAACCCAATGAAGTCCAATATTGTCCCAAAGACCTTGAGAGAGGATAGAAGACCTGAATAACCTTTTCTAAAGAGTCATAAATGTGGGAGAACATCATATTGAGCCAACACTTTTACCAAAAATACTAAAAAAATAAATGGAGTTCAAGTAATTGAAGAAATTCAGTGTGATGAAGAGAAAGAAGAATATGACCAAGATCCTGCAATCTCTGAGGACACACCAGAAGAGGAATATCCTATTGAGAAAATAACAGCCTTTTTTAAAGTAACTGAAGTCCATACACACTTGCCTCAATATAGTGAAGATTTCTGGAACTTGATCAATATCCAGGAGGCCAAAATGTGTAAGACTAAACCTGTTAGAGGCAAAGTTTACACTTCTGGATCCACTTGTATCACATCAATATTTATGAATAATGTAGAGGAAAAAGTAAATTTGAACACAGGTGCATTTTTCACTTGTGTAGGAAAAGAATACCGTCAGATCATACTTCCCCAAAGAAAGAACCATCTGTAACCAATAGAAACATGAAATTTAGTTGTGTGGGTAATAATTTTCACCCTTACGTTATATTGGATACTAAAATGATATTTCCAAACCCTTTAGAAAGTATGAAAATGAAAACAGAGATAGTAGTAATGAACAATTGTAATTCTCAAAATATCATTCTTGGAAATGACTACTTGAACATTTATTGTATTGAAATCAATAACAATAAAGACAGATATTTTACAATTGGAGAGAACAAAAGACAAACATTTGATTTTTCCGATATACCCAAACAAATTGTAAGGTTTGACTATGAAACAATAAGTAAAAGTTACTAATATTTTACTTATTGTACTATGAATGTCCTTATGAATGAAATAAATAAGATAAAAATAATTATAATAACAAATAATTATTATAATTATGGCATAAAAATAGTTATATTATTAATAAAAATATAATAATATAATTTATATTATAAAATATAATATAATAAAATAAATATATTAATATGAAATAATTAATATATTTAAAAGCACTTTATTATTGTTACAAACAAATAATAAAGGCGTAAAAAATTGCTTTTTATTAATAAGAAACAATTAATGACGATAATATTACCAATATTAAAGCTATAAATTAATATAAATACTATTTATATTAATTAAAGAATTATTAAAATAATAATAAAGAGAAAAATTATTATAATAAGAGAAAATAACCTACTTTTAACACTTAATATAATAATTTTGAGATATTTTACGCCAAATAATATAAATACAACTTATACAAATTGTATTTACAATAAAAAATAGAGAAAATTACAAATATTCTTGATTTTTTACGTGGAGATGAGTTTTAGAGAGATTTTGAACAAAAAGAGTTAAACAAATGATTTAATCACGTCAAAAATTGATGATTATAATAAAGATGAACTTTGGTCTTTAATAATATAAAAGTTTTATATATAAAGAATAAAGATATTACCTTTTTGTTTGTATTTATTTAATGTTTTTGATGCGTCTGAGGGGAAAACAGAGCAAAAAGAGCTCTATTTATAGTAAATACCTCCCTCCTAGAGTCCAGAAGGCTTCTAGTAGAAGTTTACTGATCATATCCACTGGAATTGATCAATATTTTAAGGTTTGGAGATGATTACATCATGATCAAACCATATTGCATCATTATTACACCATTATTTAGAGTTATCACTATAACTCTAAAGTTGATGACATCAGAGGCTTGGCAGAACCCCAAATTTCGTGTATTTTATTAGTTTTAATCATAAAATAATAGTATTCACCAATTTTATCACTCATATGACTGTTAAACTTAATTTAAGGTTACAGTAGGTGATCATAGCTGCTCAATTTAAGCTCAAACCTTGATCTTTAATAACTTTTAATTTTTACACGCTACAGCAATTCAGAGAGTGAATTCTGATAGCCTGACATAACATTATTATGCTGCCAAGAGATTTTCATTACATCATCAAAACTCTAATTTTGATGATTTTTCTTGTAACTCATCTTTCTTGTCGAAATTCAATATTTTAAACTTCAAATCATGATTTCAGGGGGTTATACCCTGAATTTAATAATAAGAATTACATCATTCTTCACGAATGAACTAGTAGAATCCAACTGTGTACTTTATTTTAAGTTTGGACCACTTTCACAACAAAGTGGTCAACAGCTCTGTTGATTTTTATCAATATTTCATCATAGGTTTTAACCTTGTTTATAAATTGTAAAATAAAGCTCATATCTGTGTTCCTACAGTAATGACGTGGTTACTTTTTTTTTGGTTCATCACTCTATCTTGTATAGTTTAAGAGATATTAGCTATGATCCTTGAATATATGCGTTGACCAAAAAAGTGCATATATTCAGGTTAATTCCTTAAGTATTAACTTTGGAAATTAGCTCATTAATTTTTTTATGTGTGAATTTTCATGGGGAATCCAATGGTACAACTATTTCACATGTTGTTTCATTGGTTCTTGAAATAAATAAGGATTTATGGTTTTTATAAGGTATTATTCCTTATAACTCATTAAATATTGGTTTTACAGATATGCCATAAAAATGGTATATGTGTATTTTACCATGGGGGATCTAATGGTATAATTTATTTCACATGTTTATTCATTGGTTTTTAAGTTAAACCACATTTTGTACCAATTTATGGTATTTTTTGTATTTTTAAAGTAATTATTTTTAATGTGTAATTATTCTAAGTTATTTTAATATAATTATCTTAAAGGCATAATTTCTCTAAGTATCTTTTGTGAACTTATTGGGTATGTGGTCATATCTCAAAGGCTCACACAAATATCAGTAGTATCTTCAAATAAAAATACACATAAGAAAGATTTTGTGTCAAAGCACCTTAGTGAAGCACCAATTAATCCAGATTTATCATTCAAAATGAGAAAAGAGGTTATTAATGTTTTACACACATATACTAATGCTTTTCTTTCAGATAATGACCCATTAGGTGCTATTAGAGGGCATGAATTTGATATTAATCTTGATATTGACAGAACATACCTTTGAGTAATTAGAAGACCAGCTTACCAGAGATCCCTATAAGTAGATAAGCCTTGGAACAAAATATCCAAGAGTTTATACAGCCTGGTTTACTGAAGAAAGTGGGCCATAATGAAGAGGTTGAATTTATGTCTCCTGTCATTATTTATTGGAATAATGATGAGTATAGGATGGTTGGAGATTTTGGAATTTTTAATACCTACACAGTTCCAGATAGGTATCCAATTCCCAGAAACTAGGAAACCTTGAACCCATAATCCAAATAAAAATACATAACCTAAATGGATGCATTGAAAGGCTTTTGTGAGAATTTCTTGACATCAAAATTCCAGAAGCTACTTAAAACTATAAATTGTGGTGAATTTATGAGTATTTGAGAATTCCATTTTGGATTAAGAATGCTCCATATCATTATCAAATAATGATGAATATAATCCTTCCCACAGAATTGTCTGAAGGATGGCTCATTATTTATAATCATGATTAAACTATATCCTCAAACTCATGGTCTTTTCACCTTTAAATACTTGAAAGAGTACTGGCAAAGGTTGCAGAAGTGAATTTGAAAGTTTCACTTAAGAAATGCAATTTTGGGTTTGAAGAGCTCAAAGCACTTGGACATGTAGTTTCAGGATTAAGCTTGGGTATTGCAAAAAATAAAGGAGAAAAAGTGTTACTTAATCCAATACCCCAGAATAAGAAGGAAATCATGCCCTTTCTTAGAATATCCAGCTATCAAAGGCTGAAACTGAAAGATTTTGAAATTCTAGACAAGTAACTCTATAGAATATTTGATCAACAGATAGTATGTGAGATGAACCAAGAAATAATCAAAGCATATGAGAGTATAAGGAAATCCCTTACAGGAACACTGTGACTTCTCACGCATTACTGAAATATACCCTTCAAGCTGTACATTGATGCATGTTGGGATGGATTAAGAGAAGCCCTTCATAAATTCCAGATTACTGATGACAAAACAAAATAGAAACCCTCTTGCTATATCTCAAGAAAAATAAAAACAACAGAAGCTAGATATGGTGCAAGTCAAATGTAATTATTATGTTTGGTATGGGAGATTGAGAAATTACATTATCATCTTGATGGAAGTTTTTTTTGAAGTAATAGCTGACTTTAATGCAGTAAAATCACTTCTGAACATGAAAAAAACCAAAAGGCACATGTTAAATTGGAATATAGGCATTCAAGAATATAGAGAAAATATGAATATAGCTCATAAGGAAGGTAATATAAATAAAAATTCTGATGGATTTAGCAGGTGGGAAGTAGTCAATACCCCTAATAGCTCAGCTGATGTACCTGCAGAAGCAGAACCATAGATCAAAATTAAAGTAATTAAAATAAATGACATTGGGACTTAACTCTTTGAAGAAGTAAGAGAGTCATATAAAAAAGACAGGAATTTACATATCTTGAAGTCCTTTTTGGATAAAGACTATAAAGACACAGCTTTGCTTAATTAGCTGGATGAAATATGGAAAAGTTCCCACTTTGAAGGAATGTTTCACTTCTTTTATGGAATAATCTACAACATATTTAGAAATTCTTGTGTAATGACGTTGTGAAGTAGATTTCTTATCAATACCATTATTCAAGAATGTAATTATAGAATCTATTCTTGACATCTATCAGAGAACAGGACAATTGAGAAAGTTAAGAACGGTTCCTGGTGGCCATATTAGAGAAAAGAAACTATCGGAAATTGACATACTTGTGACAGATGCCAAAATGCAAACACAGGAACAGGAAGGAAATTTGGACTTATGATGAATATTAAATAACCAAAGTCTCCTTGGGAAGCTGCTCACATGCATTGGGTCACAGAACTTCCCCCAAGTTGTGACAAAAATTATAATGCTTGCTTAGTCATTGTAGAAAAATATAGAAAAAATACAATATTCTTACCATGGCATAAGGATGACACTGCTATGGATACATCTCTTATTCTATGGAATAGAGTTACTTCTCATACACAGTTATTTGAGAATATTATAAGTGACAGAGGCCATCAGTTCCCATCTGCACTTTGGACCAATCTTCATAAATTGTTTGGGACCAAGTTATCATTTTCCACAGAATACCATCCTCAAACTGATGGGTCAGCAGAGAGAATTATTCAAAATTTAGAATGCATGATAAGGAGATTCTGTGCCTATGGTTTAGAGGTCAAATAATCAGATGGCTTTACCCATGACCTGTGCACTTTAATACCAGAATTACAACTGTCATATAAAACATCTATTAATTCTTCCAGAGATCAAACTCCTGCTATTTTAGAAAAGGATGGAATCTAAGACTCACAGCAGATACACTGAGGAAAGAATTGAGCAAATTAATCTTACAACTTCCAGCTTCAAGATAATATTTGAAAAATTGAAAAATCATGAAAAATAGGAATTAATGATGCTTCTGAATATGAAAAAAAGAAGGGGGAAAAGAGTCATAAAGTACCAGACTTAAAATTAGGGGACTTAGTTTTAGTTTTGATATTGAATTTCAATAATATAAAAGGCCAAAATAAAGTCAAAGATCCTTATTGTGAGCCTTAGAGGTATTTTCATATACCCAAAAGACCACAAAAGATAAATTAAGATACAAATATAAATAAAAGAAATTTATTTATATTATAAAAATAAAAATTGAAATAAAAATACAAATTTATGTTTAAAAATCAAAATTACAATAAAATTTAAAATTATGAAATTATATTTTTACTTGTAAAAATTAAGTAAAAATGAATTTTTACTAAAAATTGTGAAATTAAAATATTTTTGGTAAAAAGTTATATAACATATATTATAGCTTTTTATCCAACAAATAAACATAAAGAAATTATCACACCATTGGATTCCTCATAAAAAATAAAGCGGGGTCACCTCTGGATGAAATTTCTGTAACTCAACTCAAAATAAACTTAAATTAAGTTTTTAGTATTTTCAATACAACATTTGAAAATCCTCAAAGCTTTAATTTAACTAACACCACATGTGGTGTTAACCATCCATTTTTGTGTTAAAATTGAGGTGTTGTGTTTAGTTTGGAAGTTATGAGGAATTGAAGTATTTTCAATTGAATTCAATTGAAATGTCAAAATGTGTGCGTGTATTACATAAATGAACTTTGATTTACATATGAGGTATCAATTATTACTGTATTTTACTGTACAATTCAATTGAATTACATATGTAAATTACAAGTATAATACATGATGAGGAATTAAAGGAAAAAATAAACTGGGGGGGAAAAGGAACTCTAGCTCTAAGGGGGAGCCATACTCCCAAATTCCTTGATGACTGGCGTGGGATGTCAAAATACACACAAAAGTTCATTAATTTTGGCCTGGAATTGAGTCACAGGGTCTGTGACTCAATTGATGATGAGGTTTTGACACCAACCAGGGTGGTTTTAACTGCTGCCAAGAAGGTAAAACTACCCTTAAGTTGAAACAATGTTAGTGGAAACAGTTTTAACTGGTTTCTACGCCTCTTACACACATTCTGACGTGTTTTGAAAGCGCTAGACAAGGTATTGCTATAGTAATGGCTGATTTAAGGGTCTAAAATGGCTAAAAACGGCTTAAACCAGGCCTTTTTTAGTCTAAACCAGGGATCAATGATGCCATAATTGGCTTTTCTTTTGTCAGCCTGTTTTTCACGACTGACAAGAGTAAATTTTACTTTTGGAGTAAGAAAATTGATGGCTATAAAAGAATGTCTTCTTTGCCCCACTTTTCTCTTCATGTTAGAATCTTTTCCTTTTATAATTAGTTTAAGGCTGTTAAACCAATCAATAAAAGATTCAAACCACATTTTTTAAATCATTTTAAACCTTTTAAACACGTGAAAAAATCATTATGATCATTTTTTGTAACTCTTATAATCATTTTTAGCCCTGAACCACCCCCAAAGTGAATTAAAACATCTTTAATCACTGTTAGCTTTGTCACTTTGCTTCCAAATTCACTCTGGTCACTTTTGGGTGTGTTTTCTCTTTAATATTCTTTTTAAAGACTTTGTTCTTTAATTAATTGCTTGCAGTTCTTTGCTTAATTAATTCCAATTGAAATTGCTCTTGAAGAAATTTGTTTTGTAGCCTTAAATATCTCTTGTAGAGTATTTTTGGGATAAATTTTTATTGTTGGTAAAACTATAAATCTTTCTAATATTATTGTTTTACACTAATAGAGTCATAAACAATAAAATTGGCGTGTTTTCTCTTAAAAATAATATTTCTTACTATTTTTAATTGATTTTTACCTTATACAAATTTTGAGGACAGGAAAAGTACTTGACTTTTAATCAAAGTTTCATATCCACACCTTACATTTTGGGGCCCAGCCATGCTATTTTACCTGTGACATATTTTCTTACTCTTTTTGAAACCTTTTTCTTATATTGAAAAATTTAAAAAACATATAAAAAATACTTATAATTCAAAAAACCCATAAAAAATAATTTTTACATATTATAAGTGAGGCTTATATTTTTATTTCTTTTTTTTTGAAATAACATTTTTTCTACTTAATTAATTGGCTTTTTCATTAATTTTACTGTCTGACAACATGGTAAGACAAGAGAACATTGAAACAGCCTCAACAGTCACCAGAATTATTACTGCCAGTACTGTTAATTCAGACCATAACAGTATTGTTATTGTGACTCAAAATAACCAACCTGAACCAATATCTTCTGAGATGATTAACTTGAATTTAAGTAATACCCTTCAGAAAGCTAAAAATTTTGCCAATAGTAAGTATTTTGACGTAAAAATACTATTTTAAGCCTTTTTAATCATAAGATAGGCCTTCAACTAGATCAGGAGCCAGCTATAACCCCTCAAACAGCTCCCAGAGGGTTAATAGACATGATTATGGCAGAAGCCAAGCAGGTACAGAAAAAAAAGGGTCAGTTGATGACTTCCAAAAAACTAAAATAGGTCATTCTGATGCTGATAATACCATTTTACCTTCACAAAGAGCTGACACCGCCACAAGAAGCCTCAGTGGACATATACAAATCCAGCCACAAAGCATACAACAATTCATTGCAGCACAAAGAGTACCAGATCCTTGCATATCTGTGGGAAAACTGCATGAATTCTCACCTGATTGTGAGAAAATTCCTGGGCCATCCCAATACTTGCAAGTTGCTCAATGGATGGCATCCATTGATGGAGAAGAAAAACATGATGCTCTTGACACTAGAATGGAGGAAAAACAACCCTCCACCACCCAAGCAAGTACCAAAAACAGCCCCAGTGGCCAGCAGCAGCAATTTCACTGTGAAAAAGCAGCCACAAACTCCAAACAAGGGCAAAGGAAAGGCACCAACCACCAAACCTTACAGCCAGGGCTACAGGATTCAAAAAATTCAACAAGATGCAATGGAAAATGTGTTTCAGATGGCCAGAACAATGATGGAATTACAAAAGAAAGAGAAAGTCAGATTAAAATATCAGAAATGATTTCTGATATTTTTGTTTCTATTCCTGAGTTTCATGAAGCTATAACTGATGTAAAAAGTCATCTTTCTGATAACAATACATCAATTTGTGACAATCTTAAAACACATAGCTTGAGTCTGAGCCAAATTAATGAAACACTTAAATGTTTTGAAAACATTTTAAGAGTAATTAGAACTTCCAATAATGATAATTCTTTTGGAAATAAGATAAATGAACAATCTGCCATTATTAAGGAATTGACAGACAAATATTCTAAATTCAATATTGATGACATGATTGAAACCAGAATAAAACAAGCCATAAATAATATCAAAGAGGATAATAAGAAAGCTCTTGATGATATTTCAAAATAATTAACTGAAGTGAAGACAGATATGATTGCTTTGAAAAAGTGTTTTGATACCTCAAAAGAGGAAATGTCAAAACTAACAATAAAGCTAAATGAAGTTATATCTGATAATAATAAAAAAACAGAATTATGGAATGAGCTGACATATAAAGAGGATGATCATAAAAAGAATGTAATAACCTCTATGGAAAGCTTACAACATGAATTAAGAGATTCACAAACGTGTAACAATGATAAAATGAATGATATTGAACAACTACTAAACACCTTACCAACAATTTCTACACCTCTGAATCAGAATGAGGGTACAGGGATTCCCAATCCACAAGTATTGTATATTGAAAATTCTCAATTAAAAAATGAATTTTCTACTTCTTTTCATAACTTGGAACCATCAATGGGCAAAGCACTCTTGAAATAAGTTCCAAAAACTAAGGAATGGCCTCACTTCAGTGGTGAAGGAGAATATGACCATATGGAATTCACCAGAGGAAGTGACATTATTAAAGAAGATTTTGAATTACCAGACATATTGGTAACAGCCAGGTTTAACACCTTATTTACCAAATCAGCTCACAGATGGTACATCAAATTGAGACAGGCACATGGACACCAAAGTTGGACTTGGTAGAAAGCCCAAATTATCAACAAATGGGACAATGATGCTTGGAGGTTTAAAGTGGAAACAGCCTTTTAATCCGCCAAATTTAATGCTGATAAAGACAAAGCTTTACCATGGTTTTGCCAACAAAAAGACAGATTAACAGCATTATATCCTGACATGTCAGAATTTATGATCCATAGAAAAATTCTGAGACAATGTGGAGGTGACTTGGAGCATGCTCTCAAAAGCAGGACTTCTTACCAATCTTCAGCAGACACTATTATCAATATATTAGAAGAGGTAACCACCAGAACAAAAATTGGTTCTAGTAGGGTGAATCTCAAAACAAGGTTTAATTCACCTTGAAAAGATTCTGTGGACAAAAACCCCAAAGAAAATTTTAATAATGTTAAGTATAAATCTGCAGATACAGTCAGAAAGCTCCATATTTGCCAAAGCACCACCCATTTAGCCAATACATGTCCAAAAAGGGGAAAAAGAAATGAAATTGACATTGAAAAGGAACCTGATGTTGAAAAAGATGACATAATTGAAGACAATTCAGATGATAAGTCATCCATATTTTCTGAATCTTCAAAAGCTATAGAAAATATCATTGCCACTTTTGACATCATGGAATCTTATTCCCACTTGCCACAATTGAGCAATGGTAAACTTGATTTATCAAAAATTTAAGATGCACAACTTATGAAAACTAAAACAAACAGAGGGAAAGGTTATACAGCTGCTAACTCCTGTATTCAAGAAGCGGTGATTGACAACAAGCCCACCAAACTTTTGCTTGACCCAGGAGCCTTCTGATCTTGTGTTGGAAAATCTTTTCTTAAGACTTGTGTACCAAATTTTGAAGACCGATTGTTTCCAATTGATGGAATAAAATTCAATAGTGCAAGGAATCCAATGAAAGCATTAGGAATTTTTGAGACCAATTTCATATTACAACACATTAATGGGAATTTAAGAATCACAGTTGAATTTGTTATTATGGAAAACTGCTCTAGTACTGATTTTATATTGCGAAATGACTATTTAATCATGTATGGGATAGATTTACATAACAAAAAAGACAGATACTTTACTATTGGAGACAATAAGCGCCAAAAATTTTCCTTTTTACCATTTAAAAGACAAATTACAGTGAACAAAGTATCAACAGTCAAGTTAGAGTTAGAGAAATTCAAGTCTGAACAGTTAAATGAGGCTGAAATGAACCTTCATCTGACTGACAAACAAGAAAATGAACTTTCTTCCATTGGCTTCAGAGAAAGAACCTCTAGGAGCAATTATTGGTCATGAAGTTGATCTCATTCTTAATATTGAAAGACCTTATCCACCACTGTTGAGAAGACCTGCATAACGAGAAATTCACAAGTCAAGAGAAGCTCTGGAAACTCATATCAAAGAACTTCTAGACCTTGGTGTAATAATAAAGGTTGGCCACAATGAAGAAGTGGAAATAACTACACCAGTCATAGGGGCATGCCAAAATGGAAAATCCAGAATGGTTGGAGGCTTTAGAGCTCTGAACACTTACACTGTTCCAGACAGATACCCAATACAAAAAATCCAAATTTCCCTTACTCAAATATCTCAAACAGTGTATATAGCCACTATGGATGCCCTTAAAGGATTCAATCAAAATATGGTAACACCAAGAGCAAGAAGATATTTGAGAATTATTGTTCATTGTGGAGTGTATGAATATTTAAGAATGCCCTTTGGTATCAAAAATGCACCTTCACACTTTCAAAGAATGATGAATGAAATCTTCCCTGAAGAACTTTCAGAAGGATGGTTAATCATTTACATTGATGACATTATTGTCTTTTCCAAGACTTGGGAAGAGCACATGTACAGATTGTCCAGAGTTTTGACAAAAATTCAATCAGTAAACATGAAAATCTCCTTGAAGAAATGCCATTTTTGATTTAAAGAACTTAAAGCACTAGGACATGTTGTATCTGGTTTGTCCCTTGGAATTTATAAAAACAAAGTTGCTGCAGTATTGCTAAAACCCATGCGTCAGAACAAAAAGGAAATACAGTAATTTTTAGGTTTTGAAGGATATTACAGGCAACACATTAAAGACTTTGCATCCATAGAAAGACCACATTATAAATTGTGTGACAAAGACACAGTATTTGAAATGACTGTTGACAGAGTCAAAGCTTTTGAGTCTCTAAGAGAAGCCTTGGACACTGATCCACTCTTACTGATGCCAGACTTTAAATTGCCTTTTAAATTTTATATTGCTGCATCAGGGGATGGGCTGGGTGCTTCACTTAACCAAGTTCAGATCATAAATGATGAACCTGTAGAAGGACCCATATGTTTCATATCCAGGCAAATCAAACCAACTGAAGCCAGATATGGAGAAAGTCAAATGGAATGTCTATGCCTTGTCTTGGCCTTGGGAAAATTGAACTACTTATTAGAGGGATGTGTTTTTGAGGTGATAACAGATTGTACAGCTGTCAAATCACTTTTAAACATGAAAACACCCAAGAGACATATGCTCAGATGGCACATAGCCATACAAGAATAGAGAGGCAATATGACCATTGCTCATAAGGATGGGAATGTTCATAAGAATGCAGATGGAATAAGGAGATGGCCATTACCAAATCATATTGATAATCCTGCATATGTTCCAGAAGAAGCTTCACCACAGATTCCAATAGAAAGAATAAGTGTTACAGACTTGAACACCACCTTCTTTGAAGAAGTAAGACACAGTTACACTCAAGATAAGAATTGTAGCATCTTGTGCCAATTACTTAACAAGGACTGTAACGACAACTCTCTCATACATTCCTTGGATGAAGTATGGAAGAAATCTTATGATGAAGGAAGATTTAACCTACCGGATGGTATAATTTACCACAGAACCAAGCACACATGTGTCATGACAGTTGTGGACAGGTCATTAATCAATCTTGTACTGAAAGAATTCCATGACAGCCCCTTCTCAGGACATCTGTCTGAAGACAGAACAAGAGAAAAAGTAAGAACCTTTATATGGTGGCCAATGTGGCACAAAGATGTTTCAGAGTATTTCAAAACCTGTGACAGATGTCAAAAATCAAATAAATCCACTGGCAAGGGACTTGGAAATATGGTGAAAATCCAAGAACCAAGCAGACCTTGGGAAATTGTCCATATGGATTGGATAACTGGGCTACCACCAGGACGTGACAGAAGTCATAATTCTTTCCTAGTAACTGTGGACAGATTCAGGAAAACTCCAATCTTTTTACCATGTCACAGGGTTAATACAGCCATGGATACAGCCCTTCTGATATGGAATAGAGTAGTGTCATGGACTGAAATATTTACAAATATCATTAGTGATAGGGATCCCAAATTCACTTCAGCACTATGGACAAATCTTCACAAATTATTTGGCACTAAGCTGTCTTTTTCTACAGCCTACCACCCACAAACTGATGGTCTGGCTGAAAGGATGATCCAAACCTTAGAGGACATGGTAAGAAGATTTTGTGCATATGGCCTTGAATTCAAAGATTGTGATGGATTTACCCATGATTGGTGTACTCTGTTAACAGCACTGGAACTAGCATGTAAAGCATCAATCCATGCCAGTACCAATTAAACTCCTGCTATCCTAGAGAAAGGATGGAACCCCAAATTACCCCAAGATTCCTTGAGGAAAGATTTGATTGAAATACATCCCACAGCTGCCAGCTTCAAAGGAATGCTAGACAAAGCTAGGAAGCATGCAGTAAGGTGTATGGAGCACTCTCTTGCATATGCTAAGGAAAAATGGGATAAATCATATGCAACTCCAGATTTCAAAGTGGGGGACTTATTTCTTGTATCCACCACTAACTTCAATAAAATAAAAGGATGTAAAAAGCTGAAAGACTCCTTTGCAGGACCTTTTGTTATTAAGGCCCTCCATGGAGAAAATGCTGTTGAAGTAGAGTTATCTGAAGAACTTAGCAATAAGAATCTTACATTTCCAGTGAGATTGATAAAGCCCTATAAATCTAGTGATTTTGAAAAATCTCCCTTGAGCAATAAAATTCCCCAAGCTATACCTCCTATTGAGTCATCTGGTAGTAAGAAAATCACCAAAGTTCTCAAAGAAAGAAAGTTGAGAGAGAACAAAGTAACTGAATGCCTTGTTAGGTACAGTGACCCAGCTTAAGAAGATGAATGGTTTCCAGAAAAAGACATACCTGAAGCTACTAAACTTCTCAGAAGGTTCAGGCACACTATAAATAACAATATTACAAAGTAATATTCTTTTTTTAGGGGGAGGGAAGGTGAGCCTTAGAGGTATTTTCATATACCCAAAAGACCACAATTATAAAAATAAAAATTGAATTATACATACAAATTTAAATTTAAAAATCAAAATTGAATTATAATTTAAAAATAAAATTACAATAAAATTTGAAATTATGAAATTATATTTTAACTTGTAAAAATTAAGTAAAAATGAATTTTTAATAAAAATTGTGAAATTAAAATATATTTGGTAAAAAGTTATATAAAATATGTTATAAACTTTTATCCAATAAATAAACATATAAAAATTCTTTCACCATTTGATTCCTCATAAAAAATTAGGTGGGGTCACCTCTGGATGAAATTTCTGTAACTCAACTGTAAATAAGCTTAGTTTAAGTTTTCAGTATTTTCAATACAAAATTTGAAAATCCTCAAAGCTTTCATTTAATTAACACCACATGTGGTGTTAACCATCAATTTTTGTGTTAAAATTGAGGTGTTTTGTTTAGTTTAGAATTTATGAGGAAGTGAAGTATTTTCAATTGAGTTCAATTGAACTGTACAAATGTGTGCGTGTATTACATAAGTGAACTCTGATTTACATATGAGGTATCAATTATTACTGCATTTTACTGGACAATTCAATTGAATTACATATGTAAATTACAAGTATAATAGATGATGAGGAATTAAAGGAAAAAATAAATTGGAAAGATTAAAATTGGGGGGAAAAGGAACTCTAGCTCTAAGGGGGAGCTAGACCCCCAAACTCCTTGATGACTGGCATTGGATGTCAAAATCCACGCAAAAATTCATTACTTTTGGCCTGGAATTGAGTCAGAGGGTCTGTGACTCAATTGATGATGAGGTTTTGATACCAACCAGGGTGGTTTTAACTGCTGCCAAGAGGGTAAAACTACCCTTAAGTTAAAGCAACGTTAGTAAAAACAGTTTCAACTAGTTTCTACCACTCTTACACACATTTTGACGTGTTTTAAAGGCTCTAGACCAGGTATTGCTATAGTAATGGCTGATTTAAGGGTGTAAAATGGCTAAAAATGGCTTACACCATCCCTTTTTTGGTCTAAACCAGGGTTCAATGATGCCATAATTGGCTTTTTTTTTGTCAGACTATTTTCACGACTGACAAGAGTAAATTTTACTTTTGGAGTAAGAAAATTGATGGCTATAAAAGAATGTCTTCTTTGCCCCACTTTTTTCTTCATGTTAGAATCTTTACCTTTTATAATCAGTTTAAACACTGTTAAACCAATCAATGAAAGATTCCAACCACATTTTTTGAATCATTTTAAACCTTTTACCACGTGACAAAATCATTATAATCATTTTTACCCTTGAGCCACCCCAAAAGTGAATTAAAGCATCTTTCATCACTGTTAACTTTGTCATTTTGTTTCCAAATTCACTCTGGTCACTTTTGGGTGTGTTTCCTGTTTAATATTCTTTTTAAAGACCTTGTTCTTTAATTAATTGCTCAATTAACTCCAATTGAAATTTCTCTTGAAGAAAGTTCTTTTGTAGCCTTAAATATTGCTTGTAGTGTCTTTTTGGTATAAATTTTTATTGTTGGTAAAACAATAAATCTTTATAATATTATTGTTCTATACTAATGAAGTTATAAACAGTAAAATTGGCATGTTTTCTCTTAAAAATAATATTTCTTACTATTTTTAATTAATTTTTACCTTATACAAATTTTGAGGACAGGAAAAGTACTTGACTTTTACTCAAAGTTTCATATCCACACCTTACACTTATGTAGGACGTTTTGGTATCTTTTCCCTACTTTGAGCCAATGCAGTTAAAGTTCAATTGAGTGGTTAATTGAAAAACAAACAATCCACATTTTAAGTCAGCCTGATTAAACGATATCTACCAGCTGAAAATTAATTGTTTCGTTTAAGTCACCAAGTCCTTTCCCTGTGCCACCAGTGAAACAGAATAAAGAAAGGAGAATTAGGGGTAAAAATAAAAGATAATATATTTTGAGATATAGAAAGCCAGAACATGAAGATGAATGCCTGGCAGAATCAGACATAACTGACTGAGAAAAAAATTTGCAGAGATTTAGGCATGAAAGATAGCCAAAACCATGAATATCCCTATAAATGTGCTTTAATTACTTGATCTGGGTAATATGAAGAGGTTTGAAAGTGGACATTAGCCCCCTTCAAGGCCCTTTCCTTCTTTAAACAAGGAATGAAATTATATCACAATTTTGTTTTCTGGTGGGAGGGAATGTGAGCCTTGAGGAATATTTTACATACCTAAATAGGCCACAATCAATATCAAAATGAATTCTGAGCTATGCATAACCCATAAGGCATGCATATATTGAAAATTATTCATTTTTTATTATGCAAAAGATGAATAAATATTTTCTGAGTTATTAAATCCATGGATTAAAGGCCAATTAGATTCTACACAAACATTCATGTAGGGTAGCCCATAGAGTTAATAAGCTTAAATTAAATATATGAGGTGGGAATATGGAAAAAACTTCAACACCATATAAAAGACTTTTGAAATTCTTTGTTTTTCTCAATTCCACACCAAAATAATTGTCAGGCTGAGTATATGAAGAGGTGATAATAATAGTATTTACAACCTAGACTATGACTGTCACACAGATAATAATGATAAAAAGAGGCTTTACTAAAAGGATTTTAGTGGTGGTGAGCTCTGTTGAAAGCCCTGGGTTCAGCTTTATAAATTAGATTATGATAATAAAAGAATAAAATAATTAAATTTATAATTATACCTGGTTGTTTCCATGAATATAACTGTTTTGGAAAGCTGTACTACGTAGAAATTCAAGAGAAGGATAGGGATTCCTCTTTTGGGCAGAGAAAGGTCCCTTTTTATCCTGAAAATGAGTGAAAAGTTCCTCCAGACCATATCACATGGATGAAGTGAAGATTTTTCACTTCAAAGTACTGGCTTGTGGTTTCCACAAAGCCTTTATACTTTTTATTAGGAGCAGATGTGGCTTTAAAGCCACATCTGGTTAGTTTTCCCCAATACAGGGTGAATATTTTCATCTGGGGACCACAAAGCCCCCTTCTGAATTGTATGACACATAGAATGCTGTAAAGAACCTGTATGGGACACCAGTATTGAATGAACTATGAGGTATTGAAGGAGGAACATGCTTCTTTGTCGGTTTGAAACCTCATAATCATGGTTATGGGATATTATCCCACAGATAAGGTGTATTGGCCCAATTATGGGATTTTATCCTTAAAACCGCTATACCTCTGTCAGTTTTTGAGATATTGAGCTCAAATTTGGTTCATTGAGAATCTGTGGATGGGATATACACAATGGTATGTACCTCATTTTGTATGAGTAAAACTAAATATGGAAAAGTTATGCCATGTAAAGATTTTGTTATTCAGGTATATGATTTTCCCAATATCTGTATGGAGCTTATTTTCTCCACACCTTTTGTTCTAGATGAGATATGGGGAAACTAATTTCACCATCAGATAGCCCCAATTGTGATCTTCCTAAAAAGACCCCACTTCAAGTATCTCACCCTAAAGCTGTAGAAGTTGAATGAGAGGTGAAGATTTTACTCACCCTTGTTTGACCTTATTTTGGCCATAACCTCTTGAGATTTGGAGTAAGTTCAATTTTGCTAGTACCATTTGATAGACCTTACTTTGAGCTTCAGATTGAATACCAATTCGCTGGTGTTAAGCCTCTTTCTCTGGATTTCAGATGAGAGGTAAAAAATAAGGTTTATGCTCAGCAACAACTTTGAGCAGGAATAAATTTGTTATTCTTTGTCCTATGATGATGGGACTTGTATATTTGGAAAGGAGTTAGTTTCCTCTTTACTTTGCTACTTTTTGAGATGGTTTGGCTCAGCTCTATGTTCTGGTGGTATCTTGGTTCTACCATTGGTTTATGGTATTTGGCTATCATGCTTGTGCTCTGGTTTGGAGTCACAGGCTGACATACCCTCCCTCTAAAAAAGGCTCATCATTGTTGAGACTGTTCAGTTCTCCTAGAGGCCCTGAATCTCCTTAGATGAAGGTTCCCATCCAGTATGGTATCCTCTTCCAATAATTAGTATTTATCTGCTTTTTGGTTTTAAATCTGACCAACTACTGTCTTTAGTCTTTACCATTCAGTCAAATCTTCCTTGCCTTAATGATTGTTTTCACAGGTCAAGGGAAGTCTCCCACTTCCACTATGTCTGGTGGGGTGGTAGTCTTTTTTTCTGGAGGGGATCTTGTCCTCTACTGGCTGGAAGTATGGCTTTACCAGACTCACTGGGAATACTGGGTGTTTCCTGGAGAATTCCTCTGTCACTCTAACCTACACTGCATTATTCCCTATCAATTTAATGATAGTGAAGGGTCCCACAAAGGAATCTCTCATTTTCTTTGGTCTCTTGAGATTATTGAATTTGAGTATAGAAACTAACATGTGGTCCCCTTCTTTGAAGTCTGGTTCCATATGTTTCTTGTCATACCTCTGCTTGTTGTATTATTTGGCCTCTGCTATGCACTTTGAGCTGTGCCACAAGCTTTCTTCCATATATCATTGAGGTCCTTGGATGTGGGGTGGATAGTCAGAAGATGTTTCTTCAGGTAATCCACAGGAAATAAGGGGTTCCACGCTTTTTCTACCAGTGAGGGTGATTTCCCTGTGGCAGAGTGCTGGCTTGTGTTGTAAGCCAGCTGGACTGTTGGTAGCAGATTAACCCAGTCATAGGTATATCCTTCATGGTCCTTATATTCCATTCCATATGCACAGAACCTTCTAATTATTTCCTCCTTTGTTTGGATCATCCTTTCAGCTAATCCATCTTTCTGTGGATGGTAAGATTTAGAAAATGAAAGTTTTGTACCCAGCATGTCATAGAGATTGGTCTAAAATTCTGATGTGAATTTCGGGTCCCTATCACTAATGATGATTTTTGGGACTCCACATGTGGCTATGATGTTATTCCAAAATAACAAAGCTGTATCCATTGCTGTGTCCTCCTTATGACATGGCAAGAACCTCACACTTTTGCTATACCTATCAACTATGACTAGGGAGGCATTGAAATTTTCTTTGCCTCCTGGGACTATTCCTGTGACCCAGTCCATATTAATGGTTTACCATGGGTGTTTGGGTTCTTCTATGTGTTGAAGTTGCCCATATTTTTTCACATTCTTTCTGTTTTCCTTTTGGAATCTTCCACAAGTGTTGATATATTCACTAAACTCTTTCTCCCATTTGGGCCACGAAGCTGTGCTTGCTACCCTGTCCTTGGTCCTGTCTTGCCTCATGTGTCCCATATAGGGGCAGTAATGACATTCCTGCAGGATCAGGGATGTGTAGTCCATTTCAACCACTGTGAGGGAACTTGTGTGCTTCTCTCTGCAATAGATTAGGAAATCTATAAGGAAAGACTTGCTATCCTTATAGTATCTCAACAAGGGTTCCTCTAACTGGGATTCCAGTTCTGGGCTCCTGTATTTCTGTTGAAGGAGTTGCAACAATATTCCACACTGTTTGTTTTTGTCATAAGTCTTTATTAATGCTCTGAAGAACTCATTGTTTAGTTTGGAGGAGGTAATCCTGAATATGGGAGCTTCCATTCCTTCTTATTCAGTGTCTTGAATGTCTGGGGTACCACTTTATGGTGCCCATTCAGAGAATCTGAAGTCTTTCCTCCTCTCTATTTCCATGAAATGGATATGGATCTTGGCTGCTAATTCGGAATCATAAGGTGGGTTGCTTTTGACATTATCCAGTGGCCATCTGCTGAGGAAATCTGCATTGGTGTGGTTTTTTCCCTCCTTGTATATAATTGTCATATCTCCTCTATACTCTTTTATGGCTATTTGCCACCTCAGAATGTGTCTATTGGTATTCTTCATGTTCAGTAAAGACTTTAAGGCTGTGCAGTCTGTTTATACTTCAAAGACTGCACCCTCCAGATAATAATGGAGTTTCTCTAGGGCTAAGACTAGGAATACACAATCAGTCTGGGTTGCTCCATACCTAGCTTTTAGATCTTTCAGATTCCTGGGGATGTAGCATATTACTCCTTCCCTTGGTTCACCATCCACCATGTGTCTTTGGTGTAGGGCTGCTCCCAATACTTGACTGAAAGCTGCATCTGTGTACAACTTGAACGGTAATTCAAAGTCAGGTAGTATCAGGACAGGTGCATTAGTGAGTTCATCTTTGATGCTCTCATATGCATCTCTCCTTTCCTTGTTAGTTTAAAAACTAAATATTTTGAACATAACTTATATGGACTACTAGTTATGTGAGCAAAATGTTTGATGTGGTTTCTGTAGTAGCTAGGAAACCCAAGGAAAGATTGCATCTCTTTGATGTTCTTTGGTACTGGTCTTAACAGTACTGCTGCTACTTTATTCTGGTCTATGGCCAGAATAAGACCTGAGGCTTTGTGTCCCAGTGCCAGTAATTCATGTTGGCCAAAATTGAACTTCTTAAGTGAAATTTTGAGATTGATGGGTGTGCATTTACTTAGGACTCTGTCTATGTATTGCACATGATCCTCTCATGTCTCTGAGTATATAATGATGTAATAAATATATACTATCATCCAGCCTTCCAATAATTCTTCCTGAAATATTGTGTCCATCATCTATTGTAAGTGGGCTGATGCATTTTTGATGCCAAATGGAATCCTGGTGTACTCATATATACCCATATAACATATAATTCTGAGTAACTTCATGGGGTTTGATATGAGCCCATTCTGATGAAAGCCTTTCATACAATCCATCTTGGTTATATATTTGGCTTTTACCAGTTTTTCTAGTGCAAGAGGTAGCCTTGGTATAGGGTACCTATCAGCTTTTGTGCATTTATTCAGGGCTCTGAAGTCCCCACACAACCTAGAGTTGCCATCATACCAGGTGATTAGGACTGGAGTGGTAATTTAGACTATTTCATTATGTCCTATCTTCCTGATGAAATCCATGTCTAGGAGTTCATTAATGTGTTTCCCAATTTCCTTCCTAGTTTGCAGGCTTGTTGGATATGGAGATCTTCTCAGCATGGGTGGATAAGGTCTTTCCACATCTAAATATAATTCTATATCATGGCCTCTAATTTTTCCCAAAGGTTCTTCACCAACGGGAAATTCTGGTCTATTTTTCCTCAGCATTTTCAGTAAACTAAGTTTTTGATCACTGGTGAGGCTGGTACTGAATTGCCTCTCCCTGAATTCATTCAGTAATTCTTCTAGAGGTCATGTATGGACATCTGGTATATGTCAAGTGAAAATTTATTTTCCTTGTTTGTACCTATGGTAATGTGCCTGTTCTTACTGTTGTAAATATCAATGCCATACATCCTCTGCTAATCTGTTGGCAGTAAGAATCATTGTATATGGGCATCTTGGGGCACAAAGAGCTCTGGGTTGAGTCTGATATTACCTTTTGTATTTGGTATAATTATCTCTTTTATAATTGTCCCAATGGATTTCATCTTCCCTGATGCATTTTCAAAATTCTTTGCCTTTGTTGGCAAGAGCTACTTCTCCCAATCTGGGAGGTGGTTATCCAAATAATCCTCAGCCACTATTGAGAAGTGTGCACCACTGTCAATGATAAATGGATGTTGAGAATTGTCAATACAAACAGTAATATTTGTGGCTCTCCCAAGTATATATGCAATTTCTTTAGTTTGTGTAACTAGGAATGTTTGTGCATCTCGTGTGTGTTTACACAAGTTTTCATTTGAAGTGTCTTATGGCATCCCTGCTTCTAACTATATGTCCTGAGTTTCTAGTTGTGTTTCCTCTTGGTACTTCACTAGAAATTCTTCCCTTGGGTCTTGGTCTTTCATATTGTTCTCTGATGGCATAAACCATAGACTCTGATTCAGATTCCTCTGTTGGGGATTCTTCCTCTGGTACTTGTTCAATAACATAGACTTTTTTCTTTGCCTTTGCACAGTTATTGGCATGGTGGTCTGTGTACCCACAATTGTGACAAGAGTTTTTCTTCTTGGTCACTTCTGCCACTCTTCCTTTGGGTTTATCATGAAAGTCAACCAGGAAAGGTTGTTTCTCTTTGAAACTACTGCTTTTATATTGAGAATATTTCTCCATGTTTGTTCTTTTCCTTAAATCTTGTAAGATATTTGCAATTTCATCTAGAGTGCAACATTGGTTGCATCTGCATTTTATTTCATGATCTAGTTCTCCTGGAATTTTTGTCAGGAGTTTATGATTCCTAATCTGAATATTCATTTGAGGACCAATGGATTTAAGTCTTTTAGAATGTTTAAGACACCACTAATGTGGATCTTTGTCCACAGGGTACCTGTCATTTCAAATGACATAGTACTTTGCCCTCTCCAAGTACCATTTCTGTACTTTTGGATTATTTGATTCTTCCACCATGGCCAGCTCCTTCTGCCATGGATTTCTTTCATCTCTGTGTAAGGAATACTAGCATGACCTTTAAATTCTGTATTTAATCTAGCAGTAATCCAGTAATCTGTTGTGCTTGGTGCATCTATGAAGAGTCCATCAATATAATCGATGGGTGCCATATGATCATATTATCCTGTGCCAGAGAATTTGGGCCAGCTTGAGACCTCTGGAAGCTGTTTGAAAGATTCATTCTCAGAATAAGACATATTATCTCAATCTTGGTATTGAGATGGAGATCTTGCCTTATTAACCAATAGGGCATCTGGCTGATGTCTTCTTGGTGGTATGTATTATCCAAAACATGGCCATGTGGTTGGGGCTTCATATTTTGGAAGAAATTAGACAATTTGTTTATGTCCTGATCAAGACAATCCCTGTCCCTTTTGCAGTGGTGCTGTTCTTAAAAGACTTGTTTCAGTCTTTGATTGGTTTCTTCAGAAGCTTTACTCAATTGAGCATGGGATTCCTGAGGAGTTTGAACAAGCCCGTCCATGGGGTATTTTAATATTTTCTCCCTCTCATGCCTTTCTGGGAGTTCTGAAAACTGCTTTTGAGTTCTCTCTGGAACTTGAGACATTTTTAACAACAGTGAATCACTGTTTAAGTTACTCTCAGGTGTACCAAAATTATGTTCAGTCTGAGTGGGGCTACTGATTGTAGAAGTATTTAAAACTATTTCTGGCTCTTGTGTACTTCTTTCACCAAGTCCAACAGTTTCTGGATCATTGGGTCTGACTATCTCTGCCTTTGGTTGAAAGAGGTCTTGTCTTTGCCCTTGTATCCTTGTCTTCTCATGGAAACTACCTGTGATTGTGAAGAATGGTGATTCTTTGCAGCTGATCTTCTGGTGCCTGAATGGTGTTAAGCCACTTGAGAGTTGGGTTTCTCTACTCCTTGTGAGCCTGAAGGAATCAGAGTAGGCCCTGTCTTGTTCAGCTGTTCTTCTATAGGTTGGATAGTGGCTTGATTCTCCCTTATCCTGGTTTCCCTCTCCTCCAGGAGTCTGAACCTCCTGGTGAGATTCCATTCTTTGGTGATTTCCATAATTTCTTTGAAGTCTATCTCTTTGAGACATATCTTCTGGAAACTGGCTCCAAGTTCTGCCCAGTGGGATGCTAGGTTGAACCTCTTGTTGTCCATGCTCCATTGGAAAAGATCTTTGAGGCATTGGTGGAGCTGAAGTACTTGATCAATATCCTTCCAGTCCTCTTGTTTGAGGTTTCTGTTGAATTGGAAAGCAAATGGCAGAGTGGGTATGACTTCCCTCAGTGTCCTGCCATCCACTACTGTGTGCAAGGTGTCCTTTTCCAGGTCTTGTAGTTCTAGACAATACCTCTTTTTCCTCTGGCTGGTTCCTCGGGATTGCAAGGTTCCTGAGGTGTGAAGGTGACATATAAGTGTTTGCAAGAGGTCAAAAACTTGATTTTCCTAGGGTATTTACCTTTGACTGTTCCTTGTACAAATTTATTATCTACTGCTTTTGGAAATTTACCTTTTGAGGTTAAAGCTGGGTGAATTATTGTAATGATCCTTGTGAAAGTTGTTAAGGTTGGTTTACCTTGTATTGATGCAGAATTTTGTGGTCTTCTACTCCTCTGGGTGGCAATTGGTGTCCACTTCTTTTCTGTGATGAGGCTTTCACTGTGCCTCTTTCCTTTTCCCTTGCTGCTTCTGGTTCTGCAGGTATCATAGGTGTACTTCCTTGTGATTGGGTTTCAAGTGGTATGAAGTTTTCTTAAACTGGATAAAAGAGGAAAAAAAGGGCTTATTTCAGTTAAGACTTCTTAAAGTGCTGTTTGAATGTCTAAGATTGGCCTCTGGGAAATATATTTCTATATTAAACCCTTGTATTATGATGGTGTAATTGAAATTATCAATTCCAAATCAAAAATACAGCTTTGTGGAGTTCTGGTAAGCTGTTTGTATATCAGTATATCACAGATTAACTTGCAATTAATGAGTGTAATCCCAGAAGTGGCTATGTAATGGTAAATTGAAATTATCAATATTCCCTCTAATACCACTATTTACAGTAATAGAGTTGCTCTTTTCAATTAAGAAAAACTGTATTTATGGCTCTTTAAAGTTTTCTTATATACCAAACATGGCAAAAATAAGTATTATGGTGATTAAATTATAATCAACCATGTCAAAAGGCAATAAAAAACACAGTGGTATATAATTATATACCACTCACAAAATAAGAATGAGATATGTTTTATATTTTTTTCCAATAATTCTAAACCTAAAAAGAAAAAAAAATCATGTCAGAAATTAAAAATATAAGAGCAAAACTCACTGTTGCATGAAAAAAGGTTCAAAAAGTCAAAAAACATGGCCAGGCCCCCAAAGTGTCAGGCTGAGTCTATGAAGAGGTGATAATAATAGTATTTACAACCTAGACTATGACTGTGACATGGATAACAATGATAAGAAAGGCTTTAATTCAAATAAAAGGGCTTTAATAAAACCATTTGAGTGGTGGTGAGCTCTGTTTAAAGCCTGGGGTGCAGCTTTATCAATTAGATTATTATAATAAAAGACTACAATGATTAGAGTTATAATTATACCTAGTTATTTTCGAGATTATAACTGTTTTAGATAGTTTTAATACGTAGGAATTCAAGGGCAGGATAGTGATTTTCTATTGGGCAGAGAAAGGTCCCTCTTTAAACTGAAAATGGGTGAAAATGTCCTCTAGACCATTTCAGATGGATGAAGTGAAGATTTTCCACTTAAAAGTACTGGGTTGTGGTTTCCACCAAGCCTGTATACTTTTTATTGGGTGTAGATGTGGTTTCAAAACCACATCTGGGCAGTTTTCACCAATACTGGGTGAAAACATTCATCTGGGGACCAAACAGCCCTCTTCTGACATGTATGATTCATAGAATGCTGTACAGAGCCTTTATGGGACCCCTGAATTTAATTGACTATGAGTTATTTAAGTATAAAAATGCTTTTTTGTCCATTTGACACCTCATAATCATGGGTATGGGATATTATCCCACAGAAAAGGTGTATTGGCCCAATTTTGGGATTTTAACCTTAAAACTGCTATACCTCTGTCATTTTGGAAATATTGAGCTCAAAGTTGATTCATTTTGTATCCCTGGATGGGATCTACACAATGGTACCTCATTTGGTATGGGTAACATCAGATATGGCAAAGTTATGCCAGGTACAAGTTTTGTTATTCAGATATATGAATTTCTCAATATCTGTATGAAGCTTGTTTGCTCCATAATGTTTTTTCTAGATGGGATAATGGGAAGCAAATTTCACCATCAGATAGCACTTATTGTGCTCTTTCCAAAAATACCCACTCTAACTATCTCACACCAAAACTATAGAAGTTAGATGAGAGGTGAATATTTTATTCATCATTATTTGATCTTATTTTGGCCATACCTTGTGTAGCTTTGGAGTGAGCTCAATTTGGATAGTACCATTGGATAGCCCTGACCTAGAGCTTCAATTGGAATACCCATTTTCTGGGGTTAAGCCTCTTCCTCTGGATTTCAGATGAGAGGTGAAAATCAAGGTTTATGATCACCAACAACTTTGAGCAGGAATAACTTTGTCATTCTTTGTCCTATGATGATGGTACTTGTATATTTGGAAATAGGAGAGTTTCCTCTTTTTTTATACTTTTTGAGCTGGTTTGGCTCAGCTCCATGTTTTGGTGGTATCTTAGCTTTACCATTGGTTTATGGTATTTGGCTGTCATGCTTGTGCTCTGGCTTTGAGTCACAGGCTGAAAATAATGGAAATGTGAGAAATAAAAAGTTATATATTCACTAAGAATAGTTTTGTGCATGTTTTTTTGACACCTAATATTACTGTATTCTTAGATAAAGCTTTAATACACCCATAGTGGATTCTAGTCTTGAAGCCTGGATTATTATTTTTGATGTGAGAATAGGTAAGGGGGACAAAAGACATCAAAGAGAGCCAGGGTAACCAACTTCTGAGGCCTCTGATGCATGGATATATCTAAATATTTTATAAATGGATTATCATGGTCTAATTAATCTGTTAAAACCTTTTGTGAGCTTGGTTTTCAAGTTAAAGTCCCATCGAATCATAAGAAAATATTAAATAAGTTGCTATTTTGATATGGCAAGGAGGTGATGAGCAGCTCTGACTCCTTTAACCACACCAATCACTAGTTATATTCCATTAATACTCCCCAAAAAGGGTAATTAAAGCCCTTTTGATACTAGTATTCATGCATTTACATCATGGCAACCAGCTATTACTTTTCTATTTGCTCTTTTATGTAGAAATAAGGTAAAAACTTCAAAAATTAATTAAAAATACAATTCTCAATTAGTCTTTCTGAAAATGTTTGTACCAATGGAGAAGGAGATAATAAATATAAAATAAAAAAGAATTATTACTTAATAATTAAAATTGAAAATTTTATTTACAGTACCTTTTGATGATTCTACATGAAACACTGAATCTTCAAAAACTCACAGAAACTAGAATCTGTGATGAAATTTCCAATATAATCTATAAATTTGAGAAGTTCATTATTATTCTGAAATAAAAGAAGATTTAAAGCTGTTAATAATTCATTTTTTAACCATAAATGGGTTGGTAGTCACATAAAATGCCTTAATTAAGTAATTATGATAATATTATGTGACAACAAGGGATGTAATCAATAATACAAAAAGGATAGCTAGTTTATCCCTCATATTTTTTTGTTTCCTCCATTTAATGCCTCTGTGAGCTGTTTTTGGCTTAACAGAGGCCTGATCTTGCTGTTTTTTCCAAAACATCTTAGTATTCAATCATGTCATCAGTACCAACAAGTAAGCATTCATTAAATCCTTTATTAAATGTTTTTATTGTTATAAAATCAATCAGAAAGATAGGAAATAAAACAAATGTGCTTTTATTTGTATTATTGAGCTTTTAGAAATATATTTTGATCCTTTGAATCCACAAATATTCTATCAAATCACTACCAATTCTTTTCAAGGTATTATTGTAGCATTACCAAATGTTTTATCCTAATTCTAAAGGTCTTTCCCTAAATTGCAGTTTTCTTTAAGAATTATAATTGTAATTATTCTTGCAAAAGGTAATTATAAATTGAATTTTCTTTATATTATTTTAATAAAAATGTTTTATTATTAAGAATTATTGTAATTGATTCTAGTAGACAGTTACTCCTTACTGCTTTAAGCACTAGTAGTGTATAAGAAGTAAAAGAAATCAATAATTAATCAATTATTCATTTGTAGCTATTAACAATTTCTGAGTAATATTTAGTTAGAGCATTCATAGTACTCTTGATTGATAGTAAAATTATCAAGAGTTTCAGAGACAAATCTTACATGGCCAATACAAAAGAAAATTGGAAGTTCTTAACATATGCCAGAAGAAGCTTCTCTACATGTACCAATATAAGGAATTAGTGTTACAGATACAAAACCCACCTTCTTTGATGAATTAAGGAAAAGCTATACTCAGGAAAAGAATATCAGAACATTATTCCAATTAATTGCTAAAGATTATAAAGATACTTCTTCAACAAATTCTTTGGATGATATGAGAGATTATGCATTTTAATTAAAATCTTGGGTGCTTTTACCAGCACCCTAGACATAAAATAAGTATAACACTTAATGAAATAGTTTTTTTTGATGTTTTAATTTAATTTAAGAAAAGAAGAAACTTCAAATCAAACTCAATAATATAATAATAAAAATAATAATCATAATAGAAGCTTATTAAATTCTTCATAATTCTGTTAAAATACATAAGATTGGGATATCAAATTGACAATTTCACCATTTTATAATTCTACATAGCTTGTTTCAATCTAAATTCAATTGGTTTAATGATAATAATGGTAATATTTCCAATTAAAATAAGAAAAATTCAATACTTTATGTTGTTTTTTTTATAAAAAAACTATAATATGAAGAAAATTACTACCCATTGAGTTTTTTTCCTTTTATTTTGTAATACTGAAATAGCTATATATAGCTTCTACTAATATTTTTTTGTTGTAAAAATTTGTTAGGGACAATTCAGTTGGTTACTCCATACATCTTCATTAATTTGACATCCCTCTTTAGTTTTATTAATTTGATAAAAACATAAATGCTGAAATTTTATAAATAAATAAACATTAGCACTTCTCAGAGCTTAAAAATATTGGCTCAATTACATATGGGATCTTCAGCTAAACCCAAACTAAGATATAAGTTTTCTTGACTTAAATAACATAATGAATTTAGCATTAAAAAAATATATTTTCATGTAAATTACATCTCTTTATTTTGGAGAAAAAGTGAGATTATGTTTCAAGACCAAACCTTATGGGCAGGATGTAACTTTTTTTTTGAGCGCTTGATAATATTAATAAAGATCAAGTTCACTATAGATTTTTTAGTAAAAAATAAATAAAGTGAATTATTATAGCCACAAATTGATATAATTATTATGAATAATTTTGAAAAAAATGAAGAATTAATTATCTTTAAATAATTTAATAATAAAAATGCTTAGTAATTATAATGAACTGGAATTATTCTATCATTATTATAGTCAATGACAGTTATAATAATAAGAAATATAAAATATCTTAATTAGACAATTATATATGGAAAATAATAATATTTAACCACTCATAAATAACAAGAATATTTCTTATCAATGGAATTATCACACACACTATTAAGATATAATTTATATAAAGTAACTCTATATGAAAAAACTAATACTAGATAAAATAATATAGAAATTAAGAGAAAATCTCACTTAAAATATTTATTTGATATAAGAAGTCTATAAACAACAGCCCCATTATTGAGTTATGTTTATAACTTAGACCATGCCAAGATCAATAAATCGAGGAAATAAAACCATCCTAAATTATAAAATATGATTACAGAGTTTATAGAGGAAATCTATGGATCTAAAAGAAATTCTAAGACAGAAATTGTATACAGTAGAATCAAATATTGGTGATTGAAACAATATAATCTAAATTATATGATTTAAATTCTACATTTAAAAATTAAAAATACTAGAATAACTTAATCTTTATTTTAATAATACAACATTTTATATTGAACAAAATATTACCTGTTTTGAAATTTCTGTTTGATCATGATTATTACTATTATTATGGATGAATCCAGTGATGAAAAGTCTTCTTTTATACCTTCAGAGAAGCTTGCATTATCAATAATGAATATAAAGGGTGTGTCAAGATCAAAACTAAAAACCCACTTAAAAATAAGGTTCTTGATTTAACTTACTTTTTTTCACGTCAACTTAAATTTATCAGTGTTATTCATAACTGAAATTAATTTCGATCCTCAATTAATGTTATTATTTTAAGCTTTGATATAAAAAAATTCATTTATACTATATTTTATCATATGAACAACTTGAAAAGAAGCTTTCAAATGAGATTTTTAATCAATTTTTAAATAAATCTTAATCTTCTTCAATAATAATTAAAAGAGGTATTTTTGAGGCTCAATTCCAAAAAATAATACCAATAAGATATACTTAAACTTTGAGGTGTACACAGATAACAGTAATTTGTAATCTGTGAAAGATTTGCAAGTAAATTCATTGAGAATTGGAATTTCTATTAATTTTTGAAGTTTTTTCAATTTTTCCATGTGAAAATAACAATACACAATAAAATTTAAGTTTTGATAAGGTTTCAATGATTTTAAATTCAGTTTATAGCTTATTTATACTTGGATAATCTTTGATAGTTCTTAAAACCTTGTTTACAAGCTTGAATATAGGGAGTTACCCTTTGGAAGCTTGTTATTCCTGTACAAAGGGGGAAATCCAGCTCAAAATTTCATTTTCAATAAAATTTTGTTGTTAAAGCCTAAATAAGGTTAAGAATACTCAAATACAGGAGCAATACCTTATTTGCGCTTTCACGGATCCCAAAAGCTGGGTACCCTGGAACCTTTTTCCATTTTCCCCTTTGTCCCACCTTTTTGTGTGGAGTTGCAGTAGTGTGGCATGACCAATTAAGCTACCAGCAGAAATAGTATGGAATGACTAGTTAAGATACCAGAAGAAGAATCAAAAGATGTCTGAGTTTTCCAATTCTCATTCCTCTCAACAAGCCTCCTTCTTCCAAGATAAGAAAAAGCCAATACCCCCTCTCAATTCTCTCAAATTCTCTGTGTAGTCTGTCATCAGAAGAGAACTGTGCGTTTTCTGTAAAAGTTTACAGTTAAGAAGGATGTTGAGGAGTAAATGCTTGCATTATTCTGTCAAAGATAGACTCTGGTAAGATAATAACCTGAAGGTTATGGACTCAGGGAAGGGTGTAAAATCCCAGGTCAGGGTGTGAAGTACTAGGGCTGTTGGAGTGGTGCAATGGTGTAGGGTGGACCTTTTGGTGCCCTAATTTTTATCACATGCATAATTTACAGCCTGTATAAAAAATCCTTAACAAATTAAGTAAATATACACAAAACCTCAATTTTGAGTAATTTTTTTCAAGTTTGTATAAACCTTATGCAGCTTTAAAGTTAAGCTGAATTTTAAAAATTTAAAAATTTTGGTGAAATTTTTATAATTGTGTCATTGTACTGTGGGATTCTAAAATGTTCCAATAACACTAGAAATAGCCATTTTTGGGTATAACACCCTATGGGGAACCCTAGGTAGTTAATGGTGTATAATCCAAAAATGGAATGATATTTATAACCTTGTTTATGAAAAAGAAAGCTATACTTATTTTTTGCTTTAAAGTGATTTCACGAGTCAGTTTACGGCAAAATAAAATGTATAAATTGTTAATTGTGGCCATATGGGTGTGTAATAAACATATCAAATGCTCATAAAGGAATAGTAATCCTCAGAATTAACTACGATTGAAGTAAAGAAAATACACCACCTCTCAGTTATGTTCTATTTTTATATTACACATTAAGATTCTAATATAATTCCACATGAATAGCTCTAATCTGAAATAGAATCCAGTTCTTAATCTAAATACTCTTGACATATTGTAAATCACAATTACCTTTTAATAATAAGATGGCTCAAGGTAAAAACAGATTTTCAATCCTCTTTTGGAAGTTATGGAAAGATCCTAGTTGGATTCCCACGATTGTCAAAGAAAATTGGATATCATTATATACTAAGAACTCAAAAATGGTATCAAGACAGTGGCTCAGAAGCTTGAAGCCCATTGCCCATGCTGTCAGAAAATGGATGAAATCTTTTTGGTAACAAACCAGATTTAACTTCACTTAAAAACTTGAACTGCGAATATATATATTTAGCTGATTCAAATGATATTCAGAAATCTGTTTATAGTGATGAGGTATGTAATATATCCTCAAATATTTCAGAAACTACTCATATTAATGAGTATATTATTGAGTACAAGAAGCAAATATCTCCAAATAAATACTAAATGATAAAAAAGACAATATAGTTTATCCTTATTGCTCATGAGAAGAGGATCAAGATAAAGGAAAGTATGTATATAATTCCTTTTTTCAATTGCTACTCACATTGTTATGAGTTTTTGAACTTCAGATAAACAGAGGCAAAAAGCATACCCATTCAGTGAATTCGATAACTCATCCAGCTTTTATTATAAATGTTACGGATGATTTCTTGAATTAAGGAAGAAAATTGTATTTATCTTTGAATCCTGTCTTTTCAAATACTTCTACAAGTAATATCAAGCATTAATAGTTGAGAAATTTCAATACTCAGAGTGTTTTGTTGACAGATAATCATCATGATTACATGGAATCATATTCATCTGTATTAAGCTCGCATAATGAAGGTGATAGGGATGATTCTGGAATCTTTAGGTAGAGATTATCTGATATTATCATTGAAATGAGAATGGAATGAATGTGAGCTTGAAAGATTGGATCATGAGAAAATGGAGTGGCATGAGGAGAAGGAGGTTCAATTTAAGAAGCTTGAGATGGCTGAAATCCAAAGTGGAACGTAAATCTTATCTAAAAAGGAAAAAGAAGGAGGAATTGAATTTTGAGGAAAAGAAATTGAAAATGCAGAGTGTTTTTTCAGATAAAAAGCTGAATCTTTGACTTAATTCTCAGAAATATGAAAAATACCCTGAGCTTACCATTGAAATGTTACAATCAAATCACGTAGCAAAAGACCTGGAGTCCATTAGAGATTCAATCAACAGAACATCATGTGATGAATACAATAGCTCTATGTGTATTTCATTTTAATAAATGTTCAATGCACTATATATGCAATTTTTTTTTGGTGTTAAATGAATTCATGGTAATCAAAATGCTCTTATTCTTTTTAAGATTCACAAGGTTCTTAATTCCAAATTTTGTGGAAAATTGGATAGTTATGATCGGCTATTGATGTAGTATATGCAGGATTGAATAGCTATTAGTGGGATCAATATACATAAGAATATAATTAAAATGATTATTTAATCTACAAAGAACTATTGAGATTTATATCATGGGAATTAAACAGAAATTTCAATCTTTCTGAAGAATTCCCAGAAACTCTCAATAATTTATGAGTACCAATATCAATAAATATTTCAGAATAATGAGTAAAACACTGGGCCCTCTAAGTTATTTTACATCTTCCATTGTTTTAAGAAAAGATAAACATGCAATTTGATACTTTATTTTTTTGATTTTGATTGAGTAATGCATGGATTTTATTGACTTCCATCCACCATTCAAATTCCACATTTGAAGAATAAAGGTCTTTATTTGGTTTATTGTAAAGCTCATTGTTGGTAAGAGTTAAATATTATGAACGCTCTTGAGGAGTAACATAATCCTGGATAAAGTTGGCAAAGTATTAAATTAAACTATATTTCAGGTTATTTTAGGAATCATTAAGAGGTCCAGAGTCTTTATGTTTATTTTTTTTGAAAATTGAAGTCCTATCTTGGCTAGCTTTGGTTCCGAATCATTCCAATTTTCGATATTTTTTGATCTTGCTTCTTTATCCAAAAGACATAATTATTTCATAATTTGTCATTGATTTTCATCCTTCAAGAGTTCAAATTCAACCTGGGAGTATCTTCTTATCTATTTCTACTGGCTTTAAGTAATTGTAACCCGAAACAACCTCTGTGAAAGGTGATGAAATTCTATTATGCTTTCTAGTTTAATTTGAGAAAATGATAAGAAATTTATGATGTAAATTAAACGTTTTTTTACAAAAAAGACCAGGGTGGACTTAGATGGACTTGTGTGAAAGGTATAATCATTGTTTAAAAGTGAAAATTACCTTGAAATTATAAGATTTTTATATTTTTTAATGAGTCAGTTTTGGTTTTGAAACGTTTTAAGGGGAACATCAGATAATTTAGAAGAAATATCACTATTGCCATCTGAATTATGGGTGAATTTTTCATTGGATGGTGTTGGTTCTTAGTTCTTATCTAAACGGTGAATGAATAAAATACATCAGCTTTATTTAAATAAATAGAATCCGAATTCTATTTTGGAAATATTCTATTATATTCTGGGAAACACCCATCAACTGCATCTATTCAGTATATGATATTGTCACAGATCTCAAAAGGCCACTGAGTGGTATGTAAGATTTTAGATATATAGTTTTATTCATTAAATAGGTTTTATATGATGACTTTGCTCCCCTGCATTCTTTTCTTCTATTTCTATACCCTCGGCAGCTCACTAATTATGTCTCTCATTTGGATAAAACATTTTTAAGCTAAATGTTTTTTTCCAAATAACAAATTAAAAAATTATCACATTACCTATTATAGGATAATAAAGTAGGAGAAAAAAAGAAAAATCTTAATTATTTAAATTGTTTTTTGTAAAAAAAATGAAAAAATATATATCAATTTCTTGAAATAAAAGAAAGCTAAAAAAAATGTAATTTTGAGAAAAAACTACCTCCTATGTAAGGTGTGGATATGAAACTTTGATTAAAAATCAAGTACTTTTCCTGTCCTCAAAATTTGTATAAGGTGAAAATCAATTAAAAATAGTATGAAATATTATTTTTAAGAGAAAACACGCCAATTTTATTGTTTATAACTTTATTAGTATAAAACAATAATATTATAAAAATTTATTGTTTTACCAACAATAAAAATTTATCCAAAAAATACTCTACAAGAGATATTTTAAGGCTACAAAAGAAATTTCTTCAAGAGCAATTTCAATTGGAATTAATTGAGCAAAGAACTGCAAGCAATTAATTAAAGAACAAAGTCTTTAAAAAGAATATTAAAGAGAAAACACGCCCAAAAGTGACCAGAGTGAATTTGGAAACAAAGTGACAAAGTTTACAGTGATGAAAGATGCTTTAATTCACTTTTGGGGTGGTTCAGGGGTAAAAATGATTATGAGAGTTACAAACAATGATTATAATGATTTTTTCACGTGGTTAAAAGGATTAAAATGATTTAAAAGTGGTGGTTGGAATCTTTGATTGATTGGTTTAACAGTTTTAAACTAATTAATAAAAGGAAAAGATTCTAACATGAAGAGAAAAGTGGGGCAAAGAAGACATTCTTTTATAGCCATCAATTCTCTTACTCCAAAAGTAAAATTTACTCTTGTCAGTCGTGAAAAACAGTCTGACAACAGAAAAGTCAATTATGGCATCATTGAACCCTGGTTTAGACCAAAAAGGGCTGGTTTAAGCCATTTTTAGCCATTTTTAGCCATTTTAGACCCTTAAATCAGCCATTACTATAGCAATACCAGGCCTAGAGCCTTCAAAACACGTCAGAATGTGTGTCAGAGGCGTAGAAACCAGTTAAAACTGTTTTTATTATGATTGTTTTATCTTAAGGGTAGTTTTACCCTCTTGGCAACAGCTAAAACTACCCCAGTTGGTATCAAAACCTCATCATCAATTGAGTCCACAGACCCTGTAACTCAATTCCAGGCCAAAAGTGATGAACTTTTGCGTGAATTTTGACATCCCACGCCTGTCAGCAAGGATTTCGGGGGTCTAGCTCCCCCTTAGAGCTGGAGTTCCTTTTCCCCCCCAAATTTAATCTTTCCAATTTATTTTTCCTTTAATTCCTCATCATGTATTATACTTATAATTTACATATGTAATTCAATTCAATTGTACAGTACAGTACAGTAATAATTGACACCTCATATGTAAATCAAAGTTCACTTATGTAATACACGCGCACATTTTGACATTTCAATTGAATTCAATTGAAAATACTTCAATTCCTCATAACTTCTAAACTAAACACAACACCTCAATTTTAACAAAAAAATTGATGGTTAACACCACATGTGGTGTGAATTAAATTAAGGTTTTGAGGATTTTCAACTTTTGTATTGAAAATACTAAAAACTTAATTTAAGCTTATTTAGAGTTGAGTTACAAGAATTTCACTCAGAGGTGACCCCACCTGATTTTTTATGAGGAATCCAATGGTGAAATAAATTTTATATGTTTATTTATTGGATAAAAAGTTATAATAAATTTTATTTAATTTTTTTCCAAATTTATTTATTTTTTCACAATTTTGTTAAAGTTTCATTTTTACTTAATTTTGTCAAGTATAAATGTAATTTTATATTTACAAAATTTAATGTATTTTTTATTTTTAAATTATAATTAATTTTTTATTTTTAATATAATTTTATATTTATATTTTGATTTTTATTTTAATAATATAAATAAATTTATTTTATTTATATTAATATGTTATTTTTTATATTTGTGGTCTTTTGGGTATATGAAATTACCTCTAAGGCTCACATTCCCTCCCCCTAAAAAAGAATATTACTTTGTAATATTGGTGTTTCTAGTGTGTCTGAATCTCCTCAGGAGTTTGGTAGCTTCTGGTATATCTTTTTCTTCTAACCATTCATCTTCACAAGTTGGGTCACTGTACCTAACAAGGTATTCCCTTACTTTCTTGGTTCTTAATTTCCTTTCTTTAAGAACTTTGGTTATTTTCTTAGTACCAGATGTCTCAATAGGAGGTATAACTTGGGGAACCTTATTCCTCAAGGGAAATTTCTCAGCATCACTAGATTTATATGGTTTTATCAAGCTCACTGGAAATGTAGGGTGCTTATTGCTAAGTTCTTCAGATAACTCTACTTCAACAGCATTTTCTCCATGGAGGGCCTTAATCACAAAAGGTCCTGCAAAGGAGTCTTTCAACTTTTTACAACGTTTGATGTTATTGAAGTTAGTGGTGGATACAAGAACTAGGTCCCCCACTTTGAAATCTGGAGTTGCATGAGATTTATCCCATTTGTCTTTAGCATATGCAAAAGAGTCCTCCATGCACCTTACTGCATGCTTTCTAGCTTTGTCTAGCATACCTTTGAAGCTAGAAGCTGTGGGATGTATTTCAATTAAGTCTTTCCTCAAGGAGTCTTGGGGTAACTTGGGGTTCCATCCTTTTTCTAGAACAGCAGGAGTCTGATTGGTACTAGCATGGATTGATGTTTTATATGCTAATTCCAGTGCTGGTAACAGAGTACACCAATCATGGGTAAATCCATCACAATCTTTGAATTCAAGGCCATATGCACAAAATCTTCTCACCATGTCCTCTAAGGTTTGGATCATTCTTTCAGCCAGGCCATCAGTTTGTGGGTGGTAGGCTGTAGAGAAAGACAGTTTAGTGCCAAATAATTGGTGAAGATTTGTCCATAGTGCTGAAGTGAATTTGGGATCTCTATCACTGAGGATATTTGTAAATATCCCAGTCCATGACACTACTCTATTCCATATAAGAAGAGCTGTATCCATGGCTGTATCATCTTTGTGACATGGTAAAAAGATTGGAGTTTTACTGAATCTGTCCACAATTACTAGGCAAGCATTCTAGCTCCTGTCACCTCCTGGTGGTAGGCCAGTTACCCAATCCATATGGACAATTTCCCAAGGTCTGTTTGGTTCTTGGATTTTCATCATATTTCCAAGTCTTTTGCCAGTGGATTTATTTGCCTTTTGGCATCTGTCACAGGTTTTGCAATACTCTGCAACATCCTTTTGCCACATTGGCCACCATATGCAGGTCTTCACTTTCTCTCTTGTTCTGTCTTCAGAAAGATGTCCTGAAAAGGGACTATCATGGCATTCTTTCAGTACAAGATTGATTAATGACCTGTCTACAACTGTCATGACACATGTGTGCTTGGTTCTGTGGTAAATTATACCATCCAGTAGGTGAAATCTTCCTTCATTATAAGATTTTCTCCATACTTCATCCAAGGCATGTATTAGAGAGTTGTCTTTACAGTCTTTGTTAAGTAATTGGCATAAGATGCTACAATTCTTATCTTGAGTGTGACTATTTCTGACTTCTTCAAAGAAGGTGGTGTTCAAGTCTGTAACACTTATTCCTTCTATTGGAATTTGTGGTGAAGCTTCTTCTGGAACATAAGCAGGATTATCAATGTTATTTGGTAATGGCCATCTGCTTAGTCCATCTGCATTCTTATGAATATTCCCATCCTTATGAACAATAGTCATATTGCCTCTGTATTCTTGTATGGCTATTTGCCATCTGAGCATGTGTCTGTTAGGTGTTTTCATGTTCAAAAGTGATTTCACAGCTGTACAATCTGTTATTACTTCAAAAACACATCCCTCTAAGAAATAGTTCAATTTCTCCAAGGCCCAGACAAGGCATAGACATTCCATTTGACTTGCTCCATATCTGGCTTCAGTTGGTTTCATTTGCCTGGATATGAAACATATTGGTCCTTCTACAGGTTTGTCATTTATGATCTGAACTTGGTGAAGTGCAGCACCTAGTCCATCCCCTGATGCATCAATATACAGTTTGAAAGGTAATTTAAAGTCTGGCATCAGTAAGAGTGGAGCAGTGGTCAATGCTTCTCTTAGAGATTCAAGAGCTTTGACTCTGTCAACAGTCATTTCAAATACTGTGTCTTTGTCACACAACTTATAAAGTGGTCTTGCTATAGATGCAAAGTCTTTAATGTGTTGCCTGTAATATCCTTCAAAACCCAAGAATGACTGAATTTCCTTCTTATTCCGAGGCATGGGTTTTAACAATACTGCTGCAACTTTATTTTTATCAATTCCAAGGGACAAACCAGATACAACATGTCCTAGTGCCTTAAGTTCTTTAAATCCAAAATGACATTTCTTCAAGGAGATTTTCTTGTTTACTGATTGGATTTTTGTCAAAACTCTTGATAATCTGTACATGTGCTCCTCCCAAGTCTTTGAACAGATAATAATGTCATCAATGTAAATGATTAACCATCCCTCTGAGAGTTCTTCAGGGAAGATTTCATTCATCATTCTTTGGAAGTGTGAAGGTGCATTTTTGATACCAAAGGGCATCCTTAAGTATTCATACACTCCACAATGAACAATAATTCTCAAGTATTTTCTTGCTCTTGGTGTTACCACATTTTGATGGAATCCTTTAAGGGCATCCATAGTGGTTATATACACTGCTTGAGATATTTGAGTAAGGGCAATTTGGATTTTTGGTATTGGGTATCTGTCTGGAACAGTGTAAGTGTTCAGAGCTCTAAAGTCCCCAACCATTCTAGATTTTCCATTATGCCACACCACTATGACTGGTGTAGTTATTTCTACTTCCTCATTGTGGCCTACTTTTCTTATTACACCAAGGTCTAGAAGTTCTTTGATATGAATCTCTAGAGCTTCTCTTGATTTTGGACTTGCTGGATAAGCAGGTCTTCTTAAGAGTGGTGGATAAGGTCTCTCAATGTTAAGAATGATGTCAACTTCATGACCAATAATTGCTCCCAGAGGTTCTTTGTCTGTAGCAAATGCTCCTTTGTGATCATACAAAAGGGAAGAAAGTTCATTTTCTTGTTTATCAGTCAGATAAAGGCTTATTTCAGCCTCATTTAACTGTTCAGACTTGAATTTCTCTAACTCTAAGTTGACTGGAGATACTTTGTTTACTGTAATTTGTTTTTTAAATGGTAAAAAGGCAAATTTCTGGCGCTTATTGTCCCCAATTGTAAAGTATCTATCTTTGTTATTATGTAAATCTATCCCATACATGATCAAATAGTCATTTCCCAATATAAAATGGGTACTAGAGCAATTTTCCATAACAACAAATTCAACTGTGATCCTTAAATTCCCATTTATGTGTGGGAATATGACATTGGTCTCAAAGATTCCCAATGCTTTAATTGGGTTACTTGCACTGTTGAATTTTATACCATCAATTGGTAACAATTGGTCTTCAAAATTTGGCACACAAGTTTTAAGAAGGGATTTTCCAACACAAGAGCAGAAGGCTCCTGGGTCAAGCAAAAGTTTGGTGGGCTTGTTGTCAATTACCACTTCTGTTATACAGGAGTTACCAGCTGTATAACCTTTTCCTCTGTTTGGTTTTGTCTTCATAAGTTGTGCATCTTGAACTTTTGATAAATCATCTTGACCATTGCTCAATTGTGGTAAGTGGGAATAAGATTCCATGATGTCAAAAGTGGCATTGATATTTTCTATATCTTTTGAAGATTCAGAAAATATGGATGACTTATCATCTGAATTGTCTTCAATTATGTCTTCTTTTTCAACATCTGGTTCCTTTTCAATGTCAATTTCATTGATTTTCCCCCTCTTTGGACATGTATTGGCTAAATGGGTGGTGCTTTGGCAAATATGGCATTTTCTGACTGTATCTGCAGATTTATATTTAATATTACCAGAATTTTCTTTGGGGTTTTTGTCCACAGAATCTTTCCAAGGTGTATTAAACCTTGTTATGAGATTCACCCTACTAGAACCAATTTTGGTTCTGGTGGTTACTTCTTCTAGTATATTGATAATATCTTCTGCTGAAGATTGTTCAGTAGTCCTGCTTTTGACAGCTTGCTCTAAGTCACCTCCACATTGTCTCAGAATTTTTCTATGGATCATAAACTCTGACATGTCAGGATATAATGCTGTTAATCTGTCCTTTTGTTGGCAAAACCATGGTAAAGCTCTGTCTTTATCAGCATTAAATTTGGCAGATTCAAAGGCTGTTTCAACTTTAAACCTCCAAGGATCATTTGCCCATTTGTTGATGATTTGGGTTTTTCACCAAGTCCAACTCTGGTGTCCATGTGCTTGTCTTATTTTGATGTACCATCTGTGAGCTGATCTGGTAAACAAGGTGTTAAACCTGGCTGTTACCAATCTGTCTGGTAATTCAAAATCCTCTTTGATCATGTCAATACCTCTAATGAATTCCATATGGTCATACGCTCCTTCACCACTGAAGTGAGGCCATTCTTTAAGTTTTGGAACTTCTTTCAAGAGTGCTTGGCCCATTGATGGTTCCAAGTTATGAAAAGAAGTGGATAATTCATTTTTTAATTGTGAATTATCAGGATCCAATACTTGTGGATTTGGAATTCTTGTTCCCTCATTTTGATTTAGAGGTGTAGACATTCTTGTTAAGGTGTTCAGTATTTGTTCAATGTCATTCATTTTACTGTTGCTACACCTTTGGGAATTTCTGTAGTCATGTTGGAAGCTTTGTATTAAATTTATTACTTCAATTTTATACATGTCTTCCTTATGTGTCAGTTCTTGCCATAACTCTGTCTGTCTTGTATTATCAGCAGTGACTTGATTCAATTTCATTGATAATTTTGATACTTCTTCTTGTGACGCATCAAAACACTTTTTCAAGGCAATGGTATATGTCTTTACTTCAGTAAATGAATTTGAAATGTCATCAAGGACTTTCTTGTTATCTGTTTTGATAATATTTATGGCTTGTTTAATTCTTGTTTCAGTTATGTCATCAATATTGAATTTAGAATATTTATCTGTTAATTCTTTAATAATGGCAGATTGTTCATTTATTTTAATGTTAGAAGAATTGTCATTATTAGAATTTTTAATTGTTCTTAAAACTTTTTCAAAACACATAAGTGTTTCATTAATTTGGCACAGACTCAGGTTGTTTGTTTTAATGTTGTTACAAATGGTGTCATTTTTATCAGAAAGATGTTTTTTCACGTCATTTATAGCATTATACAACTCTGGGATGGAATCAAATATGTCAGAAATCATTTCTGGAACCTTAATCTGGCTTCCTCCTTCTTCTGTAATTCCATCATGGTTCTGGCCATCTGAAATACATTTTCCATGGCATCCTGCTGAATCTTTGGGATTCTGTAGCCCTGGCTGTAAGGTTTTGGGGCTGGTGCCTTCCCTTTGCCCTTGTTTGGAGTTTGTGGCTGCTTCTTCACGTTGGAATTGCTGCTGCTGGCCACTGGGGCTGTTTTTGGCACTGGTTTGGGTGGTGGAGGGTTGTTTTCCTCCATTCTAGTGTCAAAAGCATCATGTTTGCCTTCTCCATCAATGGATGCCATCCATTGAGCAATTTGCAAGTGTTGGGATGGCCCAAGAATTTTCTTACTGTCAGGTAAGAATTCATGCAATTCTTCCACAGGTCTGCAAGGATCTGGTACTCTTTGAATTGAAGTGCATTGTTGTATGCACTGTGGCTGGCTTTGTATATGTCCACAGAGGCTTGTTGTGGCGGTGTCAGCTCTTTTTGAAGGTAAAATGGTATTATCAGCTTCAGAATGACCCATTTTAGTTGTTTGGAAGTCATCAACTGACCCTTTTCCTTCTGTACCTGGTTGGCCTCTGCCATAATCACGTCTATTACCTTTTTGGGAGCTGCTTGAGGGGTTGTAGCTGGCTCCTGACCTGGTTGAAGGCATAATTATGGTTAAAAAGGCTTAAAATAGTATTTTTACGTCAAAAAACTTACTATTGGCCAAATTTTTAGCTTTCTGAAGGGTATTACTTATGTCCAAGTTAATAAATTCAGAAGATATTGGTTCAGGCTGGTTATTTTGAGTCACAATTACAGTACTATTATGATCAGAATTAACAGTACTGGCAGGGATAATGCTGGTTACTGTTGAGGCTGTTTCAATGTTTTCTTGTCTTACCACGTTGTCAGACACTAAAATTAATGAAAAAGCCAATTAATTAAGTAAAAAAAAAGGTTATTTCAAAAAGAATAAAAATATAAGCCTCACTTATAATATGAAAAAAAGTTTTTTTTTTATGGATTTTTTGAATTATAAGTATTTTTTATATGTTTTTAAATTTTTCAATATAAGAAAAAAATATTTAAAAAGAGTAAAAAAATATGTCACAGGTAAAATATCACGGCTGGGCCCCCAAATGTAAGGTGTGGATATGAAACTTTGATTAAAAATCAAGTACTTTTCCTGTCCTCAAAATTTGTATAAGGCGAAAATCAATTAAAAATAGTAATAAATATTATTTTTAAGAGAAAACACGCCAATTCTCTTGTTTATAACTTTATTAGTATAAAAAAATAATATTTTAAAAATTTATTGTTTTACCAACAATAAAAATTTATCCAAAAAATACTCTACAAGAGATATTTGAAGGCTACAAAAGAAATTTCTTCAAGAGCAATTTCAATTGGAATTAATTGAGCAAAGAACTGCAAGCAATTAATTAAAGAACAAAGTCTTTAAAAAGAATATTAAAGAGAAAACACGCCCAAAAGTGACCAGAGTGAATTTGGAAACAAAGTGACAAAGTTAACAGTGATGAAAGATGCTTTAATTCACTTTTGGGGTGGTTCAGGGGTAAAAATGATTATAAGAGTTACAAACAATGATTATAATGATTTTTTCACGTGGTTAAAAGGATTAAAATGATTTAAAAGTGGTGGTTGGAATCTTTGATTGATTGGTTTAACAGTTTTAAACTAATTAATAAAAGGAAAAGATTCTAACATGAAGAGAAAAGTGGGGCAAAGAAGACATTCTTTTATAGCCATCAATTCTCTTACTCCAAAAGTAAAATTTACTCTTGTCAGTCGTGAAAAACAGTCTGACAACAGAAAAGTCAATTATGGCATCATTGAACCCTGGTTTAGACCAAAAAGGGCTGGTTTAAGCCATTTTTAGCCATTTTTAGCCATTTTAGACCCTTAAATCAGCCATTACTATAGCAATACCAGGCCTAGAGCCTTCAAAACACGTGAGAATGTGTGTCAGAGGCGTAGAAACCAGTTAAAACTGTTTTTATTATGATTGTTTTATCTTAAGGGTAGTTTTACCCTCTTGGCAACAGCTAAAACTACCCCAGTTGGTATCAAAACCTCATCATCAATTGAGTCCACAGACCCTGTAACTCAATTCCAGGCCAAAAGTGATGAACTTTTGCGTGAATTTTGACATCCCACGCCTGTCAGCAAGGATTTCGGGGGTCTAGCTCCCCCTTAGAGCTGGAGTTCCTTTTCCCCCCCAAATTTAATCTTTCCAATTTATTTTTCCTTTAATTCCTCATCATGTATTATACTTATAATTTACATATGTAATTCAATTCAATTTTACAGTACAGTACAGTAATAATTGACACCTCATATGTAAATCAAAGTTCACTTATGTAATACACGCGCACATTTTGACATTTCAATTGAATTCAATTGAAAATACTTCAATTCCTCATAACTTCTAAACTAAACACAACACCTCAATTTTAACAAAAAAATTGATGGTTAACACCACATGTGGTGTGAATTAAATTAAGGTTTTGAGGATTTTCAACTTTTGTATTGAAAATACTAAAAACTTAATTTAAGCTTATTTAGAGTTGAGTTACAAGAATTTCACTCAGAGGTGACCCCACCTGATTTTTTATGAGGAATCCAATGGTGAAATAAATTTTATATGTTTATTTATTGGATAAAAAGTTATAATAAACTTTATTTAACTTTTTTCCAAATTTATTTATTTTTTCACAATTTTGTTAAAGTTTCATTTTTACTTAATTTTGTCAAGTATAAATGTAATTTTATATTTAGAAAATTTAATGTATTTTTTATTTTTAAATTATAATTAATTTTTTATTTTTAATATAATTTTATATTTATATTTTGATTTTTATTTTAATAATATAAATAAATTTATTTTATTTATATTAATATGTTATTTTTTATATTTGTGGTCTTTTGGGTATATGAAATTACCTCTAATGCTCACATCCTAGAGGCAATGCATAGTGAGAGGATTGTGAAAAAAATAAGAGAAAAACTAGAAACAAAATCAATAATTTCAAGTAAAAAATTCTTCCTAAGCTTTTTGATAGTGAGATTAATCCAATAATAATAATAATAATAAATAAGAAAAATAAAACCATATTACAAAGAATTAATCATGTAACTAAAAATAATTAAAGATTTATTAATTACTATCTCAATTTAATTTAAATTATATACTTGTTTCTTTTTAAGATTCGAACCAATTCCAATGACTAAGCTTTTTAATTAATCTTTACGATAATCATATAAAAATCAAAACTCTCTTTATTATTCATTATTATTATTTTGAAAAAATAAATTGAATGTGAATATTATAAAATTCATATATTAGTTCAACTTGTTTTATATCTTTAGTTCCTTTGCATTTGGAATTTTAGTTTATGTAAACCAAACCAATACTCTTTTAGAACTCAATTTAAATACCCAATGTAGACCTGTGATTGAGTAATACATATTGTCAGCCTGTGATTCAAAACCAGAGCACAAGTATGACAGCCAAATACCATCAATCAATGGTAAAGCCAAGATGCCACCAAAACATGTAGCTGAGCCAAACCAGCTCAAAATCTGTGAAAAGAAAGAGAAAGCTGACCCCTGTCTAAAAGTACCAGTCCCATCATCATAGGAAAAATAAAAAAACGTTATTCCTTCTCAAAGTTGTTTCTGAGCATAAATCTCAATTTTCCCCTCTCATCTGAAATAAAGAACAAGAGGCTTAACCACATTAAATGGGTATTAAAAATGAAGCTCTAGGTAAGGGCTATCCAATGGTACTAGCCAAATTTAGCCAACACCAGAACTACAGGAGCTATGACCAAAATAAGGCCAAATAAGGGTGAATGAAATATTCACCTCTCATCTGATTTCTACAGTTTTAGTGTGAGATACTTAAATTGGGGTTGTCTTGGAAAGAGCACAATTAGGGCTACCTGAAGATGCAATCAATTTCCACACATTCTATCTAGAACAAAAGCTATGGAGCAAACAAGCTCCATACAGCTTTGAGACAGATTATATATATGTGTAAAACATCTTGTAAATGTGTAAGGTGTGGATATGAAACTTTGATTAAAAATCAAGTACTTTTCCTGTCCTCAAAATTTGTATAAGGTAAAAATCAATTAAAAATAGTAAGAAATATTATTTTTAAGAGAAGATACACCAATTTTATTGTTCATAAATTGATGAGTATAAAGCAATAATATTATAAAAATTTATTGTTTTACCAAGCATAAAACCTTATCCAAAAATACTCTACAAGAGATATTTAAGGCTACAAAAGAAATTTCTTCAAGAGAAATTTCAATTACAATTAATTGAGCAAAGAACTGCAAGCAATTAATTAAAGAACAAAGTCTTTCAAAAGAATATTAAAGAGAAAACAGGCCCAAAAGTGACCAGAGTGAATTTGGAAACAAAGTGACAAAGCTAACAGCGATGAAAGACTCTTTAATTAACTTTTGGGGTGGTTCAGGGGTAAAAATGATTATAATGATTTTTTCACATGGTTTAAAGGTTTAAAATTATTTTAAAAAGGTGGTTGGAATATTTTATTGATTGGTTTAACAGTGTTTAAACTAATTATAAAAGGAAAAGATTCTAACATGAAGAGAAAAGTGGGGCAAAGAAGACATTCTTTTATAGCAATCAATCTTCTTACTCCAAAAGTTAAATGTACTCTTGTCACTCGTGAAAAACAGTCTGACAACAGAGAAGCCAATTATGGCATCATTAAACCCTGGTTTAGACCAAAAAAGGGCTGGTTTAAGCCATTTTTAGCAATTTTAGACCCTTAAATCAGCCATTACTATAGCAATACCTGGTCTAGAGCCTTCAAAACACGTCAGAATGTGTGTCAGAGGCGTAGAAACCAGTGAAAACCATTTTCACCAACATTCTTTTAACTTACGGGTAGTTTTACCCTCTGGGCAGCAGTTAAAACCACCCTGGTTGGTATCAAAACCTCATCATCAATTGAGTCACAGGGTCTGTGACTCAACTCCAGGCCAAAAGTAATGAACGTTTGCGTGGACTTTGACATCCCACACCAGTCAGCAAGGATTTGGGGGGTCTGGCTCTCCCTCAGAGCTAGAGTTCCTTTCCCCCCCCAATTTTAATCTTTCCAATTTATTTTTTCCTTTAATTCCTCATCATGTATTATAATTGTAATTTACATATCTAATTCAATTGAATTGTACAGGACAATACAGTAATAATTGATACCTCATATGTAAATCAGAGTTCACTTATGTAATACACGCACAAATTTTGACATTTCAATTGAATTCAATTGAAAATAATTCAATTCCTCATAGCTTCTAAACTAAACACAACACCTCAATTTTAACACAAAATTTGATGGTTAACACCACAGGTGGTGTGAATTAAGTTAAATTTCTGAGTATTTTCAATTTTTGTATTGAAAATACTAAAAACTTAATTTAAGCTTATTTAGAGTTGAGTTACAAACATTTCACTCAGAGGTGACCCCACCTAATTTTTTATGATGAGTCAAATGGTAAAATAATTTTTATATGTTTATTTATTGGATAAAAATTTGTAATATATTTTATATAACTTTCTACCAAATTTATTTTAATTTCACAATCTTTATTCAAAATTCATTTTTAGTTAATTTTTACAAGTAAAAATATAATTTCATAATTTCAAATTTTATTGTAATTTTATTTTTAAATTATAATTAAATTTTGGTTTTTAATTATAAATTTGTATTTATATTTCAATTTTATTTTTATAATCTAAATAAGTTTATTTTATTTATATTTGTGTCTTAATTTATGTCTTGTGGTCTTTTGGGTATATGAAAATACCTCTAAGGCTCACATTCCCTCCCCCTAAAAAAATATTACTTTGTAATATTGTTATTTCTAGTGTGCCTGAACCCTCTGAGAAGTTTAGTAGCTTCAGGTATGTCTTTTTCTGGAAACCATTCATCTTCTTAAGCTGGGTCGCTGTACCTAACAAGGCATTCCCTTACTTTGTTTGCTCTCAACTTTCTTTCTTTGAGAACTTTGGGGATTTTCTCACTGCCAGATGGCTTAGCAGGGGGTATAGCTTGGGGAATTTTATTTCTCAAGGGAGATTTTTCAGAATCACTAGATTTATATGGCTTTATCAAGCTCACTGGATATGTAGGATGCTTATTGCTAATTTCTTCAGATAACTCTACTTCAACAGCATTTTCTCCATGGAGGGACTTAATAACAAAAGGTCCTGAAAATCAGTCTTTCAACCTTTTCCATCCTTTGATGTTATTGAAGCTACTGGTGGATACAAGAATTAGGTCCCCCACTTTGAAATCTGGAGTTTCATGTGACTTATCCCATTTGTCTTTATCATATGAAAAAGCCTCCTCCATGCACCTTACTGCATGCTTCCTATCTTTGTCTAGCATTCCTTTGAAGCTAGCAGCTGTGGGATGTATTTCAATCAAATCTTTCCTCAAGGAATGTTGGGGTAATTTGGGGTTCCATCCTTTTTCTAGGATAGCAGGAGTTTTATTGGTACTGGCATGGATTGATGTTTTATATGCTAATTTCAGTGCTGGAAACAGAGTACACCAATCATGGGTAAATCCATCACAATCTTTGAACTCAAGGCCATATGCACAAACTCTCCTTACCATGTCCTCTAAGTTTTGGATCATCCTTTCAGCCAGACCATCAGTTTGTGGGTGGTAGGCTGTAAAGAAAGACAGCTTAGTGCTTAATAATTTGTGAATATTTGTCCATAGTGCTGCAGTGAATTTGGGATCCCTATCACTAATGATATTTGTAAATATTCCAGTCCATGGCACTACTCTATTACATATCAGAAGAGCTGTATCCATGGCTGTATCATCCTTGTGACATGGTAAAAAGATTGGAGTTTTACTGAATCTGTCCTCAATTACTAGGGAAGCATCATAACTTCTGTCCCCTCCTGGTGGTAGTCCAGTCTCCCAATCCATATGGACAATTTCCCGAGGTCTGCTTGGTTCTTGGACTTATATCATATTTCCAAGTCTCTTGCCAGTGGATTTATTTGATTTTTGGCATCTGTCACAGGTTTTGCAATACTCTGCAATATGATTCTGGCAAATTGGCCACCATATGCAGGTCTTTACTTTCTCTCTTGTTCTGTATTCAGACAGATGTCCTGAAAGGGGCTATAATGGCATTCTTTTAGTACAAGATTGATTAATGACCTGTCCACAACTGTCATGACACATGTGTGCTTGGGCCTTTGGTAAATTATACCATACAGTAGGTGAAATCTTCCTTCATCATAAGATTTCTTCCATACTTCATCCAAGGCATGTATTAGAGAGTTTTCTTTACAGTCTTTGATAAGTAATTGGCATAAGATGCTACAATTCTTATCTTGAGTGTAACTATTTCTGACTTCTTCAAAGAAGGTGGTGTTCAAGTGTTTAACACTCATTCCTTCTATTGGGATTTGTGGTGAAGCTTCTTCTGGCACATAAGCAGGATTATCAATATTATTTGGTAATGGCCATCTGCTTAGTCCATCTGCATTCTAATGAATATTCCTATCCTTATGAACAATAGTCATATTGCCTCTGTTTTTTTGTATGGCTATTTGCCATCTGAGCATATTTCTGTTGGGTGTTTTCATGTTTAAAAGTGATTTGACAGCTGTACAATCTGTTATCACCTCAAAAACACATCCTTCCAATAAGTAGTTTAATTTTTCCAAGGCTCAGACAAGGAATAGACATCCCATTTGACTTGCTCCATATCTGGCTTCAGTTGGTTTGATTTGCCTGGATATGAAGCATATGGGTCCTTCTACAGGTTTATCATTTATGATCTGAACTTGGTAAAGTGAAGCACCCAGCCCATCCCCTGATGCATCAATATACAATTTAAAAGGCAATTTAAAGTCTGGAATCAGTAAGGATGGAGCAGTGGTCAAGGCTTCTCTTATGTGAGCCTTAGGGGTAATTTCATATACCCAAAAGACCACAAATACATAAATAACATATTAATATAAATAAAATAAATTTATTTATATTATTAAAATAAAAATCAAAATATAAATATAAAATTATATTAAAAATAAAAAAATTAATTACAATTTGAAAATAAAAACACATTAAATTTTGTAAGTATAAAATTACATTTATACTTGAAAAAATTAAGTAAAAATGAAATTTTAACAAAATTGTAAAAAAAGTTAAATAAAAATTATTATAACTTTTTATCCAATAAATAAACATATAAAAATTATTTCACCATTGGATTCCTCGTAAAAAATCAGGTGGGGTCACCTCTGAGTGAAATTCTTGTAACTCAACTCTAAATAAGCTTAAATTAAGTTTTTAGTATTTTCAATAAAAAAGTTGAAAATCCTCAAAACTTTAATTTAATTCACACCACATGTGGTGTTAACCATCAATTTTTGTGTTAAAATTGAGGTGTTGTGTTTGGTTTAGAAGTTATGAGGAATTTCAGTATTTTCAATTGAATTCAATTGAAATGTCAAAATGTGTGCATGTATTACATAAGTGAACTTTGATTTACATATGAGGTGTCAATTATTACTGTATTGTACTGTACAATTGAATTGAATTACATATTTAAATTATAAGTATAATACATGATGAGGAATTAAAGGAAAAATAAATTGGAAAGATTAAATTTGGAGGGGAAAAGGAACTCCAGCTCTAAGGGGGAGCTAGACCCCCAGAATCCTTGCTGACAGGCGTGGGATGTCAAAATTCATGCAGAAGTTCATCACTTTTGGCCTGGAAATGAGTTACAGGGTCTGTGAACTCATTGATGATGAGGTTTTGATACCAACTGGGGTAGTTTTAGCTGTTGCCAACAGGGTAAAACTACCCTTAAGATAAAATAATCATAGTAAAAACAGTTTTAACTGGTTTCTAAACCTCTGACACACACTCTGACGTGTTTTGAAGGCTATAGGCCTGGTATTGCTATAGTAATGGCTGATTTAAGGGTCCAAAATGGCTAAAAATGGCTTAAACCATCCCTTTTTGGTCTAAACCAGGGTTCAATGATGCCATAATTGGCTTTTCTGTTGTCAGACTTTTTTTCACGACTGACAAGAGTACATTTTACCTTTTGAGTAAGAGAATTGATGGCTATAAAAGAATGTCTTCTTTGCCCCACTTTTCTCTTCATGTTAGAATCTTTTCCTTTTATAATTAGTTTAAACACTGTTAAACAAATCAATAAAAGATTCCAACCACCATTTTTAAATCATTTTAATCCTTTTAACCACGTGAAAAAATCATTATAATCATTGTTTGTAACTCTTATAATCATTTTTTACCCCTGAACCACCCCAAAAGTGAATTAAAGCATCTTTCATCACTGTAAACTTTGTCACTTTGTTTCCAAATTCACTCTCGTCACTTTTGGGCGTGTTTTCTCTTTAATATTATTTTTGAAGACTTTGTTCATTAATTAATTTCTTGCAGTTCTTTGCTCAATTAATTCCAATTGAAATTGCTCTTGAAGATATTTCTTTTGTAGCCTTAAATATCTCTTGTAGAGTATTTTTGGATAAATATTTATTGTTGGTAAAACAATAAATCTTTATAATATTATTGTTTTATACTAATCAAGTTATAAACAATAAATTTGGCGTGTTTTCTCTTAAAAATAATATTTATTACTATTTTTAATTGATTTTTACCTTATACAAATTTTGAGGACAGGAAAAGTACTTGATTTGAATCAAAGTTTCATATCTACACCTTACATTTGGGGGCCTAGCGGTGATATTTTACCTGTGACATATTTTTTTAATCTTTTTAAATCTTTTTCTTCTTATATTGAAAAATTTCAAAACATATAAAAAATACTTATAATTCAAAAAACCCATAAAAACTAATCTTTTTCATATTATAAGTGAGGCTTATATTTTTATTTCTTTTTTGAAATAACCTTTTTTTACTTAATTAATTGGCTTTTTCATTAATTTTAGTGTCTGACAACATGGTAAGACAAGAAAACATTGAAACAGCCTCAACAGTCACCAGCATTATTCGTGCTAGTACTATTAATTCAGACCATAATAGTACTGTTATTGTGACTCATAATAACCAACCTGAACCAATATCTTCTGAATTAATTAACTTGGACATAAGTAATACTCTTCAGAAAGCCAAAGATTTGGCCAATAGGAAGTTTTTTGATGTAAAATTACTATTTTAAGCCTTTTTAACCATAATTATGCCTTCAACCAGATCAGGAGCCAGCTATAACCCCTCAAGCAGCTCCCAAAAAGGTAATAGACATGATTATGGCAGAGGCCAATCAGGTACAGAAGGAAAAGGGTCAGTTGATGACTTCCAAACAACTAAATTGGGTCATTCAGAAGGTGATAATACTATTTTACCTTCAAAAAGAGCTGACACCACCACAAGAAGCCTCAGTGGACATATACAAATCCAGCCACAAAGCATACAACAATTTATTGCAGCACAAAGAGTACCAGATCCTTGCAAATCTGTGGGAAAACTGCATGAATTCTCACCTGACTGTGAGAAAATTCCTGGGCCATCCCAACACTTGCAAATTGCTCAATTGATGGCATCCATTGATGGAGAAGAAAATCATGATGCTGTTGAGACTAGAATGGAGGAAAACAACCCTCCACCACCCAAACCAGTGCCAAAAACAGCCCCAGTGGCCAGCACCAGCAATTCCAACGTGAAAAAGCAGCCACAAACTCCAAACAAGGGCAAAGGGAAGGCACCAGCCCCAAAACCTTACAGCCAGGGCTACAGAATCCCAAAGATTCAACAGGATGCCATGGAAAATGTATTTCAAATGTCCAGAACCATGATGGAATTACAGAAGAAGGAGGAAGCCATATTAAGATTCCAGAAATGATTTCTGATATATTTGATTCCATCCCAGAATTGTATGATGCTATAAATGACGTGAAAAAACATCATTCTGATAAAAATGAAACCATTTGTAACAACATTAAAACAAACAACCTGGGTCTGTGCCAAACTGAAGAAACACTTATGTGTTTTGAAAAAGTTTTAAGAACAATTAAAAATTCCAATAATGATAATTCTTGTAACAATAAAATAAATGAACAATCTGCCATTATTAAAGAATTTACAGATAAATATTCTAAATTCAATATTCATGACATAATTGAAACAAGAATTAAACAAGCCATAAATATTATCAAGACAGATAACAAGAAAGTCCTTGATGACATTTCAAATTCATTTACTGAAGTAAAGACATATACCATTGCCTTGAAAAAGTGTTTTGATGCTTCACAAGAAGAAGTATCAAAATTATCAATGAAATTGAATCAAGTCACTGCTGATAATACAAGACAGACATAGTTATGGCAAGAACTGACACATAAAGAAGACATGTATCAAATTGAAGTAATAAATTTAATACAAAGCTTCCAACATGAATACAGAAATTCCCAGAGGTGTAGCAACAGTAAAATGAATGACATTGAACAAATATTGAACACCTTACCAAGAATGTCTACACCTCTGAATCAAAATGAGGGAACAAGAATTCCAAATCCACAAGTATTGGATCCTGATAATTCACAATTAAAAAATGAATTATCCACTCCTTTTCATAACTTGGAACCATCAATGGGCCAAGCACTCTTGAAAGAAGTTCCAAAACTTAAAGAATGGCCTCACTTCAGTGGTGAAGGAGAGTATGACCATATGGAATTCATCAGAGGTACTGACATGATCAATGAGGATTTTGAATTACCAGACAGATTGGTAACAGCCAGGTTTAACACCTTGTTTACCAGATCAGCTCAAAGATGGTACATCAAAATAAGAAAAGCACATGGACACCAGAGTTGGACTTGGTGTAAAACCCAAATCATCAACAAATGGGCAAATGATCCTTGGAGGTTTAAAGTTGAAACAGCCTTTGAATCTGCCAAATTTAATGCTGATAAAGACAAAGCTTTACCATGGTTTTGCCAACAAAAAGACAGAATAACAGCATTATATCCTGACATGTCAGAATTTATGATCCATAGAAAATTCTGAGACAATGTGGAGGTGACTTAGAGCATGCTATCAAAAGCAGGACTACTGAACAATCTTCAGCAGAGGATATTATCAATATATTAGAAGAAGTAACCACCAGAACAAAAATTGGTTCTAGTAGGGTGAATCTTGAAACAAGGTTTAACACACCTTGGAAAGATTCTGTGGACAAAAACCCCAAAGAAAATTCTAATAATGTTGGGTATAAATCCGCAGATACAGTCAAAAAGTGCCATATTTGCCAAAGCACCACCCATTTAGCTAATACATGTCCAAAAAGGGGGGAAATTAATGAAATTAATATTGGAAAGGGACCTGATGTTGAAAAAGATGACATAATTGAAGACAATTCAGATGATAAGTCATCCATATTTTCTGAATCTTCAAAAGATATAGAAAATATCAATGCCACTTTTGACATCATGGAATCTTATTCCCACTTGCCACAATTGAGCAATAGTCAACTTGATTGATCAAAAGCTCAAGGGGCACAACTTATGAAACCCAAATCCCAATAGAAGGAATAAGTGTTACAGACTTGAACACCACCTCCTTTGAAGAGGTCAGAAATAGTTACATTCAAGATAAAAATTGTAGCATCTTATACCAATTAGTGAACAAAGACTGTAAAGACAACTCTCTAATACATGCCTTGGATGAAGTATGGAAAGGATCATATGATAAAGGAAGATTTAACCTACTTGATGGTGTAAAATTCAAACAGTACAAGTAACCCAATGAAAGCATTAGGAATCTTTGAGACCAATGTCATATCCCCACACATAAATGGGAATTTGAGAATCACAGTTGAATTTGTTGTTATGGAAAATTGCTCTAGTACCCATTTTTATTGGGAAATGACTATTTGATCATGTATGGGATAGATTTACATAATAACAAAGACAGATACTTTCCTATTGAGACATCTGGTACTAAGAAAATTACCAAAGTTCTTAAATAAAGGAAATTAAGAACCAAGAAGGTGAGGGAATACCTTGTTAGGTACAGTGACCCAGCTTGTGAAGATGAATGGATAGAAGAAAAAGATATACCAGAAGCTACCAAACTCCTCAGGAGATTCAGACACACTAGAAACACCAATATTACAAAGTAATATTCTTTTCTTAGGGGGAGGGAATGTGAGCCTTAGAGGTAATTTCATATACCCAAAAGACAACAAATACAAAAATAACATATTAATATAAATAAAATAAATTTATTTATATTATTAAATGAAAATCAAAATATAAATATAAAATTATATTAAAAATAAAAAAATTAATTACAATTTAAAAATAAAAATACATTAAATTTCGTAAATATAAAATTACATTTATACTTGAAAAAATTAAGTAAAAATGAAATTTTAACAAAATTGTAAAAAAATAAATAAATTTGAAAAGAAAGTTGAATAAAAATTATTATAACTTTTTATCCAATAAATAAACATATAAAAATTATTTCACCATTGGATTCCTCATAAAAAATTGGGTGGGGTCACCTCTGAGTGAAATTCTTGTAACTCAACTCTAAATAAGCTTAAATTAAGTTTTTAGTATTTTCAATACAAAAGTTGAAAATCCTCAAAACTTTAATTTCATTCACACCACATGTGGTGTTAACCATCAAGTTTTGTGTTAAAATTGAGGTGTTGTGTTTAGTTTAGAAGTTATGAGGAATTGAAGTATTTTCAATTGAATTCAATTGCAATGTCAAAATGTGCGCGTGTATTACATAAGTGAACTTTGATTTACATATGAGGTGTCAATTATTACTGTATTGTACTGTACAATTGAATTGAAATACATATGTAAATTATAAGTATAATACATGATGAGGAGTTAAAGGAAAAATAAATTGGAAAGATTAAATTTGGGGGGGAAAAGGAACTCCAGCTCTAAGGGGGAGCTAGACCCCCAAAGACCTTGCTGACAGGCGTGGGATGTCAAAATTCACGCAAAATTTCATCACTTTTGGCCTGGAATTGAGTTACAGGGTCTGTCGACTCAAATGATGATGAGGTTTTGATACCAACTGGGGTAGTTTTAGCTGTTGCCAAGAGGGTAAAACTACCCTTAAGATAAAACAATCATAGTAAAAACAGTTTCAACTGATTTCTACGCCTCTGACACACATTCTGACGCGTTTTGAAGGCTCTAGGCCTGGTATTGCTATAGTAATGGCTGATTTAAGTGTCTAAAATGGCTAAAAATGGCTCAAACCAGCCCTTTTTGGTCTAAACCAGGGTTCAATGATGCCATAATTGGCTTTTCTGTTGTAAGACTGTTTTTCACGACTGACAAGAGTACATTTTACCTTTTGAGTAAGAGAATTGATGGCTATAAAAGAATGTCTTCTTTGCCCCACTTTTCTCTTCATGTTAGAATCTTTTCCTTTTATGATTAGTTTAAACACTGTTAAACCAATCAATAAAAGATTCCAACCACCATTTTTAAATAATTTTAATCCTTTTCACCACGTGAAAAAATCATTATAATCATTGTTTGTAACTCTTATAATCGTTTTTTACCCCTGAACCACCCCAAAAGTGAATTAAAGCATCTTTCATCACTGTAAACTTTGTCAATTTGTTTCCAAATTCACTCTGGTCACTTTTGGGTGTGTTTTCTCTTTAATATTCTTTTTAAAGACTTTTTTCTTTAATTAATTGCTTGCAGTTCTTTGCTCAATTAATTCCAATTGAAATTGCTCTTGAAGAAATTTCTTTTGTATCCTTAAATATCTCTTGTAGAGTATTTTGGGATAAATTTTTATGGTTGGTAAAACAATAAATCTTTCTAATATTATTGTTTTATACTAATAAAGTTATAAACAATAAAATTGGCGTGTTTTCTCTTACAAATAATATTTCTTACTATTTTTAATTGATTTTTACCTTATACAAATTTTGAGGACAGGAAAAGTACTTGACTTTTAATCAAAGTTTTATCTTATTGCCAGAAGAATCATCATTATTGGAAGTTTTAATGGTTCTTAAGACTTTTTCAAAACACATAAGTGTTTCATCAATTTGGCACAGACTTAAGTTGTTTGTTTTAATGTTGTTACAAATGGTTTCATTTTTATCAGAAAGATGTTTTTTCGCGTCATTTATAGCTTCATACAGATCTGGGATGGAATCAAATATGTCAGAAATCATTTCTGGAATTTTAATCTGGCTTCCTCCTTTTTCTGTAATTCCATCATGGTTCTGGCCATCTGAAATACATTTTCTATGGTATCTTGCGGGATCTTTGGAATCCTGTATCCTTGGGTGTAAGGCTTTGGAGCTGGTGCCTTCCCTTTGCCCTTGTTGGAGCTTGTGCCTTCTTTTCACATTGGAATTGCTACTGCTGGCCACTGGGGCTGATTTTGACACTTGTTTGGGTGGTGGAGGGTTGTTTTTCCTCCATTCTAGTGTGAAGAGAATTATGCTTTTCTTTTCCGTCAATGGATTACATCCATTGAGCAATTTGCAAGTATTGGGATGGCCCAGGAGCTTTCTCACAGTCAGGTAAGAATTCATGCAGTTTTCCCACAGATCTTCCAGGATCTGGTATTCCTTGTACTGTGGTGCATTGTTGTAAGCTTTGTGGCTGGCTTTTTTTATGTCCGCTGAGGCTTGTTGTGGTGGTGTCAGCTCTTTTTGAAGGTAAAATGGTAATATCAGCATCATAATGACCTATTTTACTTTTTTGGAAGTCATCAACTGACCCTTTTCTTTCTGTACCTGGTTGGCTTCTGCCATAATTATGTCTATTAACCCTCTGGGAGCTGTTTGAGGGGTTATAGCTGGCTCCTGATCTAGTTGAAGGCCTATCTTATGATTAAAAAGGCTTAAAATAGTATTTTTACGTCAAAAACTTACTATTGGCCAAATTCTTAGCTTTCTAAAGGGTATTGCTTATATCTAAGTTGATCACTTAAGAAGATATTGGTTCAGGTTGGTTATTTTGAGTCACAATAACAGTACTATTGTGGTCTGAATTAACAGTACTGGCAGGGATAATGCTGGTGACTGTTGAGGCTGTTTCAATGTTTTCTTGTCTTACCACATTGTCAGACACTAAATTTAATGAAAAAGACAATTAATTAAGTAAAAAAAGGTTACTTCAAAAACAAAATAAAAATTCAAGCCTCACTTATAATATGAAAAAAATAATTTTTTATGGTTTTTTTTGAATTATAAGTATTTTTTATATATTTTTTAAATATTTCAATATAAGAAAAAAGGTTTAAAAAAGTGTAAAAAATATGTCACAGGTAAAATATCCTGGCTGGGCCCCCAAATGTAAGGTTGGGATATGAAACTTTGATCAAAAATCAAGTACTTTTCCTGTCCTCAAAATTTGTATAAGGTAAAAATCAATTAAAAATAGTAAGAAATATTATTTTCAAGAGAAAACACCCCAATTTTATTGTTTATAAATTTAGGGTGTTGGTAAACACACGTAAGCTTTTAGTAAAAACACGTAAGCCCTTACGTGTTTTTACTAAAAATGTTAAGGCCCAAAATGACAATAACAATGCCATTTATGGAATTTGTAAGGCTATAAATGCCATTCAAAATTCCATTTATGGAATTGGTAAGGCTATAAATGACATTAATAATTCCATAAATGGCATTAATGGCCTTAAAAATGCCATTCATGACATTGTTAATGTCATTTATAGCCTTAACATTTCCATAAATGGCATTTTTAATGTCATTTGTGGCCTTAACAATGCCATAAATGGCATTAATGGCCTTAAAAATACCATAAATGGCATTAACAATTCCATTGATGGAATTAATAATGCCCTTTATTGCATTTATAATGCCATTAATGGCTTTAAAAATGCCATAAATAGGCATATTTCATTTAAAAACCACCCCTTATGTCTTTTTAACATATAATTACGTGTTTTAACCATATATTGGTAAAAACACGTAAGGGATTACATGGTTTTACTAAAAGCTTACGTGTGTTTACCAACACCCTAAATTTATTAGTATAAAACAATAATATTATAAAAATTTATTGTTTTACCAACAATAAAAATTTATCCAAAAATACTGTACAAGAGATATTCAAGGCTACAAAACAAATTTCTTCAAGAGAAATTTCAATTGGAATTAACTGAGAAAAGAACTGCAAGAAAATAATTGAAGAACAAAGCCTTTAAAAAGAATATTAAAGAGAAAACAGGCCCAAACATCACCAGATTGAATTTGGAAACAAAGTAACAAAATTAACAGTGATGAAAGATGCTTTAATTCACTTTTGGGGTGGTTCAGGGTTAAAAATGATTATAAGAGTTACAAACAATGATTAAAGTGATTTTTTCACGTGGTTAAAAGGTTTAAAATGATTTAAAAAGGGTGGTTGGAATCTTTTATTGATTGGTTTAACAGTGTTTGAACTAATTATAAAAGGAAAAGATTTTAACATGAAGAGAAAAGTGGGGCAAAGAAGACATTCTTTTATATCTGTCAGTTTTCTTACTCCCAAAGGAAAATTTACTCTTGTCAGTCGTGAAAAAAAGTCTGACAACCTAAAAGCCAATTATGGCATCATTGAACCCTGGTTTAGGCCAAAAAAGCCTGGTTTAAGCCATTTTAGACCCTTCAATCAGCCATCACTATAGCAATACCTGGTCTAGAGCCTTCAAAACACGTAAGAATGTGTTTAAGAGGCATAGAAACCAGTTAAAACTGTTCTTAATAACATTGTTTTAACTTAAGGGTAGCTTTACCCTCTTGGCAGCAGTTAAAACCACCCTGGTTGGTATCAAAACCTCATCATCAATTGAGTCACAGACCCTGTGACTCAATTCCAGGCCAAAAGCAATGAAAGTTTGCGAGGATTTTGACATCCCATGCCAGTAAGCAAGGATTTGGGGGGTCTGGCTCCCCCTTAGAGCTAGGGCTCCTTTTCCCCCCCAATTTTAATCTTTCCAATTTATTTTTTCCTTTAATTCCTCATCATGTATTATACCTGTAATTTACATATGTAATTCAATTGAATTGTACAGTACAATACAGTAATAATTGATACCACATATGTAATACACGCGCACATCTTGACATTTCAATTGAATTCAAGTGAAAATACTTCAATTCCTCATAACTTCTAAACTAAACACAACACCTCAATTTTAACACAAAATTTGATGGTTAACACCACATGTGGTGTGAATTAAATTAAAGTTTTGAGGATTTTCAATTTTTGTATTGAAAATACTAAAAACTTAATTTAAGCTTATTTAGAGTTGAGTTACAAACACTTCACTCAGAGGTGCCCCACCTAATTTTTTATGAGGAATCAAATGGTGAAATAATTTTAATATGTTTATTTATTTGACAAAAATTTATAATATATTTTATATAACTTTTTACCAAATATATTTTAATTTCACAATTTTTATTAAAAATTCATTTTTACTTAATTTTTACAAGTAAAAATATAATTTCATAATTTCAAATTTTATTGTAATTTGATTTTTAAATTATCATTAATTTTATTTATATTTGTGTCTTAATTTATCTTTTGTGGTCTTTTGGGTATATGAAAATACCTCTAAGGCTCACAACATGGCATAAAATTTCCATATCTTATGATAACCATATGAAGTGAGCTAACATTGTGTAGAAAAAATCCAGGGCCACACAATGAACCAATGTTGAGCTTGATATCTCAAAAAAAGACTGAGGTATAGCAGTTTTAAGGTTAAAATCCAATAATTGGGCCAATACACGTTTTCTGTGGGATAGCATCCCACAACTCTGATTAGGAGGTGTCACACAAACAGAGAGGCTTTTTTATATTTCAATAGCTCATAGTTTGGTCAATACTGGGGTCCATACAGGTTCTTTACAGAATTCTACATGTGATACATGTCAGAAGAGGGCTGTGTGGTCCCCAGATGAAATTCTTCACCCTGTAATGGTGAAAACTGTCCATATGTGGTTCAAAAGTCACATCTGAGCCCAATACAGGCTATACAGGCATTTTGAAAGCCACAAGTCATTTCTTGGAAGTTAAAAATATTCACTTCCTCTATGTGGAAAGGTCTAGCAGACTTTTTCACCCAATTACAGGATAAAAAGGGTTCTTTTCTCCACCACAAAAGGTTTCGTCATCCTGTTCTTAAGTTCCTATGTAGCACAACTGTCAAAAACAGTTATACTCTTGGAAAACAAGTCAGGTATACTTTAAACTTAAGTATTGTAGTCATTATTATTGTAACCCACCAGGGCTTTCAGTAGCGCTCCCCACTACAAATTTTATCTTTAAAGCCCTTAATATCCTCAAAAATAAACATTTTTAAATACTTCTTATCTTTTTCAAATTAATAGTTAAGGCTTTATGTACCTTTACTACCACTTTATCATAGACTCAGCCTGACATTTTGGGGGCCTGCCGCTGTTTTTCTAACATTTTTGGACCTTAAAAGTGCATTTTTTGCTTATATTCTTATTTTCTGGCAGAATTGTTTGATTTTTAGGTGTAAAAATGGTTAAAAATAACAATAAGAATAATAACATAACATAACTCTTATTCTTATTTTTTGAGTGGTATATAATTATACCACTGTGTTTTTTTGCTTTCAGTGTGGTTGGTTATAGTTTAACCACCAAATACTTATTCTTGGCATGCTTTACATATTAAAACACTTGAAGCCATTAATACTGTTTTTTTAATTAAATAGAACACCTCTCTGAGTGTAAATCAACAGTATGAGAGGCATTGTTGGGCTTACTTATAGTTTCAATTTCCCATAACATACCCACTTCTGAGATTACACTTGTTAGTTACAAATCAATCTATGAGATAATGGCATACAAAAAGTGTACCAGAAATCCAAAATCTGTATTTTTGATGTTGAATTTATAATTTCAATTACACCATCATAATACAAGGGTGTAATATAGAAATATATTGCCCAGAGGCAAATCTTAGACATGCAAACAGCACTTTGAGAAGTCTTAACTGACATAAGGCCTCTTTTTCTCCTTGATTCAGTCAAAGAAAACTTCATACCACTTGAAGCCCAATCACAAGACAGTACACCTATGATACCTGCAGCACCAGAATTCAGCAAGGACAAAGTGAAGAGGCATAGTGGAAGCCTCATTACAGCAAGGAAGTGGACACCAATTGCCATCCAGAGGAATAGGACACCACTAAGCTCTGCATAAATACAAGGTAAACCAACCTTAACCACTTTCACAGGGATCATTACAATAATTAACCAAGTTTTAACCTCTAAAGGCAAATTGCCAAAGGCAGTAGACAATAAATTTCTACAAGGCAAAGTCAAAGGTAAATACCCTAAGAACATAGAGTTGTGGACTCCTTGCAAACATTGATATGTCACCTGTACACCTCAGGAACATTGGAGTCCCAAGGAACCAGCCAGGGGACAGAGAAGGATTGTCCAGAACCAGAACACCTAGAAGAGGACACCTTGCACACAGTGCTGGATGGCAAGACACTGAGGGAAATCATATCCACTCTGCCATTTGCTTTCCAATTCAACAGAAACATCAAACCAGAGGATTAGAAGGATATGGATCAAGCTTTTCAGCTCCACCAACTCCTCAGAGATATTTTCCAATGGAGCATGGACAACAAGAGGTTCAACCTAGCATCCCGCTGGGTAGAACATGGAGCAAGGTTCGAGAAGATATGTCTCAAAGAGATGAACTTCAAAGGCCTTATGGAAATCACCAAAGGATGGAATCCCATCAGGAAGTTCATACTCCTGGAGGAGAGGGAAATCAGGTTAAGGGAGAATCAAGCCACTATTGAAGCTATAGAAAAACAGTGGAACCAGACAGGGCCTACTCTGATTCCTTCAGGCTCACAAGGAGTAGACCAAACCAGCTCTCAAGTGGCTTCACATCATTCAGGCACCAACAGATTAGTGACCAAGAGTCACCATTCTTCACAATACCAGGTAGCTTCCAGGAGAGGACAAGGATACAAGGGCAAAAAGAAGACCTCTTTCAACCAAAGGCACAAAGAGTCAGACCCAATTATCCAGAAGCTTTTGGACTTTCTGGAAGAAGTACACAAAAGCCGGAAATAGTTGTAAATACTTCTAGAATCAGTAGCCCCACTAATAGAAATATTACCCCCACTCAGACAGAACATAATGTTTTACACCTGAGAGTAACTTAAAAAGTGATAAACTGTGGTTAGAAATGTCCCAATTTGAAGTTAAAACTCAAGAATTACTTGATGATTTCAAGAGGTTGAATGAAAGATTGCAGAGAAATGCAATCTTACAAGAGGCTACAATCAAAGCCATCCAAGACAGCTGTGCTAAATTGAGAAAAGCCTCTGAAGAAACCAACAAAAGACTGAATCAAGTCTTTGAAGAGAAACAACACTGCAAAAGGGACAGGTATTATCTGGATCAAGACATAAACAAATTGTTTAATGTTTATCAAAACATGACACTCCAACCAGAAGTCCCTGCTTTGGAGAATCCATACCTCCGAGAAGACATCAAACCAGATTCCTTATTGGTGAAGAAGGCAAGATCCCCACCTCAATACCAAGATGGAGATAATATGTCTTCTTCTGAGAAGTAAGCCTTTGACCAGATTCCAGAGGCCTCAAGATGGCCCAAATTCTCTTGATCAGGAGAATATGATCATATGGAGCTAATCGATTATATTAATGGACTCTTCATTGATGTACCAAGCATACCAGATTACTGGATTAATGCTAGATTGAATACAGAATTTAAAGCATGCACTAGTATTTGGTACACAGAGATGAAAGAAATACATTGCAGAAGAAACTGGGAATGGTGGAAGAGTCAAATCATCCAAAGGTACAGCAATCTTACTTGGATATGTCTAAAGACCATGTCATTTGAAAATGAAAAATACTCTGAGGATGAAGATCCATATGAGTGCTGTCTTAGAAATTCTAAAATACTTAAAGCCATTGATCCACAAATTAATATTCAGATGAGGAATCACAAACTCCCAACAAAAATGCCAGGAGAACTAGAGCTTTAAGTAACATGCAGATGCAACCGAAATTGCACTCTAGATGATTTTGCAAATACCTTAAAAGATGTAAGTAAGAGAACTTATATAGAGAAATATTCCCCATATAAAAGCAGTGTTTTCAGAGAGAAACAACCTTTCAGGGTGGATTTCAAAGACAAATCCAGAGAAAGAATGGCAGAGGTGACTTAGAAGAATAATTCTTTTAACAATTTTGGTTCAAAAGACTATTATGCCAATAACTGTCCAAAGGCAAAGAAGAAAGTTTATGCAATTGAGAAAGTCCAAGATGAGGAATCCCCCACAGAGGATTCTGAATCAGACTCTATGGGTGATGCCATCGGAGACCAATCTGATGAAGACCAAAACCCAAGAGAGGAATTTCTACTGGAGTACCAAAAGGAAACAGCACTAGAAATTGAGGACATACAGTTAGAAGCAGGCATGCCACAAGACACCGCCAATAAAAACTTGCGTAAACACGCACAAGATGCACAGACATTCCTAGTTACACCAACTGAAGGAATGGCATCTATACATGGGACAGCCACAAAAATGACTGTTTGTATTGACAATGCTCAACACTTATTGATTATTGACAGTGGAGCACACTACTCAACAGTGACAAGAAGTTACCTGGATCACCACTTCCCAAAATGGGAAAAACAACTCTTGAAAACCAATGCAAAGAGCTTTAATAGTGCATCAGGTAATATGGCATCCATTGGGAAAATTATCAAAGAGATAATTATACCCCACAGGCAAGGTAATTTCAGACTCAACACAGATTTTGTTGTGCTTGAAGATGCCCATATCCAAGGGTTTTTACTGGGGACAGACTACCAAAGAATGTATGGCATTGATATTTACAATAGTAAGAACAGGAATATTACCATTGGTACCAACAAGGAAAAGAAATTTTCACTTGATATATACCAAATATCTACCCATGAACCCCTGGATGAATTACTGGATGAATTCAGAGAGGGGCAATTTAGCACTACCCTCACCAGCAAACAGAAACTTAGTTCACTGAAGATACTGAGGAAGAATAAACCAAAACTTTCCTTTGGTGAATACCCCTTAAGAAAAATCAGAGGCCATGATATAGAACTATATCTAGATGTGGAAATACCCTATCCACCCATGCTGAGAAGACCTCCATACCCAGCAAGTCTGGAAACTAGGAAGGAAATTGCAAAACACACCAATGAAATCCTAGACATTAATGTCATTAGGAAGATAGGACACAATGGAATGGTGGAAATCAACACTCCTGTACTTATAACCTGGTATTATGGCAAATACAGGTTGTGTGGGAATTTCAGAGCTCTGAATAACTACAAAAAAGCTGACAAGTACCCTATACCAAGGATACCTCATTCCCTAGAAAAACTGGCAAAAGCCAAATACATGACCAAGATGGATTGTATGAAAGGCTTTCACCAGAAGGGAATTAAACCAAACTCCATGAAACTACTCAGAATCATATGCCATATGGGCATATATGAGTACACCAGGATGCCATTTGGCATCAAAAATGAACCAGCCCACTTCCAAAGGATTATGGACACCATATTTCAGGAAGAAATATTGGAAGGCTGGATGATAGTATATATTGATTACATCACTATATACTCAGAGACATGGGAAGACCATGCACAGGACATAGACAGAGTCCTAAGTAAATGCACACCCATCAATCTGGAAATTTCATTTAAGAAGTGCAATTTCAGTCAACAAGAATTACTGGCACTGTGACACAAAGTCTCAGGTCTTAGTCTGGCCATAGACAAGAATAACATAGCAGTTGTACTGTAAAAACAGTACCAAAGAACATCAAAGAGATGCAATTTTTCCTTGGGTTTGTTAGCTACTACAGAAACCACATCAGAGATTTATCCCACATATTTAGTAGTGTATACAATTTATGTTCAAAAGATGTAGTTTTTAAAATTACCAAGGAAAGAACGGATTTATACGAGAGGATAAGACATTAACTCACTAATGCACCTGTGCTCATCTTGCCTGACTTTGAACTACCTTTCAAGTTATATATAGATGCAGCCAGTAGCCAAGGCTTAGGGGCAGCCCTTCACCAGAGACAAATTGTAGATGGTGAACCAATAGAGGGTGTAATATGCTACATCTATAGGGAAATGAAAGTTTCAGAAGCCAGGTATGGGGCCATGCAGACCAAATGCCTATGCTTAGTCTGGGCTTTAGAGAAACTCCACTTTTATTTGGAGGGTGCAGTCTTTGAAGTATAAACAGACTGCAAAGCCTTGAAGTCTTTACTGAACATTAAGAATACCAATAGAAACATTCTGAGGTGGCAAATAGCCATCCAAGAGTATAGAGGAGATATGACAATTATATACAAGCAGGGCAAACCCACACCAAAAAAGATGGCCATTAGTTAATGTCAAAAGCAACCCAGCTTATGACCCTGAGGTAGCAGCCAAGATTGCTATTCATTTTATGGAAACAGATAGGAGGATGAGATTTGAATTTTCTAAATGTGCACCAGAACGTGGTACCCCAGACAGTGGAGACACTGAAACAGAAGGGACAGAACCTCCCATATTAGGAATAAGCTCCTCAGAATTGCATAATGAATTTTCAGTGCAGTAATGAAGATATATTCCCAACAAAAACAGTGTAGCATATTGTTTCAACTTCTCCAACAGAAATACAGGAGCCCAGAACTGGAATCCCAGTTAGAGGAACCTTGGTTGAGAGACTATAAGGACAACAAGTTTTTCCTTATAGATGGCCTGCTCTATCATAGAGAAAAGCACACCAGTGAACTCACAGTGATAGACAGGGACTGTATATGCCTGATCCTGCAGGAATGTCAAGACTGCCCCTATATGGGACACATGAGTGAAGACAGGACCAAAGCAAGGGTAGCAAACACATCTTGGTGGCACAAATGGGAACAATAGCTCAGTGAATACATCAACACTTGTTACAGATGCCAAAAGCAAACAGAAAACATGAGAAGAAATATGGGCTAATTCAGCACATAGAAGAACCCAAAAACCCAGGGGAAACCATCAATATGGACTGGGTCACAGGACTTGTCCCATAAAGCAAAGGAATTTCAAATGCCTTCCTAGTCATAGTTGAGAGGTATAGAAAAGTGTGGGGTGCCTACCATGTCATAAGGAAGACACAGCAATGGATACAGCCTTGTTATTTTGAAATAACATCATATCCACATGTGGAGTCCCAGGAATCATCATTAGTGACAGGGACCCAAAATTCACATCAGAATTTTGGACGAACCTCTATGACATTCTAGGTACAAAGTTTGCATTTTCTACAGCTTACCATCCCCAGACAGATGGCCTAGCTGAAAGGATGATCCAAACCATCAAGGATATCCTGGGGAGGTTCTATGCATATGGCATGGAATATAAGGACCATGAAGGATATACCCATGACTGGGTTACACTTCTACCAGCAGTCCAACTGGCTTACAACACAAGTCAGCATTCTACCACAGGGAAATCAACCTCACTGGTAGAAAAAGGGTGGAACCCCCTATTGCCTGTGGGTCACCTGAAGAAAAATCTTCTGAACATCTACCCAACAGCCAAATACTTCCATGATATGTGGAAGAGGGCCTGTGACACAGCTGCCAGATGCATAGCTGAGGCAAAATAATATAAAAAGCAGAGGTGGCACAAATCACTCACATAACCTGACTTTAAAGAAGGGGACCGGGTGTTAGTGTCTACACTCAACTTTAATAACTTTAAAGAACAAAATAAGATGAGAGGCTCATTTTTAGGGCCCTTCACTATTATTAAACTGATAGGGAAAAATGCAGTGGAGGTCAAACTCACAGAGGAATTTTCTAGTAAACATCCAGTATTCCCAGTGAGTTTGGTTAAACCATACTTCCAGACAGAAGAAGGTCATTTCCCCTCCAGGAAGAAAAATCCCACTCCACCATGAATTGTGGAAGTGGAAGACTCCCCTGGCCCTGTGAAGAAAATCATCAAGGCCAGGAAGATTAGACTGAATGGTAAAGACCAGAAACAGTACTTGGTCAGATTTAAATACCAGACAGCAGATACAGACAAATGGTTTTCAGAAGATGCCATACCAGATGGGAACCTTCATCTAAGGAGATTAAGGGCCTCTAAGAGGACTGAAAAGTCTCATAAATGATGAGCCATTTTTACAGGGAGGGAATGTAAGCCTGTGACTCAAAACCAGAGCACAAGGATGACAGCCATATACCATAAGTCAATGGTCAAGCCAAGATACCACCAAAACATGCAGCTGAGCCAAACAAGCTTAAAATTTATCAAAAGAAAGAGGAATTTACCAATTTCCAAATATACTAGTTCCATCATCATTGGAAAAAAGAATAACAAAGTTATTCCTCCTCAAAGTTGCTGCTGAGCATAAAACGTAATTTTGACCTCTAATCTGAAATCCAGAAGAAGAAGCTTGAACCCATAAAATTGATATTCAAAATGAAGCTCCAACCCAGGGCTATGCAATGGTACTGGCCAAATTGAGCTAAAACCAGAACTACAGAAGGTATGGCCAAAATAAGGCCAAATAAGGGTGAAGAAAATCTTAACCTCTCATATAAATTCTACCATTTTAGTGTGAGATACTTAAAGTGGGGTCTTTTTGGAATAGAAAAATAAGGGCTACTTTATGGGACATCCATTTCCCTACATCCTATCTAGAACAAAGTTTATGGAGGAAACAAGCTCCATACAGCTCTAAGAAAAATCATATATATGTACAAAACATCTTGTACATGGCATAACTTTGCCATATTTAATGATATCCATATCAAGTGAGCTACCATTGTGTAGAGAAAATCTAGGGATACACAATGAACCAACTTTGAGCTTGATATCTCAAAGCCTTACTGAGTTATAGCCAGCTTAAGGTTAAAATCCCATAATTGGGCCAATACAACTTTTCTGTGGGATAGCATCCCACAATTCTGATTATGAGGTGTCAAACAGATGAAGAAGTTTTTTATACTCCAATAATTCATAGCTTGGTCAATAATGGGGTCCCATAAAGGTTCTGTACAGCAATTTACCCGTAATACACGTCAGAAGAGGGCTGTGTGGTCCCAGATGAAAATCTTCACCCAGTATTGGTGAAAACTGCCCAGATGTGGTTTCAAAACCACATCTGACCCCAAAAAAGGCTATAAAGGAATTGTGAAAACCACTAGCCAGTGCTTTGAAGTGAAAAATCTTCACTTCCTCTACGTGGAAAGGTCTAGCATACTTTTTCACCCAATTTTAGGATAAAAAGGGGTCTTTTCTCCACCAGAAAAGGTTTCCTCATCATGTTCTTAAATTCCTATGTAACACAACTGGCAAAAACAGTTATACTCTTGGAAAATAGGTCAGGTATACTTTAAACTTAAATATTCTAGTCTTTATTATTGTAACCCAACAGGTAAAGCTGCAACCAGGGCTTTCAGTAATGCTCACCACCACTAATTTTCATAGTAAATCCCTTAATATCTTGAAAGACAAAATATTTTGAATACTTGTTATATGTTTCACAGTCATAGTTAAAGCTTTATATACCTTTATTACCACTTCATCATAGACTAAGCCAGACATATATAGCTAAGTTCCCTTGGATTTGTTTGGTTCAAATTTTCTTCATAAGCTTGAATAATATGATTTGAGATTAAATATTTGGAAACAGAAAGGAAGGGTTCATTTTGAGAGAAGGTGTGTTCAGGAGTTTTGGAGATATTCATATGCTAAAGCACTCTTGAGAAATTGAATTATCCTGCAAGAACAGCATGTAAGACCCAAAAACAATTTATCACCTAAAAAACAAGCCACATCAAAGTGAAGTAGCTATCTAAAAAATACATTTGATTATTTTTAAATATTAGTTTCCATTAGATGTTAAATCAAATCCTTGTACTTGAGATCAAAAACATATTTTTAATCATTTGGTAGCCTTCAGATGATGATGGTATCAAGATTTCATCAATAAATTCAATACAACCATGAAGTAGTTTTGATTGTATTTACTGAGATAGAATCTTGTGTTCATCATGGTTTTGTCATGAAAATAAGACAAATTTTGTTCCAATAATTCTGAAATTATTATTTTATCTCAAAGTATCGGAGTTACCTGACCAATTCGAAACAGTTTCCCTTATTCTTTCAGCTGAAGAGCCTGCATCATTACTTCCAATTGAGAAAAGTGCAATATCAAATTTGATACCAATATCATATTTCTTCTTAATTTAATTGTTCTGGAAACTTTTATTCAAATTTATCATTTTAATAAAGCCTTAGAATATAGTATTTAAGGCTCAAAAGAATTCTGGAAAATTTTGAGATAATAATCTCAAAAATCAATTTGTTTTGAAATATAATTTTATTTTTTAGATATTGTTTTTTTTATGATATTAATTTCTTCAAGAGAGTTTTTTCCTTAAGCTCTTCAATAGTATCATATCAAGATATCTGTAAATTGAAAAAATTTGTTCTCATTTAGAGCTGGGGGAAGATGAATTAGAAAGAAGCAAATTAGGATTTAAGTTCTTAGAAAAAGATTATGTATTTCAGGTTAGAAAATTGAGTTTATTAAATTAAACACAGCAAAGATTTTTATCTATAATATTTACAAAAAAAAATAAAGTTTAAATGTGATATTTTATTTTGTTTCGAAAAAATTAAAGTGTTTTTTATTAATTAAATTTATCAAATTTGAGTGGGGCTATTTTTTTATCAAAAATTTAATTTCAACTTCCCTGTTGATTTTATTCCCATTAATAGAACTTAATTTAAGTTACTTCTTTCTATAGGTTAAATATTTTCTCCATTTTTTAGAGTCAGAATGTTTCACTTTTCCTATTTGCGCTATAATGTATGTTTGCTTATCTTAATTGTTAGTTATCTCACTTCTCTCATTGTTTATCTAATGAAATAAGATGACAAACACTTCCACTACTATAAAAGATCATCAACTATAGTTTTATATAAAACTCAATTGGCTCATCATTATATTTATAGTTATTATAAAACAGGATATCTTTCTGAATCTATTCCTCTTCAAATGTTTAAGGTTTTTTTGCTTTAATTATAAAAAAGTAATGTTTTATTGGATTTTTTTTCTCTTCATCAATGCATAGCTTTTCAAAAATTCGTCGAATTTTAAGGGTCATCGAATATTCAATATCGAATTTCTGTCATGACCGAATATTCAGAATTGAATTTCACCTACCTTCGAATATTCAAAATCGAATGTTCGAATATTCGAATATTCGGAAGTGAATTTTGAATTTTCATGGACACCTTCATTCATATATAATTAACCCTTTTGGGCCTTTGGTAAAACCATAAAAACCCATTGGCCCTTAAGTTTTTTTGCCACAAATTATTAAATACACTTAAAAAAACACTATGGGCTCCTTGTTTATGAAATAAATGGAATTCTTATTCCATAACACAATTTATGGTATTTTTAATTCCCTTCAAGCCATTAATTTTATGTATGCATTGTTGATTCCATTAATTTCATTTATATTATTGATGATACCATTAATATTACTTATGAAATTGTTGAGGCTATTCATGTTACTTATGGAATTGCTGATGCTATTCATACCATTTTTATGGCATTTTTCATGAAATTCATGTGATTTATGGCATTTAAACAATCATTCAACCCAAGAAGTTTCAAAAAATATAGGCTTCTTGTTTTTGATTCTTAAGATTGAATGGATTTTCTAAAGATAATGATGATTATTTATTTCAAAAATAGAATTCGAACAGAAAGGATCATTTATTTCAAAAATATAATTCAAACAGAAAGGATTTTTAATTTCAAAAATAGAATTCAAACAGGAGGTATTATTTATTTTAAAAATAGAATTGTGATTTTTGGTCAGAAAACAATTATATCACTTGAATTTTAATTAGAGCAATTGCTAAATAATAATGTTCTGATTAATAGATTGAATCTAAAATCACTATAATAATAAGAAAAGATATTTCAATTTGCATAATTCTGGGATTTATTAAATTTTTCGATTTCAAGAGAAATTCATTTAACGAGTAAAAATAATAAATGGAATTATTGAAGATTATCATACCAAGCATACATACTTTCATAAATTCCATTATTTAACCAAGAACGTAAACACATATTTGCCTCCACAGAATCACAGGAAAGTGATGTGCATTTGTTAGTAATCAAGTTTCCAGCTTCTGAAAATACACGCTCACTAGGTGCTGAGGTTGCAGGTATTCCAAGGTAGTCTCTTGCAATTTTGGATAATATCGGAAACCTATTTTCGTGGCTCTTCCACCATTCAAGAATACATATTGAATAATGTGGTGAATCAGTTTGTAAATATTCAAGAATTTCATTAGTTTTATTTTTTCGTTGGGACATTCTTTCTTCAAAAGGATGCAATTGCTTCAGATTAGTCGGAACTGTTTCAGAAACCTGAGGTTCTTGTGGAAAGTTGATTGTGTATTCAGAAGAATATTCAGCATATACTTCTTTGAGATGTTTGAGTGCTTCGTCCTTATATCTTATTGGATTGGTATCACTGTTTCTTTCATCTTCTTGCAACAAATCATGCTGAGTAAACCATGTAAGCTTGAATCGTGGGTCAAGAATCAAGCACATAGCACAGGAATTTGATCTAATATTGTAATAACTTTCAAGCTTTGAATATGCTTGATCAGCTGCATTGTAAAGTTGGGATTCCCTTGAGACTTCATTTTTTGTTTTTTGACATGTTTCAAGGAGTAGTTGGTACCAAGGCATTACTAACCCAAGTGAGGGATAAGAATCACCTTGAACTTCATCGGTTGCAGTGGCAAAGACCTTTAGAAATTCTGATATTTGTTCAAAAAATAGCCAGTCCTCTTCCAAAATTACATCCTGAATAGTTAGAAAGGAATGAAGTGAGATTTATTATACAGAAAAATAATCAACTAGGCAGACGTACAAGGCGTATATCATGATGAATGTCTGCTTTTTCTATTGCTTTGGAAATCGTTTTCTGTTTCTTGCTGCTAAATGTTTTTTGGCTTGAACTTTTAAAGTGATTTTTTTTTCGCTTTGATGTTTGAGACTTATTGTACTCATAAATAAAATCATCAAAAGAGCTCTTCTGCTTTAATGCTGAACAAAGCATTTAATATGTTGAGTTCCATCTGGTGGAATTGTCAGCCATTGGCCGGTTTGGTGGCTCTTTATTTTTTTCACAAATGCTTTTGAAGTGTTCCCATGAGGTGTTTGATCGACGTATTAAGTGAACCACCTTCTTAAGCTTATCAATTGATCCATCAAGCTCTTTTAAAGAATCCTTTGCAGCTAAATTAAGAATATGTGCAAAACATCGAATGTGTGAGTCAAAACCTTTCAACAAATTATTTTTAACAGCAAGGTCCATAAATGTTGTATTTGAGGAAGCATTATCCAATGTTATGGCCATGATTCGATTACCAATGGATGAGATATCCAAACTATAAAAATCATTTGACAAATTGGACAAATCACTTTCAGTTTCTGAAGATGAATCACTTGAGGTATCTATTTCAATTGCATCACACTTTGATCCCCTTGGCTTTTGAGAGTGTTCAATAAAGAAATCATTAAGCATATCCATGATCTTTGTGTATATGTTTTTACCAGTATGAGCTTCTGTGAACTTGGAAAATCCAACGGTTGCAGTGAATGGTTTCCAATCAGATGATATGTAATGAGCTGTGAGAGTAATATACGACATTCCACCTGGACCAGACCAAATGTCAGTAGAAAATGAGAACCGTGGTGCTTGTGAATTGATAAAGGCAAATATATGTTCTTTATCATTCAGAAACTTTTGCTTGATCCGTTTGGAAATTGTGGTTTCAGAAATTAATTTAATGTCCTTGTTGAGGGTGTGAATAAGCTTTTGAAATTATTTTGATTTAACTAATGCATATGATTGTTGATCTTGAATTATGAAGCTGACAAGATTATCAGTGAAATTATTCTGTAAGTGGACATTCATACTTTTTATTATGCTGCTTCCATGTGAGTTCGATAAGTTACTTTGTCCTTCAGTGTTCTTTTCGGAAATTGCTTCAGCCCATAGTTCCTTATGAAATGCTTTCAAATGAGATACCAGGTTTTGCTTGGTTCCTTCATGTCGCTTAATTTTCTTTGAGCATCCATCGACTAGGCATAACTGGTATCCATTCTTTGCTTGGGAAAAATAACATTGTGCAATCTGACTTTGGTTTACTTTGGAGTTTGAAGAGTGATTTTTTGTGCAAGACCGTGAAATTTGACTGGCTGATTCATTGGGATTTATTAGGGAGCTTATTTGACTCATATTAAGAATTAGGTAAAGTGAATATTAATTTGAAGAGAGTGGATCAAAAACGAATTCAACATGCCCAAGCCATATAAAATAATTAGGGTTAGGATGTATTTAATGTGGAAACATATTCATTATGCATAAATTTGCATGAAATTTAACAAATCACTATCAGACTTGATCAATTTCATAATGATTCACTCATTATTTATTATTTATTGTTTGATTACTTATTAATTTATATAAATAAAGCAAAAATACAAAACAAATGAATAAAAATCAAATAAAAGATCATAAAAATAATGAATGTCATTAATTTTCATTCATTATAATTAATTTCAATTCATTATCATTAATGGTCATTAATTATAATTAATTTTCATTAATTCTCATTAATTATATCTTAATTATTATTTATAATTAATGAAAATTAATGAAAATTAATTAAAATTAACTATAAATAATGGCAATTAATGATAATTAATTAAAATTGATTTAATAATAATATAATAATAATTAATTATAATTAATAATAGCTAATTAAAACTAATTATAATTAAAATATAATTAATAAAAATCAAATAAAATTAATTATAAAATGAGAATTAATTATAATATAATTAATGAAAATTAATGAAAATTAATTAAAATTAATTATAACTAATGGCATTTAATGATAATTAATTTTATTTAATTATTATTAATTATAATTAATTATCATTGATTATAATTAATAATAATTAATTTTAATTAATCTTAATTAATTATCATTAATTATAATTAATTTTACTTAATTATTATGAATTATAATTAATTTTAATTAATTTATTAATTTTAATTAATTATCATTAATTATAATTAATTTTAATTAATCTTAATTAATTATCATTAATTATAATTAATTTTAATTAATCTTAATTAATTATCATTAATTATAATTAATTTTAATTAATTATCATTAAATCTCATGAATTATAATTAATTTGAATTAATTTTCATTATAAATTAATGATAATTAATTAAACTTAGTTATAATTAATTTTCATTAAATTAATTATAATTAAAATCAATTATAATCAATGACATTTAATGATAATTAAATAAAATTAATTAAAATTCATTATAATTAATTATAATTAATAATAATTATTATTAGTTTTAATTAATTATAATTAATTTTAATTAATAATTAATTAATAATTAATTATAATTAATTTTAATTAATAATTAATTAATAATTAATTATAGTTAATTTTAATTAATTATATTTAATTATAATTACTTTTAATTATAATTAATTCTAATTATAATTTACTTTAATTAATTATATAATTAATTTTAATTAATTATAAATAATTTTCATCAAATAATATTAATTATAATTAATTATAATTAATGAAAATTATATCAAATTAATTATAAATAATTATTATTACTTTTAATTAATTATAATTAATAAGTAATTAATAAATAATTATAGTTAGTTCTAATTAGTTATATTTAATTATAATCACCTTTAATTATAATTAATTCTAATTATAATTTAGTTTAATTAATTATATAATTAATTTTAATTAATTATAAATAATTTTCATCAAATAATAATCATTATAATTAATGAAAATTATATCAAATTAATTATAAATAATTATTATTACTTTTAATTAATTATAATTACTTTTAATTATAATTAGTTCTAATTATAATTTACTTTAATTAATTATATAATTAATTTTAATTAATTATAAATAATTTTCATGAAAATTATATCAAATTAATAATAAATAATTATAATTACCCCTTGATTAAAAATTCACCACACATCTTTTGTATAATATTACTAAATTCTTCATTTGGGTAATTTTTCTCAACAGTCTTTTTTTTTAAAACAGTTCCTCAAGTTTTGATTGATCAATTCATTTCGAAATTATTTTTTTTGGAAGCTGTATGTGCATACACTGCAACTGATCTTAACTTTCTTGCACTGATGTTCTTTCATTCTGCACAGATAGTACTTTTGAAAAAAATACGTGTTGGTGGGCTTTTTTTTAATAGCAACGGTAAGCCCTTTCTTTTGTTGTATTTACGCAGTAGTCATTACAGTACTGACTACTGCTTGCTGTCCCACCACCACCTCCATCAATCCATCACCTCGAACACCCCCACCCCCACCGTCGACCGGCCACTACAACCACCGCCCCCACCGTCGACCGGCCGACTACCACCACCCCCACCGTCGACCGGCCACTACAACCAATGCCGGCCGACTACCACCACCCCCACCGTTGACCGGCCACTACCACCACCCCCACCGTCGACCGGCCACTACAACCACCGCCGGCCGACTACCACCACCCCCACCGTCGACCGGCCACTACAACCAATGCCGGCCGACTACCACCACCCCCACCGTCGACCGGCCACTACAACCACCGCCGGCCAACTACCACCACCCCCACCGTCGACCGGCCACTACAACTAACGCCGGCCAACTACCACCACCCCCACCATCGACCGGCCACTACAACCACCGCCGGCCGACTACCACCACCCCCACCGTCGACCGGCCACTACAACTAACGCCGGCCGACTACCACCACCCCCACCGCCGGCCAACTACCACCACCACCACCGTCGACCGACTACCACCACCCCCACCGTCGACCGACTACCACCACCACCAACGCCGGCCGACTACCACCACCACCAACGCCGGCCGGCCACTACAACCACCTCAACAATCAATCCACCACCACCACCAATACACCACCTCCATCGATCCAACACCTCCACCATCGATCCACCACCACCACCTCCATCGATCCACCACCACCACCTCCATCGATCCAACTCCTCCACCATCGATCCACCACCAATACACCACCACCACCACCACCAATACACCTCCTCCACCGATACACCACCACTACCTCCAATCCACCACCATTAATCCACCATCATCACCTCCATTGATCCAACACCCCCACCACCGATACACCACCACTACCTCCAATCCACCACCACCAATACACCACCTCAACCATCACCTCCATCGATCCAACACCCCCACCACCGATACACCACCACTACCTCCAATCCACCTCCTCCATTGATCCAACACCACCTCAACCATCACCTCCATCGATCCAACACCCCCACCACCTCCTCCAAAAACTCGAACATCTTCACCACCAATCATCCTCCTCCATCGAACCACCACCACCATCATCTCCTCCAACGCCTCCACTACCAATCCACCACCACCACCACTCCATCAATCCACCACCACCATTGATCCTTCACCTCCCCCATCAATCCATCACCACCTGCACCATCAATACACCACCCAACTAACATGTCCTCCTTTTCCAACATCTGTACCATTCATATGCTTTTGTATTCAATACTGATTAATTATTTTGTTTTATACACTTTTTTTGTTTTAATTTAGAGGAGGAATAACTCATATTTGGAATATATTTAGTCTGAAATCATTATGTCACAATCCAACAATAAACTCTCCCCTTCTTTAGCCATTCCTCATCAATTATCTGATCATTTGACTGTTGGGACTCAACCAAATGACCAGATGATTTTCAATGAGCTGAATGTGCCCAAACTCTCTGTAATTACTCATGATGTGAAGCCTGTTGGGACTCAACCTCACAATCAGAATGATATGACAGAAGAGAATTCTCTTAATCATAATCACTCAAATACCAGACAACAAAGAAGAATGCTTTCTTATATGAACCAAACAGCAGGCCAGCTTGGCATTTACAATCCCAACTTCTCCATAATTACACTAGACAAGAAGAACAATGAGAATGCCTCCTGGTTAAATCTTCCTCCACACAAACTTCTGCCCAGACCCTATGTACTTATCAATAGACATAACAAGCCTTATTTACCTATTTTTATGTATCAAATTCACCCATTTAGCAGTCCAACACCAGTCTTCCATAAACTTCAAAAATTGATCATAACATTAAATAAGCTTGCAAAGAACCGTCAAAATATCACCACTAACTCTGATATGCTTGATGGCATTATGAAAGGAATAGGATTTCGTCAGGGTTCTGATTCTGGTAAATCTGCCGGGGTTTATGCAAGGAAAGCGGGCTTGACTAAAAAAAAATTGATGAAGATAATGAGCAATGGTCAACACTTCAAGAATTTGATGAATTCATTCACTCCCGAATTCAAGGTTTTTCACATAATGCACTTAAAGACAATCAAGAAATCATGAATGCAGCCAATTTGCCAAACTTCAGCCAACTTGAATGGCATTCCAACAAATCACCAAATTTCAAAACTTATTCAAATGTTATAGTTACTTTCAATGGCTTCCACAATAAACCACATACTGATAATAAGGACATCAATTCATGGACATATGGTATATTCTCTTTTATCAATAAAAACAATTTCATTCCAATTCCTACAGATTTCACACCCTCTGGGCATGGATTATCATTTCCCAACCACAAATTCATTTTTGATTTTTCCAAAAAAGAAGGCATTGTTGAAATACTCTGGAAAACGTCTGAACTTCTTCATCAAACAACCAAGCCAGCAAAAGAATTGCTTGAACACCAATCCATCACACACTTTGGTTGTTCTTTTCAAATAAACAAGAAATTATTTCTCACAGGAAAAAAATTCAAACAACTCAGCTCTGAAGAAATTGAAACAAAAGTCAACGGTCAAATCATGCGGAATGAACAGGATAACAAAAGATTACGTAAAAATTAGAAATTGTAAATATTTTAGATTATATATATTGACACATTTGATAATTATGACTCGATTCCAGTCTTAACATTTACCATTCCATAGATATGGATTGAAAATGTATTACAAATATTAGTCTTCAGATAATTCTCTTTTAAAATAAACATGTTTTATTAATCTTAAAACATTGTCAGCGCTTGTAATCCAATCTAAAGTGTAGGGCTTGACTATTTCATGCATATTCAAATGGCCATTTTCATCATCTTGTGTGATATTTTGGAGCTAGGGGGGGTCATTATCCTCATATAAATCACTTCATTGGTCACCTACTTGTGCTAATAGATTATGCAATATAACACAGGTTACCACCCACTGTACAAATAATTGTACCTCTTTCACATTACGCATTTGATTTCACATAATAACCATTATTTCAAGCCTGGTTATTCAGTCTTATTGTCTTCAATTCATTTCAATTACCTTCAATTTATTGAAATTCATTTGAATTAATTGAAATCATTTTTAAATACTCATATTAATCTGGGTTATTGGTCAGCCCATGTAAGTAATTTGGCAAAAACATTTAATCCCTTATGTGGATTTGCCATAAATTGCCAAAATTATGCAATTATTTAGTAACAAAAATAAGGTTTGTGTTCTAGTTGAAGTTAAGCTAAAGAATACAACAGTTGGTAAAAGCCCAATTTCTGGCATTGTTGGTTCCATAAATTGCATAAATGGAATGATTTATGCCAGCAATAGGATAAGTGCCATTGTTGATGCCATAAATATTTTTTGAATACCATTTATGGCATGGTTATTCTGTGGCTGATGCCATAAATATTTCACTTCTTTTAATTAATGAATTATATTCATAAATCATTTTTTCATCCAAAATTCGAGATTTTCGTTTCGAATTTCAGCTTGGAGGTTGAAAAATTTGAATGGATCCTTTTTTCATAATTTTTTATTCGAATTTTTGGGTTTTCATTTGGTGGGCCAAAAATTCGAATTCGAAGACGAATTTTTCGAATAGTGAAAATCAAATTTTTCGAATAGCTATGCATTGCTCTTCATATTAATTATTTAGAAATTAAGGCCTAAGCTTGACTTATGAGAATGTTTCAATCCAGGTTCTCTTTTTCTATTTTTCGAACAGTCGGAAATCCCTTTCAAAATGGTATAAAACACTTTTTTGCAACTAAAACGAAGTTGGCTCAGTCAAAAATCAAAATAATAGCTGGAAACTAGCCAAGATTACTTATTAAGATTAGCACCAGCTAAGCCAAATTTTTTTGAGCTTCAAACAACTTATGGCGGTTCAGGTGACTAATAACAAAACCAAGGATTTCCATAACCATAAAATACAGTTAAAAATCTACAAGTTGGCAAGAAATTTAAAATAGCCCCAAAGAAACTCTTTCTGTGAACAATTGACTTCCAATTCCGACTTGAATCTTATCAAGCCCATGCTCAGTGAAAATTTCACAATTGGGAAGCGAAAATTTGGATAGACTAATTATCCTCTGAGCTTGGAAAGAAGTTTTACCATGTGAAAGTTTGTAGGAAAGCCTCTGAAAAATATTTTGTGGAGAATTTATCCAGCAATTGGTAGTGATATTGGAATTGTTCTGTGCTTCCCATCATAGATTTCTGGTCTTTTGAACAGCTGGATGAGTTAGCACAAAATGATACAATAGTTCTACCACCCAGCTTTACAGCCTCTCATTGAGAGAATGGAGAAAGCCTCGTGGATCTGAGGAAATCAACCTCTGCTTCTCATGGAAGATAATTTGTCAATCCATATGACTAATATCAGTAACAAATGGAATGATCAAAATATGATCTTAAAAAGGGATTACCATTAAATCTTCCAGGCCCGAATAGAATTGCAAATTTTTTCAAGTCTATGACGAGTCAAATTGAAAAACTTTACCAACAATGAGGTAAAAGAGGTCATTCAGGTTTAATGGTATGGCATCTACTATAAGATATTTAATAACTAACTCTATTTAAGTCCAAGGATAATTCACATGGTGGTCCATCCTCATATTAGGACCATAACATTAGTTTTTTTTTCAAAAAAAAATCAATCTTTTTTATTAGCTTTGTATTATTATGTGAATTTGTTTGTTAAATCTTCTCTAAAATCAAGTAAAATCATTTACTTTCTGCGTAAGCTCTTAAGTGACAGAAACATTCCCAAAAATAATTGTTTTTTAATGAACTCTGCTGCTTTTATGATAATTTTGTTTGGTATCAAATATTTAGAGCACTTTATGTACTATGTAGAAATTTTTCAAATAGGAATCTATTTAGTAGTTCCCTCATAATAATAATTATTATTAGTATTAAGGGGGCTGAAAAACAGCCTGATATGGCCCTGGGGATGCCCCAGATCTGTTATGCCTAGATACACTACAAGTCATGCCTTATTTGGTAATTTTGAAGTAGTCTCCCACTGTGATTTTCCATTTCTCCTGAATTTCTATCACTTGATATTCATTATAAAAACCTGCCTGCCTTCCATCCCAACTACACCTCATCTCTCATTTCACACATTATCAGTTTGGTTATGTCCAACCCCCATAGCTTTGCGCCTGAACGCTCTTGTTCAAACAATTTTATTCATTTTCTTCACTTTTCCTGCTTAGTCACCTGTACCTATACTAAACGTTGGATTTTAAGGCATGATAAATATTTCATTTCCTAGTCCTACCACTCAACTTAAATTTTTGTATTATCAAACCTTTCTGATGCTTAGAAATTTTGAATGACAAGAATTTATCAAGAGCTTGCAAAAATGATGCAAATGAATTGATAGTGAGATGATGGAGACATGGATAGAAAATCTTATGTTCTCTGAATTTCTGAATTTTATCACAGTTTTAGGTGGTTGTTTTCCTCTTACAGCCATGCTTCTTTAATGGTGGTTGAGTGAGGAGGATCATATTGATAAATTTCTGAGGAATAAAATTAATTATTGGTAATTCCTGATGTTATCTACCACTTACCTGTCTTACTAAGAATTAATGTGGGTTTTTTAGGTATATTTATAGCCATCGGCCACATGCACTAATAGGGGTAAATAACCTTGATTTTTTGCTTAACATACGCCCAATGGAGATCAAAATGATAGTATACACAACTCATGAAGGTTTCCTCCATATCTGTATTATGTTCAAGCACAACAAGGTATTTAAAAATGATAGAACATGCGGAAAACTCAATTTTTGTCTTTAATTGGACTTCGAATTATAATACCTTGGGAGAAACAGAAATGCAGCCTCATTGGGGTTCTTTTCAAGAACATATCATATAATCTGGGGTTTTGTATTCTCATTTTCTTGCTGTGTCACTGAGGCATTACTCTAATTAGTACCAGCGTATTTAAGCTGGCCAAACAAATCATCCCACAAAAATATTCTATTGGATATGGCAGGAGAAGGGTTCCAGTTTGTGTAGAAATTTTGAATGAAACCACAAAGCTATTGTTTCATAGGCTTGTTTTGTGTAGTGAGATATCTTACAATCAAAAGAATCAATATTTTTGAATTTTCAATTAATTTAAAACCATTGAAAGAGAATAATGAGGATTTAAATTGGCTTGCCTGGATTGTTTTTTCACAGTTCCATGTACAAACACACAGAAATTTACAAGCATGCATAGGAGTATTTCCGTTTTGGTAAATCCTTTTCTTGGTCTTTAGAGCCTTTGAGATATAAATAAATATCCAAATAAGTTACAAACAATATTACAGAATGTCACAATGCTTTCTGCCATACCTCAGCAAAGGGAACTCTTTCTGAAAAGGCTACTAAGACGGCTGAAAGAACAATTAATACTGGAAAGTTGTAGATCACATTCAACCATGTGAAAGTACCCCCGGGTTTAGAGAACTGCATCCCAAAGTGCATGTAACTGATGGTATTACCCATGTCACCCTTATGGAGTTACATTAGTCACAACAGGAGCCTTCAAGGACCCCTTGTATGCCAATGGAGCAGAAAACCCAGCAATTTCTGGTTGTTTTATTGAGACCTCCTCTTGTCTCCAACCAGAATAAAACCCATGACATTGGTAACGGGTTTATTGTAACAATTCTGTCTGCTCAACCTCAGAAAAGGGACCTCTTTCCAAAAAGTCCATTAAGCCAGTTGAAAGACTTATTAATACTGGAAAGCTGTGAATCACATTCCACCATGTGACACAGAATGTATTTTGATAATAGAAATTTAAATTCTAGCCTCAAAAACAAATGAAAGAATTAAAAAATCCATTAATAATGATAAGCTCTTGATTATCTCGGAAACCAGAAATTTAACATGTGAAATAAATTACACTATTGTATTCCCCATCAAAAAATACATATATGACTATCTTATTTCATATCTTTCACCCCAATACTTACTGAGATACCTAGATATATGCAGTTTTATGATCAGTGCATATATACATGGTTTTTAGCTCATATATTTTGATATACTGATTTTAAAGACTTTATTCAGAATAAAATTTAATACAAAATAACTGTAAGAATAAATATAGAAACCTTATTTGGAAAACAATAAACAAGGTTCAGAATAATAAGTAGCAATTGGTTAAAATAGAAATACCAGTTGACCACTTAAAATTGAAAGTGGTCCAAGCTTAAAAAAGAAGTAAATATTCAGGTTTTCCTATTCTATATGGGAATAATGAGTATTTATAATTATTATATTCAAGGTATAACCCTATTAAATAATGTTTCAAAGTTTACAACAGCAAATTTCAACAGAAAAGATGAATTAAAAGGAAAATTATAAAAGATAGAGTTTTTATCATGTAATTGAATCCTCTTAGAAACTTGGTAAGGAAATTTAAAGATAATATAATTAACCTCATTAATTTCAGTGGAATGTAAAACTAAAACTTTATTAAAAATTAAAGATAAGGCTAAGAAGGATCATTTTTGATCTTTTACTGTGATCATATTTTGAGGCTAACAGCTAAATAAGAGATAAAAATGGTGGATCTTGGTATTGCATGGTTAAGCCTACCTTAATACACAAAATTGAATCAAATTCAAATCTTATAATATCAGAAAATTAGAGTTACAGTGATAACTCTCAAAATTGGCATAATAATGAGATAAAAAGGTTCAATCATAATGTAATCATCACCAAACCTTATAATGTTGATAAATTCAATTATTGTCTAATAGAAGAAAGGACCTTTACTATATAAAGACCCCTTCTTCTGTCTCCCCCTAAGATGCATCAAATTCTATAAATTATTTAATAAGAAGGTAAAACACTTTATTCTCTTATATTTCAAAAGGAAAAAGTCCTATCTTGTAGAAATGACTTATTTTTAAATGATTAAACAGATCTTTTATTATTATTTTTTCCATTTTCTGAAAGCTTTAAATACACATGAAGTTAGTGAAAGTTGTATTTCTCTGTATTTTCTATTATAACTGTGAGCCTTGGAGGTATTTTCATATACCCAAAAGACCACAAATGATAAGATACAAATATAAATAAAAGAAATTTATTTATATTATAAAAATGAAAATTGAAATATAAATACAAATTTATATTTAAAAATCAAAATTCAATTATAATTTAAAAATGAAATTAAAATAAAATTTAAAAATTATGAAAATACATTGTTACTTGTAAAAATTAAGTAAAAATGAATTCTTAATAAAAATTATGAAATTAAAATATTTTTGGTAAAAAGTTACATAAAAGATATCATAACTTTTCATCCAATAAATAAGAATGAAGAAATTATTACACCATTGGATTCCTCATAAAAAACAAAGTGGGGTCACTTCTGGATGAAATTTCTGTAACTCAACTCTAAATAAGCTTAAATTAAGTTTTTAGTATGTTTTTGTACAAAAGTATGAAAATTCTCAAAACCTTAATTCAATTAACACCACATGTAGTGTTAACCATCGATTTTGGTGATAAAATTGTGATTTTGTGTTCAGTTTAGAAGCTATGAGGAATTGAAGTATTTTCAATTGAAATGTCAAAATGTGTGCGTGTATTACATAAGTGATCTTTAATTTACATATGAGTTATCAATTATTACAGATGTGTAATTAACAACTCAATTGAATTACATATGTAAATTAAAACTGTATTACATGATGAGGAATTAAAGAAAAAAGAAATTGGAAAGATTAATTCTGGGGGGAAAAGACACTCTAGCTCTAAGGGGGAGCCAGACCCCCAAAATCCTTGCTGACTGGTATAGTATGTCAAAATCCACACAAAGGTTCATTACTTTTGGCCTGGAATTGAGTCACAGGGTCTGTGACTCAATTGATGATGAGGCTTTGATACCAACCAGGGTGGTTTCAACTGCTTCCAAGAGGGTAAAACTACCCTTAAGTTGAAATGATGTTAGTAAAAACAGTTTTAACTGGTTTCTACCCCTCTTACACACATTCTGACGTGTTTTGAAGGCTCTATATCAGGTATTGCTATAGTAATGGCTGATCTAAAGGTCTAAAACGGCTTGAACCAGCCCTTTTTTGGTCTAAACCAGGGTTCAATGATGTCATAACTGGCTTTTCTGTTGTGAGAATGTTTTTCACGACTGACAAGAGTAAATTTTCCTTTGGGAGTAAGAAAACTGACAGCTATAACAGAATGTCTTTTTTTCCCCACTTTTCTCTTCATGTTAGAATCTTTTCCTTTTATAATTAGTTTAAACACTGTTAAACCAATCAATAAGAGATTCCAACCACCCTTTTTTGAACATTTTGGACCTTTTAACCACTTTAAAAATCATTATAATCATTTTTACCCCTGAACCACACCAAAAGTGAATTAAAGCATCTTTCATCACTGTTAACAAGGAGTGATAAACTACTGTCACATCCTCAAGATATTCCTTCAAGAGGAGGGAATAGTGAAATAATCTAATGGATGGAATCCACTATCATCCAAATCTCAGATCACAAAGATAAAGGAATGGCACAAAAAAAGGAGGGAGGCAAGCAAGGAGAAAGCCCCAGTATCTTCTACCAGCAAGACTCAAGCCAACCAACCTCCCCAAGAAGTAAGAAAAAACAAGAAAAGGAATTGGAGGAAACCATATCTCCCAAGTTACAGGTTCCCAAAAATCCAAAGCAATACCATGGGAAATGTTTTCAACATGTCCAGAACCTTTATAGAATTGAAGGAAAATGAGGAACAAAGAATGAGACAACCATCTTTTCCAAATAAATAGATTTTTTTCCTGTGGCTATGAATACTTTACCAGAAATTAAAAAAAGTAAATTAACTTTTAAAGACATTGGAAATAGTTTATTATCATTAATATAAATAAAAAATAGTATATTATATTTATTCCAAATTGTTTTACAGAATAAGAAGGAAATAGATAGTATAAAACATGTGGTTGAAAATAATAAACCAAAAACTATAATTGACTATATTGAAAAGTTAATACAGGGGCAAAACAATGTGTATAAGTACATGAAACGTATCAAAGAAAAAACTTTGAAAATCAATTATGACCACAGCATTGACAATCTAAAAGAAAAATTACACATATTATCCATTTATATTAGAAAATTCAAAGAAAAGACTTCATTACACCAGATATTTTTTCTGGAACATGTAGAGAAATGTTATGAAGAAAGGATGAATCTCAAAGATGAAATTCAAAATGAAATTGGATAACATGAATGAGGCTAACTTGAATATTCCAAATTTATCAACCCCATTTTACCATATAAGAAGCCCTGTTAAGCCAAAATAGAAAATGAAAAGTTCCTTTATGGTATATTCAAATCATCAAGAAAATATTCAAGGTTTACTAAAAGAAGCGCAACAACTTGAAGAATGGCCAACATTCATGGGTGAATGATGATATGACCACATGTCATTTATTAGAATAATTGATATGTTACAAGAAGATTATGCCATACCAGATGAATTAATCACTGAGAGATTACATGAGTTCTTTGAAAGATCTGCAAGAAGATGGTAGAATGGAATAAAACAGGAAAATGGAAAAAATCCCTGGTATTGAGGGGAAAAGGAAATACTTGCCAAGTGGGAAAATGATGCTTTGAGATATAAGATACAAAATTCATTTGAAAAATAATTCTTTCAACCACACAAAAACAAACCTTTAACTTGGTTCTTAAAACAAGTTGAAAGATTAAATGCATTATATACAGAAATGTCACAAAGAATGGTATATATGACAATACTCAAAAAATGTGGAGGAGACCTGGAAAGTCCCCTGAGAAGCAGGTTCATATAACCATGCTCCACAGAAGAGTACATTAATGAACTAGAAGACATTGTTAAAAGGACCAAGATTTGAAGAACATGGAAGATATTAGACATAAACAATTCAAAAGAACCATTCATCAAGAAAGATAAAACAGAAGAACCTTTCAAACCCAAAAACACTAATGAGCAAAGACAATGCAATAAATGTGAATTTATTGGGAACTTAGCCAATAATTTCCTTAAAAAAGCAAAAATCAATGAAATTGTGGAAGCAGGAGGCCTTGATTACAAAGAAGAATAATATGATTGTGAAAGATAAAATAAAGAATCAGAAACATTTTAAAGTGATTACATCATCATAATTAATTATCAAATTGATAATATTGCTTTAATCTATGAATTAATACATGTAAACTAAAATATACCACAAATTGGAACATCTGATACATGCCTTACAAATATACAATATTCCAAAGTTTATAGAGCCACTCCCGAAATATTAATGTGCTATACACCTGGAAAATGAAGTATTAGTATTGTTTTGAGAAAAAATCAAGAGGCAAATATTAATCTGGACACAGGAGAATACTTCACTTGTGTTGAAAAAAGTCATTTACATACACTTATACCAGATTGGGAAGATAAATTTATACCAATACAAGGGGTCAAGTTTAGTAGTGCAAGTGAAGGATGAAGCCCATTGGAGCTATTGGTTTAATATTAATTTTACCACATCCCTCTCAATGTATAAGAATAAAAGTGGAGTTTTTAGTAGTCAAAAATTGTACCATTAACAATTTCATACTTTGAAATTATTACTTACCATTTTCTGGAATAGATATTTTACCATAGGACACAATAAAAGACAAAAATTTGGCTTCTTAAATGATAAGAAAAATACTGATTTTATAAATAATTAAGAAACAGCCTACTCATAAGTGAACAGCTGAAAGAGGAAGAATTCTATAAAGAATTAACAGAGAAAATTAAATAAAAGCTGATTTATCTCTCATATAAATACAAAAATGCCTTTGAAAAAAACAAAGAGACACTAGGTTCATTTATTGGAAGTGAGGTAGAAATACGTCTAAATGTAGAAAAATATTAGTCACCTCTGTTAAGAAGACCAGCTTATCCATCCAGAGTTAGAAGTCAACATTAAATAGTTAATGGACCTAGAGGTATTAATAACCTGGCAAAATGGTAAATGAAGGATGGTGGGGTATTTTAGAGCTTTTAAAACCTACACCATCTCTGAAAGATACCCAATACCTAGGATCCATGAGACAGTAACACAACTGTTACAGGATAAGTTTATTACAGCCATGTATTTAGTTAAACTCTTTTTTCAGGATGTCTTAACAGAAAATTTTAAAATTCTACTATGTATAATAGTCCACTGTGGCATATATGAATACCTAAGAATTCTATTTGGTATAAGAAATTCCCCTTTTCATTGCTAAATAATTATGACAGCCATATTCCATGAAGAGCTATCAGAGGGATGGCTAGTAATATACATTGATGATATCATAGTTTTCTCAAAAAACTAGGGAAAACCACCTAGAAAGACTTTAAATAATGTTATTAAAATAGTTCAAGTCAATATGGAAATATGCTTGAAGAAATTTAATTTTTCATATATTGAGCTAAAAGAGCTAGAACATGTTGTATCTGCACTAAGTTTGGGCATAGATGAAAACAAAGCAGAAACAGTTCTACTTAAACCAATGCCCCAAACTAAGAAAGAAATGAATTCACTCAAAGGATTTGCTTGATATTAAATACAGCATATAAAAGACTTTGAAAAAATTTCAAAATCTCTTTATAAGCTCTGTGATCAAAAGACAGACTATTAAGTGACTGAAGAAAGAGTCAAGGCCTATGGAGAACCAAAAAATCCTTCACAAATTCCCCTTTCCTATTAATTCCAGATTGCAAATTACCTTTCAAAGTGTACATTGATGCTTCTGGAGAAAGATTAGGTGAAGCACTACACCTAAAACAAAACATAAATGACAAACCTGTCAAGGGAGCAATTTGATTTATTTCCAGACAGATTAAGCCAACAGAAGCCAGGAATGGAGAAATTCAAATGGAATTACTTTTCTTAGTGTGGGGTTTAGAAAAATTACACTGCTACTTAGATGGAACATTATTTGATGTCAACACAAATTGTAATTTTGTAAAATGATTATTAAACATGAAGAAACCAAATATAAATATGCTGAGATGGAAAATTGCTATCCAAGAGTATGGAGTAAATATGAATATATTCCCTAAATCTGGAAATATTCATAATAGTGAAAATGGTTCTATAAAATACACCTGAAGCCCCAGCCTGGGTACAACAGGAAAAAAACCATGTAGAAGGAATATGTTTCACAGAAATTGGCAGGAAATTCTTTCACAAAGTTAAATAAATGTACAAGATGGATAAAAATTGCCATATTTTATGCCAGCTCTTACTCAAATACCGAAAAGAGCCATTATCATTTTCCAAAATAAATCAATTATGGAAAAAATGTTATTATTAGCAAAGATTCCACCTCCTTGATGAAATTCTTTACCATAGAACCAAAAAAATGTGTTATGACTCTAACAGATAGAGTTTTGATAAACACTATACTACATGAATTTAATGATAGTGTTGTTTAAGGAAATCTCTCAGAAGACAGGAGACTATAAAAAATGAATAATTGCTCTTGGTGTCCAAATTGGACAAAATATGTTTCAGAATACTTTCAAACTTCTGACAAATGCCAAAAAGCAAATAGAGAAACAGGGAAAAAATTGCAATTATGATCCAAATCCAAGAACCAATATCCCCATGGAAAATAGAACAAATGTTTTGGGTAACAGGGCTACCCCCGGGAGGAGATAGGGGTTTTGATGCATGCCTAGTGTTATCTAATAGTTACAGTAAAGCCCCAATTTTTTTACTCTTTTGAAAATATGACACAGCTATTGATACAGCCATAATAATATGGAATAGAGCTATTAGACATACAGGCTTATTCTGAAATATAATAAGTGATAGAGATTCCAAATTAAGTTAAGCTTTATGGAGAAATCTCCTTAGCCTGTTTGGCACAAAATTCTCATTCTCAACATCCTATCACCCTAATACTGATTGACTAGCAGAAAGAATGATACAAACTCTAGAAGACATGATCAGAAGATTCTTTGCTTATGGCCCAAAATTCAAAAACTCTGATGGTTTCACCCATCATTGGTGTACTCTAATAACAGTTCTAGAACTGGAATATAAGACATCAGTTCAGTCATCAACTGGTTAAAACCCTGGAATGTTGGATAAAGTTTAGAACCCAAGACTACCTTATTACACCCATGAAAAGGACTCAGGTGATATACAGCCAACAGCAAGCAGTTTTAAAACAATTCTTAATAAAGCAATACATCATGCACATAAATGTATGCAATATTCTTTCAAATAAAAAAAATGAAATATGGGACAAAAGTCATAAACTACATGATTTTAAAATAGGAGACTTAGTCCTAGTATCAAAATTAAATTTGAATAAATTCAAAGGACACAAGAAAGTAATATATTCATTTTCAGGACCTTTTATGACTAAAGCCCTACGTTGCCATAATGCTGTGCAGCTAGAGATAACAAGTGAGTTAATGAACACCAACATTCCCTGTAAGTTTAAGAAAGCCTTAAAGCTCAATTGATAAGGAATTATTTACAATAAGAAATTCTCCCTCTAAAAGAAGGTGAAGGAAGGAAAATTGTGAAAGTCTTTAAAGATAGTAGGACAAGAAACAAAAATGAAATATAATATCTTATAAGGTATAGAAATACAACTGAATAGAATAAATTTCTATGTGGGAAAGATATAACTAATACTTAAAACATTTTAAGAAGCTTCATACATAAAAGAAGAAGTAAAGAATAAGCAAACTAAGCATTATTGAGACTCAAGAATACAAATTTTTATTAAAGAGGTAGACAGTGGATGATACCCTAATTGAGTATATCAGATTTTGGTAAAATCTTTTTTTTGTGGTAGGGAATGTCAGCCTTTGATATATAAACACATATGTAAAAAGGTCACAAACAATATGAAAGAACTTATTTTAATGATAGGCATTGAAATTCCAATCTTAAAAACAAATGAAATAAGTAAAAATGGCATAAAAACCCATTAATTCTTTATTATCTCAGAAGCCAATTCCCAAAAATTTGAAATAAATTACAACACTATATTACCCACCAAAAAAAACATATATGACTATTTTATTTCATATCTGTAAACCCAGTACTTATTGAAATACCTTTATATATGCACTTTTGTGATCAGTGCATATATTCAGGGTTTTTAGCTCATCTTTTGAAATACTCATTATAAAGCCTTAATGCAAAATCACAGTTGCCAAAAAAATATGTGTACAAATAAATATGGAATCTTTAATTGGAAAGTTATAAACAAGGTTAGGAATAATAAGAATAAATTGGTTAAAATAGCAATCTCAGTTGATCACTTGAAATCAAGAGTTGTCAAGCTCAAAACAAATGGGATATTCAAACTCTACTATCTCATTAATGAAGAATTAATGTCTATTTCCTATTATATTTAAGATATAAAACTACTAATTAATAGCCCAAAACTCAATGTAAAAAATTTGACAGTAAAGATGAATTACAAGAAAAATAATCAAAAAGGGAGTTTTTATGATGTAATGAAATACTCTTTCCACCTCAGTAAGAACATTCCAAGCTACTAAAATCTACTCCCGGAATTGCAGTGGCATGTAAACCTTAAAATATATTAAGGATTAATAATGATCATTTTTTATCTTCAACTGTCATCTTATTTTAGGTTTAAAAGTTAAATAGAGGATAAAACTGGTGGATCTTTGTATTTTATCATTTAAAATCTCTTAAGACACGATATTGAATCATATTTTAAGCTTATTATGTCATCAAATCAGAGCTACAGTGATAACCTCAAAAAATGGTGCAATAATGAGATAAAAAGGTTCAATAATGATGTAATAATCACCAAAAATTATAATATTGATTAATTCCGGTGCATAGAATAAGAAAAGGTCCAATATAAGAAATCAGTTTTACTATATAACATCGCCTTCTTCTGTTTACCCCTCAAACACATCAAATTCAATAAAATATCAAATAAAAAGGTAAGAAACTTTATTCTCTTATATTATAAAATACCTAAGTATTATCTTGTATTAATCACTTCCTTCCAAGTGATTAAAAAAATATTCTATTATTATTTGTTGAATTATCTTACAATCTCTAAGTCCACATATAGATATTGAAATTTTTATTTCTCTATTTTTTATTGTAACCAAAATTTAAATAAGTTTTATTTACATTCTTAGGAATAAAAGTAATCAAAATTATTATATTCAGTATCAAAAGTAAGCTGTTTTCTTTTATTATAATATTTTCCTCCATTTTTAATTCATATATTATTCAGTTTAATATAAAAATTGAATATCTATAATATTATTGTTATAAATTGTTTTTCCTTGTTAAATAAGAATTTCTAACACATTTATTACTTGTTGTCAAAAATAATAAATTTCTTTAAATATATCAATTCTTTATATATTAAGATATTTCCTTTATCATTTTATTATATTATTGCTTTAAAGTAATATAACCATTTTACTCCATAATTATAATAATCTCTTATTATTATGATTATTTTTCATCTTATTATTCATTTATATTAGGAAATTCAGAGTACAATAAGTAAAATAGTATTAATTTTTTACTTATTGTTTCATATTCAAGCCTTAAAGGTCCATTTCTTCAAAATTTAGGGTGTGCTTGATTATTTGAGATTAATTGGCTTCATTTTAGGACAATATGTCCTTGCAGATCTGGCCTATCCATTGGGGTTTTATTGTATCCCCTTTTATTAGGGGTAATCCACCAACAATCTGACAAATTGGTATTTCATCTTTTATCTGACACAGTCCAATGTGCAGATTGAGCTCTACATGGGTATCATTTCAAAATTTACAGTTGTGTTGTAACAAGGGGAATGACATGTTCCACAACAATAACTGAGTCTATGCATGTAGTGTATTACATAAAATATTTGTGGAAATGGGTTAAAAATGTACCATCCCAATTTTACAATGCAATAATAATGAGGGTTTCCAAATACCAGCAGTGGGAACGGGTAATGCAGCGTAAGCTCATAGAGCAGCAGTACAGAATTTTTGTCTTCAACTAAATGGTTTGCAATAAATGGAGGTTGGGGTGAACATAATGGAAAAATACAATTATTTTTTGTTCTTTAAGATGTGGTTTAATTAGTTTGTAGTGCGCAAAGAAGTTTTGTAATGAAATGATATTTTTCTATGCTTACTCCTTAATTACTTATGATACATCATATGATTTGCACATGAATACATTTAATGATCACCAATGAGGCATTCACATGGGGTTAGTAAAATTCCATGGTATTTGGGTAATAGAAGATGTGAATTTAGAGCCTTATCACACCATTAGCAATAGGAACCAAGGGTAATCATCAAAGCCATTAAGCTGAAAAATGTTTTGTAAAACTGGGGTGTTGAATCCACATTTCATATCTCAGATTGTTACAAATATCTCTGTCTAAACTTGAACAGAGATTCCTGGAGATTTCACAACAGGAACTCTATTGTTCCAGCTTCAAATATGGAATGATCCTGCAAAAAAAACTGAAAAATTCAATATTGTTAAAAACCATATTTCACAGGGAAATTTTTCCCACAAATGTTGCTTGAAAACTATACATAATTATAAAGTGGTCAAATGATCTTCAAGAAATTGCTTATTCTCTCATTGATGTTACCAGAAATAAGTAGTTCACTTTATGTGGCCAAACACACTTTTTATCCCTCTGAATATCCTCACAGTAAATTTCTTCTGATATGATTCAATTTTTTTTGAATTGGTTCCTCCTCCAAATAATGATCTCAGTCACTTTGTGTGAGCCTTTTAAATATGACAACATATTCAAAAATCCTACAAAACAACCTTACAAAACTCGCTTTAACAATAAGAATCAAAATTATAATCTATAAATAAGTAAAAATGCCATAAAAAGTCATAAGTTATATATTGTATCAGAATTCAATTGATAAACCTTGGAAATAAATTAAACAATCTGATTGTTCATAGAAGAATACATATATTACATCTTGATGCCATATATTGAAAACCAATACTTACTGGGATAACCTGGGCATATGCACTTTTAGGATCAGTGCATATATTCATGGTTTCTAGCTCATAACCTTTTAGCTAAGTATAATAAAGAGTTGATTCAAAAAATATGTTTACCACTGAATAGCTTTAAGAATAATGAGATCAACTTTATTTTTCAAGCTATAAGCAAGGCTAAAACCTATAAGGGAATATTGGGAAAATAGCAATAGCTGTTGAACACTTGAAATTAAATGTGGTACAGATTTGAAAAAACTATATATATATATATATTCTAATAGTTTATAAATGAATAAATATGTAATTCTCAACATTAAACTCAAGTTACAACCCTATTAAAACATGGCTTTGAGTCCAAAATAGTCAATTTTGACAGAAAGAATGAGTTACAAGAAAAATCATTGAAAATAGAGTTTTTATGATTTGATAAAATTCTCATGGAAGATTACTAGAAACATGCAAAGCTATCAGAATTCACTCTCTAAATTTCTGTAGCATGAATAATTTCAAATTATTAACGATCAAATTTTAGGCTTAAAAATGGTCATTTATGACCATTGACTCTCATCTTATTTTAATTTGAACAGTTTAATAAAATATAAAACTGCTTTATAATAGTATTTTTTGATGAGAACTACCATAATTCACATAAATGAAACATTTTCCAAGCTTATTTTTTCATCAAATTAGAGTTACAGTGATAGTTCTAAAAAATGGAATAATAATAAGATGAAAAGGTTCCATAATTATCTAATCAACACAAAAGCTTGAAATACTGTCATTCTAGTGGATATCATCAGTACACATCTACTAGAAGGAAGGATCTTTATCATAAAAGGACCTCTTCTTCCTCAATTTGCCCCTCAGAAGCTACATATGATATAGAAAATTCTATAAAAGGTGAATTTCTTTTTTTTTAATAAAAAACTCTTATAATAATCACGATTTTATATTTTATTAAGTCAATATTTTTATTTTCATTTTTTAATTTATCTTAAAATCTTTAATTCCACATAAAAATAGTAGAATTTGTAATTTCTTCTATTTTTCATTGTAAATACAACTTAAATGAGTTTCATTCATATTCTTAGGAAGAAAATTACTCAAATTTATCATCTCAAGTGTTAAAATTAGGTTCTTTTCTCTTTATTAGTATTTTTAAGAATCTTTTTATCAATATAAATATTATTTATACAAATATATGGCATTAATATTAGTAATATTATGGTTATAAGTTATTTTTTCTTGTTAAATAATAATTTTTTACGCATTTCTTCTTTTTTTTGTAAAAATAATAAATTAATCTAATTATATTAATTATTAAATATTGGTATATTTATATTATTATATTATTTTATTTATTCAAATAATATGAATATTTTTATGCCATAATTGTAAGAATTTTTAGGATTATAGCTATTTTGAATTATATTACTCATTTGAATTAGGACATTCAGAGTACAATAAGTAAAATATTAGTAATTTTCACTTATTGTTTCATAGACAAACCTTACATTTGGGAGCCTGCAAGATATATTCACTCAAAATCCTTATAAGAAATTCAAATTTGGTTTGTCCAATGATGAGTTATAATTATAATCATAAAATGATACAATATTCTTATATTTATTGATTTTAAAAGCTATTGAGGAATTTGGAAATAAATTGTATTGTCTTACATGTGGTTTTTCATATCCTTAAACTTTCCAGAGCTTTTTTTGAGTGACTCCAGTGATTAAAAAGAATTCTTTTACATTAAAAAGAAATTTATATTAAAATTTCATTTTTATTTCATTCTTTAAAAGTAAAAATATATATATAAAATCATTCCATTCATTTTTATACATTTTTTCTACTCATTTCTCTTACATAAAAAATATGAAAGGAATTTTTTACATGGAAATTTCCATATCTTTGCAAAAAAATGAAGCTTTTATAAAAAGACTTATATTTATTTGTATTTTTTAATTTTTAAAGTCAACCCAACAGAGGACAATCAGACCACCGTTAAGAAATTTGTGGAAGATAATTTTTAAAGATCTCCAACACCAGTTGTTAATAAGAAAAGAAAAGCTAAAAAGGTAGTTTTTCCAGAACCCACCATTCAGGAATCTGAAGGTGAGCACCTTTCTTTAAGATCCATAAAAAAATAAATCTTTCTGAAATCTTTTTTTATATAATTATGACTACCAAAAGGGTTTTCCAATACTCCATCCCATAAGATGGAGGTGGACTTAGAAGTAGAATTGATCCGGCAAAGGGAAAATAAATAGAAAAATCTGCAGTGGTACATAATCCATACAAATAAGTGCCATATCCCAAATGCAAGTCCTAGAAATTCCTATAAGCACTTCACCAGAATTGGAACTAAGTATGAGTGATTTCAAAAGAGACAAATCACATTCAGAGGTCTCAAATAGGCATATACATCAGCCATTACAGGCAGTATTACACAGTGTAAAATCAGAAATATTGTGAAATGTTGCCACAAATCCACAAAGTAGTGATGAACTCCTGGCACATTCTCAAAATGTTCCTCATAGAGGTGGAAATAGTGAAATACTCTAATGAATGTAATCCGCTATTGTCAAAACTTCAAATCAAAAATTTAAAGGACTGGCACAACAAAAAGAGGGATGCAAGAAAGGAAGAAGCTCCAGTAGCTTTTACCAGCAAGCTACAAGCCAGCCAGCCTGTGAGCCTTAGAGGTATTTTCATATACCCAAAAGACCACAAAACATAAATTCAGATCCAAATATAAATAAAATAAATTTATTTATATTATAAAAATAAAAATTGAAATATAAATACAAATTTATATTTCAAAATCAAAATTTAATTCTAATTTCAAAATAAAATTACAATAAAATTTAAAATTATGAAATTATATTTTTACATCTAAAAATTAAGTAAAAATGAATTTTTAATAAGAATTGTGAAATTAAAATATTTTTTGTAAAAAGTATTATAAAATATATTATAACTTTTTATCCAATAAATAAACATAAAGAAATTATCACACCATTGGATTCCTCAGAAAAAATAAAGTGGGGTCACCTCTGAATGAAATTTCTGTACCTCAACTCTAAATAAGCCTAAATTAAGTTTTTAGTATTTTCAATAAAAAAATTGGAAATCCTCAAAACTTTAATTTAACTCACACCACATGTGGTGTTAACCATCTTTTTTTGTTAAAATTGAGGTGTTGTGTTTAGTTTAGAAGTTATGAGGAATTGAAGTATTTTCAATTGAATTCAATTGGAATGTCAAAATGTGCGCATGTATTACATAAGTGAACTTTGATTTCCATATGAGGTATCAATTATTACTGTATTTTGCTGTAGAATTCAATTGAATTACATATGTAAATTACAAGTATAATACATGATGAGGAATTAAAGGAAAAAATAAATTGGAGAGACTAACATTGGGGGGAAAGGAACTCTAGCTCTAAGGGGGAGCCAGACCCCCAAAATCCTGGATTACAGGCATGGGATGTCAAACTCCACGCAAAAGTTCATTACTTTTGGCCTGGAATTGAGTCACAGGGTCTGTGACTCAATTGATGATGAGGTTTCAATACCAACCAGGGTGGTTTAGACTGCTGCCAAGAGGGTAAAACTACCCTTAAGTGGAAGCAATGTTAGGAAAAACAGATTTAATTGGTTTATACGCCTTTTACACACATTCTGACGTGTTTTGAAGGCTCTAGACCAGGTATTGCTATTGTAATGGCTGATTTTAGGGTCTAAAATGGCTAAAAATGGTTTAAACCAGCCCTTTTTTGGTCTAAACCAGGGTTCAATGATGCCATAATTGGATTTTCTGTTTTAAGAATGGTTTTCACGACTGAGAAGAGTAAATTTTACTTTTGGAGTAAGAAAATTGATGGCTATAAAAGAATGTCTTCTTTGCCCCACTTTTCTCTTCATGTTAGAATCTTTTCCTTATATAATTAGTTTAAACACTGCTAAACCAATCAATAAAAGATTTCAACCACCTTTTTTGAATAATTTTAAACCTTTTAACTACGTGAAAAAATCATTTTAACCATTTTTTGTAACTCCTAGAATCATTTTTACCCCTGAACCACCCCAAAAGTGAATTAAAGCATCTTTCATCACTGTTAACTTTGTCACTTTGTTCCCAAATTCACACTGGTCACTTTTGGGCCTGTTTTCTCTTTAATATTCTTTTTAAAGACTTTTTTATTAAATTAATTTCTTGCAGTTCTTTGCTCAATTAATTCCAATTGAAATTGCTCTTGAAGAAATTTCTTTTGTAGCCTTAAAATATCTCTTGTATCATTTTTTTGGATAAAGTTCTATTGTTGGTAAAACAATAAATCTTTATAATGTTATTGTCTTATACTAATAAAGTTAAAAACAATGAATTTGGTGTGTTTTCTCTTAAAAATAATATTTCTTACTCTTTTCAATTGATTTTTACCTTATACAAATTTTGAGGACAGGAAAATTACTTGATTTTTGATCAAAGTTTCAATCCACACCTTACACAGCCTCTCCAAAAGGGGGAGAATAACAAGAAAACAAACTGGAGGAAAAAACCTTTTTCATGTTACAGGATGACATGGTCCACATTTTCAACATGGCCACAGCCTTGATGAAATTCAAGGACAAAGAGGAGCAAAGAGTGAGACAACCACGTCTCCCAAAGAAATACGTTTGTCTCCTGACCCTTTAAATACTTTAAAAGAAATCCAAAATAGTATATTAAATCTATCAAACATTGAATAAAGTCTATTATTATTTGAAGAAATAAACAGTAGTATATTATCTTTAAGCCAAATTTCTATATAAAAATTGAAAGAAATAGAAAATATTGAGTTTGTGGTTGAAAATAATGAACCCAAATATTTCATTGAAAATACTTAGAAATGAATACAAGGACAAAAATAATTGTATAAATACATAAAATATATCACAAAAAAGACTTTTACAATAAATTATGGCCAGAGTATTGATAATTAAAGTGAACCATCAAACAAATTATCCATTTTTGTTTAAAGATTCAATGGAATCACTTCATTACAACCAAAACTACCTCTTTATTATGTAAAAAAGAGTTATTAAGAAATAATGAATCTCAAAGTTGATATCCAAAGTTAAAGCAGACTTATTACAGAGAAAATATATAAAATAACTGATTCTGACTTAAATATGCCAAAGCTATCAACCCCATTTTCCCACATAAGAAGCCATGTTAAAAAAAGAAGGACATAAGGAATTTTCTCATAACAGACTTAAGTCATAAAGAAAAAAATCAAGTCCTAATGAAAGAATGAAATAAACTTGAAGAATGGCCAAAATTCACAGGTTAAGGTAAATATGAACATATTTCATTCATTAAGACAGTTGAAATGTTACAAGAAGATTCTTCCATACCAGGTAAGTTAATAACTGCAAGATTACATTCATCATTTGAGAAATATTCAAAAAGATGTTATTATGGTGTAAGACAAATGAATGGCAAAAATACTGTGTCTTGGTGGAAAAACACAATGATCACAAAGTAGGCCAATGACACCTGGGGGTATAAAATATAAAATCCATTTTAAAATTCATCATTTGACCCAGATAGTGATAAACCTTTAGCTTGGTTCTTAAAACAAGTTAAAAGATTAAATGAATTATATCAAGAAGTATCACAAAAGATGGTGCATATTAGAATACCTGGAAAGTGTGGAGGAGAATTGGAATATTCCCTGAGTAGAAGATGCATAGAACCATTTTTCACAGAAGAGTAAATACATGTACTAGAGGAAATTGTAGCAAGAACCAAATTTGGTAGAAGATGGAAATAATTGGACATAAAAGTTGAAGTAAAGCATTTATTATGAAGGAAAAATTAAAAGAACCCTTCAGACACAATAATACCAATGAACAAATAAAATATTATGAATGTGATATTATTGTGCACTTAGCCAATAATTGTCTTGAAAAGGCAAAAGTCAATTCCATTGTGGAAACAGAAGAACACAATGAAAAAAAAATAATTTGATTCTGAAAAAGACACTGAAAAATCTGAGATAAGTTCTGACATAAAGGATTTCTTCAATATCTTCATTTCTTTTAGAAGTATTATCAGGGGTTTAAGTTAGTGGTTTGGAAGAAAACATTCTCACAGATCTTGTCTCTTAGGGATTCATGTGGTATGTGATTCCAGAAAGAGAAGTATATAGATTAAAAATTAATACACTAAAATGCAGTAATTGAGATAACTTTATTATAGTATTAGATATAAAAGAGGCAAATTTAGCCCAGAACCTATGGCTTCATTAAACCAATATGATAGTTCTCCAAAATAATTTAATTGCAACTTTATCAATAACTCTCATGAAAAATGTAATAACCAAGATGAATGGTATGATTAATGATAACAATGATAATTTTTAATAAAATATCCCCTTGGGTTGAATTTAGGAATGAATTAACTGTTATGGAAATACTAGGATTTTCTCAAAGCATAATGCCAAACCTAACCTAATTATACAGAAATCACCCATGGGAGGAGAAAAATGTCACCTTTTGCAATCAATACTCCTCTTATTCAGGGTAGACATTATTCTCTTTAATAAAATTTATTTCTCTTTCTATCAGGTATGATTAATTCTTTTGTTGATTCAGCCAAAGGGGAGATTCTATTGTACTTACTAATTTTTATTTTTATTTCTATCAGGTATTATTAATTCATTCCTAAATTCAACCCAAGGGGATATTTTATTAAAATTTATCATTGTTATAATTAATCATACCAGTCATCTTGGTTATTACATTTTTCATGAGAGTTATTGATAAAGTTGCCATTAAATTATTTTGGAGAACTATCATATTGGTTTAATGAAGCAATAGGTTCTGGGCTAAATTTGCCTCTTTTATATCTAATACTATAATAAAGTTATCTCAATTACTGCATTTTAGTGTATTAATTTTGAATCTATATACTTCTCTTTCTGGAATCACATACCACATGAATCCCTAAAAGACAATAACTGTGAGAATGTTTTCTTCCAAACCACTAACTTAAACCCCTGATAATACTTCTAAAAGAAATGAAGATATTGAAGAAATCCTTTATTTCAGAACTTATTACAATGATGAATTATCTCTTCCAGAAAAATAGTCATAAGTTCTTCATTGTGTTTCTCTCATTTACAAGGAAATATTTCCATGACTCACTATAAATGGCAATAACTTCATTTCCTGGTCTTGTAATTTAATATTGACTTGTAGAAACTATTTTTTTACAAGCCAAAATATTTTTTGAAAACCACTTGTGACTCGGACTACCAACAGAATCTAGTAGCTCTTGCATTTAAAGACAATAGTTTGGACAGATCACTTTATTACTCCATCCCCTAATCTCTTGTTGTCCCCAACTTATGAATGACATACCAAGCCATGAATAATTGATTCTGAAAGGCATAATGGTTGTCCATTTTCCTACATTCCAAAGATATATTTAATCCACCTGACCATTTGACCAACCTCACTTCTCACACCTTGGTGATTCTAGATTCTATTAGAAATATTGAAAGCCGAATAAGAGAGTTTGACTAAGAAATGATCTTGAATCTATCCCTATTTTTGTCTTTTAATAAGCTCTGAAAGCCTTTTTTTATTTTTTTTCAACCTAAAAGGCCATTATTCCCTTTTTAGAAGTTCATTCCAAAGACATTCTATGCATTTCCAATCAAATGCAACCACAATCTATCCATGAAGTCCTTAATAACATGGCCTTATTTCAAATCACTGCTCCATGTACCCCCTCTCAAAAATTCAAATTGATACCTAGAACAAATCACAACCTACCATCTTTTCCCTCTACTCCTTTACCTTTTTCCAATTCCATCTACAAAAAACACAAATAGGGTAAAAGGGAATTAATAACCACAAAGAATATCTTCTTCTACTGTGGTCAGGTAGGTAACTGGCTTCTGAATTTCCCCACAAAGGCATTGACTTATTGATTAAAACATAAATATCAGAAGAACACAAAAGTAAAAATTATAGGGTCTATGCCCTTGTCTTGCTTATAAGACACATTGTTGTATTTGGGTACAACTCACTCTTTTGTAGGAAATGTTTAATTCTTCACTAACTTATCCAATTGAATTGACTTTTTCTGTTGCCTCAAATCACTGCTTTCCTATAGGAGGAATTGGAAATATCCAATTGTTAACTCCTCATGTTTGTATAACTCGTTCCAATTTGCTATATTTTAAACATACATCTAGATTAATCATTTCCCTGGGAAAATTATTAATCAATGATATCAAAAGAAATTTCTCCAATGGAAATTTTATTTTTTATCATCAATCAATTTGATTTCCAACTCAATACTTTGATCAACAATGGTTCCTACCACTTTAACGATATAACTGTGAGCCTTAGAGGTAATTTCATATACCCAAAAGACAACAAATACAAAATTAACATATAAATATAAATAAAATAAATTTATTTATATTATTAAAACAAAAATGAAAATATAAATATAAAATTATATTCACAATTAAAAATTTAATTAAAATTCAAAAATAAAATTACATCAAATTTTGAAATTATAAAATTACATTTATACTTGAAAAAATTAAGTAAAAATGAATTTTTAACAAAATTGTAAAAAAAGAAATAAATTTGGAAAAAATTTAAATAAAAATTATTAGAACTTTTTATCCAATAAATACACATATAAAAATTATTTCACCATTGGATTCCTCATAAAAAATCAGGTGGGGTCACCTCTGGGTGAAAATTTTGTAACTCAACTCTAAATAAGCTTAAATTGAGTTTTTAGTATTTTCTGTATGAAAATTGAAAATCCTCAAAGCTTCAATTTAATTCACATCACACATAGTGGTAATAACCAAAATTTGTGTTAAAATTGAGGTGTTGTGTATATTTTAGAAGTTATGAGGAATTAAAGTATTTTCAATTGAATTCAATTGAAATGTCAAAATGTGCGCGTGTATTACATAAGTGAACTTTGATTTAAATATGAGGTATCAATTATTACTGTATTGAACTGTACAATTCAATTGAATTACATATGTAAATTACAAGTATAATACATGATGAGGAATTAAAGCAAAAAATAAATTGGAAAGATTAAAACTGGGGGGGAAAAGGAACTCTAGCTCTAAGGGGGAGCCAGACCCCCCAAATCCTTTCTGACTGGTGTGGGGGTCAAAATCCATGCAAAATTTCATCACAGGGTCTGTGACTCAATTGATGATGAGGTTTTGATACCAACCAGGGTGGTTTTAACTTCTTCCAAGAGGGTAAAACTACCCTTAAGCTAAAACAATGTGAGTAAAAACAGTTTTAACGGGTTTATATTCCTCTTACACACATTCTGACGTGTTTTGAAGGCTCTAGACCAGGTATTGCTATAGTAATGGCTGATTTAAGGGTCTAAAATGGCTACAAATGGCTAAAAATGGCTTAAACCAGCCCTTTTTTGGTCTAAACCAGGGTTCAATGATGCCATAGTTGGCTTTTCTGTTGTCAGACTGTTTTTCACGACTAACAAGAGTAAATCTTACTTTTGGAGTAAGAAGATTGATGGCTAGAAAAGAATGTCTTCTTTGCCCCACTTTTCTCTTCATGTTAGAATCCTTTCCCTTTATAAGTAGTTTAAAAATTGTTAAACCAATCAATAAAAGATTCCAACCACCTTTTTAAATAATTTTCAACCTTTCAACCATGTGAAAAAATAATTATAATCATTGTTTGTAACTCTTATAATCATTTTTACCTTTACCCCTGAACCAGCCCCAAAGTGAATTAAAGCATCTTTCATCACTGTTAACTTTGTCACTTTGTTTCCAAATTCACTCTGGTCACTTTTGGGCGTGTTTTCTCTTTAATATTCTTTTTAAAGACTTTGTTCTTTGATTAATTTCCTGCAGTTCTTTGCTCAATTAATTCCAATTGAAATTGCTCTTGAAGCAATTTCTTTTTTAGCCTTTAAATATCTCTTGTAGAGTATCTTTTGGATAAATTTTTATTGTTGGTAAAACAATCAATCTTTGTAATATTATTGTTTTATACTAATAAAGCTATAAACAATAAATTTGGCGTGTTTTCTCTTAAAAATAATATTTCTCACTACTTTTAATTGATTTTTACCTAATACAAATTTTGAGGACAGGAAAAGTATTTGATTTTTAATCAAAGTTTCATATCCACACCTTACAATAACCCTCTACCTCACACCTCTCCTATCATACAACCAATTGATATTTCTTCCCCTCCCGCTATCAATATCTCTACTAAGGCTTTTTCCCTGCTAAATCTTTCGTACTTGGGGAACTGTTTCATTGTTGTATTGGAAATGTATCTCTGCAAAACTCATAAACATTTCCTCAATTTGATTCTGAAAATGGGATTTCAACAGAAAATCTACCAGGATTTGAATTATGCCATCAATTATTCATTTCTAAAATCGAGAAACACCAAGTTCAAGCTCCATCCAGGGGTACTCTAAGGGAACCTGGAGATTTGATTGTTATATATCTTATTCTTCAATTTCCTTTTAAAATTAACATCAAAAAATATTTTCCTGTTATTCAACATTTCTTTTACCCACCTAATGGTTAGAGTTTAAATTGTTAAAAAGAACAAAACCAAGGTAAAACTTAAACTTTGAATTTTTTGTTTTGAATGAACTACTGGGTTCCTTATCAAAGCTTTGTGAATCAATAATTGAACTGAATTCAAAAAGTAATATCTTCAATGAATTCATTTTTTCTGGAACATGAAATCAAATGCAAATAATAAGCTCCATAAAAAAAATCAGGATTAAATAGATTAGAAGAAAAATAATACCCTTTTGGATATTACCAGGACCTGTCTTATTGAATAAAGCTTTCCTATAGAGCTCTTGACCTATAATTTCAAACATGCAATGCTAATTTTTAATAGAACACTTTTTTCCTATTTTTAAGAAAATTCTTTATTAATGGTTCAATAAGCAAAAACCCTTTTTTAATATCTTAAATATATTATATGAAAACAAAATACATATATGACCACACTTTAAAAAAAGGAATTCATCCCTCATGGTTTTGTTTTTGGTTATCACCTTGAAATGAAAATTTCTTCTTTTTTGGTTTCAAAAGAAGAACAAAATTTCTGGATCAAAAAGTGTTAAATTTCAAAATCTTTTTTTCCAACAAATCAACATATCTCTAACATCTAGATTATGAAAATATTGCATAATTCAATGATCAGATATATTATTTCAGATTTTTCATCTTATCCTCAACCAATTTATTTCAACCTAACACACTGCAGGGATTTAATGAATTCAAAAAATTAATAATCCTGGTTTCTTGCTATTAAGGAGGAACTATCAATAATAAGAGAAGAAATATTGCAAATAGCCAAGATGAGGGATTTTTTAAAGGTGATAACCCCTAAGGATATTTTAAGAACTAGATGGCTCTTTGCCAAGAAACAGAAACCTGATAGATTTAAAGAAAAAAATTGTTTCAACAGGATTTAATAAGCTAAAAATATCACTTTTATAAAAAGCTTTGCCCTAACCCCAAAGTTTGGTACAACTTTCCTTTTACTTCAAACACGTTACAATAGAATATGACCCATTTGGACTTCTTATGTTAAGTTGGCTTTCTCCATAGCCTAATTGATATTCTTTTATAATCCTGACCACCAAAATGTATGAAAATTGAGAAATTAAAATTCCTCAATATTAAGAAAGACTTATATGGAACTATAAAAGCTTCACAGTGGTGGTGGCTCCATTGAACCAGCATTCTAAAAAATGTAAGTTTTTCTACCAATGATGAGGATCCCAGTACTTACAGACTTAAATAAAGCTGCAGATACACTCTTTTGTGTATTAATTTAAGGTGTGGATATGACACTTTGATTAAAAATCAAGTACTTTTTCTGTCCTAAAAATTTGTATAAGGTGAAATATAATTAAAAATAGTAAGAAATATTATTTTTAAGAGGAAACATGCAAAATACATTGTTTCTAGCTTTATAAGCTTAAAACAATAATATTATAAAGATTTATTGTTTTACCAACAATAAAGATTCATCCAAAAATAATCTACAAGAGATATTTAAGGCTACAAAAGAAATTTGTTCAAGAGAAATTTCAATTGGGATTAATTGAGCAAATAGCTGCAAGCAATTAACTAAAAAACAAAGTATTTAAAAGATATTTAAAGAGAAAACACACCCAAAAGTGACCAGAGTGAATTTGGAAACAAAGTGACAAATCTAACAGTGATGAAAGATGCATTAATTCACTTTCCTGGTGGTTCACGGTGTAAAAATGATTATAATTATTTTTTCACATGGTTAAACGTTTTAAAATGATATGAAAAGGGTGGGTGGAATCTTTTATTTATTGGTTTAACAGTGTTTAAACTAATTATAAAAGGAAAAGAGTCCAACATGAAGAGAAAAGTGGGCAAAAAAGACATTCCTTTTAGCCATCAATTTTCTTACTCCAAAAGTAAAATTTACTCTTGTCAGTCGTGGAAAACACTCTGACAACAGAAAAGCCAATTATGGCATCATTGAACCCTGGTTTGGCCCAAAAAAGGGCTGGTCTTAGCCATTTTAGATCTTTAAATCAGCCATTACTATAGTAATACCTGGTATAGAGCCCCCAAAACACGTCAGAATGAGTGTAAGAGACGTAGAAACCAGTTGAAACTGTTTATACTAAGATTGTTTTATTTTAAGGGTAGTTTTACCCTCTTGGCAACAGTTAAAACTAACCTGGTTGGTATCAAAACCTCATTATCAATTGAGTCACAGACCCTGGGACTCGATACCAGGCCAAAAGTGATGAACTTTTGAGTGTATTTTGACATCTCACACCTGTCAGCAAGGCCTTTGGGGGTCTGGCTCCCCCTTAGAGCTAGAGTTCCTTTCCCCCCCCAAATTTAATCTTTCCAATTCATTTTTTCCTTTAATTCCTCATCATGTATTATAATTATGATTTACATATGTAATTCAATTGAGTTTTACAGTACACTAATGTAATAATTGACACCTCATATGTAAATCAAAGTTCACTTATGTAATGCACACACACACTTTGACAATTCAATTGAAAATACTTCAATTCCTCATAACTTCTAAACTATACACAACACCTTAATTTTAACACAAAAATTGATGATTAACACTACATGTGATGTGAATCAAGTTAAGGTTTTGAGGATTTCCAACTTTTATACAGAAAAATACAACAAACTTAATTTAAGCTTATTTAGAGTTGAGTTACAGAAAATACACTCAGAGGTGATCCCACCTAATTTTTGATAAGGAATCTAATGGTGAAATAAATTTTATGTGTTTATTTTTTAAATAAAAAGTTATGATAAATTTTATTTAACTTTTTTCAAAAATTATTTTATTTTGGGTAATTTTGTTAAAAATTCATTTTTACTTAATTTTTGCAAGTAAAAATGTGTCTTTACAACTTCAAAATTTAATGTATTGTTATTTTTGAATTAGAATTAAATTTTTGATTTTGTATAGAAATTTTTTGTTTGTGGTCTTTTGGGTATATTTAAATAACTCTAAGGCTCACAATTAATGTTGAAAATGGTTCAATTCCAGTGTTAGCCTGTGACTCAAAACCAGAGCACAAGCATGACAGCCAAAATACCATAAACCAATGGTATAGCCAAGATACAACCAAAACATGGAGCTGAGCCAAATCAGCTCAAAAGGTATCAAAAGAAAGAGGAAACTCACGCCTTTCTGAAAATATAAGGCCCATCACCATAGGACAAAGAATAACAAAGTTATTCCTGCTCAAAGTTATTGTTGAACATAAACCTTAATTTTCACCTCTCATCTAAAATCCAGAAGGAGAGGCTTAACCCCATCAAATGGGTATTCAAAATGAATCTCCAAGCCAGGGCTATCCGATCAAACTAGCCAAACTGAGCTAGCACCAGTATTACTTGAGTTATGGCCAAATTCAGGCCAAATAAGGGTGAACAAAACATTCATCACCCATCTAACCTTTGCAGTTTTAGTGTGATATACCTAAAGTGGAGTATTTTTGGAAAGAGCACAATCAGGGCTATCTGATGGTGTCATCCATTTCCCCATAGCTCAACTAGAACAAAAGTTATGGGGCAAATAAGCTCAATACAGCTTCTTGCCTAAACCACACAAATGTACAAAAATCCTGTACATGGGATAACTTTGCCATATTTAATGATACCCATATCAAATAAGGTACCATTTTGTAGAGCACATACAGGGCTACACACTGAACCAATCTTGAGGTTGATATCTCAAGAATTGACAAAGCTATGGCTGTTTTAAGGTCAGATTCCCACCTGCTGTCATATACAGCCTTACCATGGGATAATGTCACATAAGCATGAATATGAGGTGTCGAACAGACAAAGAAGCTTGTTTTTACTTCAATACCTCATATTTCAGTCAATACTGGGGTCCCATACAGTTTCTGTGCAGAATTCCACGCATCATACACATCAGAATCAGGCTGTGAGGTCCCCAGATGAAAATTTTCACCCTGTATTGGTGAAAACTGCCCAGATGTGGTTTCAAAACCACATCTGAGCCCAATAAAGGTTAATACAGGTCTTTTCAAACCACAAGCCTGTCTCAGAGAGTGAAAAATCTTCACTTCCTCTATGTGGAAAGGTCTAGCACCCTTTTCACCCCATTTCAGGATAAAAAGGAGGCTTTTCACAGCCAGAATTGCTTTCCTCATCCTTCTCTTGAATTCCTACGTAGTACAACTGTCAAAAATAGTTCTACTCTTGGAAAATAATGAGGTATACTCTTAATTTAGAAGTATTGTAGCCTTTATTATTGTAATCCAACAGGTAAAGCTGCACCCAGGGCTTTCAACAGTGCTCACCACCACTATTGCAAAATAGTAAAGCCCTTTTATTTCATCTATAAATCCTTATTATCAATAAATACCTTTCTTTTATGACTTTCTTTCCGTGTCACAGTCAAAGTTAAAGCTGTAACTAGCCTAATTACTGCTTCTACATAGACTCAACCTGACATTTTGGTGGCCTGGCCGTGTTTTTTGACCATTTTGGACTTATAAGTGAGTTTTTTACTTATTTTCTTTATTTTCTGACACTTTTTTTATCTTTTTAGGCATAATTATTTCTTAAAAATATATATTTATTATATATTTATCTTTATCCTCATATTAAAAAGAGTACTTGTCATGTGGCTAATAACCACAAGACCCTTATTTTTGGCATGTTTTGTATATAAAAACACTTTTAGCCATTAATACAGTCTTAATTTTTAATCAAATTAAGACACCTCATACTGATAAACCAACAGTTGAAGCATGGTTGGGAAGATTGTTAACTCAATTACCCTCTGACATACCACTTTTTGACAGCTTATACTTGCTAATTACAAGTTATTCTGTGCGATATTGGTATACAAACAGTATACCAAATATCAGTAAGCTGTATTTCTGACCTGAAATTGTTGATTCAATTACACTTTCATTGTACAAGGGCATATTGTAGTAATATACAAGCCCAGAGGCCATTCTTAGACGTGCAAATAGCATTTTAAGAAGTCTTAACTGACATTAAGCCCTCTTTTTCCTGTTTTATTTCAGTGGAAGATAACTTCATATCACTAGAAAGCCAGTCACAGGCCAAAACACCAGTGACACCCTCAGAACCAGAGGGCAGCAAAGGCAAAGGGGAGAGGCACAGTGAATGCCTGATAACAGCAAAGAAGTGGACACCCATTGCCACACAGAAGAGTAGAAAACCACCAAATTCTGCTTCAATACAATGTAAACCAACCTTGATAAGTTGTATAGCAAAAATTACTATAATTAAAAACAGTTGTAACCTCTAAAGGTAAACTTCCCAAATCAGCAGACACCAAATTTGTACAAGGCACAGTCAAAGGTAAATACCCTAAGCACATAAAGTTTTTGACTGCTTTCAAACACTAACATGTCACCTGTACACCTCAGAGATCTTGGCTTCCAAAGGAACCAGCCAGAGGACAGAAAAGGCTTGTCCAGAACCAGAAGACCTGAAAGAGGATACCTTGGACACAGTAGTGGATGGCAAAACAATGAGGGAGATAGTATCAACCCTGCCATTAACACTCAAATTCAATGGAGACCTCAAACCAGAGGACTGGAAAGACATGGATCAAGTTCTTCAGCTCCACCAACTCCTCAAGTACCTATTCCAATGGAGCATGGACAACAAGAGGTTCAACCTGGCATCTCACTGGGCAGAACTTGGAGCAAGTTCGCAGAAGATCTGTCTCAAAGAGATAGACTTCAAAGACCTTATGATAATCACCAAAGGTTGGAATCCTACCAGAAATTTCAGACTCCTGGAGGCAAGGGCACAGAGGATAAGGGAGAATCAAGCCACTATCCAAGCTATAGAAGAACAGTTAACCCAGACAGGGCCTACTCAGATTCCTTCAGTCTTGCAAGGAGCAGGCCAAATCATCTCTCCATTGGCTTCACACCATTCAGACACTGACAGATCAATGACCAAGAGTCGCCACTCTTCAAAATTCCAGGAGGTTTGCAGGAGAAGAAAACGATACAAGGGGAAAAACAACACCTCTTTCAGCCAAAGGCAGAAAGGATCAGACCCCATGATCCAGAATTTGTTGGATTTGGTGAAAGAAGTGCACAAGAACCAGAAGTAGTTGTAAACCACTCTAGAATCAGTAGTTCTAGTAATAGAAACATCACCCCCACTCAGACTGAACATAACATTGCCACATCTGAGATTAACATCAACAGTGATACACTGTGGTTACAAATGTCCCAATATGCTGAGCAATGTGCAAAACAGTTTGCAGAACTTGAAGCAAGCCATGAGAGGATGAAGAAATTAACAGCCCCCATGGATAAAATAATTAAAAATCTTCAAGAAGGACATTCTCAATTGAGAAAAGCCTCTGAAGAAACCAACAAAAGACTTATTCTAGTCTCTGAAGAACAACACCACAGCAGAAGGGACAGGGATTTCTGGACCAAGACATAAAAACATTGTTTAAAGTCTACCATAACTTGAAGCCCCAACCACAAGGCCAAGTTATGGAAAATCCATATCAACCAGATGACATCAAACCAGATTCCATATTGATGAATAAAGCAAGATCTCCATCACAATACCACAATGGATATGGCATGTCTTATTCAGAGAATGAAGCCTCAAAAAAGCTTCCTGAGGCCTCAAGCTGGCCCACATTCTCTGTAAAAGGAGAATATGATCATACGGAACTCATAGATTATATTGATAGACTCTTCATTGATGTACCTAGCATACCAGATTACTGGATTACTGCTAGATTTAATACAGCATTTAAAGGTCATGCTAGTATATGGTACACAGAGATGAAAGAAATCTATGGCAGAAGAAACTGGCCATGGTGGAAGAGTCAAATCATCCAAAGGTACAGTAATGGAACCTGGATATGGCAAAAGACCATGTCATTTGACAATGAAAAATACTCTGTGGACAAAGATCCATATTAGTGGTGTCTTGGACAGTCTAAAAGACTTAAAGCCATTGATCCTCAGATGAACATCTAAATGAGGAATCACAAACTTCTGACACAACTGCCAGGAGAACTAGAGAATGCATTAAAAGGCAGATGCAACCATTATTGCACTCTAGATGACATTGCCAATACCTTACAAGACATAAGGAAAACAATTAATATAGGGAAATTTACCCCATATAAGAGCAGTGGTTTCAAAGAGAAACAACCTTTCAGGGTGGGTTTTACAGACAAACCCAGAGAAAGGGTGGCAGAAGTGACAAAGAAGAAGAATTCTTGTCACAATTGTGGTTAAACAGACAACTATGCCAACAACTGTCCAAAGACAAAGAAAAAAGTCTATGCCATTGAGGAAGTCGCAGAGGAGGAATCCCCAACAGAGGATTCTGAATCAGACTCCATGGGTGATGCCATCAGAGAACCATCTGATGATGACCAAGACCCAAGAGAAGAATTTCTAGTAGAATATCAAGAGAAAACCCCAATAGAAATTCAGGACATCCAGTTGGAAGCAGGCATGCCACAGGACACTGCTTATAAAAACTTGTGCAAACACACACAAGATGCACAAACATTCCTGGTTACACCAACCAAAGGAATGGCATATATACATGGAACATCCACCAAAATGACTGTCTGTATTGACAATGCTCAACACCCATTGATCATTGATAGTTGGGCACACTGCTCCATAGTGGCCAGAAAGTATCTAGATAATCACTTCCCAAATTGGGAAAAACAGCTCTTGCCCACCAAGGCAAAGAACTTTAAAAGTGCCTCAGGGAAGATGACTTCCATTGGTACAATTATCAAAGAGATAATTATACCCCACAGGAAGGGTAGTATCAGACTCAACCCAGAGTTTGTAGTTCTTGATGATGCCCACATCTAAGGGTTCTTACGGGGAACAGACTACCAGAGGTTGTATGGCATAGATGATTACAACAGTAAAAATAGGCACATTACCATTGGTACGAACAAGGAAAAGAAATTTTGACTTGATATATACCATATATCTTCTCAAGATCCACTAGAAGAACTTCTGAATGAATTCAGAGAGGGACAGTTTAGCACTACCCTAACCAGTAAACAAAAACTAAGTCTATTGAAGATGCTGAGAAAGAACAGACCAGCATTTGCCATTGGTGAAGAACCATTAGGCAAGATCAAAGGCAATGTTATGGAATTATATCTGGATGTGGAAAGACCTTATCCACCCATGCTTAGGAGACCTCCTATTCCAGAAAGCCTGGAAACCAGGAAAGAAATTGATAAACATATCAATGAACTCTTGGACATGGATGTCATCAGGAAGATTGGACATAATTAAATAGTGGAAATAACCACTCCTGGACTAATCACCTGGCATGATGGCAAGTCTAGACTGTGTGGAGACTTCAGAGCTCTGAACAACTACACTAAAGCAGACAGGTACCCTATGCCCAGGATACCTCATGCCTTGGATAAACTGGCAAAAGCCAAATACATAACAAAGATGGATTGTATGAAAGGCTTCCACCAGAATGGAGTTAAACCAAACTCCATGAAATTACTCAGAATAATATGCCATATGGGCATATATGAGTACACCAGGATTCCATTTGGCATAAAAAATGCACCAGCCCACTTCCAAAGGATGATGGACACAATATTTCAAGAAGAAATATTGGAAGGCTGGATGGTGGTATATATTGATGATATCATTATATACTCAGAGAAATGGGAAGACCATGTACATTACATAGACAGAGTTCTAAGCAAATGTACACCCATCAATCTGCAAACTTCACTGAAAAAGTGTAATTTTGGCCAACAAGAGCTATTGGCTCTAGGACATAAAGTCTCAGGTCTTAGTCTGGCAATTGACCAGAATAAAGTAGCAGCAGTACTTCAAAATCCAGTATCAAAGAGCATCAAAGAGATGCAATCTTTCCTTGGGTTTTCTAGCTACTATAGAAACCACATCAAGAATATTTCCCACATGACTAGTAGTTTATACAAGTTGTGTTCAAAAGATGTAGTTTTTGAAATAACCAAGGAAAGGAGGTATGCATATGAGAGGATCAAATATGAACTCACAAATGCACCTGTGCTCATCTTACTTGACTTTTAACTATCATTCAAGTTATAAATAGATGCAGCATGTAGTCATGGCCTAGGAGCAGCCCTTCACCAAAGACAAATTGTGGATGGTGAACCAAGAGAGGGAGTAATATGTTACATCTCTAGGAAACTGAAAGACTCAGAGGCCAGGTATGGGGCCACCCAGACTGAATGTCTATGCTTAGTCTGGGCTCTTGAGAAACTCTATTATTATCTGGAGGGTGCAGTCTTTGAAGTCTACACAGACTGCACAGCCTTGAAGTCTTTACTGAACATGAAGACTACAAATAGACTCATGCTGAGATGGCAAATAGCCATCCAGGAGTATAGAGGGAACATGACCATCATATAAAAAGAAGGTAAAATTCATACCAATGCAGATGGCCTTAGCAGATGGCCACTGGATAATGTCAAGAGCAATCCAGCTTATGACCCTGAAGTTGCAGCCAAGATCCCTATCCATTTCATGGAAGTAGATTGGAGGAAGAACTTCAGATTTTCTGAATGGGCACCAGGAATTAGTACCCTTGACAGTGGGAACACTTATTCAGAGGGAACAGAAACTCCCATATTGGGAATATGCTCCTCAGAACTGCACAACGAATTCTTTAGTGCAGTACCAAAGTCTTATGCCAAACACAAACAGTGTGGAATATTAATACAACTCCTTCAACAAAAGTACAGGAGTCTAGAACTGGAATCCCAGCTGGAAGAACCCTCGTTAAGGGCCTATAAGGATAACAAGTTCTTGCTTATAGTTGGCCTGCTCTACCACAGAGAAAAACACACAAGTGCACTCACAGTGGTAGACAGGGACCACATCTCTCTGATCCTTCAGGAATGCCATGACTGCCCCTATATGGGACACATGAGTGAGGATAGGACCAAGGAGAGGGTAGAAAGCACAGCTTGGTGGCTCAAGTGGGAACAAGAGTTGAGTGAATGCATCAACACTTGTGAAAGATGCCAAAAGGAAAATAGGAAACATGGGAAGAAGTATGGGTTACTTCGTCATATAGAAGAACCCAAAAGCCCATGGGAAACCATCAACATGGACTGGGTTACAGGACTTGTCCCAGGAGGCAAAGAAAACTACAATTCCTGCTTGATCATAGTTGATAGGTCCAGCAAATGCATGAGGTGTCTACCATGCCATAAATAGTACACAGCCATGGATACTGCTCTGTTATATTGGAATAACATCATATCTACCTGTGGAGTCCCTAATATCATCATTAGTGATAGGGACCCAAAATTCACATCTGAATTTTGGACCAACTTGTATGACATGCTTGGCACCAAGCATGCTTTTTCCACAGCTTACCATCCACAAACAGATGGCTTAGCTGAAAGGATGATCCAGACTATGGAAGACATCCTTAGAAGGTTCTGTGCCTATGGCATGGAATACAAGGACCATGAGGGATACACCCATGACTGGGTCACCCTTCTACCAGCTGTCCAACCGGCTTATAATACAAGTCAGCACTCTACCACAGGAAGAACACCTGCACTGGTAGAGAAAGGGTGGAATCCCTTTTTGCCTGTGGATCACTTGAAGAAGAATCTTCTGACCATCCACCCCACAGCCCAAGACTTCCATCATATGTGGAAGAGAGCTTGTGACAGAGCTGCCAAATGCATAGCTGAGGCAAAAGAATATTATAAGCAGAGGTGGGACAAGACACACATGGAACCTGACTTTAAGGAAGGGAACCAGGTCTTAGTGTCTACACTAAACCTCAACAATCTTAAAGGACCCAAGAAGATGAGATACTCATTTGTAGGGCCCTTCACTATCATTAAGTTGGTAGGCAAGAATGCAGTGGAAGTCAAGCTCACAGAGTAGTTTTCCAGGAAACACCTGGTCTTTCCAGTAAGTTTGGTCAAGCCATACTTCCAAACAGAAGAGGGTAAATTCCCCTCCAGGAAGAAGAACCTCACACCACCAGAAATAGTGGAAGTAGAGGACTCCCCAGGACCTGTGAGTAAGATCATCAGGGCCAGGAAGATCAGACTTAATGGGAAGGATCATAGACAATATTTAGTCAGATTCAAGAACCAAACAGCTGATAAAGACAAATGGTTGGCAGAAAATGGCATACCAGATGGGAACCTTTATTTAAGGAGATTCAGGGCCTCTAGGAGGACTGAAAATTCTCATCAATGATGAGCCTTTTTAGAGGGAGGGTATGTCAGCCTGTGACTTAAAACCAGAGCACAAGCATGACAGCCAAAATACCATAAACCAATGGTATAGCCAAGATACCACCAAAAAATGAAGCTGAGCCAAATAAGCTCAAAATGTATCAAACGAAAGAGGAAAAAAACCCCTTTCTGAAAATATAGGTCCCATCACCATAGGACAAAGAATAAAAAAGTTATTCCTGCTCAAAGCTATTGTTGAGCATAAACCTTAATTTTCACCTCTCATCTAAAATTTAGAAGGAGAGGCTTAACCCCATCAAATGGGTATTAAAAATGAAGCTCTAAGCCAGGGATATCTAATGGTACTAGCCAAACTGAGATAGCACAAGTATTACTTGAGTTATGGCCAAATTCAGGTCAAATAAGGGTGAACAAAACATTCACCTCTCATCTAACCTTTGCAGTTTTAGAATGATATACCTAAAGTGGGGTCTTTTTGGAAATAGAAAAATCAGGGCTATCTGATGGTGTCATCCATTTCCCCATAGCCCAACTAGAACAAAAGTTATGGGGCAAATAAGCTCAATACAGCTTCTTGCCTAAACCACGCAAATGTACAAAAATCTTGTACATGGGATAACTTTGCCATATTTAATGATACCCATATCAAATGAGGTACCATTGTGTAGAGCACATACAGGGCTACACACTGAACCAATCTCGAGGTTGATATCTCAATAAATTACAAAGCTATGACTCATTTAAGGTCAGATTCCCACCTGCTGTCATATACAGCCTTACCATGGGATAATGTCACATAATCATGAATATGAGGTGTCAAATAGACAAAGGAGCTTGTTTTTACTTCAATACCTCATATTTTGGTCAATACTGGGGTCCCATACAGTTTCTGTACAGAACTCTACGCGTCATACACGTCAGAATCAGGCTGTGAGGTCCCCAGATGAAAATTTTCACCCTGTATTGGTGAAAACTGCCCAGATGTGGTTTCAAAGTCACATCTGAGCCCAATACAGGTTAATACAGGTCTTTTCAAACCACAAGCCTGTCTCAGAGAGTGAAAAATCTTCACTTCCTCTATGTGGAAAGGTCTAGCACCCTTTTCACCCCATTTCAGGATAAAAAGGAGGCTTTTCACAGCCAGAATTGCTTTCCTCATCCTGCTCTTGAATTCCTACGTAGTACAACTGTCAAAAACAGTTATAATCCTGGAAAATAATCAGGTATACTCTTAATTTAGAAGTATTGTAGCCTTTATTATTGTAATCCAACAGGTAAAGCTGCACCCAGGGCTTTCAACAGCGCTCACCACCACTATTGCAAAATAGTAAAGCCCTTTTATTGCATCTATAAATCCTTATTATCAATAAATACCTTTATTTTATCACTTTATTTCTGTGTCACAGTCAAAGTTAAAGCTGTAACTATCCTAATTACTGCTTCTACATAGACTCAACCTGACATCCAGCCTCTTCACAATAATTACTACAGGAAACCTTTATGAAGATTTGATCCTGCCCCAAAATCACCATTATCAAAGTGGATACACCTGACATCAGGTGTTGCATTTGGAATTTGATATGGGAGATAAGTTGGATAAAAGTGGGAGCTAGGACATGAATTCAATTTCAAAAGGAATTTTTTGGAATAACTTCAAGCCACATATGCAATCCACAAAAACTCAATTGAGTTTCCTGAATCTTATTTTTTGGAAAGGTTTATCAAAGCTCAGTGGATAAAAAACACACATTTTTAAGGATTAATTTGGTTCCCTATGTATTTTCATTTCTTTAGTTATTGATATCCCTTTCTTAACAAAAAACCAAAGCTTTACGGTCTGTATTATAGAAATTTACACAAATATTAAAGCTTCACCAACTCAGTTGTAGAAAACTATAGGTAGATGAAACTAACACTTGAAACATTGTGTTTTTAGATATTCAATTGATGGGAAAAGTCTCAATGACTTGGGTATTTCCTGAAAATATTGAAATGATGAAAGAGAACCCCTAAAATGAAATTCCTGTGTCTTATCGAATTCTGAACTGAATGAAACATAATACACCTATTTACCATCTCTTCTTATATTAAGATTAATTATTTAAAATTTGAAAAACAGCCTCAACCTTAATGAAACAAATTATATCTTAAGTAGGGATTGAAAAATTAAAGTACAAATTAAGGAGATATTTCTAGTATTTTATCCTAAAAAACTCTGTAAAGTGATTTTTTCACTTATAACCAGAGTATGTGATAATTTTGAGTAGAATATATTTCCCTTATTTTACTTTTGGGAAATCTTTGTATTAGCTCATCACAAGGTGTAAATTAAGGATAACTCTTCATTTCACAAAAGATCCATGGAACAAAAGAATTGTGAGCCTTAGAGGTATTTTCATATACCCAAAAGACCACAAACAATGATACAAGATACAATTACGAATAAAATGAATTTATTTATATTATCAATCAAAAAATACAAATACAAATATCATTTGTACACAAAAATAAATATTTAACTCTACTTCAAAAGTATAATTACATTGAAATTTAAAATTTTGTAAACACATTTTCACTTGGAAAAATTAAGTAAAAATGAATTTTTATAAAAAATTACTGATATTAACATATTTTTGGAAAAAAATTTAAATAAGAATTATCATAACTTTTAATCCAAAACAACATGTGAAAATTATTCCTCCATTTGACTCCTCATAAAAAACAAGGTGGAGTCACCTCTTGGGGAAATTTCTGTAACTCAACTCTAGATAAGCTTAAATCAAGTTCTTAGTATTTTCTGTACAAAAATTGAAAATACTCAAAATCATTAATTAAACCACATCAAATGTGGTGTTAACCATTAAACGCTTTGTTAAAATTGAGGCATGGTGTGTATTTTAGGAGCTATGAGGAATTAAAGTATTTTCAATTAAAACATCAAAATGTGCACATGTATCACATAAGTAAACTGTAATTTACATATGGGGTATCAATTGATACAGTTGTTCAAATGGAAAACTCAATTCAATTTCATGTTTAAATAACAAGGATATGACATGATGAGTAATTAAAGAAAAAATAAATTGGAGCGATTAATTTTGGAGGAGGAAAAGGAATCTTGGCTTCAAGGGAGCCAGACCCCCAAATTTCTTTCTGAGAGGCATTGTTTTCAAATTCCATGCAAGTTTTCACCACCATTTGCATGGAATTGAGTCACAGGGTCTGTGACTCAATTGATGATGAGGTTTTGAAACCAACCAGGGTAGTTTTAGCTGTTGCCAAGAGGGTAAAACCACCCTTAAGATATAAGAATCATTGTAAAAAAAGTTTTAACTTGTTCTTACGTCTTTTTCACAAGTTCTGACATGTTTTAATGGCTTGAAACCAGGTATTACTATAGCAATGGCTGATTTAAGGGTCCAAAATGGCTAAAAATAGAAAAAATGGCTCAAACCAGCCCTTTTTGGTCTAAAGCAGGGTTCAATGATGCCATAATTGGCTTTTCTGTTGTCAGATTGTTTTCCACGACTATCGAGAGTGAATTTTAATTTTGGAGTGAGAAAATTAGTGGCTATAAAAGAATGTCTTCTTCGTCCCACTTTTCTCTTCATGTTAGAATCTTTGCATTTTATGATTAGTTTAAACACTGTTAAACCCATCAATAAAATATTCCAACCAACCTTTTTGAACAATTATAAACCTTCTGACCATGTTAAATAATCATTATAATCCTTTTTTTTAACTCTTATGATCATTTTTACCCTTGAACCACCCCATAAGTGAATTAAAGCATCTTTCATCAGTGTTAACTTTGTCACTTTGTTTCCAAATTCACTCTGGTCACTTTTGGGCAGGGTCTGTCTTTAATATTCTTTTTCAAGACCCTGTTCTTATATTAATTTCCTGCAGTCCTTTTGTCAATTAATTCCAATCAAAATTGCTCTTGAAGAAATTTCTTTTGTAGCCTTAAATATCTCTTAGAGTATTTTGGATAAATTTTTATTGTTTGTAAAACAATAAGTATTTATAATCTTATTGTTTTTAAAACAATAAGTATTCATAATCTTATTTTTTGTAAAACAATAAGTATTTATAATCTTATTGTTTTATACTTATAGAGTTGAAAAAAAACAAATTGGCCTTTTTTCTCTTAAAAATCTTATTTAATACTATTTCTAATCAATTTTTACCTTATAGAAATTTTCAGGACAGGAAAAGTACTTGATTTTTAGTCACAGTTTCCTATCCACACCTTACATTTGGGGGCCCATCCATGATATTTTACCTGTGACCTATTTTTTTACTGTTTTTTAATCCTTTTTCTTATGTTGAAAAATTTAAAAAATCCATAAAAATACTTAAAAGTCAAAAAATCAATGAAAAATAAATCTTATTCATATTATAAGTGAGGCGCTATTTTTTCATTTCTCTTTGAAAAAGAATTTTTCACTCAATTAATTGCTTTCTTCATTTATTTTAGTGTAAGATGTGACTATGAAGCTTATGATAATATTACTATTAATCTACAGTACTATGTCTGTTCTTATGAAATATAATAATAAAAATTATTATAACCACAATTAAATAATTAAAAAATTATTTCTTTCACGTTTTATACACTACTAGTGATTATAACAGTGAGCAGTAATTGTCTACTAGAATCAATTACAAGAAGAATTTAATAATAAAAACTTCTTTATTAAAATAATAAAATTATTTTAATATATAATTATCTTTTACAAGAATAATTATAAAGATAATTCTTGAAGAAAACTATTACTAGAGAAAAACTTTAAGAATTAAAAATAAATGACTCACTAATACTCCAAAGAACTTATTGATAGATAAGAGTAGAGAAATTTGACGTGGAATTGTGGATCTTAAGGGATCAAAAGGATTTATAACAGTATTACAACAATATATAGTTGGATTCTAGGATTTCACGTCTTTCTGGATGATTTTGACAGATTTAAAACACTTAAGAATAGCTTTAACTAATACTTACTTGTTGGTAATAATGATTTAATAAATTGATAAGATGATGATACGGAAAAAACAGCAAGAAGAGGCTTCTTTTAAGTCAACAACAGCTCACAGAGGCTTGCCATGGAGCAAACTGAAAAACCAGTGAGTGAGAAAACAATAAACCTTTTTGGATTAATGATTGCATCATCTGTTGTCACGTAAGATTATCATAATTACTTAATTGATGCTTTTACGTGACTACTAACCCCAATATGGTTAAGAATAAAAGGAGTAACAACAGCAAATCTTCTTTTATTCCAAAATAATCATTGATTTCTCAAAGGTATCAATGTTATTGCCAATTTCATCACAGGTTTTAATTACTGTGAATTTTTGAAGATTCAGTGTTTCACGTAGAATGGTCAAAATGGACTGTAAGTAAAACTTTTAATTTTACTAGTAAAACTGTAATTATTTTTGGTTGTACCATAGATAATACAGTTCTTCATTGGTCCTGAAAGTTTCAGAAGCATTCATTAAGAATTGTATTTTTAATGAATTTTTGAAGTTTTTACCTCATTTCTATGTAGAATTGCAAATAGCAGTATTTTGCTGGTTGCTATGAGGTAAATCAATGAATATGGATCCCAAAAGGGTTTAATTACTCTTTTAGGGTCTAGTCATGGAAAGTCATCAAGAATTGACGTGGTTACAGGAGTCTAAGTAGCTCATTACCTCCTTGGCACATCAAAATAGCAGGTTATTTGCTATTTTCTTGTGATTACAGTAGGTGTAACTTGGTAACCAAGTTCCCAAAGAGTTTTAGTTTACCAATTTGGCCAAGATGAGCCATGGATCCATGCTCTGGAGCTATCCACACCTCTGAGGCCTCAGAAGTTGGGTACCCTGGCTCTTTTTGATGTCTTTTGTCCCCCTTGCTTATTTTTCACGTAAAAATAGAAATTTAAGCTTAAAGTGAGATATCCACTATGGGTGTACCAAAAGTCCATATAAGAATACCATGATATTAAGTGCTCAAAAAATGCATAACACTATTCTTAGTGTATATGTAACATGGGATTTCTCACTTTCCCATTATTTTGGCTAAAAATCAAGAAAAACAAAAATTTTCACGGATCTTTTATGTGGTATTAATGATGTGGTATCGAAGTATTTTCCATTTTACCACCTTAAATACTTAAATTGAGCTTATTCACTCTATGGAGCTACCCTAGGTGAAGTTTTGTGTAGAATCCAAATCTGGTCTTAAATCCATGGATTTACTTACTCAAAAAAAAGTTATTCATCTTTTCTGAAATTCAAAATGATGAATTTTGGATATATGCATGACTTATGAGTTATGCATAATTCAAAATTTCTTTTTAAGATAATTGTGGCCTATTTGGCTATGTAAAATATACCTCAAGGCTCACATTTAGTGTCTGACAACGTGATGAGACAAGAAAATATTGAGACTTAATCAACATTTACTAGCATTATTCCTGAAAACACTGTCAATTCTGATCATAATAGTACTGTTAGTATAAATCAAAATAATCAAAAACAATCAATTTCTTCAGAATTGATCAATTTGGAAATTAGTAATACTCTGAAAAAAGCTAAAAATTTGAAAAAAAAATACGTTTTTGACATAAAATTACTATTTTGGACCTTTTCAATCATAATAATGCCTTTAACCAGATCAGGAGCCAGGTTAAGCCCATCAAGCAGCTCTCAAAAAGGCTATAGACATTGTGGTATTCCATACCAGTTCTTTAAAGGTTCAAATCCAGAATGTCAAAGCTTAAACTTAAATCAAGAATAATAATAATAGTAATAATATATATATATATATAAGAAGAAAATAGATTTAAAAAGTGAAAAATAAAAGCAAAAAATTGCAAAAAAAGGAAGATAATTACATTAAAATAACAAAAATAAGCATTCCACTGGAATCTACATCAAGGTTTACCTATAGTCACATATTGCCTCAACCCCATGATATCAATAATTCTCTAGATATCATGGATTAAGGAATAGAAATGATTATATACACTCTATACTAGGTACAAGAATATGCTTAAAAACAATTCATCTTGTTTGAATATTCAATATGAATAAACATGTGTGATATTACATAAGTGATACAATTACTCTTACAACATCATTTGTTAGATGTCTTGACATAAAAAAACACTTAGATATAAGTTAACATGGTGTTACATTACTTAATCCCCACTTGAACATAACCAAACTTTAAAGGTACTATTTACAAATTGAATTTTACATAGTAAGATACTCAAATAAATACAGACCAATGCTGTGAAGAAGAAAAATAAGGTTAGTAGAGATAAGAATACAGTTTTGAAAAATGGTGCAATCAACCAAACATATTGTGCAATATCTGTATCAAATGACACCATTCCAAACTTAACCACCAGCAAAAGTTTCTCAAGGCTGTGAAGAAGAAAAATAAGGTTATTAGAGATAAGAATAAAGCTGTAAAAATGGTGCGATCAATCAAACATATGGTGTAATATCTGTATCAAATGACACCATTCCAAATTTAACCACTAGCAAAAATGTCTCAAGGCTATTCACAATAAGAATAAGTTTAGTTGAAATCTCAGTATAATTCAAAAGGTATGGTGCAATCATCCAAACATATGGTGCAATATCTGTATCAAATGACACCATTCCAACTCTAACCCCCAGCAAAAGTGTCTCAAGGGTGTGAAGAAAAAAAAGGGTTAGCAGAGATAAGAATACAGTTTTAAAAAATGGTGCAATATCTGTATGTAATGACACCATTCCAAGTTTGACCACCATCAAAAGTGTCTCAAGGCTGTGGAGAAGAAAAATAAGGTTAGTAGAGAGAACAATACAGTTTTAAAAATTGTGCGATCAACCAAACATATGGTGGAATATCTGTATCAAATGACACCATTCCAAATTTAACCACTAGCAAAAATTTCTCAAGGCTGTGCATAATAAGAATGAAGTTTAGTTAAAGTATCAGTATAATTCAGAAGGTATGGTGCAATATCTGTATCAAATGACACCATTCCAAATTTATCCACTAGCAAGAATGTCTCAAGGCTGTGCACTGACAATAATGAGGTTAAGAATGGTGCAATCAACCAAACATATGGTGCAATATCCTTAACAAATGACACCATTCCAAATTTAACCACTAGCAAAAATGTCTCAAGGCTGTGCACGGACAATAATGAGGTTCAGAATGGTACAATCAACCAAACATATGGTGCAATATCTTGATAAAATGACACTGTTTTTAATGGGTGTTGTTGAACACACGTAAGCTTTGATTAAAAACACGTAAGCCCTTATGTGTTTTTACTAAAAACTTACAAGTTTTTACCAATTCATGGTAAAAACACGTAAGTGACCTTATTTTTCAAAAAAAATTCCTCAGGCTCAGTTTTGAGGATTTTTTTAATTTTTTTTGCCATATTTTTCCCGACTTGGAATGTCAATAAGCACAAATCTTTTCAAAAAAAAAAATTTGCCAAATCTCACCAATTTGGCCAATATGCCAAAATGGCATATTTTTTTCAAAAATTCATTTAAAATATTCCCACTTATTAATTTCATTCATTTTTTTAAAAATGAAGGGTTCAATGTGAAGAATAAAGCAAAAGAATCCCATAACTTTGGGAATTTTTTGGGGTGGGACAAGTGAAGGCGCAAAAAGGGTTTTGTTTTCAAATGTGTTTTCCCGTCAGTGTAATACGCCTATTTTTAAAAAGTGAATTTAATAACTTTCCACTTATGAATTTCCTTCATTTTTTTTATATTGAAGGGTTAAATCTGGACAATAAAGAACCAGAAGCTCATGAATTGGGAAGAATTTTGGGTAGGACAACAAGTTAAGGTGCAATGAGTGTTTTTTTTCTTGTGTGTAATATGACTATTTTCAAGTACAAAAGCTCCACATTTTTGATAAAAAAGGAGACTGAGGTGGGATTTAAGCAATAAATATGACTGAGGAGGGGGATAATTGGCATAAATTGTATATACAGAAATCATTCAATCAGAATCAACCTCCAAAATAGTGGGTTTTTTCTGAGAGGGGGGAGGAAGATTGGACAAATACAACATTCTGTGTTTCTTAAATTTATCATCCCACCCCAGGGCTTGTTTTTGGGCATGAATGTCCCAGTTCACAGTAATGGGAGGGACTGGATAAACTTTAGAAATGATGATGTCCAAAGGAACAAAATGAGCACACCTATTGAAGAAGCAGATGAAAATGGGGGGATTATCATTTGGAGGACAGAAATAAGGGAAAAAGAAAAAGATTGGGCTGTGGAATAAAAGAAAACTGGTCTTTTATACTTATTTGCAATTGGATCCCCCATGTCAGGCATGGACATCCACTTGCTTTTTGGAGCCTGGCCAACATCTTCATACCATTCAATTATTTCCAAATAAGAGGATACTGAGGGAATTAAGGTGTTCATGGCTTCATAAAGGTCTTTATTTTGGTGAATTTCTTCAGCCAATTCACCTCTGACATCAGCCCATTGATCTTGAGTCTTGTAAATGAAGTGGGATACTGTTCTGTAGCCACAGTTTCCATCACCCTGGACATTGATGGCCTTGAAGGTGTATTTCAATATAAACTTGGGCAAGTCTTCTGAGCCAGTTATCTGATAAAATAAGTTCAAAAAATGAATAAATATCAAAATAAACAACAGAAAATTACATTAAAAAGAATCAGAAACTCACAAATAGCTTGGAGCATTCATCACTTGTGTGATAATTGCTTTGACAATGCTCAGAGGTCAAGTCAATTGCATCATAGATATTCAAACTGGTGGCAGGCTTGTTTGATTTTCTTTGTGAGGTTTTGCTTCCAATTGCCAATCTTCTGGACCTTATAAGGGTTACTTCTGATTTACTTAATTCAGTTTCTGAGGGTAGTGAATCTGATGAACTGATGGATTTATATAATGAGTCCTCAGAATCTTCAGAATCTTCAGATGAGTCCACTTCCATAATTGGAGAGGGGACATTCAACTGGAATCTTGACGTTGTTGTACTGGTCACTTTTGAGGGGGGCTTTCCTCTTCTCTTGGATTGAATTTCAAGAATCTCAAATCTTTAAAGTTCTCTTTTGTTTTTATTCTTTAGATAATGAGTGCTCAGAATCTTCAGAATCTTCAGATGAGTCCACTTCCATAATTAGAGAGGGGACTTTTGACTGGGATCTTGACATTGTTGTACTGGTCACTTTTGCGGGGGTTCTTCCTCTTCTCTTGGATTGACTTTCAATAATTTCAAATCTTGAAGGTTCTCTTTTTTTTTATTCTTGGCTCCTTGGGGTCTTCCACGGATATTCTTGCATTCTAGAGGGTCTTCATAATATTGATCATCCTCTTGACTCTTGGGAATTTGATCAAATGGGACTTTTCCAGTCAAGCCATCTTGAAAATGTTGAAGTATTGGAGTTATTTCTGCCATTGGTCGTTGAAACAGGTCTTCCCCAATGTCTTCAAATATTTTCTTGGCTTCATTCTTTCTTTCTTTTTCAACACTTTGATCATCACCTTGAAAACCAGCCTGAGAAGAATATGACAAATAAAATCAGTTAATAAGAAAAAAAATAATAAGAAGAAATTAAAAAACCCTCACAGGCAAATTCAAATTCCATTGAGGATGGAAGTCTGATAATATAAGCCTTTGGCGCTTGGAAAATGCCTTTTGGGTCTTATGCTTGCAAGGAATGCCTTTATAATTGTTGTATTTGTTGGTGCATTTTTCATTTGGAGGAAATTTTGTTTTGAAATTTTCAAAGGCAATCTGAAGAGCATAATGAGACACCTTGCCATTCAGGGCACAGATGTGTGGAGGAAACTTTCTTGACATCGACAATCATTCCTATGGAGATTCTGTTGATTATTTCAATAAATTGTTTTCTCAATGCCATGTGGAGAGCCCTGACTACCTCCAGGATAGTACCAGTGGATGTTTGGAGCCAAAGTTTAACCATGGCATGGGCACCTTCAACTCTGCAGGTGGAGCCCACACCCAGGTGGCAATGGTGGTTTGTCCAGGCTGGCACATAATACTCTTTTAGAGGAAGCCACGTCTTTTCCAAATATTGCAAGACCTCAGGATTTTTGACTTTCTTTTGAAGCTTCTTCCAGTTGTCTTTGAAACACTTTTCTGTGGATGAATACATAAGCTGAGAAATGAATCCCAGAGTCATTAATAAAGACAATAATAGGAAAAAAATTGAAATAAAGTGAAGAAGTATATTACTTGATTCCAAAGGCCCATAAAACTTTCAAAATCAGTTCCATGACCAATTTTCTTCATGCAATGAGCAGATACATCCTTGTTGATGTTCCAAATGCATAGCATGACTTTGGAGTCTGAGAAGAGCTTCTTAATAGAGTTTTTCAAGGCCAGATCCCTGTCAATAACAGTAACTGGAGAGGGAACAAGATTGGTGTTGTTGAGGACATTTTATATGTATTGATTTAATGCCCAAGTATATGAAGGTTCATTTTCATTCTTCATCAAACAAAAAGCCCCAGAAAAGGTCTTATTCGTTGAGCTGAATCCAACAATATGAAAAAGGGGCATTTTGTACTTATTGGTTTTATAAGTACAATCCATAAGAATGACATGAGGAAATCCATGAAGAAGTTTTATGGCCAGGGATGAGTAAAAAACAAGGAGGTAATGTGTCCCTTAGAACCCCTTTTAGAGGACCAAACAAAATTTTCTTCTTTGAGAGTGTCAATAAGAGCATCAATGGGCCTTCTGTCTTGCAGGTTGTTTTTCTTGATTTTCTTGACTTGGTTGTAAATGTCTTGAAGGATTACAGGCCTGTCAGACTCCCTCTGGCTGCATAATTGGGCCTGAATTTTCCTTGGAATGAGCAGTGATTCAGACATTTGAGCAATTTGGGATCTTTCTTGCTCATTGAATTTCCTGAAAGCAGGATGTGCCATGATATTTTCAGTGGCATCATGGCTATGTTCAGGATTTTTGACTTTAAGAGTCCAAGTGGTACTCTTGGCATATTTCCTGGCATAAAGTCTAAAAGGACAGTCAAGCTTTCTTGAGGTGACTGTTTTGGAGGGGCTTTTGTTGGGATTTGGGGTGCCAGACCCTTCACAACATATTTCAATTTGGTTGTGGGTCATATTGGACCTAAAGGTGGACACAGCTTACCCCTGAGCCCTGGAAACATTATGCACATGTTTCCAAAGAAGCTCAAGGGTCTGAAATTCACCTTCAGTGGGGGGTTGAAGCATTTTTTTAATGAAAAATATGTACAAAAGTGAAAAAAGGGGGAATTGGGGGATTTGGAATGGGGTAAGAACCTTTCAAAATGTGAAAAAGAGGTGAAACAAAGGTGTGAAAAATTAACAGAAGTGGTTAAGAGTGAAAGAAAGTGGTTTAAATGTGTGATTAATAGATGAGGGAAGGTAAAAAATTGAAAATTGAGAGGCTTGTAAGCAGATTGTTGTGGTGGAAAATGCAGTCTTTGGGGGAAAAAAAGAAAAAAGTGTGAAAAGCTTTGTAAAATGGCTTTGGTAATGCTGTTTTTCCAAAAAAAAAAAAAAAAAAAAAACAATGGTTTGGGGTGGGGATAATGTGGATTATTGGGGTGTTTGGGCTTGTTTTTTTTGGGGGGGAGGCTGGGCAAAAAAAATCCGAAACAATTTGGAGTTACAGAGGTTTTGTGGGGAAAAACCCTCTTTTAGGCATGTTTTGGCCCGATACAGGCCCAATTGTGTTTCATTTTTAATTAAAAATGGGCCCAGAGCACCCCTTAGGTGTTTTTACCAATTTATGGCCAAAACACGTAAGCTCTTATGTGTTTTTACCAACACCCTAAATGATGGCTTATTTTCCATTAATGAAGTACTTAGATATTGCTTAAATCCTCAATGTTATGAAGAATTACCTTTCATAAGGTCAAAAAAAATCACTTATAATTGCACTTCTTCAAAAGAAAATCATTGTTTGTTAAAAAAATCAAGTTTCAATTTCAAAAAAAAGAATCAAAATATAACTCAACAAAATAATCTGAAAACAAGGAAGATTTAATCAGTATTATGTTTAAATTGAACAAATGAAAATAAGCTTCATTAAATTACCAATACAAGAGTAGAGCTCAAATTAATATTGAAGATCTCAGATATACAACACATAATTTCTTTATTTTTCACCAAAAAGAAAGAAAATGTTGAATAAAAAATACTTCAAGTTTTTTTTCACTAAAAAAAGACAATATATTTTACAAGAAAAAAAGCCACCAATCAGTTATGTATATCATCAATTCTCAAAAAATAAATCAGGAAGCAACTCATCCTGATATTATATTAATAAAGAAGTCAGGAAGCTAAGGAAAAAACTTAAACCAAACTACTCAACACACATACATGCTACATACATACACATGGCATGCACACACACACATAGCACATACATAGAATCCAGCTCACAAGAAGGGGTGACCAGATTTTTTAATTTAATTTTTTTCTTTTTTCAATTTTTTTTTTAAAACAAAAATTAATAAAGAAAACTGGCCACCCCTTTTTCTTTGAAAAGCAATTAAAAGCAATAAACAAAATGAAACCAATTCATGAAAAAGGAGGAAGCAATATAAAAAATAAATATAAAGCTATATTGGATAAGATAATATTATAATAATATAACTATTGTAATATTATAATATTGAAAATAAAGTAATATTAAAACAACTATAATATTTTAATACTAAAATTTCAAATTTGATAAATAAAAAAACAGTTATAGTAAAAGGGATATGTCCCTTAATAATGAATAAATATAAATAATCTTATTGATTCAACACTATAACATTCAGAATAATACTTTCACCTTAAATATATTTATTGATAGATGTTATTAAGGATATTCAAAAGATAAATACACAGAGGAAACTGGCTGGGTTGACTGTCACAGGGGCTCTTCTAAGTGAAGAACGCCTGGCACTCAGTAAACTTGGACTCACTTATGGAGGGCTCAGGATATGGTAAGAAAAAAAACACTTAAGAGTGTTAAAATATGAATTACTAATAAAACAAATATAAGAAAGCAGCAACAAAAGAAATAAGAGTAAGTAATAAAAGAGCCAACCACAAACAAGTCCAAGTCCACTTTTCCAACCTGTCAGAATGAAAAGAGAAGGGTTAATAAGGATATGGCCACCCAACTCATACTGTACAGGAAAAGAAAGAAAATTAAAAGACCAACTTAATATTAAATAAATATAATATCCAAAATAAGGATAATAATCTTCATTAAATAATAAATAAACTAAATTAATTGACTGGGGAAAAGTCCCCAGCCGGGAGAAAGAGGGGCTGGTATATGTGAGAATCACCAGCCCTGATCCAGAGAGAGAATTTTGATGGGAGGATTGAATGATTAAATTGAGTCTGGCCAATACAGGTCTTTACAGTTGTACAGAACCTGTACAAGAGGTGTGGTGGAGTTGAGTGATCATACAGTTTCATAATGATGTATCCAAACTTTATTGGGTGAATCCAACCTGTAAAGATGTTGACAGGCTGTATTGAAGTACCAAGCTGTATGCATGTTTCAGCAAGGAAGATTTCTGAAACTGAATGCTGATGCAAATAGTGGATCTGCTGATTTGAGGTGTTTGAGTGGGTGTATTAATGAATACCCTTTTGCCTGGTGTGTGGTTGCTACAGTATCCCCCTCTTGAAACTGGTGGGCTCCTGAACACCATAATACCCTGCCACTGTTGAGTGGAATCTCAATATCCCCACATTTTTTCAAAAAATTTCTTTTTTTAATTTTCATTTCCTCTTGACCACTATCCTGAAATTTTTTTTTCAATTCTTCCCTGCCAAATTGATTTGATTCCCCCCTTCTTTCAGTTTTGAGTAAGTATTCCACTTTGAAATACGCTTCTTTTCTTCCGATTAAATAAATATTTTGTCCTTGGGGTATGGCCTTGGGTTGTATACCAAAATGATGGCCACTGAGCTCTTGTGCTCAAAAAAAATGATGCCAAATGAGTATATGAATGGATACTCATTTGTCAAGGCCCAATTGAAAATGTCTTGAAATAAAGTCTTCAAGGGGTCCTGTCCCCATTGGCCTTGGAAATGCCTCCATTTGCCTTCCCATAGTATTTTGGGCCTTGGCCATTCCTATGGTGATTCTTTATGAATTTTTGTTTTATTTCCCTTTTGGCCTTTTTTGGGTCTTGGGTGATTTTATTCAAATTCTTGATATATGGCCATTTCTGGCCATTTTGGTCTTTTGGGGTCCTACAGTCTGTGGTCCCTGGGCCGTGGGGGCTATTGGAGGCCCCCTGGGCCCAATTTTTCTGGGGACCAAAAAATTGCCCATGGTCCAAATTCTCACCTACATGGCCTGGACCCATTGAGGGGGTCCAGGACCATCAAGATCCTTGCCTCCCCAAAGTTGCAGGGGAGGCCCTGGGTGATGAATTCAGACCCAAAGGGGCCTTGAATCCTCACCTTATAGGCTTTGAGGGGGGGCATAAATGAGTTATGGCCCCATTTCCTTGATGTCAATTTTTTTGATTTGGAGTGGACTGATTCTGACATCTTGAATCTTCTGCTTGCATATTCTTCAGTTATGAGTTCCGAACTTACTGAACTCACTGAATCTTCTCCTTCTGCACCGCCACCATCTGTTCTTTGTGTTTCTGGAATCTTCAGTCAATTGTCTTCACCCTCCATGGCTCCTTCTGGTCACTTTGATCCCTCCCAAATCTATGACGGATACAGAGCAGTTGAAATTCTTGATCCTGCCTGTACTGAATGTTTGGCCAAGGGTAAGGATTGTTTTCAACACTACAATCCCCAATCTTCAAAGTGCCATTATTGCTTCATTGGAAAGAAACCATGTTGTTGTACCAGGGTGCCGTCTTCTAACGTCAGGAGGTATTTATGGAGTAGAAAATATGGGCCTTTTGGGAAAGAGCTCCCAGTCTCTGAGGCACCTACTCCTGATGGAACTTCAGGATTTTCTCAATGTGAGTGATTTGCATATCTTGATTGATATTGGTACTGATATTTTGATGTAGTGACTGGTTCCAGGAAGAGGCATGTGGCAAGGTGGACTAATGTTGGAGGGCCAATTCCAGTTGGTGGTAGGCCAATATATTCCAGCTCAGAAGTCCCAATCTCCAGGATCAATACTGAAGGGGTAGTGAAAATAATAAGAAGGATTTCTGATTCCACAACTGATCCAGATGCTGAAGGTAGTGATGAGTTGAAGTTGTTCCTCATTCTGTTGGCCATCCATCCAGCGATTCCTCTGTGCAGCCTCTTGCCAGCAGATTCCAAATCCAAGTGATTCCCAGTACTCCCAGAGCCTTCCAACCAGTGCTTGCTTCAATTCCTACTACAATTCCTCCTTCTTCACCAAGTGCTTCCCATTCCAGGCCTGCCTTGAATACAGCAGTAAGACCATCACCAAGCCAGCAACCCAGGAACTCGCCCATAACCACCTCCCAACAACTCCAACCTGTGGCCAGTTCCAGTAAAAGAAGGGATGATTTGTCTCCTTTTCCGTTTCCTGCCGCTCAAGTTTTTCAAAGAAGAGATTGCTGGCCTATCCAAATTACCAGAGAAGATGCCAATGCGGCGAGTGAAAACCAAGAAGCTGTGGCCAGATTATTCAGGAGGGTTGATAGAAATAGCAGGGAGGTGATTATGTATGCAAATGACAGGACTATTCCGGGTACTGCTTCAGAAGAGATGGCTGCACAATTTGCCTGGTATGAAGATGAATTGATAAATTATTTTCAGAGAACCTTTGATGATCTAGGTAGAGATAGCTATTTTCCTTATCCTTGTTTGTGTTTGGTTTGACTTCTATCCCCACTCTTATAAATACTAAAAAATGAAAAAATAATGGAACCTCCCAATACATGATTTGGGAGGGGATTCTTCTGTTTCAAAGAAATAAAAGAGAGAAAAGTTATACAAGTAAAGAAAAGAAAGAAAAAGAGAGAAAAAGAGATAAAAGGAATTCCTGATGGTTTGTCCTTCTTGTAGTAAGTTGCTTGATTTTTGGCCAATAATTGTCTGAAAAATGAAAACCAAGCATTTGATGCTCACAGAGTGGCCAAGGTAATGTTTTACAAGAAGTAGAACCCTCAGGGATGCATACCAGGAGATGTAACTTACTTTCACAACTCCCACTGCCCACCAAGCACCATAAACTGAAATAAATTGCCATAATTGACTTGAAGTAATGAATGGCTTTAATTATGATGATTTACATAAATTGAAATAATGATAAAAAAACAAGAAAAAAGAAAAGAAAGAAGTGATTGGCCATATCTTGATAAGGTCCAAATTGGATGGTATTGATGTTGTAAGGCCTTTTGAATCTGTCCAAAAAATTGACAAGTGCTCACAATGTGGCCAAGGTGATGCTTACAACAACATATGGGTAGAATACCCCTTAGAGGTGCATGCCAGGAGAGGAACTTACTTTCATAACTTCTTCTCCCCACCAAGAACCATAGATCAAACTCTTGAGGTATTTGGGTCAGGCTTGTCTGTATACAATGAATGGAAATCCTTGACAAGGTCTGGTGAGTTGGTAAGGTTGGAAGCTGGTTCCCAAGTGGTTCTTTCTGGGTCTTCACTGAATCCTTTCCACTCTACAAGATACCATAACTTACCTCTCTTGAGGTTTGAGTCCAGAACCTGAGCCACTTCTCATTCCTCTTGCTCCTCCACTAAGACTGGTGGTGGTGGAAATTGATGTTGATTTGGGATAGTTGAATGCTTCACTGGTTCTAATAAGGACACATGGAATCCAGGGTGAACTGACTTCCATTGCTGAGGCACCTTGAGTTGATATGCATTGCTGCCAATCTTCTTAAGAACTTCAAAAGGTCCCAACCTTCTTTCTGATAATTTTTTGGTGGGTCTTGTTGTCTTGATGTTCCTAGAAGCCAGCCATACTTTGTCCCCAGGTTGAAAATCAGGTGGAATTGCTCTATTTCTATCTGCATACTTCTTGAATCTCCTTATTGCTGAATCTAATTCTTCTTTGACAACTTGCTGTACTTATTGGAGTTTTGTTGATACCTTTCCAGAAGGTGAGTCTTGAGAAATATGGATTGAGTCAAAGCTGGGATTTATTCCATAAATGGTGAAAAAAGGTGATTTCTTTTTTGATGAATGTTCTGCATTACTATAGGAAAATTCAGCCAGAGGGAGCCAGGTGTACCAGTCATCTTGATGATAGCTGACATACATCCAAAGATACTGTTCTAGAATCTGACTTACCCTCTCTGTCTGTCCATCTGTTTCAGGATGAAAAGCAGTTGAAATATCTCTTGATATCTTGAGCTTCTGACATAATTGAGTCCAAAATGATGAAATAAATAAATATCCTCTATCACTAATAATACTGGGTGGAAGGCCATGCTTGGAAAATACATGACTAATGAAGATTTGAGCTAAGTCCAGAGTAGTGATTGTTCCATAAGCTGGAATGAGGATTGCCATTTTTGAGAACCTGTCCACAACTACTATAATTGAGTCAAAGTTGTTTGACAAGGGAAATTGAGTGATAAAGTCCATTGATAAGGAATTTCAAGGACCAGATGGAATTTTAAGAGGCTTGAGTAATCGAAACTTCTTGTGATTAATTTTCTTGTTTCTTGAACATTGCTGACATGAGGACACATAGTCCTTGATGAATTGATTCATTCCAGCCCAATAAAAATCCCTCTTGATGAGCTTGAGGGTCTTCTCCTGGCCAGGATGGCCAGCCAATGGTGAGTCATGATGCTTTTGAAGAATATTGAGCTGAAGTTCCTCATTGCTTGGGATTACCACTCTATCTTTGAATAATAACAACTTGGCTTGAGGTTCAAGAGAATAATCTGGAACTGATTCACCTCTTGCTTGTTGCTTGAGTATTTCTTCATAGTCTTTGTCTTGCCATACTTCTTTTTAAATTTTGTCAACTAAATCTGAAAATACTTCAACCTTGATTGAGAAGAATCTTGACTCTTGGATTCCATCTTGCTTGATTATTTGATGAAAATTTTGAGGATTCTTGTGGATGAAGTCCACCCCCCTCTCTGAATACACGTTTTCCCAACATGACAAGGCATCTGGTAAAGTGGCCAGCCAGCCTGGGCGGTAAGTGATAGTAAAGTGAAATTCAGAAAGAAACTCAGCCCAACGGGCCTGACTATGAGTAATAAATTTGGAAGACACAAAATACTGCAGGGAAGAGTGGTATGTCAAGACCTCAAAAGAATTGGAAAGAGAGAGAAGAAATGCTTTCCAGAGCTTGAGAGCCCAAACTATGCCAAGAAGTTCCTTGTCATGAATTTCATAGTTCAGCTCAGCTGGGAGAGGCTTGTGACTATCAAATTCAATGGGATGCTTTCCTGAGTCATTCACCGGGCTCAGTACACCACTCAAGGCATAATCAGAAGCATCAGTCTCTACAATAGTAGGTAGAGAAGGATTCAAATGAGATAAGACAGGAGCAGTAGTGAAACCTTCTTTGAGTACTTGAAACTGGCTAAGAGCTTCCTCATTGAAGATAAAGGGAGAATCTTTTCTGAGAATGGAAGTGAGAGCAGTGTTTTTTTTCGAATAATTTTTTATGAAATGACAATAAAAATTGGCAAAGCCAAGAAAAGATTGAAGAGCCTTGATGTTTTTGGGCTGAGGCCAATTGAGGATTTGCTGAACCTTTGAAGAATCCATCTTGAGTCCATCACTTGAAACAACATAGCCGAAGTATTCCACACTTGAGGCATGGAATACACACTTGGAGGCTTTGGCAAACAAATTATTGTCCCTCAGTCTTTGGAGGACAGAGGCCACATGTTTGACATGTTCCTCCTCAGAATTGGAAAAGACCATAATATCATCTAAATAAACTACAGCAAACACATCCAAGAAATCTGAAAATATATCATTCAAAGGATTCTGGAACGAAGCTGTATCACTGGTAAGGCCAAATGGCATAACCAAATACTCATAACTACCATATTTGGTTCTAAAGGCAGTTAAGTTCTCATCCCCCTCTTTGATTCTCAAGAGATTATATGCACCACGCAGATCTATCTTGGAAAAGATAGTGGACCCGTTGAATATGGTAAGGAGCTGGTTCATAGGAGGAACAGGATACCTGTTCTTCCTAGTGACAGCATTTAGTTTGCGCTGGTAAACACACAAACAAGGACCTCCATCCTTTTTCTTAACAAAAAGGACAGTTTCTCCTGTTAAAGAAGAGCTTGGCCTTATGAAACCTTTCTCTACATTCTCTGAAATGTAGGCCCGTAGTTATTCTGACTCTTGGTTTGATAATTAGTAGATAACACCAATTGGAGGTATAAGACCCTCCAATTCAATATGATGATCACAGGCGCAGTGTGGAGGAAGTTTCTCTGCTTTCACCTTGGAGAATACATCCAAATATTTGTGATAAACAGGAGGGACTACCTTCAACACAGTTTCAATATCTTCTGGCTTTTCCTCCTCATCCCACTGCTCCTCAAGGGAGGAAGGTCCATATCCCCTTGAAAGAGATGAAGTGAAGATATAGCAACATCTTTTATCTCTTTGAAGACTTCATCTCTTAATGAAAGTAATGACTGAGAGGGAATGATGGAAGGGATATGGACAGAAGAAGGAAGGGAAGGTGTCTTAAGTTCACCAACCAGAGCAACACTGTTGACAGCAGTGGCAAAGTCATTACTAGTAGAAGGAATAATACCACTAGAATCCTTATGACTAGAATGATAGGTGATCAATCCATTTTTCCAATGAATAATGGGATTAAAATTTTAAAGGAAATCATAGACCAATATCAGGACTTCTCCCTTGGGTGAATCTATGATAAATAAGTCCCATTCAAAGCTTGGGAAGGAAGGCAAGTCAACTACCCACTTGGTATAATGGGTGATGAACAAGGCAGGGGATTCATTAGAATCCAGAATGAAAAGAGGAATCTCTTCAGGGAGCTCTGACAGAGTCAATTAGTACTTGAGAACAAAATTCTTTGCAATAAAAGAGTTTGTGGCACCAGAATCAATGAGAATACTGTAAAAACTAACAGAGACAGAAGAGAAAATAAGAAACTTTAAAGATTTCTTGACACTAGTATTCAGAGTTCACAATTGTGCTCTTGAAGGAAATAAGTGAGAACCATTGAACACATCATGATCCCCACTCAGGCTTTTCCCTTCTTGCTAGAGAAGCCTCTTGATGATGACCCAGGCTTGTTCTGAGGTCTCTTGAAGCATTTTTCAATTGGGTGCTTTCCACCAAAATAATTACACAACCCCTCTTTAATCTTCCTCTCCTTTTCAGAACTGATTAATTTATTTTCCTTATTGAGGAGAGAAGCATGAGGCTTGTCCTTTGAAGATTGAAACTCCTTGCCCTTCTTGTTCTTCTTTTGGTGAGGCCTCTTTGAAGATGAGTTCTGAGGAGGCCCAGATTGATTGGACCCAGTAACAGGAGGCTTCTTCTCTTGATTGCCACCCTTTTCTTTTTTCCTCTCATGATATCTTGTGTCTAATTCTAAAGTGACATCCATAAGTTCTTGAAGAGTGTCAAACACTCCATGGTGAGAAGCCAACTGATCCAATAATCTTGATGCCAATCCTCTTCTGTAAACATGGATATAAGCTCTTTCCCCCCCAATCTCCAATTATTGACATTAAGCTTCTTAAATCAGCAATGTGCAAGGATACATGACCACTTTCCTTCATCCTCAAATTGTCCAACTCTTGTTCAGCTTTCCTGACTTCATTGAGGTCACCAAACAGAGTTAATAGCTGAGATTCAAATAATTTCCGATTATTGTGGAGATAAGAAGGGTCTTCATTGGAAATATTTGAGAGATAGGGTTCAATCCACTTTCCAGCTCAACCAGTGAGAAAAGAAGTTGAGTAAAGAACTTTCTTCCTGTCAGAAAACAAATTTGCTGGATGGTTATGGAAGATTAATTGACAGGATTGGATAAATCCTCTCAATTTATGAGCTTGAGTACCATCAAAAGAATCAGGTGCCTTCATGGATGGAGTCTTGAAAGCAGGGGCTTTGGAATTGTCCCTGGGGGCAACTGCTTGAGTGAGCTGCCCCACAAATTGAGTCATTTTCTCCATCATCTTGAGGAGACTTGGGTCAGTTTGAGAGACAAGAGGTTGACTAGAAAGGGCTATATTAGAGCCCTGAGGCACCTCTGGAGCATTTGCCAAGGCATCTGCCACTTCAGTCTCCCCAGAATCTTCCCCTTCCACAGACTCTTCCCCCTCTTCATCTACAACTTCCCCTAATCTTGCTCTTGAACCTTCAGACATGCCAGGGTAGCCACCCAAAAGTCTAGAGAAGGATCTTTATCTTCTAGATTTCATTCCACCTCTTCTTGAAGGTGCTTCTCCTTACATTGGTGGTCCTCTGTCCAAGTTTGCACTCAGTTGGAGAACTGCTGGTGTGCGGTCAAGAGGAGCCCTTGCTGTAGGAGTGAGAACAGCCGGAATTCTCTGGGATCTAGTGTTCTTGGCTGGGGGACTATTCTGAACTGGCATTATGAACAGAATTAGAATAGAAACTTGATAGTATTGAGAACAGAAATCAAAGCTTTGCCAAATCAATAACAATAAAAATCTTTATGAGTCTTGAGGAATCAATTCAATTCTTGAGGTGAAAACAACTTGAATCAATAATCAATCAATTCAATCAATAATCAACAATAAATTCAAATTCAATATTAATAATCTTGAATGATTCAACAATAAATCAATCAATCAATGTCTTCAAGGTCAATTCAAAGTCTTGAGGAATCAATCAGTCAATCAATATCTTCAGGAATCAAAATCAATCAATAATCAATAATCAATTCTTGAGGATAAATCAGTTATCTTGAGGAATTCAAAAGTCAATCAAATCAATCGAAATAAAATCCTGAGTTTCTGAATCAATAACCCAAATGAATCCCAATCAAACAACCAATCAATAACCAATCAATAACCAATCAATAACCAGCCAAATACTCCTTATAAGACATGAATAGACAAAAAGAGAGAAATTTGCTTGAAATAAAGTGAAGTGAAATGAGATGGTCAGCAATGATTAAGAAAAATAGAAAGAGTCAATTTTCATATGAATGAAATGAATGAGATGAAAATTGATGAGAGAAAAATCATAATAATGAAAAATCATAGGATCATTAAAGAGTCATAATTTATTAATGAGAGAAATTAATATAAATGAATGAAAAGAAAGAATCAAATATGAGTTAATTAATTTAATGTCACAGGGGCTCTTCTAAGTGAAGAGGGCCTGGCACTCAGTAAACTGGGACTCACTTATGGAGGGTTCAGGATATGGTAAGAAAAAAAACTTAAGAGTGTTAAAAGATGAATTACTAATAAAAGAAATATAAGAAAGGAGAAACAAAAGAAATAAGAGAAAATAATAAAAGAGCCAACCACAAACAAGACCAAGTCCACTTTTTCAACCTGTCAGAATGAAAAGAGAAGGGTTAATAAGGATATGGACACCCAACTCATACTGTACAGGCAAAGAAAGAAAATGCAAAGACTAACTTAATATTGAATAAATATAATACCCAAAATAAGGATAATAATATTCATCAAATAATAAATAAACTAAATTAATTGACTGGGGAAAAGTCCCCAGGGGGAGAAAGAGGGGCTGGTATATGTGAGAATCACCAGCCCTGATCCAGAGAGATAATTTTGATGGGAGGAATGAATGATTAAATTGAGTCTGGCCAATACAGGTCTTTACAGTTGTACAGAACCTGTACAAGAGGTGTGGTGGAGTTGAGTGATCATACAGTTCCATAATGGTGTATCCAAACTGTATTGGGTGAATCCAACCTGTACAGATGTTGACAGGCTGTATTGAAGTACCAAGCTGTATGCATGTTTCAGCAAGAAAGTTTGCTGAAACTGAATGCTGATTCAAATAGTGGATCTTCTGATTTTAGGTGTTTGAGTGGGTGTATTAATGAATACCCTTACCCCTGGTGAGTGGTTGTTACAGTTGACCCTACATAATTTATTTTTTTAACCTCACTTGGTTTAAAGAATAACAAAAATTTAGAATATTTTTTTCTAAATATATAAATAAAAATTACTTTAAGAAAATAATTAATAAAATAATTGGAGAGTAGCTTCAAAATGTAGCTCCTTTTATATTGAAGAGAAGGGCTTTTGGCTCACCCACAACTTGACCATCATAACATTAGAATCAAATAAATTTTTGGTTTCTTTGGAATTCTTTTAATTAATTTAAAGTTTGATTTATCTTGATTTAAATTCTTCTATATAAATATATATAAATATATATAAATTCAAATATAATCAAATATAAATATATACAAATATATATAAATATAGATATAATTAAGTATAATATCCAAATATTAATATATATATAAATAAATAAAAGTACATATGAATATAAGTAAAGATATATAAATTAAAATAAATATAAATAAATATAAATTTATATAGATAAATATATATAAATAAAGATAAATATAAATGAATGTAAGGTTATATAAATAAATATATATAAACACAAAAAAACATAAATTTATCTAAATGAATAAATATTTCCAAAAATAAATATAAACTTATATAAACAAATATGTACAAATATAAAGAAAAGTCAATATATATAAATATAAATAAATATATATAAATACAAATAAATCTAAATATATATAAATATATATAAATAAACATAAATAAACATAAATACATATAAATAAGAGCTCAACTAAATAAATAAATTAATATATCTTTATATAAAAATTAACAAATATAAATAAATATAAATATAAATATACATAAATATACATAAACATGATTAAATATATAAAAATAAATAAAAATTCAATAAAATAAATAAAAACAAATCAAAAACAACTATCAATAAATTAAAATACATTATTAAACAATCAGAATGAAAAAACAGTAACAATCAAAACAAAAACAAATAAAAATAAAAAAATTAATTATATGATAAAATGAAAACAAATTTTACTTGCAAATAGTTTCTTTTGAAAAAAAAATAATAAAATAATGAAAAAAAAAGATCACTCAAGTGATCAAATATAAAACAAATCGATAAAAAAAGGCTAGATGCAATTGAAAAAGAAAAAGAGGTCAGAGCATTACTGTACTTTACCAAAAAAACTACTGTTGTACACATGTACTGTACAGTACTCTAATGATAAAAAAAGAAGAAAGATTTCTCATGCAATAAAATAAAAAAATAATAATATCATAAAAAATAAACAAATAAATGACTATTAAAAAAAACCAAACGCGACTTAAAGTAGAAATTAGTTATAAAGTATCTTCTCTAAAAAAAAAGAAGAAAAAAAGATAACAATCAATAAAATGAATAATATAAAAAAACAATAAAGTTCATGATTAAAAAAAGAGTACAGTGTGTTACTGTACTGTAGAGTTATTCACTGGTACCTGTAAAAAAAATCATCATATTAAAAAAATGAAAAAATAACAATTTCAAAATATAATAAACTACTGTACAGTACAGTTCCCTGCCCACAGTATGTGAATGCGGGCAGGGCAGCTGTATGCTTGCGGCTGCGGCACATGCAAATCCAGCGGATAACTCTCATTTGTCAGAGGTCTGGAGCCCGCTCTGGACTTAAACTCTTTATTTATTTATTTTTTTTCTTTTTCTTTTTATTTTCTTGAAACACTCTATTGTAACTACAATGACAGAAACTATGAAAGTTGAATACAACCACATAAAAGATGGCCGGAGCGCTATGACCTCAACAGCATTGAAAGGTCCAAATGTGATTTGCCCAATTGACGTGTAGGAATTTCTTAATTTTTTTTTAAAAAAAAATAATATTGATATTTTTAAATTTCAGGTTTATATGTCTTACCTCAATATCAAAACTAGGGGATGTCTTGTTGGGATGCGCCAAGCAGGCCTCCCATATTGAGTGATATCAGACCTTGCCAAAATTCTCCTCACAGCAGTCTATGATACAATCCATAAATATCAGCGTATCGGCACTGTGAGGACCCAAAAAAAAGGCAGACCTACAACCATGACAGAATGGGACCTCTGAGAACTCAGCCAAATAATCACCTGTGGTTGTTGATTAACGGTTGCACAGGTCACCGACCTGATGACTTACATGGTCTCTACCTGAACAATCCAGCAAGAGATCCATAATCTTGGTAAGCACTCTTGCATCTCTCCCAGAAAGCCCTACCTCTGACCTCAAGATTTCCAATGTCGCCTTGCATTCACCCAAGCCCATGGCCATTGGACAATAAATGATTGGGCCCAGGTAATTTGGATGGATGAATCGGCATTCAAGCTTGGGAAAAAGTTCAATTGAGTGCCAGTTTGGACGACCCTTCAAGAGAAGTGGAACCTCAAGAACCTTGCTGTAAGCCATCAATTGGGTTGTCAATTGCTCATGGTCTGGGGGGCTTTTTGTGCAGCCATGTGAGTGCCCTTAGTTTTCCTCAACCGAGATGGTGCAGCAAGTATATTGACCAGGCCTGCTTCCATTCATAGCCTGGATGGAGCAGGCCCCCTGGATTTGTGGTTGCCACCGCCTCTTACTGATGGAGGATAACACCCTCATCCACATGGCCGGAGCAAGCACCAATTGGAGAAATTGGCACAATGTTATCAAACCCGATTGGCCAGCACATTCTCCCAACTTGAACCCAATCAAAAATGTATGGAAGGCAATGAAGAGTCAAATAAGTAAACTCTACCAACCACAGATGGTGGAAGAGCTACAATATGTGATTAATTCTGTGTGGACCAATTTCCATGTTAACCTCCTCAATACCACAACAGATAGCCATGGTCATTGAGATGAATGGAGGTCCAAGTTCTTACTAGGAGCTCCATTTAAAAATATTACATTTTCCTTTTTTACTTTCTCACAGTAAACAATCAATTGCTTATTGGTTACTCTCTTTCTTATTTATTTTGTCATGTCTTATTTGGTTTCTCATTTTTACATGGTTTTTTTATAAAAAAGTATTTTTATATTTTAGTTATATAAAAAACTGTTTAAGGCTTGATGACTTGTAGTTACAAAATGTTTAAATATAAAAAACATGCTTTTGTGATTGACTTAAAAAAAATCCCCATCCATGTGAGATGCCAATTGTGCAGCAAAAAAAATACAGTTGCCTTCCTGTATTTTTTTTGTTTGCATACTTATGGCAGGGCACTTTACACTACATTACATTACAGTACAGTAAAGTACTATCATCTGTACTGTACTGGAATTCTCCTCCACTGTATAGCAAACAGTACTGTACATTATTGTTTACTGTACTATAGTAAAAAAAAGGAGATCACTCATGTGATCAAATATAAAAAATTAATATAATAAAAGAAAATTAAAGAGAAGAAAGAAATTATAATGTTAAGTTTTTTAAAGAATGTGAACAATAGGGAAAAAAATTGTGATAAACAGTACAAGCTACAATGATCTACTGTACCTTAATTTACACTAAGTACTAAAACAATAAAATAAAAAATAAAATGAATAATAAAATAGAAATTATAATCATTCACAAACAATAAAGGTTTGTAATAAAATAATTTCTTTTTTGAAAATAAAATAAAATACTATTATCATTCTTTATTTTTGTTGAAAAAATAAGAAATATTTACTAAATAACATGATATATATATATATATATATGTAATATCATAGATAAAATTAAATAAGAAAGTAAAACTTATAAAAGTATAATAATATAATCAATAAAAGATAATTATGAAATAATTCATTATTGTCTTTTTTCAAAAAAAAGAATATTATTCAAAATAAATCATATAGTAATAGTGACAATAAAATCATAATAACAAAAAAAATTGAAGTGTAAAATAAATCAATTGATTATAATTGAAACTCAAATTTAATGATTATTCAGTTGATATTATACAATCAGATATTAAAAGAAAATAGCATGTGGTTATAAATATTATATAATAAAAAATATATAAATATATAAATATATAAATATTTGTGTAATATGAAGATTAATCACATGAAATGAACTGAAAATATCAGGTATATTTGGAAATAAAAAGAATGATAGTAACTAAAAAAAGGTTCTCCATGACCTCAAGCTGGAAAGTTGTTCCTCTAATCACTTTTCTTTTTATTTAATCCTTTATTTTTAAATTATTGAATATTCTATAAATATAATCAGCACTACACCAATTATAACCTCCATTATGATGATTATGAGTGGACTGATAGGATATGTTGATTTCTTATAGGTCCACCATGACCTAAAACTGCATTATTTAGTAGAACTAAAAGATATTTTTTTTCTTTGAGGTCCTCTATGACCTCAAACTGGAATTATTTCTTATCTTGGATTATAATTAATAACTCTATTTCCTATTTAATAAAAATGTTAATATATATCTTAATATATCTCCACTTAATTAGAATATTTTTTTCAATATTTATTTTAATAATTAATTTAACAATAGCTTGATAATTAGTATGGTAGTGAAGTATTTATTTGTAAATTCATTAAAAAAAAATAAGTCCACCATGACTTTTAACTGGAAAATTATTTAAATTATTAAATTTATCTTTAATCTTTTATTTTTTTTTCTAATTCAATTTTTTTATTTATGAAAGATTCATTAATTTTAATCATATGTCCTCTATGACCTAAAGCTGGAAATTTTCTTTTTTAATTTAATTTATTATGATCAAAATATATTTATCACTATATCACTATAAATAGAATTATTATGTTTCAAAATTGATTAAATGATCTGTTGATTATTGCTATATGGCTTATAAAATATTTTTAGATTTAAAATGGAACATTCAAGTCAATTATTGGTCCTCTATGACCCTAAACTGGAAAAGCAAATTGAAATCTCTTTCTATTCATTATAAAATGATATTTTCATAAATATTATAAGCTCATCAAGACTATAAACTAGAATTTTTTTCTCTGATTATTATTTTCACTCAATAAATATTCAAATTTCATATAAAATATAAACTCAAACTTTTTATTTATCATATTTTAAAGAAATAAAGATTCAATTATATGAGTCCACCATGTCCTTAAGCTGGAAATATTAAAGTCTTAATACTATAAAAGGCTATATATGAAAAAGTAAAAAATATACATATAAATAAATATAAATATACTCAATATAAAAAGAAGAAACAATCAAAATTATCAATACCTTAAAAATTATGAATATGATGTTTATTCATAATATTATTATTAAGAATATATCATTCAGCAAAGAGAGGCTTTAATGGTCTTCCTGCTCTAGGTGGCACTTGGACAACTGGTCTGCATGTACTTAAAAAAATACATATACATTGAGAATCCAAGGTCAGACCTGGTCTGATGATGTGAAATAACTCTGAGTTGATTGGAGTTGTTGCCTTGTAGACTGCCATTATATAGTGTCAGGATACCCCAAGAATTAAACCCTCTTCTTAGTATTATTAAAACTCATGATAATAATAAAGCTAAGAATTCAAAACTCCTCAAGAAAATATAACAAGAATCAAAAAGTTAAAGTAAAAAAAACTAGACAAACCAACTACAGAAATTTAAATGGAGAGGGGGTCTTATCCCAAACCTGAAGATTCATATTACAGATAGAAACAAGAAAGAAGAATAAGAAAAGATATCTTGATAGTATATTGAAAGCTCAATCATGATATGATGAATTTACATACAAATTGATGGAATATGATAAATATAGACTTGTTTTCTTTTAAACTCATCATAAAAATATCCTGAAGGCATATTTAACTCTGTTGTTATGAGAATTTCTTTCAATATATAAACATTTTCAATTTAATGAATCCATTAATGGAGTAGTGGAATGTTAAGTCTTTGTATGACTTAAAACTACAGGGGTGGCACACCTGAGGGCTTATAATATATTTCTTTATTTTAGTCCATGAAAGTAGTAGTGGTATTAAAGAAACAATGTGAAGAAAGAAGAGGTCAGATTTGAAATGGTTTATATAAAATCCTCAAATATATGTGATAAATTATCCAAAGAATAAAATATTGAAGAAAGAAGGACAAAAATGTAGAATTTAAATATGCAATGAGATTGGTAATGACTGAAAAGAAGGAAGAAATATCTATCAACCCAAACATTTTGTGAATTATTAAGCCTCAAGGTAGCTCAAGTTGATATTAGTAGAAGGAATCTTTCAGCTTAAAAAAACAGAAAAAAAACTGCCCTTGGATCAAGTCAAATTGGATACCAGGAGGTCCTCAGCATGACAGAAAACTTCTCCCTTGTGAAGAAATTTACAAGGGGTCTTATTGTCCTTGTATGACATAAAAAGGCAGGATTTTGTATACCAAAGATACAGAGCTTGCACACCTGAGCTATAGGGTCCTGTATGACCTAAAACTGCAACATCAACTATATGGAAAGAAAAGATAAAAGAAGTGAAGATTTATTTAATTTAATAAATTATTAAAGTAAGGGGAAGGAATAAAGAAAATAGGAGAAGTGATATTATATTAATCTTAACAAAACCAGTATTTTTTAAAAGAGAATAATGATAATAAAATAAAAATAAAATAATAAGTAATAAATAAAAAAACGGAATCAATTCAATGATATATAAAATGGATTACCAAAATAGTGCAGCAAAATATAAATCAGTACTCAAAAAGGTTAAACCAGTCAATGAGCCTATGCCACAAGACATAAATCCTCCTTTGAAAAGGCCACCATTATCAAGAGACCCTTATAATACACCACTATCACCCAAACCACCTAAATATATGTTCACATCAAAAATTACACAAGAAAGATTTGAATTGATAAATTTTGGACCACCTGGATGGCTTTCTGAAGAAATAAGTCTTCTGATGAGTTTCATGGTTTTACGAGAAAAGGCAATTTCATTCAGTGCAGAGGGAAGGGGTTTACTGAAACATTCATATGGGAAACCCTACAAAATACCAGTAATACCACATACACCTTGGCAAAAGAAGCCAATACCAATACCAGAGCCCATAATACCCGATTTTATTGGATTGGTAAGGGAAAGGATTAGAACATGCTTGTATGAGAAGTATACCTCTAGCTATACAAGTCCAGTCTTTTGTGTTGCAAGTTCAAATATAAAACTTATAATTTTCCATGACTTACAGGATTTTAATAAGGTAACAATTAAATATGCAGGATTAACATGACATATTGAAGAATTTGTAGATTCCTTTTCAGGGAAAGCTTGTTATGGACTTGGTGACATTATGGGAGGGTATGATGAAAGAGAATTAGACATTTCTACAAGACCCTTAGCTACATTTGAAACACCACTTGGAAAGCTACAACTCACAAAATTACCACAAGGAGCAAACAATTCTGTTTCAGTTTATCAAGTCCAAATGACTTGGATACTTCAAGAGGGAATACCAGAGAATGTAGGAACTTTTATTGATGATTGAGGGATAAAAGTTCCAAGATCAACCTATAATAATGAAACTTTACAAGAAAATAATTTGATAGGAAGATTCATTTGGGAATATTCAGCTACATTAGAGAGAATACTATTCAGTATTGAAGAGGCAGTAATTACCATATCAGGTATCAAATTTTCATGTTGTGTTCCAGTATTGGACATAGTAGGGCATGTAGCTTCTTGGAATGGAAGAAAAATTTCAAAGCAGAAGATTAATAAAATACAAATTTGGCCAAATCCCCTCAAAAAAATGAAGTAAGAGGTTTTGTGGGACTTTGTGCATATGTTAAAATTTTCATCCAAAATTGTCTCAGATTGCATCACCACTAAGAAGATTAACAAGAGATTATGAAGAATTGGAATGGAATACTAAATGTGATGAAGCATTTTAAAAGTTAAGAAAGATTTTAGGTGAGGAAATAAAATTATAAAATTTGGATTATGAAAAAGGAGCATGGAAGATTAAATTAGCAGTAGACTCAAGCTATATAGCTGCAGGAGCAGTACTTACTCAAGAAGACAAAGAAGAAAAGGACAAACCAGTTCTTTATGAATCAATCAAATTCTCATGACTTGAATCACAATACTCACAGCCAAAGCTGGAGCTATGTGGAGTGTCCAAAATACTCAAGAAACTCCAAACAGTACTTTTAGGACAACATTTTGAGCTACAAGTAGATGCAAAAGCCTTAATTGAAACTATAAACTCACCCTGTTTTCCAAATGCCCCAATTACCAGATGGGTTGCATTTATTCAATTGTTTTCTTTTTACTTAGCTCATAAGCAAGGGAAGACCTTCATAATTCCAGATGGGCTATCAAGACGACCTCAGTAAGAAGATGAAGAAGAGGAAAAATCTCATTTTGATGTAGAAGAAGAATGAACAAAACCACACCCAGGGTTTGGAGTAAAACATAATAATATAATAAAACTTGCAGTAATAAAGCTACCATCAAAGCAAGAAGTATTTTGGAAAAGAATGGTGGAATACTTAAATACATTTAAAAGGCCCTTTGGTAGTAAAGAGGATGACTTCAAAAAAATCAAAAGGAATTAATCAAATTTCTTTTTGGAGGAAGGCCAACTCAAAATAAGGAATAAACCAAATCCACAAGTAGCTGTGTCAAGTCAGAATTCTCAAAGAAGAATATTAAAATCATCAAATGAAGAAATGGGACACAGAGGAGAAAATGAAACATACAGAAGAGTTAAAGAATGATTTTGGTGGGAAGGAATGAAGAAAATAGTCAAAAAATGGGTCAAATCTTGTAAATCTTGTCAAAAGAGAAGTCATTATCACCAAAAAGAGGAAGGAAGAATATCATTTACCTGAACATTATCTAAAAGATTCAGTATAGATGCAGTACATGTAAAAGAAGGAAGATGGAAGTAGTTAGTAGTGGCCAGGAATGATTTCTCAGGATGGCCAGAGACAATTGGGTTAGTAAAGCTTACAGAAAAGTCAGTATCAGAATGGTTCACTTCTGAATGTATTTGCAGGTATGGAGCCCCAAAAGAGGCCACAGTAGATGGAGGGCCTGAGTTCATAAAGGAAATACAAGATGCAGTCAAAAAAGCAGATTCAAAGATAAGGGTAACAACACCCTACTACCCTGAGTCACAAGGAATGGTAGAAAGGGGCATAAACAATTGAAGGATGCATTGGTGAATATGTGTGATGAAAATGGTTCAAAATGGAAAGAAGACTTACCTTTGGTTACATTGGCTGACAGAATATCAACCAAAAGAACAACAGGTTATTCCCCATTTGAGCTTCAATTTGGTCAAAAGGGAGTACTACCAATAGAAATTGAAGCAAAAACATATTTAGCAATCGAATGGCACAAAGCCCAATCAACAGAAGATTTATTGGAATCAATAGCTGAAGAGCTGTCGGGAAAAGAAGAAATGACAAAAAGGGAAAAAGAGAAGTTAAAAAAGTCCAGGGAGGATTCAGTAAAATATTGGGACAGGAAACTAGCACATAAAATAAGAAAGCCAATTCATCCAGGTGAAATCTTTCTTGTATAAAATAAAGCATTAGAGTCACAATGGGAATTATTGTTCAAGAATAAGTGGGATGGACCCTATAGAACTATGAGAAAAATCAACAATTTTCCATATGAGCTGGAAGAATTAGATGGTGCAAAGCTAGCAAGAAGGTTTTCAGAAAGTCAAATGAAGAAGTTCTATCCAAGAGTAAGAGAGTTGGACTCAGAGGAAGAAGAGGAAGGAGGAGAAGAGGAAGTTGAAGATGTATCTCAATTTTAAGATGAAGAGGACTTTGATGAATAAAAGTCCTTTTATACAGAAAAAGGGGGGAAATGCTTGATTGTTTTTTGAAAAAATAAGTGGATTATCACCTTGAATGCTGGGGACAGAAATAAATGGAGAGGGGGATGTGGTATTCCATACCAGTTCTTCCAAGGTTCAAATCCACAATGTCAAAGCTAAACCTTTAATCAATAATAATAATAATAATAATAATAATAATATATATATATATATATATATATATATATAAGAAGAAGATAAAGATAAAAAGTGTAAGGTTTGACTATGAAACAATAAGTAAAAATTACTAATATTTTACTTATTGTACTATGAATGTCCTTATAAATGAAATAAATAAGATAAAAGATAATTATAATAATGAAGAATTATTATAATTATGGCGTAAAAATAATTATATTATTAATGAAATATAATAATATAATTTATATTATAAAATATAATATAATAAAATAAATATATTAATATAAAATAATTAATATATTTAAAAGCACTTTATTATTGTTACAAACAAATAATAAAGGCGTAAAAAATTGTTTTTTATTAATAAAAAACAATTAATAACAATAATATTACCAATATTAAAGTTATAAATTAATATAAATACTATTTATATTAATTAAGGAATTATTAAAATAATAATAAAGAGAAAATTATGATAATAAGAGAAAATAACCTACTTTTGACACTTAATATAATAATTTTGTAATATTTTACGCCAAAAAAAAAATATAAATACAACCTTTTCAAATTGTATTTACAATAAAAATAAAGAAAAATTACTAATATTCTTGATTTTTACATGGAAATGAGTTTTTAGAGAGATTTTTAGCAAAAACAATTAAATAAATGATTTAATCACGTTAAAATAGATGATTATAACAAGGTGGTCTTTGGTCTTTAATAATATAATAGTTTTATATATAAAAAATAAAGAAATCACCTTTGATTTAATTGATTTAATGTTTTTGATGCGTCTGAGGGGAAAACAGAGTAAAAAGAGCTCTATTTATAGTAAATACCTCCCTCCTAGAGTCCAACAGGCTTCTAGTAGACATGTACTGATCATATCCACTGGAATTGATCAATATTTTAAGGTTTGAGGATGATTACATCATGATCAAACCATATTACATCATTATTACACCATTATTTAGAGTTATCACTATAAATCTAAGTTTGATGACATCAGAGGCTTGGCAGAACCCCACATTTTCCTGTATTTTATTATTTTTAATCATAAACTAATAGTATTCACCAATTTTATCACTCATATGACTGTTAAACTTAATTTAAGGATACAGTAGGTGATCATAACTGCTCAATTTAAGCTCAAACTTTGATCTTTAAGACCTTTTAAGTTTTACACGCTACAGCAATTCAGAGAGTGAATTCTGATAGCCTGACATAACTTTATTATGTTGCCAAGAGCTTTTTATTACATCATCAAAACTCTAATTTTGATGATTTTTCTTGTAACTCATCTTTTCTGTTGAAATTCAATATTTCAAACTTCAAACCATGATTTCAGGGGGTTATACCCTGAATTTAATAATAAGAATTACATCATTCTTCACTAATGAACTAGTAGAATCCAACTGTCTACTTTTTTTAAGTTTGGACCACTTTCACAACAAAGTGGTCAACAGCTCTGTTGATTTTTATCAATATTTCATCATAGGTTTTAACCTTGATTATAATTTGTAAAATAAAGTTTACATCTGTGTTCTTACAGTAATTACGTGGTAATTTTATTTTTGGTTCATCACTCTATCTTTTATAGTTTAAGAGATATTAGCTATGATCCTTGAATATATGCATTGACCAAAAAAGTGCATATATTCAGGTCAATTCCTTAAGTATTAACTTTGGAAATTGGCTCATTATTTGTTTTATGTGTTAATTTTCATGGGGAATCCAATGGTACAATTTATTTAAAATGTTGTTTCATTGGCTCTTGAAGTAAATAAGAATTCATGGTTTTTATAAGGTATTATTCCTTATAACTCATTAAATATTGACTTTACAGATATGCCATAAAAATGGTATATGTGTATTTTACCATGGGGAAACCAATGGTATAACTTATTTCACATGTTGGCTCATTGGGTTTTAAGTTAAACCAATTTTTGTACCAATTTATGGTATTTTTTTATTTTTGAAGTAATTATTTTTAATGTATAATTATTCTAATTAATTTTAGTATGATTATCTTAAAGGTAGAGTTATTCTGAGTCTTTCATGTGACCTTATTGGGTATGTGGTCATATCTCAAAGGCTCACAAAAAGTGAAAGATAAAAGTAAAAAATTGAAAGAAATAGGAATACAATTCTATCAAAGTAGCAAAAATAAGTGTTCCACAGGAATCTACATCAAATTTTACCTATAGTCACATATTGCCTCAACCCCATAATATCAATAATTCTCTAGATATCATGGATTAAAGAAGATAAATGATACTATACACTCTATACTAGGTACAAGAATATGCTTAAAAATAATGCAGCTTGTTTAAATAGTCAATATTAATAAACTTGTGTAATATTACATATGTGATACCATTACTCTTACCACATCATGTGTTACATTTCTTGACATAAAAAAATACTTACATGTAAGTTAACATAGTGTTACATCACTAAATCCCGACTTAAACTCCCATAACCAAACATTACAGGTATTATTTACAAATGAAATTTTACATAGAAAAATACTCAACTAAATACAGATCAAGGCTGTGAAAAAGAAAAATAAGGTTAGTAGAGCTAAGAATACAGTTTTAAAAGAGGTTGAAATCAACCAAACATATGGTGCAATATCTGTATCAAATGACACCATTCCAAATTTAACCACCAGAAAGAATGTCTCAAGGCTGTGAAGAAGAAAAATAAGGTTAGTAGATATAAGAATACAGTGTTAAAAAATGGTGCAATCAACCAAACATATGGTGCAATAGCTGTATCAAATGACACCAATTGAAATTAAATTACTACCAAAAATGTCTCAAGGCTGTGCATAATAAGAATAAATTTTAGTTAAAATATCAGTATAATTCAAAAAGTATGCTGCAATCAACCAAAGATATGGTGCAATATCCTTAACAAATTACACCATTCCAAATTTAACCACCAGCAAAAATTTCTCAAGGCTGTGCACTGACAATAATGAGGTTCAGAATGGTGCAATCAACAAACCATATGGTGCAATATCTTGATAAGATGACACAATTTTTAATTTACCCATCAGCAAAAATGTCTCAAGGTGGAATTTTTTCAAGTCCTTGTTTTTGGAAGGCTCTATGGAGGGCCCAAAAGGTATAAATAAAGGGCCCCTCACCCTGTTTTTCCCCCCATGCTTCTGATTCAGACAATAATCTTGAGGATCAATACATTCCTTCTCTAGTAGGATGATCTAGTATTATATTGAGAAAGATCAGTAGCAAGGCTCAGTATCTTATGGTATTATTTATGATTAATCAATGAAAGATATCTATAATATTAATTAAATAGTTTAATATTATTTGATAGTCTTACCATTATAGTAGTAGTGTTGGAGTATTGTTGGAAGATATTATCATTAGTGATCTTATCTAATTTATCAATAACCCTTATTTATAGAAGGGATATCATCTTACCCTTATACCATATATAAAGAGCCCTTGAGGTATATTGGATTATATCTATATTGATCCTAATAGTATTATATTACTATTATATTATTTATATCTTACCCTCATATTAAACAAAACCACAATTATAAAGTTATCTTACCCTTAAATTATTATATCTATATTGATAGTATTATTAAATGACCTTTAAGAGTTTTAATTAGCTATCAATGTTACTATTAATATTAATAGTTATCTTAAACAATTTTCTTTAAATATCTCAGGCATTGAAAGAAGAAATCCTATAAGAATTAATTAAAAAGAATTATAATTAATAACAAGAAGTTAAGAAACCCCCAATTATTAAAGAAATATTAAATATTACTATTATTATTATTATAGTGATATCTTATTGACAGACTGATAGAGACTTCTGAAGAAACTTCTCTAATTTAAAAGCCACAAAACTAGAAAATTGATTTGTGATCACATCAAAAAGGGTATCTTTTTAAGTATATTTAGAGGGGCAGCTAATACACCTTAGCACCCGTGGTTATTGGCTAATTCTGAAATTCAAAACAGAGTCACCAATAAATTCCCCCTCAAGGTACTTCCTATTATTTATCCCACAACATGATTATGGCAGAAGCCAATCAGTTACAGAAGGACAAAGGTCAGTAAATGGATCCCAAACTGACAAATTATGCTATTCTGCAGCTTATAATACTGTTTTACCTTCAAAAAGAGCTGACACTGCCATGAGAAGCCTCAAGGGACATTTACAAAGCCATCCAGGAGGCATACAACAATTCATTGCAGCACAAAGAGTACCAGATCCTTGCATATCTGTGGAGAAACTGCATGAATTCTTACTTGACTTTGAGAAAATGCCTGGGCCATACCAACACTTGCAAGTTACTCAATGGATGGCATCCATTGATGGAAAAGAAAAACATGATTCTTTTAACAGAAGAATGGAGGAAAAAAACCCTCCACCACCCAATCAATTGCCAAGAACAGCCCCAGTAGCCAGCAGAAGAAAGTCTAATGTGAAAAAGCAAACCTTACAGCCAGGGCTACAAAATCCCAAAGATTCAGCAGGATTCCATGGAAAATGTGTTTCAGATGGCAAGAACAATGATGGAGTTACAGGAAAAGGAGGAAGAAAGACTAAAATATCAGAAATGATTTTTGATATTCTGGATGGCATTCCAAACTTGTACATCGTTGTAAATGACATGAAAAGTCATATTTCTGATGAAAATTCATCAATTTATAACAATCTCAAAACAAATGCCTTAATTATGAGCCAAATAAATGAGACACTTATGTGTTTTCAAGAAGTTTGAAGAACAATCAAAGCTTCCGATAATGAAAATTTCTTTGTTAATAAATTGAATGAACAATCTGCCATTATTACATAACTAACAAACAAATATTCTAAATTCAATATTGATGACATAATTGAAACAGGAATAAAACAAGCCATAAATATTATCTAGGAAGATGATAAGAAAGTCCTTGGTGATATTGCAAATTCTTTTACTGAATTAAAGACATATAAAATTTCCTTGAAACCGTGTTTTGACACCTCACAACAAGAATTATCAAAATTAACAATGAAGTTTAATCAAGTGATTTCTGATAATACTAGACAGACATAATTGTGGAAAGAATTTACACATAAGGAAGATATGTATAAAATTGAAGTAATCAATTTAATGCAGAGCTTCCAACATGAGTTTAGAAATTTTCAAGGGTGTGGCAACAGTAAAATGAATTATATTGAACAATTACTGCATACCTTACCAAGAATGTCTACACCTCTGAATCAAAATGAGGGTACAAGAATTCCCAACCCACAAGTATTGGATGTAGAAAATTCAAAATTAAAGAATAGATTTTCCACCTCTTTCCATAACTTGGACCCATCAATGGGCTAAGCACTGTGGAAAGAAGTACCAAAGCTCAAGGAATGGCCTCACTTCAGTTGTGAAGGAGAATATGACCATATGAAATTCATCAGGGGTATTGAAATGATGAAAGAAGCTTTTGAATTACCAGACAGATTGGTAACAGTAAGATTTAACACCTTGTTTACCAAATCAGCCCCAGATGGTATATCAAATCAATACAAGCACATGGACACAAAAGTTGGACTTGGTGGAAAACCCAAATCATTAACAAATGGGCGAATGATGCTTGGATATTCAAGATTGAAACAGCCTTTTAATCTTCCAAATTTAATTTTGAAAAAGATAGAGCTTTACCATAGTTTTTCCAACAAAAAGACAGATTAACAGCCTTATACCCTAACCTGTCAGAATTTATGATTCACAGAAAAATTCTAAGGCAATGTGGTGGTGATTTGGAGCATTCTTTTAAAAGAAGAACTACTGAAAAATCTTCAGAAGAAGACATTATTAATATATTAGAAGAAGTAACCACCAGAACCATAATTTGTTTTAGTAGGGTGAATCTCAAAACAAGGTTTAATACACCTTGGAAAGATTCTGTGGACAAAAATTCCAAAGAAAACTTGAATAAAATAAAATATAAATCCACAGATATGATCAGAAAGTTCCATATTTGCCAGAGTGCCACAGATTTAGCTAGTTAATGTCCAAGAAAGGGGAAAATCAATGCAATTGACATTGAAAAGGAGCCTGATGTTGAAAAAGATGGTGAGGTAATTGAGGAAAATCCAGATGATATATTATCAATACTTTCTGAATCTTCAAAATATATAGAAAATATCAATTTCACTTTTGACATCATGGAATCTTATTCTCACTTACAACAATTAAGCAATGGTCAACTTTATTTATCAAATATTTAAGATGTACAACTAATGAAGACCAAACCAAACAGGGGAAAAGGTTATACAGCTGGTGACTCCTGTATAACAGAAGTGGTAGTTGACAACAAGCCGACTAAACCTTTACTTTACCCAGGAGCCTTCTGCTCTTGTTTTGGCAAATCTTTTCTGAAAACCTGTGCACCAAGCTTTGAAACTCAACTGTTGCCAATTGATGGCGTAAAACTTAATAGTGCAAGTAATCCAATGAAAGCATTGGGAATATTTGAGACTACTATCATATTTCCACACATAAATGGAAATTTGGGAATAACTGTTTAATTTTTTGTTATGTAAAATTTCTCTAGTACCCATTTTACATTGGGAAATGCATACTTAATCATGTATGGCATAGATTTGTATAAAAATAAAGATAGATACTTTACTATTGGGGACAATAAGCATCAAAAATTTTCCTTTTTACCATTTAAATGACAAATTACAGTAATAAAATTATCACCAGTCAAATGAGAATTAGAAAAATTCGAGTCTGAACAGTTAAATGAAGCTGAAATCAGTCTTCATCTCACTTATAAACAAGAAAGTGAACTTTCTGCCCTTTTATACGACCACAAAGAAGCCTTTTCATCAGATAAAGAGCCACTAAGAGCAATATTTGGTCATGAAGTTGACATTATTCTTAATATTGAAAGACCTTACCCACCACTATTGAGAAGACCTCCATATCCATAAATTCCTAAATCAATAGAAGCTCTGTAGATCCATATTAAATAAATTCTAGAACTTGGTTAAATAAGAAAGGTTGGTTGAAATGAGGAGGTAGAAGTAACTACACCAGTCATAGTTCCATGGCAAAATGGAAAATCTATAATGGTTGGGGACTTTAGAGCTCTGAACATTTACACTGTTCCAGACAACTACCCAATACAAAAAATCCAAATCACCGTTACCCAAATATCTCAAGAAGTGTATATAAGCACTATGGATGCCTTTAAGGAATTTCATCAAAATGTGGTGACACCAAGGGCAAGAAAATACTTGAGAATTATTGTTCAATTTGGAGTTTATGACTATTTGAGTATGCCTTTTTCTGTCAAGAATGCACCTTCACACTTCCAAAGAATGATGAATGAAATCTTCCCTGAAGAACTTTCAGAAATATTGTTAATCATTTACATTTATGACACTATTGTCTGTTCCAAAACTTGGGAAGAACATATATACAGATTTTCTAGAGTTCTGAACAAATTTCAATTTGTAAACATGAAGATTTTCTTGAACAAATGTCATTTTTGGTTTAAAGAACTCAAAGGACTGGGACATGCAGTATCTGGTTTATCCCTTGGGATTGACAAAAACAAAGTTTCAGCAGTGCTACTGAAACCTATTCTTAAGAACAGATAAGAAATTCAGTGACTTCTGGGGATTTCAGAATATTGAAAGAAGCATATTGAGGATTTTGCATCCATAGCAAGACCTCTTTATAAATTATGTGACAAAGACACAGTATTTGAAATGACTTTTGACAGAGTCAAAGCCTTTGAATCTCTAAGACAATCCTTGACCACTTCTCCACTCTTACTGATGCCAGACTTTAAGCTGCCCTTTAATCTTTATATTGATGCATCAGGGGATGGGCTAGGTGCTGCACTTAATCAAGTCCAGATTATAAATGATAAACCTGTGGAAGGACCCATCCATTTCATATCCAGGAAAATCAAACCAACTGAAGCTAGATATGGAGCAAGTCAGATGGAGTGTTTATTCCTTGTCTTGGCCTTAGAAAAAATCAATTACTTCCTGGAAGGATGTGTTTTTGAAGTGATAACAGATTTTAGCTCTGTTAAATCACTTTTAAACATGAAAACACCTAACAGACATATGCTCCGATGGCAAACAGACATACAGGAGTATAGAGGTGATATGACTATTGTTCATAAAAATGCAGATGGACTGAGAAGATGGCCATTACCAGATAATATTTATAATCCTTCTTATGTGCCAGAAGAAGCTTACCCACAGCTCCCAATTGAAGGAATCCGTGTTACAGATCTGAACACAACATTCTTTGAAGAAGTAAGATGCAGTTATACTCAAGATAAGAATTGTAGCATCCTATGCCAATTACTTGCCAAAGACTGTAAAGAAAACTCTTTGATACATTCCGTAGATGAAATATGGAAGAAATCATATGATGAAGCAATATTTCACTTACTGGATGGTATAATTTACCACAGAACTAAGCATACATGCTTAATGACAGTTTTGGACAGGTCCTTAATAAATCTTGTCCTGTGAGAATGCCATGACAGCCCCTTCTCAGGACATATGTCTGAGGACAGGAAAAGATAAAAGATAAAGACCTGTATATGGTGTCCAATGTGGCAGAAAGATATTTCAGAGTATTGAAAAACCTGTGACAGCTGTCAAAAGGCAAATAAATCCACTGGCAAAAGACTTGGAAATATGATCAAAATCCAAGAACCCAGAAGACCTTGTGAAATTGTCTATATTGATTGGGAAGCTGGCCTACCACCAGAGGGTGATAGAAGCTATAATGCATGCCTAGTGATTTTTGACAGATCTAGTAAGACTCCAATCTTTCTACCATGTCACAAGGATGATACAGCCATGGATACAGCTCTTCTAATATGGAATAGAGTAGTATCATGGACTGGCACATTCACAAATATCATTAGTGACAGAGATCCCAAATTCACCTCAGCACTATAGATCAATCTTCACCAATTATTTGGAACGAAGTTGTCCTTCTCTAAAGCCTACCACCCACAAACAGATGGTCTAGCTGAAAGAATGATCTAAACCTTAGAAGATATGGTGGGAAGATTTTTTGCATATGGCCTTGAACTTAAAGATTGTGATTGCTTCACCCATGATTGGTTTACTCTTTTACCATAACTGCAATTTGCATATAAAACATGTATTCATGCCAGTATCAACAAAACTCCTGCTATTCTAGGGAAGGGATGAAATCCCAAATTACCCCAAGATTCATTAAGGAAGTATTTGGTTGAAATACATCCCACATCTAGTAGCTTCAAAGGAATTCTACAAAAAGCTAGAAAACATGCATTAAGGTGCATGGAGGACTCATTTGCATATTCCAAAGACAAATGGGACAAATCACATGCCATTCCAGATTTCAAAGTGGGGGATTTAGTACTTATATCCACCACTAACTTCAATACCATCAAGGGATAGAAAAATCTCAAAGAATCCTTTTCAGGACCTTCTGTTATTAAGGCCCTCCATGGAGAAAATGCAGTTCAAGTAGAATTATGTGAGGAACTTAGAAATAAGCATCCTACATTTCCAGTAATCTTGGTAAAGCCATATAGATCTAGTGATGCTGAAAAGTTTCCTTTTGGGAATAAGTTTTGTCAGCATATACCAGCTATTGAAGCATCCTTTACTAGTAAAATCACAAAAGTTCTCAAGGAAACAAAGTTAAGAACCAAGAAAGTAAGGGAATACCTTGTTAGGTACAGTGACCCAACTTGTGAAAATGAATGGTTACCAGAAAAGGAGATACCTGAAGCTTCAAAACTTCTTAGAAGGTTCAGAAACACTAGAAATAACAATATTACAAAGTAATATTCTTTTTTTAGGGGGAGGGAATGTGAGCCTTAGAGATATTTTCATATACTCAAAAGACCACAAATAATAAAACAAGATACAATTATAAATAAAATAAATTTATTTATATTATCAAAACAAAAATTAAAATATAAATATAAATTTATACACAAAAATGAAAATTTAATTATAACTCAAAAATAAGATTACATTGAAATTTAAAATTGTGTAAACACATTTTTACTTGGAAAAATTAAATAAAAATGATTTTTTGACAAAATTACTCAAATTGAAATATTTTTGGAAAAACGTTAAGTAAGAATTATCATAAATTTTTATCCAACAAATAGAAATATGAAAATCATTCCTCCATTGGTTTCCTCATAAAAAATAAGGTGGAGTCACCCCTGGGTGAATTTTCTGTAATTCAACTCTAAATAAGCTTAAATTAAGCTTTTAGTGTTTTCTGTCCAAAATTTGAAAATCCTCAAAACCTTAATTTAATTCACATAAAATGTGGTATTAACCATCAAATTTTGTGTTAAAATTGAGGTGTTTTGTGTAGTTTAAAAGTTATGAGGAATTGAAGTATTTTCAATTGAAATGTCAAAATGTGCATGTGTATTACATAAGTGAACTGTAGCTTACATATGAGGTATCAATTAATACAGTTGTGGAACTGTAAAACTCAATTTAATTTAATGTGTAAATTTCAAGTATATTACATGATGAGGAATTAAAGAAAAAATAAATTGGAAAGATTAATTTTGGAGGGGGAAAAGGAATCTTGGCTTAAAGGGAGCCAGACCCCCAAATTTCTTTCTGACAGGAATGAGATGTCAAAATCCACCCAAAGGCTTATCACTTTTGGCCTGGAATTGAGTCACAGGTTCTGTGACTGAATTGATGATGAGGTTTTGATACCAACCAGGGAAGTTTTAACTGTTTCCAAGAGGGTAAAACTACCCTTGAGATAAAAAAATCATAGTAGAAACAGTTTTAACTGGTTTCAACGTCTTTCACACACATTCTGACTTGTTTTTAAGGCTTAAAACCAGGTATTACTATAGAAAGGGCTGATTTAACAGTCCAAAATGGCTAAGAGCAGCCCTTTTTTGGTCTAAACTAGGGTTCAATGATGCCATAATTTTCTTTTCTTTTGTCAGAGTATTTTTCACGAATGAGAAGATTAAATCTTACTTTTGGAGTAAGAAAATTGGTGGCTATAAAATAATGTCTTCTTTGCACCACCTTTCTCTTCATGTTAAAATCTTTTCCTTTTATAATTAGTTTAAACACTGTTAAACCAATCATTAAAATATTCCAACCACCATTTTTAAACCATTTCAAATCTCTTAACCACATTAAAAAATAATTATAATCATTGTTTGTAACTCTTAAAATCATTTTTACCCTTGAACCACCTCATAAGTGAATTAAAGTATCTTTCATCACTGTTAACTTTGTCACTTTGTTTCCAAATTCACTCTGGTCACTTTTGGGCATATTTTCTCTTTAATATTCTTTTTGAATACTCTTTTCTTATATTCATTTCCTTTAGTCTTTTTCTCAATTAATTTCAATTTAAATTTCTCTTGAAGAAATTTCTTTTGTAGCCTTAAATATCTCTTGTAGAGTATTTTTGGATAAATTTTTATTGTTGGTAAAACAATAAATCTTTATAATATTATTTTTCTATACTTATGGATTTAAAAAAAATCAATTTGGCATAATTTCTCTTAAAAATTTTATTTCATACTATTTTCAATCAATTTTTACCTTATACAAGTTTTGAGAACAGGAAAATTACTTGATTTTGAATCAAAGTTTCATATCCACACCTTAAAAAAATCATAACTAATTTAATTTTCCTCTAAAGAAAAGTTTTTTTAGATCTATTTACAATAGAATGGTTTTTTCTGATAAACATTTATCTCTCATTTGGTATATTTCTGTTAGAAAATTCATATTTCAGAAATAATAATCTTGATTTAGCTCATATTCAAAACTCTAAAAGACAAATATAATCTTCTAGAGATTTTTATTCTTCAAGATATGAATTTGAGGAATTCAGGACAGATATATTTAAGCCTAGCTTTAATAATTTCTTATTTTAAAATATTCCATAAAGCTCATTTTCTATTTTACTTAACTTTGAATTATATTTTTTTCATATTTAATAGGAATTCCTTTTCTTATTTTTCTTATGAAGGCTTAATATATTCTGTAATAATTTAAATTTACTAAAAGTTATTCATTTTTCAAAAAATAAAGATTTTGGGTTTTATTCAATGGTTTTCTATATCTAATTCTTTTAAAGTAATTCTTTAATTCATCCAATTGAAAACAGTCAAAAAAAACTTAAATTAATAAAAAGAATTGAGATTTAAATTTTATAAGTTCTCTAAATTTAATTTTTCTTCAATTTATAAAGGAAAACCTTGTAAATTAGATATGAATATTGGATAGAAATTGGGAATAGTTGAAAATTACTTATTTGTGAATAAATAAATAAAATTATCTAATTTTTTGAATAATTAACCTCTATTTTACTTCAAAATGAAATAATTAGGGTAAAGAGCTTATCTTACCAAATCTATTTCTTGAGTTTTATTAATCAGGAATATTAGCTATCTATTAAAATTAATTTATGATGACAAATCTATTAAACCTTAAAATAAAATTCAATTCATAGCCAAGAGTAATTTCCAAATTTAAGTAATAAGAATTATATATTAATCTCTTTTGAATATTCTCAAAAGAAAATAAAAAGAGGATTAATTGTTTTTTTTTCTGTTATTTATGTTGATTATTAGTCTTTAAGATACATTCAATTTGTATTTTCCAAGTGAGGCACCCCAGAATTAAACTTGAAATTTTTCAGTAGGAATATTGAAGTAATTCAAATATTACTTCAGAGTGATATCTAGAGATATTAAGAAAATAGTCAAAATTACATCTCAAATTTATTTATATATTTGCTTGTTGATCATTTAAAAAAAATTACTTGGATTTTGAGTAGTTTTTTTATGGGACTTTGTTAGCATTGCCTTATAAGAAATATCTAAACCACACAATTGAAACAATTTTTATACACTGAATTTATCATCCATGTAATTTATTGATCATCAGATTTTGGAAAGGTAAATAAAATCAAAATTTTCAAAGTTTATCTTTCAAAATAATAAAACTGCTTTGAAGCTTTGAAAAATTATCATAATGCTCTCAATTTGATGGTTAGCTTTATTTAAACAGAATCACAGTGAGAGAAAGTTTCTGGAAGACTATTTGTCTTGATACTTAAATAGGTATATTCAGATATTTTTGAGACATTGAATGATTTGGTCTTCATTTCTTAAGATCCAACATCATATTCAAATTTCAAATTAAGATGATAATTAAGGTATTTAATTTTTATATTTCCTATCATTCCTCACCAAATTCCTTTGTTCTAAATTTAAAATTTTCTATCTTTCTTGTTCATAATAAAAATTGAAAACAAAAAAAAAAAACACAAAAAAATAATTAAAACACGTTTTTCTTTAAAATTTAAAATCAAGAGATTAAATTGACATCAAAAAAAAATGAATGATAAAAAAAAACAACCTCATAAAATCAGTTGTATTTTTCTATAACTTAAATTTAAATTATTTTTTATTTTTTCTAATAAAATCATAAAAAAAAAAAAAAAAAAAAAAAAAACTATTCTTTTTATAATTTAAAGATTTTTTTTTATTTATGGTAATTCAATTTTTTAATTTTGATTATCAATTTTTTATGAAGTTTATTTTATTTAATGATATAATTTTTTTTTTTGTTTTTTTATTTTATTTTATTTTTTTGGGGGGGACTTGTCTGAGTTCTTTTTTAGTCTTTAAAAATTTACAAATTTGTACAATTTTTATAGATTTTTTTTTTTTATATATTAATTCCTAGGATTGAAGTAGTAGAACTATAACACCTATTAATTTAATTTCTCCTAGATTTCGAATGATTAAAATTTTTACAATTTTTTCAACATTTTATCCTAAATTTTTAATTCTTTTTCAGTTTTAGAATTCAAATTAAAGACCTCACTACTTATTTTTTGGTTTTCAATAAAAAAAAAAAACAAATTCAAAAGAACCAAAATATAACATTCTTTATTTATTTATTTTTTTTTTTTTTTTTTAAAAAATAAAAAAAGAAAGATTTAAAATTTTCTCATAGAAAAGATTAATTAGATTTAATAATGATAAAAAGAAAGTCTGAAACTTAAATTAAAATCATAATAATAATGATAATGATATTTAAAAGATTTTAAAAAACTAATTAGATATTTTATTTTATTTTTGTTCCTTTTTTTTTAGAACTTCTTAATAATTTCATTCATGAATTATTTTTTTTTTTTTTTTTGAATTCTCTCTCTTTTAATTTATTTTAAATTTTTTTTTTTTAAAAAAAAAAATTGATTTAAATAAAAAAAAAAAAAAAGTAAAATTATTTTTTTTTCCTTAATTTTAAAATTTAATTAAGGTAAGATTTTTTTTTTTTTTCTAAGACAAATTTCTTAAAAAAAAAAAAAATAATATAAATTAATATTATTATATATATATAAAAAAAAAAAAAAATAGGAAATTATTTTAAGAAAATAAAAGTTTAATTTATTTTGATTAATTAATTTTATTCATGAAGTCTATCAAAAAAACAAATAATAAAAAAATTTTAAATTTAGAATATATATTTAAGGTAGAATTATTATAGAATTAAATATCTTCATGAAGATTAAAATAGAATTTAAAGCCTTTTCCATAAATCAAAATTTCTGGAGATATCTCATATAATGAAATATATTTTTATTGTAAAGAATCAAAAAAATAATAATCTTGAAAATTGATTTATATTTTAGTGGCTTGGAAGATCCTGGAATATTAATGAACATTGGAATCCTGGTTACAACCTAATTCAGAGGAGGGATCAAAGCTCATTCTATTCTGTGTCCAATCTAATTTTCAAATGTAACACCTGCTGTCATGTGAAGTCAATTTTCTCATGGTTCATCAAGTGGGACAAGGAGATATTTGGGTTGGTTGGATTGAGAATCACCCCTTCTTCTAATTGAATACTCCATCTTGCACTCTGAGCTGATCAATAAGCTTACTAATCTTCAACCGAGTAACATCACTTCTCAATCACTGCTTCCCCCTTATATATCCTTGACATAGGACCCAGCTTGGGAAATGGATATTCCTTATCTTTAATGCATAGGAATTCTGGTATATTTATCCAAAGGATCATTCCCAGACATTACTTATGCTATCAATTATCTGGAATGTTTTGAATTTGTACCAATCAAGAAGACTGGAACTCCCTTGAGCATCTAATTACCTAACTAAGTTACAAATATCACCTTGGTATGCAGATAGGTCCTTACAACAACTCCATGGGTTTTGAATGTTAAATTGATGCTAATTGGGGTGGAGAAGGCAATCATTAATGTCATTTTTTTCATCATACTTTACAATTTCAATCAAATCAGTTGATAATTAAGAAAAACAAATCCATGGTTTCATAATTTACTTTTAAGGAAGAATACATTTAAATTTCATATGCCTAAGAAGAGTGCTTTTGGTTATCTCATCTTTTCTTTCCTGTTTTTTGAATTGATAATTCCAAAAATTTACTCTGACAATAAATCCAAAATAAGTATTACCAACAACACTGTGAACTGTAAACATACCTAACACTTGATCTGGTAATTCAATCTGATCAATGAATACATTTTCAAAAATAAAGTTCAATTATCATGGGCTTCAACTAATGACCAGCTTTCCAACATTTTAACAAAATCATTGAAGTAACTGAAGGTTAATTGCTTCTTGCGACTCATTGATAGTAAAGATACTGCCTAATGCTGATTTGTGAAGGGAGAGTGTTATGGAACTATTAGAATTTTCTCAAAGCATAATTCTAAACCTAACTTGATTATACACAAATCACTTTTAGAATTATAAAAATATCACTTTTTACTCAAGGGAAGATCTTATTGTCTTTACTATTTTTTATTTTTATTTCTATTAGTTGTTCTTAATTTTTTTTTTTTAATTAAACCAGAGGGGAAATCTATAAAAATTTTGGCATTGAATTTCCTTAATAAGTAATAAAAGGCTCTTCTAGCAAAGTGGTACATTGATTTATGTAAGATTAATTTTTTTTTTCTACTGACCAATTGGCAAAAAGTTATTACTTAGTCTTGGTTTATATTTCATAATTGGAGTGTTGCGACATTCCTAAGGTGTAATTGAAATCACTAACCATGAATACATAAGTAAGTAATCCAATCAAATACCATCATAGCCTATTAAAGATCTTAAAAATGATCACACACCTTCAGCCTAATATATAATCTACTGAGACTATGTATCTAATTCACCCTGTTCATTGTTCAAAATTTGTGTATCTTATTTGATAAATGTTGAAATGTGTAAATGGAAAGACCAAAAATCAAATAAGAAAAAAATGTAATATAAAAAAACTAACTACAATGGGCTTAAAAAGTATTATAGTGGTAGGTTAGATGTAAAATTTAACCAGGAGTACCAAATCCAAGGAGTTCATCTGAAAAGTATTTGAATGGTCTTGAGAATTGAAGTTGAACCTAAACAAATTTGAGATGGAATGGTATATTGTTAAAGAAAATCTCCCAAATTGGGTTAGAATTGGTTCCATTGACCAACAATAGGACCTGCACTGTCCTATCCCACAGGGGAGTCATCCACCGGGGATTACCTGATCAGCTAGGTGATGGTGACGGATAATGGACTTTGGCACCATCACTACAGACACGATCTCGAAAATACTGAAAAGGTCATTTCAAGCGAGGTTTGAGCCCCCTTATTATTATAAAAATTTTATTTTCTTATAAAAAATAATAATAATAATAATTAATTTGAATTAATTTATTTTAATAAAATTAAAAATTAAAAAAAAAAAAAAATTCTCACTAAAAAAAGTGTTTTTTCTAAAGAGAAATAAGTTCCTTACTTTAAGCTACTAAATATTTTTTTTTTAAAATAATAATAATACTAATAATAATAATTACTTTATCAGGAGTAATTAAATAAATATATAAAATTAAATTAATTTTTTTTTTAAAATAAAATAAAATAAATGATGATGATGAAAAAGTGGTTTTCTTTTCTTTTCTTTTTTTTAACTGGATTTTGATTTCATTTTTATGTTTTAAATTATTATTATTATTATCATTATTTTGAAACTTTCATTTGTCAAGTAATTAATTCCATAAATTAGTCCAAATGTCAATGCTTCGATAGTAAAAATGATGCTTATGTGTGCTTAAAATTTATTCTTCGTTTTTAACTCGGTCAATCTATAAAAGAATATTTAAGCGACCTAAATTTAAAGGTTTGAGCTTTCAAATTTTATTGCTCAAATTGCGAAATTTATTCCAAGTTTTACTTTGCATTAAGATTTATTCCACAATTGGGAGTTTGTTTCAGTTGGGCTTTTGAGACTCATGCTACTGTGGTTTCAATAATCTTTACTCATTTATAGTTCGTAAGAAAGTCAGACAACTAATTATTTGGGTGACAAGCTATTTGATTTGACATTCTTGGTTGAGTGGCGTATAAGTTAGACGTTAAAAGTTGATCATGAGGTTTACAAATTTAATAAAATACAAAAATGTTTTAAAATGAGAAATAAATTTTGCCTTGCTAATCTTGAGATGATAAAAGTTTATGGCTATATAGATCTTGATTTCTTCTACTCGCAACCATAATAATCGCCTGAATCACAAAGTGAAAAAAAGGAAATTATGTTTGTATTTCTTTCAAAGGAGGGGTATGTGTAGAATATGATATGAAGAAGGTTTTGAATGTAGATCCAAGTCTTTTTTATATGACTTACCCGGAATGGCCGCTTTACAGCCCTGAGTGTCATGTGAAGTATCGCAATCGGCACTAAAAAAGTGTGAAGGATGAATTAAATGGATGTAATGAATTGGATAGAATGAAGTTGCTAAAAGGAGCCAATTGGTCCAATTTCGAGAGATGACTTACGGGTTTGTACAGCATCTTATACAGGCTCGTCTAGCAGAAGGTTCGATTAACTGAACGTATGAGCCATAACTATGAAGAAGCAGGAGGAAAAAGATGAGAAGAAAGCCTAATTGTATAAGGGGCATAAATTAATCTAGACTAACGGGGAGCAAAAGCTACCGGCAGGATTACCCGATCCGCTTTGGCCACCATTGGAGTCGTATTGTCCACCGTCATCGTGGGGGTTTAGTCTAAAAGATGGATGATTAAATTTGAGTTTTTTATGAAATGAAATTTGTCAAGATTGAGAAAGTTATACCTGTCACAGGCATAGGGATTGATGCAACCAGTGATCTAGAGCATGGAGAGATTTTTATGAGCTCAAGAGGAGGATGGATGATGCAAGAGGTTTTAGATTAAATGAGATTGAGAGACTAACCTGAACGACTCCCATTTTTGGGTAAGATAAGTTAGCGCGTGTCCAAAATCCGTCGTTGAAGTGGCCGGTTGAGCCTTGGGAGGTTATGTTACGCCTGCACCATACGGTTGTTCCACCACTGTATTCTGAGTCGCCAATTTTGGTGTTTGGATACTTTGGTACGACGAGACAAAATTTATTGTTAGGAAATACCTTGACTTCTAGACCGGCTTTGAGGCTTGAAGGCAGACTGAGGATGAGAGCGGCAAGGCAGGCTAAAGAGTAAATCTTTCCAACTTGAAAGCTCATGATGAAATTATCTATAGTTAAAGTCAGAATGTGAGAGGATGATTAAGTAACAAATGAGCTCGAATTATCAAATTTGATGAGGGGGGAGGGAGCCAGGGGGGAGGCAAGGATGGAGGTGGGATGGGTGCTTAAATAGGAAACACTCTAGGCCGTGGCTGAGCGAAGTTCAAGAGCTAGATGGAAGGCCAACTGACTTGGATGAAGGAACGCCGAATGAATCAGATCATTATTAATTTCTTAGTGAGGCCAGCACTGCATTGTACAGTACAGTACTGTATTAATATTTTACTATTTTACTATTATTTATGGATGGATGGATTGATGGAAGCCAGATGGGAAACGAAATACAAAGTAGGAAATACCAAGAATAAATTGAAGATGAGTTAATAGAGAGATGTTGAGCGGAATGAGTTAGAATTTATTCCACGCCGAGTCCGACTCCGATCAAGGAAAGAGAACTACTCAGTGTTGACCTGTTGACCATAGCATACGCCGTACTGTACCAAGGCAATTTACAGTAGCTTTGCTGAGAACAACTTGATGGTGAAAGAAATCCTAATTGATATGCAATATGTAAAATGCAATATGCAATATGCAATATGCAATATGTAGTGAGCACAGAATTTTGAGAGCTATCAAATCTTAGGTACAGCACACAGTAAGCGAAGAAGCCCCTGTTGATTAATTCAGGCTCTAATCTTGAATCTTGAATCTTGAATCTTGATTGGAATGTGGGCCTCAGCCTCAGCCACAGCCACAGCCACAGCCACAGCCACAGCCAGGTGGGTCAGATCGAATTTTACTACTGTAATTCGTCCGGCTTCGATCAGAGTGGCCTGCTTAGCTTGCTTAGCCTGCGCCGCCAAGAAGGGCGATTATACTCAAATTTTGTAAGAATAGCTAATGAGTCACTTGAAGAGCATTTGTAATGGGTCATTTGCCAGGCTTGGCTCTCAAGTCTTGAGTCAAGTTTTTATTGGATGAATTTGAAATTAAATTAAATTGAATTGAATTAAATTTCACTTATTAAAATTTTACAAATCTCAATAATCATTAATGAATTAATGAATTAATTAAGGCCTGGTTTATGATCGAATTTTTTTGAGTGTAATTTTCAAAATATTTTGAAGTTTTTTTAAATTTAGAACTTAATTTAATTTTAATTAAAAAGATTTTAGATTCCAACTCAAAACTCAAAGGGCATCATCACTTCTTGAGTTCATTTTTTTAAACCCCATCAAAAAAAAAAAAAAAAAAAAAATTCAAATTTTTAATTCATAAATTCTAACATTACTATTCCAAAATTGAAGTTTTTGTTTAAAATATCAAAAATATTTTTAAAAGAATTCACAATGTAAAATGATACTCCTGAATCACAATTATCAACATATGATCATCAACAAAGATTGTTTCAAGGTGAAAAAGAAACTGAAGAAGTATCAAACTCACCAACTTTCACTTCTGCACATCCCAATGAGTTCATTACTTTCATTATGGGTAGTCAGATTCAGACTGGCCAGAATGCAGAAGAAACCCCCAGTCAAGCTTTGGTCAAAAGACACAACAGGCACACACATGAGGAGACCCAATTGCATAGACAGCAAGTGGAACATGAACAGACACTTAAATAACAAAAACAAATGAACAAACAAGTAAATGTAGAGGCCCAGCAATTGAAACAGGCTGAAAACTGACTAGTTCTGCAAGAACCCCTGAAGGAGAGTTGCAAGGAAAGATTCTTTTGGGGAAAGAATAGTAAAAAAGAACTGTTGGATCTGATAATTGAGTTGAGAATGGATTGTGAATCATTGGATATTACTTCAACAAGATTTATGCCCTGGTCACAATATTTTAAAAACAACAAAAGTTGGAAAAATGAATACTCCAAATTGAAGAATCTATCTTTTGACACTTTGGATTAGCAATACAAAGCATTAACAAGTTCTTATAGAGTAATTGAATTTTTTCTCTTCTTGATTTGAGTATTAAAATGTGTGAATATGTAGGTAATCAAAGATGCATGTGAGGCCACAGACAGAGGGGGAACATTTTGACAGCTAGAAAATTATCATATGACCAGAGAGGTATGTGAAAATGTATCAAAATAACAATGATTACAACTTATTGGTAATTAAGCAATTAGGTTTATGAGATGTTAAAGTAATTGAATTACAATAACTGTGGGATTAATAAAAGTGGAATGGAATAAGAAGAATTTCCTCACATCCAAAATGAAAACACAGGATATTAAAAGAAAGAAGAAATCAGTAATGTAAGATTAGAAGGGGATTTAATTGAAGATTAGGAGAATGTAGAAATAACCAACAGTTCCTAATCAATAAAAGAAAAAAAATGAAGAATGGTTCAATAAGCTTCACAATGAAACAACTCAGGAAGAATTTAAGGTTTGGATATGAAACTTTGATTAAAAATTAAGTACTTTTCCTGTCCTCAAAATTTTTATAAGGTAAAATTTAAAAAAAATGGTAAATTTTGAAATCTTTAAGAGAAGAAAATCCAAATTTATTGTTTTTAACTTTGTTAGTATCAAGAAATAATATCATAAATATTTATTGTTTTACCAACAATAGAAATTTATCAAAAAATACTCTACAAGAGATATTTAAGGCTACCAAAGCAATTTCTTCAAGAGAAATTACAATTGGAATTAATTGAGCAAAGAACTGCAGGCAATGAATATAAGAAAAAAGTATTTAAAAATATTATTAAAGAAAAAAGACACCCAAAAGTGACCAGAGTTAATTTGGAAACAAAGTGACAAAGTTAACAGTGATGAAAGGTGATTTAATTCACTTTTGGGGTGGTTCAAGGGGTAAAAATGATTATAAGAGTTACAAAAAATGTTTATAATGATCATTCAAATTGGCTAAAAGTTTTAAAATGCTTTAAGATAGGTGGTTGTAATCTTTTATTGAGTGTTTTAACAGTGTTTAAACTAATTATAAAACAAAAAGATTCGAACATGAGGAAAAAAGTGGGGAAAAGAAGATATTCTTTTATAGCCAAAAAATGTTTTACTCCAAAAATACAATTTACTCTTGTAAGTAATTATAAATAATCTGAAAACAGAAAAGCCAATTATGGAATCATTGAGCTCTGGTTGAGACCAAAAAATGGCCGGTTTTAGCCATTTTAAACCCTTAAATCAGCCATTGCCATAGTAATACCTGGTTTCATGCCTTCAAAACATGTCAGAATGTGTGTAAGAGATATCTAAACCCATCAAAACTGTTTTTACTAAGATTTTTTTAACTTAAGGTTAGTTTTACCCCCTTGGAAACAGTTAAAACTTCCCTGGTTTGTATCAAAACCTCCTCATAAATTGAGTAACAGACCCTGTGACTCAATTTCAGGCCAAAAGTAATGAACTTTTGCATGAATTTTGACATCCCACCCCCTGTAAGCAAGAAATTTGGGGGATTATGGAACCCTTGGATTCAAGATTACTTCCCCCCCCAAAAAAAATTTACTCTTTCCAATTTATTTTTTCTTCAATTCCTTATCATATATTATACTTATAACTTAAATATTTAACTCAATTCAGTTTTTACGTTACACAACTATAATAATTTATAACTCATATGTAAATCAAAGTTCAATTATGTAATACTCACACAAATTTTGACATTTCTAATGAAAATACTTCAATTCCTCATAACTTCTAAACTACACACAACACACACCTCAATTTTAACACAAAAATTGATGATTAACACCAAATTTGATGTGAATTAAATTAAGATTTTGAAAATTTGCTATTGTTTTTTTTTTTATACAGAAAATATATATAAAAAAAAATTAATTTAAACTTATTTAAAGTTAAATTAAAAAAAAAATTTCACTCAAAGATGACCTCATCTTATTTTTTTTTTTTTTTATAATTAATTAAATTTTTAAAAATATTTTTTTTTTTAATAAATTTATTTATTTTAATAAAAATTTATAATAATTTTTTTTTTCTTTTGATTTAAATTTTTTTTAAACTTTTTTATTTTTTTTTTTTTTAAAAAAAAAAATATTTTAATTTTAATAATAATAATAATAATAATAATAATAATTTTTTTATTTTTTTAATTAATTTTTTTTTTTTTTTTAATTAAAACTTTTATTTTCAAAATTTTAATTTAAATTTTAATTTAAATTTTATAGTATAATTTTTTTTGTTTTCCAATTTTTATAATAAATTTTAATTTTATATTTTAATTTTTTGTTTTTATAATAAAATAAATTGAATTTATTTATTTATAATTATAAACCAATTCTTTTATTTGTTATATTTTTGGTATATAAGAATACCTCTAATGCTCAAAAAGAAGTTACTTCATCAGAAATACCTGGGAATGCTTTTTGAAATCAAAGAAATTTGATGCATGTCAATTAACCAAGGCTCAAAAATGAAATTTTCCTTAACAAAAAGAGAGAAATAATTCATGAAAAACATGAATAATAATATTCAAAACATATTAAGTCCATTGATGATGATGATACAAAATGGGAAAGATCATGTAGATGAGTGAAAAAGAAGAGAAAGGGAAAAGTAGGAGGAGAGAGAATAAACAAGAGAAAAAAAGGTCTGAAGACAAGGATAATAATAAAATAATTAATATTTTCATTATGATTGTCTTGGAAAAAATAACTGGCATCAATTGGGAGGATTGGCCATTTTAAAATTATAGGTAAGTGATTTTTCCAATATGAAATAAGAAGTATTCCTTGAAAATTCCCAATTTCAATAAAATTGATGATGTGTTCAATTTAGGAGCAGCATGAGAAAATCAGGGGAGTTAAATAAAATACTTTAATGATCAAACAGTTTAAAAAATAAGAAAATGAGGAAATAAGTGGTATCTTAGGCTATTAAAAGTTTGTAAAGTTTTTTTTCACTATTATTGACAAAAATTGAACAATTTGTTGATGATTTTTTTTCTAGTTTAAGATTTTAAATGCTTCTTATTTGTAAAAAAAGTCCATTTTTGTGGAAATTAAAAAGGGGAAAGGTAAAAAAACCTGAAATAAACTATAGCTTACCACCAAAAGTAAGAAATAATAACAACCTAATTAGATAAAAGAAATTGGTTTCTTTGAATTTGTGTGGGCCCATTTATGAAGAATATTCAAACAAAAGTAAATTGGAGTTAATACTCCCCAGTGATTCATGGGGGGAAAAATAGGCAATATCACCTTGAATTCTTTTGTTGTGAAAATGAAAATAGAAGATTGGCCTTTTTTGGGGCATTTTTTGAGAGGTATTCATTGAAAACACGAAATTGGACAAAATTAGTATATAGAGTGGACCCAATTTATAAATATTGATAAAATTTATTGGTTAAATTAACCATTCTTCATAAAATCTTAAATATTAGTAATAACTTTGATAATAATATATTTTTTCATCTTACTTTAATAAATTTGAAATATATCTCCAATTATGAAAAAAAAATATACTCTAAGAACACTTTCCAATCAGGAACAGTCATCATAATAAGAGCCTAGTGATCATCACAATCTACTCAAACCTCAAAAATGGCTCAAAGCTCTGTCTGAGATGAATGTTTCTAATGAAGCACTGAGAAAGGAACACAAGGGATCAATTTTTGGAAATTTAAAATTTTAGAGAAGAATTAGATGAAAAAGAAAGCAAAGTCTCACAATTTACTTAAGTTTATAATTCCAAATTGGAAACCTTGTAGTAAAACGTCATTAAATGACAAAGAAATGGTCAGTAGATTACATGTTTTCATTTCTTTTAAAAGCTCTTCCACCTTTCCCTCTTTTGCTCATATAGCTTAAAGTAAAATTAACTTCTGATTATTACATTAGGACTCACAAACAATTTTGGTTTAAATTTTTTTTCCAAAACTCTTCATTTGAAATTGGAGATGATATGTTTCTTTATATTTGATAATATTATTTTAACTATATAAATGTAAAAGAATTATAAATTTTTGATTATTTTTAAATAATTAAGCTAATAAAGTTGGTGAAAAATACAAATGGAATAATAATATGAAATCAAAGCGCACCATTTAGCTCAAAATAAGCTCCCTGTTTTCTACAGAAATTCCATGAGGTAACAAAGTGTAAGGTGTGGATATGAAACTTTGATTAAAAATCAAGTACTTTTCCTATCCTCAAAATTTGTATAAGGTAGAATATAATCAAAAATAGTATGAAATAGTATTTTTAAGAGGAAACACGCCAATTTTATTGTTTTTAATTTATAAGTATAAAACAATAATATTATAAAGATTTATTGTTTTACCAACAATAAAAATTTATCCAGAAATACTCTACAAGAGATATTTGAGGCTACAAAAGAAATTTCAATTGGAATTAATTGAGCAAGGAACTGAAAGCAATTAATTAAAGAACAAAGTATTTAAAAAGATATTTAAAGAGAAACACACCCAAAAGTGACCAGAATGAATTTGGAAACAAAGTGACAAAGGTAACAGTGATGAAAGATGCTTTAATTCACTTTTGGGGTGGTTCAGGGGTAAAAATGATTATGATGACTTTTTCATGTGGTTAAGAGGTTGAAAATGGTTGAAAAAGGGTGGTTGGAATATTTTATTGATTGGTTTAACAGTGTTTAGCCTAATTATAAAAGGAAAAGATTCTAACATGAAGAGAAAAGTGGGGCAAACAAGACGTTCTTTTATAGCCATCAATTTTCTTACTAAAAAAGTAACATTTACTCTTGTCAGTCGTGGAAAAGACTCTGAAAACAGAAAAGCCAATTATGGCATCATTGAACCCTGGTTTAGACCAAAAAGGGCTGGTTTTAGCCATTTTAGACACTTAAATCAGCCATTACTATAGTAATACCTGGTCTAGAGCCTTTGAAACACGTCAGAATGTGTGTAAGAGATTCAAAAACCAGTTAAAGCTGCTTTTACTAAGATTGTTTTAAGTTAAGGGTAGTTTTACCCTCTTGGCAACAGTTAAAACTTCCATGGTTGGTATCAAAACCTCATCATCAATTGAGTCACAGACCCTGTGACTCAATTCCAGGCCAAAAGTGATGAACTTTTGTGTGGATTCTGACATCTCACACCTGTCAGCAAGGATGTTGGGGGTCTGGCTCCCCCTTGGAGCTAGAGTGCCTTTTCCCCTCCAAAATTAATCTTTCCAATTTATTTTTTCTTTAATTCCTCATCATGTAATATACTTGTAATTTATACATACAGCTCAATTGAGTTTTAAAGTACACAACTGTAATAATTGATACCTAATAATTAAATTAAAGTTCACTTATTTAATACATGCACACATTTTGACATTTCAGTTGAAAATACTTTGATTCCTCATATGTCAGCCTGTGACTCAAAACCAGAGCACAAGCATGACAGCCAATACACCATAAATCAATGGTATAGCCAAGATACCACCAAAACATGGAACTGAGCCAAATTAGCTCAAAAGGTATCAAAAGAAAGAGGAAACTCACCTCTTTCTGAAAATACAAGTCCCATCACCATAGGACAAGAAATAACAAAGTTATTCCTGCTCAAAGTCATTGCTGAGCATAAACCTTAATTTTCACCTCTCATCTAAAATCTAGAAGGAGAGGCTTAACCCCATCAAATGGGTATTCAAAATGAAGCTCTAAGCAAGGGCTATCCAATGGTACCAGCCAAACTGAGCTAGCACCAGTATTACTTGAGTTATGGTCAAATTCAGACCAAATAAGGGTGAACAAAACTTTCACCTCTCATCTAACTTTTACAGTTTTAGTGTGAGATACTTAAAGTGGGGTCTTTTTGGAAAGAGCACAATCAGGGCTATCTGATGGTGCCATCCATTTCCCGATAACTCAACTACAACAGAAGTTATTGGCCAAACAAGCTTAATACAGCTTTTTGCCCAAACCACGCCAATGTACAAAAATACTTGTACATGGGATAACTTTGTCATATTTAATGATAACCATGTCAAGTTGGGTACCATTGTGTAGAGCTCATATAGAGCTATTCAATGAACCAACTTTGAGCTTGATATCTCAAAAACTGACAGAGTTATGACCATTTTAAGGTCAAAATCCCACCAGCTGTCATATACAGCCTTACCATGGGATAACACCCCATAACCATGAATGTGAGGTGTCAAATAGACGAAGAAGCATGTTTTTACTTCAATACCTCATATGTCAGTCAATACTGGGGTCCCATACAGCTTCTGTACAGCATTCTACGCGTCATACACGTCAGAATCAGGCTGTGAGGTCCCCAGATGAAAATTTTCACCCTGTATTGGTGAAAACTGCTCAGATGTGGTTTCAAAACCACATCTGAGCCCAATACAGGGTATACAGGCTGTTTGTAAACCACAAGCCTGTCCTAGAGAGTGAAAAATCTTCACTTCCTCTACGTGGAAAGGTCTAGCAGCCTTTCCACCCCAATTTCAGGATAAAAGGAGGGCTTTTCACAGCCAAAGACCTTTCCTCATCCTGCTCTTGAATACCCTACGTAGTAAACTGTCAAAAACAGTTTTACTCTTGGGTAATAATCAGGTATTATTATAATCTTAATAATTGTAGTCTTTATTATTGTAACCCAACAGGTAAAGCTGCACCCAGGGCTTTCAACAGCGCTCACCACCACTATATCCACTATAGTAAAGCCCTTTTATTATTAAATTAAAACCATCTTCAACTCTTATAAAACCTTTTTAACCTTTATATACCGTGTCACAGTCATAGTTAAAAGTTGTAAATACACTTTATTACTCTTATCATAGACTCAGCCTGACATCATAACTTCTAAACTACACACAACACCTCAATTTTAACACAAAATTTGATGGTTAACACCACATGTGATGTGAATTAAATTAAGGTTTTGAGGATTTTCACCTTTCGTACAGAAAATACTAAAAACTTGTTTGAAGCTTATTTAGAGTTGAGTTATAGAAATTTTACCCAGAAATGACCCCACCTTATTTTTTATGAGGGATCCAATGGTGAAGTAATTTTTTAAGTTTATTTATTGAATAAAAGGTTATATATATTTTATGTAAATTTTTACCAAAAATATTCTAATTTCATTAATTTTATTAAAAATTCATTTTTACTTAATTTTTTCAAGTAAAAATGCATTTTTAATTGAATTTTTTTTGTATATAAATTTGTATTTATATTTATATTTTTATTTTTAAAATATAAATAAATTTGTTTTACTTATATTTATATCTTATCTTGTTATTGGTGGTCTTTTGGGTATATGAAAATACCTCTAAGGCTCACATTCCCTCCCCCTAAAAAAGAAAATTACTTTGTAATATTGTTATTTCTAGTGTTTCCAAACCTTCTGAGAAGTTTAGTAGCTTCAGGTATTTTATTTTCTGCTAACCATTCATCTTCACAAGCTGGGTCACTGTACCTAACAAGGTATTCCCTTACTTTATTGGTTATCAACTTTCTTTCTTTGAGAACTTTGGTAATCTGTTTAATACCAGATGATTCAATAGGAGGTATAACTTGGGGAACTTCATTCCTCAAGGGAAATTTTTCAGCATCACTAGATTTATATGGTTTTATCAAGCTCACTGGAAATGTAGGGTGCTTATTTCTGAGTCATTCAGTTAACTATACTTCAACAGAATTTTCTCCATGGAGGGCCTTAATAGAAAATGGTCCTGTGAAGGAATCTTTGAGATTTTTACATCCTCTGATGGTATTGAATTTAGTGGCGGATACAAGTACCAAATCTCCCAATTTGAAATCTGGAGTGGCATGTGACTTCTACCATTTGTCCTTAGCATATGCAAAAGAGTCTTCCATGCACCTTACTGCATGCTTTCTAGCTTTATCTAGAATTTATTTGAAGCTAGCAGCTGTAGGATAAATTTCAACCAATTCTTTCCTTAAGAAATCTTGAGGTAATTTGGAATTCCATCCTTTTTCTAGAATAGCAGGAGTTTGATTGGTACTGGCATGGATAGATGTCTTATATGCCAATTTTAGTGCTGGTAAAAGAGTACATCAATCATGGGTATATCCATGACAATCTTTGAATTCAAGGCCATATGCACAAAATCTTCTTACCATATTTTCCAAGGTTTGGATCATTCTTTCAGCCAGACCATCAGTTTGTGGGTGGTAGGCTGTAGAGAAGGATAACTTTGTCCCAAATAGTTGGTGAAGATTTGTTCATAGTGCTGAGGTGAATTTGGGATCTCTGTCATTAATGATGTTTGTGAATATGCCAGTCCATGATATTACTCTATTCCACATCAGAAGAGCTGTATCCATGGCTGCAACATCCTTGCGACATGGTAGAAAGATTGGAGTCTTACTAAATCTGTCAACAATCACTAGGAAAGCATTATAGCTTCTGTCACCCCCTGGTGGCAGACCAGTTACCCAATCCATATGGACAATTTCCCAAGGTCTGCTGGGTTCTTGGATTTTGATCATATTTCCAAGCCTTTTGCCAGTGGATTGATTTTCTTTTTGACATCTGTCAGCCTGTGACTCAAAACCAGAGCACAAGCATGACAGCCAAAATACCATAAACCAATGGTATAGCCAAGATATCACCAAAACATGGAGTTGAGCCAAATCAGCTCAAAAGGTATCAAAAGGAAGAGGAAAATAACCTCTTTCTGAAAACATAAGTCCCATCACCATAGGACAAGAAATAACAAAGTTATTCCTGCTCAAAGTTATTGCTGAGCATAAACCTTAATTTTCACCTCCCATCTAAAATATAGAAGGAGAGGCTTAACCCCAGCAAATGGGTACTATAAATGAAGCTCTAAGCCAGGGCTATCCAATGGTACCAGCCAAACTGAGCTAGCATCAATATTACTGGAGTTATGGTCAATTTCAGGCCAAAGAAGGGTGAACAAAACATTCACCTCTCATCTAACTTCTACAGTTTTAGTGTGAGATACTTGAAGTGGGGTCTTTTTGGAAAGAGCACTATCAGGGCTATCTGATTGTGTCATCCATTTCCCCATAGCTCAACTAGAAAAAAAGTTATGGGGCAAATAAGCTCAATACAGCTTTTTGCCTATACCACACAAATGTACAAAAATCTTGTACATGGGATAACCTTGCCATATTTAATGATTGCCATATCAACTGAGGGACCATTGTATAGAGCACATACTTGGCTACACACTGAACCAATTTTGAGGTTGATATCCCAAGAATTGACAAAGCTATGGCTGTTTTAAGGTCAGACTCCTACCTGCTGTCATATACAGCCTTACCATGGGAGAATATCCCATAACCATGAATATGAGGTGTCAAATAGACAAAGAAGCTTTTTTTTACTTCAATACCTCATATGTAGGTCAATACTGGGGTCCCATACAGTTTCTGTACAGCATTCTACGCGTCATACACGTCAGAATCAGGCTGTGAGGTCCCCAGATGAAACTTTTCACCCTGTATTGGTGAAAACTGCCCAGATGCGGTTTCAAAACCACATCTGAGCCCAATGCAGGCTATACAGGCTGTTTGTAAACCACAAGCCAGAACTAGAGAGTGAAAAAATCTTCACTTCCTCTATGTGGAAAGGTCTAGCACCCTTTCCACCCCATTTCAGTTTAAAAAGGAGGCTTTTCACAGCCAGAATTGTTTCCTCATCCTGCTCTTGAATATCCTATGTAGAAAACTGTCCAAAACAGCTTTACTCTTGGGTAATAATCAGGGTATAATTATAATCTTAATTATTGTAGTTCTTATTATAGTAATCCAACTGGTAAGACTGCATCCAGGGTTCTCAACAGCGCTCACCAACACTATTTTCCAATAGTAGAACCCTTTTATTATATTATAAACCATTATATTATTTAAAAACTCTTCTTTTAAAATTATTTTCACGTGTCACAGTCATAGTTCTAGTTGTAAATAGCCTAATTACTGCTTCAACATAGACTCCAGCTGACAACATCTGTCACAGGTTTTGCAATACTCTGCAACATCCTTATGCCACATTGGCCACCATATGCAGGTCTTTTATTTTTTCTCTTGTTCTGTACTCAGACAGATGTCTGGAGGAAGGGCTGTCATGGCATTCTTTGAGCACAAGATTGATTAAGGACCTGTCCACAACTGTCATGACACATTTATTCATAGTTCTGGGGTAAATTATACCATCCAGTAAGTGGAATCTACCTTAATCATATGATTTTCTCCATATCTCATCTAAGGCATGAGTCGAAGAATTTTCTTTGAAGTCCTTAGTAAGTAATTGGCATAAAATGCTAAAATGATTATCCTGAGTGTAACAGTTTCTTACCTACTCAAATAAAGTGGTGTTCAGGTCTGTAACACTGATTCCTTGAATGGAGATTTTTGGAGAAGCTTCTTCTGGAACATAAGCAGGATTATCAAGATTATTTGGTAAGGGCCATTTGCTCAGTCAATCTGTATTTTTATGAATATTCCCATCTTTATGAACAATAGTCATATTACCCCTATACTCTTGTATGCCTATTTGCCATCTGAGCATATGCCTTTTAGGAGTCTTCATGTTTAAAAGTGACTTAAGAGCGTTAAAATCTGTTATTACTTAAAAAACACATCCTTCCAGAAAGTAATTCAGTTTCTCTGAGGCCCAGACAAGGCACAAGCACTCCATTTTAATGGCTCAATATCTGGCTTCAGTTGGTTTTATTTTCCTGGATATGCAGCATATGGGTCCTTCCACAGGTTTATCATTGATAATCTGGACTTGATGAAGTGCAGCACCAAGCCCATCCCCTGATGCATCAATATAAAGCTTAAAAGGCAGCTTAAAGTATGGCATCAGTAAGAGTGGAGCAGTGGTCAAGGCTTGTCTCAAGGATTAAAAGGCTTTGACTCTGTCAACAGTCATTTAAAATACTGTGTCTTTGTCACATAATTTATAAAGAGGTCTTGCTATGGATGAAAAATCCTTAATATGTTACCTGTAATATCCTGAAAACCCCAAAATCTATGAATTTCTTTCTTGTTCAGAGGCATGGGTTTCAGAAATACTTCTGAAACCTTGCTCTTGTCAATTCCAAGGGATAAACCAGATAATACATGTCCCAGTGCTTTAAGTTCTTTGAATCCAAAATGGCATTTATTCAAGGAAATTTTCATGTTCATAGATTGTATTTTTGTCAAAAATCTGGATAATCTGTACATATGTTCTTCCCAAGTTCTGGAACAGACAATAATATAATCAATGTAAATGATTAACCATCATTCTGAAAATTCTTCAGGGAAGATTTCATTCATCATTCTTTGAAAGTGTGAAGGTTCATTCTTGATACCAAAAGGCATACTCAAATATTCATATACTCCACAATGAACAATAATTCTCAAGTATTTTATTGCCCTTGGTGTCACTACATTCTGGTGAAATCCCTTAAGGGCATCCATAGTGGTCATATACACTGCTTGAGATATCTGGGTAAGGGAAATTTAGATTTTTGGTATTGGGTACCTGTCTGGAACAGTTTAAGTGTTCAGAGCTCTAAAGTCCTCAGCCATTCTAGATTTTCCATTATGCCATGCCACTATGACTAGTGTAGTTATTTCTACTTCCTCATCATGGCCAACCTTTCTTATTACACCAAGGTCTATAATTTCTTCAATATGGATCTACAGAGCTTCTCTTGATCTAGGACTTGCTGGATATGAAGGTCTTCTGAAGAGTGGTGTATAAGGTCTCCCAATCTTAAGGATAATTTCAACTTCATGACCAATAATTTCCCCCAAAGGTTCTTTGTCTTATGCAAATGCTTCTCTGTGGTCATATAAAAGGGAAGAAAGTTCATTTTCCTGACTATCAGTCAGTTGAAGGCTTATTTCAGCTTCATCTAACGGTTCAGATTTAAATCTTTCCAGCTCTAAGTTGACTGGTGCTACTTTAATTACTGTAATTTGTCTTGTAAATGGTAAAAAGGCAAATTTTTGATGCTTATTGTCTCCAATAGTAAAGTATCTGTCCTTGTTGTTATGTAGGTCTATTCCATACATGATCAAATAGTCATCTTCCCATATAAAATGGGTAGTAGAGCAATTTTTCATAACAAAAAATTCAACAGTGATTCTTAAATTTACATTAATATGTGGAAATATGACATTGGTCTCAAAGATTCCCAATGCTTTCATTGGATTACTTGCACTATTGAATTTTATACCATCAATTGGTAACAATTGGTCTTCAAAATTTGGTACACAAGTCTTAAGAAGATTTGCCAAAACAAGAGCAGAAGGCTCCTGGGTCAAGTAAAAGTTTGATGGGATTGTTGTCAATTACCACTTTTCTTATGCAGGAGTTACCAGATGTATAACATTTTCCCCTGTTTGGTTTGGTTTTCATAGGTTTTGCATCTTGAATTTTTGAAAAATCAAGTTGACCATTGCTTAATTGTGGTAAGTGGGAATAAGATTCCATGATGTCAAAAGTGGAATTGATATTTTCTATATCTTTTGAAGATTCAAAAAATATTGATGACTTATCATCTGAATTTTCTTCAATTATATTGTCATCTTTTCAACATAAGGTTCTTTTTCAATGTCAATTTCATTTATTTCCCCCCTCTTTGGACATATATTGGCTAGGTGGGTGGTGCTTTGGCAAATATGGCACTTTCTGATTATATCTGCAGATTTATACTTAACATTATTATAATTTTCTATTGAATTTTTGTCCACAGAATCTTTCCAAGGTTTATTAAATCTTGTTTTGAGATTCACCCTACTAGAGCCAATCCTGGTTCTGGTGGTTACTTACTCTAATATGTGAATAATATCTTATTCTGAAGTTTGTTCAGTAGTCCTGCTCTTGACAGAATTCTCTAAGTCCCCTCCACATTGTCTCAGAATCTTTCTGTGGATCATAAATTTTGACATGTCAGGATACAATGCTGTTAATCTGTCTGTTTGTTGGAAAAATCATGGTAAAGATTTGTCTTTATCAGCATTAAATTTGGGAGATTAAAAGGCTGTTTCCACTTCAAACCTCCAACAATCATTGGCCCATTTGTTGATAATTTGGGGTTTCCACCAAGTCCAACTTTGGTGTCCATGTGCTTTTCTTAATTTGATATAACAACTGTGAGCTGATCTGGTAAACAAGGTGTTAAACCTTGATGTTACCAATCTTTATGGTAATTCACAATATTCTTTAATCATCTCAATACCTCTGATGAATTCCATATGGTCATCTTCTCCTTCACTACTGAAGTGAGGCCATTCTTTAAGTTTTGGTACTTCTTTCAGGAGTGCTTCTCCCATTGATGGTTCCAAGTTATGAAAAGAAGTGGAAAATTCATTTTTTAAATGTGAGTTTTCAACCTCCAATACTTGTGGATTTGGAATTCTTGTGCCCTCATTCTGATTCAAAGGTAGAGACATTCTTGGTAAGGTGTGAAGTAATTGTTCAATATCATTCATTTTACTATTGTTACACCTTTGGGAATTTCTGAATTCATGTTGCAAACTTTGTATTGAATTTATTACATTAGATTTATGATTATCTTCTGTTTGTGTTAGTTCTTTCCATAGTTCTGTTTGTGTATTATTATCAGAGTTGATCTGATACAACTTCATTTCTAATTTAGATATTTCCTCTTGTGAGGTGTAAAACACTTTCTCAAGGCAATTGCATATGTCTTCACTTCAGTAAATGATTTTGAAATATTCTCAAGAACACTTTTATTCTCCTTTTTGATAGTTCTTATGGCTTGTTTTATTCTTGTTTCAATTATGTCATCAATATTGAATTTAGAATATTTGTCTGTTAATTCTTGCATAATGGCAGATTGTTCATTTATCTTATTTCCAAAATAGTTTTCATTATTAGAAGCTTTAATTTTTCTTAAAGCTTTCTCAAAACAAATAAGTGTTTCATTTATTCAGCTCAGACTTAAGTTGTTTTTTTTAAGATTGTTACAAATGGATGAATTTTTATCAGAAACATGAGCTTTTACGTCATTTATAGCTTCATACAGCTCTGGGATAGAATAAAAAATGTCAGAAATAATTTCTGATATTTTAATCTGGATTCCTCCTTTTTATATAACTCCATCATTGTTCTGGCCATCTGAAATACATTTTGCATGGCATCCTGCAGCCCTGGCTGTAAGTTTTTGTGGCTGGTGCCTTGCCTTTGCCCTTGTTTTGAGCTTGTGGCTGCTTTTTCACGTTGGAATTGCTGCTGCTGGCTACTGGGGCTGTTTTTGGCACTTGCTTGGGTGGTGGAAGGTTGGTTTTCCTCCATTCTGCTGTTAAAAGCATCATGTTCTTCTTTTCCATCAATGGATGCCATCCATTGAGTAACTTTCAAGTGCTGGGATGGCCCAGGAATTTTCTCACAATCAGGTAAGGATTCATGCAGGTTTTCCACAGATCTGCAATTAATTGTTTTAAGCCTTCTGGCTGGCTTTGTATATGTCCACTGAGGCTTCTTGTGGCAGTGTCATCTCTGTTTGAAGGTAAAATAGTATTATCAGCTGAAGAATGACATAATTTATTAATTTGGAGGTCATCAACTGACCCTTGTCCTTTTCTATCTGATTGGCTTCTGCCATAATAACGTCTATGACCTTTTTGGAAGCTGCTTGAGGGGTTACAGTGGGCTCCTGATCTGGTTGAAGGCATATTTTATGATTAAAAGGCTTAAAAATAGTATTCTTATGTAAAAAATCTTACTATTGGCCAAATTATTTGCCTTCTGAAGGGTATTAGTTATATTCAAGTTAATTGAGTCAGAAGAAATTGGTTCAGGTTGATTATTCTGATTTATAATAATTGTATTATTATGGTCAGAATCCACAGTGCTTGCAGGAATAATGCTTGTTACTGTTGAGGCTGTTTCAACATTTTCTTGTCTTATCACGTTTACAGAAACTAAAATTAATGAAAAAGCCAATTGATTAAGTAAAAAAAAGGATTTTTCCAAGAGAGAAATGAAAAAAATAACACCTCACTTATAATATGAAAAAAATTATTTTTCATGGACTTTTATGAATTATAAGTATTTTTTATATGTTTTTAAATTTTCCAATATAAGAAAAAAAGATTGAAAAAGAGTAAACAATTATGTCACAGGTAAAATATCATGGCTGGCCCCCAAATGTAAGGCGTGGATATGAAACTTTGATTAAAAATGAAGTACTTTCCCTGTCCTCAAAATTTGTATAAGGTAAAATATAATTAAAAATAGTATGAGAATAGTATTTTTAAGATAGAACATTCCATTTTTTGGTTTTTAACTTTATAAGTATAAAAAAATAATATTATAAAGATTTATTGTTTTACCAACAATAAATATTTATTCAAAAATCCTTTACAAGAGATATTCAGGCTACAAAAGAAATTTCTTCAAGAGCAATTTCAATTGGAGTTAATTGAGCAAAGAACTGCAAGAAATTATTTAAAGAAAAAAGTATTTAAAGAGATATTCAAAGAGAAACCATTCCCAAAAGTGACCAGAGTGAATTTGGAAACAAAGTGACAAAGTTAACAGTGATGAAAGATGCTTTGATGCACTTTTGGGGTGATTCAAGGGGTAAAAATGATTATAAGAGTTACAAAAAATGATTATAATGATTTTTCACGTGGTTAAAAGGTTAAAGATGCTTTAAAAAGGGTGGTTGGAATCTTTTATTGACTGGTTTAACAATGTTTAAACTAATTATAAAAGGAAAAGATTTTAACATGAAGAGAAAAGTGGGGAAAAGAAGACATTCTTTTATAGCAATCAATTTTCTTACTCCAAAACCAAAATTAACTCTTGTAAGTCGTGTAAAAAACTCTTACAAAAGCAAATCCAATTATGGCATCATTGAACCCTGGTTTAGAGCAAAAAAGGGCTGGTTTTAGTCCTTTTTGCTATTTTTAGCCATTTTAGACCCTTAAATCAGCCATTTCTATAGTAATACCTGGTCCAGAGCCTCCAAAACACGTCAGAATGTGTTTAAGAGACGTAGAAACCAGTTGAAGCTTTTTTTACTAATATTGTTTTAACTTAAGGGTAGTTTTACCCTCTTGGCATACAAGGCTGAGTTTATGATGAAGCAGTAATTAGGCTATTTACAACCTTAACTATGACAGTGACATGGTGATAAAGGTTTAAAATAAGAGTATTTATTGATAATAAGGACTTATAATAAAATCGAAAGGGCTTTACTATTGTAGAATAGTGGTGGTGAGCGCTGTTGAAAGCCCTGGGTGCAGCTTTACCTATCAGATTACAATACTTAAATTTGAAGTATACCTTATTATTTTCCAAGAGTATAACTGTTTTTTACAGTTTTACTATGTAGGAATTCAAGATCAGGATGAGGAAATCTTTTCTGGCTGTGAAAAGGCCCCTTTTTATCCTGAAATGGGGTGGAAAGGCTGCTAGACCTTTCCACGTAGAGGAAGTGAAGATTTTTCACTCTCAAGGACAGGCTTGTGGTTTTAAAAAGGCCTGTGTAGCCTGTATTGGGCTCAGATGTGGTTTTAAAACCACATCTGGGCAGTTTTCACCAATACAGGGTGAAAATTTTCATCTGGGGACCACACAGCTTGATGCTGATGTGTATGACACCTAGAATGCTTTACAGAACCTGTATGGGACCCCATTACTGAATGAACTATCAGGAATTGAACAATAAACATGCTTACTCATCACTTTGACACCCCATAATCATGGTTATGGGATGTTAGCCCATGGTAAGGCTGTATTGGCCGAACTGTGGGATTTTGACCTTGAAACTGCCATAACTTTGTCAGTTTTTGATATATACACCTCAAAATTGGTTCAGTGTGTATCCCACAATGGCTCTTCATCTGATATTGTTATCATTAAATATGGCAAAGCTATGCCATGTACAAGAGCTTTGTACTCATGTGTGGTTTAGGCAAAAAGCTGTATTGGGCTTGTTTACCCTATAACTTTTGTTCTAGTTGAGATATGAGGAAATGAATGAAATAATCAGATATCCCTGATTTTAATCTGTCCAAAAAGACCCCACTTTAGGTATCTCACACTAAAACTGTAGAAGTTAGATGCGAGGTGAATGTTTTGTTCACCCTTATTTAGCCTGAATTTGGCCATAACTTCAGTAATTCTGGTGCTAGCTCAGTTTGGCTGGTACCATTGGATAGCCCTGACGTAGAGCTTCATTTTGAATACCAATTTGATGGGGTTAAGCCTCTTACTATGTATTTCAGATAAGAGGTGAAAATTAAGGTTTATGCTCAGCAACAACTTTGTTATTTTTTCCCTATGATGATGGGACTTGTATCTTTGGAAAGGGGTGAGTTTCCTCTTTCATTTGATACCTTTTGAGATGATCTGGCTTAGCTCCATGTTTTGGTGGTATCTTGGCTCTACCATTGATTTATGGTATCTGGCTGTCATGCTTGTGCTCTGGTTTTGAGTCATAGGCTGACATGGCAAGAGTTTAAACTTCCCTGGTTGGTATCAAAACCTCAGTATTGATTGAGTCACATACCCTGTGACCCAATTCCAGGAAAAAAGTGATGAACGTTTGTGTGGACTTTGACATCCCACACCTGTCAGCAAGGATGTTGGGGGTCTGGCTCCCCCTTGGAGCTAGAATACCTTTCCCCCCCAGAATTAATCTTTCCAATTATTTTTTCCTTAATTCCTCATCATGTAATACACTTGTAATTTACACATACAATTAAATTGAGTTTGACAGTACACAACTGTAATAATTGATACCTCATATGTAAATTAGAGTTCACTTATGTAATACACGCGCACATTTTGACATTTCAATTGAAAATACTTCAATTCCTCATAACTTCTAAACTACACACAACACCTCAATTTTAACACAAAAATTGATTGGTCACACCACATGTGGTGTGAATTCAAGTAAGGTTTTGAGGATTTTCAACTTTTGTACAGAAAATACTAAAAACTTAATTTAAGCTTATTTAGAGTTTAGTTACAGAACTTTTACCCAGAGGTGACCGCACCTTAAATTTTATGAGGAATCCAATGATGAAGAAATTTTCTTAAGTTTATTTATTGGATAAAACGTTATAGTATATTTTATGTAACTTCTTACCACAAATATTTTAATTTAATCAGTTTTATTAAAAATTCACTTTTACTTAATTTTTTCAAGTAAAAATGCATTTTCACAATTTTAAAGTTTAATGTAATTTTCATTTTAAATTAGAATTAAATTTTTATTTTTGCATATAATATTGTATTTATATTTTAATTTTAATTTTTATAATTTATTGATTTTATTTATATTTATATCTTATTTTGTTATTTGTGGTCTTTTGGGTATATCAAAATACCTCTAAGGCTCACATGCCCAGTGTTCCCAGTGAGCTTGGTTACGCCATACTTCTAAACAGAGGAGTATAAGTTCCCCTCCAGGAAGAAAAATTCCTCACCACCACAGATAGTGGAGGTGGAAGACTCCCCTGGCCCTGTGAAGAAAATCATCAAGGCCAGGGAGATTAGATTGAATGGTAAAGACCAGAGACAGTACTTGGTCAGATTTAAATACCAGACAGCAGATATAAACAAATAGTTGGTAGAAGATGCCATACCAGATGGGAGCCTTCACTCAAAGAGATTCAGGGCCTCTAGGAGTACTGAAAAGTGTAATCAATGATGAGCCTTTTTTAGAGGGAGGGTATGTCAGCCTGTGACTCAAAACCAGAGCACAAACATGACAGTCAAATACCATAAACCAATGGTAGAGCCAAGATACCACCAAAACATGGAGCTGAGCCAAACCAGCTCAAAAGGTATCAAATGAAAGAGGAAACTCACCCCTTTCCAAATATACAAGTCCCATCATCATAGGAAAAAGAATAACAAAGTTATTCCTTGTCAAAGTTGTTGCTGAGCATAAACCTCAATTTTCACCTCCCATCTGAAATCCAGAGGAAGAGGCTTGACCCCAGAAAATGGGTATTCAAAATGAATCTTCAAGCCGGGGATATCTGATGGTACTAGCCAAATTGAGCTACCATCCAAATTACTGAAGTTATGACCAAGATAAGGTCAAATAAGGGGGAATAAAATATTCACCTCTCATATAGCTTCCACAGTTTTAGTGTGAGATAGCCAAAGTGGGGTCTTTTTGGAAAGAGAAAGATAAGGGCTACCTGATGGTGCCATCCATGTCCCCATATCTCATATAGAACAAAATTCATAGGTCAAACAAGCTTCATACATATTTTAAACAAATCACACATATGTACAAAACCTCTTGTACATGGCATAACTCTACCATATTTAATGATAGACATATCAAATGAGGTACCATTGTGTAGAGCACATCCAGGGCTAAAAAAGAAACCAAATATGAGATTCATATGTAAAAAACTGACAAAGGTATATCATATTTAAGGGCAAAATCCCACAGTTAGACCAATACAGCCTTACTGCGGGATAATATCCCATAACTGTCACAGGGTCTCTTATAAAAGCAAGAGTGGCCTGGCACTCAGGAATCAAGACCTCACTTGGAGGGATTCAGAAGAAATAAAGAAATAGAAAGAATATATTTCTTTCAAGAAGAATAAAAGGTAAAGACAGGTATGTCAAAAGAATAAAAGAAAAGGAAGCCAATGGCCAGGATAATGAAAAAAGCCAACCAAATGAGTCTTCAATTCACTGTTTTCAACCTTCCAGAAAAAAAAATGTAGTTAGAAAGGATATGACCACCAATATCCACTGACAGGCAAAGAAGAAAAGGTGAAAATGACTGACTTAACATAATCAGTATTTACTTTAACAAGGTAAAAGAAAAAAGGATAAAAATAAATCCAATATATTAATTAGCTGGGGAAAAAGTCCCAAGGTGATGAAAGGTGGCCGGTATACGTGAAAAGCTGAAAGGCTGATCCTGGAAGATGAGTCACCCAGCTGTATTTTCTGAAGTGAGCCAATACAGCTTTGGCCATCTTGAGAATTGAACTGTAGGACTGAATTCCAACAGTGGAATATAGATTGGTCCAATTGGGCCAAGGCCATACAGGATGCTTGATTACTACCTGTATGGACCAATTGAGCTGTCCAAGGTATTCTGAGTACTTGATGCCTTGAAAATGATTGAAATGATTGATTAACTCTTAAAATTGCCCTTAGAATGGTCCTGATGAGAAGTGACAACCCAACTCCTGCAGGGCCAGGTGGTTGGGGTCCTCGAATGGTCTTCTGGTAGCTGCCAAGGAATTGCCAGACTGAATAGCTGAAAAGTCCTCCTTCAAAATTGGTGATGGATTTTGGACTTTATTTGGAATCACGTAATTGGGTCCTGGAAGTGTTACCATTGGATTGCTGAGCAAAAAAGGTGCATAATGGTATATTATACCATATATGCACCACTCCTGGTCCTTGAGTACGGAGTGTATTGAAGAAAGGGATGTCTTCCCCTGAACTGGAGGGGAATCCTTGCTTTGAGCTGAGCTGGTGGCCTTTGGTGATTGCCCGAGGCCATGGACTGATTTATGGCCATTTTGTGGTTCTTGGCCAATTTGGGTCCAAAGGTAGTTTGTTGCCATTTTGGGGCCAAACTTGGCTCAGGTGGGCCCACTTGGCTTTGCGGGCTGCTGAACTGCCCCCTGGCCCCTTTTGGCCACATTGGAATTGGGCCAAAAGGGGCCTAACAGTCCTATGGTCTGTAGAGGCCATAGGGGGCCTCAATGGCCCAAACCCCCTAACATAAAGGGTTGGGCCAAGGGCCCTGGTGATGGCTAGAGGGGCCATAGGCCCCCAGAAGACTGAAAGGACCCCCAGGCCCAAAAACAAGGATAATGGCCTGGGGGTTGGTGAGGTGGAGAATTGGCCCGTGGAAGGGTGTTATGGCCAAGAGGCCATAGAGCATCAAAAGGGTACAATTGGCCATAAACATAATTGAGGGGGGTGATTATTCATGGTTGTGACAATAACCCTGATTATGAGGTGTCAAACAGAGGAAGAAGCTTGTTTATACTTCAACACTGGGGTCCCATACAGATTTTGTACAGAATTCTATGTGTAATACATGTCAGAAGAGGGCTGTGTGGTCCCCAGATGAAAATTTTCACCCTGTGTTGGTTAAACATTTGCATATGTGGTGTCAAAGCCACATCTGAGCCCAATACAGTCTATAAAAGCCTTGTGAAAACCACAATCTAGTCCTTGGAAGTGAAAAATCTTCAATTCCTCTATGTGGAAAGGTCTAGAAGCCTGTTTCACACGAGCTTAGGATAAAAAGGGACCTTTTCTCCACCAGAAAAGGTTTCCTCATCCTGCTCTTAAATTCCTACGTAGTAAAAAGGTCAAAGACACCTATAATATTGGAAAATAAGCAGGTTATAATTATAATATTAATTCTTGTAGTAGTTGCTATAGCAAACCAACTAGTAATTATTGCACCCAGGGCTTTTAGAAGTGCTCACCCCCACTATTCCTCAATAGTAAAGCCCTGTATACCTCATCACCCACCTTTGTTCTCAACCAAAAATCTTTTTTAGTCATCTTCACCATTTCACAGTCATAGTTAAAGATTTTAATTAGTCCTGAATAGATTCATCATAGACTCATACTGACACAATTGTACTTTCTTAAATGTGTTCTTTCACATCCTTAGACTTGAAAGAGCTTTCTTTGAGTGACTCTAGTAACCAAAAAAGATATTTATAAACTAAAAATAAGTTTATGTTATAACTAAATTCCAAAGAAGAATAACAATAATTTTTATTTTATGATTTAAAAATAAGAAAAAATAAAAAATATAAGAAAAATCATTTTGATTCATTTTTATCATTTTGTTTATTCATTTCTCTCATATAAAAAGCTATGAACAAAAATTTTCACATGGAAATTGCTATATCTTCTCAAAAATAACACTTTTTATAGTGAAAGACTTATCTGTATTTGTCTTTTTTAGTGTTTTCAGAAAATCAAACAGAGGACAATCAGACCACTGTTGAAATATTATTGGAATAAGCTTCTCAAAGCTCTCCAACACCAGTTGTCAATAAGGAAAGAAAAGCTAAGAAGTTAGTTTTTCCAGGACCCACTGGTCAGGACTCTGAAGGTGAGTACCTCTCTTGAAATTTCCATGGAAAGACTTTTTATATTTCTGAAATCTGTTTATTTCTTATTTTCTCTAATATGACCACTAGAAGAGGATCCAAATACTACATACAATCAAATGGAACTGGATTAAGAGGTATAAATGATCCCTCAAAAGGGAAAAGAAAGGGCAATATCCCCAGTAGAGTAAAATCAACACAAGGAAGTGCTATATCCTAAAGGCAAGTCCCATAAATGCCTATAATATCTGAACCAGAGTTGGGACTAAGTATGAGTAATTCCAGAAGATAAAAATCCCATTCAGACGTCACAGATAGACACTTACATGATCCCATACAAGCATTATTACACTGTTTAAATGGAAAAATATTGGGAAATGTTGCCACAAATCCACAAAGGAGTGATAAAATACTGGAAAATACTGAGAAAGCTCTTAAAAGTAGGGAGATACTCCAATGGATGGAGTCCACTATCATCCAAACCTCAAATCAAAATGATAAAGGACTGGCATAACAGCAAGAGGGAGGCAATCAAGGAAGAAGTACCAGTAGCGTCTACCAGAAAGCCAAAATTCAGCCAACCTCCCCAAGAAGGGAAGAGGAACATGAAAAAGAAATTCAGAAAACCATATTCACCACTTGAAAGGATTACAAGAATCCAAAAGGATGCCATGGACAGTGTATTCAGCATGGCCAGAACCTTGATATAATTCAAGGACAAAGGGGAACAAAGAATGAGACAACCACATCTATCAAAGAAAGAACTTTGCCTCCTGATCTTTCAAACACTGTAACTGAAATTAAGAATGGTATATTACCTCTAAAATACATTAAAAATAGTTTATTATCTTTAACACATACTTTTGTAAAAAACAAAAAAGAAATAGACAGCATTAAATTTATGGTTGAAAATAATAAACAAAAGTCTCAATTGACAATACTCAGAAATTAATAAAAGGACAACAAGAATGGTACAAATACATAAGAGATATCAAAGAAGAATATTTGATAAAAAATTATTATGTGAGTATTGAGAATATGAGATAAAAACTTAATAAATTTAGCATTTCTGTTGAAAGATTTGAATAAAAGACTTCATCACACCAAAACCTACTCCTGGACCATGTAGAAAAAAGGTGATGAAGCAAGAATGAATTTAAAAGATGACATTAAAAGTGAAATAGGACTTATTACTGAGAAAATGGATAAAATTAATGAGGCTCACTTAAATATTTCAAAGTTATCAACCCCATTCTCTCACATAAGAAGTCCTGTTAAACCAAAAGAGGAAATTGAAAATTCCTTAATAATAAACTTACTCCATAAATACAAAAATCAAGTCTCAATGAATGAAGATCCTCAGCTGAAATAATGGCAAACATTCATGAGTTAAGGTGATCATGACCATATATGATTTATTCAAACAATGTACATGTTGCAAGAGAATTATGCCATACCAGATAAATCAATAAGTGCAAGATCACATTCACTATTTGAAAAATCTTAAAAAGATGGTATTATAGCATAAGAAAAATAAATGGCAAAAATACTGGGTTGTGGTGGAAAATGAAATCAACACCAAGTGGGAAAATGATTCCTGGAGGTACAAAATAGAGAATGCATTTCAAAATTCCTTCTTTGAGCCAGATAAGGATAAAGGCTTAACTTGCTTCTTGAAACAAGTTGAAATATTAAATTAATTGTATCAAGAAATGTAACAAATGATGGTGCACATGAAGATAGTTAAAAAATGTGGAGGAGAACTGTAAGGTTTGGATATGAAACTTTGATAAAATATCAAGTACTTTTCCTGTCCTCAAAATTTGTATAAGGTAAAATTATTTAAAAATAGTAAGAAATATCATTTTTAAAGAGAAAACACGCTAATTTTATTGTTTTTTTAACTTTTTAAGTATCAAACAATAATATAATAAAAATTTATTGTTTTACCAACAATAAAGAATTATGCAAAAATACTCTACAAGAGATATTTCAGGCTACAAAACAAATTTCTTCAAGAGCAATTTTGATTGGAATTAATTGAGCAAAGAACTGCAAAGAATTAATTAAAGAAAAAAGTCTTGAAAAAGATATTTAAAGAGAAAACACACCCAAAAGTGACCAGAGTGAATTTGGAAACAAAGTGACAAAGTTAACAGTGATTAAAGATGCTTTAATTCACTTTTGGGGTGGTTCAGGGGTAAAAATGATTATAAGAGTTACAAACAATGATTATAATGATTTTTTCACGTGGTTAAAAGGTTCAAAAGGTTATAAAAAGGGTGGTTGGAATCTTTTAATGATTGGTTTAACAGTGTTTAAACTAACCATAAAAGGAAAAGATTCTAACATCAAGAGAAAAGTGGGGCAAAGAAGAAATTCTTTTATAGCCATCAATTTTCTTACTAAAAAAGTAAGATTTACTCTTTTTAGTTGTGAAAAACAGTCTGACAACAGAAAAACCAATTATGGCATCATTGAACCCTGGTTTAGACCAAAAAAGGGCTGGTTTTAGCCATTTTGGACCCTTAAATCAGCCATTACTATAGTAATACCTGGTCTAGAGCCTTCAAAACACGTCAGAATGTGTGTAAGAGGCATAGAAACCAGTTAAAACTTCTTTTACTAACATTGTTTTAACATAAGGGTAGCTTTACCCTCCTGGAAACAGTTGAAACCAACCTGGTTGGTATCAAAACCTCATCATCAATTGCGTCACAGACCCTGTGACTCCATTCCAGGCCAAAAGTAATGAACTTTTGCGTGTATTTTGACATCCCACGCCAGTCACCAAGGATTTTGGGGTCTGGCTCCCCCTTAGAGCTAGAGTTCTATTTCCCCCCAATTTTATACTTTCCAATTTATTTGTTCCTTTAATTCCTCATCATGTATTATACTTATAATTTGGATATGTAATTCAATTGATTTTTACAGTACACTACTGTAAGAATTGACACCTCATATGTAAATCAAAGTTCACTTATGTAATACACATGCACATTTTCACAATTCAATTGAATTCAATTGAAAATACTTCAATTCCCCATAACTTCTAAGTTAAACACAACACCTCAATTTTAACACAAAAATTGATGGTTGACACCACATGTGGTGTGAATTAAATTAAGGTTTTGAGAATTTTCATACTTTTGTCCAAAAAATACTAAAAACTTAATTTAAGCTTATTTAGAGTTGAGTTACAGAAATTTCATCCATAGGTGACCCCACTTTATTTTTCATGAGGAACCCAATGGTGTGATAATTTCTTTATGTTTATTTATTGGATAAAAAGCTATAATATATTTTATATAAATTTCTACCAAAAATATTTTAATTTCATAATTTTTATTAAAAATTCATTTTTACTTAATTTTTACAAGTAAAAATGTATTTTTATGATTTTAAATTTTATTGTACTTTTTATTTTTGAATTATAATTAAATTTTGATTTTTAAATATAACTTTGTATTTATATTTCAATTTTTTTTTCATTTTTTATAAAATAAATAATTCATCTTATTTATATTTGTATCTTAATTTATCATTTGTGGTCTTTTGGCTATGTGAAAATAGCTCTAAGGCTCACATTCCCTCCTCCTAAATAAGAATATTACTGTGTAATATTGTTAATTCTAGCTTTCCGCAACCTTCTGAAAAGTTTAGTAGCTTCAGGTATGTCTTTTTCTGGAAACCATTCATCTTCACAAGTTGGGTCACTGTACCTAACAAGGTATTCCCTTACTTTGTTGGTTCTCAACTTTATTTCTTTGAGAACTTTGGTAATTTTCTTACTACCAGATGACTCAATAGGAGGTATAACTTGGGGAACTTTATTCATCAAGGGGAATTTTTCAGCATCACTATATTTATATGGCTTTATCAAGCTCACTGGAAATGTAGGATGCTTATTGCTAAGTTCTTCAGATAACTCTACTTAAAGAGAATTTTCTCCATTGAGGGCCTTAATAACAAAAGATCCTGCAAAGGAGTCTTTCAGTTTCTTAAATCCTTTGATGTTATTGAAGCTAGTGGTGGATACAAGAACTAAATCCCCCACTTTGAAATCTGGAGTTGCATGTGATTTATCCCATTTGTCCTTAGCATATGCAAAAGAGTCCTCCATGCACTTTACTGAATGATTTCTAGCTTCTTCTAGAATTCCCTTGAAGCTAGCAGCTGTGGGATGTATTTAAATCAAATATTTCCTCAAGGAATCTGGAGGTAATTTGGGGTTCCATCCCTTTTCTGGGATAGCAGGAGTTTGATTGGTACTGGCATGGATTGATGTTTTATATGCTAATTCCAGTTCTGGCAACAGAGTACACCAATCATGGGTAAATACAGTACAATCTTTGAATTCAAGGCCATATGCACAAAATCTTCTTACCATGTCCTCTAAGGTCTGGATCATCCTTTCAGACAGGCCATCAGTTTGTGGGGGGTAGGCTGTAGAGAAAGACAGCTTAGTGCTGAATAATTGGTGAAGATTTGTCCATAGTGCTGAAGTAAATTTGGGATCCCTGTCACTAATGATATTTGTAAATATGCCAGTCCATGACACTACTCTATTCCATATCAGAAGAGCTGTATCCATGGCTGTATCATCTTTGTGACATGGTAAAAAGATTAGAGTTTTACTGAATCTGTCTACAATCACTAGGAAAGCATTATAACTTCTGTCACCTCCTGGTGGTAGGCCAGTTACCCAATCCATATGGACAAATTCCCAAGGTCTGCTGGGTTCTTGGATTTTGATCATATTTCCAAGTCTCTTTCCAGTGGATTCATTTGCCTTTTGGCATCTGTCACAGGCTTTGCAATATTCTGCAACATCTCTCTGCAACATTGGCCACCATATGCAGGTCTTTACCTTTTCTCTTGTTCTGTCTTCAGACAGATGTCCTGAAAAGGGGCTGTCATGGCATTTTTTTAGTACAAGATTGATTAATGATCTGTCCACAATTGTCATGACACATGTGTGCTTGGTTCTGTGGTAAATTATACCATCCAGTAGGTGAAATATTCCTTCATCATAAGATTTCTTCCATACTTCATCCAAGGCATGTATTAGAGAGTTGTCTTTACAGTCTTTGTTAAGTAATTGGCATAAGATGCTACAATTCTTATCTTGAGTGTAACTTTTTCTTACTTTTTCAAAGAAGGTGGTGTTCAAGTCTGTAACACTTATTCCTTCTATTAGGATCTGTGGTGAAGCTTCTTCTGGCACATAAGCAGGATAATCAATATCATTTGGTAATGTCCATCTTCTTAGTCCATCTGCATTTTTATGGATATTCCCATCTTTATGAACAATAGTCATATTGCCTCTGTATGCTTGTATGGCTATTTGCCATCTGAGCATATGTCTGTTGGGTGTTTTCATGTTTAAAAGTGATTTGACAGCTGTACAATCTGTTATCACTTCAAAAACACATCCCTCAAAGAAGTTGTTCAATTTTTCCAAGTCCCAGGAAAGGCATAGACATCACATTTGACTTGTTCCATATCTGGCTTCAGTTGGTTTGATTTTCCTGGATATGAAACATACGGGTCCTTCCACAGGTTTATCATTTATGATCTGGACTTGGTGAAGTGGAGCACCCAACCCTTCCCCTGATGCATCAATATACAATTTAAAAGGAAACTTAAAGTCTGGCATCAGTAAGAGTGGAGCAGTGGTCAAGGATTCTCTTAGAGACTCAAAATCTTTGACTCTGTCAACAGTAATCTCAAATACTGTGTCTTTGTCACACAATTTAGAAAGTGGTCTTGCTATAAATAAAAAATCTTTAATGTGTTGCCTGTAATATCCTGCAAAACCTAAAAATGACTGAATTTCCTTTTTGTTCTGAGGCATGGGTTTTAGCAATACTGCTGCAACTTTGTTTTTGTCAATTACAAGAGACAAACCAGATACAACATGTCCTAGTGCTCTAAGTTCTTTACATCCAAAATGACATTTCTTCAAAAAGATTTTCATGTTCACTTATTGAATTTTTGTCAAAACTCTGGACAATCTGTACACGTGCTCTTCCCAAGTCTTGGAACAGACAATAATTTCATCAATTGAAATGATTAACCATCCCTCTGAAAGTTCTTCAGGGAAGATTTCATTCATCATTATTTGGAAGTGTGAAGGTGAATTTTTGATACCAAAGGGCATTATTAAATATTCATACACTCCACAATGAAAAATAATTCTCAAATACTTTCTTTCTCTTGGTGCCACTACATTCTGGTGAAATCCCTTAAGGGCATCCATAGTGGTCATATACACTGCTTGAGATATCTGGGTAAGGGAAATTCAGATTTTTGGTATTGGGTACCTATCTGGAACAGTGTAAGTGATCAGAGCTCTAAATTCTCCAACCATTCTAGATTTTAAATTGTGCCATGCCACTATGACTGTTGTATTTATTTCTACTTCTTCATTATGGCCAGCTTTTCTGATTACACCAAGGTCTAGAAGTTCTTTGATATGAGTTTCCAGAGCTTCTCTTGACTTGGGACTTGCTGGGTATGCAGGTCTTCTCAAGAGTGGTGGATAAGGTCTCTCAACATTAAGAATGATGTCAACTTCAGGACCAATAATTGCACCTAGAGGTTCTTTTTCTGAAGCAAATGCTCCTTTGAGGTCATATAAAAGGGAAGAAAGTTCATTTTCTTGTTTATCAGTCAGATAAAGGCTTATTTCAGCCTCCTTCAACTTTTCAGATTTGAATATTTCCAATTCTAAGTTGACTGGTGATACTCTATTTACTGTAATTTGTCTTTTGGATGGTAAAAAGGAAAATTTCTGACGCTTATTGTCTCCAATAGTAAAGTTTCTGTCTTTGTTGTCATGCAAATCTATCCCATACATGATTAAGTAGTCATTTCCCAAACAAAATGGGTACTAGAGCAGTTTTCCATAACAAAAAATTCAACTGTGATTCTTAAATTCCCATTAATGTGTGGGAACATGACATTTGTCTCAAAAACTCCTAATGCTTTCATTGGATTACTTGCACTATTGAATTTTATACCATCAATTGGTAACAATTGGTCTTCAAAATTTGGTACACAAGGTTTAAGAAAAGATTTACCAACAAAAGAGAAGAAGGCTCCTGGGTCAAGCAAAAGTTGAGTGGGCTTATTGTCAATCACCACTTCTGTTATACAGGAGTTACCAGCTGTATAACCTTTCCCCCTGTTTTGTTTTGTTTTTATAAGTTGTGCATCTTGAACGTTTGGTAAATCAAGTTTACCATTGCTCACTTGTGGCAAGTGGGAATAAGATTCCATGATGTCAAAAGTGGCATTGATATTTTCTCTATCTTTTGAAGATTCAGAAAATATTAATGACTTGTCATCTGACTTGTCTTCAATTATGTCATCTTTTTCAACAGCAGGTTCTTTTTCAATATAAATTTCATTGATTCTCCCCCTTTTTGGACATTTATTGGCTATATGGGTGGTGCTTTGGCAAATATGGCACTTTCTGACTGTATCTGCAGACTTATACTTAGCATTATTAGAATTTTCTTTGGGATTTTTGTCCACAGAATCTTTCCAAGTTGTATTAAACCTTGCTTTGAGATTCACCCTACTAGAACCAATCCTGGTTCTGGTGGTTATTACTTCCAATATATTGATAATATCTTCTTCTGAAGATTGTTCAGTAGTCCAGCATGTGACAGCATGCTCTAAGGAACCTCCACATTGTCTCAGAATCTTTTTATGGATCATAAATTCTGACATGTCAGGATACAACGCTGTTAATCTGTCTTTTTGTTGGCAAAACCATGGTAAAGCTTTGTCTTTATCAGCATTAAATTTTGCAGATTAAAAGGCTGTTTCCACTTTAAATCTCCAGGCATCATTGGCCCATTTGTTGATAATTTGGCTTTTCCACCAAGTCCAACTTTGGTGTCCATGTGCTTGTCATAATTTGATATACCATCTGTGAGCTGATCTGGAAAACAAGGTGCTAAATGTTGGTGTTACCAATCTGTCTGGTAATTCAAAATCTTCTTTAATCATGTAAATTACTCTGATGAATTCCATATGGTCATATTCTCATTCACCACTGAATTGAGGCCATTCTTTAACTCTTGGTACCTCTTTCAAAAGTGCTTGGCCCATTGATGGTTCCAAGTTATGAAAAAAAGTGGACAATTCATTTTTTAACTGTGAATTATCAGGATCCAATACTTGTGGATTTAGAATCCTTGTGCCCTAATTTTGATTCAGAGGTGTAGACATTCTTGGTAAGGTGTTCAGTATTTGTTCAATATCATTCATTTTACTTTTGCTACACCTTTGGGAATTTCTGTATTCATGTTGGAAGTCTTGTTTTAATTTCTTACTTCAACTTTATACATGTCTTCCTTATGTGTCAGTTCTTGCCACAACTCTGTCTGTCTGGTATTATCAGCAGTTACTTGATTCAATTTCATTGATAATTTTGATACTTCTTCTTGAGAAGAATCAAACCATTTTTTCAAGGCAATGGTATATTCCTTTACTGCAGTAAATGAATTTGAAATGTCATCAAGGACTTTCTTGTTATTTTTCTTGATAATATTTATGGCTTGTTTAATTCTTGTTTCAATTATGTCATCAATATTGAATTTAGAATATTTGTCTGTTAACTCTTTAATAAAGGTAGATTGTTCATTTATTTTATGTCCAAAAGAATTATCATTATTGGAAGTTTTAATTGTTCTTAAAGCCTTTTCAAAACACATAAGTGTTTCATTAATTTGGCACAGACTCAAGTTGTTTGTTTTAATGTTGTTACAAATGGTTTCACTTTTATTGGAAAGATGGTTTTCACGTCATTTATAGCTTCATACAGCTCTGGGATGGAATCAAATATGTCAGAAATCATTTTTGGAATCTTAATTTGGCTTCCTCCTTCTTCTCTAATTCCATCATGGTTCTGGCCATCTCAAATAAATTTTCCATGGAATCCTGTAGCCCTGGATGTAAGGCTTTGGGGCTGGTGCCTTCCCTTTGCCCTTGTTTTGAGCTTGTGGCTGCCTTTTCACGTTGGAATTGCTGCTGCTGGCCACTGGGGCTGGTCTTGGCACTTGCTTTGGTGGTGGAGGGTTGTTTTTCCTTCATTCTTCTGTTAAAAGCATCATATTCTTCTTTTACATCAATGGATTCCATCCATTGAGTAACTTGCAAGTGTTGGGATGACCCAGGGAATTTCTTACAGTCAGGTATGAGTTCATGCAGTTTTTCCACAGATCTACAAGGATCTGGTACTATTTGTGCTGCAGTGCAATGTTGTAAGCCTTCTGCCCGGCTTTGTAAATGTCCACTGAGGCTTCTTGTGGCAGTGTCAGCTCTTTTTGAAGGTAAAATAGTGTCATCAGTTTCAGAATTGGACAATTTATTGTTGTGGAAGTCTTTTACTGACCCTGTCCTTCTGTATCTGGTTGTCTTCTGCCATAATCACGTCTATGACCCTTTTGGGGGCTGCTTGAGGGCTTATAGCTTGTGCTTGATCTGGTTGAAGGCATCTTTTATGATTAAAAAGGTTTAAAATAGTAATTTTATGTCAAAAACTTACTATTTGCCAAATTTTTAGCTTTCTGAAGAGTATTACTGATATACAAGCTGATCAATTCAGAAGAAATTGGCTCTTGTTGGTTATTCTGAGCTATAATAACAGTGCTTGCAGGAATAATGCTAGTAACTGTGGAGGCTGTTTCAATATTTTCTTGTCTTACCACGTTGTCAGACACTAAAATTAAAGAAAAAAAGCCAATTAATTAGCAAAAAAGGTTTTTCAAAAGAGAAATAAAAAATAAAGCCTCACTTATAATTATAAAAAGAAATTATTTTTTAAGGATTTTTTCAATTATAAGTATTTTTTTTATATATTTTTAAATTTTTCAATATAAGAAAAAAGATTAAAAAAATTCAAAAATTATGTCACAGGTAAAATATCATTTCTGGGCCCCCAAATGTAAGGTTTGGATATGAAACGTTGATAAAATATCAAGTACTTTTCCTGTACTCAAAATTTGTATAAGGTCAAATTATCTCAAAATACTAAGAAATAGTACTTTTAAAGAGAAAAACACCAACTTTATTGGTTTTTAAATTTCTAAGTATAAAACAATAATATAATAAAAATTTGTTGTTTTACCAACAATACTCTACAGGAGATATTTAAGGCTACAAAAGAAATTTCTTCAACAGAAATTTCAATTGGAATTAATTGAGCAAAGAACTGAAAGCAATTACTTAAAGAGAGAAGTCTTTATAAAGATATTTAAAGAGAAAACACGCCCAAAAGTGACCAGAGTGAATTTGGAAACAAAGTGACAAAGTTAACAGTGATGAAAGATATTTCAATTCACTTTTGCGGTGGTTCAGGGGTAAAAATGATTATAAGAGTTACAAACAATAATTTTTTTTACGTGGTTAAGAGGTTAAAAAGGTGTAAAAAAGGGTGGTTGGAATCTTTTATTTATTGGTTTAAAAGTGTTTAAACTAATTATAAAAGGAAAAGATTCTAACATCAAGAGAAAAGTGGGGCAAAAAAGAAATTCTTTTATAGCCATCAATTTTCTTACTCCAAAGGTTGAATTTACTCTTGTCAGTCGTGAAAAACAGTCTGACAACAGAAAAGCCAATTATGGCATCATTGAACCCAGATTTAGACCAAAAAGGGCTGGTTTTAGCCATTTTAGACCCTTAAATCAGCCATTACTATAGTAATACCTGGTCCAGAGCCTTCGAAACACGTCAGAATGTGTGTAAGAGGCATAGGAACCAGTTAAAACTGTTTTTACCAACATGTTTTTAACTCAAGGGTAGTTTTACCCTCCTGGCAACAGTTGAAACTGCCCTGGTTGGTATCAAAACCTCATCATCAATTGAGTCACAGACCCTGTGACTCCATTCCAGGCCAAAAGTAATTAATTTTTGCATGGATTTTGACATCCCATGCCAGTCAGCAAGGACTTTGGGGGTCTGGCTCCCCCTTAGAGCTAGAGTTCCTTTCCCCCCCAATTTTAATCTTTCCAATTTATTTTTTCCTTTAATTCCTCATCATGTATTATACTTATTATTTACATATGTAATTCAATTGATTTTTACAGTACACTACTGTAATAATTGACACCTCATATGTAAATCAAAGCTCACTTATGTAATACACACGCACATTTTGACAATTCAATTGAAAATACTTCAATTCCTCATAGCTTCTAAACTAAACACAACAACTCAATTTTAACACAAAAATTGATGGTTAACACCACATGTTCTGTGAATTACATTAAGGTTTTGAGGATTTTCATACTTTTGTACAAAAAATACCAACAACTTAATTTAAGCTCATTTAGAGTTGAGTTACAGAAATTTATCCAGAGGTGGCCCCATTTTATTTCTATGAGGAATCCAATGGTGTGATAATTTCTTTATGTTTATTTATTGGATGAAAATTCATAATATATTTTATATAACTTTTTACCAAAAATATTTTAATTTCATAATTTTTATCGAAAATTCATTTTTACTTAATTTTTACAAGTAAAAATGTATTTTTATAATTTTGAATTTTATTGTAAATCTTTATTTTTAAATTGTAGTTAAATTTTAATTTTTAATTATAACTTTGTATCTATATTTCAATTTTTTTATTCTTCATATTATAAATAAATTTATCTTATTTATATTTGTATCTTAATATATCATTTGTGGTCTTTTGGGTATAAGAAGATACCTCTAAGGCTCACAAGAACAGGAACATGCCTTAGAAAAAGGTGCATAGAACCATGTTCCACAGAATATTATCTAATGAAATAGAAGATATAGTGACAGGAACCAAAGTTTTCAGAAAATGGAAAGAATTGGATATTAAAAGTCCACTTAAACCATTTATTAGGAAATATAAGCCAAGAAAACCTTTCAAACCCAACATACTAAACACTAATGGGCAAGTAAAATGCCATTAATGTGGTGCTATTGGACACTTGAACAATAATTTCCTTGAAATGGCAAAAACAATGCAATTGTGGAAACAGAAGACCACAATGATAAAGAAGATGAATCCAATTCTTCAAGAGACACTGAAGAGTCTGAAGCTTCTGAAAGTGATTAAAGCAATATGATCAATTCAAAAATTAATAATATTGGCTTAATATATGAAGTACCAGATGTGAATTGAAACTTACCACAAGTTGGAACATCTGATACAAGCCTCACAAATATACAAGAGGTCAAAGTGCATAAAACCAAACCTGAAAAAAGAATGGGATATACAGCTGGAAAATCAAGTATAAGTATTGTTATGGTAAAAAACCAAGAGGAAAAAGTAAACCTGGACAAAGCAGCAGAATTCACCTGTGTTGGTAAAAGTTATTTACAAACATTTATACAAGATTGGGAAGAAAAAACGTATACCAATACAAGGGGTTAAATTTAGTAGTACAAGTGAAATAATGAAGCCCCTTGGAATAATTGACTAAAAAATAATCTTTCCACACCCTTCTCAATGAATAAGAGTGAAAGTATATTGTTTAGCAATAGAAAAATGTACTTGTAACCATTTCATACTTGAAAATGATTATTTGTAAATTTATGGTATAGATATCTCTAACCAAAAGGACAGATATTTTACCATAGGAGACAACAAAGGACAGAAATTTGGTTTCTAAAACAACAAAAAACAAATTAATGTTATAAAAATGAAGAGAAAAGCCCAGAAAGACATTTCTTCATAAGTGAACAACTTATAGAGGCAGAATTCAATCAAGAATTAACAGAAAAATTGATTTATCTCTTATTTAAATAGAAAAATTCCTTTGAAACTGACAAAGAACCACTACTTTTAATTATTAGACATGGATTAGATATTATTCTTAATGTGGAAAAACCTTATCCACCCCTTCTATAAAGACCAGTGTGGAACTCCTTTTAGTGTGGGATTGGATAAGGCAGTCCTTGAGGGGGAAATCACAGGTAAACAGTTTTGAATTGCTGAAATAATCCTGTAACTAAGGGTGCTAATGGTGTTTTAGCTGCCCCTCTGAATATACTAAACAATCCCCCTACAGAGCTCACAAATCAATATTTAAGATTGTGGCTTTACAACTAGAGAAGACTTTCCAGCAGTCTCTATCAGACCTATTCAATATTAAGACTAATGATAAAATAATAATGACTTTAAATAAATAAATTTGTAGGTGATTTTAAGATGATAAGATAATAATTGAGTAGATAAATAATAGATATAATGGTACTAAGTGGTGATTTGAAGTTGTTTTCTTTGTTGAAGGTATTTTGTTTTAATGGATAATAGCTCAATATGAGAAAAATTTAGTAATAGTGATAATATATAATAATATTGTTTGATAGTTTGAATAGTTGTTGTTGGTAAATAATTTTGATAATATGTAAAATATATTTTGTGATAATAATAATAAAAATAGTGATATAGATTTTCTTGTAGTGAGAAGAGTATAATATAAATATTTTGTTGAGTATGAGTATTTCACTCATAGATGAATTTATAATATAGGCAGACCTACTGTTAACTACAGCTATATATAAATCACTTTTAATGTAATGTAATAATAATAATAATAATTGCTAGATTAACCTACTAGTAAGGGATGAATAGTTATTCTCCTTCTTGGTATATAGCTAACTGGATTCATGGGGAGAAGAGGAGAAAATGAGAGAGAGGCCTCCTTTTATGTTGTGAGAAGTACCCATGGGCTCTCCATGTAAAGTTTTATTCTTTCCCTTGAGATAATTTTGCTGGTGTAGATTTTTGTAACAAAAGGTCAGATGACCTATCTGTTATACTGAATTAGTAATCTTGCAAAGCCTTGAGGGATTAATGCTAGTGTGTAAAATTGGGAATGGTATCATATGACTGAGATATTTTCACCATTTGTTTGGTCAAAATTAAGATTGAGATGTTTTTTGTTTGTGGGAATTTTGATAAGAATATCAGGTGACTTCCCTTTTTCACTGCTTTAGTCAGCTTGCACAGCCTTGAGGAATTAATGCTGGTGAGTAAGGATGAAGATGGTGTCATGTGAATAAGCCCATGTATAAATTGTTTGTAATATTTATTTAGTTCCAGGTGATTATGCTGTGTAATGTGGGGATATCCTCTTGAGTTTTAATTCTTGATTAATGTAATTGCTGTGTACTTTACAGTTTAGTGTATTTTCCTTGCATGCAGCTAGTTGAATTTCAATTAAGTTGAACTTTAATAATACTGTGGCTGTGTAATGTCTAGATCTTATGCATGTGGACTGCATAAGTCTTATTTGGGTTCCTGTATTGTTGTGTAATTTTCAAGTTTTTAGTGGATTTCCCATGTATTGAGTTGAACTGGATACTGTCATATGATCCTTGTGTCACATGAACTGTATTTTGGTTACTGTAATTCTTGGTAATATAATCTTCTTGATGGATTTAGAGTGGATATAATGTTAAAATGTCACTTTTCCCATGTAATTTTGAGTTTTCTGTATGTATTAAGCCTATTTTCAATCATGTAAGACTTATATGTAAGTTTTATTGTGTAACTCCATAAGATTGGACTCCTCTATTATTCAGTTAACTATAGAATTATATTGAATATTTCAATTGTGAATGCCAAAATCTTCCATTCCTCCCTACTGTTGATGTTATTCCTGGGTGTGTGTGATTTTTAATCATGTCCTTTGAGTGGTGATTTCCTGAATTATTCATTTTGATCTTGGTTTTCCAACTGTTAATTTTCAAAAAAATTCTTGAAACTGGTAAAAAGGTATGGAATACCACACCAGTTTACCCAGATAGCCCAAGAGCTAGAAAAGACTTAGAGGTACACATTTAAGAATTAATAGACCTTGGGTATTGAGGAAAGTAGGAAATAATGAATAGGTACAGGTCAATACACCTGTAATTGTAGCTTTGAATAATGGGAAATCAAGGATGGTAGGGGACGTGACAGCTTTAAATAACTAACCTATCCCTGACAGATATCCAATAAACAGAATGCACAAGATATTAACACAATTGTCACAGGCTACATTCATTACAAAAATGGATTCTCTAAAGGTTTTTCACCCAAATGTCTTAAGAGACAATTCCAAGAAACTATTGAGGATAATAGTCCACTGTGGAATATATGAACATTTAAGGATGCCATTTGGCATAAAAATGCACCTTCCCATTATCAAAGAATGATGAATACCATATTCACTGAAGAATTATCAGTAGGATGGTTGATTATCTACATTGCTGATATCATAGTTTTCTCATAAACATGAGAACATCACTTAACAAGACTAGAAAGAGTCTTGCAAAAAGTAGATATGAACATTTCCTTAAAAAAAGTGCCATTTGGCATATAGTGGACTAAAAGCACTGGGACATGTTTTATCTGGACTAGGTTTAGGTATAGACAAAAACAAAGTAGAAGAAGTGCTACTTAAAACAATGCCCCAAACCAAGAAAGAAATGCAATCATTTACAGGATTTGCTGGCTATTATAGACATAATATAAAATACTTTGCAGGAATTTCCAAGTTCTTGTATAAAGTCTGTGACCAACAGACAGTCTATTAAATTACTTGGGAAAAGGTTGAGGAATATGAGGAACTGAAATAAGCCATCACAAATGCTCCATTTCTTCTAATGGCAGATTGGAAACTACCTTTCAAACTGTGCATTGATGCTTGTGGATAAGGACTAGGTGCTGCACTACACCAGACACAAATCATCAATGATAAACCTGTTGAAGGACAAATTTGCTTTGTTTCAAGAAAAATTAAGCCAACAAAAGAAAGATATGGATAAATCCAAATAGAAAGTCTTTTCCTAGTGTGGGCTTTAGAAAAATTACATTATTATTTGGATGGAACAGTGTTAGATGTAATATCAGACTGTCATGCTTTAGGATTATTATTGAACATGAAGACAACAAATAGACATATGCTAAGATGGAATATAGAGTAAATATAGCCATAGTTCATTAATATCAAAATATTCATACAAATGTGGATGGTCTTAGCAGATGGGCTTTACCAAATGAACCTCAAATCCCAAAATGGGTACCACAGAAATGACATCATATAGAAGGGATATATGGCACAGAAATTGCGGAATAATTCTTTCATAAGGTTAAAGAAAGCTAAAAGATAGACAGGAACTCTCACATCATATGAAAACTCTTAATTAAATATTGCAAAGACCCATCATTGTCTTCCAAACTAGATGAAGTATAGAAAAAAGAATGTGATGAAGGAAGATTACACCTCCTTGATGGAATTCTTTATCATAGGACTAAACACACATGTGTTATGAACTTTATAGATAGGACTATGAAAAACACTACACTACATGAATGCCATGATAGTGTTGTATCTGCACATATCTCAGAAGATTGGACACTAGAAAGGGTGAAAACCTGCTCTTGGTGGCCAAATTGGAGAAACAATGTTGCAGAGTACTGCCAAACTTGTGACAGATGTCAAGAGGCAGAAACATCCACAGGAAAAGAATTTGGAATGAGGATCCAAATCCAAGAACTAAAATGGCCATGGGAAATAGTTCACATGGATTGGGTAACAGCCTTACCTCCAGGAGGAGACAGGAGTTTTAATGCATTCCTAGTATTAGTTGACAGGTATAGCAAAACCCCAATGTTCTTACCATTTCATAAAGATTACACAGTTATGGAGACAGCCATAAGTAAATGGAATAGATTCATTATTTATACAGGCTTATTCCAAAATATCATAAGTGATAGAGATCCTAAATTCACTTCAGCATTATGGACAAACAACTATAACTTCTTTGTAACAAAATTGTAATTCTCAAAAGCTTACCACCCTCAAACTGATGGCTTAGCAGAAAGAATGTCACAAGCTTTAGAAGACATGATCAGAAGATTCTGTTCTTATGGAGTAGAATTCAAATTCTCTGATGGCTTTACCTATGATTGGTTTATGTTAATACCAGCTGTTGAGCTGGAATATTGGAAATTAATTCATTCTTCAACTGGCAAAACACCAGAAATGTTATAAGAAATTTCAAATTAAAGAGTTCCTTATGACACTCTCAAAAAGGACTCAGTGGATATAAATCCAACAGCAAGAAGTCTCAAAATAATGCTTGATAAAGCAAGCAATCATGTCAACACATGTATGCAAGATTCTCTCAAATATGCAAAACAAAAATGGGATAAAAGTCATTAGCCACCTGATTTTAAAGTAGGAGACCCCTTAGTATCAACTCTAAGCTTTGATAACATCCAAGGCCCAAATAAATTGAAAGATTCCTCTTCAGGATCCTTCATGATCATAGAACTACATTCCCCTAATGCTGTGCAACTAGAATTGTCATGTGAATTAATGAAAAAACACTCAACCTTCCCTGTAAGCTTGATACAATCTTACAGCTCAAGTGATAAGGAGTTATTTCCCCTAATTAATAAACCACCACTTGATATTCCCCCTCTAGAAGAACAAGAAGAAAAGAAAATTGTGAAAGTCCTCCAAGTAAGGAGGACAAGAAATAAAAAGGAAAGGGAATACCCTGTAAGATATAGAAACCATTCTCAAGAAGATGAATGGCTACTTGAGAAAGATATAGCTTATTCTGATATGCTATCAAGAAGGTTTAGAAATGTAAGAAGGCCTAATTAATAGAAAGGTTAAGCATTACTGAGCTTTGAGACTAAAAAGGTCTATTGAAGAGGTAGGGCATTGGATGTTAGCTTAATCAGCTATATGAGATTGTGATACAATATTTTTTTGGTGATAGGGAATGTAAGCCTTTGGGATATTACTAAATATCCAAAAAGGTCACCAAACAACTTTACAATACTTATTTCATAATGATAATTGAAATTCTAATCTTAAAATAAGTCAGAATGCCATAAAAAAGCAAAAAATCTTGATTATCTCAAACGTTGATGAATAAACATGTAAAAGGAGCTACACTATTGGATCCCCATGAAAAGGTACACATATAATTTTTTCATTTCATCTCTGTGAAGTCAATACTTACTGAGATAACCTGAATATAGTGCATATTTTCAGGGTTTGGAGCTCATATATTTCTAAATATGCATTATAAAGAGTTAATCCAAAAAGAAAGTTACCACTTAATACCTTTAAAAAGACATATATATACTTTAGCTGAAAAGCTATAAAGAAGGCTATAACCTACAAGGGCATATTGAGAAAAATAGTTATAGCTGTTGACCACTTTTTTGTGAAAGTGGTCCAGGATTGGACAAAAGTAGATATTCAGATTTTAATATTTTACAAGTGAAGAATGATGTATGTTTCATCATTATATTCAAGGTATAACCCCTTGATATCATATTTTGAAGTTTAAAATACTAAATATCAACAGAAAAGATGAGATACAAGAAAACTCAACAAAAATAGAGTTTTGATGATGTATTAAAATTCTCTTTGAAGATTAGTAAGGAAATTACAACATATTAGAATTCACTCTCTTAATTTCTGTAGTGTGCATAGCTCAAAATATATTAATGATTAAAGTTAAAGCTTGAATTTGATCATTTATGATCACTCACTGTAATCGTATTTTAAGTTTGACAATTATATGAGTAATATAACTGGTGGAATCTGGTATATTATTATTGATACTAATAAAATACACAAATTTTAGACTTCTGCAAAGCCTATGATGTCAGCAAAGTTAAAGTTACAATGATAACTATAAATAATGGCATGATAATGAGATAAGATGGTTTCATTGTGATGTAATCATTACTAAAACTTAAGATACTGATAAATTCCATTGAATAACATCAGTTAAAGTTTACTAGAATCCTTGTGGACTATAGCAGGGAGTACTTTACTGTATATAGAGCTCTCTTTATCTCTATTTCCCCCTCAGACGTATCAAAACATTATAATATTAAAGCTAAAGGTAAGAGCTTTATTCTTTTTGTATAATTCTATTATATTATTAAGGACTCAAGTTCATATTTCTTAAAAATATCAATTTTGAAGTGATTAAACCAATATTTAGTTTGTCTGTTAAATTTCTCTCTAAAATCTTCAATTAAATGTAAATTAAAGAATATTTTCAATTTTTTTTCATTTTTTGGTTGTAACTAAAATTTAAATAAGTTTTATTTACATTATTTGGAATACAATTATGCAAAATTATCATATTAAGTGTGAAAAGTAGGTTATTTTCTCTTTATTAAAATTTTTGATAATTTTTCTGTTAATATGAATTTAATTTATATCAATATATATCCTTAATATTGGGAATATTGTTATTATAAGACTGTGTCTTATTATTAAATAACAATGGGGAGTGCTATTTCCACTCCTAAACCTAAAATTTATGCCTATGCCTATGCATAAAATTGTGGATTGAGATATGCCTTCACGCCTTTCATGGATTCAGTTTGCTAAATCCACTCATCCAAGTGATTACTAAATCCACACTAAATAAGCTGTCAATAAGATGTTTATCTCAGAAATTTGACAAAAAAATCTATAATGAAAAAATGGCTATATACAAGTGATCTGTCTACATGTGGAGAAGAATTTTTTTGATGAGGAATATAATATTCTACAATTTTATTCTGATTGATGTAAATGTGCCACAGGCCACTTTGGTAGCAATTCAGGAAGAGGTCATTTGCCTATCTTATGTTCATTGAAAATAATGAGATCTAATGATTACCATTTATGTGACATAGGGAGCTATATAGCTATACAAATCAGTAAATGTGTAGTGGATGAATGGTAATATATGTAAGCTTACATCCAGTGCAGTAATCATATTTATCTGGGTCAGTAATGAGAGGGGATTGTTCATGAGAGACTGTAAAAGCAGGTTTGAAATGAGAAGTGGCCTGTATAGATGATTTTCTTTCCTCAATATTACCTTTGAATTGAATTGTCCCAGATTCATGCAGATTCAGATCTTCAATGGGCTGTAATGATTCCATTCAGGTGGTGGAAGGTTGTGGGGCTTCAAGGTTTTCCTGAGAGTTAATATAGTATTTTTCAAAGGATATGAACACTCTGATTCATTATAATGGAATTAATGAGTATCAAATTGGGAGTAATCAGGCTCAAAATGAAAGATAGGTGACATAAGGGGGTAGATGACGATAATATTTGAAAGAATTGACATGTTTAAGAAATATAGGTCTAAGAAATAATTAATTAGTCTTTTCAATTCAATCAACATTGGGATATCAACATAGAATCATACTATAATGGATTGTGGGATGATGCTTTATTACAAGGGAGCTTTTGTTTGAGTTTTTCTGGGAAAAATCAAAGGTAGATTTATGAACCCATCAAAATGCACTTCAAACATTTTGGAACTATTCAAATAGCTGTATATACTTCTCAAATTGATCCTTGATTGATGTGGAAACTCCAAACAGGATGATGAATTTGGTGACAGGTGTACAATTTCAGTCTAATCACAGCTCTCATTAGGTTTCAGTTTCTGAGGGGAACAAATACAAAGCTCCCCTCAGGTCTTGTTATGTGTGGGACTATTTTGCATTCTGTATTCTTATCTGAATGAGAAGCTTCTAGACCAAAATATTTAATAACAACATTCTGGCCCTCTGTGTCTCCTTATTTATTTTATAAAAGCAATTCTCATTACAATTTGTAACTTAGAAGTACAACCCTTTCTTATAGCTTCATAGAAATACTTCCCTTCCAAGCACATATATCATTTTTATCTACAATTAGTTTTTTTGTCTCTATGGACACCACTAGTAATATCTCTGATATGGGTCCTTGAAAGCAATCAAATTCTCCCAAATCTTCTGATATGCAGTGCTCATCAAGTGAAAGTATCATTTCCAATGATACAGCCATCCCAAATCCACCTCCAGAAATTACTGAAGGTATGTTTTTCAATGGAATTAATTTCTGAAAAAATCAATATTATCAGTATCTCAATTAATCAGAAATAATGCACAAAAGCAACATAGAGGCTCCCCATACTCATTGGTCTTCTTCCACCAAAATACCTACTGAGGTGCTTTTTGGGGCTGAAATAGAAGTGATTACAAAGAAACAGTTGTTGAACAATTCATCACAAATAGCCCCAAGATTAGAAGTAATGTCCAAAGATGCACATATTCCTCAATATCTATGAGAGAAGCTCCAGGAGGCCAGAGAACTGCTGGTTTCTGATATTGATTGTATGTATAAATAAACTTATATATCCTATATTTCAAGTTCCACCCTAATATATTTGAATTATGACTTTAGGAGTAAAATCAGGCAATACACTACCTCCTTAATAAAATGTTTAAAATGGTACAATGACAAACATTTCTTTAAAAAGGAAGTTCAAACCTTCAGAGAATAAAACAAAAAAGAAAATTCCCCAAACTTTCCAATTGGCCACTGAAGCTAATGAGGGGGAATCAGGGGCTCTGTGTCCTTCTGTTAATTAAAACAATAATGGAAATCAAATAAACACCACAAATAATCACTCTATTGAAATTCCCAAGATTGGAGGTGTAACCAATCATCATGAAAACATTGTTCAAAGTCCAAATTTGACACTGAGGAAGTAACTACCATTCCCAATGAAAATATCAGTACAGATGCTTAAAGAACAGTGGATGAGGATAAACCTTTACTGGCCCATCAATGGATTCTTCTGCTTGATCACTAACTCTAAGTCAAAGTCATTCATGCACAAAAGCTATATTGGAAAATGAAAACAAATTTGATTACATTCTAATTTCATATCATGTATTCAAAAGGAAAGATTGGATAAAATTTCATTCATGCATTCAAATGACCTTCATGAAGCACAAATCACTTGTTCCAAAGGATTAATTTCCTACAAATCTCCAATGTGGGATTTGCTACAAGAGTGGTAGGGACATTAGAATGAAAGAGTGGCTTGAAGAGCTCCATTCAGCTGGTAAAGAGGCTTTCAGAAATATCTAAATTGGTTATCTTGCCAATCTCATTGCTTTCATAGGCTTGAATATCTTTTCACCAAAATCTGAAGAGCCTTTGCTCTATGAAATGGTTTGGAATTTGTCATCATTTCAAAATTACATTTCCTACCCAAGAGGCTCCAAGCACTGTATCTATTGGTGCACAATCTTGTTCAACCAAGTCAACATTAAAAGCAGAGAGTTTCCAATATTCCATTTGAAGCCATTGCACTTTATATGGATGATCAGAACCCTCTGGTTACATTCAATATATCTAATTCAACTTCCAGTGATTCTTTGTCTGTGAAAATTAGTGCCATTCAATATTTTAACTCATGTTTGAGTGTCAAAAAGGTTCCACTTGATCAAAAAGGAAATTAAAGTCAATAAAGTACTAGTATTATATCACAAGGAATTTTAACACCAACCTTGACTGTCGTGGTTGATAATATCCTCCAGCTAATGATTGCATTTAATTAGGCCCAGGTGCATACTAAGGCTGATTCCAAAACTACTCAGAAAATTGGAATGCAATTGGTAAAGAGAGGAGTGGATCCTTTACAAGCTTTGGTGACCATTCAAGATCAGATAGAGGCTGTAAGGCCATGCTACAATCTGATTGCAGCATTCCTTACAGGGGTGTACATGTACTTCTGGTGTTCTCATCTGATTACCACATTAGTTCAACCAAAGGGACCCTTCATTTTCTGGAAATCACATCAATGATCAAGAGAAAAGAATCTTTGCCTGATGAATAGATTTGGAAGTGCACAAACAAGTATATATGTGAAAGCCTTCATGAAAGATTTTTCTCAAATTGTTTATCTTCACAAATTTGCCCAAGCAAATACTAACTTGCAGAATATTTAGCATTAGATTTTAGTGAAGCATGGCAAAAAACACCCTTTGGAGTCTAATTTAATAATGAAGTTACCTAAAAGGTTGTTATTGACAAAGAAATTCAAAAGGTGTAAAAGAGCGTGTGTGTCATATTACTTATTATTACCTGTTACCTGCAATTCATAACTATTGAGCGCAAAATGGGTTTACTGTGCAGAGTCATGATTTTAAAAAGCTTTGTGCCAATATTCTTATAAGATTAACCAGTGTGATGTTGTCACCTCAGTGCAACAAAAGTGACAGTGTGGGAACTTCTCTTGTGTGGGATTAAAATGAGGCAGTACCTGGAGGGGGAAATCACAGGTAACTAGTTGTGAATTGATAATAAAACCTGTAACCAAGGGTGAAAAGGGTGTATTGCATGCCCCTCCTGAAATACTGAACAAAATCATCCTTTGAGCTCACAAACCAAAATAAAATTAGTAAGTGGCTTTACAACTGCAGAAGACAAAATTCAGCAGTCTCAGATCAGACCTAATTCAATATATAATAATAAAAAGTAATGTAAGTAATTTGGTTAATTTTTAGATTTAATGAAATACTTGTCTGTTTAATTTTAATATTATAGTGAAATTGGGGTGAGTGGTTTCTTCTTGATGATAGAGTTTTGTTAAGATGAGTTATTTAAGTTGTTTAGAGAAATTTGATGAGTGTTGATAAAGGTAATTTTCTTAAGTTAAAGTTATAATGGAGTAAAATACTTTTTTACAGGTTTGTTATATTTTTTAAGAGTGTTTAATAATAAGATAAAATTGTATTTGTTAAATTTAAGCGGTAAGATTCTCTGATATTGAATTTTTAAAGGGGTAAGTTAATTTTAAATCTTGATAAATTTTTTAATTTTACTGGATAAAATATTTTAATAGAGTAGTAATCCTAATCTTGGGTACTCGGTAATTTTCATTTTTATTTTAATAATAAGAAGATTCCACTGAGCTTAGCTACTGGGTAATCTTCAACACTGTACTTCCACTGAGCTGAGCTATTGGGCAAGTAAAATTCACTATAATTTTCTGGACTACCTCCCAGGTGAGGGATGACTCATTCCTGTGCTTATAATGTGCAGGGGATATAATGTGCATGGGGGGAATTTGAAATTTGGGGGGAGAGAGCCCCTCTATTTATACTTTTTGGGAGCCCAGGGGGCACTCCATGGGAGCTGTCTTTTTCCACTTTAATTCCTCTTGATTTCATCATGTGAATCCATTTTGGTGAGGCCCTTTCTTGCATGGGTCAGGTGATTTAAGGTTTGGTGATAATTTTTCTCTTCACAGCCTCCATTCATAACATGATGGTCTTTTGGTGAGCTAATTATGATGTGAGTTTCTTGGGTTTTCCTTGCATGCATGAGGTGATTTCATTTTGGCTGAGCATTTTTGTTGTGCACAGCCTCTTTTCTGTCACATAATATTCTGTTGGTGGATTAAGTATCACATGATGACATTATAATTACTTTGCATATGTCACATTTTAGGATTGGTAGATGTGGCTGTGTGATTTATGCAGGTGTTATGGTTATTTTTCTTTTTGAACTTTAAAATGAGGTCAGGTGATAATTTCTTGCCCTGATGAATTTACTGTTTTTTATGAGATGATGTGATTTTTGAGTTTGACACATGCTGTGCATAGTCATGTGGTTGAGATTTGATTAAAAAGTGTGTACTGCATGCAGCTTGTTGTAACTAGCTTTGGTTTGCATGAGGTGATGAGTGGTGTAAATAATTTTGTTTCTGTTTTAAGGTTTAAAGTGGGGTTACTGTGGATATAAAGATAAGGTACTCCTGTGGCTGTGTTGTAAATGAATTGCAGGAATTCCATGGGGCTGGGCTTTGCATCATGTGACTTTGAATGAAAGTTGGCTGTGTAACTAATTCATGTGTCATTTTACTGCTGCAGGAGTACTGTGTCTATAGAGGGGTGTGTAATTTAAAGGGTGGTACCTTATTTTTTGTAACTAGTTTACTATATGTAACTTGATTTTTACATATGCATAATGAAATTGAATAATTTATTTAAACACACACACTGCCCTTTGGTGCCTGTGCCATGGTTTCATGAGTTAAATCCAGATTCTTGCTGTAAAATTGACCTTTTGGTATAAATTTTGAGTGTAAGTTTGCCCATAGGCTTGATTTGCTGCTGTTATGGGGTACTATGAGCTTGAGCCTGGTGAAAAAAATGGTATGGAATACCACATCCCCCTCTCCATTTAATGCTGTCCCCAGCATTCCAGGTGATAGCTCCCTATTCTTCATCTGATTCTGTGGTCTCCTTAAATACCTCTTCCTCATTTATTGATTCATCTTCTTCACTTTGTTCTTCTTCTGTGTCTTATTTTGTGTTTATCAACTTTCCTCTTGGGTAGAAAATTTTGACTTGAGAGGCTGCAAATCTTCTTGCTAATTCTGTTCCATCCAGCTCCTCAAGTTCATATGGTCCATTGTTTATTTGTCCGATTACTCTGTAGGGTCCATTCCATTTGTTTTTGAAAAGTAGTCCCCAATTAGTTTCTATTGCTTTGTTGTAAACCAGGACCAAATCTCCTGGATTAAGAGGTGATCTCAGTTGGTGTGCCATTCTTCTATCCCAATATTTCATTGAGTCCTCCGTTGATTTTTTGAGGTTTTCTGCTACTTTCCTTCTCATTTCTTTTTTCCTTCTAATTGTTTAGCTCTGGCTTCCAATAATTCCTCAGCTGTGGATATTTTGTGCCATTTTATTGCTAAAAAGGTTTTTGTTTCAATGTCAATTGGTAATACTGGTAGTTGTCCAAATTGGAGTTCAAATGGTGAGAAACCAGTTGTCCTTTTAGTGGAGATTCTGTCAGCCAATTTCACTAGTGGTAGATATTTTTTCCATTTTCCTCCACTTTCCCCACACATTTTGACTAATGCATCTTTGAGTTGTTTATGGCCCCTTTCCACCATTCCTTGAGACTCTGGGTAATAGGGTGTGGTGACTCTGATCCTTGATCCTGCTTTCTTTACTGCATCTTGCAATTCTTATCCAAACTCTGGCTCACCATCAACAGTTACTTCTTTTGGTGAGCCATACCTGCATATCCATTCTGAGGTGAACCATTCTGCAACTGCTTTTGCTGTTAATTTAACTAGTCCAACTGTTTCTGGCAATCCTGAAAAATCATCTCTTTCCACAACCATATAATTCCATCTTCCAGATTTGATATGGAATGCATCCATACTGACCCTCTCAAAGATTTTTGATGTTGCTGTAGATTTTCCTTGTTCCCTTTTTAAGTTTTGACTTCTCTTTTGGCAGGCCAGGCAAGATTGAACCCATTTCTTGACTGATTTCTTCATTCCTTCCCACCAAAATCTTGCTTTAATTCTTCTTTAAGCTTCATTTTCCCCTCTGTGGCCCATGTCTTCATGAAGTGACTTTAAAATGTAGCTTTGAACTTCTTGACTTGATATCACCAGTTGAGGGTTGGGGTTGTTTCTTCTTTTAAGCTGGCCATCTTCCAAGAAAAAGTTGGGTGACCTTGTTTTAATCATTCTAAACTCTTCATCTTTGCTTGATTGTGGTTTTTTCATTGTACTTAAGTATTCTTGAATTCTCTTCCAAAATCCTTTTTGTTTGGTTGATACTTGTACTCCTGAAAAATGGAGTGAATTTACATTCTTAGCCCCAAATCAAGGGTGTGGCTTGATCCAATATTCTTCTTCATCAAATTCTGGTGCATCTTCATCTTCTTATTCTGAGTTTTTTGGTCTTCTGGATAGCCCATATGGCATAGTGAAAGTTTTCCCTGGTTTGTGTACCAAATCAAAGGAAAATAGCTGAATGAAAGCCACCCATCTTGTCATGGGGGCGTTGGGTAAGCAATGTGTGTTGATCATTTCAATTAAGGCCTTGGCATCAACTTGTAATTCAAAATGTTGTCCCCAAAGTATTGTCTGAAGCTTCTTGAGAATTCTTGCAAATCCACAGAGTTCCAATTTGGGTTGTGAGTTTTTTGATTCTAATGTTGAAAAAGTTATTGATTCATATAGTACTGGTTTGTCTTTTCCTTATTTATCTTCTTGAGTGAGTACTGCTCCTGCAGCAATGTAGCTTGAATCTACTACTAATTAATTTTTCCTGCTACTTTGTCATAATCCAATTTCTTGAGGATTATTTCTTCTCCAACTATTCTTCTGAGCTTATGGAAAGCTTCTTCACATTTTTGATCCCAGTCCCAGTCAACATTTTCTCTGGTGAGCCTTCTGAGTGGTGATGCAACTTGTGAGAAGTTTTCAATGAACATCCTTACATAGGCACAAAGTCCAATAAATCCCCTTATTTCCCTCTTGTTAAGAGGTGTTGGCCAATTTTGAATTTTGTTGATTTTTTGTTTTGAAATTGTTCTTCCTTTAAATGACACAACATGTCCTACTATGTCCAAAGCTGGAACACAGCATGCAAAATTTGATCCTGAGATAGTAAGTCCTGCTTCTTCAATCCTGAATAAAACTCTTTCTAAGGTTATGGCATATTCCCATATAAATCTTCTGATTGAGGGGTTTTCTGGTAGTGTTTCTTGGTTGTAAAGGGATCTTGGTCCTTTTATTCCTCCATCATCAATGAAAATTACTACACTCTCTGGTATTTCTTCTTGGAGTATCCAAGTCATTTGGGCTTAGTATACTGCTACTGAGTTGGTGGCTCCTTGGGGTAGTCTTGTGAGTTGCATGCTTCCAAGTGGTGTTTCAAAAGTGGTGAGGGGTCTTGTAGTGACATCTAATTCTCTTTCATCATATCCTCCCATCATTTCTCCTAGTCCATAACATGCTCTTCCTGCAAATAAATCTACAAATTATTCAATGTGAGGTGGTAAGCCAGCATCCTTGATGGTGACTTTGTTGAGTTCTTGAAGGTCATGGACAATTCTGAGTTTCCCATTTGATTTGGCCACACAAAATATTGGGCTTGTGTAGCTTGAGGTGGATTGCTCATAGATTCCAGTCCTGATTCTTTCTCTGATTAATTCAGTAAACTGAGGTAAAATAGATTTGGGAATGGGAATTGGTTTCTTCTGCCAAGGTTCATGAGGTATTACTGGTATTTTGTAAGGTCTTCCATATGAGTGCTTGAGTAATCCTCTTTCTTCTTCACAGAAGGCTATTGCTTTTTCCCTTAAAGTAATAACATTTTTGAGTAAATTGATTTCTTCATTTGATAACCATCCTGGTGGACCAAAGTTAACTGCTTCCAGTCTTTCATGGGTGACCTTGAAGGGTTCTTGAAATATGGGTGGGTTGGGTGATAAGGGTATTTCATAAGGATCTCTTGACAAAGGTGGGTTCAGGTCTTGAGGCATTGGCTCATTGACTGGTCTTGCCTTCTTCAGGACTGATTTATATTTGGCTTCTAAAATTTGGTGATCCATCTTCAATTAGTTATTTTGTTTTGTCTTCTTTCTTTTAATGATTTCTAAGAGCTTGCTAGTGTCCTGAAATCTTGAGGTCTTTACAATTCTTCTTTCTTCTTTCTTCCATAAAAAATGTAGTTTAAGGTCATACAGGACCTACAACTAGGTGTGTAACCCCTGTATATTAGGTATACAAGTGCTACAGTTCAAGTAATGCAAGGACCTCCTGGTTCATCCAAGGGCTTATCTTGATTCTTGAGCTCCTTTGGGCTTGATTTTGGATTCCACTTTACTCTTGTTTATTCTTCCATCTTCATGATTCCCACTTGATGAAAGATTCTTCTGGTTCTTTTATTGATTGATGAGGAATTTTCTTGTCTTAATTGATGGCTTGAGGCTTCACTTTGTTCATTTTGGCCATTTTGATAATGATAAACACCTGTAAAACCCCTTGTTCCTGTTACACAAAGGGAGCAGTTTATTGTCATGCTGAGGACAAAGATGGTCCTTCAGCACTTCTCCTGACTAGGACAATCCCCTCCAGCTTCTTGGCTGCTATTTCCTATAGGTTTCCCTGCCCAAGTTTACAGGGGAAGCAGTTTAGTGTCATGCTGAGGACCTCTTGAGTCTTCAAGCTTCCTTAAAATCCCAAGGGAAATTTGAGTTGAGTGTTTCATAATCTTGTTAGTCCATCATCTTGAGTGAGTCCTGAGTCCATAATTGATCCAGTGAGTCATCCTTCAGTCCATAAATCCTGACCAGTGATTCTTGAATTCCAAATGGGGTTCAATCCAAAATCAAAGAATTGTCCAAGGTCTTGTGTTGTCCAAAGTTCAATCCATAAGGAACTCCTGCTCTTATTTAGAACTAATCTTCTTTATTTTCAGTATTCTGATAATTGCTATCTGATATAATGTTTCCAAATTATCTGGATGTTTCCTTGAAATGAATTATTTCCTTTGGTTCTTCTGTATTCCTAGCTTATTCCTGTTATAAAAAATAGAATGAAAAATGAAAAATAATAATAATAAAATGATTTGAAGTTGACTTTAATATTGATTGATTGATTGATTAATTTTTTTTGTTTTTTTTAATAATATTATTTTGGATAAGGGCCCCCCTCTCCATTTAAAAATCTTGAGTTGGTGTTCAAATTTTGAAGGGGATATGTTCTCATTCCCCCAAAACTTCCACTATAAGGGATAATGTAAGAAATAAGTTTACCCACCCCTTATTTTTTATAGTGATTTTGATAAGAATAAATAATGATACAGAAAATTGACATAATTTTATTTTAATGATGATTCAATAAAATTTTTCTTTTTTGTAAGTATAAAATAACCATTAACTGAGATATCTGAGTAAAAATCAAAATTTAAAAGAAATAAACCTGAATAACAATTAAGATCATGGAACTGTTTGGTTGAAGGTGGTAATTTGTCCCAATAAGTAAAAATTGGTGCTCTTGAGAATATTTCTAATTAATATTACATAATTGAATGATCATAATTTAAGTCCTTTATTCATATAATGACCCTTATGATACCACAGCTCTTCCTTTTGGAATCATTATTGTGACTCAGACTTTATTTCAAGTCCATCCCCTTTATGGTTCAGATTTTCTGTTGCCCATAAATGCATTTGAGTTGTTAAAAATATAAACAGTGAAAAGTAAATATTTATACAGTTTTTTAAAAAACTCTTGTTTGCTTTTGGGGGGCTTTTTTTAAATTCCTTTTGGGAAAAAATAGCACATTGAGGTGTTATTAATATGTAAATTTCCCAAATTATGTCATCAATTTATGAGTTTTTAATATAAATAACTCCTTCAGAGTTCAATTAATGCCTTCATGACACAAATGATTCTTTCTTTCAAACAAGTTCCAATAACTTTCTTGTAATTGAAGAAATATTTCAAATTAAATGATTATTTTTCAAAAAAATTACTTGATGTAGATTTTTTTTTGATTATTTTTGAGTTGAAAAATTAAGCCAATTTAATGGCTCTTGTTGTAATAGTAGTAAAAGTGTAATAAAGATAATAAGTAAATGAAATATTTTGGAGCTCATGAATGGGATATGACCCTTATTCTTAGGAGAAAATAATTGAATTTGAAATAAAAAAAATTTTAAAGTATGTTCAAAAGTTTTAAGTCAGTAGATCTCTCTAATTATTGTTTATAATGAAATAAAATTGGAAAAAAAAGAAATAAAACCTCAGGTAGTTTATAGTCTTGCCTAGGACTTCAGGTCTTTTGTTGATATTTTCTTGATTTCTTGTTGATATTTGGAGGTATTTCTTGATATTCAAAGGGGCAGATTATGGTCTTGCCAAGGACCTTTGGTTTGTTGTTTTGTATTGAGTCCTAATTGAGAATTCTTAGTGGTGGGCAGTTTATGGTCTTGCCAAGGACCATATGTTGTTTTTCTTGATAATGAATTGATTCCTTGTTGTTAATTTTGGTTTTTGATTTATCTTCAAAGCCAAGTTGTAAATTGAATTAAACAGTTTATAGTATTATTTAGGACTATTTTCATTTTAAAATCATTTTCTTGAGCTTATAATATCCTAAAAGTGTTTTTTAATGTTGAATACGTTTTAAGCCATTCTGAGGGCCCTCTTTTTTATTTTAAACCCTCATTCTGTTATATATATTGATCTTTCTTTTGTTATTCTATATATGTTGATTTATAAAAGCCGTAAAAAAATAAAATAAAATTGTCAGTAAATTAATTAAGTCAATAAAATGATAAAATAATATAAAATTGAGCAGTTTAAAGCCTTTCCCAGGGCTTTTATTATGTATAGCCCTTTAGCCTATAAAAATGAAATATATATGAGCTTCATGCAATATCAAGGGGAAAATGAAAAACAATCCAGAAGTTTAATGTGTTGCTGAGGACAGTTTATGTTATTTTTTATCCCTGTAAAATAAAAAAAATATTAAGAAACTTAATTAAATAACCTAACTAAGCAAAACCAGCAGCTTAAAGCCATTCTGAGGGCTTTCTTTTATTTATAGCCCTGCAGCCTATCAAAAATGAAGTATGTCAGTTTAATTTAATGTCCAAAAATAAAGTGATAATAAAAATAAAATAATAAAAACAGTTTATAGCCATACTGAGGGCTTTTTTTCTTTTGTTTTATTATTCCTTTCAGGGCCTTTGTAAAAAAATCATCAGTAAATTTAAATAAAATATTGAGTAAAATTAAATATAAATAAGCATTTTATTTGTATTCTTATATATATATATATATTGTAATCATTATCATCATTTGTTTTATATTCAAAAACCAATTAGTATTTTGATTTTAAAAGCATTTTTAAGCTTATCAAATCAGATAACTACTTTTTTTGATGAACACCTGTAGCATTCAAAATCAAATATGTCAGTATAATATATTGTAAAACATAAGAAACAAGCATAAAAAATAGAAACAGCAGTTTAAAGCCTTGCTTAGGGCTAACATTATTTTGTTTTATTGTTTTTAAGCCCTATTTTTATTCTTTTCATTTTATAGCTATCTTGTTTCCCCTTCATTTTATTAAACTAAAAAATTACTAAAATATCTGCAAATCAGATAATCAGTAATAAAAAATAAGCATATGATGAAGTTGAGCAGTTTAATGCCTTGCTCAGGGAATTTATTGCTATTCATACCCCAGTATGGTTTAAACTTATTTTGGTGGTCTCCATGAAGTTGAGCTGCTGATTTTAGCTACTGAGGTGGTTTATCTGCCTCTGGAGGTCCGATTCAGGCTACTTTCAGTTAGTATATCCCAAGTGAGGCTTGATACCACTTCGGGTTACTGTTTTCTTTTTGCAAAGACCACTACATGAGTTTTACTACCCATCTCCTTTTTTACTTTCTAATTTGTTTATGTTTATATTTTACTTCTTTTTAATTCTTTTCAAAGCCCCCCCTACTTTTTTTTGGTGCTTTTAACCACTTGGCGTGGTTAGTTCTTCTCTCAGAAGCCTTTCAAGAAAGCTAGCTTATTGTTTGCGCTCCAACATAGCTTTTTGGGGGTGATAGGAAGTTGTTCGGGTGTGTTACTTTTGTCTCTATTATCCTGAAAATTCCCTTCCTTCCTATGTTAAGCCACTCCAGGCATTCTACTTGTTATCTTTTGCTTCCTCCTTCTGGGTCTTATAATTGCTTTGGATACTGATATAATGCCCCTTCATAGGGTTTGGTTGATTCCTGACCTTACAGAGGTCTTCAGATGTGATCATGACCACGTCAGCTATCAGTGGTCAGTGCTCAACCTTTTCCCCAATCTAAATCCACCCTCCCAAGTCATCAAATGTGATACTTTCTTACTTTGGGTGTTAGGGTTGAGTCAACCTGCATCCAACTCCACCAGTCGTCTTTTCCGCTTTGTTGCTTAGAATACTGTATGCGGTGCATGGGTTTAACGTTTAAAACTGTAGAGTAGTATTAAGGTTTGTCTTTTACTTCTAAACATTTCTATAGCTCCGAGCTGTCTTCCTGCCCGTTAGTGTCCTGAAACCGGTTATTTTATTATTTTTTTTTTTTTGCATTGCTTTAGTGAGGTGGTGCTAGCTATTTTGAATGGATGAAGACTTGGTCTATGTTGATAACCGCCAAGTCTTTTCTCCAAGCTAAATCCAATATTAGGTCAATCATTCTTTTGCAGCTCATAATACTTTTAACGGGCATTGGAAGAGGAAAAATACGTTCATCCCTTTTTACAGCTGTGATCTAATACTAATGATGCCACTGCTTAATTCGCTATTGTATTCATACGCTTAACTTAGTTGACGTCTGACACTGATTACTTGTTTCTGCTGTTTTCTTTTTTTTATTATTTTTTATTTATTTTAGGCAACATGTAGCTGCTGGGAATCTCCTCATTCGTGAAGAAACTCCACCAATACCGCTTTATCTTAGCTATCACTGCCAAAACATCACGGTAATCTTAAGCGGGGTAGGCCTCTGAAGCTTGCAGTAAACTGTTGTTTCTTTTGACGCTTAGTTTCTCGTATCTGAGTATAGCTCTTAATTTAAATAGGATTCAAGCATTTGAATTAAGCAGACTATGAGAAGAGGCCTGGTCCATATTATCTTCACTAGGCTGATTAGTTCAAAGTTATGGGAACGGTTCTTTTGGTACGTGCTTTAGAGCTATTAAGTTATCTTACTGCCTTCTAATACTATCCATTGGTCGAGACGTTTGTTTTTAAAAAAACAGAAAATAGTCCCATCCTCCCATTTTAGTACATCTCTGGATTTTGGACAGCGGCATTTGATGGTGAATCCTTGAAAAAGTACCAATTCATGCTTCCTCTGATTACGCCTTCTTTCCTAGGGTTGCTTTTAAGGTGGCTTCTAGCTGCGGCTCTTGGTGTCCCTCTTCAAGCCTTGGGTATAAATAGCCTCAAAACAAAATGGGTTTTTTTCCCAATTCCTCATTTCTCTACAAAAGAAACCCTTCCTTTCTCAATAAGATTTATTCCATTTTTAAGTTCTCATTTATTTATTTATCACCAGGGCTTCCTACTTCAGCTCATTTTAGTCGATTGAATATTATTCACGTCTAATATGAGCTCCAAGAGTTGCTCCTATGGATCGGGATATTCTGATCTCATAAGCTCCTTTAGTCCTGAGGAACTAGAGGAGTTGTTGTTTGGTTATCCCTCCTCCCCTTCAAAAAACATGGGGATTTGGAGTTGGGCCAATAATTTTAATTCAACTCCTTCATCCCCTCCTGCCCTCGCAACTTTGTCTAAGGCATCATCTCCTTCTCCCTCCTCAGAAGGTGTTCCCAAAGCCGCCATGGCTTTTTATGCCTTTATCAAGGGTGAATATGACCCTCAATTATTTTTTCCCAATCCGCTAAGCTTTTTCCTAGGCGGCAAAGAAGCTTCACAAATATCTTCTGTAACAACCAACCCATCTCACCCTTATAATTTACGCCCCCGCGACTGCACTGGTTGGGTGGTTAAACCTTTTAGACAACTCAAGCAAGTTGTATTTCCTTCTACTCTTTTTTTTATTCTGATGCTGATCTTCAATTATTATTATTTTATTTATATAATTTGTATTTTGTTCTCTGTATTATTTTAGTTAAATGACTTGAAGCCCATTTGTTGCTCCCAGCTACCTGATATGCTCAAATCTGTTGATGACTAAAAGCCTGTAATTTGTTTCAACTAAGCTTGAATTCTTAGAGAAATTATGTGTCTTCCTTCGGTGGGTACAAAGTAGGTCGGTTGGATGTCTTTTTTGAAAGGCTGCTTCATACACCTCTTGTAAGGCTTTTTGATTTTAATTCTGGAAATTACGCTGTTGGATGCTTTATATCATTTGGTCCTTGAAGCTATATTACCCTCCTAGTACTTGGAATTATTTCTGGTGGGATATATTGTTAAAGGATTATTCTTCCACATGGCATGCTATGGCACTGCCTTGCAATAATAAGAGTTGTATAAAGTCAATTTGAATGGTAAAGCTCTTTTCTACTAGGTTGAATGTGAGCTCCACTCCTTTTTTGCTGTAATATAAATTCTTGGGAGCTAGGATAATAGTCAATTATTATTTGTGACACAGCTTATACATCTCATTTAGCTGGTCAAAGTGAGGTTGAGCCAGGTTGTGCTAGATCAGTCATATTCACTAATTATTTGTGAGTCTCTGATGAAACTCTAGATAGATGTGAGATTAAAATTTTTAGCTGGCTTGGTATGATTAGAAATTCAGAATTTGAATTTTCATTTCACTCGGATGACATAGCTGAAAAATCCCTATTCTTTGAATATAATTCAAAATTATATTAAAGTTAATTTCAACTCAATTAGCATTATGTTTTTTTTAGTATGAAAGAAGAATTGAGTTGTAAAGAGGAAAAGATAAAAATAGTAAAAAGAAAAAACAATTGAAGAAATAAAGAATAATAATATCAATGGAAATAGTATGTATGATTAAGAAAAGAATTGAGGACTTAGCAGGTGAGATTTATTTTAATTAATTATTTAAACAAGAACTTTCTTTACTAATTCTTGGTTGAAAAATCTTCCTCCCCTCCATTTATCCCTTTTGAGACTTTTGAAAAGGTATTCTTCATAGAAAGAGTTGAAATCTTCTGTATTCATTTTATCTCTATCACTTCTGAATCTGAGGATTGCTGGTATAAGTGCTTCTTCCCAATGACAATCCCAGGTGGAATTATTTGCAATATAGCCTCCTGATATTTTACTGATTCTTGCATTTTCAATTTGAAAATGATGGAGGTTGAAAAAGTCTTGACATTCCCATGTTTTCCAAAATAATGATTTCCTGAGATTTTTATCCATGGGGAATATTTCATTCCAGTATTGGTTTCCAAGGTTGCCATCAATTCCATCCCAGGTCAGTAAATCCAAGAATTCATACTTTGTAAGGTTGAATCCAGGTAGTTCTTTCCATGAATGAGGAATGACATTTTCTGATGGTGATTTTTATTTTTCAAAGATATCTTCAAACTCAATATATGGAAGGGGTATTGTGGAAATATCGGGGCAGGGTTCTGGTTTTGTTTGCAAGAACAATTCAGGATATTCAATTGCTTCTTGGGGATTATTGTAATTGGCCCAGGCTTCTTTTTCTTCTATCCAGCTGATATCTGTGTCCAATGACCAGGGATCTTCTGCAAGCAATGGCCATGATTCCATTTTGAAGGATTTGGTGGATTGTAAAATGAATTGAGGATAGTATCAAATTTGTTTATCAAAATAGTTTGAGGGTAGGTTTAATAGGATTTGGATGGATATTCCTCTTTGATAAGGCAGGAGTTCACTGCCTAGTGATCTTTGGTTTTGGGTGAGTGAAACTGGTGAGTTTGGTTGATAAAAAATACTTTTTCTCTTTGATAAGGCAGGAGGTCACTGCCTTATGATTTTTGGGTTTTCAATATTGAGTGAGTTGCCTTAAAGTGCCAAAAGGGTTTTCTTTATTGATATCTTTATGTTCTGGTTTCCAATTTGAATATTCAGTGATAATTTAGTCTTTCCTGTATGAATTCTTCCCCATAGAATCCAAAAAGCTGGTGAATTGGCCATGGTGGAGGTGATTGATATATATTTTTAAATGTAAGGTTCTTTTTTAATTGTGAGGAATAATTTTTTTGATGAAATTCTTCTTTTTTTAAGGCAGGAAGTAGCTGCCTATTGAGAAAATGAAAAAAGAAACTAATGATACATTGATGAATGATACTGATACATTGTTAGAGAAACATTCTTGATTTTGTTGAGTTTATTTAAAGTTGAACTCCCCCAAGTGGGAAAGGTGAGTGTCTTTTGAGCAATCTGACCAAAACAAGGTCTTTTAGGGCTTCCACAGAGTTATTTATTTCCTCAATTTCTGGTTCTGATGGAAATTCTGACCACCATAAGTCTTCATCAATGAATATATATCCATCTCTGACCCATTTCAATTTTCCAGCTTGGTATGTTGATTCATTCAATCCAAGGTACCACTGGGCCCAAATTTGATTGAAGTAAATTCCTCTTCTTGGTAGTGTGGCCATTTCAAATATTGAATCCCAAAATTTGTTTTCAAGGTTACCTTCAATTCCCTCTTCAGTTAATAAATATAAGAATTTGATATTGTTTAAGTTTGCTCCTGGAAGGTGACATAAGTATTTATCTTCACATAAAATTTCTTGAGCTTCATCCCCATAAAGGTCTTCAAAGGTAATGTATGGCAGGTAAATGTAGTTGAATTCATTTTCTAAGATGGATTCTGTTTCATCCTCTTCATTGGTGGTTTGCTGAATGAATTAAGGGTTTTCCAGTTGCCATTCATAAGGTTCTTCTTGGTTGTTCAATGGTCTGTACAAGAAGTTGATATGGTATGTGTCTTTTAAACTTTTGTCTCTTTCTTCCATAATTCTGAGGTACTTTTCAATTTCATTTATAATTTCTTCATCTGAGATCTCATGATGCTCACTAAATCTGACTTTCTTCTTTTTAGTTTTAGGTTTGAAAGGGTTTCCATGTATTTTCTCATTTCCATCCACCAAAATTTGGAATGTTTGTTTATTATTGTTAATTGGCTTGTAGCTTATATTGGGTAATTCATCTTCAGAGGTTGAGTCTTCAAGTTGTCTTTTGAGGTTGTTTAGATTTTTTTTGTTTTTGAATTCTTGGCCAAATTTATCCCTTTTTGGAGATATGGATAAATGTTGGGTCTTCTGGGTCAAATTGATTATGGTATTGTCTCTTTTTGCATTTTGAAACTTCTTTCCTGGGTTATTTCTGACCAATGTTTCCATATTGCATAAATCCATTCCTCTAGGTGGTCCAGTTTTCCATCCAAGTGCTTGAGGTTTGCATATTGGCATGCATAATCTTCTTCCATGAGGTTCTTGATAGCTTAGTCCTTCACCTTGTTTATGGGAGAATTCTAGTCTGATATTGTTGTCTGCCATGAAAGGTCTTCCAAGTACTGTATGGACAGATCCTTTGGCAATAAAAAAGTGGATTTGAGTTTCTTCACCTGAAGCCAAAATGATTGGAGTAAATTCTGAAAGTGCAACTAATGATGTAGTATGGCCTCCAATTCCCCTAAAGTTCCTGTTTAGTTTTCTTGTTGTGAGTGAGGATTTGATTGCTATTTCGTCTGGTATGATGTTGAGTTCTGCTCCAGTGTCCACTAATGCTCTGATAGGATATTCTTCCTTTCCAATAAAGATTTCCATAGATACCAAAGGACAGGCATAATGAATCTTGGGCTTTGGTATTTCTTTAAATCCAAATTTTAATAGTCTTCCTTGAAGATCCATTTAGTTGAGTGATTTAATTTTTCCCTTGTCTTTTTCTGATAATTCTTGTAATTTATAGACAAAATTGGGTGAAATCCTCAAAATTTCCTCAATGGTGAGGTTGATCTTTTGTTGCATAATTTTCTTAATAATTTTGTCAATTTCCAATTTAGTTTCAACTTGTTTCTTTTGAGGTTTTCTGAACTTCTTTTCTTCTTTGGAAATTTCTTCATCTTCATTCTTATTGGCAATATTTTCAATTTCCTCCTCAGGTTGATACGGTTCTGGAATATTTGAATTTTGGAATTTGGTAGGAATTATGACTCTTACTTCTTCCTTTTCTTCTTCAATATAGGTTCCTGGGATAGCAGCTTTCTTCTTTGGCTCTTGACTTTGAGATTGTCTTTCCATTCTTTGCTTGGTCTGCCTTAATCCAATGTGTGATTCAAATGGGTCATTGGCTGAGGAAATGGTAGGTGGTTTCCAATTTGACCAATCTTCAACATGAACAATTGAGGTTAATTTATCCTCTGGTTTCTTTTCAGTGGGCTTAATCTCGTCTTGTTTTTGTTTTACCACAGGTTTTTCCATAAATTTCTTGTTGAGTTCTGCTTGTTCTTTTGCAAAATCCCTGACTATGTTTTTGGTACTTTCATTTCCTTCCATAGGTACCCTCTTATAATTGGGGAAGACATAAGATGCTCCTTGGGTTCTGACAATTCTTTTGTCCAAATCTTCAGCAAGGTGAGTGCATCTAGTTGCTGAATGGCCTTATTCCTCGCAGTGAGCACATTTTAATGGTGGTCTTGGGGCCATTTGAGATGGTATGTATGGTTGATAACTGGATAAAAATGGTGGTAAAGGATTCCTTTGCCTGTATGGCTGGTTATTTTGAGGTAATATTTGCTCTTGATTATTGTTCCAATTCCTTCTTGGTGGATTAACTGATTCTGAAAGTGTTTTGAGTTGATTTAAAACTTCTTTAACCAATTCTTTTCCCTTATTTCTTGGCTGAGGTTCTGGTTGTGGAGGGTTTTTAATCTTTTGGGTGAGTTCTTTTACTTGTTTTAAAGCTTCATCCCAGCTTTCATCCTCAAATATTGTTTTCTTTTCTGGAGGTTTTGGTTTGGAAAATTCTTTTTCTTGTATCAGAACCTTGGCCTCCAAGTCGTGTTCAATGTATGATTTCAAAATATCCAATCTTAAAGTGATGTAACCTCCATCCAAGGCTTGAACAATAACTCTGTCTTTAATCATTTCTTTGTAAATTGATTCTTGAACACTAGTGGAAAGGCTGGCCAATATTTCCTAGTTATGATTGATATCACCTTGGATATATTGGTATCTTTTGAGGTAAGTGATGATTTCTTCATATTCCCCAATAAACTTTCTGTACTGGGTCATGTTTCTTATTACACCTTCTTATTGAGTTTTTGTGAATAATTCAGTGATTGAGGATAATCTGTATCTTCTTTCAGGTGAGACTGTTCCCAATCTTCTTTTCACATCCACTTTCAATTGATCCCAATCAGCTGCTTCATATCCTGGCATTCCTTCAATATGATAACTGATTTCTTCATCTTTTGTCCAAAATGCTATTTGTCTTGTAATGTCTCTTCCAATTGCTCCTTCAATTTCTGCAATATTTTCAGCTTTCTTGATGAATTTTCAACATCCTTTCCATCAAACCACAAGTTATAGTCCTTGGCTCTGATTTTCACTATTGGAGTAGTGTTTTTTGGAATTTCTTGATGTAATGAAGTTGGCAGTTGGGAAGAAATGTTGACTCTTCTGGGTAAGGTACTTTTTCTTTGTTCTGTATAAGGTGTTGATGTGGCCATGGGTCTTGGATAAGGTGAAGGTGATTCATGTTACCTGGATGATCTTGGAAGGGTGGTCTGTTCTTCAAGTAGACTATTTTGTGGAGTATAAGTTGATGATTTATTTTTTCCTTCCTTTTTAATTAGTGCTATTAATTCTGCTTGCATTTCTAGCATCTTCTGCTGAAGTCTCTCTGTTGAAGACACTTCTTCCTGTCCTTCAACAGTTTCTTCATTAAAGTTTTCTTCCTGGATTTCTTCAATACTACCAGGTAATTTTGATGATGAGGGTTTATCCATTTTTGATTGGTTGATTTCGTCTTTTGAGATTTATTTATTGAGTTTATTTCTTTCAAGGAGACCAAGGAAGAGTTTCTCCACAACCTTCAAGGCCCTTTTATTGGTTTTTGGTGTTGCAATTGGGAAATTTGAATATTTATTTGATTCCTCCCCTAGTTCTGTTTCTTGCTTGGGTGGATAATAGTAATGATCAGAGTGAGTTGATGATTCAGATTCTTGAGATGATGGTTTTGGCTGATTTTGATTATTTGACTCCAGTTTTTGTTATAAAAAGGTATTCTTGGAGTAGTTAAGAATTTTGTAATTGTTTGTAATTTAATTGTTTTTTTATTGAAGTTGGGGTTGTCAGCCACTGTTGGGACACCAGATGTGGGATTAAAATGAGCCAGTACCTGGAGGGGGAAATCACAGGTAACTAGTTTTAAATTGCTAATAGCTCCTGTAACAAAGGGTGGCAAGGGTGTATTGCATGCCCCTCTTAAAATACTGAACAAAATCTTCCTTGGAGCTCGCAAACCAAAATAAAATTAGTAAGTGGCTTTACAACTTCAGAAGACAAAATTCAGCAGTCTAAGATCAGACCTAATTCAATATATAATAATAAAAATTAATGTCAGTAATTTAGTTAATTTTTAGATTTAATGAAATACTTTTCTGTTTAATTTTAATATTATAGTGAAATTGGGGTGAGTGGTTTCTTCTTGGTGATAGAGCTTTGTTAAGATGAGTTATTTAAGTTGTTTAGAAAAATTTGATGAGTGTTGATAAAGGTAATTTTCTTAAGTTAAATTTCTAATAGTGTAGAATACTTTTTTACAGGTTTGTTATTTTTTTAAGAGTGTTTAATAATAAGATAAAATTGTATTTGTTAAGTTTAAGAGGTAAGATTCTTTGATATTGAATTTTTAAAGGGGTAAATTAATTTTAAATATTGATAAATTTTTGAATTTTACTGGATAAAATATTTTAATAGAGTAGTAACCCTAATCTTGGGTACTGGGTATTTTTTATTTTTATTTTAATAATAATAAGATTCCACTGAGCTTAGCTACTGGGAAAGTAAGATTCACTATAATTTTCTGGACTACCTCCCAGATGAGGGATGACTTATTCCTGTGCTTATAATGTGCATGGGGGGAATTTGAAATTTGGGGGGAGAGAGCCCCTCTGTTTATACCTTTTGGGAGCCCAGGGGCACTCCATGGGAGCTGTCTTTTTCCACTTTAATTCCTCTTTATTTCATCATGTGACTCCATTTTTGGTGAGGCCCTTTCTTGCATGGGTAAGGTGATTTAAGGTTTGGTGATAGTTTTTATCTGCACAGCCTCCATTCATAACATGATGGTCTTTTGGTGAGCTAATTATGATGTGATTTTCTTGGGTCTTCCTTGCATGCGTGAGGTGATTTCATTTTGGCTGAGCATTTTTGTTGTTCACAGCCTCTTTTCTGTCACATGATATTCTGTTGGTGGATTAAGTATCACATGATGACCTTATAATTCCTTTGCATATGTCACATTTTAGGATTGGTAGATGTGGCTGTGTGATTTATGCAGGTGTCATGGTTGTTTGTCTTCTTTTTGAACTTTAAAATGAGGTCAGGTGATAATTTCTTGCCCTGATGAATTTACTGTTTTTTTATGAGATGATTTTATTTATGAGTTTGACACATGCTGTGCATAGTCATGTGGTTAAGATTTAATTAAAAATTGTGTACTGCATGCAGCTTGTTGTAACTAGCATTGGTTTGCATGAGGTGATTAGTGGTGTAAATAATTTTGTTTCTGTTTTAAGGTTCAAAGTGGGGTTACTGTGGATATAAAGATAAGGTACTCCTGTGGCTGTGTAGTAAATGAATTGCAGGAATTCCATGGGGCCAGGCTTTGCATCATGTGAATTTGAATGAATGTTGGCTGTGTAACTAATGCATGTGTCATTTTACTGCTGCAGGAGTCCTGTGGCTATAGAGGGGTGTAAAGCTGAGTGGGTGTGTGATTTAAAGGGTGGTACCTTATTTTTTGTAACTAGTTTACTATATGTAACTTGATGTTTACATATGCATAATGAAATTGAATAATTTATTCAAACACACACACTGCCCTTTGGTGCCTGTGCCATGGTTTTATGAGGTAAATCCAGATTCTTGCTGTAAAATTGACCTTTTGGTGTAAATTTTGAGTGTAAGTTTTCCCGTAGGCTGGATTTGCTGCTGTTATGGGGTACTATGAGCTTGAGCCTGGTGAAAAAAATGGTATTGAATACTACAACAGGAAACAGCTTTATTACAAAAGTATCACATTAGAAAATATTTGTGCTTATGGGTATTTAGCACAAAAATGGAAATATATGAGAGAAGTGATGCTAGACATTTCTGAGGGGCTTGAACCCACAGAGCCTACCTGTTCCACCAAGAAAAAATGAGTTGAATTTCTTTGCCAAAGCTATTGTTACCAATCAGCTAGATTCACAAACCAGGTGCCCCCAGGATCAAACATGCCACCTCTCAACCAGTTTGAGAGTAAGAAGCTCTCACCATCAGGTCATTCACATCACATTGATTTCAATTGATCCTTTCAAAGAAAAATAACCTTGTATTCAGATAGTTTTTCATTATTAATATAATCAAACAGACCTAATTTATTCCAAATGACGAATATATTTTTGTTCACCATAAAATGATCCTCTCAACCAAAAACTTGTAATAAATACATACTGAAGTAAGTCTTTTTTTAAAATTTTAATTTAATTATTTGATTACTTCTTAATCAATTAAATTGATTTGATTTTATTCATTAAATTGAAAGAAATATTAATTTTCATCATTTATTTTTAATTTTAGATGATTTTATCTCTTATCTTTTTTTATTTACATTAGGTTTCTGGGGCTCTTACAGCCCAAGCAATTTATTTTTTTGGCTTTCATTTGTTTTATTTTTTTCATTATCATTTATTTTAATTTTTATTTGAATTAATTGCTGGGGCTGTAAGAGCTCCAGCAACTCATTTTTTTTAAAAATATTCAATTTCTTATTTTTTATTTTATTTTATTTTATTTTTATCTCTGGGGCTTTAAGAGCCCCAGAGAGTATTTTTTTGGGTGTTGGTAAACACACATAAGCTTTTAGTAAAAGCATGTAAGCCCTTACGTGTTCTTACCAATTTATGGCCAAAACACATAAGTTTATGGTAAAAACTGTAAGTGACCCCAAAAATAAAAAAATGTCCTCAGGATTTGTTTTGAGGTTTATTTTTTATTTTTTTGGCTTATTTTTCCTGACATGAGATGTCAATATCCACAAATTTCTTCATATTTTTTTTTTACCAATTTGAGAAAATGGCATAATTTTTTAAAAAATTCATTTCAAATATTTCCACTTATGAATTTCCTTCATTTTTTTTGAATTAACGGGGACAATATGGAGAATGAAGAACCACAAGACCATAATTTTGGGATTTTTTTGGTGGGTCAAGTGAAGGTGCAAAAAGAGTTTTTTTCAGATGTTTTTTTCCCGTCTTTGTAATATGACCATTTTCAAAAATTAATCACCACGGCGAATCTTGCGTCAATCGTCGGCGATTGACTTCACGTCGCACCGCGGTCAGTATAAAATCTTGCTTCAGTCTCGTTAGTGTCACTTTATAGTCACTGGATTTAGTGGGTCACATCACATCAGCGTCAAGACAACGTCAATCGTCACATGTGTCACATGAGAATGTCACTCAAAGCCCAAACCCGTTTCAACACTATTCGCAACGTTCGGGTAATTTCACCTAATAGCTTCCGCATCCCCGATGCTTAGCATGCTTACGCGCCCGCACCACCCTCCAGATGAGACTCTGACACTGCCTGCCCCCCCATCTCCGTCCTCACCACTCCTTACGCTTTCACACCCCCACCCTTACCATCCTTACGCTTGTGTAGTGCCCTCCTGACATGCTCCCAACACTGGTTACAATCCTTACGCTTGCACAGTGCCCTCCCGACATGCTCCCAACACTGCTTACAATCCTTATGCTCGCGCAGTGCCCTCCCGACACTGCTTACCATCCTTACGCTTGTGTAGTGCCCTCCCAACATGCTCCCGACACTGGTTACAATCCTTACGCTTGCGCAGTGCCCTCCCGACATGCTCCCAACACTGCTTACAATCCTTATGCTCGCGCAGTGCCCTCCCGACATGCTCCCGACACTGCTTACAATCCTTACGCTCACGGAGTGCCCTCCCGCCATGCTCCCGACACTGCTCACCATCCTTACGCTCATGAAGTGCCCTCCCGACATGCTTCCGACACTGCTTACAATCCTTACGCTAGCGCAGTGCCCTCCCGACATGCTCCCGACACTGCTCACCATCCTTACGCTCACGGAGTGCCCTCCCGCCATGCTCCCGAAACTGCTCACCATCCTTATGCTCATGAAGTGCCCTCCCGACACTGCTTACGATCCTTACGCTCACAGAGTGCCCTCCCGCCATGCTCCCGACACTGCTTACAATCCTTACGCTCACGGAGTGCCCTCCCGACACTGCTCACCATCCTTACGCTCATGAAGTGCCCTCCCGACATGCTCCCGACACTGCTTACAATCCTTACACTCGCCTAGTAGGTACCCTCCCGACATGCCTCCGACGCCGCTTACCATCCTTACGCTTCCGTACTACATCCATAGTGTACGGTGGCTTGTTGGCGTACACAATGGACGCCATCGCCGAAATATGCTGAGTGGCCTTCTCTGCCAACAGGACCTCAGGGGAAATTGGTCAGTATATTCACAATGTTGTGGTTAGGGTTTAAATCATGAGACTCACAAATTAAAACCTAATAAGTGGACTATTTAAGACAAGAGAATTGTTTCTCCTGTTTCGCCGACAAAACCATTTTATTTCATATCATTCAAATGGAACACTTTGCTTAGTCCTTACCTCATGAGTGTTGAATAGTTCAAAAGTTGACTTTAGTAGGTTTCTCACTAGTCAACTTTATTCAATTTCTCACAGGGAAGTGATTTCATTTGCATGATATGAAATAATTTGCAAAACATTGCCTCCTTCAATTTCCCGCCATATTGCATTTTGCAAATGCAATTATTTTACTTCCACCTATTTTCTTCAATTTGGATCTTTTTATTCAAAATTTTCAAACAAGTTATCAATCAACTCGTCACCATCTATTTGCTTACTAAACTACCTCCGCGATGGCCCAAACCCCGGGAAATTCAACTGAATTCAATGAACGACCAACTTCAGCAGCAGAGAGTGGAAGTGAAATCTCTGATATTGCCAGTAGTCGTGAATTAGGCATTGAAGTAGAGAGCCAGTCACATGAAGATAATCAAGATCCACCAGTTCTTCCAGAATGTGAGTATGCATCCATCTTGAATATTTCTAATCTCTCAAAACCTGATATTGTGTCATAGCCTTTATTTCAGGTCAGCCTCCAAGCTCTCAGAAACCGAATTTTAAAAGTTATGAGAAGGAAAAGACTGTTGAACCTTGTGCACCAACAGAAGATGATGGGCAAGATGATGTAATTTTCCGTGGGGAGGTGAAAATTATATCCAAGGAACAATTTGTCTCCAACATTGCTCAAACAATCCCAAGGCTCGAAAAAATCCAAAATGATAGTAAAATTCCTGATTATGTGCGTCAAAAGATTGCTGAAGCCATGAGCCTGCTCAAAATGGATTTGAACCGTAAGTCCATTACTAATTCAAAACAAAATTGATATCAATAGCTGCTTACAATATATGGGCAGGTGTGGAGGTGGGAGAATCTCTACCTGAAGGATCTCGAGTCGTCATTGGATTTCCAGGCAAAGGATTAGGAAAAAGACCAAATATACATGCGACCAAAAAAACAAACAAAAAACGCCGTACCTTTGAAGCCGCAAACAATTCTCGCGATCAAGGTCATGAAATTATCAATGTTGAAGTGGACCATATTGATAATGAACCTCCGCATACTGAACCCCCCCCATACTCAATGAAACAATCCATGATGAAGCTCCACATACTGAAAGCCCCCCGATACCCAATGAAACAATGCATGATGCAACCCCTCCCGCCTCTCCTCGGAATATTCAAGCCCCTCAAGAAAGGGAAACAATTAAACATGATACAATGGGACGAGATATGACTGATATAATTCCCGACGCTGAGCCCGAAGTGTCATCCGCTGCGAATTTTCAAGGAATATTTTTATCCCGCATGGAAGAGTTTGCAGGCATTTTGAATTATCATTCCAATATTTCTCAACAATCATGGAAAAGGGGGCTTGATAATATCAATAGGATTTACAAAAATAGATGGGACAATTTACCAAAAAAGGATGCTCATACATTCCTGCCCGTTGGTATTAAGGTGATCAGTAACCGAGATCTTAAAATGTCGGCTTGGCTGCATGACCTTGAGATTGCAGGTGAGTTTTTTTTTATCTTTATGCATGATACTTGATTATTGGCTGTTGACTGGTGATATAAATTGCAATATACAGGGTTAGATTTTTTTAAGCCAACCTAAACAGAAGCGTTTTTTGATCACTACATTTGGAATCTCAAATTGATGAAGGAATCAGCTAAACCTCCAGATAATCTCCCAAAATCTGAACACTCCTTCTTCAAAATGGTTCAGAGCCTTCTTTACCCTGCCAATCCAGTTAAACATTTTTGGGCAAATGTTATGTTTGAATCCATTAGTTTAGTCTCATACGATGTGATTGCACCCAAACCATATGTTGCACCAACATCAAATTCGACCGATCCTCTTGGACTCGAACGCGGAGCAGTTGAATACCTTGCCTCCTGCTTGAGTAAATCAAAGCAAGGTGCAACCCAACTCAGCATTGAAGGTGGCGGCGCTGACAATGAGATATCCACAAAGCCGCACAAGAACCTGAAGGATCTAATGGATACAGTTATCCATTTGATGATTGCGTACAACATGGTACGTGCACATACAAAGGTTGAAGTTAATGGCATCAAAGGCAAACTCACGAACTCAAAAATAAATGAGGCCATCAAAGATCTTTTGGCGTGTCACAAGAATCTCAGAATAAATCAAATTTGCTATGGTATATTAGCAGCATTCTGTGCGGCGGGGGTTCGTGGTTTGATGGTATGCTCAGATGACTGGAGAACAAGTTCAGTTAAAGGGGCTTTATCACTAATTGACATTTCCGCAAAACTTTCAGAGGGTAAAAATCTAGTGGAGCCAGTGTGGCTATGTACTAATAAGTATATATGTAATTTACTGAATAAAAGTTTCTTCTCATCAGAGTCTTTTAACCCCACTGTACCTCTTAGATTTGAATTTGCACGATGCTTAGTATTAGACTTTGGTGATGCCTGGGTGGCAAAACGCGGTCTTGGTTCAAGTGATGAGGTCACCTTGATGGTACCCAGGTCAGCTAAACTCACAACCAGGATTGACCCATTTTAGATTAGCTTTGTACTAGATAGATTGTAATTTAATTTTGCAAAGTGATTTATGAATTTAATAATCATGACTTCCTATCCTACTACTGCCCGGATGCCACAGTCTGAGTACCAATAGTAATTGTACGGCGGCATGCCTCCGTACATCATTGCAAAGACTCCGACAAGACGCAAGCTGAGTCAGGCATTGTGCCCGCGAGTAGCACACGCGGGGGCATTGCGGGAAGTCGCGTTTATCACTTCCCGCCAGCCCATAATAGGCAAAAGGTTCCTGTGTCTTTCAAGAGGACTGGGATAACTAGGGATCCGCAGCAGGATGCATATTGCATTTGCGTGTGCTTGCAATATTCCAAATGGTTGGATTGGAAAGTGATTGCATGGGAACATCAATATGTCAAATTGAATAATGCACTATCCACTGCAATTTCTAGGTTCAGGTATTTGAGATCGCAAATTCGCGAAGGTCAGGTGTGATCTTCCTTTTTAGCCGCAATTAAAAAAGATTCATCGTCCGCAATTCAATTTAGGTGGTATTAATAAATCAGTAATCATTTGGTTTCATTTCATTTTCTGCTGCAAGCATGCCATTCACGAAAAAAGGAAAAGAGCATAAAAGGGAACTCGCAAGAAAGCGTCGGGCTGAGGAAGGAAAGTGTGAGTTTCTCGCTTAATCTCAGTGTATATATATAGATATATATATATGCTTCCACATTTATGTGGCACCCTCATTGAGCCCCACGGAAGAACATTGGCTTTAGTCGGTTCAGATTGTGCCAATGTCATGTGGGCTCCAACAGGGAAGTCAAAGGATGTGTGCCGAAGAAAGCTCCTTGGGCATTGGGCACCATTCTGGACTCAAAACTCCTTAGCTTCAAATGGCAGGAAGCAGTATCTGATATCTTGTATGCTTCAACACAAAGTGATCCCTCAACCACTCGGGAATAGTCGGACATCCCAAAAGATAAATGAGGGCAAAACCACCCAAAAGCAGAGGTTTTTTTCCTCCTCTCGACCAACAGCACAAATATCAATGCCAGTATCAGCAAATATGATCCCAAGTGAAATTCGGAGCCTTGTGGATGTCAATCAGATCAAACCCATTCACTTTGGCCGTGTGGCAATTTTCTCTTCAACCGCATTACTCATTGCCCTTGTTGAATTCCGACCATTCACAACAATGAGTGAAGTCGAGGTCAATCAATGGGATGAATTATCACAATTCTTATTTTGCAAAAAGAGGTTCACTGACCCTATTGCAACAAATGGAGCATTACTGGAGGGATTTATGTTTGCAATTGGGTGGCGCAAATGCACCACGAAGAATGAACAATTTGGTCTGTATGGAAGTGCTGGCAAAATTGAAAATGCAAAAGATGAATGGCGGGACCGAGGTGCCAATCTTAGCTCGGTGGGTTGCATTCTAGGTCAATCCTTACGATATGTTGGGGATAATTTATTTCAGAAGATTCAAAATTGCTACAACTCATTGGGGGTTCCGTCTTTTGATCAAGTCAAGTATGAAGGCAATAATCCCGCAAATCAGGGTGAATGTGAGTTTGCTTCGGCACTCACTTTCACCATGAATGGATTCAAAAACTCACCTCATCTTGATAAGGATGCATCGCTGTATGCTTCGGGATGGTGGTTTCAAGCTGATAAGGAGACCGGCCAAATTCAAAGAGATGCATCAAAGCGGTGTACAGGGGGGAAATTGATTTTCCCAAATGAGCATTTTTGGATTGATCTATCCGATTGTCATGGGCTCATTCAGGTAGTGTGGGCCAGCAGTACATTTCTTCATTATACTGATCCAGCACAGGACAACGAAAGCACAACACTAGTGGGTATGTCCGCACAATGCTCAAGGAGGTTGGCAAACACAATGTGCCGAAAAAGCCACGGCTATTATGAGATTGGCGAGGGAGCGGCCTATCAAATCAGGGATGGTAATACAATCTCAGCCCAATTCAAAGAGTGAGGCAGTCGGAATAGCAGCTTGATTGGTAGATAATGGTGGGGTAAGGCAGAGGACAATATACACCAGGATTGGATGGTTTCGAGTGCGGGAGATGGGGTGTCTCACATGAAAAAGGGGTGAAGTGGATTATGTACGGAGGCATGCCACATACATATTCCAGGTTTGTTGCTCTTGTCCAGGATCCCAATGCTTCACACGCGAATCCTTATGCTTGTGCAGGTTCCGACAATGCTAAAAGTTCCTTACGCCTATGCGGGCTGCCGAAGCTTCACACGCCAATCCTTACGCCTGTGCAGGTTCCCGACAGCTCACACGCCAATCCTTACGCCTGTGCAGGCTCCCAACAGCTCACACGCCAATCCTTAGGCTTGTGAAGGTTGCCAACAATGCTGACAATTTCTTACGCCTGTGCAGGCTCCCAACAATTCACACGCCAATCCTTACGCCTGTGCAGGTTCCCAACAGCTCACACGCCAATCCTTACGCCTTTGCAGGCTCCCGACAGCTCACACGCCTATTGTTACGCTTGTGAAGGTTCCCGACAATTTAAACAATTCAATAAATGACTAAGATTAATAGCCTGTGACCATAGGAACGGCCATTTCTCATCAATCTGGAGTGGATTGCTCACATGCCGGAACCTCCCGCTTTTTTACAGTTAAGATTTGATATGGCTCTAAACAATGGAGGGTGAAAATATAGGAGGCAGGAATGGTGACTATTGGCGCATTTTTGGCAAAAGATTTTCACACATACAAATACTAACTCAAACTTTTGGTGGGGCACTTACGAAAATTATTCTCACACAATAGTAAATATGAATCATTGAGGAATTATAATAAATTCACGTGAACAAAGAACGTAAGAGAAATTGAAAATATCTTTCATTGAATACAAAAAATTTATCTAAAGGAGTGTATTACAAAAGGTAAAAAGAGGAAAGAATACAATTTTTTTTCTGGATTTTATTTTTCTAAGAATTTTGAGACTATCCCGGTGATGTCCTCCATTGCCTCGCCAAGGAGGGAGTTTAGTTCCTCCCGGAATTCCCGGTGCATCTCATTTCGATGAGTTGCATCCACGAAAGGAATCATGTGGAGCAACCGACGATGCTCCAACAAGATTCGGTTGATCGATTCGTGGACGATGGCTCGAGGAATCATTAGTATCGGGCGCAGGTTGGTGAATTCCTGGTGAGCGTGATAGTAGGAACGAGAGGAGCTTGGCACCGGGGGGAGGAGGCGGTTGGGTTCTCGGCGTCAATGGGAGGGATATCTGGGGAAGGAACCGGGGTAGGAGTGGTGGGAGGGGGAGGGGGTGATCCGACTGGCGTATCGTCGATGATGATAATCGAGCGGGGAGTTGCGGGACGAGCTGAAGATGGTCGAAGGAGGGGTGAGGAAAAGTTGAGTTGAGTTGAAAAAGTGAAATAGGGACTTACCAAAAGGTTCCTCCGTTGATTGCGTAGGAGCCACCTCAGGTTGAGGCTCATGAGTCGCAATGTCCTCAGGTGGTTCGGAGGATGGACTCGGGCCAGGAATAGGTGGCTCATTGTGCTGGGAGGCTTCTACAAAAGGAGGAAGAGTCAGTTAAATTGATGCGAAAGTGAAAATGAGAAAAGAGAAAGTTGGCTGCTTACCGCGGAATAAGTCCTCAGACCATCGGGTGCCACTCAGGACTGGAGTGGGTTGCCGGGGGGTTTGCTCGCGAGGCAAAGTAGGAACGGGAGAGTCTTGTGGGGGGGGATTTGGGGGGTTTGGTTCTATGAGTAATGGAAAAAAGTGAGTATTATTGCGTGAAGATAAATGAGATAAGGAGGAGAAAGAAAACTTACTTTGGCGTTTGAATCTCATCGGTAACAAGACATGGTGACGATCAGCCCAAGATCGAATGTCCTCTTTCCATCGCCATCCTTCATCGGCCGGATAATCACTTCGCTCAGGTCGAGGAGTGAAGTGACCATTGGATGGTGGCCTAGGAGGGGGGGTGGACAAATCGATGCTTGAGGGGACTGGGCTAATCGTCCTGAATCGTTCCCGCTGGCCTGTTTGGGGTCCCGGGGTCCACTCACGCTCGGAAATGGTTTCATAATCATCGGCCACAAAGGAGTCCTGGCGAGGGCGTCTTGGGCGGGAACTCCTCTGGCCGCGGGGTCGGAAGGGGCGGACGACAAACGAACATTTCTTGTGTGCTTGTCGGCAAGCATCACAAGCATCGGTCGTCGTCGAGGAACAAATGCAGGGGATACCCCGCTGGGTGCATAACGTGCACGACATCTAAAAACAAAACAAAACAGGTTAGTAACTGAATAGAAAGTAAGCAAACAAGAAAGAAAAGGAAGACATACGATGATTTATAATTTTAAAACGGAATTCAAATTAAAAAAGCGCTAGTAGGAGGTTTTTAAAAGGTCAGAAGAGAGTCGTGAAGAAAGGGAATTATTAATATTGGATCATAATGTTGAGAAAAGTTTAATTGGAGAAAAAGTACAAAGTAGATAGAAGTGGGGTTCTGAAAGTATTAGCAGGAAAAACAAAAAGCAAGCAGGAAGGGGAGTGGGGTTAGTCGAGTGCAAAAGAAAAGACTGGAAAGGCAGGAAGACGAGGGGGAATACGCACAAGAAGGACAAACGCGGGTGAGGTTGAACGAAGTGGAGCGGGTGAGAGAGAAAGTGAAGTGCGTGTCATGTGAAGATGGTCTTTTATACCATGGTGAAGCTGAGACGATCTCAGCAGTTTCAGCACCCACAAAAGTCTCAGCTTCAAGGCGTGTGGGCAAAATTGAAGCTGAGTCTCAGCGAATGCTGCAACTGGGAAGTGAAATGCTCGCGTGAGGCAGAAGAACAATGGGGGTCTGGCTGAGTATTGCAATTTATTGAATTGTCAAGCTGAGTCAAATCCCCTTTGTTTCCTTAAATTGCCACCCAATCACGCAGGAGGGTGGTCGTGAGGCCCTTGTTGAATGTGCATTGTGGGTGCAATGCACAAGTAACCCATGCAGATATGCACCCGGTGCATTTGGTCACAAGTGACCGCGGCAAGATCACCGGCCTTGTGGCCTGGTGATAGTATTTGAACAAAGGGGGGGCTGTAAGACAAGTGAATACAGCGTGAGATTGCCTTGACCCATTGCTCAGGTTTGCTTTCGGGTCATAATTGAAATGCTCAGTGGCTGAAAATTTTAATTGCACAGTAATTGAACAATTGATATAACAATATCAAATGCACCGCTGAGTATTGCAATTTATTGAATTGTCAAGCTGAGTCAAATCCCCTTTGTTTCCTTAAATAGCCACCCGATCACCCAGGAGGGTGGTTGTGAGGCCCATGTTGAATGTGCATTGTGGGTGCAATGCACAAGTGACCCATGCAGAAAAGCACCCGGTGCATTTGGTCACAAGTGACCGCGGCGAGATTACCGGCCATATGGCCTGGTAATAGTATGTGAACAAAGGGGGGGGCTGTAAGACAAGTGAATACAGCGTGAGCTTGCCTCGACCCATTGCTCAGGTTTGCTTTTGGGTCATAATTGAAATGCTCAGTGGCTGAACATTGGAATTGCACAGTGATTGAACTATAGATATAACAATATCAAATGCACCATGCTGAGCCATTGCTCAGTCGTTTTTGTATGCGCGCACTCTGAGCATTTGGCACAGCATCGGATGACATTTCAGCCAGGTGCAGCATTTCACACGCTTTGGTGAAGTGCTCCAAACTGAGCCTTCCAGTGAGCTATTGCAGAATTAGTTCATTCCATGGCTTTACTGAGCACTTTCACACGGTGCTTTTGACCATGACATGCTCAGCTTGCATGTGCAAATTGGGTGAAACGCAATGCTGAGCATGTGGCACATGAGCTACGTAAATACAAACGATCGGAAGGTGCATGCACATTTGCTATATGCATGCAGGCTCAAGTAGTATTACACCTTCCTGATCTGTACAGTACAGTCAACACTGTAGTACGCAGTACACCTTTGTAAATGTGTACTGCGGGGCAGAGCAAAAGCTGTTCAACAATGTAACATGCAATCACGTCAAGCCATCAAGTCATATCTCTCACCTGCATCCCTTTGATGCACCTTGTTGGACAGCTCTGCCTAACTACGGCACAGATGCGCATGTAATCCAAGTTAATGTAAGTGGGTCATAATGGGAAGACTTAATATTTGGGTCATACACAAAGAGTTGATTCACTCCGGTGCCATTGTTGGGGCAAACAATGACTGGCCCGCTTGTTCATTGTCGGGCAGCCACATGCTTTCATACGCACCCCCAATGGGTCATACACAGGCAACTTTCACACGCCTGGAAGACATTTTACTGCCAGTCTTCCAACTGCCTATTTTCTTGGTTGGGTTGTCAGCTTGACTGCAGACGCTCACCCGCTTGCGTGTGGAAACCTGAGGCCAATCAGTGTGGATTTGCTTCAGTCTCATCCACATTAGAATAATCCCAGCCTATGATTGCTGAGGCTGGTCATGTTTGAGTTGGTATCTCCCACCGCGGGTCATTTTCTTCACGTTCTCACACGCCCCGCGCAAGTTGTGGCACCTGGCTTGCAGCCAAAAAATCCCTTGGGCGTGTGGCCTCTTTCTCCGGAGTTCTGTACGCGTGTGAGGCAAAGACCCGGATTCCAATCTTGGTGGATTAGTACTCGCCTCAAACGCAATAGGGGTGAATGTATATGTGGATCACGGCTCATGGCTGGCGCCCCCTTTGATCATCCCACACATTCCCCCCTGAAAGCCCAGTAGGCATCAGTCAGCAAAAAACTTCAGGCAAAACCAAAGTCATGTTTGGTGGCATGCCACCGAACATATCTCACCCACCCACACACAAACATCCCCACAGTGAGATTGCCCTTTGAAACTGCCAACATTGCCCAGTAGGTCCCTGTGAACAATTAACCTGGGGAGGATACGCTCATTGTTCGCTGTCACACCAGGGAACATGACTGCATGCCTCTAATATGCCCACCACAATAAGTTGCTACAACCCACCCAATTTCGGATGTGCTAATGTCAACCTTGTTCCACCAAAGGTTTCGTAACTCGCTGCAGATCCAGCAGTCATAATGGTGCACCCACATTTTGGCCACCTTGCCTTGATATATGCCCCAAATCGGATATGAAAATTATGAGCCCAAGAGGCCCACCTCCATCAAGACCATGCACGTAACCACAGGCCATCCCCCTTTTGGCCTGTTGCTTCCACTCATATAAGTTCCCCACCTGCACTTATTCCTCTCCATTCCCTTTAGCTAACCCTTCCCGATCATATAATTTGCAACTGTCCCCAAATAATTTAAAATAGCCATCATGTCAACCCCTTCACAACCACTTTCCATTGGGATGATTAATATTTGTATTCAAATAAATAGTGATATAACCTTAAAGCCTGAGAATTCCCACTTAGGTTCTTGGATTATCCTATGGCACAATCAACACAACATATTCGTATATCTCCCCAATCACCAGCATGCTATTGGCTCTCTCCCGGGAACCATTTCCCAAACGTTGATACCATTCCTTGGGGCACCAAAAACGTTCATGCACTGTGGTCCTGGTGGGGCATGGATTGAAAATTGCCAATCCAATCCTACTCAAATATTATTTGTTGAGGGAGTATTTATGACTGATGCCAAAGAGCCCTCCTCATCTCAGAAACCCAATCTAGCATTGATGTTCTTCACATGGTATCCAAACATTCTATTCATAATGGAAAGCTTTTGAACACAAGATTTCAAGCTTAAAATGCCCAAAGAATATGACTGTACTACTCATTGTCAATGTCAACTCTTTACTCCGACATTTCCCGCTTCAAACTTGACGCCTGCTTCATATCCTGCTGTTTCATCATTGATTTCCAAGCAAAAACTGATACAATTACCCAGTGGATCAGACCTCCCCATGATAACCCCGCCCCATGCCATTATTCAAACCCCCCTCCTCCCTCATCAAAAGACCGGACTAGCTTTTCTCTGGGATCGAGAAATCCCCAATGGCCAATCAGCCCGTAACCTTTGGGCAACCTCACCCCCAGGATCCACTTTTAATGCCAGGCACATCATTACAAACAAGGTTGTTAGCTCATTTGAATCCCTTTCGACCAATACCCCTCTTGGAGGACTGCTTGCGGATGATATGGGATTAGGTAAAACCATTCAGGCCATTGCTCTAATTGGTACCTCCAAGGAGCGGATGATTGCAAACCCCCATCGCTCCACGCCCACCATGATCATCTGCCCCCCTCGCTTAATTACCAACTGGCAATCAGAAATATCCAAGCATGCTCAGGCTGGAGCACTGCATGCCAAAATCTACCATGGTCCCACTCGTCACTCATTATCCCAAGCCAACATTTTAAAATATGATATCATCATCACTTCTTACAATACTATCACCCAAGAATTTAAGCAAACCAATCCCTCTACATCATTCATTTTTCAAATCAATTGGCATCATATAATCTTGGATGAAGCACAGTGAGTGGCTGAGCTTAAATGATTCAAATTACCTTTTATATTCAATAACCCTTGCCCCCTCTTATAGCTATATTCTCTCTCAATACACTGCCACTCACCGTGCCATTAATAGCCTCCTTTCATCCCGTCGAATATGTTTAACGGGCACACCTATTCACAACACCATTTATGACCTTTTGGGAATAATATCATTCATCACTCAACCCCAGAGCGCCGATCAAGATAACTGGTCACCATTCATCCTGAGTAGTCTTTCAAAAGGTTGCAATGATATTTTTCATTTGGCATTGCGGAATTTAAGTTTGCGCCGCACCAAAACCACACATCTCAAATCCCTCCCCACTATTAGCCATCATTATGAGCTGCTCCCACTCAACCCGACCATGCAGCAAGAATATTCCACATTATATGAAGAATTCCTATCATCCAAAAGCAAAGGACCAGGAGAGTTTTTCAGAAATATTAATAAGCTGCAAATATGTTGTAACCATCACATCATGCTTAACACAATTGCGGAGGCGGAGTTGGAAGACCCCGAGGGCAGGAGCACTCAGGATAACTCCCCAACAATCACACGAACTATTGTGGATGTGGAAACATGCATGATGAGTAGTAAAACTGCACACCTCCTACAAAGCTTAATGAAGAACAAACAAACAAGGTGTGGTCCAACGAAATTGGTGGTTTATACCCAATGGACCCAATTTCTAGATTTGTGCGTTAATTCTAATATGCATCCATTACCAATTGACTCCATCTGACTTTTTTTATATTGTAGAATTGGTATTGCTCTTGCCCATCACTCTATCCTTTCAGCACAAATTGATGGAACAATTACACCACGAGCGCAGGACAAGGTGCTTGAGAATTTCTTCAATAATCCTGAATGTGAAGTACTGATTGCATCCATTTCCGCGGCTGGAACTGGCCTCAATATAACTTGTGCTAATAAAGTCTATTTGATGGTGAGGGGCCCCCCAAAATTCTGCCCTGATTTTTGGACCCTGACATCCACATTTCCAGGAGCCCAATTGGAACCCAGCCATTGAGGCTCAGGCTGTTGATCGTCTACATCGTATTGGCCAACAACGACCTGTACAGGTCATCCACTATATCACTCCTCATTCAGTTGAGGTCAACATGCGGAAGGTACCTTTCAAGCTCATCTTTCACTTGATTGTATTACTATTCTGAAATCCTTCCTTATATGGGAATGCCATATTCCAATCACCAATAGGTCCAAGAAAAGAAAAAATCATTAACTGCATGAGCCTTACTGATATTATATAATTTGTGATTGACAAAGTTGATAACTCCTGTTGACTCTGGCACAGGTCCACAATTATGAACACCATGAGCTGGATCGAACTTCTTCAATATTTCCTCAATGAAAATGAGCAATAGAGTATTATTGCTAAGGGAGACGGTGATACATTTCAATTCATATTGTCTATATTCTAACATATTTAGCAAGTTGTTGCATCCTTAAGAGATAATAATCAGATTTTATTACACCTGCACAAATAATTCACAAAATTTTAATTTGTCACAGTGCTATACCGCGACAAATTACTAAGTTATTGCAGAGCATCACCATTCGGCCTAATAACTGGCATGTCAAGTATCTTGAGGGCGCTAGTCTGCATCTTACTACAGCCTTTGAGCCAATCTTGATCAAATACCTGAAATGATAGGCCTTCCGGAATATCACCATCATCTGTCGATCGTAATTCTGGCAATCTATCAATAGTTTTTTTACCCTTTTTTTTAATCCAATTACAAAACTCTATGTCTCTATCCATTTTCAATACCAAATCATTAAATAACTGGGAGCGCCAGCGTAATCCCACTTTGCGGTAAACTTGACGGCCATTTTCCAGTACCTCCTCAGTATCTGAGCATACTCGAGGGTCATTGAATTGTGATGCTAGAATGGGAAATTTAGCCGTATCACCCCATTCACTACGGCGCTCACAGGTCTGCACATAATCAAGTAGATCATCATCAGACTTGGTCCACAATGAAGAAGAGATACAGTAACTAACTCTTTGACGAATCTTTGTGAGCTTTTGATTCTCTTTCTTTTTTACCAAATACTCCGCATCCTTTTGAATAGACTTCCATTCTCTTTTCAAATAAGTGAAATATCGCTCCATTAAAGCCGCCACGACCCCATAGTTGTTATGATCCTTGTTCCAACAGTAGTGATGATACTCAGTGCTGACAAGTGCGAGACGGAATGTACGGTAAAACACCACAGACATCAGCTCATTGAACGGATGTTGCCATGAGCTCTCCCAGTCCAAAGTGAAACGCTTTAGTCCTAGCTTGTGGAGCTCATTTTCGCAGTAGCTTTGGAAACCCTGAGACTGAACCTGTGTTGATGGCTCATTGAAAACATCCTTGGGGACATAACCGAGATGATCAGCCACTTGAATTGCAATTTCACGCTCTTCTGTGCTGGGTGGTGCTGGTAGTGAGGAAAAATCCTTATCCCTAACTTTGAGTAGGAACAGGCAATGTGCGTGTACTGCTGATCTCATTCCATGGACATTCTCTGGAAGTTCTGCCTTCAGCAATTTTTGTTGCTCCTTCTGGCTTGCACGTTTCGCCACATTGTGAGCTTTGCGGGCCTGGTTCCTTTGCTGTCTGACCTCCGATTGTTCAAGCATACTCTGGGCAAGGCCCAGCTGAGGATGGGTGAACTCACTATTTGATTGAGTGCCTTGCTCATGCGCTGTGAAATTGTCCCTCCTTGGTTCATCATTTCTTTCACTTTGAGTCGGAGACATGTTCTCATCCTCATCATCCACAATTCTTTCTCTTGATGTACTGGCATGACCCGTTCTTGGTTTGGAGGCATATGGATGATGACATCCAGTGACTTTCTCTTTATGGAACAGAGGTGAAGACGCATAAAGTTCATCCCCTGCCATGCAAATCATCAGTTAACACATCAAAACATTAATAAAGACTGGTCATCCTCACGATCTTCAATTGGCTCCTGAGATCGGACTGACTTGCCTTTAGGTGCCATATCTAACCCATGAAAAAAACATATCAAATTGTGAATAAGTTTCTACTCCAAAATTCAAATGACTTACTTTGATGAAGCGTCAATCCTGGATTTTCCTCCGACAGACTGCTCCAAGTTACATTTTCCAAAGGTCTTCTTTGTCGCCCCCCATCCACGCGCCTTTCATCACCCACATGAACCTGAGATCCTGATGGAATATTGAGGGTTGGCTGTTTACTTTGTCCAAAGGGATCCTGGGATGGGACTGGATTCCAACCAGGATTAAGGAGGAACTCACATGGAAATTTTGATTGGGGATTAGCGTGTGAGGAGATTTGAGGTGTGCCTTCTGGCCCCTGAGACACATGAATTTGTGTATTAGTGGGATTTGGGGGAATTGGAGTGACAGAAATATTTGGGATCGACCAAGTGCTTGAAGTTGGCGCCTTTGGATTGCCCACATCAATGTTAAGACCTGATACATTCATTGAGGATGCAATAGGGGTTGTGAGAGGAATGTTGGGACTCAATGGTGACTGTGTTTGAACATATTCTATGCTAGGTTCACTATTTGAGTCATGAACAGAACCTGAACGGGATTTATGTGACTTGAAAGATGACATAAGGGCCGAAAAAGTACACTAATATTTTTAACTAGATAAAACACCTCAGTATTATGATAAAATAGAGTGATATGAGATGAAATCTTTTCAAATTTAGAATAGAGAAAGTCTATGAATAGTTGGAACTAAGTGTTGTGTGGAAGTCGGATAAGACTCTTTTGAGGAGAATCCTCCCTGCCTCCTCTTGAGCTCCTCCGCTTTTGTCGGAAACCACCCTGCACGGCCTACCAGCATATAATGTGATATTTCCTTGATGTGAAAGGGGACCCATCATCCATAAGTAATCATATTTGGTAACATTTCTGCCTCCCCATTGTCACATTTTGTGAATTATCCAAACTGCCAATATATGCATTGAAATTCCACAACATTGTACATCTGTAAAGGGGTATATTCATGAAGGATTTACCCACAAAAGAGACATCACCTTTTCACAAAAGGCAAGACAATCCAAATCACATTCCAACTGATTCAAAGCCCGCCGCACTTAAACCAAATACCAAGACTTTAGCTGCACTCCAACCCCTTATGTAATAGAGCTATATAGTTATGTCTGTAATAAGGTTTAAACCATGTACGATGGCGTGCCAGCGTACATGGATTAAATGTTAATCCCCTCAATTCAATGGTAACACTTCACTAATGGAACCCCCTCAATGGTCAAACCCGCACTATCACAATGTGTAAATAAACTAGAATATGTATGAGCATTGAGCAGCATGGCATTTTACCTAATTAAACGCCTAACCAATTCCGCCATCCAGATGAGACATGTTAAACTTTATCCACTGCAGCTCATGCTCCATTACAAATGGGATAAAATCCTCAGCTGGCTCAAATCATCTCCCCCTTTATAAATAATCACTGAATTTTATTTCCAATTAATAACACTCCTAAACACTTTCACATCAACCATAGATATTTATACACAAACCAACTGTACTCCCAATTCCTGCAACAATGACAACCCGGCCCTCTTCCTCAATGCGTATATGCATGTGTCAACACTGCTCAACTCAAACACACTCTTCCCCTGAGGGTGATAGGCAAGGAGTTGCCTTCACACCTTTCCAATATAAACAGCACATTAAAAAGCTCAAATCAACCATTGCACCCAAATCTCTTCCAAACATCTCTACTTCTGCATCAGGATCTGGGTGCCCACAAATTCTATTGGATCAAATCTTCCCAGCTGATTATTCACGTTTGACCCAAAGCACTTTCTCAACTCCAGCAGGTCTCAATTCAACTGCACAGAAACCATATAGTGGCAGTCAAACCCTTCCCCCACAAGACCTAGGAATGATAATATCTGCCATTCTATCATTAAGGTATAATTTCTCCGCAGGGCTTCACGCATACTCAACCCCGCCCTGAACCTGCTGATCAAGTCCAGTATCTCAAGCTCAGCTGGTCCCCCCGCTCCTGCATTCCATATACCTCAAGATCTGAGTACCATATTTGAACATCTCCAATTGGAGCCAGTGATTCAAAACTATATATGTTGTCCTCAATGTTTCTCTCTTAATGGCCTTACTGAATCAGTCACAACTGACCAACCCCACTGTCAACGCCATAATGACCCAAATGATCATGATCCCCCTTGCACAAAATCATTAGGCAAATTCATCTATTCATCTGAACCCCACACCCAAAACACAACCAACATGAAGCAAAAATTTATACCAACAAAGCATTTCATTTATCAACCATTCAAAAATTGTCTTGCCAGATTTCTCCAGCGGGCTGGAATTATGGACATGCTGCATCAACATCAACAATCCCAAACTCCCAAAGATTCCCCAAAACGTGACGTCTGGGATGGATTGGTCTGGAGACGCTTCACTGGCACTAGAAATATCCATGACCCCCCATTCATGTCCATTCCTGGTGCATTGGCCTTCTCCATATATGTGGACTGGTTTAATGCACATGGAAAGTCAACCCGGTTGGCTAGCATTGGACCTATCATGCTTATTTGTCTTAATCTCCCCCCAAGTGAAAGATTGAAGCCCGAGAATGTCTATGTTGCAGGAATCATCCCTGGTCCGAAGGAGCCAACTGCGCTTCAATTGAATTATCTATTAATGCCACTCATCAACGAGCTCAAAGAGCTATGGCAAGGTTACCATTTTGCACCCACCTCAACAGGTCCATCAGGATCCTTTATCCGTGTTGCCATCCTCACAGCCATTGCGGATGTGGTTGCCATGCGCAAGCTTACTGGATTTATTTCCCATTCAGGAAACCACTTTTGTAATTTTTGCACCATTCACAAAGCTCAAATTGAAGAAATTGGTCCTCAATTTCACTACACGCGCTCACACCAAAGTCATAAATTAACCATTGCCAAATGGCTTCGGGCAACCCCACAACAAAGAAAAGCAATTTTCTCTGAATATGGAGTGCGATATTCAATTTTGGAAGACCTTCCGTATTGGGATGCAACCAGAATGGTTAATCTTGACATAATGCATAATTTAATACTTGGAATTTTGAAGGATCATGCAACTTTCAAATTGTGCATTCCAGAGGCGAAATCAAAAATTTACTTCAGGTCCCACAGGAAATCCAATGACACCAACAGTTCAGACTCAGATTCCAAGACCTCCAACAGCTCTCTTGATAAAATCACATTGAGAGAGGCCCGCTCCCTGAGAAGAGACCCAGCAAAAATAATAAATGAGCCACTCCCCACTACTTCCCCCCGAAAAAACTACTTCCCAATGCCCACCCCTAACACAGAACATCCATCTAGTGGTTCTGCGGAGATTCCTTCATTTGATGCCGATTACATCCCCACTTCTGAAATCCCCTCGGAATTGGACATCACTGCACTGAGTGATCACCAGATCAAGGGTGAGGCTCTTGAGCATCTCCGACAAATCATATCTGAGACCATAATTCCCTCATCATGGACAAGAGTTCCCCGCAAAATGGGTTCCCCCTCTCATGGTAGCTTAAAAGCCGCTGAATGGGCTCTCTTATATAAGGTCTATATTCCATTTCTAATGCTCAGTCAACAGATTTCATTAGATGCACACCAATCTGCCAACACTCAAAGAAAAATGGGTCAGTCAGAAGAACTTGCAAATGAACTAGCCAAGAATAAATTCCATTTGATTAGTGCTATCAACATTGCCACAAGCTGGACTGTTTGGATAGATGATGCGACTGCATTTGCTGAACATTGGAAAAAATTCCGCCTTTCCAATCAACACCTGTTCCCAAAACAGAAAAGTAAACCAAATCATCATTTTGCTGATCATATTCCCAAACTCTTCCAACGTTGGGGCCCAGCACAAGCCTCAGCCACATGGGGTTATGAGCTCTTGATTGGAGTATTTGCAAAGATGCCAAAAAATAACAAGATATGTACGTCAATTAATAAGATCAATATATTCACATTGATTGAACACCTGAACTGAATAAGACTAACTTTTTGCAACTCTGAATAGATGATATAGATAAAACCTTACTTCAACATATCTGTCGATGTTCCAACCTTTCCGTTCTCCTGAAATCCCCATCTGTGCCATGTGAAATAAAACAGCTTTTTGAATCACAGCCACCTTCCGTGTTCAATCACCATAAATATAACAAGCCATCCCGCCATGACCAACAAAATTATGATTGCCTGGTTGAGTACTTACAGACTTTTCATGCAACAAGGGAAATGGTTGATTGGATCAGCTTAGACAATACCGTGCAATCCACAAGTCATCCCACTTCAAGGATTGTCTCACCTTGGTATTTTCCAGTTTCAAACATTAATATGGGGAACAATATATTTTCAACTGAATCCAAAAATGTCAGCAACAGTGTGATATGTTTTCAAAGGGGCAACTCACAACAATTTGGTATTATTGATAGCATTTTCAAAGTCTCTGAGCCATCTAGCATACTGAACAATAACTTTCTGATTTTAAAAACTTTGAAGATTGATGTGAATTTCCTACCAGATTGGCCGTATCTCAATATTTATAAAGCTGTTGGTTTTGATGATGGACACTTGATTATATCAGAAGAAGAAATAGAAGGTAACTGTGGATTGTATGATAACAAAGCTCTTTCATGTGGACTGCTTGTAATGATAAAGCCGTTATTTCATGATATTTAGTCTACAAAAATGCAAATCTCTCAGATTCATTAGCAATTTTTCTAGTGAAATAATTGCCTCAAAATTTAGTGACAGAGACATGCCATTGTGACAAGCAAAGCCCATTATTTCACATTGCCACAAAGAGCTTACTATTTTGACATTGGGTACAGTGTGAATAAGCCAAGTCCAATGATCAAATGACCCACACACTCACCTTTCACAGCATCCAAAATTTCTAACTGCGCCATCATCATGTTGGAAGCGGAATCGGCTTTTGCGTACCCACACCCGCATGTGCACCCGCACGCGCCAATGCACACGCCCACGCACACCCACCCGCATGCGCCAATGCACACGCAAACCCACCTGCACACCCACCCACAGGCGCCAATGCACACGCCCACGCACCCACACACGCCAATGCACACGCACACCCACCTGCACACGCCAATGCACACGCACACCCACCCGCACACGCCAATGCACCCGCCCCCGCACATGCACACGCACACTTCATGGATGACCTGGTGAAGTCAAACCCCCCACCTACATCAAGACTGGCTGAAGGACATCTTTGATGTGTGTGTGTGCAAACAGGCGGGTCTGGTGTAATTTTTACCAATCATCGGACAGTTGTGGGATGATCAGGTGGTGAGGAATCTGAGTTTAAGGCACAGGGGAACCAATATTATTGGATGTCACAGGATTTGGTGTAAGACCAGAGTGTGACATGTGCTCGACGTTTGCTTGATTTTTGCTTGACGTGAGCTCGACTTTTATCCTGCTTGACGTTTGCTTGACATGAAGTCAATCGCCAACGATTGATACGAGATTCGCCCCGGTGAATATAAAAAATTCCCATATATGAATTTCCTTAATTTTTTTAAAAAATGAAGGGTTCAATCTGGACAATAAAGAACCAGAAGCCTATGAATTGGGGAAATCGTTTTGGTGGGACAAGTGAAGGCGCAATGAGTGTTTTTTTCAGATGTTTTTTTCATGCTTGTAATATGACTATTTTTAAGTACAAAAGTGCCACATTTTCGATAAAAAAGAGGACTGAGGTGGGATTTAAGAAAAAAATAGGACTGAGGAGGGCCATAATTGGCATAAATTGTATATACAAAAACCAATCAATCTGAATCAAGCTCCAAAATAGTTGGTCTTTTCTGAGGGGGAGGAAGATTGGACAAATATAACATCCTGTGTTTCTTAAATTTATCAGCCCACCTCAGGGATTGTGGTTGGGCATGAAATTCACAATTCACAGTAATGGGAGGGACTGGATAAACTTTAGAAATGATTATATCCAAAGGAACAAAATGAGAACAGCTATCCAAGAAGCAGATGAAAATGGGGGGATTATCATTTGGAGGACAGAAATAAGGGAAAAAAGAAAAAGATTGGACTGTGGAATAAAAAAAACTGGTCTTTGATACTTATTTGAAATTGGATCCCCCATGTCAGGCAGGGACATCCACTTGCTTTTTGGAGCCTGGCCAACATCTTCATACCATTCAATTCTTTACAAATAAGAAGATACTGAGGGAATTAAAGTTTTCATGGCTTCATAAAGGTCTTGATTTTGTTTAATTTCTTCAGACAAGTCAACTCTGACATCAGCCCATTGATCTTGAGTCTTGTAAATTTAGTAGAATACTGTTCTGTAGCCACAGTTTTCATCACCCTGGACATTGATGGCCTTGAAGGTTTATTTCAATATAAACTTGGGAAAGTCTTCAGAGCCAGGTATCTGATAAAATAAGGTCAAAAGATGAATAAATATCAAAAGGTCTTCCCCAATATCTTCAAATGTTCTCTTGGCTTCTGTCTTTCTTTCTTTTTCAGAACTCTGCTCATCACCTTGAAAACCAGTCTGAGAAAAATATGACAAAGAAAATCAGTTAATAAGGAAAAAATCAAGAATTTGAAGTTAAAAAACCCTCACAGGCAAATTCAAATGCCACTGAGGATGGAAGTCTGATATCTCAAGCCTTTGGAGCCTGGAAAATTCCTTTTGGGTCTTATCCTTTCAAGGAATTCCTTAATAATTGTTGTATTTGTTGGTGCATTTTTCATTGGGAGGAAATTTGGCTTTAAAATTTTCAAAGGAAATTTGAAGAGCATGATGAGACACCTTGCCATTGAGAGCACAGATGTGTGTGGGAAAATTCTTGACATGGACAAGCATCTCTTTGGAGATTCTGTTTATGATTTCAATAAATTGTTTTCTGAATGCCATGTGGAGAGCCCTGACTACCTCCAGGAGAGTACCAGTGGATTTTTGGAGCCAACGTTTAACCATGGCATGGGCACCTTCATCTCTGGAGGTGGAGACCACACCCAGGTGGCAATGGTGGTTGGTACAGGCTGGAACCTAATACTCCTTTAGAGGAAGCCAGGTATTTTCAAAATATTGCAAGACTTCAGGATTTTTGACTTGCTTTTGAAGCTTCTTCTAGTTGTCTTTGAAAGACTTTTCAGTGGATGAATACATAACCTGACAAATTAATCCCAAAGTCATTAATAAAAACAATAATAAGAAAAAAAGTGAAATAAAGTGAAGGATAAGAGTATATTACTTGATTCCAAAGGCCCATAAAATTTTCAAAATCAGTTCCATGACCAATTTTCTTCATGCAATGAGCAGATACAGCTATAATTGATGTTCCAAATGCATAACATGACTTTGGAGTCTGGGAAGAGCTTCTAAAGAGATTTTTTCAAGGCCAGATCCCTGTCAATAACAATAACTGGAGGTGGTCAAGATTAGTGTTGTTGAGGACCTTTTCTATGTATTTATTTAATGCCCAAGTATAGGAGGGTTCAGTTTCATTATTAATCAAACAAAAAGCCCTAGAAAAGGTCTTATTGGTTGAGCTGAATCCAACAATATGAAAAAGGGGCATTTTGTACTTACTGGCTTTATAAGTACAATCCATAAGAATGAAATGAGGAAAGCCATGAAGGAGTTTTATGGCAAGGGGGTGACTGAAAAACAAGGAGGTAATGTGTCCCTCAGAATCCCTTGCAGAGGACCAAACAAAATGTTCTTCTTTGAGGGTGTCAATAAGAGCATCAATGGGCCTTCTACCTTGCAGTTTGTCTTTCTTCATTTTCTTGACTTGGCTGTTAATGTCTTGAAGGATTACAGGCCTGTCAGACTCCCTCTGGCTGCATAATTGGGCCTTAATTTGCCTTGGCATTAGCAGTGATTCAGACATTTAAGCAATTTTGGATGTTTCTTGCTTATTGAATTTCCTGAAAGCAGGATGTGCCATGATATTTTCAGTTGAATCATGGCTATGTTCAGGATTTTTGACTTTAAGAGTCCAAGTGGTACTCTTGGAATACTTTCTGGCATAAATTCTAAAAGGACGGTCAAGCTTTCTTGAGGTTACTGTTTTGGAGGGTCTTTTGTTGGGATTTGGGGTCCCAGACCTGTCACAATCTATTTCAATTTGGTTGTGGATCATGTTGGACCTCAAGGTGGACACAGCATACCCCTGAGCCCTGGAAACATTATGCACATGCTGCCAAAGAATCTCAAGGGTCTGAAATTCACTTTCAGTGGGGGGTTGCAGCATTCTTGAGTTAAAAAGATGTGTGAATTTGAAAGAAAGCGGAATTTGGGGATTTGGAATGGGGTAAGAACCTTTCAAAAGGTGAAAAAGAAGTGAAAAAAGGTATTAAAAAATAAAAGATGTGGTTAAGAGTGAAAAAGAGTGGTTTGATTGTGGGATTAATGGATGAGGGAAGATAAAAAAATTGGAAATTTAGAGGCTTGAAAGCAGTTTGTTGTAGTGGAAAATGCAGTCTTTGGGGGAAAAAAGAAAGAAAGGTATGAAAAGCTTTGAAAAATTGCTTTGGTAATGCTGTTTTTCAAAAAAACAAAAATTGTTTGGGGTGGGGATAATGTGGATTATTTGGGGGGGGCAGGGCAAAAGAATCTGAGACAATTGGGAGTTAGAGGGGTTTTGGGCAGAGAAACCCATTGTGGGACATGTTTTGGCCCAATACAGGCATGTTATGTTTCATTTTTAATTACAAATGGTCCCAGGGAACCCTTACGTGTTTTTACCAATTTATGGCCAAAACACATAAGCTCTTACATGTTTTTACCAATACCTTTTTTCATTTGTATTTATTTGAATTTTCATTTAAATTGATCTCTGGGCTGTAAGAGCCCCAGAAACTCATTTTGTTAAAAAATTTAATTTTCAATTTTCTTTCAATGTGTATTTATTTTTTTATTTATTTTATCAGTAATTTTTTTTCATTTTTATTTTTGTTTATTTTGACCCCCGAAACTAATTTTTTTCTAAAAACATTTCATTTTTCATATTTATTTGTTTTAATTTAACTTGATTGTGGGGGCTGTAAGAGCTCCTGTGACTTTAATTTATTATTTTTTTGCATTTTTATTCAATTTATTATTTATTTATTTATTTTTATTTGATATTCTCTCTGGGGCCTCTTACAGCCCCAGTGAACTTTTTGTATTCTTGTTTGTTTTTTTTTTCATTTTTATTTATTTTTTTTAAATTGAATTGGCTGGCTGGGGCTCCCAGAGACTTATTCTCATTCAAAAATTTATGTTTTTATGTTTTTTTTTTTGATTTTCATTTTTTGTAATTTAATTTTCTTGCATTATTTTATGTTTTATTAAATTTTCTTTTATTTAAGTTGCTCGCTGGGGCAACTTTTTTTTTAGAAAAATTGATTTTTATTTTGTTTTAGAAAAATTGATCTTTTATTTTTTTTTGAAAATTTTAAATATATTTTTGGGTTATTTCATTTTCAAATTTCTTTATTTTTTATTTGAATTATTTTAAAAATATAATTTTTTTCATTTTAAATGGATTATTTTTATAATTAGTGACTTATTTAATTTATTATTCATTTTAAATATTTTATTTTTAAAAATCTACTAACTTCTTTTATTTTTTTTTGATTTAAATTATTCTAGGGGAAAGCCTCAAGCTTCACTGATTGCCATTTCACCCATAATGAGTCAACATTCACCATCTCAACTCATTGAACTCCCAAAATTCATGGAGTCACTTAATGATGAAGAAAAAAATTTGATGGGAAGGACTATTTCACCGGTTGTAAATGATTTTTCTTCATAAATTAGTGACTCAATGCATCCAATAACTCTTCAAAACTTAAGCTTACACAACACAAATGCAAAGGATGAGTTGTTTTTGAGTTCTGAGGATCATTCCATGGGAAGGACTATTTCACCAGCTGTAAATTATTCCCCTTATCCAAAAATGACTCATCTTTAAATAAGAAATCTAGTCATTCACATAGAAGATTTCAAATTTCACAAAAATTACTCACCCAAATTTTTGACCATGCCTCAAGAAGCAGAGGTGAATTCAGTACAGTTCCAGTTAAGCCCAAGCCAGATAGAATAAATAAACCTTTATTACCTTCTATAAATGAAACATCAAATCCTTGAATAGTCTTCAATTCAAAAAATCACAAGCCCCTCTTCATTTTATCACTTGCATCCATTTCATAATCCTTCTCCAACTTTTACTTCATTAAATCAATTAATAATATCACTTCACAAATTAGCCCTAAATTGTCCTCAAATTGGATACAATAGTGATCTTATAGATAGTCATATGAAAGATGTTTGATTTTGCTGCAGAGGTAATAGTTTTTAATCCTTAGGTGAGTCTTTAGCAAATGATATTCAAGTTTTTTTGTTAACTTTATTCTCCTTTTACTAGGCATTAATACCAGGAAGACCACAATGAAGCCAGAAATATTAGAGGCAGATAATGAAGAATGGATGACCCTTTCTTGGTTTGAAAATTTTGTTTCCTCCCGCATCAAGATTATTTCTATTTCTTCTTCCTGTGAGAATAATGACATCATGCAAGAAGCCCAGCTACCTGAATGGCATGAAGGTGAATGGAATCCAATGCTTGACCAAAAAGTACGGTATTTCTTCAATTTAATTATAAAAACCAATGTTTTTCATAATTGTTTTCATAAAGATGAGAAGGAAATGAATACTTGGACTTATGGTTTTTGCACATTCTTTGACAAATCAGCCATAAAAAAAACTCCATCTCCCATCCGCTCCTGTGGCTATGGCCTCTCTGTTCCTTAATACTCCACACTTTGGGATTTTTTTCAAACAAGTTATTATTGAGCTTCTCTGAAATACTTCAACTACTTTTCACCCGACCACTCAGGCACCTCCTATTTTTGATGAAATTCCCACAATAACTCACTTTAGCTGTTCTTCTCAAATCAATGCCATGCTATATTCAAGATCTAAAAGCCTCATATGTCTGGATCCAATAATCCAAGCAGAGAAGACATGTGGGAATCAAGAAAGGATTCAAAATGAAAAGAAAAGATATCAACAGAAAAACATGAAGCTTTCCAACATATAAATTTCTTGTTACTTTCCATTTCTTTTGATGTAGCTCTTCAACCTTAGACTAGGAAGCTTATGCATGAAATGGGTTGTCTGATTCAAACTTGAGTACAAATTTTCATTTGGTGACATTTTTGAAATATATGTTGTTAAGTATCCTTAGGAATTTCCTCCATGCATTCTGTTCAAAGTAAGGACTTTGAATAGCAAGATTTTCCTCATTCAGAGCTTGATACAATTATATTGAAATATCCAAAAATAAATTTCCTTTCCTCTCTAAATTGACCTGCTTTTTTTCTACTACAGCTCAATATAAAATGATGATTACGTTAAGGAGCCACCTACTTGATCAAAAATACATGTAGATAAGCATACATCCCCATAAGTGATAAATTGTGTGGCCAAGAAATGCAGAATTGATCTCCTGATATGTAAGATGTGTCTATGAAACTGCTGATAATATTACTATCAATCAACAGTACTATGACTGTTCTTATGAAATATAATAATAAAAAATATAATAACCACAATTAAATATTTAAAGAATTAATTATTTCTTTTACTTAGTATACACTACTAGTGATTATAACAGTAAGCAGTAATTGTCTACTAGAATCATTTACAAGAAATATTTAATAATGAAACTTCTTTATTAAAATAATAAAGTTATTTTAATATATAATTATCTTTTCCAAGAATAATTATAAATATAATTATTGAAGAAAACAATTTCTATAGAGAAACTTTAAGAATAAAGATGAATCATTCACTAGTACTCCAAAGAACTTATTAAAGAAAAAAGTAGAGAAATTTGATGGATAATCGTGGATTTAAAAGATCAAGAATGGATACATAACAGTATTACAGCAATATATAGTTTACCTCTATGATTTCACGTCTTGCTGATTGATTCTGAAAGATTAAAACACTTAGGAAACGTTTTAACTAATATTTACTTGTAAGTAATAAAGGTATAATAGAATAATGTGATGAGTTTGGAAAAAAAGCAAGAGGAGGCCTTGTTTAAGTCAAAACCATCTCACAGAGGCGTGCCATGGAGAAAAATGAAAAACCAGAGAGTGATAAAACAATAAAACATTTTGGATTATTGATTGCATCATCTGTTGTCACATAAGATTATCATAATTACTTAATTGAAGCTTTTATGTGACTACCAACCCATTTATGGTTAAAAATAAAAGGAGTAACATCTGTAAATCTTCTTTTATTCCAATATAATAATTGATTTCTCGAAATTATAAATGTTATGGGAATTTTCATCACAGAGTGTATTTTCTGTGAATTTTTAAAGATTCAGTATTTCATGTGAAAGCATCAAAAATGGACTGTAAGTAAAGCTTTTAATTTTACTTACGAAAGTATGATTTTTTGGTTTTTATATGAATTTTACAGTTCTAAATTGGTCCTGAAAGTCTCAGAAATATTAAATAAGAATTGTCTTTTTAATGAATTTTTGAAGTTTATACCTCTTTTCTATGTAGAATTGCAAATAGCACTATATGGCTGGTTTCTATGAGGTAAATTAATGGATACTAGTCCAAAAGGGGTTTTAATTACTTTTTTGGGGTTTATGCATGGAGAGTAATTAATAATTGAAATGGTTACACGAGTCTAGGTTGCTCATTACCTCCTTGGCACCTCAAAATAGCAGCTTATTTGCTATTTTCTTATGATTTAATGTAGTTTTGACTTGGTAACCAAGTTCCCAAAAGGTTTTAGTTTACTAATTGCGCCAATATCAGCCATTGATCCAAGCTTCGGAGATTTCCATGCCTCAGAGGCCTCAGAAGTTGGGTACCCTGGCTCTCTTTGATGTCTTTTGTCCCCCTTGACTATTTTTTACATCAAAATAGAAATTCAGGCTCAAACTGAGATATCCACTATGGGTGTACCAACAGTGCATGTAAGAATACCATAATATTAAGTGCCACAAAGATGCATAACACTACTTTTAGTGTATATGTAACATGGGATTTTTCACATTCCCATTATTTTGGTGTGAAATTGAGAAAAACAAAAATCTTCACGGATCTTTTGTGTGGTATTGGAGTATTTTCCATATTAACACCTCAAAGAGTTGATTTAAGCTTATTTTCTCTATGGGAGCTACCCTAGGTGAAATTTTGTGTAGAATCCAAATCTGGCCTTAAATTCATGGATTTCATTACTCAATAGAACGCTCTTCATCTTTTCTGAAATCAAAAAGATGAATTTTGATTATATGCATGACTTATGGGTTATGCATAGTTCAGAATTTTCCTTTCAAATAATTGTGGCCTATTTGGGTATGTAAAATATACCTCAAGGCTCACATGATATTATTATTAAGATTCTGATTGTCAAATTATATCATCATCTCCCATGCACTCAAGTGCTTAATCAGAAGTACCAATTGAAGCCTCATGTGACACTCAAACAATATTTTATTGAACCTCATGTGAAATTCTTTATAGTACAAATAGAAACTGCAAACCAAAAGCCAGCCTGATTAGTAAAAAGTTACTTTAGTAGAAATTCTTGCTCTGCAGTTTATTGCATTTACCATTCATTCCTGTCAAGATCAAACTGAATATTTTTTCAAAAGATGGATTCTTCCAAGCCATATTGCCTTGGTATATTGAAAGCCCATGTATGCCTCACTAATCCCATTCAGAAATCTTTTGCATGGGATGATTGGATTTTCTTATGTCATACAAGTCAAAATTCATTCTTGTATACACAAAATCAAAGAGAAGCTTTGGGTAGCATTGCATTTGATGTCACCTCTGCACTGGTACCATTATTGGGTGACCCAAATTTATTTATATCCTGTGGTCCTGCTGGCATGCGGCACACTAATCTAGAGAAAAACCCCAACCAGAGAGTCTTCATTGAAAGCTTTCTCAAGTTTAAACTTTACAACAAGATAAACATCACTACTCCAATAGTAAGGTTTGGTTTTTGCTTTCCTCATCAAGAATTGATATATTTGACCTCATTAGGCAGAATTAAATATTAATTCACCAACCAGCTACATACAACAGCTTTCAGCATTTTGGGTGTCCACTAATCTCACACCTGGAGCCCAAGCTGGTCATCTCTTCTCAGAATGTATTGTTGTTACCTGAGCTGCACTCACAGCTCCTGAATATTTGAAGTGGGAATGAACTTCCAAAAATCCAATCCCCAATACCATTTTTAAAAATATCACTCAAGCCTCATAAAAAGCAAGGATTAGCATTCCTCCTGGATAGAGAAACTCCAAATGTAAGATCAGCAAATTCTCTGTGGTTAAATAAACCATCATCCTCAACTAAACGAATAAATTTGATAAATAGCATCATAAAGAAGCAAGTAAACAACCTCCAAGACTCCTTCAGCCATGCTCCCTTTGGCTGTCTGCTTGCAGATGACATGGGACTAGGAAAATCAATTCAGTGCAAATTGCTCATATGTATGACTCTGGAAGATTCCAAAAGAGATATTCCACCATTAATCCGGTTTATTGATAAGAAACATTCCACACTCATAATATTCTTACCTCATTTGATAAAGAATTGGGAAGATGAATTCAAATTACACACAGACATATCTTGACTAAAGTTTTTCCCCTATCATGGGAAGAAAAGGAATGAGATTGGCTTAAAAAATGGTTCAAAGCTGATATTGTAATATACAGCTATCATTTGTTAGCCCATGATTTTGGTCAGGCTAATAATATAGAAAGCTCTTGGATTTACCATAGTTAATTGTACTGAGTTGTCTTAAATGAGGCCCAGTGAGTCTTTAAACTTATTACTTATAGATTGTGGAGTTCTAGTAAGAAATATATAAGTTAAATTGACTTTCGTAGCCAGATAAGAAGTCAGGAGTCAATTTTCTTCAAAGAAATTGGGGCAATACAAACATCCAGATTCCTTTTCCTGACAGTAAACCCTTTTCAAAACAGTATAAATGACTTAATGAGCCTAATCACCTTAATTAAAGCACCTAAAAATGGAAAACAAGACAATTGGGTACCAACTATATTGGATGAGATTAAAAAAGGGAATCATAGCCCCTTTCAGTTATTCCTAAGGCATCTTTCTCTACACAGAAAAAGGGACATCATTTTAAATGATCTACCTAAAATTAATAATGATTATATTCATGAACCTCTCTCATATTGGACGTTAGATAGATATGATGAGAATTAAAATGATTTCTCATAATCATCTCATAAAGGACCAGAAATGTTCTTCAAGTATATAAACAAGCTTTGCCTTTTTTGCAATCATCATTTGCTTAGTGAAAGTATATATGACATTGAAGGTATGATCTCACCGTATGAGACACAGCTAGAAGGGAGTTTTTTGAATAGTATCATAAAAAAACTTGTTTACAAAGCACTAAAACTCAGGAGCTCCTGAAAATTATTTTATCACACCGCAACACAAAAAATTAAACCCTGAGACCAGTGATTCTTTCACAGTTTACAAGATTTCTTGATTTGTAAGCTTGTTTATTTCCCCTATTTTGTCTATGAAACTTCTTTTTTGTACCTCTTCTTTAATAATTATGAAGCTTTTTGATTGACAATTATTGGTGATAAACTGGTAGCAATGGAATTGTATTAGAAAATAATAAGATTATTTTTACATGTGTTGACAGAACAATAAGCAAAAATACACAGGAGGCAGGAATTCAAAAATTCAAGGAAAACAACAATGTAGAGTTACTTGTGGCTTCAATAGGGGCTGCAGGGGAGGGCCTGCATATAACCTGTGCAGAATTTGTATTTATAATGGTATGAATTATGATTATATGAACATGACGGGATATTTTAATATAATTTATATATCTCATATGTGTCTAGGAGCCTCAATGGAATCCAGCTGCAGAAGATCAAGCTATCAATTGCCTACATTGTATTAGGAAAAAGAAAAATGTAATGGAATACCATTTTATATCCCCTTATGAAATTTAGATAAACATGCAAAGGGTATGTTGATTCATAAGAAGTTTTATTTGATGAAAAATTTAGAACCACTTATTTTATATATATGAATTAAAGGTACAACAAAGGAAGCCTACTTTGGAAAGGTGTGTACATTTTGGTCATTCAAATCTCTCATTGGATTTTATTTTCTTGTCTTTATGGTGTTTAATTTTTTTCATGTAATAACAACTGTAGCAAGTACTTTGATATATGCTGAGCTATCAAAACATTTCTTAGAGACTCTTATGAAAATCAAAATTAAAAGTGAGTAACTGTGAGATTATAGTTCTTTTGGATTAAAAAAATTGGTGTGGATTTAGTAATTTCTTGGATGAGTGGATCTAGCAAATTACATCCATTAAAGGCGTGAAGGCATATCTGAATCCACAATTTTATGCATAGGCATAGGCATAAATCTTAGGTTGAGGTGTGGAAATATCACTCCCTATAACAATTTCTTACAGACTTATTATTTCTTTGCAACAATAATAAATTTCCATAGATATATTTATTTTTATAATATAATTTATATTATTTCATTTATTTAAATAATATTCATCTTCTTAAGCCATAATTATAATTATTCTTTATCTTATTTATTACTATAATAATGAGATTCAGAGTAAAATAAGTGAAATATTAGTGATATTTACTTATTGTCTCATAGTCAAACCTTACAACCGCATATAGACTTAAAGGGCCTTTCCTGTTTATATTCCATTCCCATAAAAGCCACCATTGATCTTTATAATTCCTTTTGGGTTGGAAATTTTGATTTATTCATCAAAATGAGGGCTAACTTTGGAATACTTTTCCAATAATTTTGTGAGCTAAACACTGGAAGGAATGATGGAGGAAGTTCTTAAAGATCCTTTAAATTTTTCTCCATAAATATCTTACCCTAATCTTAAGGGTAAATTCTGTTTTAATACAGCTTGATCCTATGCCAAGTCCTCCTATGCGTTCATAGATATTTTGCAGTTTATTTGATAGATTTTTAAAGAAGAGAATAATTAAGACATTCAAAAATAACCATTAAAATAATAGCCAAAATGAAATTAGATCAAAGAGTTTTTGAATGCTCACATCTGAAAAAGACAAAATTGGAAAAAATGAAGCTCAAAATACAATCCTATGGTTATTTTTCAGGAAGAAAGAACATCAATATCTAACAGTTTCAGATCACTAGTATGTTTGAGACATTCTTACAATATTTTCATGAACCTTTTAAGATCTTTCTGGCTAGAAAATAATCTGAAAATATTTTTTATAGTTATTTTAATAAACAAAAACCACCTATAGTAATGGTATATCTTTCCCAAGAAAGATGCAAAATATTGCTTTTTCATGATTGTAAATATTACATATGACATTATACAAGCTTCTATGAGAAAACAAGTGAGTCAATAATTCAATTTTAGCTACAAAGAAAGAACTTGTTTAAATAGAAAACCCCTGTTAGTATTTTCAATAAATAATAATTTAAAAAAGGAAAAATTCCATTATTGTATATCATAGAAAAATCATCATCCCCAAATTTAATTTAAATTATGAGGTAATTTGATTGGCTGAATTTTTTTCACTCTGAACTTTAATTATCTTTGAATTTCCTTTTTTCTGTATATTTCCAACTAAAATTGGGGCAAGAAACTCTTTTTCTAGCAGCACAGTATGGATATCTCCTAATAGAATCCAAAATTATCTTTGGCGGTGCTTGGAAGTCATGAAAATAATCTTCATGCCCCTCTTATGGAGAATACATGTGATCATTTGAAGTATGTATGAAATACCCAAGGGCCACAAATAGCTTTTTATAAATTTTATTATTCCATAAACAGACTTATAAGATGACTTCAAAAAAATAACAAAAAAATATAAATTTATTTTTGACAAACAAAGCTATAAGTATTATGTCAATTTTGGATTCTACACCAAAAATAACCTAGGGAACACCCATAAGGTGTTATACCCAAAAATTCCTATTCCTTGTGTTATTGAAAGATTTAAGAATCTCACAGTAAGCTTTCATAACTGAAACATTTTTACTAAAATCTTTGAATTTTCAAATTCAAGCTTAAATTTAAGGTTATATAAGGTTTATGCAAAAAAAAAATTAGTTAAAATGGAGGTGTTGTGTACATTTACTGAATTGTCCAAGGATTTTCTATAAAGGCTGTAAAAAATGTGTGGACTTGATCTAAATTGGTTTATAAAAGGGAAAAATCCATGCAAAAAGGTGGGAGAAAGGGGAAAAGGCAAAAAGGTCCAGTGTACCCAGCTTTTGGGATCTGAAAGAACCCAAATAAGTATTTACTTCTTTATTGAAGGAGTTTCAACTTTATTTAAACTTAAAGATTAGATTTTCATTGAAAGCTAAAGTTTAAACTGGCTCATTGCTCGTTTGGACAGGAATTTCAAGATTCAAAAGGGTAAATCCCTATTTGCAGGCTTCAAGAATTTAAAAAGCGTAATTAAGTTTAAATAATCTTGAAATTAAGTTTAAAAGAATTAAAACCTTATAAGAATTTTATTTTTTTATTGCTATCTTATGTGAAAAAACAGCAATAATTGCAAAAGTTGAAAGAGAATCCACTCTTAGAAAGGTTTACTTGAAAGCTCCACACAGATTAGAAATAATTTTATCTGTGTATAAATAAAATGTTCATTATCTTTTATAAGTAAAATTATTTTGTATTTATCCTTGCGAATACATCTTTTAATTGTACTTAAATAAAATTCATGTTCCTTCAAAAATTAATTCAAAATCTTATTTGAAAGATTTTTTCTTGAAATTTTATTTTTGAGTTTTTCATGTGACAAAATTTAATATAAATGAATCAACTTTCTAATGAGCTTAAATTAGTATTAAATTTACTTTGAGTTAAGAATAACACTGTTAGCCTTAAATTGGAATGAAAAATAAGTTACCTTGAATTAAGAACCTTACTTTTAAGTATGGTATTTCAGCTTTCTTTGAGAAAATCCTCTATATCCATTATGGATCATAAGAGCTTCTCTGAAGGCATGAAAGGAGCCTTTATGTCACTTTTTTTGTCCAAAATCATCATTCAATCAATCAAATGGACATTTGAAAAGTTAAATCTTTAATAAATAGAAAAGTTATCATTAAAGTAACTCTTGGGTTATTTTATTCTCTATATGTTTTAAATAAAGAATTTGAATTATAGAATTCAGATTGTATTGTTTTCTTCATAAATAATTGAGTTTATTTTAAAAATCTTTTAAAATCCACAAATTCCTCTAAAAACTGTTAAATCTTCTTTTATCATAAGAATACTGTTTCATTCCTTTAGAATATTGATTTTTGGAGTGTTTCTAATCTAAAAATATTATTTAATACTACAACTACTGTTGTTTTTCTTGTTGTATTAAATAAATATTTTAAGTAAGTTTTTCTCTGAATATTCTATATTTTATTTTATCAAGTATTAGTTTTTCTATACAATTTCTCTATGAGAGTTATCTCTTTACATTGTGTGTGATAATTTCTATTATTATTATGTATAATTTGTTAAATATTATTATTTTCCACATATAACTGTCTCATTAAGAGCTTTTATATTTCTTATTCTCATAACTTTCAGTGACTATAGTAATTATAGTTTCTTACAATTATTAAGAATTTTAATAATTGTATTAGTTTTCAATGATAAGTTCTTCTTTTTTCAAGAAATATTTGGAATAATTATATTAATTTGTGGTTACAATAATTCAGTTTATTATATCTTCTACTGAGGAAAGTAATAGTAGTCTTAATATTTGCTACTATTATCAATGGTTTCATAAACAAACCTTAAAATAAAGCTTCCTTCCAAGAGGACACAATCACACAGAAATTTCCTTTCCTGAAAAAAAGATATAGCAACATATTTGATGAATTACTATTTCATTAAGAATTTCTCTGAGAATCTATAGTGAGGTTTTTTCTTTTGGTTCTCTTGGATTTATATATGCTATATAAATATTATAGTTATTATTACATAGGACTTTATATCAGTGTTTTTTTACCTTCATTTGATGAAAATTGGCTTTTTTTTGAAAACATTCTTTGAGAATATTTCCAAAAATTGACTTTCAAAGCTCCTTTTGAGTCTCAATTGGATCATAATTTATTGAAGAATTAAGGCACAAAAGAGTGTCTTCATACAGAGGGAAATGTTAATTTATCTAATGTCAAATATTTCCTCAAGACTTCATTTGGGATCTTTAGATTGTCTCCTTCATTTTCTGACTCAGTCATCTGTAATTTAAGTCTTATCATTTTCTGTTCCTCAAAACTCAGAGTTCATTCATTTCAAATAAAATCTAATCTTATCAGTATTCTTATACCCCAATTACATTTAGGAAATGTAACAGCATATTTTGAAGAAAATCAATATTTGATTTCAATTCTCATTCATGCTAACTTAGTCAGTCTTTGATAAATATTTTAAATATAATTTCTAAGTTTTATTCCTAGAAATTCAGCTTACACTTTCCACTTTTACCATTCTTTTTGGTCTTAGTTCTAAGTGAGAATATCAATAAGTGATGGATCAATATACTCCTCTATGAAGGTTTTATTTTTTTCAAAACTAAAAGGTCAAATGAGCTTATCAAGATATTTATAAGAGTTTTCTTATGATATTGGAAAGAATTTTTTGATTGAGTGTGTTCTGATAAGTCTTTTTTGTATTTTGAATGAAATTTATTGAAAGAAACTTTTACTTTTAAGTATGGAGAATTTCTATATCCTTAACTAAAAATAATTCCTTTATGGCTAAAAGTGAGCTACTTTATTGGTTTTGATAAGAAATTCAATATGCTATTTGGAGTATTTAAATTTCTTTTCATAAATTTAGGTTTTTGGCTTAAGGTATTTGATATCTTTCCCATATACTTCAGCAACATTAGCCTGTACTTAATTTAGATTCCTTTTTGTCCTCGTTGGAATAATTTGAATTCCTGAAAGCCTTGCCCAATTAAATCCAAAATTGAATGGTTGAAATTAATTCATGCATTTTTTCATGCCTACTTAGGTAGGAAAAGATCTTTCATTAGGTTCAATTCACAATTTAAAGCAAAAAAAGCAACCTATAATGAAAAAATTACCCCTGAAACTGTCATTTAGCAAAATTATTAGTTAAATATTTCAATTGGGCCTGTAATATACATTATTTGATTCAGAAAGACCATGAATATATGAGATGATGTTTTCCAAATCGTATAAACTAGAATATTTTGAGACTAGAAAAGTAAAACAGCCTTGGGTGGTATAGAAGATGATCATTAAGATTATGAATAATAAAATAAGTGCTTCAAATTTCTTGTAGTACCTTTTTTTAATTCCAACTTTTTTAGAAGAACTGCTTTTTAAATATTTACTTTCCTAAATATCCAGAAAAAAAACTTATAAGTGAATTTGACCCAATATTATTAATTGTAATCTATATTTTTAAAAAAACTGATTAACACTTAATTATAAGAAAGAAGATATCGATATAAATATAGTAATAAGATTTAATGATGTCTAGATAAGTCCGAATTGATTTTTGTTGAGCTATTTATTATCACCAAGCAGCCTCATTAAAGTAAGTTCATAAATTCAATAGTGCTTAATCCCTGAGATTATCACAAGCCTTTCTGAATGAAAGAATAATTATTGTTATCTCACTTTGTGGTAAAACAACTTAAGGTAATAATATGAGATTGAGGTCAATACTTTAGATAAACTAGATAATAATATAGATCTCGGAATATCTTAATTTGAGGATAGGCTTATTAGCCTCATTGAAATTATACTTATTAATAGAAACTTAAAAAGGAATAATACAATAATGATTTGATAAGCTAATTTGATGAATATTTGAGGAATATTTATGAATAAAGTGAGATGTATTTGTTACCATTGGATAAGAGCTTCCAGAAGAAGCTTGAATATAGAAAGAGCTGTGAAATTATATCTTTGATTCAATACAACTATTGAACCTTTGATATATTGCCAAATATTTAATTGACAATTTTCTTGATAAAAGACTCAATCAGAATTATATTTTAAATTATATTTATTATATTTTGAATTGAAATGAGTATTAGAGATTGAAAGCAAGCTAAATTTAATGAAGACTGTTTCAGAGTAAGCCTAAACAATAATAAAATAGAAATGAAACAAAATAAATGGAAATCAACACAGGATAATCATATGCGGATTTCTTTCATTTAAACTTTTATTATTTGAAGCTTAATTAACACCTCATCTTGATGATCACAAAAATATGAAAGCTAAGAAATCTGATGTGTGTATTTTTAAAAATTGGAAGCAAGAAGATTTATGGAAAAAAGATTTATTCATAAAAATATTAATAATACTGACAGGGAGTGTGAGGAAGAATAAGCAATTAATTAAAATCTTGAATCATAGCATAATTTAATTAAAAATATATCAGTTTTCTCGAATTATTTTCCATGATGATGAAGTATATGGCTTTGAAGATTTGAATCATTGTCTTATGTCAACCAAACAGGAGTAAGCTATTGATTAAATACTCAAATAATTCAACAATATTCTATCTATGAAGCCATAAACTCAGAAAAGCGAAGAAAGTTCCATTTCTTAAATAGAAAACAATTGAATGAGATTATTTAAATGATACAAAACTCCTAGGATGTTCAATAATTGATTAATAATTTTTAATATCAAATTTTAATGTGTTAATTAATCCATTAAAAACATTTGTTTATGTTCTTGAAATTTTAAACCCAAATTCAAGGCTTTTCTATTAATAAATAATTATTGAAATTATGTAAGGGAATAAGAATTGTGCACACATACCCACCATCTCTCATGTTATTAGAAGTTTTTTATTTCTACTTGAGCAAGTATTCTCAAAATCTGAATTGGTTTTTAATTATTGTAATTAAGTACAGTTGTTAGTAATTACATGCACCAACAATTTCTCAGATAGCCAAAGATCCATATTTTCAATCAACAAAAATATTCAAACTTACATGGGCTTGGGTATTTTTTTATCTACTTATGGGAATATATTATTGGTAAAATCTACCCTTCCATGTATTCTCAAAGATTAAGTACTCATTCTTAATAAATATTTGTAAAACTCATATGTTTCTGTGAGTTGTTTTAGTTATTTAGCTGCATACATAATCTCACCCACCCATATTTTTGTTACATTTCCAAAAACTATATATTCATAAGCTATAGATAGTTTTGACTTTCTTAAATATGGAATATAATCCTATTTTAAAAGGTAAAATGTTTGAATTCATTAATTCTAGTAGAGTGGGTAAGAAACAAGGTTTATTATGATTTTCCTGAATCTATATCATCTGAAGGTATGGCTCCTTCACTATTCCACATTATATCCTTTCTGAAGAACCTCCATTATATTTAATGAAAAAGAAAAACTTGAAACCATAGATTTTATATGTATTACCATATATTTGAGTACATTTTGGAAAAACTCTTTTCAAAATTAGATAGAAGGTGAAATTCTTGTGTTTGGTATAAAGGAATAATAGCTGTACATCCAAGTATTCACAAAACTTTCATTTTAACTTTCAAGGCTTTCATCATTCTCATAAGGTTAGGAAATTTCAATGAATATTGTGATCTTTAGCACACAATTTGTCTCAAGAGTGTATTTTACTTCTTCAAAGACTTGAAATAAGTATAAATAATCTTTTAAGTGTCAAAAACCACATATAAAAAATTTAAATTTGGATCTTTCAAGCATAATTGATGAATCATATTATGAATGAATATTGTTCCAATATGCAATATTTCTGTTAGGAATTTGGAAGAAATCTTTGAAAAATTATTCTTAAATTTTCAAAAAGAGAACCAATAAGATGAAGTGTCTCCATATTGACTATAAAAGCTTTGTTTTCCTATTTTCATCAGTGTCACATTGTGGAATGTGATCTGAAACTTTCCAGTATCAACCAGTATTTTAACCAAATTAATAGCTTTTTTGGAAATAGTTTCCTTTGTTGAGTTCTTGCGGATGGCATTGTGACAATAAACTGGTTACCAGTATCATGGGTTCTATTCTGGTTGGAGACAAGGGGAGGTCTCAATAAAATAGGCAAAAATCACTGGTTTTTCTGTTCCATTGGCATACCAGGGCTTTACCCCTTGGAGGTTCCTTGTAGGATCCTGTTGTGACCAATTTAGCTCCATGAGGATGACATGGGTAATACCATCAGTTACATGCACTTTGGGAGGAAGTGCTCTAAACCCAGGGGTATTGTCACATGGTGTAATGTGATCTAAAACTTTCCGGTATCAATTGGTATTTAAAGTGCTTTAACAGCTTTTTTGGTAAGAGTTCCCTTTGTTGAGGTTGGGCAGACAGCATTGTGACAATAAGATATATATTTAAATATATAGAAAAAATAACAAAAAATGCGGCTTCTTATCAGCTTATTGTGACCTATCTATCTCTCCTTTAAATGAAAAAATACCAATTCTAAACATATTGATATCATGTTAGTAATCTCTTTCTGTTTTGGATAAAATAGAAATATCTCAGAGCTATAAGCCCACATACTTTAAGGGGATTCAATAAAGGTCCCTCACCTTTTTCTATAGTGAGATAAGTGAATTTCTTTCGAATAATCTCCTGAATTTATATAATCTTCTTCCATTTTATTTGTAGCTTTAATTGATTTAAATTCATTAATTGTAATCTTTTTTGATAATATTACAAAAGAAATCCATCTAGTCTTTGAGAAAAAAATATTAGACTTGAAATTGGGAATAATTCAAGTTTCTAGAAATAAAATCAAATAATTTTACTTAGTTTCAAATAGTAAATCAGATCAAATATTCTTTTGGAAGATCAAAATCCCAGTCCTTGATGATAAACAGGTTTGAAACTCAAGAAAATAACTTTAATCACATTTTTCTAAATTAAGATAAAAATAGATTCAATAATTTTCCCATGAATCTCAAGAGAATTGGATTGGATTGAGACTTAATCAATTTGAATGACACAAAACTTTATGGTATTATAAAAATGATTAGATGGAAGAGAAGTATAAGAAAAAATTATTTTCTATCATATATTATATTTATACTTATTTTTTAATTTATCAATTAATTTATGACGAAATAAGGAAATTGAAATCAAATTTTTCCAATATCTTTAATTAGAATTTAAATGTGTATATCTTTCAAAAAAATGACCTTTTATGAAAAATTATGAGCTTGTTTTCCATTTTCATGAGAATATCAATTGCGTGTTTTATCCAGCTAAATTGGGAATGATATTTATGTTCAACTTATTCTCCAATATACCAAGTTGATATTGCATTATTTATTTTGATAACCTACATAAATTTGAGACCTATATTGTTAGAGATTTGGTGGGTAAGTAATAGTTTCAGGTCTATATAGCTAGAGTTTCAAAGAGAAAATTAGTTCCAAAAATCAGGAAAACGCAGAGGAAATTCAATTTATTCAAGGGTTGGTACTAATCTAACAAACTAAAGCTCAGAAATTAAGCGAAAACAGTCTTAAGAAAGAGTTTCCAAAACATCTGTTTTGTTTTGAATAATCAATTTCATAGAAATCTAATTCAGAAAGAGCTTTATTTTTAAAAATGAACAAACTGAAATTATATGACGATAAACGCAAGATTAATAATAATAGGAAAAAGTTCTTTTTTATGGAATTTTATTGATTAAAAATAGCTGTTTTATTTTTTAATAAATGAAGTTAATTCAGAAAACCTAGAAAGTACTCAAGTCCTAGGTAGAAAACAATTGTAACAATAGTTTCATATTTCTTGAAATAACCATTAAAATAACTTAATGGCTTAAATATTATTGGAGCCTTACAAAATCTTGAAGTTAATCTGAATTTACATTCTAATGTTTTTATATTGCTTCATTACCTATAGTGAGTGATATTTTTCTTAATTGATTCATTAGAATTGTATTAATCTTGTAATTGATAAAGGCCACTGTGATATAGATTCTATAGCATTTCACATTTATTTCAAAAATTAGATATATAGAAGGAAATTGTATCAAATGAATCCTTTTTAAAAATAATAAATATTCCAGTTAGGTTTGCATAATGTCATTTATGGAAATATGTACTAAAACCATTATACATTCTATCAATTAACAATATTTCTACAGATTTTGTTCTTTGTGGCACATTCTCAGATTCAATGTAATGACAAAAGGGTTTGTTTTTAGAGTACAATTCCATGGAGCATGTATTCAAAACTTTTTTTTCACCAAAAAAAAAGTGCATGGTCACTTTTTTTTCCTCATTTTTTCACACTTACATACCTTTTCTTTCCTCGATTGCACATTCTCATATCAGATTTTGGTTGTTTGTGCCATTTTTTAATTTGTTTTTCTCTAAAATAATCTTCTTTATTTTATAATCCTTAAATATGATTTTTCATTCTTAAAACTCTATAATGATATTTTTTTGTGAAAAGATAAGACAATCATTATGATAAATTCAAATATTTTTCAAATTTTAATAAGATAAGAAATTAAAAAACTTGTAACAAAGGAATAAATTCATTATTAATGAAAGAAATTCTTTAATAATTAAAATTTTTGAAAAGGGTCCTACCATCTGGTAGGACCACCATTTGCATTTATCACCGCTTCCATGCGGTTGGCCATTGAATGTAAGAGTCAATTCAAAACATTTACTGGGATGATGTTCCATTCTGCTGTAATGGCCACTCCCAAATCATCCATTGTCCGTGGCTTGTAACGCTTGATAAAACGGCTTTTCATTTTTTCCCATAAGTTTTCAATCGGGTTCAAGTCTGGGGAGTGAGCTGACCATGGCATCTTTATATTGCCAATAGCTGAATTCCATTCATTTGATATTCTTGCTGTATGGATTGGGGCTCTATCTTCCATTAGAGTGATTTGATGGCGCTTGAGCCATATGGTCAAGAAAAGGCTGTAATGCTGGCTTTTAAACGGTTTAAATCAAGTCAGCAGAATTTAGATGCCCTTCAATAAAAACCAATGGTTCCTTGGTAGAACCAGAGAATGCCCCTCAAATCATCATTGATCGCCGACCAGATTGATGATTGACTTGAAAGTTTTGAAGGCCGTATTTTTCAGCTGGGGTACACCAAACCCTTACACAATCTGATTTCTTGCCCAGCTCAAAGGAGGACTTTTCTTTCCAAACAATTCTTGACCATTGTTGAATTTTCCAATGTTGGAATTAGCATTCAAGCTCCAAATTCCACTGGAAGTCAATTTGCCATAATTGGGGCTTCTTGGGCGCAATTCATGATCATTTTCCTAACCTATGAATCTCTTTTGTGATGCTTTGTGTGGAGACTTCTTTTGTAAGTGATTTCGAAGCTTCTTATAGGATTTATCAGCGATTGTGAGTAACAAAATTACCCATTTCATCACAATCGGCTGCATTGATTATATTTGGACAACCCAGCTTTTCTTTGGTCTTGCAAGTTACATGGTCATGAAAACCTCAAATTGTGTCATAAACTGTTGTCTTGAGAATGTGCACATGGTGGGATATCACTTGATATGAAATCCCAGCATTTCGCATTTCAACAATTTGGGCCCTAGTTTCCACATCAAGGTAAGGTGAAACTCTTCTGTTTGATTAAATAGAACTACTACTTTAAAATAAAAAAAACATAATTAGAAATTAAAAAAAAGCATAAGTTGGAAAATTTCAACTCAAAAAACATATTGTGTATAAAATCAAAATGAAAATAAAAACTTCTCTCTTGTTGTTAATTCAATTTATTCTTCTTTTCCTTAATAATGCATAGCTATTCAAAAAATTAGATTTTCACTATTTGAAATATTCATCTTCGAATTCAAATTTTTGAACCACAAAATTAAAAACAAAAAATTCAAATAAAGAATTATGAAAAAAGGATCCATTTAAATTTTTAACCTCCAAATTAAAATTCAAAACAAAAATCTCAAATTTTGGTTGAAAAAATGATTGATGAATATAATTCATTAATTAAAACAAGTGAAAAATGCTATTTATGGCATCAACCACAGCATAACCATGCCATAAATGGTATTAAAATATATTTATGGCATCAACAATGGCATAAATAATTCCATTTATGCCATTTATGGAACCAACAATACCATATATTGGGCTTTCAACAGCCTAGGTATTTTTAAGCTAAACTTTAATTAGAAAACACACCTTATTTTTTTACTAAATAATTACATAATTTTACCAATTTATGGCAAATCCACATAAGGGCATACATGTTTTTGCCAAATTACTTACATGGGTTTACCAATAACCCGGATTAATTATGAGTATTTATAGCTTATTGGAATTAATCGAAATTAATTGAAATCAATAAAACTTAATAACCATTATTTCAAGCTAATTGAAACCAACAAAATTGATGAGCATTAGTTGAAACTAGTAAAAATTAATTAGAATTGCTTAAAATTTGAAATGAATTACAATAATTTCAAATAACTTCAAATAAATAGAACTTGACAGAAATCATTTCAAGCTAATTGAAAGTAATAAAGAGGATGAGCATTATTGAAATTGGTGAAAATTAAATAAAACTGCCAAAAATTAAGGAAAATTAATTAAAATTAATAAAAATTAAGTGAAATGAATTAAAATAAATTAAAACCAATTAAAATTAATTGATAAAAATTAACAAAAATTAATTAAAATTAATTAAAATTAATTAAAATTAATTAAAATTAATTAAGATTAATTAAAATCTATTAAGATTAATTAAAATTAATTAAGATTAATTAAAATCAATTAAAATAAATTGAAATTAATTAAAAATCATTAAAGTTAATGAAAATTAATTGAAACTAATAAAAATTAATTCAAATTAATTAAAATTAATAACATAAATGCAAAATAAGCCAAATTAAAAAGAATTAAAACTAATCAAAGTTAATTAAAATTAATTTTAAAATTAATCAAAATTCATTAAAATTAATGAAAATGGATCAAAATTAATTTGAAAATGAATCCAAATTCATGACAATTAATTAAAATTAATTCAATTCAATTAAAATTCATTAAAATTACTCAAAATTAATTAAAATTAATTAATATTAATCAAAATTAATTACAATTAATTACAATTACTTAAAATGAATTAAATTTAATCAAAATCCATTACAATTAATCAAAAAGCATTAAATTTAATTATAATTAATTAAGATCAATCAAAATTAAATAAAATTAATTAAAATTAATTACAATGCAATAAGCTCAATAAAAATTAATTAAAATTAATTCAAATCAATTAAAAATACTTCATTACTTATTTATTTCCATTAATTATGTTTTATATTTTATTTATTCTTATTATTTATATATTTTATATTTTTATTATTCATTATTATTCAGTATGATTTATATTTGAATTATTAGTTATTTTTATTGAATTAATCTTATATTATTTCTAGTAAAAATAACTGATAAATAAAATATTAAATATATATATTCCATAATTATTTATTTTCATTAATTATATTTTATATTTTATATTTCAATTAGTGTAATTCAATATGAAATATAAGTATTCACTAAGAAAAATGACTAATAAATATCACATATTAAATATATATATTTCTTATTATATATTTTGATTAATTATATTTGATATTTTATTTATTATTTATTCTTTTTTTATTGATTATATTTTATATTTTATATATTTATTATTCTTATTATTGATTGTTTTTATTTATTCGTTTCATATCATATTTATTCATTTTTGCGTTATTTTTATATATATCTCTTATTATTTATTTTAATTAATCATATTTTATATTATATTTATTATTTATTCTTTTTTTTTATTAATTACAATTTATATTTTATTTATTTATTTATTATTCATATTATTGATTCTTTTTATTTATTTGTTTTATATCTTATTTATTCATTTTTTCGTTTTTCTTAATTTTTTATTATTATTCATTATCATATACATAATCATGCATGTAACTGTCTAAGTATCACTACATTAGGGTATGTAGTGATACTTAGAATTGAATTTGATCCAAATGGAAAAGGCGCAAGCAAAAACTGGCCTGGCTTCATCCTCATCAACTACTACCTCAATGTCAAGGGATCAGCTAGTAGCATTGCATTTATCTCTGCAAGCGCTTCAAGCTATTTTAGCAGCTTTGGTGGTGGTAGTGGCGCTCAAACTCAATCGCGTTATCAAGCCGCAACTAGTTCCAGCGACATCACTCAGTACCATGCTTTGGGACTTTTGTATGCCATCCGACACCAGGATGAAATGGCAGAAATCCAAACCTTTTTACTCTTTTTGATCAGCTTCAAGCCCAAAGGTCCCGTACAGATATGGCGTGAAACTTATGAGACTTGTATTTAAAAATGCCTTGATTGCGTGATTGGTCATGATGTCCCTTTGACTCAACTTCGTGAAAAGTTGAGCATTTCCTATTTTCAGTTGTTTATCCTATTAAAACGCTTCCATCATTCATTGATTTGGCGCTTCCTAGATGGCTTCACATCAAATATGCCGTTAAGCTGGCTATGATTGATACCTTTATGAATGCAACTTATAAGCACCTCATTGCTCTCTGTCATTCAACCCTTGATCGGTTTAGCAAGCCTACATCAACTCATTCGCCAACTTCTTTATCACAACCTCCAACTCAAGTCCCCTTCGCCCTACTTAACCTCATTCTTTCCCAGCCCCAACTTTTGACTTCTCCTTTAATCTGGCAACCTGTTACACAAGTCATAATTTCTAAATCAGATTCAGGACCAATCAAGACTTCTTTTACCGACCTTACATTACCTGGGTTCATTATACTCACAATAAGTGACAACATGGATGGTGCAGCTTTTGCCAGGCGTCAACTGGATCATTTACATAAGTAAAAAAGGTGCTGCTCAAGCTCCTTTTGAAGCTAGTAGTATTCCAAGGATCAGTAAAGAACAAGCACATCAGGAAGCTATACGTTTGTTAAGGTCTTCTCTTTCCTCTGGTATTCAAGTGCTGAGGGCCTTTTTGACCAAATTTAGGTGCTCGCCAAGAGGCTTCATCGGATCTTGCGATTCTTAATAACAGCATCCACACAGCCGACAAAAGCCAGCTTGGCTCCATAGCTTCAGACCCTAAGGTTGACAGCTACTAATCATTAATAGTACCACATCAGAAATTGTGTCAACAGCCATAACCAATTCAATTTCTAAAAAAATTCCTCAACATAGACCTTGGTAAGTAATTTGAATCAATCATTCAAATTTCAAAACAAAATTAACATGTGCTCTTTTGTTTTTAGAATACCGTCCTACTTCCAAACATAAACTGGAAGCTCTCAGTGGACTTTGTCAAAGCAAGGTGTTGCTTAAGGCTTTGCCTCTTGATGTGGGTGCACATGCATAGAGACGGCTTGAGGCTGTAACATTTTTTGGAGACCAATAAACTGAGGGCTTGGGTCATCTGATTCACAAAAGAGGAGCTGTCCAGGCCAATAGGGTTGGTGCCTCTTTTGAAAGTGCCCGGCACAATAAACAGTGAGATAACACTATAAAATTAGATGAATTACACATCTTTAAAAAATATTTTTTCAATCATTATAATTGGAATAATCTCTGGTCATGGTGGGGGCCCACACCATGACCAGTATTTGTATTTACTTTTAATAGAAAACACAGGGGAATTGCTGCCCAAAATTCTTAGTAAATTTAATAACCACTACAAATATAAATAAATAATAAAGTGAGATAACTAAAAATTAACCCATAAATAATAAAAATCAAACAATAAAAACATCAAAAAAAGGAAGGAACTAATCAATAAGATATAAATAATAAAAAAACCCATGAGTCATTTTTGAGTGATGAGGTTACCATTGTGTTTCATATAACATAGAATAAATAAATAAATGAGATCATTAATCAAAAATAGATAAATAATACTTCCAGAATCAAGAGATAATAAATTATTAATCAATAAACTACAAATGATCATTAAATCATCAAATGCATAAGTGAATGAATCATAAGGAATGTTTTTAATACAAAGAAATCATAACTTATAGTTAATAAATAAATATAGACAGCCAAAACAAAAAATTAATCAATAAAGATTACAAGTATACAAAAAAACAAAAAAATCACAAAAGTAAAAATTAAGTACCAAACAAATAATAAAAGCTCAAAAATTCATGGCAATAAATTTTAAACAGTTCTAATTAGTTATGATTACTCTTAATTTATTTTAATTTCATCAAATTCAATTAAAAGTGTAGATTTCTCATTTTATTTTATTGAAGTGTATGAATTTTCATTAAACAAAATCTTAATTAAGACTGATTGATTTTCTAAAATTCTTAATGAATGTCAATTTTTAAAACTAGTTTTAACAGATCTTAGTAAATTTTATTCAAATTCAATGATTTTTTATTTTTGTTTTGTAATTTAAATTATTTTTAATCAATTATCATAATGAAAATGCATAAATAATAAGTAAATAAATAAATAAAATGGGTTATATTCAAATTCATGATTTACTTATAATTCTTGGCTTCAATAACTAATTAATTATAAAAATATATATAGATAATCAAATGTAATAAAAAACATTTAATCCAAAAAGCTTATATAATAAATCCAAAAAAAAACCTCATGGTTAATAAAGGAATAAATCCCAAAAAATTATTTCAAGAATAAAAATAAGCACTACAAATATATATAAATAATAACATTTATGGGTTGAAAACTCACCCATAAATGACAAAAATAAAACAATAAAAATCCCCCAAAAAAAGGAAGGAACTAATCAATAAATGAATAAATAATAACTAAACACTAAATACATAAAATATAAATCAAAATTATTCAATTCTAATAGTGAATCATCAATAAGCCATATTCAAATTCATGCATAATTTGTAATTAATAAGTGCAATGAATAAGTCATAATTGAAATATGAATAAACTATCTCTGCTTCAATAATAACAAATAAAGAAATAAACAATAAAAATAAAAAACCATAATAGACATGATGGAAATAATCCAAATGAATCAATATTGTATTATAAAAAGAATTAAACTTCTAATTGCGTATTTGTTGCATTTATGTTGTATAAATCATAAGTTGTTTTGGGTACACCTTGAATTAATTGTTTTAGTACTTTGTATTTAAGTGATTTTTTTGGTGGTATAATTTTTAATTTAATTTGATCTTTATATTATTTTGAATATCTATGATATACCTTCCTTATCTTCTTTTAATTTGGCTTGTCTTTTGCTTATATTTTTGCTTTAAATTCATTTAATTATATTTTATTAATATTTCCTATTTCATTTCTATTTGGGATTTAATTATGTCTTTCATTTGAATTTGAATTTAATCATTTTATTGATTTATTCTTGTTTTTATTTTGATTATTTACCTTTATATATATCAAAATTATTTGATAAAATTAATTATTATTGTAAGGGAAATTACATAATCAAACCAAATATTATTATGGTGTTTATTTTGGTCTTAAGGATATTATTCCTGTATATTTACTATCTTTTATTTGATTTTTATTCATTTTTTTTGTATTTTTGTTTCATTCATATGAAGTAATAAGTAATCAAACAATAAAAAATAAAAAATAAATGAATCATTATGAGATTATTCAATTGTGATAGTGATTTGTCAATCACTTAGCATAAATTTCATGTAAATTTGTGCATAATTAATAAGTTTTTACATTAAATACATTCTAACCCCAATTATTTTACATGGCTTGGTCATATTCAATCTGGTTTTTGATCCACTCTATTCAAATTATTATCAATTTTAAGTAACACATCTTTGTCTAATTTTTAATATGAGTCAAATCAGATCCCTAATAGATCCCAATAAATCATTCAGTCAAATTTCAGCATCTTTCCCAAAAAATCACTCTTAAAACTCCAAAGTAAACCAAAGTCAGATTGCACAATGTTATTTTTCCCAAGCAAAGAATGGATACCAGTCATGCTTAGTTGATGGATGCTCAAAGAAAATTAAGCAACATGAAGGAACCAAGAGAAACCTGGTATCTCATTTGAAAGCATTTCATAAGGAAATATGGGCTGAAGCAATTGCAGAAAATAACACTGAAGGACAAAGTAATTTATCAAACTCACATGGAAGCAGCATAATAAAAAGTATGAATGTCCACTTACAGAATAGTTTCACTGATAATCTTGTCAGATTCATAATTCAAGATCAACAATCATATGCTTTAGTTAAATCGAAGTCATTTCAAAAGCTTATTCATGTCCTCAACAAGGACATTAACTTAATTTCTGAAACCACAATTTCCAAATGGCTAAAGAAAAAGTTTCTGAATGATAAAGAACATATATTTACCTATATCAATTCACAAGCACCACGGTTCTCATTTTCTACTGACATTTGGTCTGGTCAAGGTGGAATGTTGTATATTACTCTCATAGATCATTACATATCATCTGATTGGAAACCATTCAATGCAACAATTGGATTTTTCAAGTTCACTGAAGCTCATACTGGTAAACACATATACACAGAAATTGTGGATATTCTTAATGATTTCTTTATTGAACACTCTCAAAAGCCAAGGGGATCAAAGCATGATGCAATTCAAATAGATACCTCAAGTGATTCCTCCTCAGAAACCAAAATTGATTTATCCAATTTTTCAAATGATTTGTATAGTTTGGATATCTCATCCATTGGTAATTTAATCATGGCCATAACATTAGATAATACTTCCTCAAATACAACATTTATGGATCTTGCTGTTAAAAATCATTTGATGAAAGGTTTTGACTCACACATTTGATGTTTTGCACATATTCTTAGCTTAGAGGCAAAGGATTCTTTAAAGCAGCTTGATGGATCAATTGATGAGCTTAAAAAGGTGGTTCATTTAATACGTTGTGGAAACTCCTTTTGTTGTGGGATAAATAATAGGCAGTACCTTGAGGGGGAAATTATTGGTGAGTCTGTTTTGAATTTCAGAATTAGCCAATAACCATGGGTGCTAAGGTGTATTAGCTGCCCCTCTAAATATACTGAAAAAGATACCCTTTTTGATGAGATCACAAATCAATTATTTAGCTTTGTGGCTTTTCAATTAGAGAATTTTCTTCAGAATTCTTTATCAGTCTGTCAATAAGAGATCACTATGATAATAATGGTAATAGTTAAATCTTTTTTGGAATAATTGAGGTTTGCTCAACTTCTTTGTTATTGATTATAATTCTTTTTAATTAGTTCTTCTAGTATTCCTTCTTTCAATACCTTAGATATTTAAAGAATATTGTTTAAGATAACTATTAATATTAATAATAATCTTGATAGCTAGCTAATACTTCTAAAGGTGATTTAATAATACTATCAATATAGCTATAATAATTTAAGGGTAAGATAATGCTTTAAGGGTGGTTTTGTTTAATATAAGGGTAAGATATAGATGATATAATAGTAATATAATACTATTAGGATCAATATAAATAAAGTCCAATATAACTAAGAGGCTTATGATATAAGGTATAAGGGTAAGATTATATCCCTTCTATAAATAAGGGTTATTGATAAATTAGATAAGATCACTAATGATAATATCTTCAAACACTAATTCAGCACTATTACTATAATGGTGATACTATTAAATGATATTAAACTCTTTCATTATTATTATAAATATCTTTCATTAATTAATCATAAATAATACTGTAAGAGACTGAGCTTTGCTACTGATCTTTTTCAATATAAATACTAGATTATCCTACTAGAGAAGGGATGGATTGATCCTCAAGATTATTATCTGAATCAGAAGCATGGGGGGAAACAGGGAGAGAGGCCCTTTATTTATACCTTTTGCGCCGTCCATAGAGCCTTCCCAAAACAAGGGACTTAGAAAACTTCCACCTTGAGACATTTTTGCTGGTGAGTAAATTAAAAATGGTAACATTTGATCAAGATATTGCACCATATTTTTGGTTGATTGCACCATTCTGAACCTTATTATTGTCAGTGCACATCCTTGAGACATTTTTGCTAGTGGTTAAATTTGGAATGGTGTCATTTGTTAAGGATATTGCACCATATGTTTGGATGATTGCACCATACTTTTTCAATTATACTGATATTTTAACTAAACTTTATTCTTATTATGCACAGCCTTGAGTCATTTTTGCTAGTGGTCAAGTTTTGAATGGTGTTATTTGATACAGATATTGCACCATATGTTTGGTTGATTGCACCATTTTTTAGAACTGTATTCTTATATCTACTAACCTTATTTTTCTTCTTCACAGCCTTGATCTGTATTTAGTTGAGTATTTTTCTATGTAAAATTTAATTTGTAAGTAATACCTGTAATTTTTGGTTATGGGAGTTTAAGTGGGGATTTAGTAATGTAATACTATGTTAACTTATATGTAAGTGTTTTTTTTATGTCAAGACATGTAATACATGATGTTGTAAGAGTAATGGTATCACTTATGTAATATTACACATGTTTATAAATATTGAATATTTGGACAAGCTGAATTATTTTTAAGCATATTCTTGTACCTAGTATAGAATGTATAGTATCACTTCTCTCCTTTAATCCATGATATCTAGAGAATTATTGATATTATGGGGTTCAGGCAATATGTGACTATAGGTAAAATTTGATGTAGATTCCAGTGGAATACTTGTTTTTGTTACTTTAATATCATTCTCTTCCTTTTTCTTGCAATTTTTTTACTTTTATCTTTCACTTTTTATCTTTATTTTCTTATTATATATATATATATATATTATTATTATTATTATTATTGATCAAAGTTTTGGATTTGACATTGTGGATTTGAACCTTGGAAGAACTGGTATGGAATACCACATCTCCCTCTCCATTTAATGCTGTCCCCAGCATCCAAGGTGATAATCCACTTTTTTTTCAAAAAAAAACAATCAAACATTTCCCCCCTTTTTTTGAATACAAGGATTTTTATTCATCAAAGTCCTCTTCATCTTCAAATTGAGATTCATCTTCAACTTCCTCTTCTCCTTTTTCCTCCTCTTCCTCTGAGTCCAACTCTTTTCCTCTTGGGTAGAACTTCTTTGTTTGACTTGCTGCAAACCTTCTTGCTAGCTTTGTACCATCTAATTCTTCCAGCTCATATGGACCATTGTTGATTTTTCTCACAACTCTATAGGGTCCATCCCATCTATTCTTGAGCAAAAATCCCCATTGTGACTCTAATGCTTTATTATATACAAGAACAATTTCACTTGGATTAATTGGCTTTCTTATTTGATGTGCTAATTTCCTGTCCCAATATTTTACTGAATCCTCCCTTGACTTTTTTAATTTCTCTTTTGCCCTTTTTCTTATTTCTTCTTTTCCTGATAGCTGTTCAGCTCTTGCTTCCAATAAATCTTCTGTTTATTGGACTTTATGCCATTCAATTGATAAGTATGTGTTTGATTCAATGTCTATTGGTAGTACTGCCTTCTGACCAAATTGAAGCTCAAATGGGGAGTAACCTGTTGTTCTTTTGGTTGATATTCTGTCAGCCAATGTAACCCAAGGTAAGTATTCTTTCCATTTTGAACCATTTTCACCACACATCTTCACCAATGCATCCTTCAATTGTTTATACCCCCTTTCTACCATTCCTTGTGACTCAGGGTAGTAGGGTGTTGTTACCCTTATCTTTGAGCCTGCTTCTTTTACTTCATCTTGTAATTCCTTTCCAAACTCAGGCACTCCATCTACTGTTACCTCTTTTGGGGCTCCATACCTGCAAATCCATTCAGAAGTGAACCATTCTGATACTGACTTTTCTGTAAGCCTTTATAAACCAATTGTCTCTGGCCATCCTGAGAAATCATCCCTGGCCACTACTAAATACTTTCATCTTCCTGCTCTTACATGTACTTCATCTATACTGACTCTTTCAAATAATTTTGAGGTGAATGAGATTCTTCCTTCCTCTTTTTGGTGATAATGACTTCTCTTTTGACAAGCTTTACAAGATTTGACTCAGTTTTTGACTATTTTCTTCATTCCTTCCCACAAAAATCTTTATTTAACTCTTCTGTATGTTTCATTTTCTCCTCTGTGTCCCATTTCTTCATGTAATCATTTTAATATTCTTCTTTGAGAACTCTGACTTGACACAACTACTTGTGGATTTGGTTTATTTCTTCTTTTTATTTGGCCTTCCTCCAGAAAGAAATTTGATGACTTCCTTTTAATTTTTTTGAAGTCATCCTCTTTACAACCAAAGGGCCTTTTCATTGTATTTAAGTATTCCACCATTCTTTTCCAAAATCCTTCTTGCTTTGATGGTAGCTTTATTCCTGCCAATTTTATTATATTATTATGCTTTACTCCAAACCCTGGGTGTGGTTTTATCCATTCTTCTTCTTCATCAAAATCAGATTTTTCTTTTTCTTCATCTTCTGACTGAGGTCTTTTTTGACAGCCCATCTGGCATTGTGAAGGTCTTCCCTGGCTTATGAACTAATTCAAAAGAAAACAATTGAATAGATGCAACCCATCTGGTCATTGGGGCATTTGGCAAACAGGGTGAGTTTATCATTTCAATTAAGGCTTTTGCATCTACTTGTAGCTCAAAATGTTGTCCCCAAAGTACTGTTTGGAGTTTCTTGAGCATTTTGGCCACTCCACATAGCTCCAGCTTTGTCTGTGAGTATTTTGATTCCAATCTTGAGAATGTGATTGATTCATAAAGAACTGGTCTGTCCTTTCCTTCTTTGTCTTCTTGAGTAAGTACTGCTCCTGCAGCTATATAGCTTGAGTCTACTGCTAGTTTAATCTTCCCTGCTCCCCTTTCATAATCCAAATTTTTTTAATTTTATTTCCTCCCCTACAATTTTTCTTAACTTTTCTAATGCTTCATCACATTTAGTATTCCATTCCCATTCTTCATCATCTCTTGTTAATCTTCTTAGTGGTGATGCAATCTGAGAGAAATTTTCAATGAACATTCTAACATATGCACAAAGTCCCAAAAAAGCCTCTTACTTCCTTTTTATTGAGGGGCTTTTTCCAACTTTGTATTTTATTAATCTTCTGCTTTGGAATTTTTCTTCCATTCAAAGAAGCTACATGCCCTACTATGTCCAATGCTGGCACACAACATGCAAATTTGATACCTGATATGGTAAGTCCTGCCTCTTCAATTTTGAATAATATTCTCTCTAATGTGACTGCATACTCCCTAATAAATATTCTTATCAAATTATTTTCTTGTAAAGCCTCATTATTATATGTTGATCTTGGACCTTTTATTCCTACATTATCTGGTATTTCTTCTTGAAATATCCAAGTCATTTGAGCTTGATAAACTGCAACAGAATTGGTTGCTCCTTGTCGTAATCTTGTGAGTTGTAGCCTTCCAAGTGGTGTTTCAAATGTAGTTAAGGGTCTTGTAGAAATGTCTAATTCTCATTCATCATACCCTCCAATTAGGTCACCAAGTCCATAACAATCTCTCCCTGAAAAGACATCTACAAATTCTTCAATATGTAGTGGTAATCCTGCATCTTTAATTTTTACCTTATTAAGATCCTGTAAATCATGGACAATTCAAAGTTTTCCATTTGACTTTGCAACACAGAATACTGGACTTGTATAGCTAGAGGTAGACTTCTCATACAAGCCTGTTCTAATCCTTTTCCTTACCAATTCAATAAACTGGGGTATTATGGCCTTTGGTATTTGTATTGGCTTCTTTTTCCGAGGTGTATGTGGTATTACTGGTATTCTGTAGGGTTTTCAATATGAATGTTTCAGTAAACCCCTTTCCTCTGCACTGAATGCAATTTCTTTTTCTCTTAAAGCTATGACACTCATCAGAAGACTCCTTTCTTCTTCTGAAAGACAACCAGGTGGTCCAAAATTTATCGATTCAAATCTTTCTTGTGTTATTTTTGATGTGACCATAAATTTAGGTTGTTTTGGTGATAGTGGTGTATTATAAGGGTCTCTTGATAATGGTGGCCTTCCTAAAGGAGGATTTATGTCTTGTGGCATAGGGTCATTAACTGGTTTGACCTTCTTGAGTACTGATTTGTATTTTTCTGCACTGTTTTGGTAATCTATTTTGTAATATAACTGAAATGATTCTGTTTTTCTCTTTGATATTTCTTTATATATATATATATATATATAATTGGTTAAGTTTAAATCAATATAATATCAATTCTTCTATTTTCTTTATTTTTTCTCATTATTTTAATAATTTATTAAATTAAATAAATCTCCACTTCTTTTATATTTTTCTGTCCATATATTTGAGGTTGTAGTTTTAGGTCATACAGGACCCTACAACTCAGGTGTGCAGACCCTGTATATTAGGTATACAAAATCCTTCCTTTTTATGTCATACAAAGACAATAAGACCCCTTGTCCATTTCTTCACAAGGGAGCAGTTTTCTGTCATGGTGAGGACCTCCTGGTCTTCAATTTGACTTGATCCAAGGGCAGTTTTTTTTAAGATGAAAGATTCCTTATACTAATATCAACTTGAGCTACCTTGAGGATTAATAGTTCATAAAATGCTTGCATTTATAGATATTTCTTGCTTCTTTTCAGTCATTACCAATCTCCTTGCATATTTCAATTCTAAATTTTTGTCCTTCTTTCTTCAATCTTTTATTCTTTGGCCAATTTATCACATATATTTGAGGATTTTATTTGAACCATTTTAAATCTGACCTCTTCTTTCTTAATATTATTTCTTTAATACCACTACTTCCTTCATTGACTAAAAGAAATTGATTGTCAGCCCTCAAGTGTGCCACCCCTGTAGTTTTAAGTCATACAAAGACTTAAAATTCCACTACTCCCTTTGTGGATTCATTAAATTGCCAATTTTATATATTGAAAGAAATTCTCATAACTTTAGAGTTAAATATGCCTTCAGGATGTCTTTATGATGAGCTTAAAAGAAAATCATTCTATATTTATCATATTCCATTCATTCCTATGAAAATTCTTTGTATCATGATTGAGCTTCCAAGATACTATTAAGATATCTATTTTTTATTCTTCTTTCTTCTTTCTATCTGTAATATTAATCTTCAGGTTTGGGATAAGACCCCCTCTCCATTTGAATTTCTGTGGTTGGTTTCTCTATTTTTTTTGTAATTTTACTTTTGATTCTTGTTATATTATCTTGAGGAGTTTCAAATTTTTAGCTTTATTATTATTATTTTGAGTCTTATTCATACTAAGATGAGGGTTTTGATTTCTGTGGTAGACTGACACTATATAGTGGCAGTTTACAAGGATATAGCTCTAATCAACTCAGAGATATTTCCCCTCATCAGATCAGGTCTGACCTTGGCTGCTCAGTGTATATGCATTTTTTAAGTACATAAAGACCAGTTGTCCAAGTGCCACCTAGATCAGGAAGACCATTAAAGCCTCTCTTTTCGGAATGATATTTTCTTGATAGTAATAATAATAATTATTAACATCATATTTCTAATCTACAAGTGATTTATAATTCTTATGTTTTCTTCTTCTTTTTTCTTTTTTTGAGTATATATATATTTATATCTATTTATATATATATATTTGACTTTTTCATATATAATCTTTTATAGTATCAATATTTTCATATTTCCAGTTTCAGGTCATGGCAGACTCATATAATTGAATCTTTATTTATTTGAAAATGATAAATAAAGAATTTCCATTTTATAGTCTTGGTGGACTCTATTCTTTTTAACAGTAATTTTAAATTAAATAATTAGATATTAAATTAATTATCAGGATATTTTGAAATTGAAATTGATATTTAAAATGAGTATTACAATACTCTTTACTTTGTTTTGCTTTATATTCTATATGGCTAATATATAATATTATGAAATAAAGAAAATATCCAGTTTAAAGTAATGGAGGACTTATACTGATGTATATCAATATTTTTACTCTGAGAAGGTATGAATATAATGTGAGTATGAATTGTATACCTATATATAGTATTTCAAATGGTAATTATCATAATATTCTTGAAGAAAAAATAATAGTACTTTATAAGTGAAATTAATTAATAAATAGAGAAATAAGAATCCAGTTTAAGGTCATAGAGGACCCTTCTAAACAAAACTAATATGGAAGATAAATAATGATAAATATTCAATTAATTGAGAATTCATCTATTAGACTCAGTGTAAATATATTGAGATATTTATTAAGATAGTTATTAAATAAATCTTGAAAAAGATAATAGATTGATTAATGATAATCCAATATAAGAAATAAGTCCAGGTTAAGGTCATAGAGGACCTTTTTTTTATAATTACTTTCATTCTTTTTATTTCTAAATATACCTGATATTTTCAGTTCATCTCATGTTATTAATGTTCATATATATTCATAAATTTTTTATTATATGCTATTTGTAACTACATCTTTTTTAATATCTAATTGTATAATATCAACTAAATAATGATTAAATTTGAGTTTCAATTATAATCAATTGATCAGTTTTACACTTTAATTTTTTGATTATTATGATTTTCTTTTCACTATTACTATATGATTTATCTTGAATAATATTCTTTTTTTAAAAAAAACAATGATGAAGTATTTCATCATTATTTTTTATTGATTATATTATTATTATACTTCTCTAAGTTTTATTTTCCTATTTAATTTTGTCTATGATATTACATATATATATATGTATTTTATCTAGCATATATTTTGGGTTTTTTGACAACAATAATTTAGAATGATAATTATTATTATTTTTTGTTTTATTTTATTTCATTTTTTTAAAAAAAATATTTTATAATTCACTTTTATTGTTTCTGAATCATTGAAATTTCTTTCTTTCCTTTCTTTTTTTGAATTTCTTAATTTTATTTATTTTATTTCTTTTGTTGTTTTGATTTATTTTTAGTACTGCACATTACTGTAATATTCCTTTTGTAGCTGCATAGTGTGTGTGCAGATTGTTTTTCATTTTTATGTTTTCTTATATTAAAAAAATTACTTAATCTTAAGTCTTATTGTATTTTATTTTATTATTTCTTTTTTTATAAATTAGTATTTCTATATTTCTTGTACAGTTCTTTATAGTACTGTATTTTATTTTATAGTGCAATCATTATTCTTTTTTGTTTTCAATTTTTTTGAAAGTACCAGTGAATAACTGTACAGTACAGTAATACACTATACTCTTTTTTTTTAATCACCAACATTGGTGTTCTTTTTTTATTATTATTCATTTTATCGTGTTTTTGTCTTTTTTTGTTTTTTTGAAAGAAAATATATTACTAATTTCTACTTTGAGTCGTGTCTTCTTGTTTGTTTTTTTTGCTTTAACTTAATGAATCTTTTTTGTATTATAATTTTGTTTATACTAGAGTTTACAGTACAGTAAAGCTGTATACTGTACTGTACAGTGCCCTTCCAGATTGTTAAATTTTGGTTGTCGCGTCTACGCGACAACCAAATATTTTGTTCTAGAAAAAACACAACTGTAGATAGTTATCCACGCTGCGCACGCACTATGCACCGCAGTTGTCTAGTTGTAATATTTAAGCCGCTCGCCAAAAATCACAAAGTCTCTTTTCCTCACCTCTCATCAATTGGAGGTGACGGATTAGAAACTGACCGGCGAGCAAGCTTTGCTACATCTGGCCCCTTCTTATTAGGTTAAAAGCCTGCTTCTACCGAGCTCCAGCAATAGGCCACCTTCAAGATGTTGGTTTCAACCCGTTCAAAGAAAGCTGCAGACAACGACGCCAATTCAAAACTCCTTTCCAATGAGGAGGTTTACTCACTTCAATCGGCACGCAACTCAGATGCAGCTAAGGTGCAGTCCCTGCGTATGCAACTGTCTTCTCCCCCACCGCCGGGTGCATCTTTCCAACCCTTCTCACACATAAGCACCTCAGCCTACGATTGTTTTATGCAAGAGCCCTATTGGGCCGCCAATTGTTTTGGAAAACTTCAGGGGAACGGCTCCAACTTCCCTGAATGGGTTGTGTCCCTGAATCGCATCCTTTGTGTCGCCTTTAACTCCAAGGCGTCCATTGAGGACTCCCCCTCCCTCCTCGACGGATGATCACCTCAAGAAAATCGGGCAATCTCCCACTTCATTGACGCTTTGATCCCCCACGATTTTGCTCTTTGCATTGGTGTCATCCCCTCATGCTCCACGGCGAAGGAATTCTTTGACGCTATCAAAGCGCGATGCTGCCCGGGCAGTCATTATCACAAGCTCAAGGCTGTTCGTGAGCTTCTCCGCATACTGGTGGTCAACAATGCCGATACAACAACAACAAATACCAGTATCGTCCTCTCTCTGTGCCATACCTTTGCCATGTTCAAAAAGTTGGGAATCAAGGCCAACGAACTTGAGGGCCTGCTTGCACAGGCGACATGTCAGGCGCCACCCACTCTTGACCAACTAATCACCGCGGCGATCTTGTTGAAGGGTGATGAGAAGCCATCCTTGACTTTTGTCAGCCAGGTGATCATCAATGCCTCTCAATGAGGCAGCGAGCAACCCCGAGAACCGTCCCCTTTCGTCTATCATCTCTCTGACCCGCCGGATGAACCAACAACCTACTCAAGGCTGCGCTCCCCTTACAACTTGCGACCGTCTGTCTCATCAGGGGATGTGCCTTGTACGCCGAGTCATCTCGTCAACAGATTTGGTGCTTCTTGCTTTCATTGCAGAAGAGCTGGTCACTGGCGTGTGGACTGCCCAGTCACCAAGGGCATGGCAAATCCCAATCCCTGACCGTCTTCCCCTGCCCCTTTTCATCCAACGAGACCAGTCACTCCTGATTGAAGTTCCCAGCAAGGCCCGGGCACACACTATCACCTTGAGCATGTCTCACAGGTGCAATTCGTGGAGCGAGACGCATCCAATAAGGTTTTGATTGATACGGGTGCGTCCATCCATCTCTCTGGTTCCATGCGTTTTGCTACTTGCATTTGCAGCATCTCCCCTTTTCGCATTTTCTTCTCCGATTCAAACTCTTCCGTTCTCATCTTGCAGACAACGACCCTTAAGCTGCCCGTCAACGGCGGCTCGGTCCTGGTGCACGACGTAGCATTTTCAGACAAAATTTCCGGGACCATCTTTTCTGTTGGTTGTATGTGCGCTGCGGGGGTTGTACCTATTTTTAATGACTTGAAGCTGTCACTGTTTGTCATTGGTTTTGTTGTAACCACCACCTTCAACAACCATTGTTGGTGGCTGGACATTTTGGCTGAAGAAGGGACCAAGAGGTCAGCAGCTGTGTCCCCTTCCTGTACCCTGCCTAAGATTGAAATTCATCCAATATCCAAACTGACTTCTACAAGCTTGAGCTCGCGTGAGTGGCATGAACGCCTTGGTCATGCTTGCAACAAGATGGTAATCTCCTTCCTGAAGTAACATGTCCCTGCTTTTGACGCGAAACGGTGGCAACCTTTTTATTGTGAGGTATGTGCCACTGCAAAAAGCACTCATCAACTTGCGCGGGCACGAACTGATGTCCAAAAATGGGATCCCCTTGACCTGCTTGTCTCGGACATTATGGGCCCTTTTGCCGGCGATACTCAAGGCTTCCGCTATCTCCTAACGGTCAGGGACCACGTTTCAACCTACAGCATGGTTTACCCCCTGAAGGCCCGGTCTGACGCTCCCAATGCAATCCCGGAGGCCATCCGGCAGCTTCAAGTTTGGCTCCGATTGACCCCAAAGGCTTTGCAAACAGATAACGCAAAGGAATTCACTTCAACGTCTTTCACCTCATCCCTGGTGAAGCTTGGTATAAGTTTCTTCCCTTTGCACCTGTACTCGCCTCAGGAGAACGGCGAAGCAGAACGCCTCAACCGGACCCTGGGGGACATGGCACGGGCAATGATGGTGGAGAGCCGAATGCCTGATTGTTTTTGGCGCTTTGCATACGCCTCAGCTTGCTTCCTGCACAACCGTCTGCCGAACTCCCGGTGCAAGGATTCATCCCCACACCAGGTTCTGTTTGGTCAGCCTCCATCAATCTCAGCTCTCTACCCCTTTGGGGCAGACACCGTTGTGAATATTCCTGCCATTCAACAAAGTCACAAGCTCTCCCCTAGAGGCTTGGCCTGTTGGTTACTCAAGCCATTATTATTGGGCGGGTGGTTGCTTTGGGACCCGGTAGGTAACCGTCAAAGCCAGTTGGCAAGCGTTGTCTTCCCACAATTTCAGCCCTCCAACAACAAGGACGCTAGCTGTGTGAAGGGCTCGCTTTCTCACATTGTCAACGCAACAGCGCTGGGCCAGGTGCCAACTGAGCACTACTTCAAAAATGAACTCACAGCAATTGACACGCACTTGGTAACCAAGGACGTCGCGATACCTGAACACCTTGGTCAGGCGTTATCTGGCCCGATGCAACAAGAATGGAAGAGGGCGTGCGAGGCTGAGTTATAGCAAATGGCACGGCAGGATTTGTGGGAAGCTGTGGACAAGGAGAAGGCTATGAAGACAATCGGACACTGCTGGGTGTTCGATATCAAACGCCATGTTGATGGGTCTATTAAGAAGTTTAAAGCCCGCCTGGTTGCCCAGGGTGATTGTCAACGGCGTGGCATGGACTGCACCAAGACGTATGCGCCAACCGCATCCCTCATGTCACTCCAGCTCATCTTGGCCCACGCCATATGCAGTGGCTGGACCCTGTTGTCTTTTGACGTCAGAGGGGCTTACTTTTACAGTCCTGTTAAGGAAACCGTTTTCCTCGAGCCTCCTACTTACTTCTACCCGCAACTCAAGGGGAAGGTCCTGAAACTCAAGAAGGCGCTCTACGGCATGAGGCAGGTGGGCAGATGCTGGTGGTTGTTTCTATCGGAGATCCTGACTCAAATGGGTTTTGCAGCAATGGAGGTCGACCAGTTGTTGTACATATTTCGTAATGGCATGGACACCATTGCCATATGGATACATGTCGACGATGGGGTTGTCACCTCTAACTCACCAAGCGCTGTGTTGGATTTCAAACACCAGCTCTGTGCTGAAGTCGACATCAAGTGGCACAATACAATTCGCCAGATTGTGGGCCTGGAATGTGTGTTTGGTGAAGGTGAAGTAGCCATCACGCAGCGCCGCCTAACGAAAAGCATTCTCGAGGCATACCCTAGGCCGAGTGTGAATAACAACTGCCCCCTCCCGGTGCTACCCTCACCAAGCATGGCTGTGGAGGGTGAGACACTAGATCCAACTCCTTTCCGCTCGGTCATAGGTTCCCTCGCCTATCTGGTTAGCGGATTGCGCCCAGACCTGGCTTTTGTGGTGAACTACCTAGCCCGGCACTCGATGGCCCCAACAAAGACTCACTAGTGCATTCTGGACCATGTTGTGGGTTATCTGCTCAAGACCCAACATCATCGACTAGTGATGCGGACAGGAAAAGTGTTGCTAAATCTTTGGAGTGACACTGGCTGGGGAGGCGACCTCGAGCGTTCCCAAACTGGATTCATGCTCAAGCTCGGCAACGCTCCCATTCTCTGGAGCTCTAAGCGGCAGGGAGTGGTGGCACTCTCAACGTGCGCGGCGGAATATGTGGCCCTCTCAGACTCAACTCAACACCTTTTTCAGGAAATCTCTCAACTTGAATGCCTAACCCAATCTTTTGACAAGACCATTTTTTGCGATAATCAGGCTGCGGTTCAAGTCTTGATCAGCAACCTTTCGCAAAAACGCATGCGGTACCTCGACCGTGCTTTCTTTTTTGTGAATGATGCAATATGTGAGCACGACATCAAGGTCAACTGGATCCCGACAGCGAAGATGCAAGCTGACGCGCTGACAAAGCGCCTCTCTGGCTCGTTGCTTCAGTGGGATATCCTGTTCTTATGCGTGGATGGGTAACAGTTATAGTTTTTGGGGGGGTGTTAAATTTTGGTTGTCGCGTAGACGCAATTACCAAATATTTTGTTCTAGAAAAAACACAACTGTAGATAGTTATCCACGCTGTGCACGCACTATGCGCTGCAGTTGTCTAGTTGTAATATTTAAGCTGCTCTCCGAACATCACAAAGTCTCTTTTACTCACCTCTCATCAATTTGAGGTGACAGATTAGAAACTGACCGGCGAGCAAGCTTTGCTACATCTGGCCCCTTCTTTCAGGTAATGCACAATCTCCCGACCTCTCATCAATTGGAGGTGACGGATTAGAAACTGACTGGCAAGCGAGCTTTGCTACATCTGGCCCCTTCTTATTACAGATAAATGCGAACACGCCCAGGGCACTGTACTGTGTACAGGCCTGCTGTGCGCGCATCGCAGGGGTCGCTTCTCATTCATCACAAGCTTTTCTACCGTGGCTCCTTTGTTTCTTCTTTTTTTTCTTGTCTGATTGCAATTTTTTTATTGTTTGCTTCTACATCATTTTTCTCATTCCATTTCTCACAATCACAAGCACAACCCCTCTCAGATGTGCACAAATAGTTCCATTTTGCAATATAAAAGGCAATCGATGCCTCACCTCTGCACCATGATCCTCAAACCATCATCTCGTATTACTCGCTTTGTGAAGGATATTGATGCAATCCCTCAAGCATTCTTCTTTGCAATTTTGTTGTTGGTGTTTTCCATTGGTAATTATCTGTTGGTGAGTCCATTTCCTATTTTATGTGATTGTTTGTAATTATTGATTACTTACTTTTTTGGTCTTAGCAATCCCCAATGCCATATTTAGATATTGAAACCCATGCATGCCTTGTTGGAATGTGGCAAGCTGGCCTCTTGTTCAGAAACATCTCTGACTTCAATTGCATCCCTTTGACCACTGCTTATGACACAATCATCAAGTATCAACAACTTGGGACCACCCAGACGCAAAAAAAAGTGGGCGGCCAACAATATAAAAAGACCGCAACTGCCAAGAATTAAGTCGGATCATTACCCGTGCACGTTGACTTACGGTGGCTCAAGTTACCAACCTTATGACCACAGTTGTGTCCACCCAAACGATCCAACGCAGAATTCACAAGCTAGGAAAGCACTCTCCCATTGCACCCAAAAAACCATACTTACAACCCCAGGACTTCCAATGGCGCCTTGCGTTTGCCCAAGCTCATCGTCACTGGACAATCAATGACTGGGCCAAAGTCATTTGGACTGACAAATCGGCATTCAAGCTTGGAAAGCAAGTCAATTGGGTATGAGTTTGGAGGACGGCCAGCGAGAAGTGTAACTTGGAGAATTTGGCAGTCAACCACTGATCTGGCTGACAATCGGTAATGATATGGGGGGCATTTTGTGGTTCAAGCAGATCAACTATCACCTTTCTCAATGGGCGAATGAATGCCACGGAGTTAGTACAACAATTTTATCAACCATAACTACAACCGTTTGTTGAGCACATGGAGCAGGCTCCATGGATCCAAGGACGACAACTCCTCCTCCTCATGGAGGATAATGCCCCCATTCACACTGTGATGTGGAGTCAACAGTGGCACAAAAGAAATGGAATGGCCTCCCCACTTGCCAGATCTCAACCCAATCAAGAAAGTCTGGAAGATGATGAAGTCACAAATAAACAACCTTTACCGACCTCAAACAATTGATGAACTCAGAGCGGCGATTCAAGCAGCATGGGATGGAATCGCTCCTGATGTGTTTAACAAGCATCTCCTGTCAATGGCACACCACATGCAAATGGTGGTCCAACATCTTATTAGGACTATCATGGCAATAAGTTATGTTTTTTGCTCTTTCTTAGAAAACCAAAAAGAGCCATTGATGATACCTTTCTCCACTTATAGTATTGTGTTTTCTTACAATTGATCAAATTCAAGTCTATGATCGAACGAAAAATACGCTTTTTATTATAGTTTCTTTTATTATATGAGCATGTGATGTTTAGTTCTGGTAGTTTTGTTTTACTTATAAATTAGATTCTTGTGGGTTGTTAACAAGAATACTCTTTTTTTCATTTTCAATGTAGTTTTTACTATTATACATGCATGTGATGTTTAGTTTTATTTTTTTGTTCTGAGAAATTTATATCTTTTGTTGGTCTTGAACTTGGAAATACTTGTGCCCTCCATGAGCGTGAGAGTTTTGCTGCACAGCCAAAAAAAAGGTCCTGTATTTGGCAGTATTTATGAATTGCGTTTGCATTCATCTGGCAGGGCACTGTACTGTACTTTAGTCTTTTTTTTTATTAATTAATTTTTTTATATTTGATTGCTTTGAACGATCTTTCTCTCTTTTTTTTGAATTATTAACTTTTTGTTTTAATTTGATTTGTGTGGAGGGTTTTTTGAATTTCTACTATATTTTCTTTCTTTCTTTCTTTTCTTTTGATCACAACTAGTTTTTTATTTATAATCTATGAATAATATTTTTTTCATTTTGTTTAGTTTGATGTGGTAGAGTAGACTAAATTTGTAGTATAGTAAAGTGCTGATCTGTACTGTCTTTTCATTCAATCGCAACTCTTCTTCTTTTTTTTTAGAAAAATAATAAATTCTATTGTTATCGCTTTCTGTTTTTTTGTTTGTAACTATTTTTTTTATATAATAAATACTTGTTTTATGTTGATCTATCTCTTTAATTTTTAAATCTAATAATTATATTCTTATTATTTAATTCTACAATGTCTAGAAAAGTATATTAAACTGTTCTCTCCTGTACTCCAGTTTAATTGCACAAAGTTTTTTTTTTTGTTCAATGATTGTAATTCAATGTTTTGAGGGTTGTTGGTTGTTTTAATTTTTTTTATATTTCTTTATTTATTTAATTCAATTTTTATTTATTTGCATATATCTATTTCTATATATTCATTCATATTTGTATATATTGAATTAAAATTTAATTATATTCATTTGTATTTAAGCAAAATCTGTTTATACTTATTTATTTATATGTATATTTATTTAATTTATATGTATTTAATTATATTTATTTGTATTTCTATATATATATATATCTTTATTTGTTTATATTTATATATCCTTATTTATATGTATTTATATTAATTATATTTATATTTGTATATATTTATTTATATAAATTAACATTTATTTATATTTATTTATATTTATATATCTTTATTTATATATATTTATATTTGTATATATTTATTTATATTTGTATATATTTATTTATATTTATATTTAAAAAAGTTAAATAAAGATAAATTAAACTTTAAAATTATTAAAAAATATAAATTAAACTAAAAAACTTGCAAAGAACCAACAAGTTTTTTTTTCAGTGTTATGATGGTTAAGTTGTGGTGACCCAAATGCTCTTCTCTTCAATATAAAAGGAGCTACATTCTCAAGCTTCTCTCCCATGCTTTTCATAACTATTTTTTTCAAAGTAATTTGTTATTTATATATTTAGAGAAAAATATTCTCAATTTTTTTATGCTTTAAACCAAGTGAGATTAAAAAATAAATTATGTAGGGTCAACCTGGCCAGTTTCCTCTGTATATTTATCTTTTGAATAACCTTGATAATATCTATCATTATATATATATTAAGGTTAAAATCATATGCTAAATATTATAATTTTAAATCAATAATATTATTTATATTTATTCATCATTCAGGGACATATCCCTTTTACTATAGCTGTCCTTTTATTTATTGAATTTCAAATTATATTATTACGATATTATTTTTATGTTATTATTATTTTATTTTCAATATCATAATATTATGATAGTTATATTATAATATTATCTTATTCAATATAGCTTTATATTTATTTTATACATTGCTTCCTCCTTCCTCATGATTTGGTTTTATTTTGTTTATTTCTTTTAATTTCTTTTTAAAGCAAGGGGGGGTGGCCAGTTTTTTTTTATTAATTTTTTTTCAAAAAAAAAATTAAAAAAATGAAAAAAAATCAAAAAAATTGAAAAAAAAGAAAAAAGAAAAAATTAAATTCAAAAATCTGGTCACCCCTCCTTGTCAGTTTGATTGTTTGTATGTGCTATGTGTGTGTGAATGCTGTGTGTCTGTATGTAGCATGTATTTGTGTTGAGTAGTTTATCTTAATTATTTTCCTTTTGGCTTCTTTATTTCTTAAGACAGTTCTATAATGTTAAGATAAGCTTCTATATAATTTTTCTCCTTAGAGTTGATGCTACACATAACTGAAAAGGTCTTTTTTCTTCCTTCTAAAATTTCTAGTCTCCTTGTAGTGAAAAAATCTTGAAGTATTTTTCATTCAACATATCCTCCTGTATTAGTAAGTTCATGAAACTTATTTTTTATTTTTATTTTAAATTTCAACATAATACTGATTAAATCTTCCTTTTTTTCAGATTAATTTGTTGAATCATATTTTGAAATGATTATTTGAAGTTATAACTTGATTTTTTTCAAAAATGCAACAATCTTCTTTGGAAGAAGTGCAATGATGAGGAATTTTTTTTACCTGATGAAAGGTAATTATTCATGAAGTTGAGAATTCAAGAAGTATCTAAGTACTTTATTAATGGAAAATAAGCTTAAAAAAATTATAATTTAATATGTGAAATCTTTCAAGACAATTAATTCAATTGATTTTGATTGATTAAATTTATAAACTGATGCTTCATTATTAAAGTCCCACTTTCCCCAAAACTTATAGCCACTTGTGCTTTGGGTGGTATAAGAAATAGTTAGCCACCCCTATTTTTTAGGGATGAAAAACTACTGATACTATTACAGAATAAGAAACTAAAGCATTCTTTCTAGATGAATTCGCTAACCAGCTCTTTTTTTTATATATCAATTGAAATATCTTAACCACAACTATCACTTCTGAACTCCATATCAATTATGAATTTTCATTGTTTTATTAGCTATATATAGATTTTTTTTAATTGATTTATTGATTATTACTAGATTTTTTTTGATGCTATTACAGAAAAGTCATAAATTAAATTTTCATTTCAAGGCCGTGCTGGGCCATCATGTATCATTGCTCCTTGCATTTGTTGATATATTCTTTTTTTTGATGAACTGACTTAAAGTAGAGTAAGAGAAACAGTAACTACATAGTTGAATTGAAGTTTAAGGCCATGCTGGACCTTTAATTTTCTGAAGGATAATCTTCTTGAAATAATCTTGATTCTTCTTCATTTTCATTTCAATCTTGCTGCTGACAATTTCTTTCCATAATTTATTCCATTCTTCTTTCTTCAAACAAAACTGGTGATTCTTCATTATAATTATTAATTGTAAGACTTTATCCTCTAAATCAAAATCTAATCCCTTTTCAATAATATAGAAATCCCCTCTCCATTTAATTCTTTTACCATCCACTTGATATTCTTCAAGACAAAATTATCTCTGAGCTTGTATTGTTCCCCAGTGTTGACTACTCGTTACATCTGAATCCATATAGAAAATTTTATTCCAATAGTCATTATTGAGACTTCCTTTAATTCCATCATAATTAAGTATATCCATAAATTCTAGTTTTGAAAGGTTTGATCCAGGAAGCTGGCTTAAAGAGGCTTCTGTATGTGTTTCTTGAGTAATATTTTCATTTCCAAATAAATGTTCAAATTCAATAAAGGGGATACTTTGAATAATTGGTATTTTGAAGTATTTGATAATTGGTAAGCCCCATATTTGGTCTTCATTGTTAAGTCCTTGAAAATTATAGTTAATCCAGAGGTCTTGGCTTTCTTAATTTGTTTCTGAGTTTCGCCAATAGATCCAGAGGGCATTGTCTGCTTCATCAGTTTCAGACATGATGATTATAAAATATAAAATATGATGAAAAAATTGCTAATGGTTTCTTGATGTTAAAATATGAATAATTATAATAGCTTCTTGGTAAAGGTGGATGAAATAAATAATCTAAGTGAAATATTTTCTTAAAGAATTAATGCTCTTTGATAAGGCAGGAAGTCACTGCCAAAAACTTGAATCAATTGAAGTTTTAAGTAATAAGGTGAGGATTTTTTGTGTCTTCTTTGATAAGGCAGGAAGTCACTGCCAAAAAGACTGGACTTGATTATTTAAATTTAATTTTACTTATTTTCTTCTCTTCTTTGTTTTTGAACTATGTAAGTTGGAGGTTTTCAGAATTGGCTTCAGCTGTACTTTGCTCATTGATGGTAAGTAATTTCTATAATAAGCTAGTTTTTCATTCAAAACTCTAAGTTCCTCCAATAATAACCTTATTTCTGCCAATTTTTCCTTTTCTTCTCTTGATTGGTTACTTGATGACTGACATTCTTGAAATCCATCTTCATACTCAAAAATGAATTCTTAATATTGCTTCTTCAATTGCCTTTGTTCCAAAATTTCTTCATCCTCAAACAATTCATCCCCATAACATCCAAGCTTTGGCATCTTTACTGTTTGTCAATTTTTTTAAAGATTATTATCTTATAATTTTTTTTTAAAAGATCTTCAAATTAATGATATTGATATTAAAATTGAATAGAAATTTATATTGAAATTCCCAAGGATTTCATCCCAAAAACTTAAACCATTAGAGGTGGAATAAGAAACAGACACCCACCCCCATTTTTTAATTCAAACATAGCCTTATAATACTTTTGCAGTTAAATCTCTTGCATACCCAAATCACCATTAATATATTTTTTTTGATTTATATTGTTTTTTTTTAATATTTTTTTTAAGTTGTTTTTTTTGAGTTTTTTTTTTTGGAATTTCCCTTCTCTTTCTTTTACATGTGCACAAAAATATATTCAATTCATGAAACCCATTTTCCTTCTCCTTTTTTTCTGAAGAATTCTATTCACACATATATCCTTTGCTATTTCTACCAGTATTTTCCTTCCTTTCTTCCTTTCTTCTAGGGTATTACCTTTCCAATCTCTTATGAATCCTTCTTCTTTGTGTATAAAGATGTATCCATACTCTTCTCAGAAAAGATTTCCACCAAGAAGTTCCATATTATGCAAATTGAAGTCTTCTTGTGGCCAAATTCTACCATCATAAATAGCCTTCCTTGTTTGTTCATCAAAGGCAAATACTTCCTCCCAGTACTTGTTTTCCAAATTTCCCTTAATTCCTTCCTCATGCAATAGTTCCATAAATTCTAATTTTGACAGGTCATATCCTGGAAGATTCTTCAACCATTTTCCTCATTTTATTCTTGATGGACCCTCAAAGTATATATCTTTGAATTCAATGTAGGGAAGAATTATGAAATCTGGCCCTTCTTAAGGTGTTGGAAGTTTCCAGTAAGACATTTGATCATAATAATTTAAGAAGCTTTCTTTATCCAAGTCCATTTCCTTGTCTTTATAAATTCTCCATGGCCTTTTTGAGTTTAAATCATATGACAGAATAGTGTTCATGAGATCTTTTTGCAATGGTGAGACTTCAACTTATATCAAATTTTCTTCTGGCTTTGAATCTGAATATAATCTTGGTTTAATTTCTTTTAAATAGTCATGATTATTGTAGGCCTCCCAAAGATTTTCATAAGAATTAGAGTGCTTTATTTTCTTCTTTGGAGGATCTTGAGAAATTTCATGTATTTGGAATTCATCAGTTTGATTAGATTCTTCTTTATTGTATTCCTTCATAAATTCTTCATCTTTGAAACAGTCAATAATTTTACTTCTAAGATCTTCAAATGAGTCTTCACAGCATTGATCACTTTTTATTTCTGGCTTCATTTCAATTTCCATATCTTGTGGGTATTTTTTTCTTGTAAAATATGTCAAACAGATTCTTTCTACTATGTATTGGTGGTCCTTCTATTATTTCTGAGCTATTAACCAAAACCTGATATACCATACCATTGGTGTCAATTGGCTTATATACTCCTTGATTTTCCTTTTTTTCTGCTTCATTAACTTCTTCCATATACCAATTTGATTTTTCATCTTGTTTCCATATGTACCTTGTGTTTTTTTCAGGTTCATCATTAATTTTCCAGAAGTCAGGGCATGGGCTTAAGCTTAAGTTGTTTACTTGAGGGTTTTTCATTTTTAACATAATCTTCATATTCACTTGAAGGTGGTAGATTTCTGTTTATCCATTCCTCCCACTTTTTGGGATCAAAGGTAGCCTATTCCTTGTTTTCTCTTATTGCCTTGTCTGAATACTAGGCTAATGACTTTGGCTCTTCTGGTTTTATTTGGCTTGATAGTGCTTCTGTTGATGGTCCCTGTTCTGGCTCTTGTGTTTCTACCTCCTGGTCTGCTTCCACTTCCTCCTGAGGTTCATTCTCTATTCCCCTATCAATTATGGATAATCTTTCATCTAAAATACATTCCATAGACTTTACCTTTTGATAATCTTTGTTTTTTGTTGATTTGAAAATACTTTTTATTTTTTCTTTATATTTATCTTCAGCTTCTTTTAATTTTACTTTGCTAAACCAATCCTTTATTTTTCCCATTGAACAAAGCTCCATTCCTCTTGGTGGTCCTGTTTGCCATCCTAACATATGGGTTTTGCATATTGGCATACATAATCTTCTACCATCTGCTTCTTTATAGCTAAATATTCCACCTTTTTTCTGTGAAAAGTCCAATCTAATGTTATTGTCTGCCAAGAAGGGCCTTCCAAGGACTGTATGTACTTCTCCCTTGGCAATGAAGAAATGAATTTTTTTTTCTTCTCCAGAAGGCAACATTACTTGTGTGAATTCAGCTAATCCAATTAATGATGTTGTATGTCCTCCAATTCCTCTTAAATTCATGTTGAGCTTTCTGTTTGGAAGAGATGCTTTTATTTCTTCATCTTCAGTTATTATGTTGAGCTCTGATCCTGTATGGACCAGTGCCATTACTGGATATTCTTCTTTTCCAAAAAATACTTGCATAAACCCAAGTGGACAGGAATAATGAATTCTTGGTTTTTCAAAGTCTTTAATCTTTATAGAAATAACATCTTCTTCAATGTTGAAAGTGTTAACTGATTTCAAAGCTTCCTTTTCTTCAAGATAAATCCCTTTCAGCCTGTGAATGAAGGTTGGGGAAACTGATAATATTTCTTCCAAGCTTAAGTTAATTTTCTGTTCCAATATTTTCTTTATCACATTTTCAATTGCTAATTTTGGTTTGAATTCTTTCTTATCCTTTATAAATTCTTTCTTTTCAGTCTGGTGGTGAACCATCTTTTTATTTAGCTTGTCACTTTCCTCCTCAACATTCTCTTTTTCTTTACTTTCAGTTCCTTCAAATGTTTCATCTCTTTTAGTATGTTTATCTTTATATTTGGTTGGAACAATAATCTTTATTTCTTCTTCAGCCTCATCCTCATGATAGGTTCCTGGTAGTATGGGGTTTTTAATTTTAGAATCTTCTTTATTTTGGATTTCTTGTTTAGCCAATCTTTGCTTTTTTTGTCTGAGAGTTGCATGTGTTTCCAACATCTCAGTGGGTGAAGATACTATTGGTGGTTCCCAAATACCCCAGTCTTCTACTTGAGCAATTGAAACTTCTTTTTCTTCCTTTTTCAGCGCAACTATCTTTTGATCTTCTGGTCTTGATGAAGCCTTGTCCTTTTTAACTATCTTGTTTAAAATTTCTTTTTGTTCCTTATGAAGTTCCCTGACTAAATCCTTGGGAGATTTTGTTCCCTCTGAGGGTACTCTTTGGAAATTAGGTTAAAGGAAATTTAATCCTTGCCCACTGACAGTTCTCTTTTCCATATCTTCTGCCAGGTAGCTGCATCTTGTCAATGAATGACCATTTTCAAAACAGTAATAGCACTTTAAGGGTGGTCTTGGATACAGTTGTGCTGGAACATAAGGTTGATAATTTGCAGGTAAAGGTGCCTGAGTATTTCTTTCTCTGAATGGTTGTGCATTTGATTCTAAGCCTGATCCTTGTGTGTTTGGTTTATCCTTCCAGACCTTCTTTGATGGATTAACAGCCTCTGATAATTCTTACAGCTGGTCCAAAACATCCTTCATTGGGTTCACTTCTTTTGGGGCTTCATTGACATGGGCCTCTTGAGCTGGTGGATTCTTTATTTTCTTTGTAATATCTTTCATTTGCTTGATAACCTCTTCCCAGCTTTCATCTTCAAATCTGTTCTTCTTTTTGCTTTTTATTTCATCTGACTTTTATAATTGTGATTTCCCTTTAATAACTACTGCTACCTCTAATTCTGCCTCAATATAGTTTCTGAGGATATCCATCTCAGGTGAGATATATCCTCCATCTCTTGCTTGAACCATGGTCCTTTCTTTGATCATTTCTTTAGTAAAACTACTTCCAATTTCTGGTGATAAGGAATCAAAGACATCTTAATGATAATCATTTTCCTTTTTGATATACCCATACTTCAGCAGATATTTTGAAATTATGTCATATTCCCCAATAAGCCTTCTGTATTGGGACAAACGTTTGACTCATCCTTCCTGTTGAGTTTGATTAAATAGTCTTGTTAATTAATCTTTCCTGTGTCTTCTTTCTGATTCCACCTTTCCCCATTTACTGATTATTTCCTTTTTCAATCGATCCCAATCCTCCATTTCATATCCTGGAATTCCTTCAATTTCATATCTGATATCCTTATATTCACTCCAGAATGCACAGCCAGCCCTTTTTGCTAGTGGTTAAATTTGGAATGGTGTCATTTGATACAGATATTGCACCATATGTTTGGTTGATTGCACCATTTTTTAAAACTGTATCCTTATCTCTACTAAGCTTATTTTTCTTCTTCAAAGCCTTGATCTGTATTTAGTTGAGTATTTTTCTATGTAAAATTTAATTTGTAAGTAATACCTGTAATTTTTGGTTATGGGAGTTAAAGTGGGGATTGAGTAATGTAACACTATGTTAACTTATATGTAAACGCTTTTTTATGTCAAGACATGTAACACATGATGTTGTAAGAGTAATGGTATAGCTTATGTAATATTACACAGGTTTATTCATATTGAATATTTGGACAAGCTGAATTATTTTTAAGCATATTCTTGTACCTAGTATAGAGTGTATAGTATCATTTCTCTTCTTTAATCCATGATAGCTAAAGAATTATTGATATTATGGGGTTCAGTCAATATGTGACTATAGGTAAAATTTGATGCAGATTCCAGTGGAATACTTGTTCTTGTTATTTTAATATAATTCTCTTCCTTTTTCTTGCAATTGTTTCACTTTTATCTTTCACTTTTTATCTTTATTTTCTTCTTATATATATATTATTATTATTATTGATTAAACTTTTGGATTTGACATTGTGGATTTGTACCTTGGAAAAACTGGTATGGAATACCACAACGTCAATCAAACACCTCATGGGAAAACTTCAAAATCATTTGTGAAAAAAATAAAGAGCCACCAAACTGGCTAATGGCTGACAATGCCACCAGATGGAACTCAACATATTCAATGCTTTGTTCAGACTTAAAGCAGAAGAGCTCCTTTGATGATTTTATTTATGAGTACAATAAGTCTCAAACATCAAAACAAAAAACAAATCACTTTAACAGCTCAAGCCAAAAAACAGAAAACCATTTCCCAGGCAACAGAATGATCTGACATTAATCATGATATACGCCTTGTACATCTGCCTACTTGATTATCTTTCTGCATAATAAATCTCACTTTATTCCTTTCTAGCTATTCAGGATGTAATTTTGGAAGAGGACTGGACATTTAACAACAAATATTGTAATTTCTAAAGGTCTTTGCCACTACAACTGATGAAGTTCAAGTTGATTCTTATCCTTCACTTGGGTTAGTACTGCCTTGGTACCAACTACTCCTTGAAACATGTCAAAAAAAAAGTCTTAAGGGAATCCCAACTATTTGATACAGATGATTAAGCATATTCAAAGCTTGAAAGTTATTACAATATTAGATCAGAATCCTGTGCTATGTGCTTGATTCTTGACCCACGATTCAAGCTTACATGGCTTACTAAGCATTATTTGTTGCAAGAAGATGAAAGAAACAGTTATACCAATCCAATAAGATATAAGGACAAAGCACTCAAACATCTCAAAGAAGTATATGCTGAATATTCCTCTGTATACGCAATCAACTTTTCACAAGAACCTCAAGTTCATGAAACAGTTTCAAGTAATCTGAAGCAATTGCATCCTTTTGAATAAATAATTTCCAAAAGAAAAAATAAAACTAATGAAATTATTGAATATTTACAAACTGATTCACCCCATTATTCAATATGCATTCTTGAATGGTGGAAGAGCCACAAAAATAGGCTTCCAATATTATCCGAAATTGCAAGAGACTACCTTGGAATACCTGAAACCTCAGCACCTAGTGAGCATTTATTTTTGGAAGCTGGAAAATTGATTACTAACAAACGCACATCACTTTCCTGTGATTCTGTGGAGGCAAATACGTGTTTACCTTCTTGGTTAAATAATGGAATTTATGAAATTATGTATGCTTGGTATGATAATCTTCAGTAATTCCATTTCTTATTTTTACTTGTTAAATGAATTTCTCTTGAAATCAAAAAATTCAATCAATCCAAGAATTATGCAAATTGAAATATTTTTCCTTATTAATATAGTGATTTCAGATTGAATCTATTAATCAGAAAGTCATTATTTAGCAATGGCTTTAATTACAATTTAATTGATATAAGTGTTTTCTGACAAAAAATCACAATTATATTTTTGAAATAAATAATCCTTTCTGTTCTAATTCTATTTTTGAAATACATAATCCTTTCTTTTTGAATTCTATTTTTGAAATCACTAATTAACACAAATTATTTAACTTTATTGCTTCTTTTTGGAAGATTATGATGGTGAAGAATATATATTTTTATGTAATTTGGTTTGCATCATAGCAAACTGAATTTTTTTTAGGTGTATTTCTTACAAGACATAATTTTTTGTAAAAAAATATAAGTGACATCTTTTTTTAAAAAAATCCTTAGGAAATAAAATATTTTAAGGAATTTGTCAATTTTGTTTACCCATATTTATTGCATTGTATTTTTTAGTATTTTTTTGGCTGATAATTCCTTTCAAAAAACTTCCTGTTATGAATTTCATCATTATTTTTAAAAAATGAATTCAATCTTAAGAATCAAAAACAAGAAGCCAATATTTTTTGAAACTTATTGGGTGAAATGATTGTTAAAATGCCATAAATCACACAAATTTCATGAAAAATGCCATAAATGGTATGAATAGCATCAATAATTCCATAAGTAACATGAATAGCATCAACAATTTCATAGGTAATATTGATGGTATCATTAATAATATAAATTAAATTAATGGAATCCAAAATGCATACATAAAATTAATGGCTTGAAGGGAATTAACAATACCATAAATTGGATCCACAGAACCATTTATGGAATAAGAATTCCATTTCTTTCATAAAAAAGGAGCCCATAGTTTTTTTTTATGTGTATTTAATAATTTATGGCAAAAAAACTTAAGGGCTAATGGGTTTTTATGGTTTTACCAAAGGACCAAAAGGGTTAATTATATATAAATGAAGGTGTTCATGAAAATTCAAAATTCGCTTTGGAATATCTGAAATTCCAAACATTCGTTTTCAAATATTCAAAGCTGGATGAAATTTGATTCTGAATATTTGGTCATGATGGAAATTCAATATTGAATATTCAATGACCCTTAAAATTTGATGAATTTTTGAAAAGCTATGCATTGTTCATTATTGTTGAAAAAACCTTTTTTTTTGTTTTTGTGATAAAATTATTCTTCTTTTTGTTCTTTTTAATTAAGAAAGTTTTGCTTTTTGTTATTTTTAAAAAAATCTTTTATTTTCGTTATTGTAAAAAATTGTTCAGTTTTGTAATCCTTAGAAAAATATTGATCATGAAACAAAATAAAAAACCACTTTAAAAAATGATTATAAAAATAGTCAGCAAGTATCAAATACAGAAAAAAGAAATGAAATGTTCACCATTATCAGGTGGAATGAAATTATTTCAATAAGGAGAAATGTAAAATAAAATGATGCTAATAAGGAGTGATGTGAAAGCAAAATATGAAAAAAAATGAAAATGTCAAGAAAAAAGAGCTTATGAAAAAAGTTACAATCAGGATGCGCATGGACCATGCATATGCTTCATGAGACTATACCTCATTATGAAATTCTTGCATGTGTCAAAGTGTGGGGTTTGTCTATGAAACTCTTTATAATTTCAATATTACTCAAGAGTACTATGGATTTTCTATAATTGTAGGAAGAATTAGTATTATTAAATAGTTTAGTAATAGAATTTTTTAATATTACAATGAATTATAATTACTCTATTATTAGAGTCACTTACATTTATAATAGTAAGAAATATAAAAGCTCTTAATGAGACAATTATATATGGAAAATAATGATACAAATACACTTATAAACAATATAACCACTATTTTTGAAAGGACTTATGACACACAATATGCAAAGATAAATCCTATACAGAAATCTTATATAAAAAAACTAATTCCAAGATAACAAAAAATATACAAATTCAAAGAAAAACTTACTTATCATATTTTTTAATAAAATAAGTCAAACAACAACAGCTATAATATTAAATAATGCTTATAGACCAAATTAATGCCTAAAAATCCATATTTCAATTAAAAAACAACTTCTTTATGATAAAATATGATTCAGCAATTTTTAGAGAAATTTCAAGACAACAATTTTATATAATAAAATCAATTATTGGTGATTACAACAATATAATATAACCTCTATGATTTTACTTCTTTATGTATAAATTATAAATAATAGAATAACTCAGGAATTATTTTTAATTACATAATATTTTATACTTAATAGTATGTCACTTATTTCAATGTCTAACTAATTGATTGATTGAGGATCAGGATGGCCAAAAATATTGATTTAAAGGATTCTTTTATCCCTGCAAAAGAAACTCTGATGATCAATAATATATACAGAGGGTGTGCTCAGATTAAAACTTAAAACTCATACTTAAAAATAGGACTATTAACATCAGGACACTTACTTTTAATCTTATTTTATAGTTACCAGTGTTATTCTTAACTCCAGGAAATTTCCATCCTGATTTATGTATATTAATTATAAGTTTATTTAGAAATTGATATTTTTATTAAGGTTCTCTATGTGAAGAATAATTAAATGACATTTCAAGCAAGAATCTTATGATTTAGATTTTTAATCAATTTTATAAAATTTCCATTTAAATATTTTAATCAGAGTTAAAATAGGGTAATTTCAAGGGTAATTATCAAGCAATTTTATCTATAAAATAGGCTTAATTTTTGGTGTATGTGAAGATTATAATATATCCTAATGTTTGTGAAAACTTTAGCCAAGTCCATCAAGATTTGGATTTTTCATGAATTTTTGAATAAATTTCTTTTTTCCATTAAATCCAGCAGTGTATACCAAACCTTAACCTTTGATAAGGTTTCAATGAGTTTTAAGCTTATTTAAGCTTATTTGAGTTTTGACAGTTGTCAAAACTTTAATTAAAAGTCATCTCAGAAGGATCTACCCTCTTGGCAGCTTCAAATTCCTGTCCAATCAGGAATGAATCAGATTAGGCTTTAATTGTTTAATTGAATTCCAATCATAAAGTTTATTTGAGGTTGAAAATCATTCCATACAAAGGAAAATCCTAATTGAATCATTGCACCCCCAAAATGTTGGGGACCCTGGTCCCTTTTGACTTTTTCCTTTGTCCCCCCACTTGGTGTGAGTTTTTGCCCTTTATAATTTATTTGAAGCTATAATCATGGCTTTCAAACAATATAAATTGAGCTCACACCTGATTTACCACCTGTATGGTAAATACTTAGCCAATCAAGTAACTAAACACCACACTCTAATTTTAACACTTTTTTTTATCAATTAACCCATACATGGTGTAGCTTTAAAATAAGTTGAAATTAGTCAAAATTAAAAAACTAAAATTTCTAAACAATTTTTAAATTTTTCTTAAGTTTTCTGAAGAATTATTAATTCTTCTATAACTCTTGAATATAGTGTTTTAGGGTATATTGACCTATGAGGGTACCCTAGGTCATTTTTGTAGAATAAAAATTTGATATGATATTCTTAACTTTGTTTATCAAAAACAAATTCATAATAAAACTTTCTGATTTTTTGTTTCAAAAGCAATTGAAAATTTAGTTAATGACGAAATTGATTGTGTAAAACATTATTTGTGGCCTTATGGGTACATCATACATACCTCACATGCTCACACAAAGTCAAATATCATAAAGGAGGAGGGCTGAGCTCTGATTCTGATCTCATTAATACATTATATTCAAGTCTTTTCATACAGATTGAAGAGATTTTGTCTTAGGAAAACAAAAAATTCATCCTTTTTTCTAGTTTTCCTCCAATTTATTTTATTTTTCCCCATTATTTTGAGATGAATTAGGTGGTTATGACTCTAATTTCAAGTAGAATTAAACTGACTCCCTCTATCAGTTCTTTTTAAATTTACATTTCAAGTATATCATTACATTGTAGGGTTGCATGACTTGCTGGAATAAGTATAGTTTTGATATCAAGTTTTAAGGGTAGCCGCAAGTATTCAGTTTTGATTAAATAAATTAATGATTTTATAACTAGCTTGGGCTCATTATTGATGAAGGATGACTCATACTTGAACTGTACTAATATTTTCCATCAGTACTGCGCTAAAATATCAAGAGTTCTTGTAATCTTATAAGTTGGTCTTGGGATTTACTTTCCTTCGTGCTGGTATACATCCTTGCCTGCTTTGACTCATAGGCTCTTTTAGCAAAACATTCAAGTCATCATCCCATTCGACTTGGTGATAAAATTTTATTTTTGTGAATAACTTATTAATGTACAGTATCATCACATAAGCTTAATCAGTATACTGTACCATATCACGTTATATAATACAATGTATCTATGTCAACCTCTTCTCCCAAGTCTCAAAAGGTCAGGATACTCTGCTCGCAAATATTTTCTTGCCTAACCGCAATTGAAATAATTTCCTATATAGTGTAAAAGAACGGAGAAAAGATTGCTCTGGTTAATATTTTGAATGATTTGTTTTTGGTTTTGCGTTTGTGTGGCACGGGCAAAGAAAAACAGATGTCAAGGCTTTGTTTATGTTTGAATATAACTGACCAGGGATGACAGCAGGACAGCCAGACGTGTCTTTGGAAACATCGCAATCATTGCTAGAAACCAACAAATTCAAATGATGGAAACAAAGAATTAGTGACAACAATTCAAGAACGTCTAAAATTACCGAACCAATATTCAAAACAGGAAGTTGAAATTAAAAACGATTAAAAAGTAGAATAGAGTACTGACGCATTTCGGCAGCATCGTATGCAGGCTCGCTTGGCAGACGGCTCAATCAATTCGACATAGATTCCATAGCTGGTAGCCAAGAATATCAAAGCATTAATAGGAGCAAAAAAATTCAGTTAGGAGTTCAAACTTCAAACTATGGAGGTTATGCCCCCGACGACAGACTATGCTTGACTGTTTTTAGGATCAACAATGACTGAAGCACTGGCTGCACTTTCACGCTTAAAATCATCAATATTCCACAAGCCACCCGCTTGCGATGATGATGAAGTTGGTGCTGAATTGAATGTTTCGAACACCTATTAAAAATAGGGATAACTCACGGAGAACAAAAGCTATTGGCTGGGTTACCCCTTCCGCCATCCCCACCATTTGAGTCGTATTGTCCTCCACCGTCGTTGGGGTTCAATCTAAAAAATAGACGGATTGTTGAGAGCGCCTGATAACATGAGAAGGTTAGAAGTAGAAAGTTTACCTGTCGCAACTTCTGGGATTGATGCATCCAGTCATCTAGAAATTCGAAATGTTTTTCGTGAGCTCATCAAAAGCGTACGAAGATAGTCCACGATGAGTGGCGTCAAACAGAATGTTTTTTAGTGCGACACTCACCTGAATGACGCCGGCTTTTGGCTTGGTTATGCTGACATCGGTCCAAAAGGGACCATTGAAAGTACCTGTTGCACCCGAGGACCTTGGACCTTGACACCATACGGTCTCTCCACCTGGATGTTCGGAATCTCCGATTCGGGTGTTGCGATCTTTTGGCACAACAAGACAGAAATCGCTTGCGCTGTTGATTTTAACTTCAAGATTTTGCTGGAGACTTGAAAGGGGGCTGAGTATGAGTGCGAAAAGCCACACCAAGGAAATTGTCTTGCTAAAGGTAGAAACCATGTCGCAGGCCAAATCACCCACCACTTCAGGAGGTGCAAGACAAGTCACAAATTTTGAAAAAAAGGCTTTGCTAACGATTTGGGAATGGAATGCTTTCAAAGCTCTAGGGCCCCCTCCAGACAACAACTACAGTATTTAAAACAACCTCAGAGGCTCAGACATGCGAGCTTGGTTTGAGGAGCATTGGAGAACAAATAGCAACTTGATGGGAAAGCGGAGAACATCTACGTGGTACCAACTAAAGCGGTAGGTGCCAGAGAAGTCATGGGGTCGATGAACTTCAAAGTATGTCACTACAGCTAGTAGAATCCTCGAGCTCTTACGGCATAGGTCTCATATGTGGCTGCTCCTGTTATTCATGGTGATCAACACCGCTTGGCACTGACAACGCTCGGGATTTTTGTCTGGACGCTGAGCTCGAGTGCTTGATTATCGATAACGATTCTCAGGAGTATAGACGGGAAGTCTTCGGAGTCATATAAGATTACACACTGTTGATGGGATTAGGAAGTAGCTAATCTGTCCTCCGAGCAGTTGCACAACTTCACATTGGCACCCTGCCCCATTGAGTTCGTGGGCTGGCAACTAGCACCATCCTTAAACACTCACTTTTCACATTGAGAGGAGGCAAGATACACCATTTTCCTTGCTGATGCTCATGGTTAAATTTCCTCCACGGGCGTTTCCAATTGCACTTCTTCAAGGTTTATCAACAGACTTATCAGCACCTATTCGAGGCTGCTGGCGATTCCGCTCTTGGGTTTTCCAAGGCTTCCATAAACTGTGTCCTGGCTATTTTCGTGCTAGACTTAGATTCGATCATCTTTTTTGATCAATCTCATCAGAAGCCTCATGAGCACATTTTTGACTTGATTTTTCGACTATCCTGGTCAGAACATTGAGGAAAACATGCTGTGCTGATGCAATTTGAGTCCCCTCATTAACCCCTTTAAGAACCGAGATAAACAGATTGTTATCAAAGATGACAAAGACTGAGCAGTGTACTAACCGACTGATCTCCCAGGCCTCCTTGTTTTTTCAAGTGCTCAATTGAGTGAACAGTACAGCCTTATCGCCAGGGCTTCCTTTGTAGTCATACCAAGCACAGATAAGCAAAAAAATACTCAAGTGACACCATCCCCTCAATTCCTTAGTTTGTATCTCTTGTTTTATTTTCCCCATGGATTGAGTAATTTGCTCACTACAGAAAGCAAAGCACAATTGATGACCATCTTGTTTTGTAATGCTCTGAATAAGAAGTGTTTTTTTTTCAAAATTCGAGACTTCTAGCTTTTTTCGTGATGTGTACCTCGAGTTTTGGCTGATTGTGTGACCAGTCTTGCTTGTTTGGAATCGTCATAGGCTAAGTCTAGAAGAACTCAAGCTTATAGAACCTTTCACTGGACTTGTCAATAAATAAAAGTGGAGGCTTTTCACCATTCGTTGGTCTGGCTTTATCTAAATTCGAAATAAAAAATGCATTCCTTATCGTTTGAATCTCTTACAAACTTTTTGAAAGAAAATAATAATGAAACTGAAAATATACTTTTTTCGTGATTATTTATTCAATCCTATTCTTTTAATTTAAGAAGTATCTCTGATGCATTTTTTAATTTTTTGAGCCATGTAAAGCTCTTTATAGAGTAAAATAAAAATTCAATTAAACTAAGAGATACTGAGTAGTTTTCACAAAGGCTAGAATTTGGGATTAAAACAACTTTGGATCACTCAAAAAGAGATGATACAAATTGTTTTGTGAGAAGTTAGAGTTAATGGTATACTCCTTTAAAACAGAAAAAGAGCTTAACAAAATATAAGAGGTAATGCACCAAAGATAGTTATGATCACTGCTTTGAACTGAAAGTAAAGAAAGATAGAAGTAATGATATAATGACCAATAGCCACTGAAAGGGGAGGGAATTCAGAAGACAAAATCTCAATGTTAAAAAATGAAAATATTTCTTCAAAATTAAAATAAAATGATATCAATCAATATGAAAAGGGGATTGAGAATGAGCCTACCTCCCAAACCTGGTAGATTCAAGAATCTCCATTTCAGGAATGTTTGATGTAGGGTAGTAGGGTAGCTTCATGGGTATCTTTTTATTTCTTCTATAGGAATTTGGTAAATTGAATAACTAAAGCCCCAAAAGAGCTGAAGATATTACATATTATATTGATTGTAATTTTCTCAAGTCAAAATGAAATAGAAGTAAATTAATGAAGAAAAGCATAAAAATCACAAATTTAATGCAAATATAATAATATAGGTTATATTGACCACATTTTTAACATCAGTCTTTTACACAGGAAAATTTTCTTCACATAAATAGCTGAGATTCGGTCTTTTTTATTATTGAAAAGGTTTTTCCTACAGGAGAAATAGACATTAAAAGGGAGTAATGGTCATAGGTATTGGAGGGTATTTCGATACATTAGGATCAAATATGGAAAAATATTTAGGCCATTCTTGAAGTAGAGTAATATCTAAGTAGATTTAACCTCAAGAATTTCAGGAAAGAGCCTGTGTAGCTCATTATCTGGCATAATTACCTGAAAATATAAAAGGTATATTTAGCTAAAAAATGCAATTAATTTGATGGTTTGGACTGTATTTTGAGGAATATCAGCTGATTTTAAGTCTCTTTTAGATATATTCTTCGAATATGAATTCAAGTTTGTTACAGATTTACGGAACTGTCCCAGAGGTTTCTTATTATCTGAAACAGACCTAAGCTCAAATTTTAAGTGAAATATATTTCAAATAGTAGGGCTCTTCATAAGCAATATTTTGAGGTATTTAAAGAGATTAATGATAATTTAAACTTTTATGTTTTGAATTTTCAAAATATCCTACTTCTGAAAATGATAAAATTTAAATTTGAACAAAACGAGTCTGTAAATAAGGTATTATAGTGAAAATTTATGAATTATTTTCTCAATGTGCTTCATTAATACAATATAGTGAGGGAATGCTTGGTTCCTACATGAAGGGGTTTACAGAACTCTAACATGATGCATAGTCTCTGCCATTATATTGGTATATATTGGTAGGGCTCTATTAATTTTAGTAAAATAATTATGAAAAACCTTGAGAATTAGGGTTCTTTCAAGAGCTTTGTACAGTATGGGAAATTCAAAATTGAAAATAAATGAAAAAGAATTTGTTTTATTGGTAGATTTGGATCTACCATAAAGAAGATTGACCATGCAAAATTTTTTATTTTGTCTTTGGGGGGATCTTGTTTAAATAAGAGTAAATTCAATATATATGGAAAATAATCAAATTATGTTTTGAATTAGGACCAACTATTAGGTCCATAAGGCTTGAGAGCCCCATTAATTCATATGGCTCATTTAGAGAAGTTGGTGATTTAAAACTTCATTGACCAAGGCATTTACACCCTTCACATGTGGAAAGTTGAAGCATATTGAAAATTCAGAAAATGAAAGAATTTTTAGTTGAAAGCCTTGGTATTATAATAAAGTTAATCTTCTGTTCCATTCAATCATTTATGTGGGGATTAAAAGCTGTTATTCCAATTAAATTCTTTCTAGGAACATGCTTCATGATTATCAAAGTGACTATGTTTGAAGGCTCTAACCCTGAGGAAGATCATCAAAATATCTAAAAAATAAATGAGAATGAGGAGGAAAGAATTTATTCATGTGAAGAAGTAAGTAAGAGAACAAAACCCAAATGAAAGAGCCACCTCTCCTTTTTTCAACCCAAGAAAATTAGAATTAATCCAAAATATTTCTAAACATACCTAATAGCCAGTTAATCTAATTGAAAAAGGAAAACTTTGATTGGTCAAAGGATTCCTCTTACAGAAACCAAATGGAATAAACTGTATCTTTATATTATGGGTACAAGCTTAATTATAATAAAGATTAAAATTTTTCGTGGCTAAAAATTTTTGTTTTCAAGTTTTTTAATGAATTAATGGAAAAACTGAATTATGGTCTGAGAAAATCTCAAATTTTCTAATAATATAAGCACTTCAGAAACTGAAAAGAACTATATGAAGAGTATTCTGAAGTATTCCAACAATAACTATTGTTGTTGTAACAAATTATGTCATACAAAGGTATTCACAAATAAAGATATTCCCTTACACTTTTATGAGGCTGTGCTAGGCTGTAAAGGGTTACATTCTATTTAAATTTGGAGTATTGGTTGGCCAGAAAACACAAATTCAAAATATATCAGCCCATTCACATTGAAATATGGAATTTATCACATTTGATTCTTTTTGTACATGTTTCTCCAGCCAAATCCCCAATCTTTGGTTTTAAACAGACCTAATAAATTTAATGAAAATATGGAAATACCTGGAGATATTTTGTATACATGATGGTTTCACTGAAAGATTACATTAGATCCTGATGAAATATTTGTGTGATTGAAAAGATAATGGGAAAATAAAATCTAAATATAACTTAAAAAAAGATCTGGAATTTTGTATAAGACAATATATTAGGAGAAGAAAAAAAATTCAAGAGATTTTTTAGAGAAAAATAAAAGCAGCTATATATATTTGCATTGTTTCTCTTTAACGGAAGAGGTTTGATAAACAAAAGAAGTAAATAAAATATATGAAAAAGGTTTACTAAAGGGGGATTCTATGAAGAAAGATTGAGAAAGATAAAAATATGGAGACAAAAAATATTTTCACTCTATCTAAACCATTGAGGACTTTTTGAAAAATTAATCTTCCAAGAAACCTGAGATCTTCAATACTTTTGGGAGAAAATATGTACATATTCCTCCTAGATTTGCATCTTAGGAATTTGGTGAACCTGTGAGGTATGTATAGCATACTCATAGGGACACAAGTATCATTTTATCCATTTTATTTAGTCATTCAATAGCTTATGAAAATCTTTTAAAACATAAATTGGTGAAATTTCACTATAGCTTTATTTTTTGATGAGAAAGCCTATAAACATTATGCTTTATTTGGACTCAACACCAAAATTAACCTAGGTTAACATCATAGGGTGGTATACCTAAAGATGGGTATTTTGGCTATTATTGGAAGAAGTGATAATTCCTCATAACACTTGAAAGCTTCAAAAATTCTTACATCTTTCTTAAACTACTAATTTTAAAATCAATATGACATTTTAAAGTTTTCATTCATCTCACAAAAATTGTGTTAAAATTAAGGTTTTATTCATGATTACTGAACTGGCTAAGAATTTTAAATACAGAAGGTAAATATTTTTTGGACTTGATAGAGGTTGGTTTGTAGCCATGGAATGAATTTAAACAAAAAAAGGAAAACTACATGCAATAGGGGCAAAATGTGAAAGTGTATCCCACATTAGGGATATGAAAGAACCTAAACAATCCTTTTGTCCTGTATGAAAGGCTTTCAACATGACTCAAACTTAAAATTAGAACTTACTACAATCTTATTGTTGAACTTATTTATTCCCAATTTGGATGGGAATCACAAGCCTCCAAACAGTAAATCCCAAATTAAAGACTTGTAATCAAGGATTTAGGAACTGTAACAGATTGAAGATCTCATGAAAACCTTAATAAGCGGAAATTAAGACTTTACTAAATAAAAAACTTCTCACAAGATCAGGTTTTTTGTATAATTTTATTTTTCCATTGCAAAAAGCAATGACCTTGAAAATTCATATGGAATTTGTTTTTAAATTGATATGATTGAAATTTTTACACAAATTATAGATTGATTGTGTAAATCTATAAAAGAAAAATAAAGCTTGTTTTATTGATAATATTTTATACTAAACATTTAAAATACCTTATTCGATTATCATCAATGATAATCTTAATTACTTAAGTAATTAATTCAGAATCTGAATAGAGGGGTTTCAGTTGTGATTTAATCTTTGAAATATTTATAAAATGTGATTTAAGATAAAAACATTATTTTGAAAGTCAAATTAAAGATAATATACCCAATCAAATCTTAAAGCTACTTGGAGTTAAGAATGACACTGATAACTCAAATTCTATTCAAAACTAAGAAATTTTGAGTTACAAATTTATTTTCTATGCCTGTTTTTTGGGATTTGATTATTGAAGACACTATAGGAGATATTTCATAGAAAAAAAGCGCTCTTGAGAAATAAAAATATCCATTTCATTACTTTATTTTTCCCATAAATAGGTAAAATCACCCTTTGAAATCATATATACATTATTGAATGAAATATTCTATTATTATGAATAACTCTTTTGTTTCTTATTCCTAATAATCTTTATAGCTGAGGATTCAAATTCACATAATTTGATTATTTTGGTATGATAAATGATGTTTTATGTTATTCTTTAAATTATTGCTCAAAGATATTTGTTGTAATACACAAATTCCGTAAAAATACCTCAATAATTTGTTTTGGAATTTTTTTTATAAATGTTTTTACTTTTTTTTGGAATGTTTTTGTCAAATAATAGCTGATAAAGGAGTTATGAATCAGTGTTCTATGTTTTTGATGGAGTTAGTTTAAAAAATTATTATCACACATTAGTGTATAATGATTTTATCTAGATAAAATTTATATACCTATTATTATAGTGTGGTATTTAATACCTTTTTACCAGTTTCAAGAAATTTTATGAAAATTAAAAGTTTGAAAATCAAGATCAAAATGACTAATTAAGGAAATCACCACTCAAAGGACATAATTAAAAATCACACACACCCAGGAACAACCTCAATAGTAGGGAGTAATGAAAGAATTTAGCACTCAGAATAGAAATAACCAACATATTTCTACAATTGCAGAAATAATAGGGAAATTCAATATTATGGAATTATACAAGGAAACCTACATATAAGCCTTACAGAATCAAAAATAGGCTCAATACATACAGAAACTCAAAATTACATGGGAAAAGTAACATTGTAACATTATATCCACTCCAAATCCATTAGGAAGATTATATTACTAAGAATCTAATACATAAAAAAGATACAGTTCATGTGACAAAAGGATCATCTGAAAGTATAAAATCCAACTCAAAACATGAGAATCCACTAAGAACTTGAAAATTACACAACAATACAGCAGCCCAAATAAGGCTTATGCAGTCCACCTGCATAATATCTGGACATTACACAGCCACAGGATCATCAAATTGAACTTAAATCAAATTAAACTAGCTGCATCCAAGTAAAAAGCAAAACACTAAACATAGAAATTCTCAGAAATTGCAGTAATAATATTTTACAGCTCATACGCTATCCCCACATTATACAGCATGATCACCTGGGATTAAACAAATCTTACAAACAAATTATGCAAGGGCTCATTCACATGACATCATCTTCATCCTTTACTCACCAGCATTAATTCCTCAAGGCTGTGAGAGCTGACTAAAGAAGTATAAAAGGAGAAGTCACCTGAGATTTTTTATCAAAATCCCCACCAAACAAAACATCTTCATCTTAATTTTTGCCAAAAAAATGGAGAAAATATCTCAATCATATGACACCATTCTCAAATCTTACTCACCAGGAATAATTTCTCAAAGCTGTGCAAGCTTACTAATGCAGTGTAACAGATAGGTCATCTGACTTTTGTTACAAAATCCACACCAGCAAAATTACCTCAAAGAGCAAGAACAAAGTTTTACATGGAGAGCTCATGGGAACTTCTCACAACATAAAAGGAGGCCTCTGTCTCTCATTTTCTCCTCTTCTCCCCATGAATGAATGAATGAATATAATTAGTTATATACCAATAAGGAGAATAACTATTCATCCCTTACTAGTAGGTTAATCTATAAATTATTATTTATTATTATTACCTTACATTAATAGTGATTTATATATAGCTGTAGTTAACAGTAGGTCTGCCTATATTAAAATTCATCTATTAGTGAGACACTCATATCTGACAAAATATTTATATTATACTCTTCTCACCAGAAGAAAAGCTATATTACTATTAATATAACCAAATCCATCAAAAACAAAATACACACCAGTAGTTTCATATCTGTCACTATTAGTATATCTTATTATCTATTATAACCCTAATTATAATACATTATTACTATTATAAGGAGTAACATATTTATCAGCCTTAACCAGTATTTCTTTAAAAAATTATAGTGGTGTTATCATTCACAATTTCTAAAAAATACTTATTAGTTATCACTATTATTATTATCAAAAATATATCTAACATATTATCAAAATTATTTATCAACTAAAACTATTTAAAATATTATACAATATTATTATGTATTATAACTATCACTAAAGTTTCTCATATTAAACTATTATCCATTAAACAAAAAAATACCTTTAACAAAGGAAATAACTTAAAATAACCACTCATTACTATTATATATATTATTTATCTACTCAATTATTATTTCATTATCTTGAAATCACCTACAAATTCATTATTTTAAAGTTATTATTATTTTATCATTAGTCTAATTATTGGATAGGTCTGATGGAGACTGCTGAAAAGTCTTCTCTAGTTGTAGTGCCACAATCCTAAATATTGATTTGTGAGCTCTGTAGGGAGATTGTTTAGTATATTCAGAGGGACAGCTAAAACACCATTAGCACCCCTGGTTACAGGATTATTTCAGGAATTCAAAACTGTTTACCTGTGATTTCCCCCTCAAGGACTTCCTTATCCAATCCCACACTAAAAGGAGTTCCACAATAGTTTTAAGTGTCTTATTGAAATAATAAAATAATTATATTATTTATATATATAATTATCATAGATTTCATTATTAAGACTTTTCAGAGGATTATTTTGTGATTAAGATTAAATCTATAAATATTAGTGCTAATTTTATTTCTATTTTGGGCTATAGTATTTAGTTACATTATATTTTCATTTGAGGATACTCATAGTACTCTTGATGAAAAATAAATCATGAAGAATTTAATGAACAAGATTTAAATTTGAGGGCCTGACTAGTAATTCTGATATCTTTGTGACATAAGCTATATTATTGACCTTATTTTACCCTTTTTTTGATGTAAAATTTCTTCATCTGTTAGAATCTCAACTTTTCCTGGGATATATCCCTTATCAATGATATTAATAATATTAATAAATTAATTTCTATTTGAAAACTTGTCATAAATAAACATTAAAAAAATTTAACAGCATTAATGGATACAAAAGAAGCTTGGTAAAGAAGCTTAACAAGTAAAATAATTACAAAAGACCATTATTGTTTTAGAGAATGTAAATGAAGATAATATTTTTCATTAAAAAGTGTTTTGAGATGATAGAATCTAAAGTCACATTTCTTCATAATCCAGGTGCTAATTCTACACATTTTGTAATTAACCAGCTGGAGGAACCAAAAGTAAAAATTCAAATCTTGTAAAATTCAACTGGTAACAATGAAGCTCTTTTCTGAGAGAAATTGAGAAAAATCCCTAAAGAAAAATAAGCATAAAATATATTTAATTTATTATAAACAATATTTCTTTGAAAAATGAGCTAGCAAAAATGTCTAAACCAATTATTGATAGACGTATCTACAAACTGAATAATAATAATTTAAACTGTCATATTTTTTCAAACCATTATTAAATGATAGAGACTATCTTTACATTGAAAGAAGTTCCAATACTAGAGTAATGGTGCATATTTGATGGTGAATAAAAATATAATCATATGGAATCTATGGAAGCCATAGATATGATTAAATGAGACTATAACTTACCTTATTAATACATAAATAATGTATTACACTAATTATTTACCAAATAAACCAGGAAATGATAGTATAAGGTGAGAAAAGACCATGGTAAGACTTCTTGGCCTTTGTGGAAAGTATTTAAATAGGACAAGGATAGAGCTATGCAGCTGGGACTACGGCAGATCATATCTTGTAAATAGTTTATAAAATTGCCTACGCGACCTCTCTTTTGCTTATACAACTTGTTTTGGATGTATCAATAAGCAAATAGAGGCCATAGCACATCACTTTCTCACACTAGTTTTACAGGTTAAAAGCCACCTAAGCTACTGAACACAAAATAGCAACCAAAGAATTTCTCCTGCCTTATCTTTGTAAAATCAATAGTCAAACATGCCACCAAGAAAGGTTGAAGGCAGAAATATTTTTGAGAAAGAGAGCCAAGATAGTGAGCGCTTTTGGGTTCCTTAAGCTGTTAGTGCACTCACATCAAAGGTGCATTCTCTACAGCTCAATATAGATTTGCCAAATTAAATCAGCCAGTTACAATAATCAGACAAAAATTTGATCCAGAGGAAGTTCTTCAAATATCCACTTGAACTTCACTTTTCAATCAATCCAAAGAAAATGAATTTTGTTTTTGATGGAAAACATTTCCAAGTGTGGAAGGAAACCATTTTTAGTACTATATCATATGTATATGTATACAAAGTAAGCAATCCTATTATTTCAGAATTTCTCAAGAAAATAACTAAGAATGATGAATCAAGCTTCCTCTGAGTCTTATACCAAACCATCAAGACTCTACACGCCAGATTTGTAACAATTAAAACACAACCTCTAGCTTATTTGAGGATTTTCAGTGTAGATTCAATCATTTTTGGTGTCTCATCAAGTTAGAGGTTACAAATCAAATTCTCAAAATCTTAAAAGCAACTGAGCATAGAGACACCACTAAGTGGCTAAATTCCCTTCAGAAAATCTATGCCAGATTTATGTTTTGGAAAATGTTTTTATCTGAGTTTTTTGGCCCACTTTCCCAAGACAACATACATGCTCCAGAAAACCTCAATCAAAATACCTTTTACATTATACTTCATCAGTGTCTTAATCACCAAGACACAGCTTCAGCTTTAAAAACAGATTCTGAATAAATACCTGCTTCAGAAATGGAAGCCACTACTATAGTCTCTCCAGCCTTGATTGATCTTGAAGCATTGGTGTCAGAAATGCATTACTTTCTACCAGGGGCTTCTGCCAGTAAACCTGTAATTATCATTAGCCAATCTATCAGGAACCTGGTCCCTTCAGAAATTAAATTGGGACTTCTGTGAGCCTTAAAGGTATTTTTATATACCCAAAAGGCCACAAAGAGTAAAAAATGATATAATTATAAATAAAATAAATTTATTCATATTAGAAAAGAAAAAAAAAAGAAATATAAATATAAAATCTATATAAAAAATTGAAAATTTTGATTATAATTTAAAAATGAAATTAGTTTGAAATCTAAAATTGTGATAACACATTTTTACTTGCAAAAATTAAGTAAAAATGAACTTTAAACAAAACTATTAAAATTAAAATATTTTTGGAAAAAAGTTGATTAAATTCATTATAACCTTTTATCAAATAAATAAACATATGAAAATCTCTTGACCATTGGATTCCTCATAAAAAAGAAGGTGGGGTCACCTCTGGGTAAAATTTCTGTTACTCAACTCTAAATAAGCTAAATTAAGTTCTTAGTATTTTCCGTATGAAAATTGGAAATCCTAGAAATAAAATTTAATTCACACCACATGTGGTGTCAACCATCAATTTTTGTGTTAAAATTGAGGTTTTGTGTGTGTTTTAGAAGTTATGAGGAATTGAATTATTTTCAATTGAGATGTCAAAATGTGCATGTGTATTACATAAGTGAACTGTAATCCAAATATTATATATCAATTATTACAGTGGAGTACTGTAAAAACTCAATTGAACTACATGTGTAAATAACAAGTATAGTACATAACAAGGAATTAAAGGAAAAATAAATTGGAAAGATTAATTCTAGAGGGGGGAAAGGAATCTTAGCTTAAAGGGAGCCAGACCCCCAAGCTCCTTGCTTGCAGGCATGAGATGTCAAAATCCACACAAACGTTCCTCACTTTTGGACTAGAATTGAGTCACAGGGTCTGTGACTCAATTAATGATGAGGCTTTGATACCAGCCAGCGCAGTTTTAACTGTTTCCAAGAGGGTAAAACTACCCTTAAGATAAAACAATCATTGTAAAAACAGTTTGAACTGGTTTCTACAACTCTTACACACATTCTGATGTGTTTTGAAGGCTCTAGACCAGGTATTACTATAGCAATGGCTGATTTAAGGGTCCAAAATTGCTGAAACCAGCCCTTTTTGGTCTGAACCAGGGTTCAATGATTCCATAATTGGATTTTTTGTTATCAGAGTTATTTTCACGACTGAAAAGAGTAAACTTTCCTTTTGGAGTAAGAAAATTTTTGTCTATAAAACAATTTCTTCTTTGCCCCACTTTTCTCTTCATGTTAGAATCTTTTCCTTTTGAAATTGGTTTAAACAATGTTAATTTTAACCTTTGAGATATGACCACATACCCAAAAAGGTCACAAGAAATATTTAAAATAATTATACATTAGAAATAATTACCTTAAAACTACAAAAATGCCATACATAGGCATAAAACTTGGTTTAACTTAAACACCAATGAATAAACATGTGAAATAAATTATACCATTGGATTCCCCATGGTAAAATACACATATACCATTTTTATGGCATATCTGTAAAGTCAATATTTAATGAGTTATAAGTAATAATACCTTATAAAAAACATAAATCCTTAATTATTTCAAATACCAATTAAGCAACATGTGAAATAAATGGTACCATTGGATTTTCCATATAGTTCCACACATAAAACAATTAAGAATCTAATCTCCAAAGTCAATATTTAAGGAGTTAAGCTGAATATATGCACTTTTTTGGTCAATGCATATATTCAAGGATTTTAGCTAATATCTTTTGAAATATGCATGATAGAGTGATGAACCAAAAATAAAGTAATCACGTAATTACTGTAGGAATACAGAAATAAGCTTTATTTCACAAGCTATAAACAAGGTTAAAACCTGTAAGGGATTATTGATCAAAATCAATAGAGCTGTTGACCACTTTGTTGGGAAAGTGGTCCAAACTTAAAAACCCATAGACAGTTGGAGTCTAATAGTTCATTTGTGAAGAATGATGCATTTTGTATTAAAATATTCAAGGTATAACCCCTTGAAATCATTGTTTGAAGCTTAAAATATTAAATTTTGACAGAAAAGAGGAGTTACAAGAAAAATCATCGAAAATACAGTTTTGATGGTGTAATTAAGTTCTCTTGGAAGTTTCAAGAGGACATACCAAGCTATTGGAATCTACTCTCAGAATAGCTGTAGCGTGTATAACTTGAAAGGTATTAATGAGAAACATTTAAGCTTAAATTTGATCATTTAAGATCACTCACTGTAATCTTATTTTAAGTTTAACAGTCATATAAGTGATAAAACTGGGGAATACTATTAGAATATTATTAAAAATAATAAAATACACAAGGTTTAGGCTTCTTCCAAGCCTATGATGTCATCAAACTTAGAGTTATAGTGATAATACTAAATAATGGCGTAATTATGAGATAAGATGGCTTGATCATGATGTAATCATCCCCAAACCTTAAAATATTGATCAATTCTAGTAGAAAGAATCAGTACACGTCTACTAGAAGCCTGTTGGACTCTAGGAGGGAGGTATTTACTATAAATAGAGCTCTTTTTACTCTGTTTTCCCCTCAGACGCTTACAAAACAATAAATCATTAAATAAAAAGGTAATTTCTTTATTCTTTATATATAAAACTTTTATATTATTAAAGAACAAAGATGATCTTGTAATAATCTTCATCTCTGATGTGATTATTCCATCTATTTAATTGTTTTGTTTAAATTTCTCTTAAAAACCTCAATTCCTTGTAAAATCAAAGAAAAATTGTAATTTCTCTTAATTTTTATTGTAAATACAATTTAAATAGGTTGTATTTACATTTCTAGGCGTAAAATTATTCAAAATTATTATATTAAGCATTAAAAGTAGGTTATTTCTCTCTATTATTACTTTAATAATTCCATAATTGATATAAATAGTATTTATATTAATTTATAACTTTAATATTAGTAATATTATTGTTATTAATTGTTTTTTATTAATAAAAAACAATTTTTTATGCCTTTATTATTAGTTGGTAACAATAATAAAGTGCTTTTGAATATATTAATTATCTTATATTAATATATTTATTTTATATATTATTATATTTATTTAATAATATAATTATTTTATGCCATAATTATAATAATTCTTTGTTATTATAATAATTTTTATCTTATTTATTTCACTTATAAGGACATTCATAGTACAATAAGTAAAATATTAGTAATTTTTACTTATTGTTTCATTCTCAAACCTTACAGTTAAACCAATAAATAAAAGATTCCAACCACCACTTTTAAATAATTTGAAACCTTTCAACCATGTGTAAAATCATTATAGCCATTTTTTGTAACTATTATGGTCAGTTTTGCCCTTGAACCACCCCATGAGTGAATTAAAGCATCTTTCATTACTTTTAACTTTTTCACTTTGTTTTCATATTCACTCTGGTCACTTTTGGGCATGTTTCCTCTTTCAATATCTTATAAAAAGACTTTGCTATCATATTAATTTCCTGCAGTTCTTTGTTCAATTAATTCCAATTGAAATTTCTCTTAAAGAAATTTCTTTTGTAGCCTTAAATATTTCTTTTAGAGTATTTTTGGATAAATTTCTATTGTTGGTAAAACAATAAATCTTTATAATATTATTGTTTTATACTTATAAAGCTAAAAGAATCAAATTTGGCATGTTTTCTCTCAATACTCCCAAATTTTACTCTTTTTAATTGAATTGTACCTGATACAAATATTGAGGACAGGAAAAGTACTTGATTTTTAATCAAAGTTTCATATCCACACCTTACAACTTCAGTGCTGTAAATTACACAACACACCATAAAAAGGCTTCTTCCTTTCATGGAAAAAGACAATACCAATTATCAATCAAAAGATTTGGAGACAACCGTTCATATTTCAAGAAGGGTTGACACTGGTATCAATTTGCCAGAAGCCATTGAAAGATCTCAAAACCAAGAAAAAGGGAAAGAACTAAAGTTGATGGTTTTTATGGTGGTTGTTTGATGATTCCAAAAGCTAGTGGGAATTTAAAAAGGAAAAATGTCTACTTCTGCAAAGAAATTTGCTTTACCATCCTCAATCTAGGAAAATCAGTGGAGGAGGGTCATCATATTGTATTTACATCTACCTACCTTGAGCTTTTATCACCTACAAATTCAATATGCAATACTGTCTTATAAAAATGCTTCTGGTACATTCTGAGACTATGACCCACCATGGATGATGTTCCAGAAATACCTCTATTATTGGTCATTACCTGGTGTGAAAAATCAGGACATGCATATGCATGTTCCATCAAACTAATTCCTCAGAGATTTATACCTGAGGAATCATTACTAGAGTGGGGAAATATTTTTTGTGACCAATTTGTGAGATCAAAGAGTACATGAGCTTTGGATACACCGGAAACCCAAGTCCAATAAAATGAGCCACTGGATTTACTTGTGTCAGATGTTTCTGGCCCTTCTGAGAAGGACCCATTAGTAAATAGTTTCCTGTTTACACCAAGAGATCAGACTTCAAAATTTACATTCACTGCTCCCCTGAAGTAGCAGGCAGAGGTTCCTGAAAAAATAAATTTCTGGATGAACTTCCTGAATAAAATACTAAATGGAAGGCCAACATTCCTCTGCAGGTATAATGCAGGAAAGTACTCCAAAAGGATAAAAGATCAGCCAAATGCAATGGGAACTGAATGGACCCCAGCCAAAATGGGCGAGCTGAAAGAATAAGTAATACTCTAGGTAAAATGGTAAGAACCATGTTCAATGCTAGTACTCTACTTTCATCCTTCTGGAGCTATGCATACTCTCATGGAACACATATCCACAAAAAACTCCAAAAACTCTGAATAGCCCCACTGGCTCCCATGGAATTTTTGCTCAATATTAGACCAAATGTAACCTTTTGGTTCTGAGGAAATTGTACATGAATCACAGGAAAAACAAGGCAAACTCAATCAACGCAGCATCAGCTGAAGATTATTAACTTTCCCAAGCTCAGGTCATGGTTGGATCTTCTTTTATCCTGCTTCAAAAAGTGTGTTTCAAACCTACTTGGCCATATCTCCAGTGTACCAAGCCCTAACTTTCTCCTTAACTTCAAAGAAAGGTGAAATTGAGTAAATCATGAGCAATCTCCAGCTTGGACAGGTTCCAAAATCAGAGATTGCTTCAGATCAGAATGAAACCATAAAGAACATGGAAATAAAATAAGATATTCAAATACCAATAACCCTTAATAATGCTCTAAACTCATCATTTGAAAGAGACTGGGAAGAAATGTCAATGATGGAGCTGAAAAAGTTTGAAAAACCCAATGTTTGGGAGCCAGTCATTCTATCAAAGGGTATGAAAATTATGGGTTGGAAGTGGTTATTTGACTTTAAGAAAAAGGCAAGTGGAACCATTGAAAGATTCAAAGTATGCTATTTTTCACAGATATTTAGGCAGAAGCCTGACATAGACTGTTGTGATGTCTCTGAACCTACTTCCAGTCTCAACTCACTGTTTCTCCTATTGGCAATGAAAGTAAAATACAACATCATTATGGTTTGTTTTGATTTCATTGCAGCCTACTCATACAGCCCAATTCTAGAAGAGGTATATTTGCAGGTACCCATTGAGCTATAAACTGAACTGAATGGAAAAGGAATAAAGCTAAAAAGATCTCTGTATGGTAAAAACATTCCAGGTGCTGTTGCTGGATATTTTCAAAATAAATGATGACAAAAATAGGTTCTGAACTCAGAGAGATTGAGGCATCCCTTTACTTTTATAAGAATGGTACACCTATCCTCATTGTATGGATACATGTTGACAATTGACCAGTCATTGGAAACTCAGTTTATTTTTTTGAGAAATTTTAAGAATAACCAATGGATCAAGTTGAAATCAAATGGCAAACTAATATGGAGAAGAATTTTGGGCCCAGTATCAAGGATAGTGGTAAAACAATTTAGATAGACCAATATCTTAGTGAGTACAAAAGACCTGTTACTACTCAATACACAAAGCTTTCAAACAAGCTCCTTATCACCCATACAGAAAGCAGTCTTGATACCATTTCCTACCAATATGTAGTAGAGACCCTGATGTGTATATCTGGAGGCTAAACACCTGATATCACATATGTAATCCACCTTCTTGCATTCTTTGCATTGAAACCTAATGAAACACATTGGCTAGCTCCTGATAATCTCACAGGATATCTCCTGAGGGATGGTTAGAAGCGCCTAAATTACATTGCAACTTCATCTGAGAGTTTTCTCTGGGTTTATACTAGCTGTGGAGGAGAACATCAGTATTCATGGTCAAGGCGTTTGGTAGCTCAATAGAATGGAATTCTAGGCATCAAGCTGTGGTGGCAATGTCAACATATGCTGCGGAATATGTTTCACTCTCTGAAGAGACTTAACTCCTGGCTGTGATTTGACTCATAGAAATACAAATAGATCCAGCAATAACAACGTTGATAAAGTGCAATAACCAGAAAGAAATCATGATTACAGAGGGTAAATTGTCAAGAAAGAAGACCAAATACTTATACCGAGCCTTTTACTTTTTCAAAAGGTTTTTAATGCAATGAAAGGTAAGCCTGGACTGGATACCAAAAGTGGTTCAACATGCTGATGCCTTGAAAAAACCTTTAGGGAGTATAAAGAAAAGAAAATCTTGTAATAACTTCAACTTGGTTGGTTAAACGGGCTCATTTTGTATTCTTGGGAGGGGGTATTAAAATAGGACAAGAATACGGCCATGCATCTGGGACTGCGGCAAGTAATATCTTTTAAAGGTTTTATAAAACTGAATGTGCTACATATACTTTGCTTCTCCACATTGTTTTGGATTTATCAATAATCAAAGAGGGAGAATAGCTCATTACTTGCACACACTAGTTTGACAGAAAAGACTAATAATTCCAAAATGATGAATTAATATTGGATATTTTGGATTTAAAGCTCTTCTTGAGAAGTAATTTTTGAAATTAAGAAGGAAAGGAAAGTATCATGGGTTCTTCAGAAGAACAATAGATCAGCTTCCATTGAGCCTGATATGTCTGATAAGCTGGTACGTAGAAGGGTATTGACAAACTGGGGTGGATATTTAGATAACAATTTTAAAATAAAATCTATTTAGCCTTTATAGACAGAAGATTTAATCATTATATGGAGAAAATCAAAAGCCGAAAAAAACTCTCAGGAAAAATAAACTCTACCGAGGCTAGACTTTTAGTAAGCCAAATTTAGTACCTATATAGGAGTATAAAGGAAATATGCCCATAGTGCATAAAAATTAATATATTAATAGGAAATATTATGGATTGTTTGGATGGGAATTACCCAATAAATTTGAAAGAATATCCTTTGTTTCCTGAAACTTAAGAGCTCCAAATTTTCATTCAAGAAATTAAAATCACAGATGTGGGGACAGAACTATTTGATGAAGTCTAAGATAAAAGGAAGATAAAAATTGACATACTATTACTTCTAAAAATCGAAAGGATTGTAAAGATAAAAAATAATCTGATTCTTTTGATTAAATATGAAAATTATCATTTTTTAATGGAAGCTTACATTTAATTGATAGTATCTTGTGTCACAAGCATATATACACATATTCAATGATCATATTTGGTAGTATATTGACAAACACAATATCAGGATAGCTAAATAGAAGTACCCATTATTGTAATATGTCCTTAGACAGAAAAATGGGGATAATTGAAAAAGATTTTTTATTATTATTCATAAACAAGAGCAAGTACCTCAAGGGAAGTAGAAAAAATTTATTGGGCAACTTCCTTACCACCATGTGCTTATAAATTTTGAAAAGAATTTCTTATAATTGTGGGAAGATATAGCAAAAATAAAATATTTTGAGAATTTAATAAAAATGACCTATCTATAGATACAGCTCTTCTGATTTTTAACAGATATATATCTCATATTGGTCTCTTTAAGAGTTTTATTAGTGACTTAGACCTAAGATTAACTTCAGACTTATGTTCAAATTTACATAAGATTTTGAGTACCAAGCTAGAATTCTCAAGAGATTATAGGCCACAAGCAGAGGACATTTTAGAAACTATTATTCAGACCCTTGAGGAAATTATCAGACACTTTTGTGCTGATGGACTGAATATTAAGTATTCTTATAAATTTAACCATTATTTGTGTATTCTTATACTAGAATTGGAGTTAGCCTACAAGACCTACATACATGCTTCAACATGAAAAAAATCAAGCAATTTTGGGAAAAGGATGGAACACAAAACTACCAGTTGATACTTTGAAATAATGTATTTCATATATTTTCATATAGCTTCTTCAATAATCAAGATATTTCTTTAATAATTAAGAAATAATGAAAAACAAAGAATGGCTTATTCCTTTCTATATTAAAACAAAAAACAGGAAAACAAATATAAGAAGCCAGAACACAAAGTAGCAAGCCTAACTATAGTTTCAAAATTGAGCTATGATAATATCAAAGGTACCAAGAAGCTGAAAGACTCCTTTTCAGGACCACTTATCATCAAACCCCTTCATCGGAAAAATGAATTACAAGTAGAACTGACAGGATAAATGGCTAACAAATAACAGAAAACACCCAATTAGTCTAGTAAAGAAATATGCTTCAAGTGACAAGTAATGATTTCCTTTTAGAAGTAAAATACCATTAGAGTTTTCACAAATTGAATAAAGTAAATAGAAAAAAGTATTGAGAGTATTCAAAGAAAGCAAATCTAAAAGAAATCATTAAAAAGATTACTGGGTAGGGTATAGAGTGCCTCAAAATAATGATAAGTGGCTTTCAGAAAATAAAACACATGATTCCCAAGAATATTTCAGAAGATTAAGACAAAAGAGGAGACTAGTTAATCAATCAGAGCTATACTTTGTGCTTTACAAAATTGATCGAAGTGAGTAGAGATGTAGGATAGTTGACCATACCCCCAGATAAAAGTAGGTTTATAATATCTAATGGTAAAACTGTATTAAATTGTCTTTTGTGGTAGGGAATGTGAGCCTGTGAAGTATTTAAAACATACACATAGGGCCACAAATGCTTTTTATCAATTTTATTTAGTAATGAATCCAAAGAGAAAAATTCAACAAGTGTTTCTATAACTTTCCTTTGGATAAAAAGCTACAATTAGTACTTTTTATTTGAATTATATACCAATACTAACCAAAGATAACCACATAGGGTTTTATATCAAGAAATTTATATTTCTTATGATATTAGAGGAACTAATAGTTCGTCATAAGAAATTTGGGATTTGGGAATTAATAGAGATCTTCCAGACAGATAATTTTAGAATTAATCAACGTCAAATCATGTATACATAAAGCTAAAGAAATTGAGATGAAATGAATTTGTTGTGTATATTTACTGAATTTGATTAAGATTCAGAATACAGAATGCTATTCTTGAATATATTTGGTCAACTTGGTGTAAAGCCATGGTATGGCTTTAAGCATATAAAATAGAAAAATGCAGACAAGATGGGGAAAAGGGGAAGAAAGTTAAAAGGTGCCAGGGTATCCCACATTTATGAGCTGAAAGAAGCCAAATAAGGTTTCACTACTTTATTTAAGGAATCGAAACCTCATTTAGGCCTTAATTCTTGAATTTGATTTAGAATTGATTTTTAAGCTTGCTTATACTCCCTTTGGAGAGGAATTATAAGCTACCAAAGGGTAAATCCCAATTTAGAAAATTTCAAATATTAAAAAGGCTTATATTAGATCTATATTAAATCCTAATTATTCAAAAAATTGAGGTTTAGTGTATATTTCTTTTTTCATGTTGAAAAAAGCAGAAAATTCAATATTCATTTAGAATACACTTCTCTATGGATTTCATTCTAATTTTAATAAAGATAACAGATAAATATTATCTGACTTTAAACTGAAAATGAATTCCATTCATAATCAATATCATAAGCTAGTTACCCTTCAAAATACTGCTTTCAATTATTGTAAATAGAATTAAATTTCCCCAAAGTCAAATACACAGCTAAATGGAGAGATTTTCTCTTGAGGTTCTATTTTTAAGCTATTCATAAAATGAACTTTGAGATAGATATCATATTTATAAATTAAAATTAAAGATAGTCTTACCAATTGAATTTCAAATTCACTTTGAGTTAAGAATAACACTTGCAGTCCAATTTGTAATTAAAATTCATATATATAAAGTAAGACCTCAATTTGTAATAGTTGTTTTCTGGTATGATGAGTCTGTGCCCTCTGAAAGAGTATTTGATCACAGTGGAGGTACCTCAAAGAATATAGAAATCTATTTCATTACCTCTTTTTGCCATCAATTAGTATAATCAATCTTCTTAATCATATTTATTTTATTGAATAAGCTGTCATATTATTATGAATAATTATATATTGTTTCATCCTTCACATTTTCTATTAATAAAGACTTCAAATAAAAAAGTATTATTCTATCTCTATAATAGCTGATATTTTCTTTATTTTGTAAAATATTGTTTAAAGGTATTTTGTAATATACACAGATCCTCTGAAAATTCCTTAATTAGTAATTTTGCAATTTGTTGACTAACTTTTTATAATCAAATGAAAATCGGACTTGTTTTAAGATTTTTATTAAGTAATTACTTATAAGTGGGGTTTTCATCAATATTATATTCTTTAATTTATAATTTTTGTTAAATTTTCTCCACAGAGTGGTGTATTAAGATTTCATTTATAAATTATATAAATGTTATGTAGAAATTTGCTTTAATTTACGAAATATAAGTATAATTTTCTCTAGTAAGTATGTTATACCTACATTATTATAACTGTCACTGAATTATAGCAATAGACACATTATATCATTTTTATATATGATTATTATAATCTTTATTAGTAAAACTCTTGATAATATTAAGTTTTTTTATTTATATTAATGTTATTAATATTAATAGTAATAATATTTATATTCCTTTTATCAATATTAAGATCCATTATATTCACATTTGAGGACATGTATATTACTCTTGATGATGAGTTTCTTATTAAGTGTTCCATAGAAAAACTTTCAATTTGGTGTTTGGCTGCAGGGATTTCTTTCTGAATCAGAGAAACGGAAATTTGCAGAAATATATAGTTTCTAAAGAAAAAACAGGAAGTTTTTGAATTGAAAATTCATAAATTCTCTATGATTAAGGCCAAAAAAAATCAAATATTCATTATTTTGTATTTACAAATCTTGATAATTTAATAAATTTTGATGATTGTATCTCAATGAGTTGAATTATGATATCTTAATAAATCTCATGTATATCAGAAATGAATTGTTTCAGTGGTAATTAATAGTAAATAGAGATTAGATAATTGATTTATTACTTTGACCAAAAGTTCATATGATTACCAAAAACTGTAAAATATTCATTCAATGATGTCCAAGGCACTTCAAAAGTCCTACTAAGGCTATAATAGCTATCCTAAGGAATATTGGTTCTATTTTCAATTTGGTTATTCAATAAATTGAGTAATTATAAGCTTAAAAGAAGCTATATATCTTGATTTACTGGAGTATTTATTGGTAGTAGCATCGGATCATGGGTTTATTTCATTATTTTATGATAAATTTCCTTTACTTAGGTAATTGTTTATGTAATATTAGAGGTTTTCTAATTAACATACAAGCTTTATATGTTTTACTTGAATATATTACTCACCATTTATTTCATTCTCAAGATATATTATTCTCCTCAGATGAAAATAGGTATAGCTTTTGCTTCAGGATCTGAATTCTCATTTGGTAGCTGATTTCGGTCACTGGGCTCAAAATAACTTGAATCAAAGTTTATCTCATTTTATTTTATTTCAATTTCTCATGTTGACTTATTCAAAGTCAGGAATTCTCTTTTCCTCAATTTTTGTGAAATTTATCTATTTCAATTTTATATAGCCACTAAAAATTAAAAATTAATGATACTGATGACAATTATGAGCAAAATCTTTCACACACATGAATTTTTCATAAACTATAATCAGAATTTGATCATTGTAGCTACTTCAAAGGGTTTCCTTCTTCATGAAAGGATATTCATCAAATAATTTGAGCTATTTATTTCTAAGCTTAAACCCATTCCCTAAACCTCCTTTACTACCAGTTTTGTGAACTTTCATATAAACTGAGGGAATATCTCTTCATGGAGAAATGTAGTTCTTATACAGCTGAAGTATTTTTAAATCAATATTTTCATCTCACTATTCTTGGAGCTTTTATCACCTTCTATAGCTTATAGTCACTTTATCACAACCCTATTGCAAATGTTTTCTCCCAGTATTACAGAAAATGATAGAATGGTATCCTTTTTTCCTTCTATACAGTATTCAAGAAGCTTAATCACTACTATCAGGAATCCATATGGTGGAATTAATACTCAAATAAAAGGAAATAAGGTTATTACTAAACATGAAATCCATCTCATCAATGCAAAGTAAAGTAAACTGAATATGGCTTTTAGGTTTGTACATTTTTCTCAATACTAAATTGAAACAGTTAGATTTTGATTGCAGCAAGAGCTTCTTATCCAATTTATTATTGTTTATTTTCCCCAAATTAAACTTTGATGGCTTGAGAAAAAATAACTCAATCTTTCTCATAAGGAAGGTTTGAGATGAAAAATTCTAGTATTTTTGAATAATTTTGATTCAATTATGGAAAGAGATACTGGAATTGAAAGCAAAGATTTTTCAAAATTTTCCTTTATTAATTCTGGTTCCTCTGAAGTTTGTTTTCCTAAAGGCTTGAGAATAGTTCTTCCTTGTTACTTATATTTTCATTTGATGGGATAAGCCTCAATGTTTTATTTATTTATTCTTTGAGCCTTAAAGATATGAAAACATATTCAAAAATGTCCCAAGAAAAACTTTGCAATAATTATTCCTCCAAATAATTATTTTGAAATAAGTAAGAATACTATAAAACAGCATAAATGCTGGATTAACCTAGAATCTGATCAATAAAAATTATAAATAAGTTACACCATTAGATTCCCCATGATAAAACACACATATATCATTTTTATGGCATATCTGTAAAGTCAATAACTAATGAGTAATAAGCTAAAAATGCCATAAAAAGACATAAATTCTTATTTGTCTAAGAAACCAATGTAACAATATTTGAAATAACTTTCACCATTGGATTCCCCATTAGAAACTACACATAAAACAATTTCATTTCATTTCTCTAAAGTTCATACTTAAGGAATTAAGCTGAATATATGCACTTTTTTGGTCAGTGCATACATTCATGGTTTTAGCTAATATCTCTTGAAATATGCATGATAGAGAGTTAAGCCAAAAATAAGGTTAACACTTAATTACTGTAAGAGCGCGTATATGAGGTTTTTTTGAGATGTTATAAACAAGGTTTTAACGTTTGAGGGTTTATTGAATAAAATTGCTGAAGCTGTTGACCATTTTGTTGTGAAAGTGATCCAAAGTTAAACCAAAGTGGATATTCAGGTTCTACTAGCTCATACATGAATAATGTTTTTTATCATGATATTCAAGGTAAAACCCCCTGAAATCATGGTTTGAAGTTTAAAATATTGAATTTCAACAGAAAATATGAGATACAAGAAAAGGAATCAAAAATAGAGTTTTAAGGATGTGATGAAATGCTCTTGGAATTTTGATAAGGACATTCCAAGATATCATAATTCACTCTCTGGATGACTGTAGCATGTATAGCTTCAAAGGTATTAATGATAAAAGTTTAAGCTTAAAATTGATCATATATGATCACTCACTGTAAGCTTATTTTAAGCTTAACAGTTATATAAGTGATAAAACTGATTAATACTATTGTATTATGATTAATACTAATAAACTCCATGTATTTTAGGCTTCTTCCAATCCTATGATGTCCTCAAACTTAGATCTATAGTGATAGCTCTAAATAATGGTGTAATAATGAGATAAGATGGTTTGATTATGATTTAATCATCACCAAACATTAAAATAATGATCATTTACAGTGGATACCATCATTACATGTCTACTATAAGGAAGGAATTTACTATAAATAGATCCCTTTCTACTCTATTTCCACCTCAGATGCATCAAAAACAATAAAAAGGTAAAATCTTTATTCTTTATATATAAATCACTCATATTATCAAATACCAAAGGTAATCTCTATTGTAATAATCAATATAGACATGATTACTATATTTTATTAATTGTTCTTGCTATATTTTGCTATAAATCCTAATTTCCATGTAAAATTTAGAATATTTGTCATTTCTTTTATTTTATTTTGGAAATACAATATTTTGGCCTAAAATCATTCAAAATTATTATATTAGGTGTTAAAAGTAGTTTATTTTCTCTTTTATAATAATTACTCTTTATTATTACTTTTAATAATTATTTTATTAATATAAATAGTATTTATATTAATATATAAATCTAGGGTGTTGGTAAAAACATGTAAGCAAATTGGTAAAACATGTAGGTTTTTAGTAAAAACACGTAAGAGGTGCCCTGGGCCCATTTTTAATTAAAAATGAAACACAATTGGGCCTGTATTGTGCCAAAACATGCCCAAAAGAGGTTTTTTCCCCACAAAAACTCTCTACCTCCAAATTGTTTCAGATTTTTTTGCCCAGCCCCCCCAAAAAAACAAGCCCAAACACCCCAATAATCCACATTATCCCCACCCCAAACCATTGTTTTTTTTTTGGAAAAAAAGCATTACCAAAGCCATTTTGCAAAGCTTTTCACACTTTTTTTTCTTTTTTCCCCCCAAAGACTTCATTTTCCACCACAACAACCTGCTTTCAAGCCTCTCAATTTTCAATTTTTAACCTTCCCACATTTAAACCACTTTCTTTCACTCTCAACCACTTCTGTTCATTTTTCACACCTTTTTTCAACTCTTTTTCACATTTGGAAAGGTTCTTACCCAATTCCACCTTTTTTCACTTTTATACATATTTTTCATTAAGAAAATGCTTCACCCCCCCACTGAAGGTGAATTTCAGACCCTTGAGCTTCTTTGGCAACATGTGCATAATGTTGCCAGGGCTCAGGGGTATGCTGTGTCCACCTTGAGGTCCAATATGACCCACAACCAAATTGAAATATGTTGTGACAGGTCTGGCACCAAAACAGTCACCTCAAGAAAGCTTGACTGTCCTTTTAGACTTTATTCCAGGAAATATGCCAAGAGTACCACTTGGACTATTAAAGTCAAAAATCCTGAAAATAGCCATGATGCCACTGAAAATATCATGGCACATCCTGCTTTCAGGAAATTCAATGAGCAAAAAACATCCCAAATTGCTCAAATTTCTGAATCACTGCTCATGCCAAGGCAAATTCAAGCCCAATTATGCAGCCAGAGGGAGTCTGACAGGCCTGTAATCCTTCAAGACATTCACAACCAAGTCAAGAAAATCAAGAAAGACAAACTGCAAGGCAGAAGGCCCATTGATGCTCTTATTGACACTCTCAAAGAAGAAAATTTTGTTTGGTCCTCTGCAAGGGATTCTGAGGGACACATTACCTCCTTGTTTTTTACTCACCCCCTGGCCATAAAACTTCTTCATGGCTTTCCTCATGTCATTCTTATTGATTGTACTTATAAAGCCAATAAGTACAAAATGCCCCTTTTTCATATTGTTGGATTCAGCTCAACCAATAAGACCTTTTCTGGGGCTTTTTGTTTGATGAAGAATGAAAATGAACCTTCATATACTTGGGCATTAAATCAATACATAGAAAAGGTCCTCAACAACACCAAACTTGTTCCCCCTCCAGTTATTGTTGTTGACAGGGATCTGGCCTTGAAAAACTCTATTAAGAAGCTCTTCCCAGACTCCAAAGTCATGCTATGCATTTGGAACATCAACAAGGATGTATCTGCTCATTGCATGAAGAAAATTGGTCATGAAACGTATTTTGAAAAGTTTATGGGCCCTTGGAATCCAGTAATATACTTCTTCACTTTATTTCACTTTTTTTCTTATTATTGTATTTATTAATGACTTTGGGATTCATTTCTCAGCTTATGTATTTATCCACTGAAAAGTCTTTTAAAGACAACTTGAAGAAGCTTCAAAAGCAAGTCAAAAAGGCTGAGGTCTTTCAATATTTGGAAAAGATGTGGCTTCCTCTAAAGGAGTATTATGTGCCAGCCTGGACCAACCACCATTGCCACCTGGGTGTGGGCTCCACCTCCAGAGTTGAAGGTGCCCATTCCATGGTTAAACTTTGGCTCCAAAGGTCCATTGGTACTCTCCTAGAGGTAGTCAGGGCTCTCCACATGGCATTCAGAAAACAATTTATTGAAATTATCAACAGAATCTCCAAAGAAATGATTGTCCATGTCAAGAATTTTCCTCCACACATCTGTGCCCTCAATGGCAAGGTGTCTCATTATGCTCTTCAGATTGCCTTTGAAACTTTCAAAACAAAATTTCCTCCAAATGAAAAATGCACCAACAAATACAACAATTATAAAGGCATTCCTTGCAAGCATAAGACCCAAAAGGCATTTTCCAAGCGCCAAAGGCTTGAATTATCAGACTTCCATCCTCAATGGCATTTGAATTTGCCTGTGAGGGTTTTTTAATTTCTTCTTATTATTATTTTTCTGATTAACTGATTTTATTTGTCATATTCTTCTCAGGCTGGTTTTCAAGGTGATGATCAAAGTGTTTAAAAAGAAAGAATGAATGAAGCCAAGAAAATATTTGAAGACATTGGGAAAGACCTGTTTCAAAGACCAATGGCATAAATAACTCCAATACTTCAACATTTTCAAGATTTTTTGACTTTAAAAGTCCCATTTGATCAAATTCCCAAGAGTCAAGAGGATGATAAATATTATGAAGACCCTCTAGAATGCAAGAATATCTGCGGAAGACCCCAAGGAGGCAAGAATAAGATCAAAAATCAAAACAAAAGAGAACCTTCAAGATTTGAAATTATTGAAAGTCAATCCAAGAGAAGAGGAAGAGCCCCCTCAAAAGTGACCAGTACAACAACGTCAAGATCCCAGTCAAGTGTCCCCTCTCCAATTATGGAAGTGGACTCATCCAAAGATTCTGAAGATTCTGAGGACTAATTATCTAAATACATCAGTTCATCAGACTTACTACCCTCAGCAACTGAGTTAAATAAATCAGAAGTAGCCCTTAGAAGGTCCAGAAGATTGGCAATTGGAAGCAAAACCTCACAAAGAAAATCACACAAGCCTGCCACCAGCTTGAATATCTATGATGCAATTTACTTGATCTGTGAGCATTGTCAAAGCAATTATCACACAAGTGATGAATGCTCCAAGCTGTTTGTGAGTTTCTGATTCTTTTTAATGTAATTTTCTGTTGTTTATTTTGATATTTATTCATTTTTTGAACTTATTTTATTAGAGAACTGGCTCAGAAGACTTGCCCAAGTTTATATTGAAATACACCTTCAAGGCCATCAATGTCCAGGGTGATGGAAACTGTGGCTACAGAACAGTATCCCACTTCATTTACAAGACTCAAGATCAATGGGCTGATGTCAGAGGTGACTTGGCTGAAGAAATTCACCAAAATCAAGACCTTTATGAAGCCATGAACACCTTAATTCCCTCAGTATCCTCTTATTTGGAAAGAATTGAATGGTATGAAGATATTGACCAGGCTCCAAAAAGCAAGTGGATGTCCATGCCTGACATGGGGAATCCAATTGCCAATAAGTATAAAAGACCAGTTTTATTTTATTCCACAGCCCAATCTTTTTCTTTTTTCCCTTATTTCTGTCCTCCAAATGATAATCCCCCCATTTTCATCTGCTTCTTGAATAGTTGTGCTCATTTTGTTCCTTTGGACATCATCATTTCTAAAGTTTATCCAGTCCCCCCCATTACTGTAAACTGGGAGATTCATTCCCAAAAACAAGCCCTGGGGTGGGCTGATAAATTTAAGAAACACAGAATGTTGTATTTGTCCAATTGTCCTTCCCCCTCTCAGAAGAAACCTACTATTTTGGAAGTTAATTCTGATTGAATAATTTTTGTATATACAATTTATGCCAATTATCCCCCTCCTCAGTCATACTTATTGCTTAAATCCCACCTCAGTCTCCTTTTTTATCAAACATGTGGAGCTTTTGTACTTGAAAATAGTCATATTACACACAAGAAAAAAAACAGTTGAAAAAAACACTCATTGTGCCTTAACTTGTTGTCCCACTAAAGAAATCTTCCCAATTCATGAGCTTCTGGCTCTTCATTGTCCAGATTGAGCCCTTTAATTTAAAAAAAATGAAGGAAATTCATAAGTGGGAAGTTATTAAATTCACTTTTTAAAAAGAGGCATATTACAATGATGGGAAAAAAATTTGAAAAAAAACCCTTTTTGTGCCTTCACTTGTCCCACCCAAAAAAATTCACAAAATTATGGGATTCTGGTGCTTTATTATTCACATTGAACCCTTCATTTTAAAAAAATGAAGGAAATTCATAAGTGGGAAGATTTTAAATGAATTTTTGAAAACAATATTCCATTCTGGCATATTGGCCAAATTGGTGAAATTTGGCAAAAAAAAATTGAAAACATTTGTGCTTATTGACATGCCAAGTCGGGAAAAATATGGCAAAGAAATTAAAAAAATCCTCAAAACTGAGCCTGAGGAATTTTTTTTGAAAAATAAGGTCACTTACATGTTTTTACTAAAAGCTTATGTGTGTTTACCAACACCCTAAATTTAATATTAGTAATATTAGTGTTACCAATTGTTTTTTGATATTAAAGAACAATTTTTCTATTCCTTTATTATTTTTTTGGTAACAATAATAAAGAGCTTTAAGTATATTTATTATTATTATATTATATCTTTATAATATAAATTATCTTATTATATTTATTTAATAATATAATAATTTTATGCCATAATTCTATTAATTCTTTATTTTATTTATTAAATTAACAAGGACATTCATAGTACAATAAGTGAAATACTTGTAATACTTACTTATTGTTTCATAGTCAAACCTTACATATTCCTACCCAATATTTCCATCCTAAAGCTTTGGTTAGTTCAAAAAACATGGGAAATAAATAATAAATACTTATATACTATAATTTATTGAGGCCTTACCTAAAAGGAAAAAATCTTATTTATTATGTTAATTTATATTTTTTTAATTAATTACTAACTAGGTATAAATCTCTATGGATATGGATTCTTTAACCATGCAATCATTGCTTGATCACATAAAAATATTCCTCAAAGCATAAAAATACATTCATCCAATCAGTCTCTAGCTATCTAGACAATTTAAAAAATCTTTTGGAGACTGATACCAAATTTAGGGTGGGGTAAAGTCCTCTATTCAATGTGAAATTCCAGTTCTGACATGGTAATCTTTATTGTTGAATACATCATAATATGATTTATTTGAGTCTTGATCATTCAATTACTTATTGTTAGTGGGATTACTCTTTGGCCTGTTTTAATTCTCATTAATAAGTAGATAGTTGGAGGAAATAAGATCTATCTCATATTAATAACATAATTGTTTGTTCTTTTTTCTCACAAAAGTATTTGAGCAAACAGTGTATTGGCTCAATTTTTATAAGATTCAAGATATCACCCAGTTTGTTTATTTTGAAGTGACTTTGATTCTCCTTTTTACTATTGTAAAAAATAATTTTGGTTTTGTATTTTGAGTCTTTGAGTTATCTTCAGATATCTACAAGGCCATGAATAAAACCTCTTGTAGTATATACTAAAAATAGAATACAGTTTTACTGAAGAAATTTTTGTAGAGGTTCCAGAGCTTTTTTTCCAACACTATAACCATTAATTTGATATAGTAACTATTTAGTTAGAAAACTCTTATTCTCATTCAATGAGATTAATCTTAAAAATATTTTTCATTCAATTTTTCTGGATTTTCTTCATCCACCAGTCATAAATTCCTAAGATTTATAAAACAAGGAGTCAGGTTGTTGGGTTGAGTCTATGTGAAAGCAGTAATTACGCTAGTTACAACTTTAACTTTTACTGTGACACGAAAATAAAGTAATAAAATAAACGTATTTATTGATAATAAGGGCTTATAGATGAAATAAAAGGGCTTTACTATTTTTCAATAGTGGTGGTGAGCGCTGTTGAAAGCCCTGGGTGCAGCTTTACCTGTTGGATTACAATGATAAAGACTACAATACTTCTAAGTTAAGAGTATACCTGATTATTTTCCAAGAGTATAGCTGTTTTTGACAGTTGTACTACGTAGGAATTCAAGAGCAGGATGAGGAAAGCAATTCTGGCTGTGAAAAGCCTCCTTTTTATCCTGAAATGGGGTGGAAAGGGTGTTAGACCTTTCCACATAGAGGAAGTGAAGATTTTTTCACTCTCTGAGACAGGATTATGGTTTGCAAGGACCTTTATAGCCTGTATTGGGCTCAGATGTGGTTTTGAAACCACATCTGGGCAGTTTTCACCAATACAGGGTGAAAGTTTTTCTCTGGGGACCTCGCAGCCTGATTCTGATGTGTATGACGCATAGAATGCTGTACAAAAACTGTATGGGACCCCAGTATTGACTGACATATGAGGTATTGAAGTAAAAACAAGCTCCTTTGTCTGTTTGACACCTCATATTCATTATTATGGGACATTATCCCATGGTAAGGCTGTATATGACAGCAGGTGGGAATCTGACCTTAAAACAGCCATACGTTTGTCAATTATTGAGATGTCAACCTCAGAATTGGTTCAGTGTGTAGCCCTGTATGTGCTCTACACAATGGTACCCAATTTGATATGGGTATCATTAAATATGGCAAAGTTATCCCATGTACAAGATTTTTGTACATTTGCGTGGTTTAGGCAAAAAGCTGTATTGAGCTTATTTGCCTTGTACCTTTTGTTCTAGTTGAGCTATGGGGAAATGGATGTCACCATCAGATAGCCCTGATGGTGATATTTCCAAAAAGACCCCACTTTAGGTATCTCATGCTAAAACTGCAAAAGTTAGATGAGAGGTGAATGTTTTGTTCACCCTAATTTGGCCTGAATTTGGCCATAACTCAAGTGATATTGGTGCTAGCTCAGTTTGGCTAGTACCATTGGATATCCATGTCTTAGAGTTTCATTTTGAATACCCATTTGATGGGTTTAAGCCTCTCCTTCTGGATTTTAGATGCAAGGTGAAAATTAAGGTTTATACTCAGCAATAACTTTGAGAAGGAATAACTTTGTTATTATTTGTCCTATGGTTATGGAACTTATATTTTCAGAAAGGGGTGAGTTTCCCCTTTCCTTTGATACCTTTTGATCTGATTTGGCTCAGCTCTATGTTCTGGTGGTATCTTGGCTATACCATTGGTTTATGGTATTTTGGCTGTCATGCTTGTGCTCTGGTTTTGAGTCACAGGCTGACATACCCTACCTCTAAAAATGCTCATCATTGATGAGACTGTTCAGTCCTCCTAGAGGCCCTGAATCTCCTTAAATGAAGGTTTCCATCTGGTATGGCATCTTCTGCCAACCATTTGTCTTTATCACCTGTTTGGTTCTTGAATCTGACTAAACATTGTCTTTGATCCTTCCCATTAATTCTGACCTTCCTGGCCCTGATGATCTTACTCACAGGTTCTGGGGAGTCCTCTACTTCCACTATTTCCAGTGGTGTGAGGTTCTTCTTCCTGGAGGGGAATTTACCCTCTTCTGTTTGGAAGTATGGCTTGACCAAACTCACTGGAAAGACTGGGTGTTTCCTGGAAAACTCCTCTGTGAGCTTGACTTCCACTGCATTCTTGCCTACCACCTTAATGATAGTGAAGGGCCCTACAAATGAGTCTCTCATCTTCTTGGGTCCTTTAAAATTGTTGAAGTTTAGTGTAGACACTAATACCTGGTCCCCTTCCTTAAAGTCAGGTTCCATGTGTGTCTTGTCCCACCTCTGCTTATTATAATCTTTTGCCTCAGCTATGCATTTAGCAGCTGTTTCACAAGCTCTCTTCCACATATCATGGAAGTCTTTGGCTGTGGGGTGGATTTTCAGAAGATTCTTCTTCAAGTGATCCACAGGCAACAAGGAATTCCACCCTTTCTCTACCAGTGCAGGTGTTGTTCCTGTGGTAGAGTTCTGACTTGTATTATAAGCCAGTTGGACAGCTGGTAGAAGGGTAACCCAGTCATGGGTATATCACTCATGGTCCTTGTATTCCATGCCATAGGCACAGAACCTTCTAAGGATGTCCTCCATTTTTTGGATCATCCTCTCAGCTAGGCCATCTGTTTGTGGATGTTAAGCTGTGGAAAAAGCAAGCTTGGTTCCAAGCATTTCATACAAGTTGGTCCAAAATTCAGATGTGAATTTTGGGTCCCTATCACTAATGATAATCTTAGGGACTCCACAGGTAGATATGATGTTATTCCAAAATAACAGAGCAGTATCCATGGCTCTGTCCTCTTTGTGGCATGGTAGACACCTCATGCGTTTTCTGAACCTATCAACTATGATCAAGCAGGCATTGTAGTTTTCTTTGCCTCCTGGGACAGGTCCTGTAACCCAGTCCATGTTGATGGTTTCCTATGGGTTTTTGGGTTCTTCTATATGTTGAAGTAACCCATACTTCTTCCCATGTTTCCTATTTGCCTTTTAGCATCTTTCACAAGTGTTGATGTATTCACTCAACTCTTGTTCCCACTTGGGCCATCAAGCTGTGCTTGCTACCCTCACCTTGGTCCTATCCTCACTCATGTGTCCCATATAGGGGCAGTCATGGCATTCCTGCAGGATCAGAGAGATGTGGTCCCTGTCTACCACTGTGAGTGCACTTGTGTGTTTTTCTCTGTGGTAAAGCAGGCCATCTATAAGGAAGAACTTGTTATCCTTATAGGCCCTTAACCAGGGTTCTTCCAGCTGAGATTCCAGCTCTGGACTCCTGTAACTTTGTTGAAGGAGTTGTAGTAATATGTCACACTGTTTGTTTGTGGCATAAGACTTTTGTACTGCACTAAAAAATTCATTGTGCAGTTCTGAGGAACTTATTCCCAATATGGGAGTTTCTTTTCCCTCTGAATAAGTGTTTCCACTGTCAAGGGTATCACCTTCTGGTGCCCATTCAGAAAATCTGAAGTTCTCCCTCCTATCTATTTCCATGAAATGGATAGGGATCTTGGCTGCAGCTTCAGGGTCATAATCTGGATTGCTCTTGACATTATCCAGGGGCCATCTGCTAAGGCCATCTGAATTGGTATGACTTTTACCTTCTTTTTATATGATTGTCATGTTCCCTCTATACTCCTGCATGGCTATTTGCCATCTCAGCATGTGTCTATTTGTAGTCTTCATGTTCAGTAAAGACTTCAAGGCTGTGCAATCTGTGTATACTTCAAAAACTGCACCCTCCATATAATAATGTAGTTTCTCCAGAGCCCAGACTAAGCATAGACATTCAGTCTGGGTGGCCCCATACCTGGCCTTGGAATCTTTAAGTTGCCTGGAGATGTAACATATTACTCCCTCTCTTGGCTCACCATCCACAATTTGCCTTTGGTGAAGGGCTTCTCCTACGCCTTGACTACATGCTGCATCTATGTATAACTTGAATGGTAGTTCAAAGTCAGGTAAGATGAGCACAGGTGCATTTGTGAGTTCATATTTGATCCTCTCATATGCATCCCTCCTTTCCTTGGTGATTTCAAAAACTACATCTTTTGAACACAACTTGTATAAACTACTAGTTATGTGGGCAAAATTCTTGATGTGGTTTCTATAGTAGCTAGAAAACCCAAGGAAAGATTGCATCTCTTTGATGCTCTTTGGTACTGGCTTTTGCAGTACTTCTTCTACTTTATTCTGGTCAATTGCCAGACTAAGACCTGAGACTTTATGACCTAGTGCCAGTAGCTCTTGTTGGCCAAAATTAGACTTTTTCAGTGAAATTTTCAGATTTATGGGTGTAAATTTGCTTAGCACCCTGTCTATGTAATGTACATGGTCTTCCCATGTCTCTGAGTATATAATGATATCATCAATATATACCACCATCCAGCCTTCCAATATTTCTTCTTGAAATATTGTGTCCATCATCCTTTGGAAGTGGGCTGGTCCATGTTTGATGCCAAATGGCATTCTGGTGTACTCATATATGCCCATATAGCATATTATTCTGATTAATTTCATGGAGTTTGGTTTAAATCCATTCTGGTGGAAGCCTTTCATACAATCCACCTTTGCTATGTATTTGGCTTTTGCCAGTTTATCCAAGGCATGAGGTATCCTGGGTATAGGGTACCTGTCTGCTTTTGTGTAGCTATTCAGAGCTCTGAAGTCTACACACAATCTAGACTTGCCATCCTGCCAGGTGATTAGGACAGGAGTGGTGATTTCCACTATTTCATTATGTCCAATCTTTCTGATGACATCCATGTTCAGGAGGTCATTGATGTGTTTTTCAATTTCTTTCCTGGTTTCCAGGATTGCTGGATAAGGAGGTCTCCTGAGCATTGGTGGATAAGGTCTTTCCACATCCAGATATAGTTCTATATCATGGCCTTTGATCTTGCCTAATGCTTCTTCACCAATGGCAAATGCTGGTCTGTTTTTCCTCAGCATCTTCAGTAAACTCAGATTTTGTTTACTGGTGAGGGTAGTGCTAAACTGTCCCTCTCTGAATTAATTCAGAAGTTCTTCTAGTGGATCTTGAGAAGATATGTGGTAAATATCAAGTGAAAATTTCTTTTCCTTGTTGGTACCAATGGTAATGTGCTTATTTTTACTGTTGTAAATATCTATGCCATACATCCTCTGGTAGTCTGTTCCCAATAAGGACCCTTGGATGTGGGCATCATCAAGCATTACAAACTCTGGGTTGAGTCTGATATTACCCTTCCTGTGGGGTATAATTATCTCTGTGATAATTGTACCAATAGAAGTCATCTTCCCTGAGGCACTTTTAACGTTCTTTGCCTTGGTGGGCAAGAGCTGGTTTTCCCAATTTGGGAAATGGTTATCCAGATAATTTCTGCCCACTATGGAGCAGTGTGCCCCACTATCAATGGTCAATGGATGTTGAGCATTTTCAACACAGAAAGTCATTTTAGTGGCTGTTCCATGTATATATGCCATTCCTTTGGTTGGTGTAACCAGGAATGTTTGTGCATCTTGTGTATGTTTGCACAAGTTTTTGTTGGCAGTATCTTGTGGCATTCCTGCTTCCAACTGTATGTCCTGAATTTCTAGTGGGGTTTCCTCTTTGTATTCTACTAGAAATTCTTCCTTTGGGTCTTGGTCATCATCAGATAATTCTCTGATGGCATCACCCATAGAGTCTGATTCAGAATCCTCTGTTGGGGATTCCTCCTCTGGGACTTTCTCAATGGCATAGACTTTTTTCTTTGCCTTTGGGAAGTTGTTGGCATAGTGGTCTGTTGAACCACAATTGTGACAATAATTTTCTTCTTTGCAACTTCTGCCACTCTTTCTTTGGGTTTGTCTTTAAACTCTACCCTGAAAGGTTGTTTCTCTCTGAAACCACTGCTCTTATATGGGGTGAATTTCCCTATATTAGTTCTTTTCCTTATGTCTTGTAAGGTATTAGAAATGTCATCTAGAGTTCAATTTTGGTTGCATCTGCATTTTACTGCATTCTCTAGCTCTCCTGGAAGTTGTGTCAGAATTTTTTGATTCCTCATTTGGATCTTCATCTGAGGATCAATGGCTTTAAGTCTTTTAGACTGTCTAAGACACCATTCATATGGATCATTTTCCACAGAGTATTTTTCATTGTCAAATGACATGGTCCTTTGCCATATCCAAGTTCCATTACTCTACTTTTGGATGATTTGACTCTTCCACCATGGCCAGTTTCTTCTGCCATGGATTTCTTTCATTTCTGTGTACCATATACTAGCATGACCTTTAAATGCTGTATTCAATCTAGCAGTAATCTAGTAGTCTGGTATGCTAGGCACATCAATGAAGAGTCCATCAATATAATCTATGAGCTCCATATGCTCATATTCTCCTGTTCCAGAGAATTTGGGCCAGCTTGAGGCCTCAGGAAGCTGTTTCAAGACTTCCTTCTCTGAATAAGACATGCCATCTCCATCCTGGTATTGTGATGGAGATATTGCCTTATTCATCAACATGGCATCTGGTTTGATGTCATCTGGTTGATATGGATTATCCATAACATGGCCTTGTGGTTGGGGCTTCAAATTATGGTAGACATTAAACAATTTGTTTGTGTCTTGGTCCAGACAATTCCTGTCCCTTCTGCTGTGGTTTTGTTCTTCAAAGACTAGATTCAGTCTTTTGTTGGTTTCTTCAGAGGCTTTGCTCAATTGAGCATGTCCTTCTTGAAGATTTTTAATTATTTTATCCATGGAGGCTGTTAATTTCTTCATCCTCTCATGGCTTGCTTCAAGCTCTGCAAACTGTTTTGCATATTGCTCAGCATATTGGGACATTTGTAACCACAGTGTATCACTGTTGATGTTACTCTCAGATGTGAAAATGTTATGTTCAGTCTGAGCGGGGGTAATGTTTCTATTACTAGGACTACTGATTCTAGAGTGGTTTACAACTACTTCTGGTTCTTGTGCACTTCTTTCACCAAATCCAACACCTTCTGGATCATGGGGTCTGATTCTTTCTGCCTGAGGCTGAAAGAGGTCTTGTTTTTCCCCTTGTATCCTTTTCTTCTCCTGGAAACCTCCTGGAATTGTGAAGATTGGTGACTCTTGGTCATTGATCTGTTAGTGTCTGAATGGTGTGAAGCCACTGGAGAGCTCATTTGGCCTGCTCCTCGTGAGCCTGAAGGAATCTGAGTAGGCCCTGTCTAGTTTAACTGTTCTTCTATAGCTTGGATAGTGGCTTGATTCTCCCTTATCCTCTGTGCCCTTGCCTCCAGGAGTCTGAACTGCCTGGCAGGATTCCAACCTTTGGTAATTATCATAAGGTCTTTGAAGTCTATCTCTTTGAGACAGATCTTCTGGCAACTTGCTCCAAGTTCTGCCCAGTGAGATTCCAGGTTGAACCTCTTGTTGTCCATGCTCTATTGTGATAGGTCCTTGAGGAGTTGGTGGAGCTGAAGAACTTGATCCATGTCTTTCCAGTCCTCTGGTTTGAGGTCTCCATTGAATCGGAGTGTGAATGGCAGGGTTGATATTATCTCCCTCATTGTTTTGCCATCAACTACTGTGTCCAAGGTGTCCTCTTTCAGGTCTTCTCATTCTGGACAAGCCTTCCCTGTCCTCTGGCTGGTTCCTTTGGAAGCCAGGATCTCTGAGGTGTACAGGTGACATGTTAGTGTTTGCAAGAAGTCAAAAACTTTATGTTCTTAGGTTATCTACCTTTGACTGTGCCTTGTACAAATTTGTTGTCTGCTGTTTTGGGCAATTTACCTTTAGAGGTTACAACTGGGTTAATTATAGTAATTTTCCCTGTACAAGTTATCAAGCTTGGTTTACCTTGTATTGAAGCAGAATTTTGTGGTTTTCTACTCTTCTGTGTGGCAATGGGTGTCCACTTCTTTGCTTTTATCAGGCCTTCACTGTGCCTCTTCCCTTTGCCTTTTTTGCCCTCTGGTTCTGAGGGTGTCACTGGTGTGTTGGCCTGTGACTGGCTTTCTAGTGGTATCAAGTTATCTTCCACTGAATGAAACAGGAAAAAAGAGGGATTAATGTCAGTTAAGACTTCTTAAAATGCTATTTGCAAGTCTAAGAATGGCCTCTGGGCTTGTATATTACTACAATATGCCCTTGTACAATGACAGTGTAATTGAATTAACAATTTCACATCAGAAATACAGCTTACTGATATTTGGTATACTGTTTGTATACCAATATCTCACAGAATAACTTGTAATTAGCAAGTATAAACTGTCAAAAAAGTGGTATGTAAGAGGGTAATTGAGTTAAAAATCTGCCCAACCACACCTCAAATGTTGGTTTATCAGTATGAGGTGTCTTAATTTAATTAAAAATTAAGACTATATTAATGGCTAAAAGTCTTTTTAGATACAAAACACACCAAAAAGAAGGGTCTTGTGGTTATTAGCCACGTGACGAGTACTCTTTTTAATATTAGTATAAGGATAAATATATAATAAATATATATTTTTGAGAAATAATTAAGCCTAAAAAGATAAAACAAGTTTTAGAAAAGAAAGAAAATAAGTAAAAAACTCACTTATAAGGTCCAAAATGGTCAAAAAACAGGGCCAGGCCCCCAAAATGTCAGGTTGAGTCTATGTGGAAGCAGTAATTAGGCTAGTTACAACTTTAGCTTTGACTGTGACACAAAAAGAAAGTAATAAAATAAAGTAATTTATTGATAATAAGGGTTTATAGATGAAATAAAAGGGCTTTACTATTTTGCAATAGTGGTGCTGAGTGCTGTTGAAAGCCCTGGGTGCAGCTTTACCCGTTGGATTACAATAATACATACTACAATACTTCTAAATTAAGAGTATACCTGATTATTTTCCAAGAGTATAACTGTTTTTGACAGTTGTACTACATAGGAACTCAAGAGAAGGATGAGGAAAGCAATTCTGGCTGTGAAAAGCCTCCTTTTTATCCTGAAATGGGGTGGAAAGGGTATTAGACCTTTACCCATAGAGGAAGTGAAGCTTTTTTCACTCTCTGAGACAGGCTTGTGGTTTTCAAGGACCTGTATAGCCTGTATTGGGCTCAGATGTGGTTTTGAAACCACATCTGGGCAGTTTTCACCAATACAGGGTGAAAACTTTCCTCTGGGGACCTCACAGCCTGATTCTGATGTGTATGACACGTAGAATGCTATACAGAAACTGTATGGGACCCCAGTATTGACTGACATATGAGGTATTGAAGTAAAAACAAGCTCCTTTGTCTGTTTGAGACCTCATATTCATGATTATGGGACATTATCCCATGGTAAGGCTGTATATGACAGCAGGTGGGAATGTGACCTTAAAACAGCCATACCTTTGTCAAGTCTTGACATATCAACCTCGAAATTGGTTCGGTGTGTAGCCCTGTATGTGCTCTATACAATGGTACCCCATTTGATATGGGTATCATTAAATATGAAAAAGTTATCCCATGTATAGGATTTTTGTACATTTGCGTAGTTTAGGCAAAAAGCTGTATTGAGCTTATTTTCCCCATAACTTTTGTTCTAGTTGAGCTATGGGGAAATGGATGACACCATCAGATAGCCCTAATTGTGCTCTTTACAAAAAGACCCCACTTTAGGTATCTTGCGCTAAAACTGCAAAAGTTAGATGGGAGGTGAATGTTTTGTTCACCCTTATTTGGCCTGAATTTGGCCATAACTCAAGTAATATTGGTGCTAGCTCAGTTTGGCTAATACCATTGGGTAGCCCTGGCTTAGACCTTCATTTTGAATCCCCATTTGATGGTGTTAAGCCTCTCCTTCTGAATTTTAGATGAGAGTTGAAAATTAAGGTTTATGCTCAGCAATAACTTTGAGCAGGAATAACTTTGTTATTCTTTGTTCTATGGTGATGGGACTTATGTTTTCAGATAGGGGTGAGTTTCCTCTTTTCTTTGATATCTTTTGAGCTGATTTGGCTCAGCTCCATGTTTTGGTGGTATCTTGGCTATACCATTGGTTCATGGTATTTTGGCTGTCATGCTTGTGCTCTGGTTTTGAGTCACAGGCTGACACAGGTCATAAGTGGAGCTTGACTGAAATACCCAAAACTAAGATCATTAATTTTTTTAACAAAAGAAATTCAAAAAACTCCTCTTTTGGAATCTTTCAGTCAAAATTAAATTGAATATTTCACTACCACATTTTAGTCAATTAAATTCCAAGCTTGCTTTCCTCCTATCATTGGAGCTCAAAGCTATTAAAAGGATTTCTTCTTTTCCTGTTATCTTAGTCTCTTTTTTGAGCTGCGAAAAAAAATTTCAGCTTCAAAATAGCTTTGATATTAAATTTATTCTTTGAAAAAACATTAGTTTTTTTCTGAGTTTGTTTAATTCAAGAAAGAAAGCTCAAGTTGAATCAAATTATTTCAATTTTCCATATGAAGATTCTCTCATAACTCAAAACAAGGCAAGTGAAATAAAAAGGAGGAGTTTCCATTCTTATTGAGAAATTTTAATTATTATTATAAGGTAAAGATGATTACAAAAATAATGGTATAATTTTGATTGTTAAATAATTTGGATTTATTACTCTTAAACTATTCATTACCCTTTAACAGTCCAAAAATCAATTTTTAATTATTCATTAATTATACCAAAACAATCATCTGATCTGATGGTTTAAAAAGATGCTAAGTTCTTTTTTAGCTCAAGATTTGAAAATACCTTTATCAATAGAAACATTCAGCACACTCTTTTCATTCAAATATTCATTGGAAGAAAATCTATGAGCTGTATTTTTGCCTTTTCAGTTCTCAAAGGAATTTTTTATTTCTTCTTATCTTAAGAATCAAAAAAAATTCATTGATAAGCTTTATGAATGATTATTGTTTTATTTCATTGAGAGATATAAATTCAGAAAATATATCTTTAGCTTCAAGATGAAATTTGTATTTGTTTTAAATTTCTTTCAAATCAAAAAAATTTAGAAGCTGAAAAATATTGATTGATACCAGAAATAATCATATAATGAGGCGTTTTATTCTTGAAAACTTTTTTGTATTAAATTCTTATAAGCATAAGTTTTTATTAAGAAGAAATAGTGCAAAGAAATGAATTGTAATGGTTATCTCCTTTTTCTTGGGAGAACTCAACACATTTTGATACTTTATTTGTCCTATTCTTTCATTTGAAAGTCAAGAAAGGTATGTTGATCCTTCAATATATTTAATAAATTTTTGTTATCCTTCTTATATTCAGAATCACATCCTTTTCAAAGGTGTATAATGAATATGATCATTTCTATAGATTGAAGATTGAAGATGTACTGGTAAATCATGAAAAGTATTTTGAGAAGTGAGACATTTCAATTTTCCATGTATTTAATAAACTCTCTCCCTCTTGGATAATTTTAAAACCAAAAATTGATTTTGAGCTTAAAAAAGGGATCTTTTGAAGCTCAAAAAAAATTATTTTTTATCAATAATGGAATTGCTTTGTTTTATTATTCAGAAAAAATCAAATTCTTTTACCACTTAGGAATGTTTCAAATTGTTTTATAAATCTCTAATTTTTTTCAATAAATCTTTTGCTCAAATTTTTGCATATATCAATATGTTTTTTAATTACCTCAAAACGCATTCCTTCTTTCCTTTTATTAAGAATTATCACATTCTCTTGATTTTCACTTTTATTTTTTTTAATATAAATTATGCTCAAGTTGGTAATGCAGATAAGCTGATTATCAATTCCTAGAGAAAAATAATACCCAGAAGGTACTCAAGTTTAGCTATATAACAATAATTTTGAAAAAGGACTTTTTATATATGAGTCCTTTTAGTAGAATTGTAAATCTTGGAAGAAAGTTTTGTTTACATTTCTTCAACTCACAATAAGATTATCACACATGCCTTAAAAAGAAATTTTGAAAAATTATCAAAGTGTATTTTTGATATTAATTGCCTACCTTCATAATATCTCTTAATGCTATCACTTATTAAAATCAAAATTAAAAAATAAATGAGTTTTATATTAATTATTCAAGACTGAAACCTGTATACATTTGAAGAGAGTAAAATTACATTATATAAAGAAAATATATTGGGCTCATTAGATGAAATTAATCTGGAAAACCAATATTTGGGGGTAAATATTAATTATTTTCAATTGTAAATTTAGGCACCTTGGCTGAATTTATGTGGCCCTAGCCACAATTAAGAAGGTAAAAAAAGGAAAGACTTAAGATTGGTATTTTCCTTACAGAATTTAGTAAGAATTCAAATCTCACCAATAATTTGAATTTTTGAATTTTTCAAAAATATATACATATACAGTTCTGGGTATGTCCTCTATTAAAAAAGATTGCAACCTTGCTTTTCTATTTTATTCCCCAGGAAATTTTGATCTTGGGCCACCTGTGGGAAATATGTTAGTAACACAATCTCTAAATAAGCTTATATAAAGTTTTGAATATTTGAGGCATGAATATCAGAAAGCCATCATGAGAAAGTAATTTTATTTACACAAAATGTGGATTGGACAATTATTTGAGATCATTGAAATGATCTGTAGTTTTTGTCCTAAGAGCTATCCGCAATTGGAGTATATTAGATTGAATTTTTTTTCCTTTTCAAAGATAAACTCTAATTTAAAGATGAGATATGTATTTTCAAATGTTCTGCTTAAGCTATTGATTGAAATACAGTTTTGATAGCAATTTTGTGCTACAACTGGAGGACTTGGAATAAAAAGAAATTTAAAAGGTCAAATTTGAGGGGTAAAAGTATCATGGCTCGAAGAATTCCACACCCCCAAAGTTTCTCAGATCTAGTTATTGATTGTCAAACTAAATTCAAGATTCTTGTAGATTTTTCTTGAAATAGATTCAAATGTTCTGTGGCACGATTTATTTTTTAGTTTTAATAATCACCAGGGAAGTTTTAAATTTCTATTAGAGTGTAAAGCTACAATTAAGCTACAAACATAACCAAATATCTTCATGTCTGCTATAAACAGTACCTAAACACATTATGAAGTTCTATGAGGCCTTTAGTCCTACTTCGGCTGTAGAAACAGCTGGTTTTAATAGATAAGAAATAGCCCAAAGCTGAAAATACCAGCCATTTTTGGTATAAATAAGGGTCTAATGATTCCAGAATTGGCTTTTTAATTTTAATACAACTCCATAAAACTAGGATATTATATTTTAATCGTTGTAAAAATTAAATTTGAGGCTATAAAAGAATTTCTTCTTCTCCCTATATCTTCTCTCATGTTAGAATCATTTTCCTTTTATATGAATATTAGTCAGCATTTTGAAAAAAAGGAAATATTTCCAAAATTAGCTTTAGGCCATTTTCAACTTCTCAAAAATATTTCAGAATAACTATATTTTTTATTTACTCTTATACTTATTCAACCATTGAAGGACCCCAAATGTTAATTATAGCTTTTTTGTTTTTTATAGACCTTGCTATTAAGTATATAGATTCAATCTGGTAATTTTTGGGAATGGTACCCCTAAAAATAATTTATTGAAACTCTTTTCTTATATTAAATTCTTGAATTCTTTCCCTCAATCAATCCAGAAGAACAATTAATTTAGAAATACTTTTCTTGCCTTGGAAATCTCTTATAGAGTATTCTATTCATGGAGTCTTACAACATTATTTATTTCTACTAATATATATATATCCAGTATTTTGAGAATTTATTTCCTTTAAAACTCATAAATTAACCTTATTTATTTACTTTTTCCTTAAAAATATATTTGAGGACAGGGAAATCAATTTATTTCTACTCAAATTTACATATTCCCAGCTTAAGTGTATATAATAATAAATTTAACGAAAGATAATTGGTGAAGCTGTTTTGAAACTCAGATTGGTCATAAAATATATAGGGTTTGACATTCCTTGGCCTCCTCTCAATATAATTTCCAATAGTAGGTCTACATAGATTCAAAAATCATAAAGGAATATAAAACATTATTTTTGTCATCAGAAACTAAAAATATACTTTTCATTGGTCTATATCAGGATTTCAGTGATACTAGAGTAAAATTATGAGGTAATACTATATAATTATCTTAATTGATCAGAGTGATAACTAGTCAGAAATTTTTATTCTTTGTGATATATATCTTTCTATATTAGAGTCAAAAAAGTAAATGATAAAAGTTATTTTCACTAATACTAAAAAGATTCCTTTGATCCATTTTCACAGAAATATTAATATAATATTACTCTTCTGATATTTTTTAAATTAATAATTATTCAAAGGAATGAGCTTTGATGAGTGTTATATAGTCTTTTTAAATTTAGCTTTTGATATAGGTCATGAAAGTATGATCCCAATTTGATTAAAACCTTTTTTCATTTGATAATGATTCTTCAAAAATAATGATAAGATAAAACATTTAAAAATGTATTTTTGAGATATTGCTCTTATTATTCATTAGAATCCAAGACTATTTTATATTAATTCATATAATCTTATTATATATCAATAATCTGGAATCCAAAATTCTTTTTTAATACTGATAGAATTTCTCATTATTAAATTGATTGTAGGAGAAAAAATAATTCTATCAATAAGACCACCCTTTCAAAAGGAAATAATGTACTGATTTGATTTCACTCCTATTCATTTAATAAGACAAACCTACTGAGAAATGAGACTTGGATTTTTATCTATAGATATACTAATATATATCATACTATGTCATGGATGTTTTTTACCCCAAGATGTGAGAACTTACTTCATTATTATCAAATAAATAATGCATAAATGAAATTCACTTGAGCCTTCCAGCTACAAATTCCCCCCTAATATGGATTTTGAGAAATTTGTTCAGGTTGATATTTTCTTATCTGAGTAATAGGAAATACTAGCTTGTGGATCAGTATAGACAATAATGGCTGACTAGAGCTCTCATTTTTTGTGGAGAAAGTTGATAAAATAAAAACTTAGTTCCATTGTTAATTCAAAGATACCTCTTTTTGTATACTTTCTCAAAATAATATTAGCTGTTTTATATGTCAAAAAAAAGTGAAAAATAAATTTATTTTGTTTATTAAGATGGAGATAACATCAATTCCTTGTAAAATGATGTGATTTTGAATGATATCTTATGTTCAAGGTGACAGTTCTTTCTATCTGATATATCGAAATTTATTTCAAATAATCAAGTGGGGCTTTTAGTGGTATTTTTCTTATCTGAATAATCTGAGATTAATCCTTTATTTGAAAGAAGGTTGTAAAAAAGCATGTTGTTGATCCTATTCAAAATCTGAGTATTGTTTGCTTGTTTTTACAGTCACACAACAGATATATTCATTTATTTAGTTAATTATATATATCCATTGGGCCATTGGTGTTTAAGTAAAGTACTTTTGAACAGTATTTTTCATGTGTTTCTGAACAAAAATAATAAAATTAAACAATCTTAACAATAAGATAAACCATAAAAGCTTAGATCTAGATTATTCCCCATTGAAAATGTGGCTTTCCAGAAGTTTGACATAATGTATACCATTTCAAAAATAGTTATTTCATCCTCCTAGTGGATGTTTGGTAATAGTTTTGGCTTTCAGTGTGGTATTCCATACCATTTTTTGACCAGGATCAAGCTCATAGTACCCCCAAAACAGCAATAAACTCCACCCACAGGCAGACTTAAATTCAATTTTTACACCAAAATGTCAAATTTACATCAAGAAGTTGCAGTTTACTCATAAACCCATGGAACAGGAACCAAAAGTAAGTTTATGTTTTAAGAAGAATAAATTCAATTTTATTGTGCATATCAAGTTACATATATAAAACTAGTTACAATAAGGAAGGTATGACCCTGTAAATTACACACCCCAGCCAGATTTACACCCATATTATAGCCACTGGAATCATTAATAATGAAAGTTACACCTTCATAAGCTACACAGCCAACTTGCATTCAGATACAGCAGTCTCAGATGTCTCAAAGTTCAACCCACTGGCATTCCTGAAAGTAATCCCCAGCTAAGAAACAGGAACTTGAAATCTTATATCCCTAGTATCCCCACTTGAAGCTTCAAAACAGCCCTCAGTTTGTTGGGTCACAGCCCTCAAGGCTTTTAAAAATCACTGTATAACCTCATTTAGCACATAATCAATCAAGCTTAAAAATATTTACACAACTCATCACCTCATTCAAGTCAGAACAAACAAGCTTCATGGGGTAGTCACCTTTATTTAAATCTCAAACACATAAATATACACATCATGTGTCAAACTAAAAATAATCAAAAAATCTCATGCACAAAAGGAAATCCATCAGTAAAAGAAATCATCACCTGACCTCACTTGAAAGTTCAAAAAATATAAACACAGCCATGACACCTGCATAAATTATCCAGCCACTTCTACCAAGCATAAAATATGACATATGCAATGGAAATCCAAAGGAATCATGTGATACTGAACCAGTCAACAGCATATCATTTAACAGAAAAAATAATGTGAAGAATAAAAATCCCCCAAAAAAATTAAATCATCTTTTGCATACAAGGCAAATCCAGGAATATTATGTAATGACCAACTTACCAAAGAAAAATTGTGTGAAAAAATAGAGGCTGTGTAGGAGAAAATTTAGCACTAAACCTCAAATCACCTCACAGTTGCAAGAAAAATACTCACCAAAAACAAATTCAAATGATGAAATCAAGAGTAACTCAAGTGAGAAAATACATCTCCCATGAAGGCCTCCCTGGGCTTTTAAAAGGTAAAAAAAGAGGGGCACTCTCCCAAAATTTGAAAAATCCTCATGCATATTATATCTTGAGCTCAGGAATAAGTTATACCTCACCTGGAAGGTAGTACAGTATCCAAGATTGGGGATAATGCTCTATTATAAATATTTTATCCAGTAAAGAAATAACACTCTTTATCAAGATTTTGACTTGAATTAACCCTTCAAATATCCAATATCAAAGGATTTCACCTTATAAAGTTAAAAAATACTATTTTTTCTTGTTATTAAAGACTCTTAACAAAAATATTAAGCCCTTAAAAATTCTCTTACTCTAATATTACATTATCTGAAAAAGATAAAACTTATCAAAACTGATCAAATCTTCCAGAAAGTCCCAACTGGCTTATCTGACCAATATTGTACCCCCAGAGGAAACCACTCACCCCAATTACACCATAAATAAATATTATACAGACAAGTATTTCATTAAAATCTCAAAATTAACCAATATACTGATATTATATTTCTTATTATATATTGAATAGAGCTTATCAAGACTTCTGATTTGTCTTCTTTGGCTGTAAAGTCACTTACTTACTTCATTTTGGTTTGTGAGATCCAAGGAAGATTTTTTTCAGTATTTTAGGAGAGGCAGGCAATACACCCTTGCCACACTTGGTCACAAGATTTAATAGAAATTCAAAACTAGCTATCTGTTAATTCCCCATTTTGATCCCTAAAACGGGATTTCCTACAGTAGTTATCATATTCTCTCTAGGGAATTCAATAGAATATATTTTTACTTTTATCCATCATGACTTATTTTGGTGAGTGAGAAATTATAGTTCCCATAAGTAACTTAATACTGGTAATGAAGTCTTTATAGATATTGTTCATATTCTTATATATTTCTTATCAACAAATTTGAACAAAAATAATGAGAAAATGGGATAAAGAAGAAATTCAAATTGGGTTTTTCATCCCCATAGATAAAAGAAATTTTCAGGTGAATGTAGCACCTCTCAATGGGGTGATTTCTTTGCTATTAATCTACCAAAAATGCTATCTTGTACTAACTCAATAAGCTTATTTCAAAGAAATCATTGAATAATTTAATGATTTCTTATATCTATAATCTTAATTTTATGTGATATAATTGAGGATATCTGGCTATCTTTGTGAGCCTTGAGGTATATTTTACATACCCAAATAGGCCACAATTATCTTAAAAAGAAATTTTGAATTATGCATAACTCATAAGTCATGCATATATCCAAAATTCATCATTTTCAATTTCAGAAAAGATGAATAACTTTTTATTGAGTAAGTAAATCCATGGATTTAAGACCAGATTTGGATTCTACACAAAAATTCACCTAGGGTAGACCCATAGAGTGAATAAGCTCAATTTAAGTATTTGAGGTGGTAAAATGGAAAATACTTCAATACCACATCATTAATACCACATAAAAGATCCGTGAAAATTTTTGTTTTTCTTGATTTCACACCAAAATAATGGGAAAGTGAGAAATCCCATGTTACATATACACTAAGAATAGTGTTATGCATGTTTTGAGCAGTTAATATCATGGTATTCTTACATGGACTTTTGGTACACCCATAGTGGATATCTCACTTTAAGCTTAAATTACTATTTTGACGTAAAAATTAGGCAAGGGGGACAAAAGACATCAAAGAGAGCCAGGGTACCCAACTTCTGAGGCCTCAGAGGCGTGGATAGCTCCAGAGCATGGATCCATGGCTCATCTTGGCCCAATTGGTAAACTAAAACTCTTTGGGAACTTGGTTACCAAGTTACACCTACTGTAATCACAAGAAAATAGCAAATAACCTGCTATTTTGATGTGCCAAGGAGGTAATGAGCTACTTAGACTCCTGTAACCACGTCAATTCTTGATGACTTTCCATGACTAGACCCTAAAAGAGTAATTAAAACCCTTTTGGGACTCATATTCATTGATTTACCTCATAGCAACCAGCAAAATACTGCTATTTGCAATTCTACGTAGAAATGAGGTAAAAACTTCAAAAATTCATTAAAAATACAATTATTAATGAATCTTTCTGAAACTTTCAGGACCAATGAAGAACTGTATTATCTATGGTACAACCAAAAATAATTACAGTTTTATTAGTAAAATTAAAAGTTTTACTTACAGTCCATTTTTGACCATTCTACGTGAAACACTGAATCTTCAAAAATTCACAGTAATTAAATTCTGTGATGAAATTGGCAATAACATTGATAACTTTGAGAAATCAATGATTATTTTAGAATAAAAGAAGATTTACTGTTGTTACTCCTTTTATTCTTAACCATATTGGGGTTGGTAGTCACGTAAAAGCATCAATTAAGTAATTATGATAATCTTACGTGACAACAGATGATGCAATCATTAATCCAAAAAGGTTTATTGTTTTCTCACTCACTGGTTTTTCAGTTTGCTCTATGGCACGCCTCTGTGAGCTGTTGTTGACTTAAAAGAAGCCTCTTCTAGCTGTTTTTTCCAAATCATCATCTTATAAATTTATTAAATCATTATTACCAACAAGTAAGTATTAGTTCAACTATTCTTAAGTGTTTTAAATCTTTCAGAATCAATCAGAAAGACGTGAAATCATAGAATCCAACTATATATTGCTGTAATACTGTTATAAATCATCTTGATCCCTTAAATCCACAATTCTACGTCAAATTTCTCTACTTTTATCTATCAATAAGTTCTTTGGAGTATTAGTGAGTCATTTATCTTTAATTCTTAAAGTTTTTCTCTAGTAATAGTTTTCTTCAAGAATTATCTTTATAATTATTCTTGAAAAAGATAATTATATATTAAAATAATTTTATTATTTTAATAAAGAAGTCTTTATCATTAAATTCTTCTTGTAATTGATTCTTGTAGACAATTACTGCTCACAGTTATAGTCACTAGTAGTGTATAACATGTGAAAGAAATAATTTTATAATTATTTAATTGTGGTTATAATAATTTTTATTATTATATTTCATAAGAACAGACATAGTACTGTTGATCAATAGTAATATTATCATCAGTTTCATAGTCACATCTTACATTTGGGGGCCTGGCCGTGATTTTATCCATAGACTTGGCTTTAATCATATTCTAGACTTCATTTTAAACTACCATACCTACCAATATCTCATATTTGGAGGTTTTGGCGTGTTTTTGAACCTTTTTGCAAATAATTAATATATTTTTAAGTTCTAAAATCTATTGATTTAATAATTTTTTCTTTCATTTCAAAGTTAAAATAATTTTTATTTTTGAAATTGTCTTAAAATCTTTTTCATTGAGGAATTTGGTTTAATTTTATACTGTTTTTACACGTGGCTTTTTTTCACATCCAAAAACTTATAAAATTATTCTTTGAGTTACTCTGAATTAATTTTCATTCAAAATCTTAAATTTTAATTTTTTTTCTTTAAAAAGAATTATTTTTTCAATATTAAAAGATATAAAACTTATAAAACTCTTTAAAAATATTTTAAAAAAGTATAAAAAATAATTTTTCTCTTTTATATTTTTTTTTAGTGTCTTTAATCAAATACTGTGCAGCTGGCAACAGACTCAGTAAGAGATATATCAGTAGTCCAGAATCTGAAGACAGTATTGAGGTGCAAATTGCTAAAAGAGGCACCTTATTCAACTCAGAAAAAGCTAAATTACCACCAAAAGGTGTGTATTTTTATCTTATATTTTCACCTTTTTATCCTTAAATTGACGTGAAAATGGTGCACACCAGAAATGGAAGCAACTATTCAGTCCAACCAGATGGATGTGGACAAGGAAGAGGCAAGACCAAATCCAGAAGTGCCAAGTCTTCCACAAGAAAGACACATTTGGAGGATGCCAGAGTTGCCCCCCATTCCCCAAGGTCTGTACCAACAGATTTTGACGTGAATTCAGAGCCTGAACGGATTTATGATATTATTTCCAGGGCTGAACCACTTTCAAGTGGCAGCAATAGAAATATATCAGAGCCAGTACAAAAATTGGTTCAGAGCAGCCAAAGAAGAGGAGTGGGAAATATGCCCAAGCCTTTGGCAGGGGGCCATGAACTCCTACTTACACATCAAAAGCTTTCTGGGTCAGGAGAAGACCATAGAACTCTTAGGAGGATGGAGCCCCCTGTCTTGCAAAGACAAGGTCAAAAAGGTAAAGAATTGGTTGAAGAACCAGAGTCTTTTATCCATATACCAGAAGAAAGAGTTGGAAATGACTCCAACTTTGGAGACAGAGGCACCAGTGGCATCTACCAGCTCCAAACCAGCTCCAGAAGCATCCAAGGACAAGCCCAAAGGACCCCAAAAGAAACAGAGAGGTCCCAAGAACCATCAAGGCAAGGGCAAGGGCAAAGCCAATTGGCACAGACCTTACCCACAAGGGTACAGGATCCCCAAATTGGAGCCTTCAGCCATGGACAGTGTCTTCAATATGGCCAGAACTCTTATGGAATTCACAGCCAAGGAGCAGGAAAGGATGAACAGGACCTTTCCACGCAAATAACTGATGTACATAGAAGTATTAATGTAGAATTTGGCAAACTTGAGTCAAAGTTAAAGCAAATTACATTAGACATAAAGACTTTAAAGACAAATGAAAAGAAACATTTTGAATGGCATCAATTGACAACTGTCACCCTTGAGTCAATTGGCAATGCTTGTGAAAGAATTGAGAACCGATGTCAAACTCAGAATAATGACACAGAAGATCTTTCCATTCTTAAAGTCAATGATAGACTTAAAACTCTTGAAGACCATGTCTTACAAATAGTTAAGAACACCAATCAATTTGCTATACATTTAGCAAAAAGTGACAGTGAAAGTCAAAAGTTGAAGAATGAGATAATTGCAAGTGTGGAACAAATTCATAAGAATCATGAACCACATATGCCAAGACATTCTACACCTTTAACTGAAGAAAAACTCTCTGTTAAAGAAAGTCTTACACCATTTTTAGGAGAAAATGCCTACTCTGCAAGAAATATTCCCAAAATAGAAGAATGGCCAACATTCTCTGGTGAAGGAGAATACAACCATATTGAATTCATCAGGACTATTGATATGTTGCAAGAAGACTTTAATATACCTGATGAAATCATAGTGGGAAAATTACACTGTTTGTTTACCAAAACTGCAAAGAAATGGTATTACAAAGTAAGAATTGATCATGGAAAACATGACTGGTCTTGGTGGAAATCTGAAGTGATTACCAAATGGGCTAATAATTCTTGGAGGTTTAAAATGGAAAATGCTTTTGAAAGTGCCATTTTTAACTCAGAAAAAGACAAACCACTTACTTGGTTCTTCAAACAAAAAGACAGACTATCTGCTTTACACCCAGATATGTCTGACACTATGATTAATATGAAAAATATTAAGAAAGTGTGGAGGAGAACTGGAACATGCTATCAAAAGCAGATGTATGGAACCTTGTTCAACAGAGGACTACATTAATGCTATGGAAGATATCATTACCAGAACAAGAATTGGTAAGACTTGGATTAAAAACCCAATAGAGTCAAAGATAGTCTCAAAGATTCCTAGAGAGGAAAGAATACCAGAAAGACCTGTCTTGAAGTGTCATAAATGTGGAAGTACTTCACATTTAGCCAACACTTGTCCTAAGAAGACAAAAATCAATGAAGTTCAAGTCATTGAAGAAATTCAGTGTACTGAAGAGAAAGAGGAGTCTGATCAAGATTCTGCAGTCTCTGAAGATACACCAGTGGAGGACTATCCCATTGAAAACATTTCAGCTTTCTTTGAGGTCACAGAAGTCCATACCCACTTGCCACAGTACAGTGAAGATTGGTGCAACCTGACCAATATCCAAGATGCCAGAATGTGTAAAACAAAACCTGCTAGAGGAAAGGGTTATACTGCTGGGGCATCCTGTATCACATCAGTTCTGATGAGTGATATTGAAGCCAAAGTAAATTTGGATACAGGGGCATTTTGCACTTGTGTGGGCAAAGATTATCTCCAAATTATACTTCCTGAATGGAAAAACCATCTATTACCAATAGAAGGTGTACAATTCAGTAGTGCCAGTAACAATATGTACCCCCTGGGCCAATTGGACACTAATATTGTATTCCCACATCCAGCAGGAAGTGTAAGAATGAAAACTGAGATTGTAGTAATGGATAATTGCACATCTCAGCACATCATTCTTGGAAATGATTACTTAAATATTTATGGTATTGATATAAATAACCATAAGGACAGATATTTCACAATTGGAGATAACAAGAGACAAAAATTTGCTATCTCCAATATGCCAAAACAGATATCTGTAGTATCTTCTGTCAAGGATACTTACAAAGATGAATTTGTGACTAATCAACTTGTTGAAGCACAAATTAATCAATAATTGTCACCAAAGATGAGGAATGAGCTTATTGATGTGTTATACACATATAAAAATGCATTTGCCTCTGATAATGAACCATTAGGCACTATAAGAGGACATGAAGTTGATATTACTCTTAATATTGACAGACCATATCCTCCAGTACTTAGAAGACCAGCTTATCCAGCCAGTCCCAGAGCTAGAGAAGCCTTGGAAAAACATATCCAAGAGTTGATCCAACTTGGTGTGCTAAGGAAAGTAGGCCATAATGAGGAAGTTGAAGTGACAACACCTGTTATTATTGCATGGCATAATGATAAGTCAAGAATGGTTGGAGACTTCAGAGCATTGAATACCTACACAGTTCCAGATAGGTATCCAATACCTAGAATTCAAGAAACCTTGACTCAATTGTCTAAAGCCAAGTATATAACATCAATGGATGCATTGAAAGGCTTCCATCAAAATGTTTTGACGCCCAAAGCTAAGATATTACTTAGAATTATCACTCACTGTGGTATTTTTGAGTATCTTAGAATGCCATTTGGCATTAAAAATGCTCCATCCCATTATCAAAGGATGATGAACACCATCTTTCCTACAGAATTGTCTGAAGGATGGCTTATCATTTATATTGATGATATTATCATATGTTCTGATTCATGGTCTTTGCACCTTGAAAGACTTGCAAGAGTACTTCATAAAGCTGCAGAAGTGAACATGAAAATTTCACTTAAGAAATGCAATTTTGGTTTTGAAGAACTCAAAGCACTAGGACATATTGTTTCTGGTTTAAGTTTGGGTATTGACAAAAACAAAGTAGCAGCAGTGTTACTTAAACCAATACCCCAGAATAAAAAAGAAATGATGTCTTTTCTTGGGTTCGCCAGTTACTATAGGCAACACCTGAAAGACTTTGCAATTCTAGCCAAATCACTTTATAGAATCTGTGATCAACAGACTGTATTTGAGATGACACAAGACAGGATTAAAGCTTATGAGAAGATAAGGAAAGCCCTTACAGAAGCACCTTTACTCCTCATGCCTGACTGGAATATTCCTTTTAAGTTGTACATTGATGCATGTGGAGATGGATTAGGGGCAGCCCTACATCAAGTCCAAATTATTGATGACAAACCTACAGAAGGACCAGTTTGTTATATCTCAAGACAAATCAAACCAACAGAAGCCAGATATGGTGCAAGCCAAATGGAGTGCTTATGTTTGGTATGGGCACTTGAGAAACTACACTATTATCTTGATGGCAGTGTTTTTGAAGTGATAACTGACTGTAATGCCGTAAAATCACTTCTTAACATGAAAACTCCCAACAGACATATGTTGAGATGGCAAATAGCCATTCAAGAATATAGAGGAAACATGACTATAGTTCATAAAGCAGGAAACATTCACAAGAATGCTGATGGACTTAGTAGATGGGCTTTAGCCAACACTCCTGATAACCCAGCTTATGTACCTTTGGAAGCTGAACCACAGATTCCAATTGAAGGAATTAACATAACTGATATTGGGACTGAATTCTTTGAAGAAGTCAGAGAATCTTATAAACAAGACAAGAATTGCCATATCTTGACTTCTTTATTAGATAAAGACTGCAAAGATACATCTTTAGTTAATGCACTTGATGAAGTTTGGAAACATTCCGATTCTGAAGGAAGATTTCACTTGTTTTATGGGATTATTTACCATAGAACAAAACATTCTTGTGTGATGACACTGTGTAGTAGATTACTTATCAATACCATTCTTCATGAATGTCATGATAGTATCTACTTTGGACACCTGTCAGAAGACAGAACACTTGAAAAAGTGAAGAACTGTGCATGGTGGCCATCTTGGAGGAAAGAAACCATTGAATATTGCCATACCTGTGATAGATGCCAGAAAGCAAACAGGAGCACAGTCAAGAAATTTGGATTAATGATCCATATTCAAGAACCAAAATCCCCTTGGGAAGTTGTTCACATGGATTGGGTCACAGCACTTCCTCCAAGTGGTGACAAAAGTTATAATGCTTGTTTAGTCATTGTAGACAGATATAGCAAAACTCCCATATTCCTACCATGTCATAAAGATGACACTGCTATGGATACAGCTCTTCTTTTATGGAGTAGAGTTATTTCTCATACAGGGTTATTTAAGAATATCATAAGTGACAGAGATCCCAAACTCACATCTGCACTTTGGACCAATCTTCATAGATTGTTTGGGACTAAGTTATCATTCTCTACAGCATATCACCCTCAAACAGATGGGCTAGCAGAGAGGATGATTCAAACTTTAGAAGACATGATCAGGAGATTTTGTGCTTATGGATTAGAATTCAAAGACTCAGATGACTTTACCCATGACTGGTGCACTCTGATACCTGCACTGGAATTGGCATACAAGACATCAGTCCATTCTTCCACAGGACAAACCCCTGCTATGTTAGAAAAAGGATGGAATCTAAGACTCCCAGCAGACACACTGAGGAAAGACTTGATTGACATTCATCCTACAGCTTCCAGCTTCAAGATAATGCTTGATAAAGTAAAACACCACGCAAAACAAAGTATGGATGATGCTTTTGATTATGCAAAACAGAAGTGGGACAAGAGTCATAAAGTACCAGACTTCAAAGTAGGGTACTTAGTTCTAGTTTCAACCTTGAATTTTAATAATATCAAAGGCCCAAAGAAACTTGAAGATTCTTATGTAGGACCTTTTGTTATTGTTGCTTTACATGGAAACAATGCAGTTCAAGTGGAATTGAGTGGTGAATTGGAAAATAAACACCCCACATTTCCAGTCAGCTTGATAAAGCCTTATCAACCAGCTGATACAGAATTGTTTCCTTTAAGAAACCCAACTCCTTTAACTGTACTACCTGTGGAACAGAATGAAGACCAAAAGATAAAGAAAGTCATTAAAGAAAGGAGACTTAGGGGTAAAAATCAAAGAGAATATCTTGTCAGATATAGAAATCCAGTACATGAAGATGAATGGATGGCAGAATCAGAAATACCTGACTCAGATAAGCTCTTGAGAAGATTTAGACATGAAAGAAGGCCACAAGCCTGAATATGTCTATAAATGTGCTTTAAATTACTTGATCTGAGTGATGTGAAGAGGTTGGACAGTGGACATTAACCCCCCCTTGGGGCCTTATTCTTTTATCACTAATAAAATTGTAGTACAATTTTATTTTTTGGTGGGAGGGAATGTGAGCCTTGAGGTATATTTTACATACCCAAATAGGCCACAATTATCTTAAAAAGAAATTTTGAATTATGCATAACTCATAAGTCATGCATATATCCAAAATTCATCATTTTCAATTTCAGAAAAGATGAATAACTTTTTATTGAGTAAGTAAATCCATGGATTTAAGACCAGATTTGGATTCTACACAAAAATTCACCTAGGGTAGACCCATAGAGTGAATAAGCTCAATTTAAGTATTTGAGGTGGTAAAATGGAAAATACTTCAATACCACATCATTAATACCACATAAAAGATCCGTGAAAATTTTTGTTTTTCTTGATTTCACACCAAAATAATGGGAAAGTGAGAAATCCCATGTTACATATACACTAAGAATAGTGTTATGCATGTTTTGAGCACTTAATATCATGGTATTCTTACATGGACTTTTGGTACACCCATAGTGTATATCTCACTTTAAGCTTAAATTACTATTTTGACGTAAAAATTAGGCAAGGGGGATAAAAGACATCAAAGAGAGCCTGGGTACCCAACTTCTGAGGCCTCAGAGGCGTGGATAGCTCCAGAGCATGGATCCATGGCTCATCTTGGCCCAATTGGTAAACTAAAACTCTTTGGGAACTTGGTTACCAAGTTACACCTACTGTAATCACAAGAAAATAGCAAATAACCTGCTATTTTGACGTGCCAAGGAGGTAATGAGCTACTTAGACTCCTGTAACCACGTCAATTCTTGATGACTTTCCATGACTAGACCCTAAAAGAGTAATTAAAACCCTTTTGGGACTCATATTCATTGATTTACCTCATAGCAACCAGCAAAATACTGCTATTTGCAATTCTACGTAGAAATGAGGTAAAAACTTCAAAAATTCATTAAAAATACAATTCTTAATGAATCTTTCTGAAACTTGCAGGACCAATGAAGAACTGTATTATCTATGGTACAACCAAAAATAATTACAGTTTTATTACTAAAATTAAAAGTTTTACTTAGAGTCCATTTTGACCATTCTACGTGAAACACTGAATCTTCAAAAATTCACAGTAATAAAATTCTGTGATGAAATTGGCAATAACATTGATAACTTTGAGAAATCAATGATTATTTTAGAATAAAAGAAGATTTACTGTTGTTACTCCTTTTATTCTTAACCATATTGGGGTTGGTAGTCACGTAAAAGCATCAATTAAGTAATTATGATAATCTTACGTGACAACAGATGATGCAATCATTAATCCAAAAAGGTTTATTGTTTTCTCACTCACTGGTTTTTCAGTTTGCTCCATGGCACGCCTCTGTGAGCTGTTGTTGACTTAAAAGAAGCCTCTTCTTTCTGTTTTTTCCAAATCATCATCTTATAAATTTATTAAATCATTATTACCAACAAGTAAGTATTAGTTCAACTATTCTTAAGTGTTTTAAATCTTTCAGAATCAATCAGAAAGACGTGAAATCATAGAATCCAACTATATATTGTTGTAATACTGTTATAAATCATCTTGATCCCTTAAATCCACAATTCTACGTCAAATTTCTCTACTTTTATCTATCAATAAGTTCTTTGGAGTATTAGTGAGTCATTTATCTTTAATTCTTAAAGTTTTTCTCTAGTAATAGTTTTCTTCAAGAATTATCTTTATAATTATTCTTGCAAAAGATAATTATATATTAAAATAATTTCATTATTTTAATACAGAAGTCTTTATCATTAAATTCTTCTTGTAATTGATTCTTGTAGACAATTACTGCTCACAGTTATAATCACTAGTAGTGTATAACATGTGAAAGAAATAATTTTATAATTACTTAATTGTGGTTATAATAATTTTTATTATTATATTTCATAAGAACAGTCATAGTACTGTTGATCAATAGTAATATTATCATCAGTTTCATAGTCACATCTTACAATCTTAAGCCTTATAAGCTATATGTTCATGTGAAGGAACTATGTGATTTTGTACATTTTTATTGAAATTAGTTCTGAATTTAAGCTGCACTTTTGTTCTTAATACAGAAAAACCTATTGAGATCCATACCTCTTGATACCCATAGGAAAGCCCATTCACAAATTCAGTGTCCCCCTTGAATAAGCACAAAATCCACAAACCTGCCCAATGCTATAAGCCATACCTAATAGCTACCCTAACCAGGATTTCCTTCTTCCATGAAACCCATACAGTAGCTTTTAGTTCCACATTAAGTTTTTTCCTCAAAACAAATCTCACCACCATGGCTGAAAACTCGATTTAGCCTGTGTTTGACACCTGCTGTGGCAACACAATTTGTTTTGTGTAGTTCCTCTTTTCATCCTTCTATCCCTAAATCATTTAGAAACATTATTGAAATATACAAATTCTATGCTGTGGTATTCTATACCTGTTCTTCCAAGGTTAAAATCTGCAATATCAGACCTGAAAAGTTGATAAAAAAAGTAAAGAAAAATATAAAGAAAACAAAGATAAAAAACAAAAAATAAAAATAAAAATTTTCAAGAAAGAAGATAATCATATCATAATATCAAAAATAAGTATTCTACTTGAATATAAATAAACCTTTACTTATAGTCACATATTTCCTCAGCTCTATAACATGGATAATCTCCTAGATATCATGTATTAAATGAAATTAATAGTATCATCCACTCCATACTAGATACAAGAATATGCTTAAAAAGAGTTTAGTTGATTAAAATATTCAATATTAATATGCATGTGTAAAATTACATAAGTGATACCATTAATATTTTAACATTATGTGTTACATTTCTTTACATAAAAAACACTTACATATAAATCACCATAATGTCAAATTTCTCAATTCCCACTTAAATTCTTATAAAAAACATAACAGGTATCATTTAAAAATTGAATTTTACATCTGAAAAAGTAATCAACTAAATACTGCTCAAGTATTTTCAGAAGAGAAGAAAGGATAGTAGTGATAATAATACAGCTTAAAAAAGGTGCAATTAACCAAGCATATGGTGCAATATCTGTATCAAATAACACAATTTAAAATCTTCCCACCCGCAAAATTCTCTCAAGGCTGTGCATAATAGGAAAGGGTTTAGTTTAAATATTAGTATAATTTCAAAAATATGGTGCAATATCCTTATCAAATGGCACCATTTTGAATTTAACCACTAGCAAAAATAAAGTTCATGAAGGTGCAATAAAACAAACATATGATGTAATATGTTGATCAAATCATGCCATTTCACATTTACCCATGAGGCAAAATGTCTCAAGGTGGAATTTTTCTAAGTCCCTGTTTTTTTGGGAGGCTCTATCAAGGGGTCAAAATTTATAAACAAAGGTCCTCTCTCCCCTTTTCCCCCCATGCTTCTAGTTCAGAAAATAGTCTTGAGTGTCAATCCATCCTTATCAAAAGGATATATTATCTTACACTTATACTTTATATAATAACCCTCATATATACTGGATTATATCTAGATTGATCATAATAGTATAATATTTCTATTATAACATCTATATATTACCCTTATATCAACCAGAAGAACCCTTATAGGATTATCTTAACCTTAAATTATCATTCTTATATTGATATTAATAATAAATCACCTTTAAAGTCTGAAATATCTAGCAATAGTATCATTAATATTGATACTGATCTTAAAAAAATATTCTTTAAATATCTCAAGTATTGAAAGGAGGTGTGAGCCTTGAGGTATATTTTACATACCCAAATAGGCCACAATTATCTTAAAAAGAAATTTTGAATTATACATAACTCATAAATCATGCATATATTCAAAATTCATCATTTTTGATTTCAGAAAAGATGAATAACTTTTTATTGAGTAAGTAAATCCATGGATTTAAGGCCAGATTTGGATTCTACACAAAAATTCACCTAGGGTAGCTCCATAGAGTGAATAAGCTCAAATTAACTTCTTTAGGTGGTAATATGGAAAATACTTCAATACCACATCATTAATCCCACATAAAAGATCCATGAAAATTTTTGTTTTTCTTGATTTTCCGCCAAAATAATGGGAAAGTGAGAAATCCCATGTTACATATACACTAAGAATAGTGTTATACATGTTTTGAGCACTTAATATTATGGTATTCTTACATGCACTTTTGGTACACGCATAGTGGATATCTCACTTTAAGCTTAAAATTTCTATTTTGACGTGAAAAATAAGTAAGGGGGACAAAAGACATCAAAGAGAGCCAGGGTACCCAACTTCTGAGGCCTCAGAGGCGTGGAAAGCTCTAAAGCTTGGATACATGGCTGATCTTAGACTAATTGGTAAACCAAAACCTTTTGGGAACTTGGTTACCATGTCACAACTACTGTAAATCCTAAGAAAATAGCAAATAACCTGCTATTTTGACGTGCCAAGGAGGTAAAAAGCTACTTAGGCTCCTGTAACCACGTAAATTCTTAATGAATTTCCATGGATAAACCCCAAAAGAGTAATTAAAACCCTTTTTGGACTTGTATCCATTGATTTACCTCATAGCAACCAGTCAAACACTGTCAGCCTGTGACTCAAAACAGAGCACCAGCATGACATCCAACATACCATAAGTAATGGTATGAGGAGTATTGGACAAATATAGCCAATACAAGTAAATTATAAAGAGGAAACCTCCTCAAATATAATAAGAAAGGACAAAGATATGCCCTATCAAAGATAAGACCAAATAAGCAAAAACTCTTATTCTAGCCTCTAATCTAACTTATACATATTTCATGAAACCCCAACCAGAATGGTTTTTTTCTTGAAGCTCTAAGGTAGAGCTATCCAATGGTATCATCTATTCATCTGTAGCACTCCTAAATCAGGAGATACCATTATACCACCTTTTTTCCACCAACAACCCCTCAAAGGTGTAGGAGGGCTTGTACAAAACTGTACAAAAGTACAGCCAAATTGAAGGTCTGAGTGAGAGCTTTAATTTGAGATACCTTAGACCCCTCTATCTTCAAAATTGACAGAGGGATCTTGGTTTAAAGGTTTACATCTCAAAATACAGGATTTCTGAAACTAACCATATAAAGAAACCCCTGTATCTTTGGAATATATTCATACAGTTGTAAAGTGTTGTATACCAAACTGTAGATCTAATCAAGCTTTACAATACTGTATCATTGGAATACAGATATCTTCTAAATTGGAGAAGATATCTGGCTTGGAAGGTTTTGAAGCCTCATACTGATGTACAAAAATACATCCAAAAACTTAAAGTCCTTATAGCTTTTGCTATCTTAGAGAAGGGTAAGCATGAAGCATATCAAATTGAAGAGCTCATTAAGCCCTTCAATTCTGTGCTCTTGGATTCTTGATATCTCAAAAACTGACTAAGATATCTTGGTTGGAAGTATTTTGACCAATACTGGTCTGTACCAAACCTGTACCAACCAGTACTGGCTTGATACATAAAATAATGGTTGTTTAAAGCTTAAACCCGTCCAGAATGACTAATATTAGTCATCCAGACACTCTGGACACGTCACAATGGTGCTGACGTGGCCTGTGAAGAGTTTTTTCACCCTGTATTGATCCAGAATGATCATTTGTGGTCCAAAAACCACCATTCTGACTATGCTGACGTCAGAATTGATGGTACAGAACCACAACCCAGCCTCCAGAGTGAAAATTTTCACTCTGTAGACGTGTGAAGAGCCTACCAGTCTTTCACAGTCCTCAGAGGAGATAAAAGCAGGTCTTTCCTCACTGGAAAAGACTCATCTTATAATGAATTAACATCCTTATGTAGTAAAACTGTCTTATACCAGTAGTACTCTTAGGATTATATTGATATAATTAAAATATAATTATTGTAGTGTTTCTTTACAGTCAAAGATATTAGAGCATTGCAACACAGGTCCTCAATAGACTCATCACCACTGTTACCACATAGCAGTAGGACCTGAAGATTTCATTTATTATTTATTTTTTGTGTGTCACAGTCATAGTGCTAGCTTGTATTTACTATTTTTAAGCTACTACATAGACTCACCCTGACATTTTGGGGGCCTGGCCGTTGTTTTAACCTATTCCAGACCTATTTTGGCGATTTTTGGATCATCTTCACTATTTTTGAAGGTTTTTTACTATAAAAGTAAGTACAATTTCGAGTTTTTTTCATTTTTTAACTAATTTTCATCTCTTATATTATAAAAATATAATATATATTTTTTATATATTGTATTTTATCAAAATATATTAAATAATATATTTTATTTTATTTTTGAGTATTTATACTCTTCAAAGCTTTATATTGCAATTTTCACGAAAATTAATAATAATAAATAATTATTATTAATTTTTCAAATTTATTTTTATATACAAACAGTATATTTAAATAAAAAAAAAATTATTTTTTACCAAATTGTGTAAAAATTAATTTAAATCATAATATTTATTGTAAATCAACAATAAATATTGAAATAATAATTTTATTATTTCAATTCTTTAATATTCAAATTGAATATTATTGAAGAAGATCTTTTTTTACTCAAGTTGAGGAAAAATTGATTAAAATTTTCTTTTTTTGATAAATAATCAAAAAAAAAAATCTTAATAATAATAAGTCATTATTATCAATTTACCACGAAAATTGATAATAATAAGTAACTATTATTAACTTCTCAAACTTATTTTTATATACAAATAGTATATTTAAATAGAAAGTATAATTAATTTTTACCAAATTGTGTAAAATTAATTTAAATCATAATATTTATTGTAAACCAACAATAAATATTTAGATAATAATTTTATTATTATTTCAATTCTTTAATATTAAAACTGAATATTATTGAAGAAGAATCTTTCTACTCAAGTTGAGGAAAAATTCATCAATTTTAATAATAATAAGTAATTATTATTAACTTCCCAAACTTATTTTTATATACAAATAGTATATTTAAATAGAAAGCATAATTAATTTTTACCAAATTGTGTAAAATTAATTTAAATCATAATATTTATTGTAAACCAACAATAAATAATTAAATAATAATTTTATTATTATTTCAATTCTTTAATATTCAAATTGAATATTATTGAAGAAGAATCCTTTCTACTAAAGTTAAGGAAAAATTCATCAATATTTTTTTTAAAATAAAAAAATAAATAAATAAATAAAAATAAGTAAATAACTTATCAATAATATTCAAGTTTAATAATATAAACTTTTAATATTAACTACTTTACTTATAAAAATAAGTGAAACAAAACTGTTATTTCTTCAAAAAATAAAAAATAAAATAATAATAATAATAAATAATTAAAACTCAAATATCAAACCAAACTCAGAAGAAATAACAGTAAGGAATTGGAAATTTTGTTTATTCAAATTGAATTACAAACCTTCTCCATTTTCTTTCAAAGTGGAAAAAATACATTCCATTTGAGACAAAATCACAGTGAAATTCATCTGTACCAGCCTCAAAGACAAGGAGGCAGTACTAACTCCCAAGCAAATTGCCAGGGAGTATAAAGCAGAAATCAGTCCAAGGGCCTTTTAAAGGTAAAGAAACCTTGGAAAATACAGAATTTTTGTCTTTTGTCATTTTTTAACATGACAACTCCATTTCTCAGAGATCTTGGATACCCAAGAAATCAGCCAGAAATCTGGCAAAGAAGAAACAGAGGGAGAAGGCCACCCCCTTCTGGATCAAATAACCAACAAAGGACTTATTATCAGGAAACTCCTGCTCAAAGTCCCACCCCAAACCAAATCCAGCCCAGTCCAACAAAAAAACTGGACAGATGCAGGGAAAATAACTCATATTCATGTACTCCTAAAAGGATTTTCCACATGGATTATGGACAACAAAACCTTAACCATGGGAGTATCATGGAAGGAAATTGGAATAATGAGGCAAAAAATATGAGTCAATCTTATTACTTGCCAAAAGATTCTGGAAGAAATGAAAAGTTGGAATCTCAACAGCCATTTCATACTCTCAGAAGAGACTTGAATCAGAGGGAATCAAACAGAAATCCAAGCCATAGAGAATTCTTGGCATATGGAAGAGCCCAATCTGATTCAGGAACACCAAGGCATGGAAGAAGAAATTCCATCTTTCCCACATCAGTCCAACAGCTACAGGACTTGAAATCCAAAGGAAAATATTTCCAGGACTCTCCAGTCATCCCTGGTGGTTTCCAGCAGAGGACATGGAGCCCTAGTAGAAAACAAGAATTCTTTCATGAAGGAGAAGATAGAATCAGATCCTTTGATGAAACAATGAATAAAATTAGCCCAAGAGGAACACAAATCCTAAAAAACACTGTACCTACCAATAGTGTTAGCTCAGAATCAATTGATCCTCAGCTTAAGCCTAGTGATGATAAAATACCCCCTCAAAAATTTGAAACCACAGATTCCAGAGGTAGTAGTTTCATATGGTCCAACATGGGTAAATTCATGGATTGGACATATGATCATGTTCAAGAAGTGACTTCAGAAATGAAAACACTCAAGGAAGAAAATTCCTTCCAAGAAACAGTCATAGAAAACTTGAACACAAATCTATCCAGAATCTGGGCAGAATTTGAAACTAAAAACAAACAGTTGAACTCAATACTAGAGGAACAACAAGCTGTGAGAAGAGATTTAAGAAATATCCAATATCAACAGGAAATCCTGGAAAAAGAAGTGGATCTTCTCTATAAAAAGGAGGAAAAAGAAGATAATTTCTTCCCTCAAACAACTCAAGATGATAAACCAATCACCAAAGTAAAAGAGGAAGAATCAGAAAACCAAGCTCCTGAATCCCAGGATCCAAAGTCAAGGTCTGAGTCTATTTACCAAGATGGTGAGAACCTCAGTTACTCTGAGAAACAAGCATTAAAGCAATTACCTGACGTGGTAAACTGGCCCAAATTCTCAGGAATTGGAGAATATGATCATATGGAGCTTATTGATTATATTAATGGACTTTTTGTTGATGTACCAAAGATAACAGACTACTGGATCACCACAAGACTCAACACTGCATTCAGAGACCATGCAAATATATGGTACACTGAAATGAAAGAGATACATGGTAGGAAAAGCTGGCCATGGTGGAGAAACCAAATAATACAAAAGTACAGCAATGGTACTTGGATTTGGCAAAAAACCATCTCTTTTGAGAGTGACAGATACTCTACAGAAAAAGACCCTTATGAATGGTGTCTTAAACAAACAAAAAGACTCAAATCTATTGATCCAAACATGACAATAGAGATGAGAAATCATAAGATTCTGACAAAACTTCCAGGAGACTTAGAACATGCAGTAAAGTGCAGATGCAGCAAAATAAGCAGCATTGATGACATAGCAAATGTCATACAAGATGTCAGAAAAAAGACATCAATTGGCAGTAGTTCACCCTATAGGTCACATGATAGCAGAGAAAAACCAAAGATACTCATGGAAAAAGACCTCAAACATACTAATGGTGAAGAAGCACCAAGGAGAAGGAACACATGCCATAACTGTGGATCACCTGACCACTATGCAAATAATTGTCCCAAGGGAAAAAAGAAAATATTTGCAATAGAGGAAGAATCAGTAGAAGAACACATGGAGTACAAATCTGACTCTGACAGCATGGGAAATGGGCTAAGACAGGATTCAGACAGTGGATCAGAGCCTATTGAACAATATTTATTAGAGTATGAGGATGAGAAAACAGAATTAGTCCTAGGAAACTCTTTGAAACCAGAACTCATTCAACCCAAAAATGGTGAAGACAGAAGTGGCAGAACCATTGATGCTAAAGAGTATTTGGAAGTACCCAGAACTGGTATGGCCTTTATTCATGGAGCAAAATCAAAGCTTGATGTATACATTGAAAATAAAAAGCATCCTTTGATTTTTGACACAGGAGCAAATTGCTCAGTGGTAGCCAAAGAATACTTGGACAGACACTTTCCAATGTGGAATGCAGAGATGCTTTTAACAAAAGCAAGAAGCTTTAAAAGTGCTGCAGGCAAAGTGAAGTCACTTGGAATAATCCAAAAAATAATTATAATACCACACAAAATGGGAAACCTCAGACTACACATTGAATTTGTGGTACTTGAAAATGCTACGTTTGATGGATTTTTAATGGGTACAGAGTACCATAAAATCTATGGCATAAGCATACATAATTCCCTAGAGAGTTACTTGATAATTGGGAAAGACAAACAAAGAAAGTTCTACTTTGAAACTGACAACCCCAATCAAATAAAAAGATATCCCAGAGGGGATTATTTAACAGAAAGAAGGAATAAACCACCAGAAAAAGACCAATGGGTAAATCTGGATGATGTTTCAGATAAAGATTCTTTTTTGAAAGTATCAAGAGCCTCCATAAGGACAAAAGAGTCTCATCAATGATGAGCCTTTTTTGGAGGGAGGGTATGTCAGCCTGTGACTCAAAACAGAGCACCAGCATGACATCCAACATACCATAAGTAATGGTATGAGGAGTATTGGACAAATATAGCCAATACAAGTAAATTATAAAGAGGAAACCTCCTCAAATATAATAAGAAAGGACAAAGATATGCCCTATCAAAGATAAGACCAAATAAGCAAAAACTCTTATTCTAGCCTCTAATCTAACTTATACATATTTCATGAAACCCCAACCAGAATGGTTTTTTTCTTGAAGCTCTAAGGTAGAGCTATCCAATGGTATCATCTATTCATCTGTAGCACTCCTAAATCAGGAGATACCATTATACCACCTTTTTTCCACCAACAACCCCTCAAAGGTGTAGGAGGGCTTGTACAAAACTGTACAAAAGTACAGCCAAATTGAAGGTCTGAGTGAGAGCTTTAATTTGAGATACCTTAGACCCCTCTATCTTCAAAATTGACAGAGGGATCTTGGTTTAAAGGTTTACATCTCAAAATACAGGATTTCTGAAACTAACCATATAAAGAAACCCCTGTATCTTTGGAATATATTCATACAGTTGTAAAGTGTTGTATACCAAACTGTAGATCTAATCAAGCTTTACAATACTGTATCATTGGAATACAGATATCTTCTAAATTGGAGAAGATATCTGGCTTGGAAGGTTTTGAAGCCTCATACTGATGTACAAAAATACATCCAAAAACTTAAAGTCCTTATAGCTTTTGCTATCTTAGAGAAGGGTAAGCATGAAGAATATCAAATTGAAGAGCTCATTAAGCCCTTCAATTCTGTGCTCTTGGATTCTTGATATCTCAAAAACTGACTAAGATATCTTGGTTGGAAGTATTTTGACCAATACTGGTCTGTACCAAACCTGTACCAACCAGTACTGGCTTGATACATAAAATAATGGTTGTTTAAAGCTTAAACCCGTCCAGAATGACTAATATTAGTCATCCAGACACTCTGGACACGTCACAATGGTGCTGAAGTGGCCTGTGAAGAGTTTTTTCACCCTGTATTGATCCAGAATGATCATTTGTGGTCCAAAAACCACCATTCTGACTATGCTGACGTCAGAATTGATGGTACAGAACCACAACCCAGCCTCCAGAGTGAAAATTTTCACTCTGTAGACGTGTGAAGAGCCTACCAGTCTTTCACAGTCCTCAGAGGAGATAAAAGCAGGTCTTTCCTCACTGGAAAAGACTCATCTTATAATGAATTAACATCCTTATGTAGTAAAACTGTCTTATACCAGTAGTACTCTTAGGATTATATTGATATAATTAAAATATAATTATTGTAGTGTTTCTTTACAGTCAAAGATATTAGAGCATTGCAACACAGGTCCTCAATAGACTCATCACCACTGTTACCACATAGCAGTAGGACCTGAAGATTTCATTTATTATTTATTTTTTGTGTGTCACAGTCATAGTGCTAGCTTGTATTTACTATTTTTAAGCTACTACATAGACTCACCCTGACAAACACTGATATTTGCAATTCTACGTAGAAGTGAGGTAAAAACTTCAAAAATTCATTAAAAATACAATTCTTAATGACGCTTTCTGAAGCTTTCAGGACCAATTGAGAACTGTATTATCTATGGTACAGCCAAAAAGAATTACAGTTTTACTAGTAAAATTAAAAGGTTTACTTACAGTCCATTTTTGGTTATTCTACGTGAAACACTTAATCTTCAAAAATTCACAGTAAATACAACCTGTGATTAAATTGTCAATAACATTGATAACTTTGGGAAATCAATGATTACTTTGGAATAAAAGAAGATTTAAAAATGTTACTCCTTTTATTCTTAACCATATTGGGGTTGGTAGTCACGTAAAAGCATCAATTAAGCAATTATGATAATTTTACATGACAACAGATGATGTAAGTACTTATCCAAAAAGGGTTTAATGCTTTCTCACTCACTGGTTTTTCAGTTTGCTCCATGGCACACCTCTGTGAGCTGTTGTTGACTTAAAAGAGGCCTTCTCTTGCTATTTTTTCCACATCATCATCTTATCAATCATTTATATCAGTATTACCAACAAGTAAGTATTAGTTAAAACTTTTCTTAAGTGTTTTATTCTTTCAGAATCAATCAGAAAGACGTGAAATCATAGAAATGAACTATATATTGTTGTAATACATTTATAAATTCATTTTGATCCTCTAAATCCACAATTCTACGCCAAATATCTCTATCTTATCTTTCAAAAAGCTCTTTGGAATATTAGTGAGTGATTTATCTTTAATTCTTAAAGTTTTTCTCTAAAAATTTAGTTTTCTTCAAGAATTATCATTATAATTATTCTTTCAAAAGATAATTATATATTAAAATAATTTTATTATTTTAATAAAGAAGTGTTTATTATTAAATTCTTCTTGTAATTGATTCTTGTTGACAATTACTTGCTCACTGTTAAAATCACTAGTAGTGCTTAACACGTGAAAGAAATAATTTTTTAATTATTTAATTGTGGTTATAATAATATTTTACTATTATATTTCATAAGAACAGACATAGTACTGTTGATTAATAGTAATATTATCATCAGTTTCATAGTCACATCTTACATTTAGGGGCCTGGCCGTGATTTTATCCATAGACTTGGCTTTAATCATATTCTAGACTTCATATTTTTGTTCAAAAACAACCACCATACCTACCAAATCTTACATTTGGGGGCCTGGCCGTGTTTTTTTGAACCTTGTACCCTTAATTAATATATTTTTAAGTTCTAAAATATATTAATTTAATATTTTTTTTCTTCAATTTAAAGAAAAACTATTTTTATCTTTGAAATTTTCTTAAAATCTTATTTCATTGAGGAATTTGGTTTAATTTTGTACTGTTTTTACACGTGGCTTTTTCACATCCAAAAACTTATAAAATTATTCTTTGAGTTACTCTGACTTAATTTTTTTATTCAAATTCTTGAATTTTAAATACTTTTTCTTTGAAAAGAATATTTTTTTTAATATCAAAAAATAATAAAACTTATGAAAAATCTTTTAAGATATCTTAAATCATAAAAATAATTTCTTTTATCATATTTTCTCTTTAAGTGTCTTTAATCAAATACTGTGCAGCTGGCAACAGACTCAGTAAAAGATACATCAATAGTACTGAATCTTCAGAAGCAGAATCTGAAGAAAGTATTGAGGTGCAAATTGCTAAAAGAGGCACCTTATTTAACTCAGAAAAGGCTAAATTCCCACCAAAAGGTGTGTATTTTATCTTATATTTTCACTTTTTATCTTTAAATTGACGTGAAAATGGTGCATACCAGAAATGGAAGCAACTATTCAGTCCAACCAGATGGATGTGGACAAGGAAGAGGCAAGACCAAATCCAGAAGTGCCAAATCTTCCACAAGAAAGACACATCTGGAGGATGCCAGAGTTGCCCCCCATTCCCCAAGGTCTGTACCAACAGATTTTGATGTGAATTCTGAGCCTGAACTAATTCATGATATTATTTCCAGGGCTGAACCATTTTCAAGTGGCAGCAATAGAAATATATCAATGCCAGTACAAAAGTTGGTTCAGAGCAGCCAAGGAAGAGGAGTGGGAAATATGCCCAAGCCTTTGGCAGGGGGCCATGAACTCCTACTTACACATCAAGAGCTTTCTGGGTCAGGAGAAGACCATAGAACTCTTAGGAGGATAGAGCCCCCTGTCTTGCAAAGACAAGGTCAAAAAGATAAAGAATTGGTTGAAGAACCAAAGTCTTTTATCCATAGACCAGAAGAAAGAGTTGGAAACGACTCCAGATTTGGAGACAGAGGCACCAGTGGCGTCTACCAGCTCCAAACCAGCTCCAGAAGTGTCCAAGGACAAGCCCAAGGGACCTCAGAAGAAGAAGAAAGGTCCCAAGAACCATCAAGGCAAAGGAAAAGGCAAATCCAATTGGCACAGACCTTACCCACAAGGGTACAGGATCCCCAAATTAGAGCCTTCAGCCGTGGACAGTGTCTTCAATATGGCCAGGACTCTGATGGAATTCACAGCCAAGGAGCAGGAAAGGATGAACAGAAACTTTCCATGCAAATAATTGGTGTACAGACTAGTATTAATGTAGAAATTGGTAAACTTGATAGAAAGTTAACTAAAATTGCATCAGATATAGTTGAATTAAAGAAAAATGACAAGACATACATTGAATTGCACCAAGTGACACATGCCAGACTTGACTCAATTACCAATTCTTGCAAAAGAATTGAAAACATGGGCCAAGTTCAGCATGATGAGATGGAAGAACTTTCCATTTTTAAGGTGAATAATCAACTTACAATTTTACAAGACCAAGTCTTAAAAATAGTTGAAAATACCAACCAATTTGCTATACACTTAGCAAAAAGTGACAGTGAAAGCCAGAAGTTGAAGAATGAAATAATTGCAAGTGTGGAACAACTTCATAAGAATCATGAACCACATATGCCAAGACATTCTACACCTTTACCTGAAAAAAAACCTTCTGTTAAAGAAAGTCTCACCCCATTCTTGGGAGAAAATGCCTACTCTGCAAGAGATATTCCCAAAATAGAAGAATGGCCAACATTCGCTGGTGAAGGAGAATACAACCATATTGAATTCATCAGGACTATTGATATGTTGCAAGAAGACTTTAATATACCTGATGAAATCATAGTGGGAAAATTACACTGTCTGTTTACCAGAACTGCAAAGAAACGGTATTACAAAATGAGGATTGATCATGGTAAACATGATTGGTCTTGGTGGAAATCTGAAATGATTACAAAATGGGCCAATAATTCTTGGAGGTTGAAAATAGAAAATGCCTTTGAAAGTGCCATTTTTAACTCAGAGAAAGATAAACCACTTACTTGGTTCTTCAAACAAAAAGACAGATTATCTGCTTTACAACCAGATATGTCTGACACTATGATTAATATGAAAATATTAAGAAAGTGTGAAGGAGAATTGCAACATGCTATCAAAAGCAGATGTGTAGAACCCTGTTCAACAGAAGACTACATTAATGCTATGGAAGATATCATTGCCAGAACAAGAATTGGTAAAACTTGGTCTAAAATCCCAACAGAATCCAAGATGACCTCTAAGATTCCCAGAGAGGATAAGACACCAGAAAAAACCTGTCTTAAAGTGTCATAAATGTGGAAGCACTTCACATTTAGCCAACACTTGCACAAAAAAGACAAAAATCAATGAATTTCAAGTCATTGAAGAAATTCAGTGTACTGAAGAGAAAGAAGAGTCTGATCAAGATTCTGCAGTCTCTGAAGATACACCAGTAGAGGACTGTCCCATTGAAAACATCACAGCTTTCTTTGAGGTCACAGAAGTCCATACCCACTTGCCACAGTACAGTGAGGATTGCTGCAACCTGACCAATATCCAAGATGCCAGAATGTGTAAAACAAAACCTGCTAGAAGAAAGGGTTATACTTCTGGAGCATCCTGTATCACATCAGTTTTGATGAGTGATATTGAAGCCAAAGTAAATTTGGATACAGGGGCATTTTGCACTTGTGTGGGCAAAGATTATCTCCAAATTATACTTCCTGGATGAAAGGACCATCTATTACTAATAGAAGGTGTACAATTTAGTAGTGCCAGTGACAATATGTACCCCTTGGGTATATTAGACACTAATCTTGTATTCCCACACCCATCAGGAAGTGTAAGGATGAAAACTGAAATTGTTGTAATGGATAAATGCACATCTCAGCACATCATTCTTGGAAATGATTACTTGAATATCTATGGTATTGACATCAATAACCATAAAGACAGATATTTCACAATTGGGGATAACAAAAGACAAACATTTGCTTTTTCCAATATGCCAAAACAAATATCGGTGGTATCTTCTGTCAAAGATACTTATAAAGATGAATTTGTGTCTAATCAACTTGTTGAAGCACAGATTAATCCATCTTTTTCACCACAAATGAGGAATGAAATTATTGACGTGTTATACACATACAATACTGCATTTGCCTCTGATAATGAACCATTAGGTGCTATAAGAGGACATGAAGTTGATATTACTCTTAATATTGACAGACCATATCCCCCAGTACTTAGAAGACCAGCTTATCCAGCCAGTCCCAGAGCTAGAGAAGCCTTGGAAAAACATATCCAAGAGTTAATCCAACTTGGAGTACTAAGAAAAGTAGGCCATAATGAGGAGGTTGAAGTCACAAAGCCTGTTATCATTTCTTGGCATAATGATAAGTCAAGAATGGTTGGGAATCTCAGAGCATTGAATACCTACACAGTTCCAGATAGGTATCCAATCCCTATAATCCAAGAAACCTTGAATCAATTATCCAAACCCAAGTATATAACATCAATGGATGCATTGAAAGGCTTCCATAAAGATGGTTTGATGCCTAAAGCTAAGAAATTACTTAGAATCATCACTCACTGTGGTATTTTTGAGTATCTTAGAATGCCATTTGGCATTAAAAATGCTCCATCTTATTATCAAAGAATGATGAATACCATCTTCCCCACAGAATTGTCTGAAGGATGGCTTATCATTTATATTGATGATAATATCATATGTTCTGACTCATGGTCTTTACACCTTGAAAGACTTGAAAAAGTACTTCACAAAGCTGCAGAAGTGAATATGAAAATTTCACTTAAGAAATGCAACTTTGGTTTTGAAGAACTTAAAGCATTAGGACATGTTGTTTCTGGTTTAAGCTTGGGTATTGACAAAAATAAAGTGGCAGCAGTACTACTAAAGCCAATACCCCAGAATAAAAAAGAAATGATTTCTTTCCTTGGATTTGCTAGTTACTATAGGCAACATTTAAAAGACTTTGCAATTCTAGCCAAATCACTGTATAGAATCTGTGATCAGCAGACTGTATTTGAGATGACACAGGAGAGAATTGAAGCTTATGAGAAGATAAAGAAAGCCCTTACAGAAGCACCTTTACTCCTCATGCCTGACTGGAATATTCCTTTTAAGTTGTACATTGATGCATTTGGAGATGGATTAGGGGCAGCCCTACATCAAGTCCAAATTATTGATGACAAACCTACAGAAGGACCAGTTTGTTATATCTCAAGGAAAATCAAACCAACAGAAGCCAGATATGGTGCAAGCCAAATGGAGTGCTTATGTTTGGTATGGGCACTTGAGAAATTACACTATTACCTTGATGGCAGTGTTTTTGAAGTGATAACTGACTGTAATGCAGTAAAATCACTTCTTAACATGAAAACTCCCAACAGACATATGTTGAGATGGCAAATAGCTATTCAAGAATATATAGGAAACATGACTATAGTTCATAAAGCAGGAAACATTCACAAGAATGCTGATGGACTTAGTAGATGGGCTTTAGCCAACACTCCTGATAACCCAGCTTATGTACCTTTGGAAGCTGAACCACAGATTCCAATTGAAGGAATTAACATAACTGATATTGGAACTTAATTCTTTGAGGAGGTCAGAGAATCTTATAAACAAGACAAGAATTGCCATATCTTGACTTCTTTATTAGATAAAGACTGCAAAGATACATCTTTAGTTAATGCACTTGATGAAGTTTGGAAAAATTCCTATTCTGAAGGAAAATTTCACTTGTTTGATGGAATCATTTACCACAGAACAAAACATTCTTGTGTGACGACATTGTGCAGTAGATTACTTATCAATACCATTCTTCATGAATGTCATGATAGTATCTACTCTGGACACCTGTCAGAAGACAGAACACTTGAAAAAGTGAAGAACTGTGCATGGTGGCCATCTTGGAGAAAAGGAACCATTGAATATTGCCATACCTGTGACAGATGCCAAAAAGCAAACAGGAGTACAGGCAAGAAATCTGGATTAATGATCCATATTCAAGAACCAAAATCCCCTTGGGAAGTTGTTCACATGGATTGGGTCACAGCACTTCCTCCAAGTGGTGACAGAAGTTATAAGGCTTGTTTAGTCATTGTAGACAGATATAGCAAAACTCCCATATTCTTACCATGTCATAAAGATGACACTGCTATGGATACAGCTCTTCTTTTATGGAGGAGAGTTATTTCTCATACAGGATTATTTAAGAATATCATAAGTGACAGAGATCCCAAGTTCACATCTGCACTTTGGACCAATCTTCATAGATTGTTTGGGACTAAGTTATCATTCTCTACAGCATATCACCCTCAAACAGATGGGCTAGCAGAGAGGATGATTCAGACTTTAGAAGACATGATCAGGAGATTTTGTGCTTATGGATTAGAATTCAAAGACTCAGATGGCTTTACCCATGACTGGTGCACTCTGATACCTGCACTAGAATTGGCATACAAGACATCAGTCCATTCTTCCGCAGGAAAAACTCCTGCTATGTTAGAAAAAGGATGGAATCTAAGACTCCCAGCAGACACACTGAGGAAAGACTTGATTGACATTCATCCTACAGCTTCCAGCTTCAAGATAATGCTTGATAAAGTAAAAAACCACGCAAAACAAAGTATGGATGATGCTTTTGATTATGCAAAACAGAAATGGGACAAGACTCATAAAGTACCAGACTTCAAAGTAGGGGACTTAGTTTTAGTTTCAACCTTGAATTTTAATAATATCAAAGGCCCAAAGAAACTTAAAGATTCTTATGTAGGACCTTTTGTTATTTTTGCTTTACATGGAACCAATGCAGTTCAAGTGGAATTGAGTGGTGAATTGGAAAATAAACACCCCACCTTTCCAGTCAGCTTGATAAAGCCTTATCAACCAGCTGACAAAGAATTGTTTCCTTTAAGAAACCCAACTCCTTTAACTGTACCACCTGTGGAACAGAATGAAGACAAAAAGATAAAGAAAGTCATTAAAGAAAGGAGACTTAGGGGTAAAAATCAAAGAGAATATCTTGTCAGATATAGAAATGCAGTACATGAAGATGAATGGATGGCAGAATCAAAAATACCTGACTCAGATAATCTCTTAAGAAGATTTAGACATGAATGAAGGCCACAAGCCTGAATATTTCTATAAATGTGCTTTAAATTACTTGATCTGAGTAATGTAAAGAGGTTGGACAGTGGACATTAACCCCCTTTGGGGCCTTATTCTTTTATCACTAATACAATTGTAGTACAATTTTATTTTTTGGTGGGAGGGAATGTGAGCCTTGAGGTATATTTTACATACCCAAATAGGCCACAATTATCTTAAAAAGAAATTTTGAATAATACATAACTCATAAATCATGCATATATTCAAAATTCATCATTTTTGATTTCATAAAAGATGAATAACTTTTTATTGAGTAAGTAAATCCATGGATTTAAGGCCAGATTTGGATTCTACACAAAAGTTCACCCAGCGTAGCTCCATAGAGTGAATAAGCTCAAATTAACTCTTTGAGGTGGTAATATGGAAAATACTTCAATACCACATCATTAATCCCACATAAAAGATCTGTGAAAATGTTTGTTTTTCTTGATTTTACGCCAAAATAATGGGAAAGTGAGAAATCCCATGTTACATATACACTAAGAATAGTGTTATACATGTTTTGAGTACTTAATATTATGGCATTCTTACATGAACCTTTGGTACACCCATAGTGGATATCTCACTTTAAGCTTAAAATTTCTATTTTGACGTGAAAAATAAGTAAGGGGGACAAAAGACATCAAAGAGAGCCAGGGTACCCAACTTCTGAGGCCTCAGAGGAGTGGACAGCTCTAAAGCTTGGATACATGGCTGATCTTAGACTAATTGGTAAACCAGAACCTTTTGGGAACTTGGTTACCATGTCACAACTACTGTAAATCTTAATAAAGTAGCAAATAACCTGCTATTTTGACGTGCCAAGGAGGTAAAAAGCTACTTAGGCTCCTGTAACCACGTCAATTCTTAATGACTTTCCATGGATAAGCCCCAAAAGAGTAATTAAAACCCTTTTTGGACTTGTATCCATTGATTTACCTCATAGCAACCAGCAAAATACTGCTATTTGCAATTCTACGTAGAAATGAGGAAAAAACTTCAAAAATTCATTAAAAATACAATTCTTAATTAGTCTTTCTGAAACTTTCAGGACCAATGGAGAACTGTATTATCTATGGTACAACCAAAAAGAATTACAGTTTTATTAGTAAGATTAAAAGTTTTACTTACAGTCCATTTTTGTTTATTCTACGTGAAACACTGAATCTTCAAAAATTCACAGTAAATACAACCTGTGATGAAATTGTCAATAACATTGATAACTTTGGGAAATCAATGATTAATTTGGAATAAAAGAAGATTTACAAATGTTACTCCTTTTATTCTTAACCATATTGGGGTTGGTAGTTACATAAAAGCATCAATTAAGCAATTATGATAATTTTATGTGACAACAGATGATGTAAGTACTAATCCAGAAAGGGTTTAATGCTTTCTCACTCACTGGTTTTTCAGTTTGCTCCATGGAACTCCTCTATGAGCTGTTGTTGACTTAAAAGAGGCCTTCTCTTGCTGTTTTTTCCGTATCATCATCTTATTAATCATTTATATCAGTATTACCAACAAGTATTAGCTAAAGCTTTTCTTAAGTGTTTTATTCTTTCAGAATCAATCAGAAAGACGTGAAATCATAGAAATCAACTATATATTGTTGTAATACATTTATAAGTTCATTTTGATCCTCTAAATCCACAATTCTACGCCAAATCTCTCTATCTTATCTTTCAAAAAGCTCTTTGGAATATTAGTGAGTGATTTATCTTTAATTCTTAAATTTTTTCTCTAAAAATTTAGTTTTCTTCAAGAATTATCATTATAATTATTCTTGCAAAAGATAATTATATATTAAAATAATTTTATTATTTTAATAAAGAAGTGTTTATTATTAAATTCTTCTTGTAATTGATTCTTGTAGACAATTACTTTCTCACTGTTAAAATCACTGGTAGTGCTTAACACGTGAAAGAAATAATTTTTTAATTTTTTAATTGTGGTTATAATAATATTTTATTATTATATTTCATAAGAACAGACATAGTACTGTTGATTGATAGTAATATTATCATCAGTTTCATAGTCACATCTTACAGGAGGAATCCTAAAAAATTCAATCAAAAATAATTGTATCATCAATAACAAGAATATAAGCAAACCCCATTATTAAGAGAAAACAATATTAATTATTATCATTATCATCATAGTGATCTTTTTGTTGACAGACTTAGGGAGACCTTTGAATAAAATTCTTTAATTGAAAAGCCACAAAACTAAATAATTTACTTTTGATATAATCAAGAGGGTATCTTTTTCAACATATTTATAGGGGGAGCTAATATACTGTAGCACCCATGGATATTGGCTAATTCTGAAATTAAAAACAAACTCACAAATAATTTCCCCCTCAAGGTACTGCCTATTATTTATCCCACAACAAAAGTAGTTCCCTCAATGATTGTGAGGAAAGCCTACGTCAATTGTACTGTTCTTTTAAAGAGAAAAAAACTAATTTAAAAAGCCAAAGAAACATTACTTACCAAAGATGAAGAATATTGGATTGATCAATAATCCCGATTCATGGATGAGAATGTGGAAGTGAAGCTATTCCTTGATTCTAAAAATCAAGGAAAGGAAACAATAACTCTCACAGAAACTAAGTTCAAATAATTGAAGAATTTTAGTTAAAAGAACAACTCCAAAAAAGAATATCAGAAAATTAACCCTAAAAGATGTAAATTGGATCAGAAAGATGCTTATCTTCCAAAAAAAGAAAAACCAAAGCAATATTCAATTAGAACCAGAGGCCCTCTAGAAAAACTTTCACAAAATATTCAAATTTCAGACTGATATCATAATAATGAAAGGAATCAATTGGTTCCTGCAGCTGATTTTGATAATATTTATCCTCAGCTATTGCTTAAGCAGCCCCGATTTCAGCTTGGCTTAAGGGTTAAACAAAAATTGGAAAATAAATTATTTCTTCTGGGTAACTTCAAATGAAACATTTTGGAACCATCAAGCATAGCCAGGTTGAAGAAATGTCTTAATTGAGGGTTCAGCAAGAAATGAAAAATGGGTTTTAAATCACAGGAAATATTATATTCATAAATTGGAAAAACTTTGCAAGGTTCTGCAAGATTCCAATTCAGAAGTTGCTTCATCTTTCAAATGTATGGCTGGATTCCTTTAAGCATTGCAGAAATCTCAAGAATTACAAACAACATTGTGAAGCTACCACAACAAACCTTACTAATGCAGAAGAAGAAATTAATATCTTATCTCCAGTACTAACAGCTTATGCCCCTAATGAAACATTCAACATGAACAATACTAAACTCTCTTATTTGTGAGTCCCTTTCTTTCCAAACTTATATATTGTATTATGCAGCTAATTACTGTTGGTGCAATTTAGAATGCCACCGGATAAAGGGTTGGAATTGTGTTGTAATAATGGTCTCAAAATAAATAGAAAACAGATTGCATTTTTCTTTAAATGAAACTCTACTGTTCAAAAAAATTTTACAATACTATTCATTAAAATTTAGGAGTGTCCCCAATATTTCAATAAAAAGTACAGCTTTCAGCTTTGTTATAAATAATACTTCCACCAAATGGAATGGATGGACCACAAAATATATCAAAAATGGATCATTGGATTGAACAATGAGATTCAAGAAAAGCAACAGAAAAATTTACTTTTGCTTGATAATTTCAAGGTTAATGATATCCCTCAAATGGGTGTGTCAAATATCAATGTAGTTTTCTTTTCTCAAAACCTCACCCCTTACGTTCAGAAATTAGATGCTGGTATCATTTTCAAATTCAAGGCTGAATATTGCCAAAGATTCATTTCCCTAGAAATATTACATTAAAATAATAACATATCTGTGAGCTGCATACACAGCATTGATCAACTCAATGGCATGTATATGTGTCTCTTGACTTGGAATAAAATTACCCCCTCAACAATCAGTAAGCTTGGGTGCCATACAAAGATAATTCCAGAGCTTGAGCACTTACCTGATAATTTTGAGGCTTTCCTAGGTGAATCTTCACTTGAAGAAATTAGAACACAGCTTCAAGACATTGGCCTGATAGCTTCATGCAATCATATTTCCATTTCAGAGCTTTTAAGCCCATCCAATCAAGATGTGTTCAAACATGAACTAACCATTGAGGAGACTTTCAATGATAAAGTTTACAACACTCAAGAGCTTGAAAAAATTTATTCAAATGGATATCAGATACCCAAGCCTCCAATTTCTAAATTTGAAAAGGAAATTTCAGCTTTGTTAAATTATAGTTTTCACTTGGTAACCAAGAATTCTGATAACCTGAGTGAATTTCTTGAGTTTTATAGAAGGATTGTAGATTTTCATAATATAAGTGATACAAACCGACATCACTTTCAGAATATCACAAACATACTTGATTTAGTCTTTACATTTACTGATGTGTTTTTTATTGATACAGTACAGTAATTCTTTCCTGGAATATACATTACTGCACTATAGTCTTCATTAAATTAATGAATCATATTTTTTCATTAACTTTTTATTTTACATTTGAGTGCACAAATTCCCAAAAAGTATAGGTTTGGGTGGGCCATCAAAAATTGAGCCTAAGAAATGTATGGGTTTCAAAAAATGGGTCTGGGGAGTAATCCTAATAAAACACATGGAAAAACCTGTCCACCAGAAGATATGGGTTTCACCAAGTTCTTCTGTGAATAAATGTATCAGAATTTATGTGATAATATGGAGAAGTTACAGGATATATGTATATTAATTCAAAATTGATTTGAAAGTGTAATAGTAAATTTGTTTGTTTCATGTATTTCTGAATTTGATTTTCATTTCACCTTGTAAATTTCTGTATACAAGGCTTTAATTATATTGTGATTCTTTTCATTAAAAAGGTTTTATCTTGATTGTATCATTACGAGTGGAATTATTAAGGTTCCTTTAGTAATGAATTTTTTAAGCTATATAATTCAATTTTAACTTCCACTTATTGTCAGTTCATTATCCACAGGAAGGAAATGGCATAAACTAATTAGAGTTTGTTTCACTTTAATTTTATTTTCTTTTTATTTTATAAAATTTGAAGTATAGATTTTCATGTACAGTTTTTTCTTCAATATTCTCTCATTATCTTAGATTTAGAATCAATTTATCATTCAAAATTTAAATTTTGATATTTATTTTCTGATTTAGTTTATTCTTTAATATTTTTTTTAGTTAAGCTGAATTATTGATTTGGTATTATAACTCTGATTTGTAATTTCGAGCATATCTATGTTTATTTTGTTTTAAGACAATAGAGGTTCAATAAAAGGCTTTTTGATCTTAAAATCTCAAAAATATAATCAAAAATAAAATAAATTCAGATCTTGAAGAAATCATTAATAAGTAAAAAATAATGATGGGACTTAAAGAGGAATAGGAATGAAGATTCAGGGTATGCTATCATAATCAATTGAATTAATGTGCTAGTTTAAAAATCTAAGGTGACAGAAAATTTAATAAGCTCAGAATACCCACAATTATTCCTTGTTGGAGTATTTCAATGAAAAAACAGTTGTTGATATGGAGCTATCTGTTAAAGCTGTAAAAAAAGGTAAAATCTGTTTAGTTAATAATGACAGGACTAATGAACAAGCCACACTTGAAATAAATCAAACTTAATAATTAATTATATGATCTCATGTGATACCAATTGATTATATCATGAGATAAAAGGATTTAATTATATACCAGCTTATTTTCTTTCATTTTATATCATTTTTTGACCGCTGATCACTGAAAGTAATAGAAGGGGATCCACTTTTATTCTTATCTCCAAATTAATCAGGTTTATAAGTTAACTCTAAGTATTATAGCTGATCTAATTCTATATAAAAGTATTCTTGATTAATATATTATGAATTTAATAATTAAAATAAATCAAATATGAAGATATTATCGTATTTGAGCTTCATTTTGTTTCTTTTTTTGGAAATTTACTCAAAGATTACCTCCTATTTTACATTTATTTAACTTAGATATTAAGCTTATTATTTTATTTTCTTTCATTTCATTCAATTGAATTTCATGTTGAACTGGTTTATTTTTATTTAAAATATTTTATTTAATTCTCCTTAAGCTTATTAAGTTGAGTCAATAATAATAAAAATAATAATAGTTAATTTTAAACTAATTTCATTTCTAATTATTCTCTATTATCAAGCTTATTAATATTCTAATAATACTCTATTTCAGCTTACAAAAGGAAAAAAATTGAACTAATTAAATAAATAAAATCTCTCATTCTTTTTATAAAACAGTTTTAAATTTAGGGTGCTACTAAACACATGTAAGGTTTTAGTAAAAAAATTCAATATCTTTCATTTTTTATCAATGTATGTCTAAAACATGTGATTTCATAGAAAAAAATTCTTTGAGGCCTTTTTTAATAAAACAAATGATGTATTTACATGTTTTTTCATAAAATAATCTGTTTTGGCCATACATTTGTGACAAAATGTAAGGGAATATGTGTTTTTAATGAAAATGTATGTGTTTAAAAGCACCCTGAATCTATTATTATTAAATTTTTTCTATTTATTTCATTAAACTAAATATTTAATGATTAACTATAAGCTATAATTTTATTTTATTTAATATTTTTTTTATTATGTATAATTAAGTCTGTTTTGTTTCTTTTCTGAGATTTTCTATTATAATATATTTATTTTAAATTTTTCTTTTCAAATTCAAAGCATTTTTTTGAAGGAAAATACTAATTCTTAATCTTGAGAAATAAATACTTTCAAAGCTTCTTGTTTTTATTATGAAATGGTTTATATTTTTCTTTGATCAAGACTTTAAAATCAGATAAGAGAAATATATGTTTTTTTTTATATCAAAGCCCATCATCTTTTTTTCAATTCCATTGATTTTAGATTGAAATTCATCTAAAAATACCATTATTTTGAGATTCAACTTCAATAAGATATCTTTTGGGTATTGGTAAAAACACGTAAGGGGTGCCCTGGGCCCATTTTTAATTAAAAATGAAACACAGCCTAACCTGTATTTGGACAAAACATACCAAAAACAGGTTTCCCCCCAATTGTTTCATTTTTGGCACATCCCCCCCCCAAAAAAGAAGACCAAACACCCAAATAATCCACATTATCCCCCCAAAAAACAATGGTTTTTTTCAAAACAGCATTACCAAAGCAATTTTGCAAAGCTTTTCACACTTTTCTTTCTTTTCCCCCCCCAAAGACTGCAGTTTCCTCCACAACAACCTGCTTCAAAGCCTCTAAAATTCCAATTTTTTACCTTCCCTCATCCATTAATCCCACATTTAAACCACTTTATTTCACTCTTAACCACTTTTTTTTGCTTTTTCACGCCTTTCATCACTTCTTTTTCACATTTCAAAAGGTTCTTTCCTCATTCCAAAGCCCAAATTCCTCTTTTTTTTAAATTTATACATCCTTCTCACTCAAAAATGCTTTAAACCCCCACTGAAGGTGAATTTCAGACCTGTGATCTTCTTTGAAAGCATGTGCATAATGTTTCTAGGGCTTAGGGGTATGCTGTGTCCACCTTGAGGTCCAATATGACCCACCACCAAATTGAAATAGGTTGTGATAGGTGTGCGACCTCAAATCCCAACAAAACCTCCTCCAAAACAGTCACTTCAAGAAAGATTGACTGTCCATTAAGACTTTATGCCAGAAAATATTACAAGAAGACCACTTGGACTCTTAAAGTCAAAAGTCCTGAGCATAGCCATGATGTCACTGAAAAGATCATGGCACATCCTGCTTTCAGAAAATTCAATGACCAAGAAACATCCCAAATTGCTTAAATGTCTGAATCACTGCTTCTGCCAAGGCAAATTCAGTCCCAATTATTCAGAAAGAGGGAGTCTGACAGGCCTGTAATCCTTCAAGACATTTACAACCAAGTCAAGAAGATCAAGAAAGACAAACTGCAAGGCAGCAGGCCAATTGATGCTCTTATTGACACTCTCAAAGAAAATTTTGTTTGGTCCTCTGCAAGGAATGCTGAGGGACACATTACCTCCTTGTTTTGCACTCACCCCCTTTCCATAAAACTCCTTCATGGCTTTCTTCATGTCATTCTTATAGATTGTAACTATAAAACCAATAAGTGCAAAATTCACCTTTTTCATATTGTTATATTCAGTCTAACCAATAAGACCTTTTCTGGGGCTTTTTGTTTGATTAATAATAAAACTGAACCCTCATATACTTGGGCATTAAATCAATACATAGAAAAAGTCCTCAACAGCACCAATATTGTTCCCCCTCCAGTTGTTGTTATTTACAGGGATTTGGCCTTGGAAAACTCTTTTAAGAAGCTCTTGCCAGACTTCAAAGTAGTTTTCTGCATTTGGAACATCAAGAAAGATGTATCTTCTCATTGCATGAAGAAAATTGGTCATGGCACTTATCTTGAAAATTTTATGGGCCTTTTGAATCAAGTAATCTACTTTTATCTTTCACTTTTTTCTTATTATTTCTTATATCAATTAATTTGGGATTCATTTATCAGGTTATGTATTCATCCACTGACAATTCTTTCAAAGAAAACTGCAAGAAGCTTCAAAAGTAAGTCAAAAATCCTGAAGTCTTGTAATATATGGAAAATACCTGGCTTCCTCTAAATGAGTATTATTTGCCACTCTGGACTGACTACCAATGCCAGCTGGGTGTGGGCTCCACCTCAAGAGTTGAAGGTGCCCATGCCATGGTTAAACTTTGGCTTCAAAAGTCCACTGGTAATCTCCTGGAGGTAGTTAGGGCTCTCCACATGGCTCTCAAAAAAATATCAAAATAATCAACAGAATCTCCAAAGAAATGATTGCCATGTCAAGAATTTTCCTCCACACATCTGTTCTCTCAATAGCAAGGTGTCTCATTATGCCCTTCAGATGGCCTTTGACTTTTTCAAAACCAAATTTCCCCCCAATGTAAGATGCACCAACAAATACAACAATTATCAAGGCATTCATTGCAAGCATAAGACCTAAAAGGCATTTTCCGAGTTCCAAAGGCTTGAGATATTAGACTTCCATCATCAGTGGCATTTGAATATTCCTGTCAAGGTTTTTTAGCTTCAAAGTCTTACTTTGTTTCTTATTAACTGATTTTCCTTTCATCTTCTTCTCAGACTGGTCATCAAGGTTATGATCAAATTGTTGAGAAATAAAGAATGAATGAATGGAGCCAAAAAAGTATTAGAAGATATTGGGGAAGACCTTTTTTAAAGACCAATGGTAGAAATCACCCCAATTATTCAACATTTTCAAGATGTTTTGATTGGAAAAGTCCCATTTGATCAAATTCCCAAGAGTCAAGAGGATGATGAATATTATGAAGACCCACTATAATGCAAGAATATCCATGGAAAACTTCAAGGAGCCAAGAATAAAAATAAAAATAAAAATAAAAATAAAAATAAAAATAAAAATAAAAATAAAAATAAAAATAAAAATAAAAATAAAAATAAAAATAAAAATAAAAATAAAAATAAAAATAAAAATAAAAGAGAACCCTATAGATTTGAAATCATTGAAAGTCAATCTGAGAGAAGAGGAAGACCCCTATCAAAAGTGACCAGCACAACAACATCAAGATCACAGTCATATCCACCCTCTCCAATTATGGAAGTGGATTCATATGAAGATTCTGAGGCCTCATTATCAAAATCAATAAGCTCATCCATCAGATTCACTACCCTCAGCAACTGCATTAAATGAATATGGCAAATCAGGAGTCACACTTAGAAGGTCCAGAAGATTGGAAATTGGTAGCAAAACCTCACAAAGAAAGTCCCACAAGCCTGCCACAAGTCTGAAGATATATGATGCAATTGACTTGACCTGTGAGGATTTTCAAAGCAATTATCACACAAGTGATGAATGCTCCAAGCTCTTTGTAAGTTTTTGCTTCTTTTTAATGTATATTTCTCTTGTTGATTTTGAGATTTATTCATTTTTTTGACCTAATTTTATCAGGTACCTGGCTCAGAAGACTTGCCCAAGTTTATATCTATATACACCTTTAAGCCCATCACTGTCCAGGGTGATGGAAACTGTGGCTACAGAACAGTATTTCACTACATTTACAAGACTCAAGATCAATAGGCTGATGTCAGAGGTGCCTTGGCTGAAGAAATTCAAAACATTCAAGACCTTTATGAAGCCATGAACACTTTAATTCCCTCAGTATCCTCTTATTTGGACAGAATTGAGTGGTATGAAGATTTTGGCCAGGCTCCAAAGAGCAAGTGGATGTCTATGCCTGATATGGGGGATCCAATTTCAAATAAGTATTAAAGACCATTTTTCTCCTATTCCACAGTCCAATCTTTCTCTTTTTCCCTTATTTCTGCCCTCCAAATGATAATCCACCCATTTCCATATGCTTCTTGGATAGCTGTTCTCATCTTGTTCCATTGGATATAATCATTTCTAAAGTTTATCCATTCCCCCCATTACTGTGAATTGGTAATTTCATGCCCAACTGCAAGCCCTGGGGTGGGCTGATAAATTTAAGAAACACAGGATGTTATATTTGTTCAATCTTGCTCCCCCCCTCAGAAAAAACCAACTATTTTGGAGGTTGAATCTGATTGATTGATTTTTGTATATGAAATTTATGCCAATTATCCCCCTCCTCAGTCCTATTTTTTGCTTAAATCCCACCTCAGTCTCACTTTTTTATTGAAAATGTGGCACTTTTGTTTTTAAAAATAGTCATATTACAAACATGAAAAAAAACCCTTTTTGCGCCTTCACTTTTCCCACCCAAAAAAATTCCCCAAAATTATGGGCTTCTAGTTCTTCATTGTCCAAATTAAACCCTTTATTTTTAAAAAAGATTAAGTAAATTCATAAGTGGGAAGATTTCAAAATATTTTTTTAAAAAACTATATCACAAACATGAAAAAAAAAACACTTTTTGTGCCTTCACTTGTCCCACCAAAGAAATTCCCCCAAATTATGGGCTTCTAGTTCTTCATTGTCAAGATTAAACCCTTTATTTTTAAAAAAAATGAAGGAAATTCATAAGTGGGAAGATTTTAAATGAATTTTTTGAAAAAATATGCCATTTTGTTCAAATTGGCCAAATTTGAGAAATTTGGCAAAAAATAAACTGAAAAAAATTGAGGATATTGATATCCCATGTTGGAAAAAATATTGCAAAAAAATATAAAAAAAGCCTCAAAACCGAGCCTGAGGAATTTCTAAACAAATAAGGTCACTTACGTGTTTTGGCCATAAATTGGTAAAAACACATAAGGGCTTAGGTGTGTTTACCAACACCCTATCTTTTTCACTTTGGAGAGAGATATTTTGATTAAATTTTTGAATTCAACTATTATAGAATATTTTGAAAAAGAAAGGACCTCATGAGAAATACTTCAGATTTTTGCTTTAGGGATGTCTTATATTGAACATCTTTTCCATATCAAACCTATTGGACAAAATACCTTCCATGTTCAATTTGCACTTCCTGCAATCAATAAAGCTGATAATTCATATTTCAAATGAAATTCAACTTGTATGGAGGGGATGATTAGTAATAAATATTAACTTCATGGATGTGGTTAGAAAATAAATGATCAATGCAAGATGTCACATACAGCCAAAACAATAATAAGTACATTGGACAAAATAAGCAGAATTATAATGAAATTCAAAATGAAGAAAGTGAGAAAACATGATAGAATAGAAGAAAGGAAATACATTCCACATTGCTCTACACAATGAACAGTTAGATGAGCTTTTGAAAGTTGATTTAGTGCTTCTTGACAATAACAACCTCACCTGAAAGTCAATGTAGTAAATGCTCACATGTAAGCTGTCTGCTGGTAGTTGTTAACCTAGTACTACAGTGGTGGATTAGGGTGGAGAAACCAACGCCCTTGCCCTAGAGCCCCAAGTCATCAATACTCTAACCTCATCTTCTCATTGGAATCTGCGTTGGCAAAAAAATAACAGCCTATCCTTCCCAGTAGGTTGCTCAGCCATCAGCTGTTGACAAGATGAGTGATACAGTATGTGGGACTCATCCATAACTTTGTATTACATGCGCCTTTCTCTGACCATTAAGCTAGTGATGTGATGTCTTAGGGCAGAGGGGCACCAACGAGAACAGGATGTACAGCATGGCAATGCGAACAAAACCTTGATACTTATACCTCATGTGGGAGTTAAGCTCAAGACGAATGTAAACTTCATGAGTAATTTTTGGCCTTAATCTAGGCTATTGTGTAAACGTAAATATAAGAGTAAGGGTAGAATTTTTGTACCCAGCTAAATATATATATGAGGGCTATTGTAAAGTGAGAACCTGCTAACGAAAAAGCTTAAAACTTCCGTCAAGTCAAAGGAAAAATGTTTTCTCTATAATATTTTGCGTATTTATATCAATTATAGTATACCTTTTTTCACAAACCAAACAAAAACCATCATCGGTAAAAACCACCTTGACAACCACTATTGTAAGAAACCATTTGAAGGTCTAAACCTCATTCTTTATTATTCATTGAAAGGTTCAAAGCGTTCATCAATTTTGCCTGTAAAGCTCTTGAATAAAACATATTGCCTTTTGATGTAGTTGGCTACTTAAAATAAACGACGCTCGACGTTTTTTCGCCTATGGTTAAAACATAAAAGAGGACTTCAGTAAGTGGTTTAATTAATGATACAGCCAAAATTCGAACCCGTTGACCCAGTCTGCTTCGTTTAAGGTCATTTCCGGTGTGCCATAGAGGATGTTATCGACCGCTGTCCAAAAAGATGCATGACAATGAGTGAGTATACTTGTTTTTTTTTCTTCCATAATGTGTGCCAAACATACCTTCAACCCCAATCATGCTGTAAAATTGCCCAGGCGAGGAGCAATCAGATGTATAAGCCTGCAAACCCCTAAAACAAATGACTGAAAAAAACATACCATGAATGATCTTGATTTGCGACCTGAACAAAAAGACTGGTGGATTAGCTAAGTAGAAACATTTTAAGGAAAATCCAAAAATGCTTGCCTCGTATCGGTAGGATCCAAAGCGTCCACGTGACCAAATATTATAACGCTCTTGCAAAGCTGGAAGCAATACTTTTAATTGCTATTTTGTCATGAAATGTTAACCTCTCTTCAACTCAATAGCTTGTCAAACTAAAAAATAGTTCAACTAACGCTCTCTCGCTGTAAGCTAGGGGTCGGATAACCGTGATCGAATTTTCGGTGATAAATAGATACAATTTCAGCGTTTGGCTCGACCATTTCGGTGTTGATCAAACCCTGTAAACTATCTCTAATAAGGTTTGGTTCGTCAACTGGTTTAAGGGCTGACTGCGAAATTTCTAGCATCAAAGACCAATCTGTTTGAGAGTTACAAGTCAGTTGGTTAGTAAACAAAGGTCAAAGTGGTAAAACAAACGGCTGACAAGGTCCTTCTTTTGAAGTTTTTAAATCAAGTTTGTTATTCAGCGAAGGGTCGGCAGCTTGTAGGGTCTTCAACTTGACTTGTTCTTTAGGGCAATTATTAGGTGAATAGTTTGAGAAGACGGTAACACGATAAAAGGGACAATTGTCCTCGGGGTAATAAAGCCAACAGCTTCCTTTCATAGGACCCTAATTCGCGAAATGTCGGCCCATGATGGCAAAAAAGAAAAGGGTGGTTGAGCAATCGAACAGATGTGATAAGACTAAAGGTGACCATACCGTTGGAAGGCCACGAATCCCGAAGCCGACGACATGAGTGCTAGAGTAGACAAGCGCATCAGCCAAAGGCTTGAGAGCAGGCTCAGACTCTACGCGTTTTTCTTGATCGATCAACCCGCACATCAGATCCAAGGGAGCAGTACTGATCAATTTGCCATATCTAATTGTTGAACCATCATTAAATCGGGCAATGCGAGCCGAACCGTCGATTCCAACTAGTTGGCGTTTAAATTGGAAGCGCTCTTGAGGGATACGACGACAGACGGCCTTCCAGATTCCGCCAGTGCCCCCCTCGGCAGGAAACTTAAACATGGCGTTTGGACCCCAATTTCCGGCTTCCTTTTTGAGAAGCGCATTTTTAAGTACTTGCTTCAGTGAGGGGGCTGCAACTCGCTCCCCTAGCCATCGACATTGCATCTGGGATGCTCAGTTAGATCGATAAATCGAATGATTCTGTAGAATCGGATCCAACTTACTGATGTTGTTGGATAGGCCCAAACCTTGAAATTGTAAGGCCGCATGAAGAGATCGGCTATTCCAGTTCCTGAAGATGAAAAAGATCAGTATTAGTAAAGTGAATGAGGGAGCAAATAAGATTGGGCTGACCCATCATGCGCACAATCCATTCATCAAACGTTTGAGGTTTTTCTAAGGCCTTTGAGCGTTCCTCAGTGGCATGAATCAAGCCATCTAAGCATCGAATCTGATCGTCGAGTGGCAATTGGCCGATGTTATTCTTTTGGAAATGAGCAAAAAGATTGAGTGAGCAAGAGAGGATTGCAGAAACGAGCAATAAAATCTGACCTGAAAAGGAAAGGCAACCCAAGTGTTTTTACAGCGAACATAAGATATACGTGGGTGATCAAACCAATCTGAGGGGTTCGGCAATGCCTCCTTCAACATGTCATCGAAGTATTGATAATGAGAAAAGATGACGTGTCTAGGAAAGATAACATCATGGGTTAACACAATAAAAAGATGTCGGTTGCTTTTTTTAACGCACCCCCCAACATCAAATAAAAAACCTTCTTGAGTGATGTCGGTTGAAGCTAAGCCACCAGCTTGTTCTTGTTCATCGACGATAAGATAGGATTGATGATTCTAAATCAAGCAGCTCGACGACGATCAGCCAGGGCATTCATTCATTAGTCGTGCTTGGTAGCACGTACAAATTGGTGCAGTCTGCGTGCTGCTCCCAAACCACTTAAGACATCGATCCGAAACCGAAGGATGAATAAAAAATCAAGCTGTCAACAAATTGGAATGACAGCTGCCAGTGTTTAGGATACTAACGTTGGCCCTGAACCGATGACCAGGACATCGACTTGCGCTGTTTGGTTCGACATTGCTTTGATTTCACAACTTTCGGCACTCAAGCAAGGGCCAAACAACGAAGCAGCAGACAGAAATTTGTTGAGTTCGTCCGATAAGGAAGATCTAAGGGCGAATGGATTCAATTTTTCGACTTGGCTTGCTTTTGTTGATCTTTATCATCGTCATCATTGTCAACTTTTCAGTTTCACAACGTTAGACATCGGCAAATACGACTTACTCTTCAATCAGCCTCGGATCTTTCGTACAGCCTAGGATAACCGTCTTAAACTCGTTTGGTTGGAATTCAGCCTGTCAGAAGAGCCAGCTATAGTTTCCGAAATTGCGCTGTTTTATTCAAACACCAGCCAAAGTAGCCTGGAATGCGTACTCCAATCTCCGTTGCAAGAGGCTGTTGGGCACCAAGTCCTGTTTGACGTCACCCTTAACGATGAGACCTGGGCTACCCCTGATTGCCAATCTCATGAGCATGCAAGGAGACTGGTAAATTGAGTTGGAATTCTACTTTCCTGTCCTGGCTTCATGGCTGGTCCTTGATGCCAAAACTCATCCGAGGCTCCAAGCTATTCTATTGAATCCTGCCATGGCCTCGATCAAGGGGCTACATATGACATTAGAGTGAGATCAGGAGATGTAGCACTGTCTCCGAAATTCTTATACCTGCTTAGACCACATGCCATCTCACTCCAGCTACACAGTACTGTTGTACTAGAAATATTTTTTCTATGCCAGAAAAAAGATTCCTTCAAATAAAATAGTTACCATGGTAATTATTTATCACCTCTTTCTCATATGAAAATTATACGTTGTTAGCCTGTGATTTGAAACGCAGTACACGAGCTGATATAATGCTAAAAAACCCAACTGGCCCTAAATGAAGACTCCAGAATTACTCCAGAAGGGGCTTCAATGGAATGATAAAAGAGCCCCTCAAACAATACAACAAAAATAGCTAGGACCATATTTCCCATTTTTAAGAGTGACACACCCAAGAAAAAGTGCTAGCACTTGATGACTTTGATAATCAAGAGAGATCAAGTCTGAAGTCAATACCACCTTACTTACCCACACAATCCCTATTGAAGCTATGCAGCACAGTAAACCATCCAAAGGATATAATTTAACTCTTTCATATGATGCAGTTGACATTCAAATCGGTCCATTGAACCCAAAAACTTTTTGTTGTAAAAATTTTGACTTTGAAAAACATGAGATGTACAGAGGTTTAATGCCTCAGGAAGTATTAAATTTAGAAAGTCCAAATGATATGCAATTATGATGGAATAGATTAATCCTTTTTAAAGGGCCATTCATGTCAAAGTCAGACTTCTGACTCAATCAAGGGATGAAAGCCACTCTGGAAAACTAATCGACCTTGTATTCCATGAGCTATTCAAAAAAAAGACTACTTATAGCCTCAAAAACAGTCAGTTCAAGACAAAGGAAGGATTAAAAGCACCTCAAAGCTTCCATAAAATTTTCAAAAGGAGAATACAATCCCTTAATTAGTAAGTTCAGTGATGTAGCCCACTATGACTATGTAAAATTTTTAAAGACTGTGTATATGATAAATACAATCATAAAGAAGCTTAAACATAAAATGACAAAAGCTTACTATGAATTAAAAAGAAATTTAAGTTATTATTTTTATATAGTGAGCTGATTATACATTACTCAAATATGCTCAATACTGTAACATCATATTTCATCAACTCCAAGTGTCTTGTGCATTATTGAAATAATGCTCTAATTCTTCAAGATACTTGAACAAGAGGTTTTCTACTCTGAAAACGGAAAAGGTATATGAGTAAAATTTAAAAGATGTTTTAAAGTAGTAGCTTGGATGAATTGTTCCAAATGATTAAAATCAAGATCTGATTCAGCAAAGTATTCTAATAAATTTCTAGCTTTGGTTTTATCTTGATGTTACTTAAGGATCTAGAAAAAAATGTAAAAGAAAGGAAAAAATGAAGAAACCTGAATATTTTTAAAGACATTTATGAATGACATACTTGAATTATGGCTTCAGTGTATTATTTTTCTGCATTTATTGATGTTAGAACGTTTCTTTTATTCTAAGTGTCCCATATGGCACGACTGAGCATATCAGAAACGTCAGGCCTAGGGATTGAACCTAAGCCTTCCCCCGTGGGAATACCGCAGCAAATCGCCCATCCCGCACACCGTACCTAATAATACCCCGGATAGTTTTTGTTTCGCAAAACTATACCGGGCCATAACTGGCCGGTATAGCCGGTATCTTTTTTTTTTTTTTTTTTTTTTTTTTTTTTTTTGTTAAAGTGTTATTGATTTCACATACCACACTGTAATCTATATACAAGAGAATGTTTAAACTATATACAATAAGAAAGCACAGTTGGGTCCCTTATGTTAGGTCAGAAGTATCGAGTTGGTTTGATACCTGAGTGATTTGTGGTTTGTTGCTAGGTTGTTGGCATAAGGCTTCCTTGAGAGATTTGGGTGGCAACACGCCTTACGTCCTCCAGCCCAGGGTTTGGAGAGATCGTCGGGGGTAAGAAAGTTCTTCAGCCAGGGTCGTCAATCCTGGTGGAGATCATTTCAATGATGAATGGTGATGAGGGTTTGGTTCGTGGGGTGGGTTTACTTGCCAAGTTCTTAACTGGGTGGTCAGGCCAGAGGTTTGGAGAGGCATAGAGGGATTCTTCCAGGGTGGCTTTCGGATTTCAGGAAGTGCTGTCCCAGTCTCTCAAGGGCGCCTTTCGTGAGTGAGTGGTGTTGTCGGCTTTGGGAGTGGGGTGTGCTACAAATAAATGGTAGAGGAGAGAAAAGAAAACAGAGGAAAAGGGAAAAAAACAAAATAGGAAAACAAAGGGCTAAAGTAGGAATCAGAGAGAAAAGAGAAAGAGAACAGAGAGGAGGTGAGAATAGAAGGGGAAGGTGGTAGGAGAGTCTGAAGGAAAGGGGAGAGGGGGTTTTGAAGAAAGGTCTTGTCTTTGTTTTTAGGGGTCTAGGGTAGGTGTTGGTAAGTAGTTTTGTATGTATTGGAATCTTTTTGTTGCTGTGATGTATTGGGCTAGTAGAGGGTAGGCGAGGGGGGAATCCAGAACTGATTTCAGGCTTTTTGGGTTGAGCTTGAGTCGGTGTTTTGCTACTTTCATGGTGAATAGGTCTCGCTGCTTCTTGAATTTTGGGCATGCGATTAGGTAGTGATGGGGGGTTTCTCGTTTGTTGCAGTGTTTGCATAATGGTGAGTCGGTTTGTTTTATTCGGTGTAAGTAGTCATTGAGTGGGACATGTCCTGTTCGGAGTTGGTGAATCGTGGCCGCGGGGCCCTTCTCTAGTTGGTCCAGCGCTTTGATGATGAGTTTGGGTGGGGTCTTGAAGCCTATTCGCGTGGTTTCTTCTGGCGTGAGGGGGTTGTGTGTGAGTTTCCTCATGGTGTGTTGTTTAAGCTTGGATAAGCTGATTGTGCTTATGGTGTGTGCGGATGTGGCTTTTGATTCTGCCGCAAGCTTGGCCAGTGCGTCCACCTTTTCGTTTTCCGGGATGCCTGCATGTCCTGGGCACCAGTAGAGTCGTATAGGGAATTGTTTGGCCCATTCTTGTAGGGTGGTGTATAATTTAAGCTGTAGGTTCTGTGCTGTTGAGTTCTTCTTAGGGAGTGCTGCTCCCATGAGGGCGGCCTGGTTGTCCGAGAAGAAGGCTGCTGCCTTGGGGTATCCGGTTGTGGAGATATGGTCTCGGGTCAGATCCTGGCAGAGAAGTAGTGCCGTCAGCTCAGTTTCGAAATTAGATATGAGTGAATCTCTCCCTGTGTAAGCTGTTTTTTCCTGTCCCGTGTTCACAAGGATTGCTGCCACCCCCCCTCCCACTTGGGGTAGGAGGGAACCGTCTGAGAAAAGGACTAGAGTGCCTTTCCGTAATTCCTCCTGCACTTGGTTTGCAAGTACTTTCTTTGCTTGATCCTTTGTAAGGGATAAATTCTCAATTGGGCCAATTGGTTGAGCCCACGGGGGGACTGGTAAGGTGAGGATAGTTTTGCATTTGGTCTGGTGGCTTTTCAGGAGGTCTTCTTTTTCCAGAATTTGGTGTAGGGGGGAAGGGTGGGATGCTGGGCTTAAAGGGAGTTCCCTTTTTATCATCTCGGTTGTGGGGTCATTGCTCGGGCCTGTGAGCTTGCGGTGAATATAGTTGTGCGTTAGTTTTGTGTGTTGGGTGGAGAAGTTAGGTACATTACCATAGTGTTTTAAGAAGGCAACGGGAGTCTGCCTCATCATTCCAGTGCACAGACGGACGGATTTGTGGTGCCATGTGGAGAAGAGTTTGTTGACACAGCGATTGTTCTTTTTAGTGTACCAAATGATGCTCCCATGCAGTATCCGCGTCAATAGGACTGCTGAGACCAGCTGGCTTGCCTCCTTTTGGTTGTATAGCCGGTATCGGGAGGGGGGAGCGGTGAGGTAAAAATATATGACTACCACCTCCCTTCCACGGCTCCGCCCCACCGCGTTTATGCTTCTCTTCTTTTCTCCGCCTCACTTGTTGTCTCCTTTTTTTTCTTTTTTTCTGTCTCTTGCCTCCAATTTTTTTATCTTTAACCATGCTTCTTTATTTTTTTAATACTGGTTTTACAATTATGTTTCTCTTCTTTTCTTCACCTCACTTGTCCTCTCCTTTTTTTTCTTTTTTTCTGTATCTCTTGTCTGCAATTTTTTTAATCATTAACCATGCTTCTTTACTTCTTTTTTTTTATTTCATCTCGCAAGAATGTCTTTGGTGATTTCAACCACTATGTCTCAGCTCATTGCTCATAGTGAGATGGATGAACCAACTCAACTATCCAACAGTGACCCACCCACCAAGAAATGATCATGGGTATGGGTCTACTTTGTGAATCTCAATGGATCACTTATTGAATGTCAGGTGATGGACCACAGTGGAAAACCATGCCAAAAAAAATCAAACACCATTGAATGGGTAGTACAAAAGCCATGGCAGATCATCTAATGGGCATTCATCAATTAGAGAATCCAAATAAAAAAGAAATACAACCTTCTTCCATGCTTTATTTTTTTTGAAACACCAGTTTCCCAAAAAGGTATGTACTCTTCCTTTTTGGGTACATGCAATAATGCTAACTTTGTTTTTTGAAAAAACTCCTAGCCTTTGTGTCCAGAGTCATTGAAAACTGCCCTTGTGTATTTTATTTATCAAATAAATCTCCCACTTTTGATTACCAAATAAGCCTTATTTCAAGCTCTACTTGAGCATTGCCATCCAGGGATTCTCAAGATATTAGTTTGGCAAAATTCTTTGATGGCACATCTTGCCAATGTGTTTTTCTTCCATCAACAACACATTCACAATATATTGGCTGCCAATGTGAATGGGGTATCCTTCACAACGGATGTGTGGACTAGTCCACATGCAATTTCCTTCATGGGTGTTACTGCAAATTTCCTGGACAACAAACTCCAGCTTATCTCTGTCATTATCGGTCTCAGTAAAATGAAAGGTAAGTCATATTATTTGACTATAAATTTTAACCAATTATGTATTGCAATACTGATTAGTGGCTTTGATTCCCACCTCAAGGTGATCCTTCAGGCACTTTGCTTCCCAAATTCTTTGTGAATATCTTACAGAAATACAATATGGAGTCAACCATTCTCTGCATTACAACTGATAATACTTTGGTCAAAACTTGAATGGTTCAGGAGATTGGGAAAAAAATCCTGTGTTTGATCCAAATAAGTAAGCCATTGGCTGCATGGATCATATGATACATCTTATGGCCTGTGATAGTCTCAATGCTCTAGGATCTAAACCTGATTCAATTTCTGAAGAGCCTACCTGTGAGCCTTTGAGATATGACCACATACCCAATAAGGTCACAAAAAAGACTCAGAATAATTATACCTTTAATATAATTATATTAAAATTACTTAGAACAATTATACATTAAGAATAATTACTTAAATATACAAAAAATACCATAAATTGGTACAAAAATTGGTTTAACTTAAAAACCAGTGAATCAAGATGTAAAATAAATTATACCATTGGATTCTCCATGGAAAGATACACATATACCATTTTTATGGCATATCTGTAAAGTCAATATTTAAGGAATTATAAGGTATAATACCTTATAAAAACCATAAAACCTTATTTATCTCAAGAACTAATGAAACAACATGTGAAATAAATTGTACCAGTGGATTTCTCATGAAGTTCCACACATAAAACAATTAATAAGCTAATTTCCAATGTTAATACTTAAGGAATTAACCTGAATATATGCACTTTTTTGGTCAACGCATATATTCAAGGATCATAGCTAATATCTTCTAAACTATACATGATAGAATGATGAACCAAAAATAAAGTTACCACGTAATTACTGTAAGAACACAGATATGAACTTTATTTTACAAATTATAAACAAGGTTAAAACCTATGATGAAATATTGATAAAATTCAACAGAGCTGTTGACCACTTTGTTGTGAAAGTGCTCCAAACTTAAAAAAAGTATACAGTTGGATTCTACTAGCTCATTCGTGAAGAATTATGTAATTTTTATTATTAAATTCAGGGTATAACCCCCTGAAATCAAGGTTTGAAGTTTAAAATATTGAATTTCAACAGAAAAGATGAGTTACAAGAAAAATCATCAAAATTAGAGTTTTGATGATGTAATGAAAAGCTCTTGGCAGCATAATAAGGTTATGTCAGGCTATCAGAATTCACTCTCTGAATTGCTGTAGCGTGTAAATTTTTAAAGTTACTGAGGATCAAAGTTTGAGCTTAATTTGAGCAGTTATGATCACACACTGTAACCTTAATTTAAGTTTAACAGTCTTAAGAGTGATAAAATTGGTGAATACTATTAGTTTATGATTAAAACTAATAAAATCCACGAAATTTGGGGTTCTGCCAAGCCTCTGATGTCATCAACTTTAGAGTTATAGTGATAGCTCTAAATAATGGTGTAATAATGATGTAATATGGTTTGATAATGATGTAATCATCTCCAAACCTTAAAATATTGATCAATTCCAGTGGATATGATCAGTACACGTCTACTAGAAGCCTTCTGGACTCTAGGAGGGAGGTATTTACTATAAATAGAGCTCTTTTTACTCTATTTACCCCTCAGACGCATCAAAAACATTAAATCAATTAAATAAAAGGTAATTTCTTTATTCTTTATATATAAAAAATCTTATATTATTAAAGACCAAAGACCATCTTAATATTAATCACTATTTTTGTGTGATTATATCAATTCTTTAATTGTTTTTGTCATAAATATCTCTATAAACTCATTTCCACATAAAATCAAGAAATTTGGTAAATTTTCTTTATTTTTATTGTAACTACAATTTGAAAAGGTTGTATTATTTTCTTTTGGCGTAAAATATCTCAAAATTATTATTTTAAGTGTTAAAAGTAGGTTATTTCATCTTATTATAATAATTTCTCTCTTATTATTACTCTTAATAATTCTTAATTACTATAAATAGTATTTATATTAATATATAACTTTAATATTGGTAATATTATTGTTATTAATTGTTTTTTATTTATAAAAAACAGTTTTTTACACCTTTATTATTTGTTGGTAACAATAATAAAGAGCTTTATAATATATTAATTATTTTATATAAATATATTATTTACAATATTATAATTTCATATAATATTAATTATATTATTATATTTATTTAATAATATAATATTTTTACGCCATAATAATAATATTTCTTTATTATTATTATTATTTTAATCTTATTTATTTCAATTATAAGGACATTCAGAGTACAATAAGTAATAAATTAGTAATTTTTACTTATTGTTTCATAGTCAAACCTTACATTTGGGGGCCTGGCCATGATATTTACTTAAAAGACCTTTAAAAAGATTCTATTTGGGTTTATCCAATAATAAATTATATTTATAATCATAAAATTATATAATAATTTTATATTTTATTGATTTTAAAAGCTATTGAGGCATTTGGAAAGCAATTGTACTGTCTTACACGTGGTTTTTCACATCCTTAGACTTGCAAGAACTTTCTTTGAGTGACTCTAGTGATTAAAAGAGATATTTTATAAATTAAAAATAATTTTTATTATAATTTAATTTTATAAGAATGATATTCATTTTTTATCTTATTCTTTAAAAATAAAAAAATATATAAAAAATATTAAAAAATATTAAAAACCAATAAAAAAGTTATTTTTATTCATTTTTATTCATTTCTCTATATATTTCAATTTTTCAAAGATATAAAAGCAATTTCTACGTGGAAAATTGCCATATCTTGCCAAAAATAACACTTCTTATAAAAAGACTTATATTTATTTGTCTTTTTTAGTGTTTGAAGATAACCCAACAGAAGACAACCAAGCTACTGTTGAGAGATTGGTGGAAGAAACTTGTCAAAGTTCTCCAACACCAGTTATCACCAAAAAAAAGAAAGCTAAGAAATTAGACTTTCCAGGGCCCACCATTCAAGACTCTGAAGGTGAGCACCTCTTTTTAAATTGCCATAAAAGAATTTTATTCTAAAATACTTTTATTTTTTCTTATTTTTTAAAATTATGACTACCACAAGAGGCTCCAAATACTCCATCCAATCAGATGGAGCTGGACTCAGAGGTAGAATTGATCCCTCAAAAGGGAAAAGAAAGGGAAATATCCCCAGTGGAACAGAATCCACACAAGGAAGTGCCTTATCCCAAAGGCAAGTCCCAGAAATGCCCATGATATCTGAGCCTGAATTGGAACTAAGTATGAGTAACTCAAACAGGTACAAATCACATTCAGAGGGCTCAAATAGACATCTACATGAGCCAGTACAAGCAGTATTGCACAGTGTACAAGGACAAAGATTGGGAAATGTTGCCTCAAATACACCAAGGAGTGATGAACTCCTGGCACATCCTGAAAAAGTTCCTCAAAGAGGAGGAGATAGTGAAATACTCCAATGGATGGAATCCACTGTCATCCAAACCTCAAATCAAAAAAATCAAGGATTATCATGCCAAAAAGAGGGAGGCAACCAAGGAAGAAGCCCCAGTAGCTTCTACCAGCAAGCCCCAAGCCAACCCACTTCCCCAAGAAGGGAAGAAGAACAAGAAAAAGCATTGGAAGAAACCATATTCCCCAAGCTACAGAATCCCAAGAATCCAAAAGGATGCCATGGACAATGTTTTCAACATGGCCAGAACCTTGATGGAATTCAAGGACAAGAAAGAGCAAAGAATGAGACAACCTCATTTCCCAAAGAAATAACCTTGTCCAAAGATGTTGTAAATACTTTAACAGAAATTAAAAATAGTATATTACCTCTAAAAGAAATTAAAGATAGTTTATTATCACTACAAGAAATAAATAACAATTTATCTTCTTTAACAAAAATTGTTGTGCAAAACAAGAAAGAAATTGACAACATTAAGTTTATTGTTGAAAATAATAAACCAAAGAATTTAATTGACAATACTCAAAAATTAATACAAGGACAACAAGAATTGTAAAAATACATAAAAGATATCAAAGACAAGACTTTGACAATCAATTATGATGTAAGTATTGACAATCGTACAGAAAAATTAAAGAAATTAAGTATTTCTGTAGAAAAATTTGAAGAAAAGACTTCATCACACCAAAAATTACTTTTGGACCATGTAGAAAAAAGTGATGAAGCAAGAATGCATCTGAAAGATGATATTCAAAGTGAAATAAGGCTTATTACAGAAAAAATGGATAAAATTAATGAGGCTAATTTAAATATGCCAAAGTTATCAACACCATTTTCTCATATAAGAAGCCCTGTTAAAACAAAAGAGGAATTGTCAAATCCTTTCATAACAGACTTGAGTCACCAAGACAATAACCAAGTCTTAATGAAGGAAGCACCTCAATTGAAGGAATGGCCAACATTCACAGGAGAAGGTGAACATGACCACATGTCATTTATTAAAACAATTGACATGTTACAAGAAGACTATGCCATAACAGATGAATTAATCACTGCAAGATTACATTCATTGTTTGAGAAATCTGCAAAAAGATGGTATTATGGCATAAGACAAACAAATGGTAAAAATACCTGGTCTTGGTGGAAACAAGAAATAATCACCAAGTGGGCAAATGATGCCTGGAGGTATAAAGTAGAAAATGCATTTGAAAATTCTTTCTTTGACCCAGAGAAAGATAAACCTTTAACTTGGTTCTTAAAACAAGTTGAAAGGCTTAATGCACTGTACCCAGAAATGTCACAGAAGATGGTGAATATGAAAATACTTAAAAAATGTGGAGGGGAACTAGAACATGCCCTAAGAAGCAGGTGTATAGAACCATGCTCCACAGAAGAGTATATAAATGCACTAGAAGATATAGTGACAAGAACAAAAATTGGCAGGACTTGGAAAAAATTGGACATTAAAAGCCCAAATAAACCATTTATCAAAAAAGATAAATCAAAAGAATCCTTTAAGCCCAATACATCCAACAATAATGAGCAAAGAAAATGCCATAAATGTGGAGGTATTGGACACTTAGCCAATAATTGCCTTAAAAAAGCAAAGATTAATGAAATTGTGGAAACAGAAAACCACAATGACAAAGAACAGGAATCTGACTCTGAAAAAGAGACAGAAGAGTCAGAAAGCTCTGAAAGTGATGAAATCAATATAATTAATGCACAAATTAATAATATTGATATAATTTATGAAGTACTGGATGTTAATTCAAACTTGCCACAAGTTGGAACATCTGACACAAATCTGACAAACATACAAGATGCCAAAATGTATAGAACCAAACCTGCAAGAGGAATGGGATATACAGCTGGAAAATCAAGTATAAGTATTGTTATGGTTAATAACCAAGAAGGAAAAGTTAACTTGGATACAGGAGCATATTGCACCTGTGTTGGCAAAAGTTATTTAAAAACCATTGTCCCAGACTGGCAAGAAAAACTTATGCCAATACAAGGTGTCAAATTTAGTAGTGCAAGTGAGAGCATGAAGCCCCTTGGAATAATTCATTTAATACTAATTTTTCCTCACCCCTCACAATGTGTCAGAATTAAAGTAGAGTTTGTAGTAATGGACAACTGTACTAGTAATCATTTCATACTTGGGAATGAATACTTATCAATCTATGGTATAGATATCTCCAACCAAAAGGATAGATATTTTACCATAGGAGATAACAAAAGACAAAAGTTTGGATTCTTAAATAACAAAAAACAAATCACAGTTATTAACAATGAAGAAAAAATTCCAGAAAAGGAACTTTTTATATCTGAACAACTCAAAGAGGCAGAATTCAATCAAGAATTAACAGAAAAAATGAAAGAAAAATTGATTGACCTCTTATTTAAGTATAAAAATGCCTTTGCAACTGACAAAGAGCCACTAGGTGCCATAATTGGACATGAAGTGGATATAATTCTTAATGTAGAAAACCTTACCCACCTTTATTAAGAAGACCTGCTTATCCAGCCAGTCCAAGGGCTAGAGAATCCTTAGAAGTGCACATTAAAGAATTAATGGACCTTGGAGTATTAAGAAAGGTTGGACATAATGAACAAGTAGAGGTTACTACACCTGTCATTATAACTTGGCATAATGGAAAATCAAGGATGGTAGGAGACTTCAGAGCCCTGAATACCTATACCATTCCAGACAGATATCCAATACCCAGAATCCATGAGACATTGACCCAATTGTCACAAGCTAAGTTCATCACAGCTATGGATGCTCTTAAGGGTTTTCATCAAAATGTTTTAACAGACAATGCCAAGAAACTACTAAGAATAATAGTCCATTGTGGAATTTTTGAATACTTAAGAATGCCATTTGGAATAAAAAATGCACCTTCCCATTATCAAAGAATGATGAATACCATATTCCCTGAAGAATTATCAGAAGGATGGTTGATTATCTATATTGATGATATCATAGTTTGCTCAGAAACTTGGGAAAATCACCTTACAAGACTAGAAAGGGTACTACAAAGAATAGTCCAAGTAAATATGAAAATTTCCTTGAAAAAGTGTCATTTTGCATATAGTGAATTAAAAGCACTAGGACATGTTGTATCTGGCCTTAGTCTAGGCATAGACAAAAATAAAGTAGCAGCAGTACTACTTAAACCAATGCCTCAAACCAAAAAAGAAATGCAATCATTTCTAGGATTTGCTGGTTACTATAGACAGCATATAAAGGACTTTGCAAAGATTGCTAAATCCTTGTATAAGCTATGTGACCAACAAACAGTCTATGAGATGACAGAAGAAAGAGTCAAGGCATATGAAGAATTGAAAAATTCCTTAACAAATGCCCCATTTCTTCTGATGCCAGATTGGAAACTACCCTTCAAGCTGTACATTGATGCTTGTGGAGAAGGACTAGGTGCTGCACTTCACCAAACACAAATTATCAATGATAAACCAGTGGAAGGACCAATTTGTTTCATTTCAAGGCAGATAAAGCCAACAGAAGCAAGGTATGGAGCAAGCCAAATGGAATGCTTATGCCTAGTGTGAGCTTTAGAAAAACTGCATTATTATTTGGATGGCACAGTATTTGATGTAATCACAGACTGTAATGCTGTGAAATCACTATTAAATATGAAGACTCCAAATAGACATATGCTGAGATGGCAAATTGCTATCCAAGAATATAGAGGAAATATGACTATTGTACATAAATCTGGAAATATTCATAAAAATGCAGATGGTCTTAGCAGATGGGCTTTAGCAAATACCCCTGACAATCCAGCATGGGTACCACAAGAAGAGCACCATATAGAAGGAATATGTGTCACAGACATAGGCATAGAATTCTTTAACCAAGTTAAAGGAAAGCTATAAGACAGACAAAAATTGTCATATCTTAAGCCAACTTCTAATGAAAGACTGCAAAGATCCATCACTTTCATCAAAACTAGATGAAATATGGAAAAAGGCATATGATGAAGGAAGATTCCACCTCCTTGATGGAATCCTTTACCATAGAACAAAACACACATGTGTTATGGCCTTGACAGATAGAACACTAATAAACACTATTTTACATGAGTGTCATGATAATGTTGCATCTGGACATCTCTCAGAAGATAGGACACTAGAGAGGGTGAAAGCCTGCTCTTGGTGGCCAAATTGGAAGAAAGATGTTGCAGAGTACTGCCAAACCTGTGACAGATGTCAAAAAGCCAACAGAGCCACAGGAAAGAAATTTGGAATGATGATCCAAATCCAAGAACCAAAATCCCCATGGGAAATAGTTCATATGGATTGGGTAACAGCACAACCTCCAGGAGGAGACAGGAGCTATAATGCATGTCTAGTGTTAGTTGACAGGTACAGTAAAACTCCCATGTTCTTACCATGTCATAAAGATGACACAGCTATGGATACAGCCATAATGATATGGAATAAAGTCATTAGCCACACAGGCTTATTCCAAAATATTATAAGTGACAGAGACCCAAAGTTCACTTCAGCATTATGGACAAATCTCCATAACTTATTTGGGACAAAGCTATCATTCTCAACAGCTTACCATCCCCAAACTGATGGTTTAGCAGAAAGAATGATACAGACCTTAGAGGACATGATCAGAAGATCCTGTGCTTATGGGCTAGAATTCAAAGATTCTGATGGTTTTACCCATGATTGGTGTACACTAATACCAGCACTTGAGCTGGCATATAAGACATCAATCCATTCTTCTACTGGCAAAACACCAGCAATGCTAGAGAAAGGTTGGAATCCAAAACTTCCTTATGATACCCTCAAAAAGGACTTAGTGGATATACATCCAACAGCAAGCAGTTTCAAGATAATGCTTGAAAAAGCAAGACACCATGCAAACAGATGCATGCAAGATTCTCTTAAATATGCAAAAGAAAGATGGGATAAAAGTCATAAGCCACCTGATTTCAAAAAAGGAGACTTGGTTTTAGTATCAACCCTTAATTTCAGTAACATAAAAGGCCCAAAGAAATTGAAAGATTCCTTTGCAGGACCATTTATGATAAAAGCACTTCATGGACCCAATGCTGTGCAATTAGAACTCACAGGTGAACTAATGAACAAACACCCAACTTTCCCTGTAAGTCTAATAAAACCTTACAGTTCAAGTGACAAGGAGTTATTTCCACTAAGAAATAAACCCCCACTTGAAATTCCCCCCTTGGAAGAAGGAGAAGAAAAGAAAATAGTAAAAGTCCTTAAAGAAAGAAGGACAAGAAACAAAAAAGAAAGGGAATACCTTGTAAGGTATAGAAATTCAACTCAAGAAGATGAATGGCTACTTGAGAAAGATATAACAAATGCTGATAGACTAATAAGAAGGTTCAGACATGAAAGAAATCCTGAAAAATAGAAAAGTTAAGCATTATTGAGCTTCAAGACTAACAAAGTCTAATGAAGAGGTAGGACAGTGGATGATACCCTAATCACACATATCAGATTGTGGTACAATCTTTTTTGGTGGTAGGGAATGTGAGCCTTTGAGATATGACCACATACCCAATAAGGTCACAAGAAAGACTCAGAATAATTATACCTTTAATATAATTATATTAAAATTACTTAGAACAATTATACATTAAGAATAATTACTTAAATATACAAAAAATACCATAAATTGGTACAAAAATTGGTTTAACTTAAAAACCAGTGAATCAAGATGTAAAATAAATTCTACCATTGGATTCTCCATGGAAAGATACACATATACCATTTTTATGGCATATCTGTAAAGTCAATATTTAAGGAATTATAAGGTATAATACCTTATAAAAACCATAAAACCTTATTTATCTCAAGAACTAATGAAACAACATGTGAAATAAATTGTACCAGTGGATTTCTCATGAAGTTCCACACATAAAACAATTAATAAGCTAATTTCCAATGTTAATACTTAAGGAATTAACCTGAATATATGCACTTTTTTGGTCAACGCATATATTCAAGGATCATAGCTAATATCTTCTAAACTATACATGATAGAATGATGAACCAAAAATAAAGTTACCACGTAATTACTGTAAGAACACAGATATGAACTTTATTTTACAAATTATAAACAAGGTTAAAACCTATGATGAAATATTGATAAAAATCAACAGAGCTGTTGACCACTTTGTTGTGAAAGTGCTCCAAACTTAAAAGAAGTATACAGTTGGATTCTACTAGTTCATTCGTGAAGAATGATGTAATTTTTATTATTAAATTCAGGGTATAACCCCCTGAAATCAAGGTTTGAAGTTTAAAATATTGAATTTCGACAGAAAAGATGAGTTACAAGAAAAATCATCAAAATTAGAGTTTTGATGATTTAATGAAAAGCTCTTGGAAGCATAATACGGTTATGTCAGGCTATCAGACTTCACTCTCTGAATTGCTGTAGCGTGTAAATTTTGAAAGTTATTGAGGATCAAAGTTTGAGCTTAATTTGAGCAGTTATGATCACACACTGTAACCTTAATTTAAGTTTAACAGTCTTAAGAGTGATAAAATTGGTGAATACTATTAGTTTATGATTAAAACTAATAAAATCCACGAAATTTGGGGTTCTGCCAAGCCTCTGATGTCATCAACTTTAGAGTTATAGTGATAACTCTAAATAATGGTGTAATAATGATGTAATATGGTTTGATAATGATGTAATCATCTCCAAACCTTAAAATATTGATCAATTCCAGTGGATATGATCAGTACACGTCTACTAGAAGCCTGCTGGACTCTAGGAGGGAGGTATTTACTATAAATAAAGCTCTTTTTACTCTATTTACCCCTCAGACGCATCAAAAACATTAAATCAATTAAATAAAAGGTAATTTCTTTATTCTTTATATATAAAAACTCTTATATTATCAAAGACCAAAGACCATCTTAATATTAATCACTATTTTTGTGTGATTATATCAATTCTTTAATTGTTTTTGTCATAAATCTCTCTATAAACTCATTTCCACATAAAATCAAGAAATTTGGTAAATTTTCTTTATTTTTATTGTAACTACAATTTGAAAAGGTTGTATTATTTTCTTTTGGCATAAAATATCTCAAAATTATTATTTTAAGTGTTAAAAGTAGGTTATTTCATCTTATTATAATAACTTCTCTCTTATTATTACTCTTAATAATTCTTAATTAATATAAATAGTATTCATATTAATATATAACTTTAATATTGGTAATATTATTGTTATTAATTGTTTTTTATTTATAAAAAACAGTTTTTTACGCCTTTATTATTTGTTGTTAACAATAATAAAGAGCTTTATAATATATTAATTATTTTATATTAATATATTATTTACAATATTATAATTTCATATAATATTAATTATATTATTATATTTATTTAATAATATAATATTTTTACGCCATAATAATAATATTTCTTTATTATTATTATTATTTTAATCTTATTTATTTCAATTATAAGGACATTCAGAGTACAATAAGTAATAAATTAGTAATTTTTACTTATTGTTTCATAGTCAAACCTTACACTACCAAAGTGGCAGGACCTATTTTGATTTCCAACCTAGTTGATCCCCCAGATGGACTTAACCTCAGCTATAACTCCATTGTCTCTTGCATAGCATGGCTTTCCTCATACATCAATCAAAGCCCCCAATGAGGAGAAAAGTTCCTTAAAACTGTTCAACTGGTATATGACAAATCCAAGCCCACTCTTGAAACTACACTCCTCAGTAATGTTGTGACACAATGGAATTCCACTTATGAAATTATCACAAGAGCATTTTAACTTAAAGATGCTGACCATCACTTTTGTACCACACTTAACCTCAAATCTTATTAATTGTTTCCAATCAAATGGGATAAGCTAAAGGAAATGATTGAATTTCTCCATCCTCTCTATGAAGCTACAGGAATTATGTGTGGGTCTAAATCCCTGACAATCAATCATGCGTTGCCGCTATATATACTCTTGATTAAACACATCCAACAGGTAAGTATGTTTTTTCTCTTTAGAAGAATTGATTTTAATCACTCTCTTACAGGCTTGTGAACAGTACAATGTGGTGCAAATAGAGCCAGAAACAATTACAATGACCACCTAGCTCTCCAAGTACCTTAAGCTCCTCCTGCAGAAGACCCCAGTTATATGCGCAACAATCTTGGACCCTTGATTCAAGATTCAATTCTTTACATTGCATTAATCAACTTTGGAGAAATTTGGTACATGTGCAAAAGCTTTACAAGGACAATTTGAAGGGGAAGAAAGGAAAATTTTTATTGATAAGGCAGCTATACCCAGCAGAGCAAATGCTGAGAATGTTATGCCAGGCTTATTTGATGAGATGTACTCATATTCTTCAACTGAAGTAGGTTCCTTGGAAAATGGGCTCAATAGATTCTTGGTTGAACCTACTGAGCCCAAATCAGCCAATTTTCTCATATTTTGGAATTCCCAATCAAATCTTTTTCTGACTTTGTAAAAAACGGCCCAGAAGTATCTTTCTATCCCAGAAACTAGTGCCCCATCTGAGCCGATTTTCTCTATTGGGAGAAAAATCCCAACTTATCAGTGAGCTTCTCTCTCTCCCATGCATGTTGAGCAGTTAGCTTGTATAAAATATTGGGCACATACCTTTGGTCATCTCTACTCTAATAGTGATTCATAAAATACAATGGTTTTAATTATATTATGGTTCTTATGCAATGAATTGGTCCCCTTTGGGATTTGAGCCATGTACAATACCATGTACCAACTGGGGATGGGGCAAAATTTGTGCCAATAAGTTTCCCCCAATTCCCTTTCCCTAGGGGTGGGGAGCCGGGGATTCCTCAAAGCATTGGAATAGGGGGAAGGCTTAATTGAAACTTTAGCATTACTTCTGATAGCTTGCTTGAATCATCAACAAAGTAATAATTTTTGGTTATAATTTAGCTGTATTGGAACTGAGTTAGGAAATTGACTGAAGCCAGATAATAAAAATGATCAATTCAAAGTTTTCAATATATTTTATTTAAATTAAAGCAAACTAATTTAATCTTGCTTTTGAGAGATATAAAAAGGAGTTTTGAATAAGCTAGATTATCAAAAACAACCAGACCCAGATTAGAATGAAATTATCCAATCCGATCCAATCAAAAGGAGGAACATAATGATTAAACATATTGATAAGGTTTTTAATGTGATTGAGAATTTATTGAAGAGTTATCAATTTGATGATTATTAGATGAATTGGAATAAAACATCACTTGATTGATTTTTTGGTTTTTTACTCTTTCGAGTTCTTTGTACAGTAAATTCTGCAGTATAGAGAAAACATCAATTGATGCTATAAGGAACTCTAAAGGATGATGATTTGATGAGGGGGTGAAAGCATAGGTTTTTTTGGAGTGCATTCATCCACACACAAAATATGTTTCTTTGGGGAAAAAAAGGAGAAATAAAATGTACAGATGTAAGCTTCATTTGACTGATAAATATAAACCAATTTAGAGTTGATTGATAAGTTTCCAATCACTCTCAGATTCAATGAAATCCTGAGTAAACTCTTTGTTTGTCCACTAACTCAAATTATCAAAAGGATCAAGGTCAGAAAGGGTGCCCATAAATGCCACCTCATGTATGTTTTGAGCTTCAGAAATATATCAAAGAACACAATCCTTAAAGGGTTCAAGATATTCAGGTATGTAAAGTGGATCACGAGCCTCCATGAAACCATATTCTGAGAGGTTGGTGGTTCTTTATGTATGCCTGCTTCTTTAGTTTTCATTTTTACTTTGGTTTCAAATATTTTTAGAAGTATGAGTTCAATATGGCTTACAATTTTACATATGGTGGGCTCATGCAGTTTCTTTCCTTTTGTTTTTTGTGAAAATTTGAGATATGACAGCATAACCAAAAAAAGGTCACAATTATTTTAAGTAAGAAACAATGTGAAATTATATTATACAATAAGAAAATTGAAGCAAAATTTATCATTTTATAATAAATCAGAAATAAATTACACTTACCATAAATTAGAGAATATCAATGTAATCTATGAGAAACTGCACAAAAGATATTTGAGCCTTGTCTTTCTCAAAAACTGACAAATAAAAATGTGAGCTAAGACACACCATTGGGTTCCATATCAAATCTTATATATATTAGTATTTAGTTGTCATATCTGTACACTCTATACTTACTGAGGCACCTGGATATATGCACTATTGATGATCAATGCATATATTGATTGCTTTAAGCTTATATCCTATAGAGTATAAAAGATAAATGGATGAGCCAAAAATTGATTTAGAACTTAATTACTGCAAAAATACAGTTATAAGGTCTACCTAGGGGTTTATAGATTAAGTTAAGATTACTAAAGAGATATTGACGAAAAATGATCATATTAGTTTACCACTCCTAACCAAAAGGGGTACAAACTAAAAATGAAGACTACACATGTATTATAAAGATTCATAAATTAAGGATTAAATAATTTCTTTCACAAATCTCAGGTTAGAAACCTTATCAATAATAGTTTGAAGTCTGAAATACAAAAATTCAAAAGAAAAGACCAGTTACATGAAAAATAATCAAAAATAGAGTTTTGATGATATGATGGAATTATCTTTGAACCTTTGTAGAAAAGATTAAAGCCATATAAAGGCACTCTCTTATTGGTGATGGACTGTATAGCTTAAAACGTATTAAGAATTATCATATGTTAAATTTAACAGCTTATTAATAAATGATCTTGGTGAATACTAGTATCATAATGTTTAAAATATCAAGATAAATGGACTTGAATCATTTTCCAAGACTTTGATATCAGAAAATGAATTCTAAAGAGGTCATTATAAGAAACTAGGTTACACTGGGAGGATAAAAATTACATTTTACCTGAACACTCACCCTGTCTTTGCATTTGAAGCAGGTATTTTTCACAAAACATATGTCATGTGCATGACTGTGTACCAGGTGCAATGTAAAGATGAAGTTGCATTAGAAGAGAAAGTAAATTGTGCCTGGTGTTATGATAAGATGATATGACCTCACTATGATACAATCACCTCTAAATCTTGAAGATCTGTTTGATTCCAGTGGAAAATGTTTCAAAACTCTTTTATTATACTTCTGCTCATCAGAAAGGAAGTTTTTAGATGTAAAAAGACTAATATGTAGCTTTTTTCCCCCTCATTCATCAAAAAATCACCAAAATATTGAAATGACTAAGGGTAAAGCTTCCTTCCTTAATTAAAATGTCTTTAATATTGAATACCCAGGTTATTCCTACCAAAGCTAACCAACTTTTTGATAAGCACATTTATATTTTGATTTATTTTGTAAACTTTCTTTGAAAATATAAATAGGCCTAAAATAGTAAAGTTTGTAATGTTACTATTTTTTATCATTATTTCACAGCCATTCCTAGGGGGTAAAGGGATTTTAAACTTATCCCTGCTCATACTAACCAAAAAAGAAAAACCTTTTGTGTATGAGAATTCAGTTTTGAAAATCTTCTATCGAAACACTCATACAGTTTGGCTTCAACAATACAGGCTGGTAAAGGATGGATACACCAATATTAAAGTGTATAATAAACCAACTTCAATTCACCTCCTTTAGAGACCCTGTACATACATAAGAACCCTATATTATTCAAATAAATAAATCTTTGGAAGAAATTTTCTCTTTGGATCAGGGATTGTGGATTATTACATATGCCAGTCCCTCTTTCTCCCTCTGGGTATTTTTTCCACAGCTCATTAATATAACTTATCTATTATTCACAAGAATGTATCCTTAATATTGGAATATATTATTATTAATTATCAAATTAATCTTAGCCTTCCCTCACCTGTGAAGTAAATCTTTGGTGGTGATATCCTTATTCATTCTTCTCTTCTTTCTGACAGATTGAAGTTGTGGACTTGGACTTGTTTGTGGTTGGCTCTATTATTGTTGATTTGTTATTGATGCATGTTACTTACTTGTATTTATTATTCTTTCTCAATAGAAATATCAATATTTTATTACACTTCTCAGGTGTTCTTTCTAATTTTCAATTCTGAGCCCTCTTCAAGTGTATAAAATCCTCTGAGTTCAAGGCCCCCTTCAAATGTAAGAGCCCCTGTGACATTAAATTAATGAGCTCATAATTTATTCTCTCTTTAACCATTCTTTCTCAATAATCATCCAATCATTCAAAAAATTACTACTATTTTATGATATTATGATATTATGATTTAATAATTATCTCATCAATAGTCATATAGCTAATTTAATTTATCAGAACTTTATTTATTTATTGTGAGCCTTTGAGATATGACCACATACCCAAGAAGGTCACAAAAAATACTCAGAATAATTATACCTTTAATATAATTATATTAAAATTAATTAGAATAATTATACACTAAAAATAATTACTCAAATATACAAAAAATACCATAAATTGGTACTAAAGTTGGTTTAACTTGAAAACCAATGAATGAACATGTGAAATAAATTATACCATTGGATTCCCCATGGAAAGATACACATATGCCATTTTTATGGCATATCTGTAAAGCCAATATTTAAGGAATTATAAGGTACAATACCTTATAAAAACCATAAAAACTTATTTATCTCAGAAACTAATGAAACAACATGTGAAATAAATTGTACCAGTGGATTCCCCACAAAAATCCACATATAAAACAATTAATAAGCTAATTTCCAATGTTAATACTTAAGGAATTATCCTGAATATATGCACTTTTTTGGTCAACGCATATATTCAAGGATCATAGCTAATATCTTCTAAACTATACATGATAGAATGATGAACCAAAAATAAAGTTACCACGTAATTACTGTAAGAACACAGATATGAACTTTATTTTACAAATTATAAACAAGGTTAAAACCTATGATGAATTATTGATAAAAATCAACAGAGCTGTTGACCACTTTGTTGTGAAAGTGTTCCAAACTTAGAAAAAAGTACACAGTTAGATTCTCCTAGTTCATTCGTGAAGAATGATGTCATTTTTATTATTAAATTCAGGGTATAACCCCCTGAAATCAAGGTTTGAAGTTTAAAATATTGAATTTCGACAGAAAAGATGAGTTACAAGAAAAATCATCAAAATTAGAGTTTTGATGATGTAATGAAAAGCTCTTGGCAGCATAATAAGGTTATGTCAGGCTATCAGAATTCACTCTCTGAATTGCTGTAGCGTGAAAACCTTAAAAGTTATTGAGGATCAAAGTTTGAGCTTAAATTGAGCTGTTATGATCACATACTGTAACCTTAAATTAAGTTTAACAGTCTTAATAGTGAAAAAAATGGTGAATACTATTAGTTTATGATTAAAACTAATAAAATCCACGAAATTTGGGGTTCTGCCAAGCCTCTGATGTCATCACAATTAGAGTTATAGTGATAACTCTAAATAATGGTGTAATAATGATGTAATATGGTTTGATCATGATGTAATCACCCTCAAACCTTAAAATATTGATCAATTCCAGTGGATATGATCAGTACACGTCTACTAGAAGCCTGTTGGACTCTAGGAGGGAGGTATTTACTATAAATAGAGCTCTTTTTACTCTGTTTTCCCCTCAGACGCATCAAAAACATTAAATCAATTAAATCAAAGGTAATTTCTTTATTCTTTATATATAAAACTGTTATATTATTAAAGACCAAAGACCACCTTGCTATAATCATCTATTTTGACGTGATTAAATCATTTATTTAATTGTTTTTGTTAAAAATCTCTCTAATAACTCATTTCCACGTAAAAATCCAGATTAATTTGTAATTTTCTTTATTTTTATTGTAAATACAATTTGGAAAAGTTGTATTTATATTTTTTGGCGTAAAATACTTCAAAATTATTATATTAAGTGTTAAAAGTAGGTTATTTTCTCTTATTATAATAATTTCTCTATTATTACTCTCTTAATAATTCTTTAATTAATATAAATAGTATTTATATTAATTCATAACTTTAATATTAGTAATATTATAGTTATTAATTGTTTTTTATTAATAAAAACAATTTTTTACGCCTTTATTATTTGTTGGTAACAATAATAAAGAGCTTTTTAATATATTAATTATTTTATATTAATATATTATTTATAATATTATAATTTCATATAATATTAATTATATTATTATATTTATTTAATAATATGATATTTTTACGCCATAATAATAATATTTCTTTATTATTATTATTATTTTAATCTTATTTATTTCAATTATAAGGACATTCAGAGTGCAATAAGTAATAAATTAGTAATTTTTACTTATTGTTTCATAGTCAAACCTTACATTTGGGGGCCTGGCCGTGATATTTACTTAAAAGACCTGCAAAAAGATTCTAAAGCTATTGAGGCATTTGGAAAGCAATTGTACTGTCTTACACGTGGTTTTTCACTTCCTTAGACTTGCAAGAACTTTCTTTGAGTGACTCTAGTGATTAAAAAAGATAATTTATAAATCAAAAATAATTTTTATTATAATTTAATTCTATAAGAATCATATTCATTTTTTATTTTATTCTTTAAAAATAAAAAAAAAATATTAAAAAATATTAAAAACCAATAAAAAAAGTTATTTTTATTCATTTTTATTCATTTCTTTATTTATTTCATTTTTTTTAAGATATAAAAGCAATTTCTACGTGGAAAATTGCCATATCTTGCCAAAAATAACACTTCTTATAAAAAGACTTATATTTATTTGTCTTTTTTAGTGTTTGAAGATAACCCAACAGAAGACAACCAAGCTACTGTTGAGAGATTGGTGGAAGAAACTTGTCAAAGTTCTCCAACACCAGTTATCACCAAAAGAAAGAAAGCTAAGAAATTAGACTTTCCAGGGCCCACCATTCAAGACTCTGAAGGTGAGCACCTCTTTTTAAATTGCCATAAAAGAATTTTATTCTAAAATACTTTTATTTTTTCTTATTCTTTAATTATGACTACCAGAAGAGGTTCCCAATACTCCATCCAATCAGATGGAGCTGGACTCAGAAGTAGAATTGATCCCTCAAAAGGGAAAAGAAAGGGCAATATCCCCAGTGGAACAGAATCCACACAAGGAAGTGCCTTATCCCAAAGGCAAGTCCCAGAAATGCCCATGATATCTGAGCCTGAATTGGAACTAAGTATGAGTAACTCAAACAGGTACAAATCACATTCAGAGGGCTCAAATAGACATCTACATGAGCCAGTACAAGCAGTATTACACAGTATACAAGGACAAAGACTGGGAAATGCTGCCTCAAATACACCAAGGAGTGATGAACTCCTGGCACATCCTGAAAAAGTTCCTCAAAGAGGAGGAGATAGTGAGATACTCCAATGGATGGAATCCACTGTCATCCAAACCTCAAATCAAAAAAATCAAGGATTATCATGCCAAAAAGAGGGAGGCAACCAAGGAAGAAGCCCCAGTAGCTTCTACCAGCAAGCCTCAAGCCAACCCACTTCCCCAAGAAGGGAAGAAGAACAAGAAAAAGCATTGGAGGAAACCATATTCCCCAAGCTACAGAATCCCAAGAATCCAAAAGGATGCCATGGACAATGTTTTCAACATGGCCAGAACCTTGATGGAATTCAAGGACAAGGAAGAGCAAAGAATGAGACAACCTCATTTCCCAAAGAAATAACCTTGTCCAAAGATGTTGTAAATACTTTAACAGAAATTAAAAATAGTATATTACCTCTAAAAGAAATTAAAGACAGTTTATTATCACTACAAGAAATAAATAACAATTTATCTTCTTTAACAAAAATTGTTGTACAAAACAAGAAAGAAATTGACAACATTAAGTTTATTGTTGAAAATAATAAACCAAAAAATTTAATTGACAATACTCAAAAATTAATACAAGGACAACAAGAATTGTATAAATACATAAAAGATATCAAAGATAAGACTTTGACAATCAATTATGATGTGAGTATTGACAATCTTACAGAAAAATTAAATAAATTAAGTATTTCTGTAGAAAAATTTGAAGAAAAGACTTCATCACACCAAAAATTACTTTTGGACCATGTGGAAAAAAGTGATGAAGCAAGAATGCATCTGAAAGATGATATTCAAAGTGAAATAAGGCTTATTACAGAAAAAATGGATAAAATTAATGAGGCTAATTTAAATATGCCAAAGTTATCAACACCATTTTCTCATATAAGAAGCCCTATTAAAACAAAAGAGGAATTGTCAAATCCTTTCATAACAGACTTGAGTCACCAAGACAATAACCAAATCTTAATGAAGGAAGCACCTCAATTGAAGGAATGGCCAACATTCACAGGAGAAGGTGAATATGACCACATGTCATTCATTAAAACAATTGACATGTTACAAGAAGATTATGCCATACCAGATGAATTAATCACTGCAAGATTACATTCTTTGTTTGAGAAATCTGCAAAAAGATGGTATTATGGCATAAGACAAACAAATGGTAAAAATACCTGGTCTTGGTGGAAACAAGAAATACTCACCAAGTGGGCAAATGATGCCTGGAGGTATAAGATAGAAAATGCATTTGAAAACTCTTTCTTTGACCCAGAGAAAGATAAACCTTTAACTTGGTTCCTAAAACAAGTTGAAAGGCTTAATGCACTGTACCCAGAAATGTCACAGAAGATGGTGCATATGAAAATACTTAAAAAATGTGGAGGGGAACTAGAACATGCCCTAAGAAGCAGGTGTATAGAACCATGCTCCACAGAAGAGTATATAAATGCACTAGAAGATATAGTTACAAGAACAAAAATTGGCAGGACTTGGAAAAAATTGGACATTAAAAGCCCAAATAAACCATTTATCAAGAAAGATAAATCAAAAGAATCCTTCAAACCCAATACATCCAACAATAATGAGCAAAGAAAATGCCATAAATGTGGAGGTATTGGACACTTAGCCAATAATTGCCTTAAAAAAGCAAAGATTAATGAAATTGTGGAAACAGAAAACCACAATGACAAAGAAGAAGAATCTGACTCTGAAAAAGAGACAGAAGAATCAGAAAGCTCTGAAAGTGATGAAATCAATATAATTAATGCACAAATTAATAATATTGATATAATTTATGAAGTACTGGATGTTAACTCAAACTTGCCACAAGTTGGAACATCTGACACAAATCTGACAAACATACAAGATGCCAAAATGTATAGAACCAAACCTGCAAGAGGAATGGGATATACAGCTGGAAAATCAAGTATTAGTATTGTTATGGTTGATAACCAAGAAGGAAAGGTTAACTTAGATACAGGAGCATATTGCACCTGTGTTGGCAAAAATTATTTAAAAACCATTGTCCCAGACTGGCAAGAAAAACTTATGCCAATACAAGGTGTCAAATTTAGTAGTGCAAGTGAGAGCATGAAGCCCCTTGGAATAATTGATTTAACACTAATTTTTCCTCATCCCTCACAATGTGTCAGAATCAAAGTAGAGTTTGTAGTAATGGACAACTGTACTAGTAATCATTTCATACTTGGAAATGACTACTTATCAATCTATGGTATAGATATCTCCAACCAAAAGGATAGATATTTTACCATAGGAGATAATAAAAGGCAAAAGTTTGGATTCTTAAATAACAAAAAACAAATCACAGTTACTAAGAATGAGGAAAAAATTCCAGAAAAAGAACTTTTTATATCTAAACAACTCAAAGAGGCAGAATTCAATCAAGAATTAACAGAAAAAATGAAAGAAAAATTGATTGACCTCTTATTTAAGTATAAAAATGCCTTTGCAACTGACAAAGAGCCACTAGGTGCCATAATTGGACATGAAGTGGATATAATTCTTAATGTAGAAAAACCTTACCCACCTTTATTAAGAAGACCTGCTTATCCAGCCAGTCCAAGAGCTAGAGAAGCCCTAGAGGTGCACATTAAAGAATTAATGGACCTTGGAGTATTAAGAAAGGTTGGACATAATGAGCAAGTAGAAGTTACTACACCTGTCATTATAACTTGGCATAATGGAAAATCAAGGATGGTAGGAGACTTCAGAGCCCTGAATACCTATACCATTCCAGACAGATATCCAATACCCAGAATCCATGAGACATTGACCCAATTGTCACAAGCTAAGTTCATCACAGCTATGGATGCTCTTAAGGGTTTTCATCAAAATGTCTTAACAGACAATGCCAAGAAACTACTAAGAATAATAGTCCATTGTGGAATTTTTGAATACTTAAGAATGTCATTTGGGATAAAAAATGCACCTTCCCATTATCAAAGAATGATGAATACCATATTTCCTGAAGAATTATCAGAAGGATGGTTAATAATCTACATTGATGATATCATAGTTTGCTCAGAAACTTGGGAAAATCACCTGACAAGACTAGAAAGGGTACTACAGAAAATAGTCCAAGTAAATATGAAAATTTCATTGAAAAAGTGTCATTTTGCATATAGTGAATTGAAAGCCCTAGGACATGTAGTATCTGGACTTAGTCTAGGCATAGACAAAAATAAAGTAGCAGCAGTACTACTTAAACCAATGCCTCAAACTAAAAAAGAAATGCAATCATTTCTAGGATTTGCTGGTTACTATAGACAGCATATAAAGGACTTTGCAAAGATTGCTAAATCCTTGTATAAGCTATGTGACCAACAAACAGTCTATGAGATGACAGAAGAAAGAGTCAAGGCATATGAAGAATTGAAAAATTCTTTAACAAATGCCCCATTTCTTCTAATGCCAGATTGGAAACTACCTTTCAAACTGTACATTTATGCTTGTGGAGAAGGACTAGGTGCTGCACTTCACCAAACACAAATTATCAATGATAAACCAGTGGAAGGACCAATTTGTTTCATTTCAAGGCAGATAAAGCCAACAGAAGCAAGGTATGGAGCAAGCCAAATGGAATGCTTATGCCTAGTGTGGGCTTTAGAAAAGCTGCATTATTATTTGGATGGCACAGTATTTGATGTAATCACAGACTGTAATGCTGTGAAATCACTATTAAATAAGAAGACTCCAAATAGACATATGCTGAGATGGCAAATTGCTATCCAAGAATATAGGGGAAATATGACTATTGTTCATAAATCTGGAAATATTCATAAAAATGCAGATGGTCTTAGCAGATGGGCTCTAGCAAATACCCCTGACAATCCAGCATGGGTACCACAAGAAGAGCACCATATAGAAGGAATATGTGTTACAGACATTGGCACAGAATTCTTTAACCAAGTTAAAGAAAGCTATAAGATAGACAAAAATTGCCATATCTTAAGCCAACTTCTAATGAAAGACTGCAAAGATCCATCACTTTCATCAAAACTAGATGAAATATGGAAAAAAGCATATGATGAAGGAAGATTCCACCTCCTTGATGGAATCCTTTACCATAGAACAAAACACACATGTGTTATGGCCTTAACAGACAGAACACTAATAAACACTATTTTACATGAATGTCATGATAGTGTTGCATCTGGACATCTCTCAGAAGATAGGACACTAGAGAGGGTGAAAACCTGCTCTTGGTGGCCAAATTGGAAAAAAGATGTTGCAGAGTACTGCCAAACCTGTGACAGATGCCAAAAAGCCAACAGAGCCACAGGAAAGAGATTTGGAATGATGATCCAAATCCAAGAACCAAAATCCCCATGGGAAATAGTTCATATGGATTGGGTAACAGCTTTACCTCCAGGAGGAGACAGGAGTTATAATGCATGCCTAGTATTAGTTGACAGGTACAGTAAAACTCCCATGTTCTTACCATGTCATAAAGATGACACAGCTATGGATACAGCCATAATGATATGGAATAAAGTCATTAGCCACACAGGCTTATTCCAAAATATTATAAGTGATAGAGACCCAAAGTTCACTTCAGCATTATGGACAAATCTCCATAACTTGTTTGGGACAAAATTATCATTCTCAACAGCTTATCATCCTCAAACTGATGGTCTAGCAGAAAGAATGATACAGACCCTAGAGGATATGATCAGAAGATTCTGTGCTTATGGGCTAGAATTCAAAGATTCTGATGGTTTTACCTATGATTGGTGTACACTAATACCAGCACTTGAACTGGCATATAAGACATCAATCCATTCTTCTACTGGCAAAACACCAGCAATGCTAGAGAAAGGTTGGAATCCAAGACTTCCTTATGATACCCTCAAAAAGGACTTAGTGGATATACATCCAACAGCAAGCAGTTTCAAGATAATGCTTGACAAAGCAAGACACCATGCAAACAGATGCATGCAAGATTCTTTTAAATATGCAAAAGAAAGATGGGATAAAAGTCATAAGCCACCTGACTTCAAAATAGGGGACTTGGTTTTAGTATCAACCCTTAATTTCAATAACATAAAAGGCCCAAAGAAATTGAAAGATTCCTTTGCAGGACCATTTATGATAAAAGCACTTCATGGACCCAATGCTGTGCAATTAGAACTCACAGGTGAATTAATGAACAAACACCCAACTTTCCCTGTAAGCCTGATAAAACCTTACAGTTCAAGTGACAAGGAATTATTTCCACTAAGAAATAAACCCCCACTTGAAATTCCCCCCTTGGAGGAAGGAGAGGAAAAGAGAATAGTAAAAGTCCTTAAAGAAAGAAGGACAAGAAACAAAAAAGAAAGGGAATACCTTGTAAGGTATAGAAATTCAACTCAAGAAGATGAATGGCTACTTGAGAAAGATATAACAAATGCTGATAAATTACTAAGAAGGTTCAGACATGAAAGAAAACCTGAAAAATAAAAAGTTAAGCATTATTGAGCTTCAAGACTAACAAAAGTCTATTGAAGAGGTAGGACAGTGGATGATACCCTAATCACATATATCAGATTGTGGTACAATCTTTTTTGGTGGTAGGGAATGTGAGCCTTTGAGATATGACCACATACCCAATAAGGTCACAAAAAATACTCAGAATAATTATACCTTTAATATAATTATATTAAAATTAATTAGAATAATTATACACTAAAAATAATTACTCAAATATACAAAAAATACCATAAATTGGTACTAAGATTGGTTTAACTTAAAAACCAATGAATGAACATGTGAAATAAATTATACCATTGGATTCCCCATGGAGAAATACACATATGCCATTTTTATGGCATATCTGTAAAGCCAATATTTAAGGAATTATAAGGTACAATACCTTATAAAAACCATAAAAGCTTATTTATCTCAGAAACTAATGAAACAACATGTGTAATAAATTGTACCAGTGGATTCCCCACAAAACTCCACATATAAAACAACTAATAAGCTAATTTTCAATGTTAATACTTAAGGAATTATCCTGAATATATGCACTTTTTTGGTCAACGCATATATTCAAGGATCATAGCTAATATCTTCTAAACTATACATTATAGAATGATGAACAAAAAATAAAGTTACCACGTAATTACTGTAAGAACACAGATATGAACTTTATTTTACAAATTATAAACAAGGTTAAAACCTATGATGAATTATTGATAAAAATCAACAGAGCTGTTGACCACTTTGTTGTGAAAGTGTTCCAAACTTAGAAAAAAGTACACAGTTAGATTCTCCTAGTTCATTCGTGAAGAATGATGTAATTTTTATTATTAAATTCAGGGTATAACCCCCTGAAATCAAGGTTTGAAGTTTAAAATATTGAATTTTGACAGAAAAGATGAGTTACAAGAAAAATCATCAAAATTAGAGTTTTGATGATGTAATGAAAAGCTCTTGGCAGCATAATAAGGTTATGTCAGGCTATCAGAATTCACTCTCTGAATTGCTGTAGCGTGAAAACCTTAAAAGTTATTGAGGATCAAAGTTTGAGCTTAAATTGAGCTGTTATGATCACATACTGTAACCTTAAATTAAGTTTAACAGTCTTAATAGTGATAAAATTGGTGAATACTATTAGTTTATGATTAAAACTAATAAAATCCACGAAATTTGGGGTTCTGCCAAGCCTCTGATGTCATCACAATTAGAGTTATAGTGATAACTCTAAATAATGGTGTAATAATGATGTAATATGGTTTGATCATGATGTAATCACCCTCAAACCTTAAAATATTGATCAATTCCAGTGGATATGATCAGTACACGTCTACTAGAAGCCTGTTGGACTCTAGGAGGGAGGTATTTATTATAAATAGAGCTCTTTTTACTCTGTTTTCCCCTCAGACGCATCAAAAACATTAAATCAATTAAATCAAAGGTAATTTCTTTATTCTTTATATATAAAACTGTTATATTATTAAAGACCAAAGACCACCTTGCTATAATCATCTATTTTGACGTGATTAAATCATTTATTTAATTGTTTTTGTTAAAAATCTCTCTAATAACTCATTTCCACGTAAAAATCGTGATTAATTTGTAATTTTCTTTATTTTTATTGTAAATACAATTTGGAAAAGTTATATTTATATTTTTTGGCGTAAAATACTTCAAAATTATTATATTAAGTGTTAAAAGTAGGTTATTTTCTCTTATTATAATAATTTCTCTATTATTACTCTCTTAATAATTCTTTAATTAATATAAATAGTATTTATATTAATTCATAACTTTAATATTAGTAATATTATAGTTATTAATTGTTTTTTATTAATAAAAAACAATTTTTTACGCCTTTATTATTTGTTGGTAACAATAATAAAGAGCTTTTTAATATATTAATTATTTTATATTAATATATTATTTATAATATTATAATTTCATATAATATTAATTATATTATTATATTTATTTAATAATATAATATTTTTACGCCATAATAATAATATTTCTTTATTATTATTATTATTTTAATCTTATTTATTTCAATTATAAGGACATTCAGAGTGCAATAAGTAATAAATTAGTAATTTTTACTTATTGTTTCATAGTCAAACCTTACATTTATTATTTCTTAATTACTGCTGATTGTTTCAATATAATCTTAAAAGCTTCATCAATTCTTAAATTTCCTTTCTTGTGAAAAATTGAGGTCCCATCAGGTTATTGATTAAATTGGTTGAAAATAAAATCTGATTGAAATTCCAATATTTACTTATTGATTGAATTTCTCAAGAAGGTATTGAGACTGATTTGAATTGAGCTTACCTATTGTTATATTTATTTGAATTGATTTGAAACTCTGAAAGTAATTGAATTTCTCCATAGGATTTTGACTCTTTTATTATAATTCTTCAATAATTATTCATGTTGAGCTCACCTCAAGGATAGTTATTCATTCCTCAATTTTATCATTTATATTTATTTTAATTTCATTGGGTAAAGAATTGAAGCTTTAACACTCAAGTATAATAAAGTTTTTCTTGTTAACATCTTTAAAATTCCTTTTCAGAATAGCCATGTAGCTAACAATACAAGATATGAAAGGAATCAAGTTTTCCTGACTTATAAACTAATGTCTCTAATGACCAACAATTATTGCTTCATTAACTGAATGAAAATCTGAACAGAAGGCCACCAACAGAGGGATAAGAAACTTCTCAAAGAGGAGGGATGAAATCAAGAAGATCAAGAAAATTCTCCAGCTTATTTGGTAGATATCCTGGAATTTTGAAAATTCCTGGTGGAATATTGAGGGAAGATTAAGATGAAGAGGGGGAGAATTCTCTGGAAGAGAAGGATTCTGAGGAGACTGAAGTTGAATCTTCCTTGGAAGATTCTTCTGAAGCTCCTGAGAATCCAGATATAGCAGTTTCCAATATTCCTGTTATCTCTCAAGATGAATAAAATGTTCTCAACCTCATGTAGCAGATGAATCAATTAATGTGGAAGCTAGCTTAATTAGTTTTACCAAGGGACACATCCCAATACCCAAGTTTCAAGATCTCATACATGAAAATGCCTGATTATTTTGAAGGTAATCAAGCTCATAGATCTAGAGAATTAATCCAATACTTTCAGTTACCCTTTCATAATGACCCAGAAAACTTCTTCTCTGACAGGAATAAGGTACTTTATTACACTTAATCTCTCACAGGAAGGGTTGGAAAGTGAATTGAACCTTATCTCAAATATCTCCAATGAAGACCCCCTTTATCTTCTCAATAACTGACAGCTATTTGAAACCCAGTTATTCACTCTGTTTATTGATCCCAATGAAGTAAGGAAAGCTTAACAGGAGTTGGCCAGCTTGAAGATGAAATAATGTGGTAACTTTTCCTTGTTTATAGCTGATTTCAGAATCTTAATTCCAAGAATCTGGGATTGGGAAGAAAGAGCTTATATACCTTCTTATAGAAAAGGCTTAGAATCAAGGATGTTGGACTTATTGGATTCTCACCCTAAACATTTTGATAGCCTTCAGGAACTCATGGGTATTACCTTGAGGTTGGATCCAAGGTACCATTAGAGGCACAAGGACAAGGATGGTAGTCAATAAAAGAAGCCTCCAGTCTTTGGTTGCAACTAATTCAGGACTCCAAAAAATTAATCCTTCAAGAATACTCACCAGAAAAAGAGGGGGAAGAAATTGCAAGTCTCAAGGGATAGGCCTCACTCTTCTCTCCTTAATAAGAACAAAAAATTAATTGCTTATGAAAGGGAGAGGATAATTAAAAAGGTTCTATTCACTTATTCTTGTGAAAAGCACCATATTTAAAAATTCTTCAAAAGACCTGAAAATAGGACTAGGAAATCAAGAGGGTTCCCTAGCAGGAAGGAAATTTCATGAGAAGGTTTTTTTTATTTTCAATGGTTCTAACTCATTTCCTTCAAGAGCACAATTGTGCACTCAAAATACTTGTGTCCAGAAATCTTTAGAATTCCTTTTTTCTCTAATATATCTAGTATTTTTCATGTTATTCTGTTTGATTCCAGTGCTAAAAACTCTTTCATTGAGAATAATTTCTTTCTCTAGCTTAAATTTTCAATTCAGCTAGATTATTGAATAATGAATACCACCAAGAAGGTATTGGTTATCAAATAATTATCACGTATTTGGATCTTTTAAATCAAAAAGAAAGGCATGAAATCATACAGCATTTGAGAGCCTTTGAGATATGACCACATATCCAAAAAGGTCACAAGAAGAATACTATGATAATTATACCTATAATAATTATCTTAAAACTAGTGAAAATACAATAAATAGGTACAAAATCTGAATCAAATCAGAATAAAATGGTAAAAATTTAAAAAATCATTTCATTGGATTCCTCATGGTAAAATAAACATATGTCAATTTCATGGCATATCTGAAACGTCAATAATTACTGAAGAATAAGTAATAATACCCTAAAAAAAGATACAAAAACTTATTTAACTCAGAAACCAATGAGCCAATAGGTGAAAGAAATTGTACCATTGGATTATCCATAAATCAACACACATAAAACAATTATATGCTATCCTCTAAATTAAATACTTAAGGAATCAAGCTGAATATATGCACTTTTTTGGTCAATGCATATATTCATGGTTTTTAGCTAATATCTCTTGAAATATACAAGATAGAGAGTTAAACCCAAAAAGAATTCACCACGTAATTACTGTAAGGGAACAGATATGAACTTTATTTTACAAGTGATAAACAAGGTTAAAACTCATAATGGTTTATTGAACAAAATCAATGGAGCTGTTGACCACTTTATTGTGAAAGTGGTCCAAACTTAAAAAAAAGTAAAAAGTCAGATTCTAATAGCTCATACGTGAAGAATAATGTAACTTTTTATTTTAATATTTAAAGTATAACCCCTTGAAATCAAGGTTTGAAGTTTAAAATATTGAATTTTGACAGAACAGTTGAGTTACAAGGAAAATCATCAAAAATAGAGTTTTGATTATTTAATGAAATGCTCTTGGAAGTCTATTAGGGACATGCCAAGATATCTGAATTCACTCTCAGAATAGATGTAGCATGTATGACTTAAAAGTTATTAGTGATCAAAGTTTAAGCTTAAAATTGATCAGTTATGATCACTCACCTTAATCGTATTTTAAGTTGAACAGTTATATAAGTGATGAAACTGGTGAATAGTATTAGATTATTATTAATACAAATAAGATCCACAAAGATTAGGCTTCTTCCAAGCCTATGATGTCATCAAGCTTAGAGTTATAGTGATAGCTGTAAATAATGGCATAATAATGACATAAGATGGTTTGATCATGACGTAATCATCACTAAGCCTTTAAATACTGATCATTTCCAGTGTATACCATAAGTAAACGTCTATTAGAAGCCTACTGGACTCTAGAAGGGAGGAATTTACTATTAATGGAGCTCTTTTTACTCTATTTTCCCCTCAGACACATCAAAACAACTAAACAATTAAATCCAAAGGTAAAATATTTCATTCTTTATATATAGATCTCTTATATTATCAAAGACCTAAAGTTATCCTTATTATAATCATCATCTTTGATGTGATTACTTCAATTGTTCTCTTGTTTTGTTATAATTCTCTCAAAAATCACATTTCCACATAAAATAAAGAAAAATTGCAATTGCTCTTATTTTTATTTGTAAATACAATTTAAATAAGTTGTATTTATATTATTTGGCATAAATTTATTCAAAATTATTATATTAAGCGTCAAAAGTAGGTTATTTTCTCTTATTATAATAATTTCTCTTTATTATTACTATCAATAATTCTTTGATTAACATAAATAGTATTTATATTAATATATAACTTTAATATTAGTAATATTATTGTTCTTAATTGTTTTTTATTAATAAAAAACAATTTTTTATGTCTTTAGTATTTGTTTGTAATAATAATAAAGTTCTTTCAAATATATTAGTTAGCATATATGAATATATTTTGTTATTATATTATTTTTTCATAATATAAATTATATTATTATATTTATTTAATAACATAATTATTGTTTTATGCCATAATCATAATAATTCTTCATTATTATAATTATTTTTATCTTATTTATTTTATTTGTAAGGACATTCATAGTACAATAAGTAAAATATTAGTAATTTTTACTTATTTTTTCATAGTCAAGCCTTACATTTGGGGGCCTGGCCATGATATTTACTTAAAAGACCTTTCAATAGATTCTAATTGGGGATATTCAAAGATAAATTATATTTATAACCATAAAATTGTAAAATAAATTTCTATTTATTTATTTTGAAAGCTATTGAGGCATTTGGAAAGCAATTGTACTGTCTTACACATGGTTTCTCACATCCTTAGACTTGCAAGAACTTTCTTTGAGTGACTCTAGTGATTAAAAGAGATATTTTATGAATAAAAAATAATTTTATATTATAAACTAGTTTTATAAAAGAATCATCTTCATTTTTATTTTATTATTTTAAAATAAAAATACAAAAACATTAAAAAAAATATAAAAACCAAATAAAAAAGTTATTTTTATTCAATTTTTTATTCATTTCACTTATTCTGAGATATAAAAGCAATTTTTACGTGGAAAATTGCCATATATTCCCAAAAAATAACACTTTTTAAAAAATACTTATATTTATTTGTCTTTTTTTAGTGTTTTAAGAAAATCCAACAGAGGGCAATCAAGCCACTGTTGAAATATTGGTTGAAGAAACTTGCCCAAGTCCTCCAACACCAATTGTCATTGAGAAAAAGAAAGCGAAGAAATTAGACTTTCCAGGACCCACTATTCAGGAATCTGAAGGTGAGTACCTCCTTTATAAATTGCCATAAAAAGATATTCCTGTACTGAAATCTTCTTATTTCATATTCCTTAAATTATGACTACCAGAAGAGGCTCCCAATACTCCATCCAATTAGAGGGAGCTGGACTCAGAGGTAGAATTGATTCCTCAAAAGGGAAAAGAAAGGGCAAAATCCTCAGTGGAACAGAATCCACACAAGGAAGTGCCTTATCCCAAAGGCAAGTCCCAGAAATGCCCATAATATCTGAACCAGAGTTAGAACTAAGTATGAGTAACTCAAATATGTACAAATCACATTCAGAGGGCTTAGATAGACATTTACATGTGCCAGTACAAGCAGTACTAAACCGTGTACAAGGACAAGGATCAGGAAATGTTGCCACAAATCCACCAAGGAGTGATGAAATCCTGGCACATCCTCAAAATCCTCCTCAAAGAGGATGAAATAGTGAGATACTCCAATTGATGGAATCCACTATCATCCAAACCTCAAATCAAAAGGATAAAGGAGTACCATGCAAAAAAGAAGGAAGAAACCAAGGAAGAAGCCCCAAGCCAACCCACTTCCCTAAGAAGGGAAGAAGAACAAGAACAAGAACTGGAAAAAACCATATTCCCCAAGTTACAGGATTCCAAAAATCCAAAAATATTCCATGGACAATGTCTTCAACATGGCCAGAACCTTGACAGAATACAAGGACAAGGAGGAGCAAAAAAGGAGACAACCTCATTTCCCAAAGAAATAATCTTGTTCCCACATGTTGTAAATAATTTAACAGAAATTAAAAATAGGATTTTACCTCTAAAGGAAATTAAAAATAGTTTATTATCCTTGCAAGAGATAAATAAGAATTTATCTTCTTTAACAAAAACTTTTGTACAAAATAAAAAAAGAAATTGACAACATTGAATTTATTGTTGAAAATAATAAACCAAACATTTCGAATGAAAATACTCAGAAATTAATACAAGGACAACAAGAATTGTATAAATTTATGAAAGATATCAAAGATAAAACTTTGACAATCAATTATGACATGATTTTTGATAATCTTACAGAAAAATTGAACAAATTAAGTATTTCTGTAGAAAAATTTGAAGAAAAGACTTCATCACACCAAAAATTATTTCTAGACCATGTGGAAAAAATTGATGAAGCAAGAATGCATCTAAAAGATGATAATAAAAGTGAAATAAGGCTTATTACTGAAAAAATGGATAAAATTAATGAGGCTAACTTAAATATGCCAAGGTTATCAACCCCATTTTCTCACATAAAAAGTCCTGTTAAACCAAAAGAGGAAATAACAAATCCATTCATAGCAGACTTTAGTCATCAAGAAAATAACCAAGTCTTAATGAAGGAAGCACCTCAATTAAAAGAATGGCCAACATTCACAGAAGAAGGGGAATATGGCCATATGTCATTTATTAAAACAATTGACATTTTACAAGAAGATTATGCCATACCAGATGAATTGATCACTGCCAGATTACACTCACTTCTTGAGAAATATGCAAAAAGATGGTATTATGGCATAAGGCAAACAAATGGCAAAAATACCTGGTATTGGTGGAAACAAGAAATAATCACCAAGTGGGCTAATGATTCCTGGAGGTACAAAATAGAAAATGCATTTGAAAATTTCTTCTTTGACCCAGACAAGGATAGACCTTTGACTTGGTTCTTAAAGCAAGTTGAGAGATTGAATGCATTGTACCCAGAAATGTCACAGAAAATGGTACCCATGAAAATAATTAAGAAATGTGGAGGAGAATTGGTAAATGCCCTGAGAAGCAGGTGTATAGAACCATGCTCCACAGAAGAGTATATTAATGCACTAGAAGACATAGTGAAAAGAACAAAAATGGATAGAAATTGGAGGAAATTGGAAACTGAAATTCCAAAAAAACCATTTATCAAAAAAGATAAGCCAAGAGAAGCTTTAAAGCCCAATACATCTAACAGTAATGAGAAAAGAAAGTGCCACAAATGTGGAGGTATTGGACACTTAGCCAATAATTTCCTTAAAAAAGCAAAAATAAATGAAATTGTGGAAACAGAGGACCACAATGGTAAAGAAGAAGAATCTGATTCTGAAAAAGACACTGAAGAATCAGAAAATTCTGCAAGTGATGAAATTAATATAATTAATAATATTGATTTAATATATGGAGTACTAGATGTCAATTCAAACTTACCACAAGTTGGAAAATCTGATACAAGCCTGACAAACATACATGATGCCAAATTGTATAGAACCAAACCAGCAAAAGGAATGGGATATACAGCTGGGAAATCAAGTATAAGTATTTTCATGGTGGAAACCAAGAGGTAAAGATGAGCTTAGTAACAGGAGCATATTGTACCTGTGTTGGTAAGAGCTATTTAAAAACAATTGTACCAGATTGGGAAGAAAAACTTATACCAATAAAAGGAGTAAAATTTAGTAGTGCAAGTGAAAGCATGAAGCACCTTGGAATAATTGACTTAACAATCATTTTTCCTTATCCTTCACAATGTATCAGATTGAAAGTAGAATTTGTAGTAATGGACAACTGCACTAGTAGCCATTTTATACTTGGAAATGACTAATTGTCAATTTATGGCATAGATATCTTTAACCAAAAAGATAGATATTTTACCATAGGAGACAATAAAAGAAAAAAATATTTTGCTCCTTCAATAACAAAAGACAAATTGCAATTATTAAAAATGAAGAAAAAAGCCCAGAAAAAGAAATTTTATAACTGAAAAACTAAAAGAGGCAGAATTTAATCATGAATTAACAGAAAAAATGAAAGAAAAATTGATTGACATCTTATTTAAATATAAAAATGCCTTTTCAACAGACAAGGAACCACTAGGTGCCATAATTGGACATGAGGTAGACATAATCCTTAATGTAGAAAAACCTTATCCACCTCTATTAAGAAGACCAACTTATCCAGCTAGCCCAAGAGCTAGAGAAGCTTTAGAGATTCACATTAAAGAATTAATGGACCTTGGAGTATTAAGAAAAGTAGGACATAATGAACAGGTAGAGCTCACTACACCTGTCATTATAATCTGGAATAATGGAAAATCAAGGATGGTAGGGGACTTTAGAGCTCTAAACACCTATACTATCCCTGACAGATATCCCATACCCAGAATCTATGAGACATTAACACAATTATCTCAGACTGAGTTCATCACAGCCATGGATGCTCTAAAGGGTTTTCATCAAAATATCTTAACTGAAAATGCCAAAAGACTACTGAGGATAATAGTCCACTGTGGAGTTTTTGAATATCTGAGGATGCCATTTGGTATAAAAAATGCACCTTCCAATTATCAAAGAATGATGAATACCATATTTACTGAAGAATTATCAGAAGGATGGTTGATAATCTATATTTATGATATTATAGTTTTCTCAGAAACATGGGATAGTCACCTAACAAGACTAGAAAGAGTATTGCAAAAGATAGTAAAAGTAAACATGAGAATTTCCCTGAAAAAACACCATTTTGAATACAGTGAACTGAAAGCACTAGGACATGTTGTATCTGGACTAAGTTTTGGAATAGATGAAAACAAAGTAGCAGAAGTAATATTGAAGCCAATGCCTCAAACCAAAAAAGAAATGCAATCATTTCTAGGATTTGCTGGTTATTACAGACATCATATAGAATATTTTGCAAGAATTGCTAAGTACTTGTATAAACTCTGTGACCAACAGACAGTCTATGAAATGACTGAAGAATGAGTCAAGGCATATGGAGAATTGAAAAATTCCTTATCAAATGCCCCATTTCTTCTAATGCCAGATTGAAAGTTGCCCTTTAAACTATACATTGATGCTTATGGAGAAAGACTAGGTGCTGAACTACACCAGACACAAATCATCAATGGCAAACCTGTTGAAGGAGCAATTTGATTCATTTAAAGACAAATAAAGCCAACAGGAGCAAGGTATGGAGGAAGCCAAATGGAATGCCTCTGCTTAGTGTGGGCTTTGGAAAAATTACACTATTATTTGGATGGAAAAGTGTTTGATGTAATTACAGATTGCAATACTGTAAAATCTTTATTAAACATGAAAAATACAAATAGACATATGCTAAGATGGCAAATTGCCATCCAATAATATGGAGGAAATATGACTAGGGCTCATAAATCTGGTAATATTCATAAAAATGCAGATGGTCTTAGCAGATGGGCTCTGGCAAATACACCTGAAAATCCAGAATGGATACCACAGGAAGAGCACCATATAGAAGGCATATGTGTTACAGATAAAGGCACAGAATTCTTTGACCAAGTTAAAGAGAGCTATAAAATGGACAAAAAATGCCATATCTTACGGCAACTTACAATGAAAGACTGTAAAGACCTATCACTTTCATCAAAACTAGATGAAATATGGAAAAACGCATATGAGGAAGGAAGATTCCACCTCCTTGATGGAATACTCTACCATAGAACTATAAATACATTGTGGTATTCCATACCTTAATGGCCCAGTTTCAAGTGGAATTTAATTTATAGGACTATAATTTGAATACTGAAGAAAGAAAAATCAATAATTAATCAATTATAATAGGGTAATTAAGCAATATAATGGATTGAAGTCCATCAGTATGTATAGTCCCATAAGGAAAGTCAGGGAAGAATGGTCTCTTTGATTAAAAGAATAACAATAAAATGAAGAAAAGCAAAGGACAAGCTAGCAAAGAAATGTTGAAGTTACCAGTGAAAGGGGTAGTGTAGCACTCAAGTTGCCTAAGCTCTGCTCAACCTTTGTATTACTCAGCAATGCAGTTATTAAATTGAAGCCACTTCAATAAGGAAGAAATTAAAGCTGTATTAATCAACAGTCACAAGACAGGAAGACAAAGAAAATAAATTAATTTATGCAAGGAAAATACATCAAAACCTTAAATTACACAGCATATCTGTGGAAACACAAGCACAGCCACCTGATAAGCCAGTAAATATAAATTAAAAGCAGAACTAAATTTAAAGGAAGGAAAATTAAAACTCATAAAGGACAAATAGAATCCCCACAATACACAGCATCCTCCACCTAAAGTTTAAACAGTGCACAGACCTATGGTGCAATAGCTGTACAAAATCACATCACCCCTTAAGAAATGGTGCAATATACCAAACATATGGTGCAATATCTTGATCAAATGACACCATCTCAAAATTCCTCACCAGCAAAGACATCTCAGATTATATAATCATACATAAATTGGTGAAAAAACCAAACAAATGGTATCTCGCCACTACAAAAAAGTTATCCCAGCCAAAAGAAGTGAGAAATTCTAAGTCCCTTGTTTTTGAGTGCCTCTATGGAGGGCCCAAAGAATATAAATAGAGGGCCTCTCTCCCTCATTTCTTCCTCTTTTCCCCATGAATGAATGGATGCATGAATGAATCCAATTAGCTATATACCAAGAAGGAGAATAACTATTCGTCCTTACTAGTAGGATGATCTTGTTATTTTATTAAAGTATTATAGACTTATAAGTTTAATTCATAGTGATTTCTTATTAATAGTAGTTAACAGAAGGTCTACTTAATATTATTAATCCGTCCTATGCTTAAATTATTAGTCTTATAATTATAATACTATCAATAATACTCATAATATTGAGTTTATCCCCATAACCTTTACATTATCAAGAAAAAATAGTCTTATTATATATTAATATTAAAAAAACCAACCTTACAACTATATATTATTATATATAAAAAACCCTAACCTTATATTATATTATATCTTTTATATATTTAACAAACATCCTCTCTATATTGAACAATATCTTACTGTCACATGGTGGAATGTGATCTACAAGTTGCCAGTATTAATCCATCTTTCAACCGGTTTAATAGCCTTTTCGGCAAGAGTTCCCTTTGCTGAGGTCTGGCAGACAGCATTGTGACAATAAACCGGTTACCAACGACATGGGTTCAATTCCGGTTGGAGACAAGAGGTGGTCTCAATCAAACAACTAGAAATTGCTGGGTTTTCCGCTCCATTGGTGTACAAGGGTTCTGCCCCTTGGGGATTCCTTGTAGGCTCCTGTTGTGCTAATGTAACTCCATGAGGGTGACATGGGTAATACCATCAGTTACATGCACTTCGGGACGCAGTGCCCTAAACCCAGGGGTACTGTCACATGGTGGAATGTGATCTACAACTTTCCAGTATTAATTGGTCTTTCAACCAGTTTAATAGCCTTTTTGGCAAGAGTTCCCTTTGCTGAGGTCTGGCAGACAGCATTGTGACACTTAACAATAAACTATTAAAGGTCTTATTATTCTATTATATTAACAATTACCCTCTCAAACCATTAAGTATCATAACATATATAACATCAAATTGAACTTACCCCTTAAAATATATATTATTACTATTATATTAAATCAAACTCTTATACTACTAAGGTTTTACCTTTCAAATTATCTTATATTATTATTTGAAAATTATATTTTATACTGTTTTAACTTATGAGTTACTTATCTGGTTATTGAATAGGTCTGATAGAGACTGCTAAAAAGTCTTCTCTAGTTGTAAAGCCACAATCTTAAATATTGACTTGTGAGCTCTGTAGGGAGATTGTTTAGTATATTCAGAGGGGCAGCTAAAACACCATTAGCACCCTTGGTTACAGGATTATTTCAGCAATTCAAAACTGTTTACCTGTGATTTCCCCCTCAAGGACTGCCTTATCCAATCCCACACTAAAAGGAGTTCCACAACATGTGTTATGGATTTAAAATATAGAACTCTGATAAAAACTATACTACATGAATGTCATGATAGTGTTGCAGCTGGAAATCTCTCAGAAGATAGAGCACTAGAGAGGGTAAAAACCTGCTCTTGGTGGAAAATTGGAAGAAAGATGTTGCAGAATACTGCCAAACCTGTTACAGATGCCAGAAAGCAAAGAGAGCCATAGGAAAGAAATTTGGAATGATGATCAAAATCCAGGAACCAAAATCCCCTTGGGAAACAGCTCACATGGATTGGGTAACAGCATTACCTCCAGGAGGAGACAGAAGTTACAATGCATGCCTAGTATTAGCTGACAGATACAGCAAAAACTCTAATGTTCTTACCATTTCACAAAGATGATACAGCTATGGACACAGCCATAATGATATGGAGTAAAGCTATTAGCCACACAGGCTTATTTCAAAATATCATAAGTGATAGAGACCCAAAATTCACTTCAGCATTGTGGACAAACCTCTATAATCTGATTGGAACAAAACTATCATTCTCAAAAGCTTACTACCCCCAAACTGATTCTCTAGCAGAAAGAATGATACAAACCTTAGAAGAAATAATCAGGAGATTCTGTGCTTATGGCCTAGAATTCAAAGATTCTGATGGTTTTACCCATGATTGGTGTACATTAATACCAGCTCTTGAACTGGCATATAAAACATCAATCCATTCTTCAACTGGCAAGACACCAGCAATCCTAGAAAAAGTCTGGAATCCAATACTTCCTTATGATACCCTCAAAAAGGACATAGTGGATATACACCCAACAGCAAGTATCTTCAAGTTAATGCTTGACAAAGCAAGACACCATGCAAACAGATGTATGCAAGATTCTTTCAAGTATGCAAAAGAAAGATGGGATAAAAACCTTAAACCACCTGACTTCAAAATAGGAGACTTGGTCCTAGTGTCGACTCTAAATTTCAATAATATAAAAGGCCCAAAGAAATTGAAAGATTCCTTTGTAGGACCATTTATGATAAAATACTAAACAGACCTAATGCTGTGCAGCTAAGCTCACAGCTTAATTAATGAACAAACACCCATCTTTCCCTATAAGTCTGATAAAACCTTATGACTCAAGTGACAAGGAACTATTTCAACTGAGAAACAAACCCCCACTTGAAATACCCCCTTTATAAGAAGGAGAAGAAAAGAAAATTGTGAAAGTCCTTAAAGAAAAAAGGACAAGAAACCAGAAAGAAAGGGAATACCTTGTAAGGTATAGAAATCCAACTAAAGGAGATTAATGGCTACTTGAGAGGGATATAACAAATTCTGGTAAACTATTAAAAAGGTTCAGACATGAGAGAAAGCCTAAAGAATAGAGAATTCAAGCATTATTGAGCTTCAAGACTAACAAAGTCTATTGAAGAGGTAGGACAGTGGATGATACCCTAATTAACTATATCAGATTGTGGTACAATCTTTTTTAACCACAGAAAAAATCTGGGGACTTGCATACAGGTCCTTTACAGTATATTCAGCTTATGTCTGAGTGTATCTCTGGAAGTATCCCCAGTTTAACTCACATTCATTGTATTCTGACATTTTTACTCCCCCTTTAACTTTGATTAATAGTTTCTCAACTCAATATATACACTGGCAAAAAACGTGGGTGATGAATCTTATTCAATTTTTGGATTGTGAGAGAATTGAAATTCCCTCATGATGCTTATAGTTAGTAGAATAATCTTCAAATTCTCTCATCAATTGAGTTCCTTAAAATTCACTTCATGAATGCTTTTGGATTTTGAAACCTCATCCAGCTATATGGGGAGCCTTGAAAAGGAATTCTTTGATACTTGTAGCATTAATTGGTTCTTTGATCTTATTGTCATTTCCCTGCCTTGATTGTTGAATTTCTCTGATTTTAATTTATCTTTCATGTTGGCTTAAGCAATGAGGATAAATTAAGAATTAAGAAATTCTATTTACCAGAATGCTTGTTTTCAGATGAATCAAAAATTAAGCTTGAATTGATTTCCCACAATGATAATAATAAGTAATGATTAATTTGAAAACTATAATGGTAACTATTTTGAGTGAATCCTGTCCAAATTTAAATTAAAATGGGTGTTCCTCCTTAAAATTATGAATATTGCAGAAAAATAAGATCCAATGATTTTATAATAAGTAAAATACCTCTCCTTTAGTGATGATTATCATCATAAAAATTAGGAAAAATTATTGGAAAGGATATTTCCATACAAATTAATTTTAATTTATTAGAATAATGTTTCGAAATAAAAAATGAGTAAATAAAGAGAATAAAATAAACTTGAAGCTCTTCAAATAGTGAGTCAATGGCCTTCAACATGATTTAATGCATACTTTGGAAATTAGATTCTTGAGAACTTCTGCAAAGGAAAAATAAACAAAGTATAGGAATACTTTGATTAATTTAAAAAAAGTTTGAAAGGGGTTGCATGGGCCACAACTGAAAAATTTTGATCAGTGCTGGATATATCTTGGAGGGAACTCCACATTTGGAAAGGAACTTGTTTCCTCATATATGATTTCTTTTAAAATAAAAATCCAAGGATTTGGGACAACAGTAATAACAAATTTAATTGATCTTCAAATTTGGAATATATTTATGTCCATTAATAAACTAAGCTTCAAAATATAATTCATTTTTTTCACTATTGAGAAAAATTCAGGGGCTAAATCTTTAGCTTATCAGAATCACTCACAAAATTCCCGGGGGTCTTTCCACTATATAGCCCATGCAATCGTATCATTTAGGTTCCATTTGTCCTAAGAAAATCATATCACACTGATATATTACATTTTCAATCTAAATATTTACAGTGTGATTTCAGTATTTTGTCTTGGGTTTTTTATTATTCAAATTGAAAAAAAATCAATATTGATCAATCCTTTCCAACCTCTCTGAGCTCAGTAATATTCAGAAGAGTATTTAATTCTATTCATATACTATTAGAATCTGACTTGAGTCATCTTGGGAGCCTTAATTCTTTCCAGAGTTTCCATCTGGGTCCACTGCTTGATATTTTTGGAGGAGTGGCTAAAGGCTTGAATCCTGAAACATATAAAAGATACAAGAAAAATAATAAAGTTCTTTTTATAAATTCTTTAATGAACTTCAAGAATAAAGATAAAAATATCCTATTACAAGGATGTGTTTTTGTGGATAAAGGGAATATTTTACAAACAAGAGAGGCTTTCAAGAATGCAAACATGGCTCTGAGACATATTGGAAACTATAGCTCACCTTCATTTATTGATATTCCTCAAGATTGTGATTTTTATCAAGCTTCTAACAGTAAGAGTTTAGCTATTTCTGTTACTTCAATACCTAATTGTCAAACCAATCTTTTATTGCACCAAATTCAGGGTATTTCCTTTCTCTTAAATATGGAAAATAATATGGAAACAATTTGTGAAAACCTATGGAAACATTCAAATAACTTATGAATTAAGAAAGTGTTTTCTAATGCTGTTGAAAATGGGCTGATACCACAAGATATTGTGTGAAAAAGTAGGGGTGGAATTTTGGCTGATGATATGGGACTTGTAAAATTGTTGAAAACGTTATGCTTGATTAAAAAAACACAAAATGAAGCATTAAAGTACTCAGAAATACCTAAGGACCATGTCCCAGCTACTTTGATCATTGTACCACTTTCTAGTTTGCATAACTGGGAGAATGAAATAAGACTACATTTTCATGATGGTAGTTTCCCATATTCAATATTCCATGGTTCCAATCGTAATTTCATTTAATTCCAAAATTTGAAGCAGAATGCAGTTATCATCACCACATATGATGTTATTCCTGATTATAATGTTGATGATGTTCATGGGATGAGAATAAATCCTCCTTTGGTGAATTGGTTCAGAATAGTGTTGGATGAAGCACAGTAAGCTTCTCTTTGGGATTCCTATATAAAAAAGTACTGAAATTTTTACATCAATTAGCTACATAAAGGAACAATTTAATCATAGAGAATTCACAATATTGAATTTAAACTCTGAAAGAAAGTTATTACTTACAGGAACACCATTACAAAACAATCTTTGGGATATTCATAGTCTGTTGAGGTTCTTACAAGTAGAACCATGGAATCACAAGCCTTTATGGGAAAATTGCATAATAAAACAAATATCATCTGGGAACAAAATGGAAATCCAATCATTACAGCTTATAATGCAAACACTCACCTTGAGAAGATTGAAAGCCAACCTACTGGATCTTCCAAAGAAAGTGAAACATGGAGTTGGAATTGAGATCTATGAGCCATGGAAAACAATTTGTTTCAAAAAGCATGGAGAGTTAATAGTGCATTGTATGGAAAACAGAGGTCCAAAGAAGTTCAATGGGATTCATCAGAATTTTTCTCCAGATTATCAGATTTGAGGCAGCTTTGCAATCATCCAGCACTAATAGAAAGGGAAGAAGGGGGAAGGCAATATACCTGGAAAGAAGGATCCAAAGTGGTGCATCTTGTTAGCAATCTCAAGGAGTTTTTTCAGAAGGAGCCAGGCTTAAGATATCCCAAAGCAGTTGTTTTTTCAGAATACAAAAGGTTTCTTGATATGTGAGCTCAAATCCTTCTACTACCTGTCAGTTGAATGATTTTATTGATCAAATATTGTAAAAAGTATTGAAATTGCACTGGATGAAAGTGGAATATCCAATTTGATAATGCATGGAATGCTCAAAAATGATCAAAGGATACAAATCCTTGAAGAATTCAGAAAGAATTCAAAATCTCAAATTCTTCTTACAACAAAAGGCACAGGTGGTGTTGGTATTGATCTGAGATATGCTCAAAATGTCTACATAATGGTAAGACAGTATTTAGATACACTTGAAGCTTAATCTAATATTATTCCAATTACTTAAATTAGGAACCAGGTTGGAACCCTTCAATTGATGATCAAGCAGTTGATAGGCTTTATCAGCTAGGGCAAAAGAAAGAAGTTCATGTATTTCATTATATAACTGTTGGTAGTATTGAGGTGAATATTCAGCAAGTTAGAAGGAAGAAACAGCAGCTTCAGATGTAAGATAGTTTATACTAAACCAATATTTATCTTTTTTAGTAGCTAAATAGTTTCATTTCATTTCAGGTTGAGCATTGGACATTTAGGTACTGTGGATCATGAATTGGAAAAATTGATTGTGGAAACAATAGAAAAATCATGAATTATTTTTTTAGGTTTCAAATAGTTGAAGTAAATGATGAATAACTATACATGGCTTTGATTGTAACATTAGCTTCTCATCATTAGTAAGCTTGGAAATATAATCATTTGAATAAAGATCTTCTGGAAGTCCAATTGGAAATTTGGCTTCTTTCTCAAAAATAGCACTTTGTACTCTTCTACTTTCCAAGACATTTGGAATTCTATTGAATTTACTTTTTTGAATTTGCTTTTGAATTAATAAGGAATCTAATTGACTTTCTAACTTTGAGAATAAATCTGACCTCCAAGGGGACTTTAGTTTTATTAATGATCCATTTTCATCTTCAGTATCAGAGCAGCATTGTGGCTCATCAAATATGGAAGCTTCATCTTGATTGATTTTTAATGATAGTAATGTATCTGAGAGATTTGATGATAACTATATATTAAATAACATCAATTGGTGTAAAAATCAATCACAAATAAAATAAAAACATACTCTTTTACGCCACCTTGATTTCTGCTTCTGACTGGCTTTTTTTGAAAGTGCTTCAGGAACCAATTTATCATTCTTAAGATCCTCTTGTTTCCCTCTCAACCAGAACATTAGTATTAAAGACTTATTAATATGTGTATTATCCTTTGGATTTATCAAGAATATTTTCAATTCTACTTGTTGGTGTAAATAGTTCCAGTGCTTGAGAGCAAATTTTGAAAATATTTGATTCCATTTTGATTCCCAACATTGATTCCAAGCAAAGGTTGACATTGGGAAGCCTGATTTGAAGAGATCCTCTAGAAACATAGTTTTGTACATTGGTGAAATTAATATTCTTGGGTTTATAGATGGTCTATCCTCTCCTGAGTTATGATTATGGGGATTTGTAATTGGATTATCAGTGCAAGAAAAGGGTAAGTTCTCAACAATTTTGAGAATTTCTTCTGATGGAAGAGATTTCCAACTATTTATATCAGATGGAGATTGGAAATAGTTGATTTACATGATCAACCAGCATAATCGATGTATGGATCTTAATATTGCACTGGTAGGTAGTGGGATGATGGGATGTAATATCTTGTCGATAGTCCTGTTTTATTGGGGTATAGAGGTCTCCAAAAAGTAATGGGAAGCTTTAGGAATAGTAAAACAGGTTAATTAAAGTCAGATTTCTGGGTATAGGTGGAAGAATCAAGAGAAAGGCTCCTAATTATCATAAATGAGAGGATTTTGGAGCCCTGTAGTTATTTCTTACAGTTTGAATGAGCCTGAAAAAGCTATCTTGTGTAAAAGGTGCTTATTTGGGAAAGTAAACAATGAGGTATCAGGTCAAGCAAAGTAATCTTAGCACCCTCAAACATGATTTGAATAAAAATAACCCTTTTTTGAAAGAATAAAATTGAATTACAGAAAAAATTGATCGAATTAATGAGGTGTTTATATTGGCTTTATCAGGGAGATCTAGTACAGGTTGTCTATCTATGGTATTTTTTTCAAGCCATGCCTCACTGAAGTCCAATACTAAACATTTGGCCACTTCCAATTTTTTTGGAGCAGTGGGAACAAATTCATGTGTTTTTGAGAAAATTTCCTTGTTAAAAATATCCAAAATATATGCATTTGTTCTTGTCCAAATAGGCTCATAAGGCCTTTCCTTTGCAATAACACTATAAGTAATTTCAATCATCTGCAATGCTCCTTTAGCTGAGCTTTTTCTCCAATCTCTTGAGCAAACCATTAAGCCTCTAATCCCAGAAGCAAGAAATGAAGCTGAAATATGATAGCAGGGCTTGAATGATCCTATTTTTGATTGTAGCTCTAATAAGGTCTTAAGGTGTTCTTTGGACCTTTTATGAGTGGGCACAAATCCGTCAGGAATATTGACTGGAAGAATTTATGAATGTGCTAGTATCAGGACTTATGAAATCATAAGATTTAAAATGGAATAATTGAAAGATATTAAGCTATTCATTAAATAATGAATTGGCCGGTTTTCTTCCTTTTCATCAAGGGTATTTTCAATTTGAGCTGAATGGGATGGTCTTGTGCTGAGGCAGGACACTAGAAATTCCAGGATGAGTCTTTGAACTAACAAGGGATCATCTTCTGTTGATTTTGTGATTTCAAACTTTTCAGGTTGTAGGAGATCTTGTGCAGAAACTGATATTGACTCCAGTATTACATTGGCCCAGAACTGTTTCTTTTGAAGATTAGGGACAAAAAGGGATTGTGCCAATTGAAAGAGGGGTTGATGTGATTTGGGAATTTTTTGCATTGAAATTGTAGAATCCAAAGTAAAGATAGGGACATTACAAGCATCAGGATCATTGAAAGGATCATATTTCCTTGGTGAAAAGATACCTAATCCTGACAACAGCAAGTAAATATCAATGTTTGGGAAGAAACATGAATGAATGTCTTTTGTATTTACCAGATTTATCCAAATCCACTAGCCATTTGGTAATGCTAAGAGATCCAATACTTTGAAAGTGTATTCCTTTGGGTAGTTTCGTAGAAAATGGCCTTTGGGGAATTTTCTGGAATCGTTCTCTTACAAGAGTTTCAACATTAACCTGGCATTTCATCCATGAGGATACAGAAAGTGGCTCATAATGGCTTTTTTTTTCTTCAAAGTGATCTGAGGGAATGGGATTGAATAATCCAGATTGTGGAAGCTTTTTCTTTTTTTGGGATGTTGAAGGCTCTTCATTACTGGTTTGCATTACTTTTGAAGCTGATGGGTTGTTATCTACAAGTATGAAATTGGAGTTAGGTTTTTCTTTTGAGTGTTTGGTAGATGTAGGTTGTATCAAGGGCTCCTCTATTTTTGATTTTGATTTTTTTCTCATGGTGGAAGCTGTGAAACGTTTTATATTTGATTGATCATTTTGAGAAATACTATTGACTTCAGGGCTGGAGTTTGAGGTGGATAGGGCTTTTTCAAAATCATTTTGAGGTTGGAATAGTCCTGGTTCTAGATTTTGAGAATCTGAATGGTTTTGTGGGTGTGATTTCTCAGTGTCACAATTGCATTCCAATTTCTAAGAAAGAAATGATTTAGGGAATATAGTTTAATCTTTGAGTAAAGCCTAAATAAAATATTGAGACATACTTCATGATTCTTTTCCTTTATACTTTGATAAATTTTCGCCTTTTTATTACTCATACTAGGAGAGGATAGGAAATACCTCTTTATTGATGTTTGGGAGGATGCTGAAATAACAACCTTGGCTTCAGGGGGTAATGATCCACCTAGCTGTACACCTAAATTATGATTTGAATTCCAATTAAAAATGGCTCCATATGGGAAAAAGCTGGAAAAACATACAATACAGATCATTTTCAAGTATTTTGGAGAACTCTTGAATTTTTTTTCTTGCATATTCAGGAAAGTGAGTATCACAGGTAGCAAGCTTGAGAGAAGGAAGAAATTTGGAGATTTTGGATATTAATTCCAATTTTTCAACTTGCTTTGGCTCTATTTCAAGTAATGGATCCATTTTGGAGCAGTGATTATCTGAAATTGACTGAGGGTTAATTATTATAAATAAGTTTATAAATTTATTTTTTAAATAAAATTGAAAAAATAGAAGGTGGGCGTTCTTTACAGTGTTCAAGACAGATTGGACTATTATGGAATGTAGTATTTTGGGAAGGCATATATAATGATGACTTTTGATAAATGTCTATAGGTTTGTTTGAGCATTGCTCAATATATAATAGCTTGGGGACAATTGAAAACCAAAGCAGGCATAAATAAGAGGCTTATATATTAAATAATTTTGAGAACCTATAGCACAGTTCAGCTTTGAAAACATTAAATAAATAACAAATTTATGACTGATGGTCATAACTGTGAAAGCCCACATTGTGGCTAAATTATAAATTCTCACAATGGGTGACTTTTGAAAATATTTTTAACATGTTTTCTTTTGAATTACATTTATTAATAAACTCTAAGCTTGGCCAACATATAGGACACTTATGCTCTCAAATACACTACAAAAATACTAATTTTATGACTGCCAGTCATGATTTTGAAAGGCATCTTTTGACTTGGTTATTAATTCACTCAATTGGTGAATTGTTAAAATAATTTATCTCTAATTATATTTCCAAATACATCTATTACAAAAATCTAAGCTTGGATACAAAAAACAACTAGGAGATAAACATTATTCAGGATTCATACAATTATGACTACTTGAACCAGCTTCAATTCCACTGAGAGAAGATCTTCCTGGCCTCTGTATGTTGTGAAGTCCCCTTTTTGTCTTGGCCTCAATCTCTAATAAAATATTTTGGAGTCCAATTGGTTCTTTTACCAGTAAGTGTTTTCTTTCAACTTCTGAAATTGTGTTTAAGTATATTGTGGAATAACAATCTAAAGGTAAGCAATGTTGGACATTAGTTAAATCAGAATTATAGTCTAATTTCTCTCCATCCCTATGAAGCATACATTGAACTCTATTTTTTTCAAGCTGGGTTTTGGCACCAAGGGTCATTGCTAGATCCAATTGCCTTTTACACAAGGTCAAAGATTCACTACGCCAAACTACAACAAGTCTTTTTGGTGCTTTTCCCAAGTCAGAATTATCCTCTACCTCTTAAGTTGCTTTTATATCAGTATTTATTGCAGAGAAATAGTTGCTTTGAGGGAATAATTGATGTGCTATCTTAAAACAGGCAGCTGTAAACTAAATATAAAAGTAATATTAGAGTTTGATGTATGTCTAACAAAAGAATAAGCATGTGCATTCTGACTCCCTCTAGTGTTTTTGGATTTCTTAGCTTTTTGAAATTTAACCTCCTCTGCAGCCTGGCCAAGTTTTGAAAGCCTTTTCATTTCTTTACCCCTTCCATTGACCCAACATTCAATTAATGGGTTTAATTGATCAGGATTGTTGATATTCAAGCTTGGTTGAGTCTGGCTACAATTGAAAAAATGTTTGGAGATAATGTTGGCTATGGCTGCATTCCAAGTGGAGTTATTGAATTAGGTTCCCCACTGGAAGGTAATCCTCTTGAGGCCTACTAGCTGGCATTCCTTTTCACAAGAATGCTTTTCAACTATTGAGACCTTGATCTTGTTATTGAGAAAATCACAACTTGGTTTGAATTCAGGTGGCTGCAATTGGTGAGATATAGAGGTGATTTCTTGTTTTACCAGAATTTTGCGCTCACTATTTGGATGATCTCTCAGTCCATATTCAAAGGTTTCCAAATGGGTCTTGATGTGTTTAGCTCGGTTTTTGACCCAATGAATAGGAAATTCCTCTTAATCATTGGTAGGATTGGGTGGGAAGTGATCTACAGAAGGTGGCATACCCATTAAGAAGTAGATAAATTCTTGCAAGTGGACTGATTCAGTGGATGCCTGACTTGGAAGATTGTTCTTTGTTACCAATCTTGTAATGCAGTGATTTCTCCCTTGCAAAATTCTCTTATTATTTCTGGCCCTCTGTTGGTCCTCTTCTTGTTGAATCCTGAATTCTACTCCAACCAAAAACCAAATCAGTTAGTAATTTTCAATCAGCTTTGGGAAAGATACTCACCACCGGATGTTATTTCCTCTTGTCCCTCCTGACTGGCATTCTGTGCAACTGCATCCTCTATTCCAAGTCTTTCCAAATCTTGCAGAAAGATAGATTTCTGTCCAGTAGAGTCAGTATGGATGCTTTTGTGGTTTTCTTCATCTGAGTTAATTATTTGGTCACCCTCTGTTGGTGGGTTTTGTGATGAGGATCCAGAATTTTCTCTGTGGAATGCGGAGGGGAGCCACCCATTGCATTGGAAGACATTGTAATATCAATTTGAAGAAGTGGAGTTAAATTGAGGAAAATGAGGTAATTATATCAATTAAAGTTTGAGGATGTTAAACAGAGTTGAAGTAAGGATTAAACATATGAGAATGAATTTGGTGGATGAGAAAGCTAAGGAAAGCTTAAAGCAGGTTGGTGAAGTGGAAATACAGACATTTTTGGTGGAGAAGAGATAGTTTAGATACACATTTTTTCAAACCTGTTCTATCCAGCACCAAAAAACCAAATTATGTCTTGAAAGATCTTTGGGAGGCTTAAATATGGCAGATTGACAATTTAAATCTCTTTTAAAAGGGATTTGAGTGAATTATTCTAAAAAAACTTCATTCAATAGCATATAACAATATCAACAAAGGAAAAAGTATTGTTTTTCCTCCAAGGAAATCTTTAGTGAGCATTGTTAAGGAAACCTAAGGCTCAAAGGGGTGCGGTGCTTCAATCACCTATCTATTGCTGGAAAGGTTTGAAAGGAAATGGTAAGAATCTGTTAAAATATATGAGATAATGAGTGAGTGGCAGTCCACTGAATCACTTACTGATGAATGTAGAGATACCAAGCAGAGTGTAGCCTGATGGATTCCAAAGGTTCCAGGAGGATTCTTGAGGCTTTCAGCATGACCCAAAACTGATTGGGAGTTGATGATTATGGCATCCTCTGTCTGGTCCAATAGAATAGAACAATTGAGATCTGGAAAATGGTGGAAAGGGTCTTTTTCTATTTCATTATCTTCAAGCTTCTTAAAAGGTTTTATTATTAGTCACCATATGTTGGGATCACCTCCAACTAATGTTACAATATTATCAATATGGCCCAATGATTTGACATTATTAATGCTATACTCTATGATACTGTCTTCAACATGTGATTTTACATTACAATACCTTTTTCTTTCAAAAATTATTGACTTTTTGCATTCAAAGAGGTTTACAACATCCCTTAAATCTCTTGAAACTAGTAGTTTCCACTGTTGAAAAATAGCATCATGCAATTGAATTGTATGACTGGCACTGATATTTTTTGATTGATTCAGAGAAATGAGGGGATTGTTCCTACCAACTCTTTGTTGAAGATTAGGCAATTTGGAAATACATTGATATTGTACTTTAGATATCCATCTTTTGAGTATTGTTTGGGAGATCTCAGCTACAATTGGTTATATGTGGGTGAGTATTGTGTGAGGGTTATTTTTTGACATAAAAATATATAATTCAAACTCAACATGGCTTATTATTCCGTGGTATGTCCCCAAATTTACGGTTAATTCCTTGATATGCCCACACAGCTAAGCTTCTTGGTGGCCCTAGCTCCTTGATAACCTTTGGTAAATGCTGTGTTAGGTGTAGATTAGGTTTGGAGTTTATCATGGACCAATCCAAACAGAGTGTTTGACAATAGATCTTTGTAGCACTTTCAGTCTTATCTAGGTCTTCTTCATTAATGCTTGTTCTGAGTAACATGTTTGTTAATGTAACTAATGAAATCAGTGATTTGAGTAGAAGATCCTTATGGAGGTAGTTCCCTGGGCATTTTACCCTTTCCTCCCTGTGAGGTATTTGTGAACTCCATAGTGGTACAACTGCCAAAGGTAAATAAAATGTCATCAAGATTTTCCACTCTGCTGCTTTGAGTGTCTGAAAGTTTTTGAAACCAAATTTTCTGGGTAGACAAGAAAACCATGACAGGACTTTTGTTTGATTGATGACTTTTTGAAGTACCTCTAATTTGTCTTTTTTAATCTTGGAGTTTCATCCCCCATTGGATTTGAATATTGATTATCATCAGAAGATAAATCAGAGGGAACCAATGAATCACTACCATGTGTAAAAGGTAACAAGTTGAGTACTGTAGAAGTGGCTATCTGGGATCTAAGGGAATACCTTGAGTTTGAAGTTCTGTTGCTTTTTGCAGTTTGATCACTTTTGGTCCTAGAGGCTTCACTAGAGCCTTTGTGCCTTTGGGATGTAGGAGGTCAAATGTGGGCAAGGCTAGCTTTTGTAAAGTTTTGTTTCTTGGGTCTATGTATTTTGTCAGAATCATTGTCATCTTCATTTTCCCTTCTTCTTGGACACCCCAATAAACAAAAAGGATATTTGGATGGATTTGAGTGTGCCAAAAAATGTTTCTTTTTCATTTGAAGCTCAAATTTGTGACCAGCCAACCCCACCTTGAGGAATGGTATGCAATATTCTTTGATATCCCCTAAAATCAAACAATGCATAATATTTATGCCACAAAAGTGAATTGGTCTCCAGTAATCTAGTTTATTTAGAATACTCCACTGGACACCATGTAATTTTACAAATTCATCTTGTTCCTTTTTGGTTTGAAGTTGGAGCCATTCATTTGCCTTGGTAATATGATTTTCATGTGTCCTTGTTTCAAATTTTGAAATATCTATTTCATTGATGTCCACCCTTGTAATATTACAAAAGGAGCAAAATTGATTGGCTGAATGAGAGGCAAATCCAGCCACTTTATGTAGAGCAGGAAGATCTGCTATTAAAGGTAATAAAGCCACTCTAATAAGTCTACCATATGGAAAGTCGTGGGTATTGGAAAACCAAATACCATTCCATAACATTTGAAGCTCAATCACAAGAGGCTCCAAGATTGAATTCATTTGATCAAGAGATGGCTCTTTGGGACCAGGAATTATTGCACATAAAAACATGTTCTCCTCTTTGTGATGTTCACTTGGAGGAAGATTCAAACAAGTGAGAAGAATTGACCCAATTGAAATGGATTTTGCAGCCCCTTTGTTACTGAATGGATTGAACGAATCTACATATAAGCTAAATATCAAATTACCTGTTCTATTTGTGAAAGCTTGTTTACTACGTGGGTAAGATTTGAATGTGTGCCAAATTTTTCTATGCCAAATATCAGAAATAACTTTAGGGTCTGTTTGAGAATTATGGGTATTTTGAGCATTTAATAGCTTTTCAAAGCCAGGAATCCACATATGGGAGGCCAACCATTTTTGCAAGGATTGGTATGTAAAGGTACAGATTGGTTTTTGAAGTGAAGTATCATTCTTGTCATCAGTTTTAAATAAAAGAGAACCACATTCTTTTCTTGCAAGAGATCCTAATTTGACAATGGAGGAAGGAAAAGGTTGAATAAATTTGGATGTAAACTGTTTGTTGATGTGCCCTGTTTCAGTCAGATCATACAAGCTGAAGCATTCTGGATAGCAAATCTTTTTTTCAAAGTCCATGGATATGCCCAACTGAACCAAAATAGTTTCAATTGAAAGTGGAATTTCTTTAGAAAAGGATAATCCATCAAAATTGAATTTCTCTCCAAGGCTAATTATCTTTTCCCTTTCTGATAGAAGAAATTGTTTGATAAAATCTCTGGACAATCCCTTTTTGAGGTATAGGCTGGAAGCTTGAACGAAAACTTTATGAGCATGAGATTCAATGAATTTAAAGGTCTTGTTTTCATATTTTTTGGTATCAAAAAGTAAATTTCTTTCATTATTCTGATGACATATCTGTTCAATTTGAGAGCATCCAGGCGTTTTCTGTGCTGGATGCACAAAAAGATTGTGGAAAATTAGCTTTAAGTAATGATGAATAATTGAAATTAATGAGGGAAAGAGTCCTTAAATTTTCACTATTTTGGGCTAAAAACATCCGATCAACCAAAGGATGGGTTCTCCTGAGTTTTACTAGTTCCAATTGATGTGTCTTCCAAGCTGGGTCAGACATAGGTCTTCCATTCTGAAAAATATTGTTCAAATCTTCATAGTATTGATTATAACAGCCAAGCTTGTGACAAGTGCAAATCTTTTTAGGGCAACCCATTTTTTGCACCATGAGATTTTGTGGGGAATGAACAAAAAGGGCCCAAGAAATTGAAATGGAGTAGTGTGGTTATGAGGAACATTTTGGAGGACGAAGTGAACTCAAAAGAGCTTTCAAGTGGACAAAAACATAGCTTTATTTATATTTGAGCATCTTTGATTTTGCAAAGGTAGAAGCCAATTATGCCCCTATATGGTGTGCATGGGGTACAAATTTTATTGAGAAGTCATAGGTTCACCAGTTTCAAGATTAGAGCACCTGTAAAAAAACATTTACAGCCAAGCTGTATGGTGTCTGGGCCTCATTTGGATACAGTTTTGTGTGTATCTGAGTGGTTCTGATTACATTTCTAGGAGACAAACCAATTATGGCTGTAATTGGCTTGCATATGGTACAATGGACCTCATTCAGATACAGTTTTTTCTGTATCTGAGTGGGTCTGATTGGATTTCAAGGAGAAAAACCAATTACGGCCGTAATTGGTTTGCATATTGTACAAATTATGACCGGCAGTCATAATATGACCACCTGTGTACAATTACAGCCAAAGCTTTATTGTCAATGGACCTCATTAAAATACAGCCTCTTCTGTATCTGAATGAGTCTGATTTGATTTCAAGGAGACAAACCAATTAGGGCCGTAATTGGTTTGCAAGTGGTACAAATTATGACAACCTGTGTACAATTACAGCCAAAGCTGTATTGTCAATGAACCTCATTCAGATAAAGTTTTTTCTGTATCCGAGTGGGTCTGATTAGATTTCAAGGAGACAAACCAATTACAGCCGTAATTGGTTTGCATATGGTACAAATTATGACCGGCGGTCATAATTTGACCACCTGTATACAATTACAGCCAAAGCTGTATTGTAAATGGACCTCATTCAGATACAGTTTTTTCTGTATCTGAGTGGGTCTGATTGGATTTCAAGGAGACAAACCAATTACGGCCATAATTGGTTTGCATATGGTACAAATTATGATGGGCAGTCATAATTTGACCACCTGTGTACAATTACAACCAAATCTGTATTTTCAATGGACCTCATTCAGATATAGTTTTTTCTGTATCTGAGTGGGTCTGATTAGATTTCAAGGAGATAAAACAATTACGGCTGTAATTGGTTTGCAAGTGGTACAAATTATGACTGGCGGTCATAATTTGACCACCTGTGTACAATTACAGCCAAAGCTGTATTGTCAATGAACCTCATTCGGATAAAGTTTTTTCTGTATCTGAGTGGGTCTGATTGGATTGCCAGGAGCCAAGTGGTACGGATTATGACCAGCAGTCATAATCTCACTCTGATGACATTCTGAGGACACAAATTTATTGCAGTCATAATTGATTTACATTTTGAAGAAATTATCCTGGTGGGCTAAATCTCTCACCCACCTACAGGTGTGACTGTACCATCCAATCTAATAACCCATGCATTTGAAGGAGGATTCTAAAGATACACATCTCCTGACACTTATTTGTGCCCTCAATGTGTAATTGAGGTTTATTTCTAGCGGATCTGCAGCTTTCTTTCCTTGGAAACCACAAAACTCATTTCTGCTCTATTTCTATGTGCTACACCCCCACTTCATTCCATTGGGACCTGCAATATAAATAGAGCTGTTTTCCCATGTTTCCCTTAAGCTACTCCGTTTTTAAATTGTTTTGGCCATTTAAATCCCTCTCCTCCCAATATAATACCCAATACTATGAATTTACCCCACCCACCTGATTCAGATGTCTCATTTTATGAAATGTTTCATAGGGATTTTTCAAATACCACAGAATTGAATTCATCATTATCTTACCAAGATGAGGCACCATCTCATTCATCCATGAATTCATTGTCCACCCCAAACCAAAGTACTGAACCCCATGAATGTTACGATATTTTTCACTACCTCAATTCTCCCAATATAGTCCCACCAGCTCCCATTACTCATAATCACATCTCTCCCTGCCCCCCACCAAGCAACATAAAGAGAAGCCCCTTTCAATTCAGTAGATCTTTTCTTCCCCACGTAATCTCATCCCCAACATTTTTTAATAATATATTTTTACAAAAATTTATTGGATATCACAAACAAACCAAACATGAGTTTATGTAACCCAAACCCAAATACTCCACGAACCCTTTCACCCCCCTCATTCATAGAATTCAACATGAGTAACCCACCCACTCAAGTACAATCTATGTGACCAATTCTTTCTTCTGAGCTAACTCCCCTCTCCCATGAAGAAGTTTATCTCAATTACCACCGTATCAAGAAAATTCTCAATAATGCCCTTTTGGAAGCTGAAAAGAATCCTATATCAATTGAGATTAAGGATAGTTTGAAAAAGGGCCTTACATTGATTTCTCAAAAAGAACATGGTAATGATTATTCTTCATGTCTGTCCTCAATTTTGTATTAATTTCATCTCCCTTCTTTTAGAATTGTCTTCATCACAAGCAATTGGTCTCATAGATGGCAATGTTGAAGTTATTGAGAGAGAAGTTCCTTCCATATGCTCATCCCAATCATCCTCTTTGGAGGATGTTGTTTCTGATGGAAATCACAAGAAAAAACAGAAAATTTAAAACAAACTACCACCAAATATTTGTAGGTTTATGCAGCAAACTGTTACCTTTAATAATACTCAAGAGGTAGTTTCCATGAATATGTCTTCTACTACATCAACCCTTCATACAAATTCTACCCCCAAATGTTATTGAAAACCCAATCAAATGACCTCCCATATCCTTTACCATCTACCATTTTCAAACCCCCTGTTCCCTCAACCATTCCACTTGAGACTCTCACCCCCCCAGTTATTACTGAGGAACAAATTCCCAACCCTTCCATACCTGAACATCCACCAAATGTCACCCCCAGAAGATTTTCACAATGTGAATCTCCTCATTTTAACAATGACCACTCTTTGGAAGTACCAGCCAATAGCATCCCAAATTCTCCAGCTCAGGTTCATCCACTGACTCCAACAAATGAGATTATTCAAGAAGAATTACATGTTTCAATAGCAGAAAATAATAGTAGTCCAAATGTTCCTTTCCAAATCCCTTTGAATACAACCACTCCAATTAATTCCCCGACACCCCATGTTGTATCATCACCAATGCAGATTAACCATGTACAAATCTCCCATACAGTATCTTCTCCTCATTTTGAAAATCCCAAAAACAATCTTCTGACTTCTCAATCAAATCCATCTACACCATCTCATGCTCCAACTCCTGGAATTAGGGACCCATCTAATCATCTCTCTCATGTGGGCCCATCTCCACCCGTTTTGCATGAACCTCACCAAAATCCTCCAGAATAACAGCCTCTTGACTCCCCAATGATCAATCCTCTATTTTCACTGATGAATTTCAATCAAAATTTTATGAGCTTTTCAAAACATTCACCCATGGACGCCCTACCCAGGCCAAATACTAAACCACATTTTAAGCAATTGACTCACTGGTTTCCTGGCACCACCAAAATTTGGGCTCCAAACAGCCTGAAAAGGGGAATTTCAATTTTAAACAGTGCTCTTCCCCATATAGCAAATGGATTGACGAGCTCTGTGATAATAGTTAGTTTAAAATTATACCACTCCAATGAACTCATGCTGATAATAAATTTCTCCAGGTGCTTGATTTCTCAATGCCACTAAAGACGAATTTTACGTTACATCCTCAATCTTTAAGATTCCACTCTATGAACAAGTCACTGCACCTGAAATTCATATTTCACTACCATTTTCACCTTATCCCAGGATTCATAATGAAAAGCACCCTGAAACTCATTTTGTGCGTCATCTAATCTATATGTTGCAGCCAAGATCATTCACCATCAATTCTTTGGCAAAAGTCATTGCAGCTTCAGTCTCAGCAACCATGGATGAATTTTTCATGCCAAAACCTCCTGTACCCCCTCAAGCGCAATTTGATGAGGTCAACATTTATCTGGACATGATTTCATACTTTGAAGGCCTCAAAAGACCCTCAATTCCACCAATAGAACTGATTTCCATGGCACGTCAAAGTCCAAGTGGCTCAAAAAATGCTGAAGAATCATTCAATATTTCTTCCAACTGAGATCAACAGTTAAACATTTTTCAAGGCCTCATTTTAGATGTCATGATTTCTTATGTCATATTCAAAGCACAAGCCTCCCTCAACAATATTTCCCCTAGCCACACTGAACAATCTAAACATGTCAAAAAGAGAAAGGCCCTCCATTCTAATAACAAAATCTCTTCAGTAATAATTCACTCAGCTCCTCAATTGGTAACCTCTAATACTGACAATGATCTCCAAGTTGAAACTGCCAAGAAGAAGTTGGTTGCATAACACAGCTGTCATAATTTCCTTCCTTTTGTTTACTATTTGATATTAGGTGCCAAGGGATTATTCACTGCACAAAAGGATCATCAGAATTTTTCAATTTCCAATGCCATGCTCATAATATTCTCTTTTCATCTTATTCACCAACATGTTAAGCCACCTCCACCCAAAGAGCCAGTTTGGAAAAATCTATCTTTTCATCTCAAATGCTTTTTTTCCTAAGGGTATGAAACCATTCACTGATGTCCAACTTGTTTGCCCACCTTCACGACATCAATTGGGTCAATATCTTAGAAGTTATTTTTTAAACCAATGGGAAGCACAAGCCACTGTGACATCACTCCTTCCAACCTCAAAACTCTGATGCTTTACCTCCTGTTTCTAATTTACTTACACATGATATTTGAACCATTGTAATTAATTTCCTATTACAAGAAAAAGTTAAATCTTTTCTTGTTTTATATTTTCCATGCTTTTAATTTTAGAATAGCTTTATTTTAAAACTCCCTTTTCATTTTCAATTGAAATCAACAAACCTTGTCTTTTCTAATGACCATACCATGCTGACTTGACATGCATTATTGCCAATAATATAAGTCAATTTCATCATTATGTTTATTTACTTTGTAAGAAAAATTCTATTCCCATCTAATATTTCTTGATATTAAATCTGTACCCTTTTTTAAATTTCTTAAGCCACATTTGCCAACACCAAATCAACTTCCAAATCAACTCTGAACCAGTTTTTCCTACCCATTTATCTTTCTTTGTTTTTTTCTTGCTTATATCTTATTTTGTTTTTATTATATTTTCCTTTTTTTGCATTCCAAATGAATCTTTGTTTTTGATGAAATTGTAGTAATTCTGAAACTATATTTTTCATACAATCAATTCCTTAACAATTTCTTTCAACCCCAATACACATGTAAAAATTTTCTTCTAACATTTGTTTTCAATAAATCATTAGTATTTTCTCATTTTCAAACAGTTTTTTATTATTTTATTTTATTTAAGCTGTTCATCTATAATATCTAAATATTTTCACTTTTGTTTAAAAAAACTTAATTAAACTATTAGTATGACTACTTTCAGTTTATAACAACTCAAATTTATCAATTTAGCATTTAACATAATCAATTCATTTATTTTTTAAATGAATAAATTTAATAAATTCACTTTCAATAATTTAAATGAATCCATTTTAATTTAATTTCAATTGCAATTATCAATTACATCAATTCATGAAATTTATTTTTCAAATAACCAAATCATTTTTTTTTTCAATTAATTAAATTCCATTTTCAATAGTTAAATTTCTTTTCCAATTTACATAAATTTGTTTCTCAATGAATCAACTTAATTAATTAATTGATTCATTGAGATTAATTAATTAATTGATTCATTGAAATTAATTAATTGAATTAATTAATTAATTAAATTGATTAATTGATTCATTGAAAGTAATTAATGAATTAAATTAATGAATTGATTCATTGAAATTAATTAATTGATTCATTGAAAGTAATTAATGAATTAAATTAATTAATTGATTCATTGAAATGAATTAATTAATTAAATTGATTAGTTTATTAATTGAAATTAATTAATTGATTCATTGAAATTAATTAATTAATTGATCCATTGAAATTGATTAATTAATTTAATTTGAATTTTAACTAATGAATTGAGTTAATTGATTCAATTCCATTTCAAATTCATTAAATAAATTCATTCAATTCAATTACAAATCAAGTAAATTGATTAATTGGATTCTACTTAATTTAATTAATCTGTCAAACTAACTATTTCAAATTCAATAATTCATACTTTCTCACTCAAGTTTCTTTTTGATTTCATTTAAAATTAGTTCAATTACTTGAATGTTTTTTAATTTTTTTGGAAATGATTTTTCTATTTTAATTCTCAAACTCATCTATCAAATCTCATACTAACCGGAATCATAGCATTTTTTAATTCTCTACTCTTAATTAATTTTTTTTCCAACTATCTAATGATTTCATCTATTACTATTTTATCAAATAATTAAATTAAATGATTTTGTTTTGAAAAAAACTGAATGTATGGGAGTACGTCAAAGAGTGGCTAAACTCATTGCAAAATGGGGCTAATGTTATTCAGTTATTTTTTTAAAAAAACATCTCTCTTAATTATTATTTTTAGTAATTTCCAACTGTTCAGTTTTTAATTTCCATTATCATGCCTAGAAAGTTGAACCAAAAATCTTCCAGAATGCAAAATAGAAAGGCTATTATTTCTGATTCTCAAAGATATCATCAAAACTCCCACCAAAAAGAAACAAAACAATTAGGTATTGATTCACAAATCCCTTATCTTAGAAAGTGCAAATTTATATATGATAATTACTTCAATCCCATTCCTCTCAATTATAACTGTAGAAAAATTCAAAGACCTATCTTTTTAACTAAAGCTCCTATTTATAGAAAATATGTTCAAGAAAACTATTTTTCTTTAGATTTTGGTTTTACAATTTTGAATGATGATCATCTTTCAGATTCTCCTTTTAAAATGTTTGCAATAGTACAATTTATACCTTTCACAAAGCTTAATAAATCTGAAAACAATGAAATTAATTGTTTATCTACCTTTTTATTTCAATAATTTTTTTTTAAATAAGCTCCAAGAATCAGGAAATAAAATTTCAGGCACTATGCATGCTATTGGATGGAGACCTCCTAGGCTTGGAGATTTCACTATTGGAAAATATATTAATTCCACTACTATTTCTAAAAACTCGGAAGCTTATAATACATTAACATTACAGCTTTCTAAAATTCAGACTATCCTCAAAAATTTGTTTCAAAAGTTTTCCTCAACACGTTTTCAAAATAATTGTAATCAAATGCAAGAATTTAACATTCCTAGTTTTGATGCATTAGATTTTGCTGATTTCAATTTCACTTCATTTGCCAATCAATTCAATTTTCCTTTTGATAATTTTTCCAATTTTTGTCATGTTGATAAAACTGATTGTTCTGACTATGCTTATTTTTGATCTATAACTATTTCAAAATTAGACGGTAGTTTGATTTTTTCTCATTTTTGTTTTGTTTTTCCTGACTACTCTACAAACATTAATCTAACTGGTAAAGAACAAGGCATAGTACAGATGGTTTGGAAAGCTAAAAATACAAGACACTTTAAATTATATCCTGAAGGTGGTAGAAGCAATTCCTTTACTTGATTATCTATGTGCTTGCAAATTTCACAAAAAGCTTATAATGTTTTTAAAAATTTACACGAAGGACAGATTAAAAACTTTACTTTTGATAATCATTTTTCTATTATCAATTGACTTGCTTCTACCTCTAAATAGTACATTTTGTTATATTGTATTTTTTTTATAACCAATTTTAATTTCAATAATATACTAAATTCTTAATTTTTTTAACCCTTATTTCCCTAATAAAACTAATCAATTACACACTTCAGTCATTTCTCAGTTTTGCCAATCTCATATTCATTCATCTAATCATTCTCCTCAACCAATCCTTCATTCAAAAAGTCCCATTCATCTCATTCACAATTTACAACATCATCATAAACAACAACAAGTTTCATCACTATCAATTCAACAACAACACCTTCATCATCAAAAACCACCCCAACAATTATCACATCATCAATATCTTGAACAAAATAAAATCATTGAAACTCAAACTCAATCACATTATTAATTTCAACCTCAATTATTACAATCTCAACCTCAAATGCTCAGAGATCGATAAACCTGCTATTCTTAGCATGAAATGTCATTATCATGCAATGTAACAGCGCCTATATTTAGTAGACTATCATAAATGTTGTTTAGATTCAAATATGATCATTCCAATCCATTCTCAATCATCCTCAAGACCCATTTCAGCTCAAGAATGAAATGAAAGTGCAACTTCCATTACAACCATTCTTGTGGCTTAATCTAAATTAGCTACTACAATGTAACAAATTATTAGGAAACATACAGTCCTACACCTCAAACTCATCCTCATTCTTCTAATTCTCATTCAACCCTTGACCAATGCTTGCATTATCAAATCCTTCAATTAAAAGCTCAACAACATGGTTCAATACCCCAAAACTCATTATCACCAATCTCACCTTCAATCGTAAACCCCACAATCACAACATTCACTTCAACAAAAATGTACCCTTTCTCAACTATATATACATCCTTTACTATGATTTTTTAATTTAACTTAAACATTGATTTAATGTATTCATTTAAGCTTTCTTTTTTCTCGCACCAACAACAACAAAACCCTCTTACACCTCTCCTCTCTCATACTACTTCTACTGGATACCTCCTCAACAACAAGCTATGAAACTCCCTCAATATAATACTGGTGAATTACTTGTTAGTAGCCCAATCTGACATACTTCTCAACCTTCAAATTCTAAAAATTATATTCCTAATTATTTTCAAACTCAACACATTCAATAACAATATCATATTTAAGCTGCAAATCCTCAACAAAACACTGGAGTGGCTTGTCAAACTGCCTGTACATTTTCAGCTATTCAAACTTCCCTTGTTCTACTTATTATACCTCATCTCCCAATCTAAGTAAAGCTAGTCCTTCAAATAATTCCCTTTATCAACAATTTCAACCTTAACAATCACACCTCTTTCATCAGATTTTGGTCACCCTGGGGGCTGTATTTCCAAATTGGTGGTCCTTCATGTATATTAGCCAATGTCATTGGTAATTTTAGTTTTCCATCCTTTGCACTCAGGTTCACTTCTCAACTTAAACCAACTTATGTTTAGCCTGCTGAAGACCTTGCATTAGCAATAGTGTCAATATTTTTATGTAGGAATTTGAATATAAAAAGAGGCGCATTGGAGAGGTTTCAGTTGCCAATGGCTCAATAGGAAGCTTGGTACTAACAGTTCTGTAAGTCTCCATCAATCTTTTTTTCCCCCTACATTATAGCCCTATTTCTATTTCAATTACCCTCTTCCAATTTATTTGACTGACAGAAGGACTGCACTTGGTGTATGTAACTTGATGAACATCATCTCTGTTGAAGTTGTCCTATCTTACTGACTTTTATTTAGAGTTGGCTGTCAAAGAAGCCATTGACAATACTTAATTACTGGCCATACAATCCAGCGAGGCCAAGTTGGACCCAGAAGATGATGAAAGGTGTTTGCCCCCAACAACATTTTTAACAATCTTCAACTATGAGTCAAAAATATTCACATTTGCTATGAAGACAAAATCTCGGTCCTGGGCCAACCTTTTCCCATTGGCCTCACCTTGGCTGATCTCTCTGCTGTTTCAACATATGCAAATTTTGCAAATCTTTTATTGTTAGATCAAAGGCTGGTGTCCATAAATTGATAATGCTAGATTTACTAGCAATTTATTTCAAGCCTGATCCAACTTTCCTTTCTCATCTGGCTCCAGAACAATTTCCACAACATTTCACCAAGATGAAATCCCAATCCAAAAACTCTGATTCCAAAGCTAGCACCCTGCCTGATCATCAATATATCCTCAAGCCTGTCAGTGGAGAAGGACAATTATTCCTATGCAAGCATCCAACAAAAGATTTGGTGAAGAGTAACTATCAGCTTACTTTGAGTTAACTAGTGTTTTTAATTGATGCTGACCAATACTGAGACACTTTAGATCCGTTTCATTTTTACACCAGATGCCAAGAATTTCTTGGATTTTACCCAGGGGATCCATCTGTTACTGCAAACAAGGCATTACCATTGTGGTCATTTGTCATTTCTGTGACTAATCATGAGTTTCATCAATGAGCTTACAAGTGGATATGGGATTGTTTTTGGCAGCAAAGAGATGATTGAAAACTTTATATTAGCCTATTTCAAGTGGCCCAACTTGGCACAATTGCTCTAGATTTGGTTAGTATTTAATTTTTGTCTACTTTTACTTACCCTTTCAAAATATTTCTGCATTGACAGGCCAAATTTATAACTTTGACTAGACTGAATATGGCAATTTAGAAAAAAGGCTTTATTTTGATCCCTTGCAAGGTCTGAAATGCACCAGTAGAGGATTACAGCAAAGCATGAGCAAACTACCTCCAATGACACAAAAAGCACCATTTGGCCAGGCTGGAGTTGATGTGGCAGCAAAGGACATTCTGATCAAGATATTAAAAAGGGTTTCTTTTAACCTTTGATCTGGCAAATTGTCCATCCCCTCCAACAATCGATCAGCGCATGCTATTATTCATTGGTTTTTGATGGATTTTCAGCCGATGCATTACAGCAGACCATCAAGATGCGCATGATAGTGTTTATTTTGAACGACAATGGTGCCAGAATAGCAACACTTTTGTTGAATTCTGCCAATTTCTCTATCTTTTATAATGGCTCCAAAATGTGAGTTGAAGCTCAATTGGGGAACTGAACAGTACATGATGATACTGCTTAAACTCAGCATGCAAAATTTCGAATCCTAGTAGGAATAAAAGGCAATCATTTGGCCTACCTTCAATATGAGACCTTCAATTGGGACAGCTGCGTTATTTATCCTGGTTATGACTCAATGGTTTATTTGAGGTCTGGTAGTTTTCAATTTACCTTTGTTGAAGCCACATTTCATTGTATTTTGGTGTTTTTTTCAAAGTTTGCTCAAATGAAAGCTGTTATGGACACTGCAAGGCAAGCAGCACGCCAGCAAGCAAGTGGTTTCACACAAACCACCAGCAAGATACATTACAATGTTTTTATAAGAACTCCTATTATCATCTTTCCTCTCCACCAGGCAGTGACCAATTGTCTAATTGCGCATTTGGGGGAAACTTCTGCAGCAAATGCTTTTCTTAGTGATGAGAACAAATAGGTGACTAAGGCCAAGGCACTAATTCAAAATATCCATCTAACCTCTGAAATGCATCACGAAGGCCAATTGCAGACTCTGAAATTACTTTTTGATGTTTTCCTAGCTTCATTCAACAAAGAACAGCAAAATCAAGACTCGGACTAAGGTTTAGACACTGATGTGAGTGTTATCTTTAAGTATCTCTGTTACCTCATTGCATATAACTTTCCTTTTCTTATAAGCTACATTACCACCTAGATTATGGCCCAAATGTTGGATGTGAATATTAATCTCACTCAGCCTCAGTATTTTGCTTTGATGTCGTTAGTGATGTCCTTGCCCAAAATTTTTGATTTCAGAGAATTGAAACAGGAATCACTTTTGCATACGTCGTCTCCCGGCCTTATACAAGTTACCGCTGCTAGTGCTACTACAGATTCAATTGCTGAAATTGCTCCTGTGGCTAAGATGGCTGATGGAGAAGTTGTGTCTTTGTGGACTACTAATAAGCTTGCATTTACAATAAAAAATGCTACTGTGGAGTTGTTTGATGCAACAATTGCAGTGACTGAGACTACGCAAAATGATAGCATAGCCAAATTTGCCTTCAGAGGCATTTGAGTTAATTGGAAATTTCAATCTTATTGGTTATGGAATCATAAATTTGTTTGAAAGTGTTTTAGACCATCAACATGTGCACATGGGAAACTTTCAAGTTTCAAGCGATAATTCTGACGGCAGAACATGATGGTGATCAGCTAATTCTCAGCTGCAATCAATTGGCGGTGAGCTCAAATGTGATACTTGAGCTTAATTCACCCAAAGTTATTCTTTCAATGGATTGCCTTTTTGCCATCAGCAACTTCTTTACTCAATCCCACTCTCAATCCTCTGATTTGCAATGGATTTGTGTTTCTCATCAAAATGATTCCAAATCAACATCGCAGGATGATCAACTGGCATCTAATTTTTCATATTTCATTGACATCATTAAAACGTTGCTACTGTTTCTGTAATTAAATGAATAATAATTCAAAGTTCAAAGTCTTCTCAATAAATATTTATTATAAGCTGTATATTAGTTTATCTATCATCTATAAATAAAAATATATTAGGAAATATAATGTTTCAATATAAAATTGAGATTAAAGGATTTGAATTTTTGATGTTCATTTAATAATTAAACTAATTAAGTTTGATTACAAAGATTTTATAGGTTTTTTCCATAAAAAGGATGAGAAGAAATTGATCAAAATTAATAATGTGATGGTATTTAATAATATAATACAAAAAAACTACCAAGCCTTGTTTTTTAATTTTGAATTGATTTCTTTTACAAAAAAATAATTTTCATTTTATAATGAAATCACATAAAGATTTAGTTTTCCAAATTATTATTGATACTAATAATAATTCCAATTTTAAGAAGAATGTTTTATTATTAAACAAGTATCTTAGAATTAAAATATTTTAATAAGATTCATAAAAATAATATCTTTAAAAATAATGGTATTTCAATAGTAAGGTTATTTATTGATAGTGAATTGTTTTGGTGATATGTTGAATATAGTTTCATGAAGTGATAATAAATAACAGCTTTGTCAATAATGAGCCTGGCTACTGATTTTTTTTGTATCATCCTAGAATGTTTTAGTTTAGAAGGCATGGATTTCTCTTTGATATAAAATTCTGAGTGGTAATTGTTGGGGGGGAATGAAGGACAAGGGACCTATTTTAATATCTTTTTGGCCCCCATTGAGACCTTAAAAAGAAAATCTCTTTGAAATATTCAGTTACTGACCCATTCAATTAGTTGAGAACTTTGTCTTTGTAAGGTGTGGATATGAAACTTTGATTAAAAGTCAAGTACTTTTCCTGTCCTCAAAATTTGTATAAGGTAAAAATCAATTAAAAATAGTAAGAAATATTATTTTTAAGAGAAAACACGCCAATTTTATTGTTTATAACTTGATTAGTATAAAACAATGATACTATAAAGATTTATTATTTTACCAAAAATAAAAATTTATCCAAAAAATACTTTACAAGAGATATTTTAAGGCTACAAAGGAAATTTCTTCAAGAGCAATTTCAATTGGAAGTAATTAAGCAAGAAACTGCAGGCATTGAATCAAAGGACAAAGTCTTCAAAAAGAATATTAAAGAGAAAACACGCCCAAAAGTGACCAGAGTGAATTTGGAAACAAAGTGACAAAGTTAACAGTGATGAAAGATGCTTTAATTCACTTTTAGGGTGGTTCAGGGGTGAAAATGATTATAAGAGTTACAAACAATGATTATAATGATTTTTTCACGTGGTTAAAAGTTTTAAAATGATTTAAGAAAGGTGGTTGGAATCCTTTATTGATTGGTTTAACAGTGTTTAAACTAATTATAAAAGGAAAAGATTCTAACATGAAGAGAAAAGTGGGGCAAAGAAGAAATTCTTTTATAGCCATAAATTTTCTTACTCCAAAAGTAAAATTTACTCTTGTCAGTCGTGAAAAACAGTCTGACAACAGAAAAGCCAATTATGGCATCATTGAACCCTGGTTTAGACCAAAAAAGGGCTGGTTTAAGCCATTTTTAGCCATTTTAGACCCTTAAATCAGCCATTACTATAGCAATACCTGGTCTAGAGCCTTCAAAACACGTCAGAATGTGTGTAAGAGACGTAGAAGCCAGCTAATACTGTTTTTACTATGATTATTTTTTCTTAAGGGTAGTTTTACCCTCTTGGCAACAGCTAAAACTACCCCAGTCGGTATCAAAACCTCATCATCAATTGAGTCCACAGACCCTGTAACTCAATTCCAGGCCAAAAGTGATGAACCTTTGCATGAATCTTGACACAACACGCCTGTCAGCAAGGATTTTGGGGGTCTAGCTCCCCCTTAGAGCTGGAGTTCCTTTCCCCCCCAAATTTAATCTTCCCAATTTATTTTTCCTTTAATTCCTCATCATGTATTATACTTATAATTTACATATTTAATTCAATTGAGTTGTACAGTTCAATACAGTAATAATTGATACCTCATATGTAAATCAAAGTTCACTTATGTAATACACGCGCACATTTTGACATTTCAGTTGAATTCAATTGGAAATACTTTGATTCGGCATAACTTCTAAAATATACACAACACCTCAATTGTAACACAAATTTTGGTGATTAACACTATATTTGATGTGAATCAAATTAAAGTTTTGAGGATTTTCAATTTTCATATAGAAAATACTAAAAACTTAATTTAAGCTTATTTAGAGTTGAGTTACAAAATTTTCACTCAGAGGTGACCCCACTTGATTTTTTATGAGGAATCCAATGGTTAAATAATTTTTATATGTTTATTTATTGAATAAAAAGTTATAGTAATTTTTACTTAACTTTTTTCCAAATTTATTTATTTTTTTACAATTTTGTTAAAAATTCATTTTTACTTAATTTTTTCAAGTATAAATGTAATTTTATGATTTCAAAATTTAATGTAATTTTATTTTCAAATTTTGATTAAAATTTTAATTTTGAATGTAATTTTATATTTATATTTTGATTTTCATTTTAATAATATAAATAAATTTATTTTATTTATATTTACATGTTAATTTTGTATTTGTGGTCTTTTGGGTATATGAAATTACCTCTAAGGCTCACAGTCTTTGTGAGAAAGCATGGCCTTCTCTCCATATTTTGAATAAACCTTTGAGGTATTACATCATTTCCTAATTAGTAGAAAGAACTTTAATTACATTGTATCACTTTTTGATTGATATATGTCACTTTGATTGACTATGTTATTCAAATGTGAAGAATCTTTCCTCAGTTTGTAATGATTATTTATTTTGTGAGTATCCGGTTACTGGTTCAATTGAAAATGAATATTGATTGGAACATGTGATTTCCATGATCCTTATCTTCTTTTCAAGTGAAAGAATTTTAATTTCCATAAATAAAAATATGATTTATTCACAAATATTTGGTCTATTTGAGTCAAAGTTCAAAGGTGAGGGTAAGGGTTGAACCATCAAATAACCCTTTTTTGTAAAATATATATTCCACTTTGGTATACATCTCATTATTATTCTCGCAAAAACTTTACTGGGTATTGTTTTATTAACTTGAACTTTTTTTATTTGCATTATTTCTTGGTATATTTTGGTCCTATATGATTTTGAGATTGTGTTACACTATATGAGTCCCTCCGTGAAATCAATTGGGATACTTCTTTCTTTTATTTATCTTTTTGGCTTTTAAGCTGAGTATTCCCTTTTCTTATCCAACCATTAATTATCTTATTTCACTCTTATTTTCACTATTTGTATTGCTATTATTACCAAATGGGATTGATCCTTTTCAAAAAAGGATGAAGGAACAAAACAGCTTTTTTTCATACTAGTAGTATAATTGAAAACATATATATATTTCCAAAACATTATAGTATTTCTAATTTGTGATCAGAAGCTTAAATCCTCTCATCCTATTGAACCAGAAAGAGTACCAGCATGTATTGAGTTTTCTAACAAAAATTGCATAACACTAGGTAAAATAAAGTAATTTAGGGAAAAAATACTTTGATTGAGAAGAAAGGTACCAATACTGTTATTCTTAATTTAAAAGTTGAGCTTATTAATCTTTTTTCATATAGTCTATCTCATCACAGCTCATTTGATACTAAGCTTTTTTGGGGATCAGTATTGAGGTATTTGTAGCTTTTTTCCTGACTTAATATTGTAGCTTGACTAAAGATATTTTTGAAATAAGCTCTAAGATAATTTTAGGATACAGATGGAGATAGCTCTGAAGCTACCCATAAGTTCAAATGAAGATATGAGGAGGGACTCCTGTAAGGGAATACAAATGTTTTTTTGCACAATTTGCATTTGTCTTGACTAAATTGAATGAAATGTTGAATTAATATCTCCTGTTTATTACATATTTATATATAGTTTTCCCGGAAAAAGAAAAGAACAAAATATTATCAGAATGACTAAGCAGTAAAGCTAAATATTTATATATAGTTTTTCTCTTACTACAATTCAATTAAATTGAAAAAGATAATATTCAAAAAACCATTCCAAAGCATTGAAAAAAACAAATATTATAGGAATTGAAGGGATAAAAAATCAAAGGAAGGATTATTTAATTTCAATTTTATTAATTGCTTTATTTAAGACACAAATTATATTTTTCATTTGACTAAATCAAACAATAATTTATTCCTCAATACTTTAAATGAATATTTGGATCATTAAAATAGTTGAAATTATCCAAGATTGAAGAATTGGAAATCAAAACTGAAAGAATTCAAATAGAAAGATCTACTTGAAAATTATATATCAAAATATAATCTTCATTGAGAAAAGATAAAATTCAAAGGACATTGTCTTGGGTTAATTTTTATATGTATCAATCCAAAGCTTAAAGTTTGATTTTGTATAATCAATTTTATTGATAGAAATTCTTTAAAAAGAGCATAAAATTTAATTTCCACATTTCAGTCAATTAGTCAAAAATCTGGTAAAGGCTCTTTTACAGTTAATGTAAAGTTGATTTATTGTGAATTTAGTGAAAAAAAATGCTTATCAGCTTCATTGGTACTGGAACATAAATCCCATAAATTTACCTGGTATCTATGTATCATCAGTGTATTCGCTCATACTAGCTTGAAAAACTCATTGAACTTATTTAAGCCCATTGAATTGAAAATTGAAGGATATGTTATATATAATAAGGATTGACAAGCAGTGACGAGGAAGTAGACACTTGAAGGTTACAGAGGTTCTCCTAAGCTCAAAAAAAGAAATAATATCAAGAGTTAAATCATACTAAAAGGAGAAGATTGAATGAGATTTAGATTGGTCTGTGAGATAAAAAAATTGATGATTACTTATTTAAAACATTAATATTCTTCATAACTATTTTTTTCATACAATATTTTGGAAGGGTTCATATTTTTTGATTATAAAACCTAATTTACAAAAAATATAGGTCACAAAAATTACAAAAAGGTGAATATTTGAAGTATTTTGATATGGTCTCAATTTAAACAAAAGACTTCTGAGAATGGTTAAGTTTTTACTAAATATGATGATTAATTAATACTATAAGAATAATAGATAGTTTTATCTAGATAAGAACATATTCATGTGGACTTAGAAATCTATATCTCAAGAGAGAATTAGAATTAACTTAACTTATGTATTTCCAAAGCAATTTTGACTGGGAAATCAATCCACATCAACAGCTATACAAATTACAAGTATAAAAAGGAGAATTTAATGGAAAAAAAATAAAAATTAAATGAACTTATAATATTTGTACTTGATATGTACAATACTTTGGATAATAATAATTAATTAATACATATAATGATTACTTAAAGATATATTAATTGAAGGAAAAAACCTGATTATCTCTATCAAAGAGCTGAATTTATGAGAAGCTATATATTCAGATGCTTTTCTTCAGTAAAAGTAAATATACTAAACTCCCTTTGATATTATTATGTATAATTAAATTATTGATAGGATATTATAAGCTCTTGAAGACCACACATAGATGTGAAAAAAATTCATATAGTGGAATGAGGTAGCTTTGATCAATATTGAGTTGAAATTGAGACACAGGCTGAGGGAAAATGAAATTAAGACTTGAGAAAATGTGGTTGTTGATATAAAGATCCAATTTCCTCAGTTTGAAGCTAAATTGAAAATAACTGGCAGTATTACTTTAGAGCTGTAGGAAAAAACCACCCTCATCACCCCATTGATAATGTATAAGAACTCTACAGAGATATGAACAAAGTGAGAAATGGATTAATTTGAAGATACATGCGGAGATATTACTGAAGTTAAGGATGAGTTAACTTTGAGATACACATGGAGATATTCTATGAGTTAACTCTGAGTTAAATTGGAGACTTTAGCCAAAATCCTTGTAAGGGACCTGCAGGCAGGTCCAAATGAAATCCCCCTGGTGTTTGGTGGTAGGGAATGTGAGCCTTTGAGATATGAACACATATCCAAAAAGGTCACAAGAAAAATACTATGATAATTATACTTAAAATAATTATCTTAAAACTAGTGAAAATACCATAAATAGGTACAAAATTGGAATTAACTCAGAATATAATGGGTAAACATGTAAAATAAATTACACCATTAGATTTCTCATTGTAAAATACACATATGTCATTGTTATGGCATATCTGGAAAGTCAATAATTACTGATTAATAAATAAGAATACCCTAAAAAAGACACAAAAACTTATTTAACTCAGAAACCAATGAAACAACATGTTAAATGAATTGTACCAGTGGATTATTCATAAAGCAACACACATAAAGAAATTATATGGCTATTCTCTAAACTCAATACTTAAGGAATTAAGCTTAATATATGCACTTTTTTGGTCAATGCATAAACTCATGGTTTTCAGCTAATATCTCTTGATAAATACAAGATAGAGAGTTAAACCAAAAAAAAGTCACCACGTAATTACTGTAAGAACACAGATACAAACTTTATTTTACAAGTTATAAACAAGGTTAAAACTTGTAATGGTTTATTGAACAAAATCAATGGAGCTGTTGACCACTTTATTGCGAAAGTGGTCCAAACTTAAAAAAAGTAGAAATTCAGATTTTAAGAGCTCATACGTGAAGAATGACCTATTTTTTTATTATAATATTCAAAGTATAACCCCTTGAAATCAAGGTTTGAAGTTTAAAATATTGAATTTCTACAGAACAGATGAGTTACAAGGAAAATCATCAAAAATACAGTTTTGATTATTTATTTGAATGCTCTTGGAAGTTTAGTAGGGACATGTCAAGATATCTGAACTCACTGTCAGAATAGATGTAGCGTTTATAACTTAAAAGGTATTATTGATCAAAGTTCAAGCTTAAAATTTCTCATTTATGATCACTAACTGTAATCTTACTTTAAGTTTAACAGTTATATAAGTGATAAAACTGGTGAATAGTATTATATTATTATTAATACCAATAATATCCACAAAGTTTAGGCTTCTGCCAAGCCTATCATCTCATCAAACTTAGAGTTATAGTGATAACTCTAAATAATGACATAATGATGAGATAAGATGGTTTGATCATGACATAGTCATCACTAAAACTTAAAAGGCTGATAGCTTCCAGTGGATACCGTCAGTACACGTCTATTAAAAGATCACTGGACTCTAGAAGGGAGGGATTCACTATAAAGAGAGCTCTTTTTACTCTATTGTCACCTCAGACACATCAAAACAACTAAACAATTAAATCCAAATGTAAAATATTTCATTCTTTATATATAAATATCTTATATTATCAAGGAACTAAAGTTATCCTTATTATAATAATCATTTTTGATGTGAATACTTCAATTTTTCTCTTGTTTTGTTATAATTCTCTCAAAAATCACATTTCCACGTAAAATCAAGAAAAATTTTAATTTCTCTTATTTTTATTTGTAAATACAATCTAAATAAGTTGCATTTATATTATTTGGAGCAAATTTATTCAAAAGTATTATATTAAGTGTCAAAAGTACGTTATTTCCTCTTATTATAATAATTTCTCTTTATTATTACTATCAATGATTCTTTAATTAATATAAATAGTATTTATATTAATATATAACTTTAATATTAGTAATATTATTGTAATTAATTGTTTTTTATTAGTAAAAAACAATTTTCTATGCCTCTATTACTTGTTTGTAACAATAATAAAGTTGTGAGCCTTAGAGGTATTTTCATATACCCAAAAGACCACAAAAGATAAATTAAGACACAAATATAAATAAAATAAATTTATTTATATTATAAAAATAAAAATTGAAATATAAATACAAATTCATATTTAAAAACCAAAATTTAATTATAATTTAAAAATAAAATTACAATAAAATTGAAAATTATGAAATTATATTTTTACTTGTAAAAATCAAGTAAAAATGAATTTTTAATAAAAATTGTGAAATTAAAATTTATTTGGTAAAAAGCTATATAAAATATATTATAACTTTTTATCCAATAAATAAACATATAAAAATTATTTCACCATTTGATTCCTCATAGAAAATTAGGTGGGTCACCTTGGAGTGAAATTTTTATAACTCAACTCTAAATAAGTTTAAATTCCTCAAAACTTTAATTTAGTTCACACCACATGTGGTGTTAACCATCAAATTTTGTGTTAAAATTGAGGTGTTGTGTTTAGCTTAGAAGTTATGAGGAATTGAAGTATTTTCAATTGAATTCAATTGAAATGTCAAAATGTGCGCATGTATTACATAAGTGAACTTTGATTTACATATGATGTAACAATTATTATTTTATTGTACTGTACAATTCAATTGAATTACATATGTAAATTATAAGTATAATACATGATGAGGAATTAAAGGAAAAAAAAATGGGGGGGAAAGGAACTCTAGCTCTAAGGGGGATCCAGACCCCCAAAATCCTTTCTGGATGGCTTGGGATGTCAAAATCCACACAAAAGTTCATCACCTTTGGCCTGGAATTGAGTCACAGGGTCTGTGACTCAATTGATGATGAGGTTTTGATACCAACCAGGGTGGTTTTAACTGCTGCCAAGAGGGTAAAACTACCATTAAGTTAAAACAATGTTAGTAAAAACAGGTTTAACTGGTTTTTACGCCTCTTACACACATTCTGACGTGTTTTGAAGGCTCTAAACAAGGTATTGCTATAGTAATGGCTGATTTAAGGGTCTAAAATGGCTAAAAATGGCTTAAACCAGCCCTTTTTTGGTCTAAACCAGGGTTCAATGATGCCATAATTGGCTTTTCTGTTGTCAGACTGTTTTTCACGACTGAAAAGAGTAAATTTTACTTTTTGAGTAAGAAAATTTATGGCTATAAAAGAATGTCTTCTTTGCCCCACTTTTCTCTTCATGTTAGAATCTTTTCCTTTTATAATTAGTTTAAACACTGTTAAACCAATCAATAAAAGATTCAAACCACCCTTTTGAAATCATTTTAAACCTTTTGACCACGTGAAAAAATCATTATAATCACTTTTTGTAACTCTTATAATCATTTTGAATCCTGAACCACCCCAAAAGTGAATTAAAGCATCTTTCATCACTGTTAGCTTTGTCACTTTGTTTCCAAATTCACTCTGGTCACTTTTGGGCCTGTTTTCTCTTCAATATTCTTTTTAAAGACTTTGTTCTTCAATTAATTTCTTTCAGTTCATTGCTCAATTAATTACAATTGAAATTGCTCTTGAAGAAATTTCTTTTGTAGCCTGAGAATATCTCTTGTAGAGTATTTTTTGGATTAATTTTTATTGTTGGTAAAACAATAAATATTTCTAATATTATTGTTTTATACTAATAAAGTTATAAACAATAAAATTGGCGTGTTTTCTCTTAAACATGATATTTCTTACTATTTTTAATTGATTTTTACCTTATACAAATTTTGAGGACAGGAAAAGTACTTGATTTTTAATCAAAGTTTCCTAGCCACAGCTTACATTTGGGGGCCCATCCATGTTATTTTACCTGTGACATATATTTTGCTTCTTTTTAAAACCTTTTTTCTTATATTGAAAAATTAAAAGAACATATAAAAAATACTTATAATTCAAAAAACCCATAAAAATTCATTTATTTCATATTATAAGTGAGGCTTATATTTTTATTTCTTTTTTTGAAATAACATTTTTTTACTTAATTAATTGGCTTTTTCATTAATTTTAGTGTCTGAAAACGTGGTAAGACAAGAAAACATTGAAACAGCCTCAACAGTCACCAGCATCATTCCTGCCAGTACTGTTAATTCAGACCATAATAGTACTGTTATTGCGACTCAAAATAACCAACCTGAACCAATATCTTATGAATTGATTAGCCTTGATATAAGTAATACCCTTCAGAAAGCTAAGAATTTGGCCAATAGTAAGTTTTTTGATGTAAAAATACTATTTTAAGCCTTTTTAATCATAAAATATGCCTTCAACCAGATCAGGAGCCAGCTATAACCCCTCAAGCAGCTCCCAGAAAGGTAATGGACGCGATTATGACAGAAGCCAACCAGGTAAAGGAGGAAAAGGGTCAGTTGATGACTTCCAAACCACTAAAATAGGTCATTCTGATGCTGATAATACCATTTTACCTTCACAAGGAGCTGACACCACCACAAGAAGCCTCAGTGGACATATACAAAGCCAGCCACAAAGCATACAACAATGCCCTGCAGTACAAGGAGTAACAGATCCTTGCAGATCTGTGCAAAAACTGCATGAATTCTTACCTGACTGTGAGAAAATTCCTGGGCCATCCCAATACTTGCAAATTGCTCAATGGATGGCATCCATTGATGGAGAAGAAAAACATGATGCTCTTGACACTAGAATGGAGGAAAAACAACCCTCCACCACCCGAGCAAGTGCCAAAAACAGACCCAGTGGCCAGAAGCAGCAATTCCAACGTGAAAAAGCAGCCACAAGCTCCAAACAAGGGCAAAGGGAAGGCACCGGCCCCAAAGCCTTACAGCCAGGGCTACAGAATTCTAAACATTCAACAGGATGCCATGGAAAATGTGTTCCAGATGGCCAGAACAATGTTGGAGTTACAAAAGAAAGAGGAGGCCAGATTAAAATATCAGAAAAGATTCCTGATATTTTTGATTCTACTCCAGAGTTTTATGAAGCTATAACTGACGTAAAAAGTCATCTTTCTGATAAAAATGCATCAATTTATGACAATCTTAAAACACCTAACTTGAGTCTGAGCCAAATAAATTAAACACTTAAATGTTTTGAAAATGTTTTAAGAACAATTAAAACTTCTAATAATGATAATTATTTTGCCAATAAGATAAATGAACAATCTGTCATTATTAAGGAATTGACAGACAAATATTCTAAATTCAATATTGATGACATGATTGAAACAAGAATAAAACAATCCATAGATAATATCAAAGAGGATAATAAGAAAGCTCTTGATGATATTTCAAAATCATTTACTGAAGTAAAGACACATATAATTACCTTGAAAAAGTGTCTTGATACCTCAAAAGAGGAAATATCAAAATTAACAATAAAGTTAAATGAGGTTATATCTAATAATACTAAACAAACAGAATTATGGCATGAGCTGACATATAAAGAGGATGATTATAAAAATAATGTAATAACCTCCATACAAAGCTTACAACATGAATTCAGAAATCCACAAAGGTGTAACAATAGTAAAATGAATGATATTGAACAACTACTAAACACCTTAGCAAGAATGTCTACACCTCTGAATCAAAATGAGGGTACAGGGATTCCAAATACACGGGTATTGGATATTGAAAATTCTCAATTAAGAAATGAATTTTCTACTTCTTTTCATAACTTGGAGCCAACAATGGGCCAAGCACTCTTGAAAGAAGTTCCAAAACTTAAGAAATGGCCTCACTTCAGTGGTGAAGGAGAGTATGACCATATGGAATTCATCAGAGGTATTGACATGATCAAAGAAGACTTTGAATTACCAGACAGATTGGTAACAGCAAGGTTTAACACCTTATTTACCAAATCAGCTCACAGATGGTATATCAAATTGAGACAAGCACATGGGCACCAAAGTTGGACTTGGTGGAAAACCCAAATTATCAACAAATGGGCCAATGATGCTTGGAGGTTTAAAGTGGAAACAGCCTTTGAATCTTCCAGATTTAATGCTGATAAAGACAAAGCTTTACCATGGGGTTCCATCAAAAAGACAGATTAACAGCATTATATCCTGACACGTCAGAATTTATGATCCATAGAAGGATTCTGAGACAATGTGGAGGTGACTTAGAGCATGCTGTCAAACACAGGACTACTGAACAATCTTCAGCAGAAGATATTATCAATATATTAGAAGAAGTAAACACCAGAACCAAAATTGGTTCTAGTAGGGTGAATCTCAAAACAAGGTTTAATTCACCTTGGAAAGATTCTGTGGACAAAAACCCCAAAGAAAATTCTAATAATATTAAGTATAAATCTGCAGATACAGTCAGAAAATGCCATATTTTCAAAAGCACCACCCATTGAGCCAATACATGTCCAAAGAAGGGAAAAATCAATGAAATTGATATTGAAAAGGAACCTGATGTTGAAAAAGATGAAATAATTGAAGACAATTCAAATGATAAGTCATCCATAGTCTCTGAATCTTCAAAAGATACAGATAATATCAATGCCACTTTTAACATCATGGAATCTTATTCCCACTTGCCACAACTGAGCAATGATCAACTTGATTTATCAAAAGTTCAAGATGCACAACTTATGAAAGCCAAACCAAACAGAGGGAAAAGTTATACAGCTGGGAGCTCCTGTATAATAGAAGTGGTGATTGACAACAACCCCACCATGCTTTTGCTTGACCCAGGAGCATTCTGCTCTTGTGTTGGAAAATCTTTTCTTAAAACTTGTGTTCCAAATTTTTAAGACCAATTGTTACCAATTGATGGTATAAAATTCAATAGTGCAAGTAATCCAATGAAACCATTAGGAATTTATGGGACTAATGTCATATTCACACACATTAATGGGAATTTAAGAATCACAGTTGAATTTGTTGTTATGGAAAATTGCTCTAGTACCCATTTTATATTTGGAAATGACTATTTAATCATGTATGAGATAGATTTACATAACAACAAAGACAGATACTTTACTATTGAAGACAATAAGCGCCAAAAACTTGCCCTTTTACCATTTAAAAGATGAATTACAGTGAAAAAAGTATCACCAGTCAACTTAGAGTTAGAGAAATTCAAGTCTGAACAGTTAAATGAGGCTGAAATAAGCCTTCATCTGACTGATAAACAAGAAAATTAACTTTCTTCCCTTTTGTATGAGCACAGAGGAGCATTTGCTTCAGACAAAGAACCTCTACAAGCAATTATTGGTCATGAAGTTGATATCATTCTTAATATTGAAAGACCTTATCCACCACTCTTGAGAAGACCTGCATACCCAGCAAGTCCCAAGTCAAGAGAAGCTCTGGAAACTCATATCAAAGAATTTCTAGACCTTGGTGTAATAAGAAAAGTTGGCCATAATGAAGAAGTAGAAATAACTACACCAGTAATAGTGGCATGGCATAATGGAAAATCCAGAATGGTTGGGGAATTTAGAGATCTGAACACTTACACTGTTCCAGACAGATACCCAATACCAAAAATCCAAATTGCCCTTACTCAAATATCTCAAGCAGTTCATATAACCACTATGGATGCCCTTAAAGGATTCCATCAAAATGTGGTGACACCAAGAGCAAGAAAATACTTGAGAATCATTGTTCATTGTGGAGTGTATGAATACTTGAGGATGCCCTTTGGTATCAAAAATGCACTTTCACACTTCCAAAGAATGATGAATGAAATATTCCCTGAAGAACCCTCGGAGGGATGGTTAATCATTTACATTGATGAAATTATTGTATGTTCCAAGCCTTGGGAGGAGCACATGTACAGACTGTCCAGAGCTTTGACAAAAATTCAATCAGTAAACATGAAAATCTCATTGAAGAAATGACATTTTGGATTTAAAGAACTTAAGGCACTAGGCTATGTTGTATCTGGTTTGTCCCTTGGAATTGACAAAATCAAAGTTGCAGAAGTGTTGCTAAAACCCATGCCTCAGAACAAGAACAAAATTCATTCATTCTTAGGTTTTGCAGGATATTACAGGCAACACATTAAAGATTTTGCATCCATAGCAAGACCACTTTATAAATTGTGTGACAAAGACACAGTATTTGAAATGACTGTTGACAGAGTCAAAGCTTTTGAGTCTTTAAGAGAAGCCTTGACTACTGCTCCACTCTTACTGATGCCAGACTTTAAATTGCCTTTTAAATTGTATATTGATGCATCAGGGGATGGGCCGGGTGCTGCACTTCACCAAGTTCAGATCATAAATGACAAACCTGTAGAAGGACCCATATGTTTCATATCCAGGCAAATCAAACGAACTGAAGCCAGATATGGGGCAAGTCAAATGCAATTTCTATGCCTTGTCTGGGCCTTGGAAAAATTAAACAACTTCTTGGAGGGCTGTGTTTTTGAGGTAATAACGGATTGTACAGCTGTCAAATCACTTTTAAACATGAAAACACCCAACAGACATATGCTCAGATGGCAAATAACCATACAAGAATACGGAGGCCATATGACTATTTTTCATAAGGATGGGAATATTCATAATAATGCATATTGACTAAGAAGATGGCCATTACCAAATAATATTGATAATCCTGCTTATGTGCCAGAAGAAGCTTCACCACAAATCCCAATAGAAGAAACAAGTGTTACAGACTTGAACACCACCTTCTTTGAAGAAGTCAGAAATAGTTACACTCAAGATAAGAATTGTAGCATCTTGTGCAAATTACTTAACAAAGACTGTAAAGCAACTCTCTAATACATGCCTTGGATGAAGTATGGAAGAAATCTTTTGATGAAGGAAGATTTCACCTACTGGATGGTATAATTTACCACAGGACCAAACACACATGTGTCATGACAGTTGTGGACAGGTCATTAATCAATGTCGTACTAAAATAATGCCATGATAGCCCCTTTTCAGGACATGTGTCTGAAGAAAGAACGAGAGAGAAAGTAAAGACCTGCATCTTTTATATGCAACTAACTTCAATAACATCAGAGGATGTAAAAAGCTGAAAGACTCCTTTGCAGGACCTTTTGTTATTAAGGCCCTCCATGGAGAAAATTCTGTTGAAGTAGAGTTATCTGAAGAGCTCAGCAATATGCATCCTACATTTCCAGTGAGCTTGATAAAGCCATATAAATCTAGTTATGCTGAAAAATTCCCCTTGAGGAATAAAGTTCCCCAAGTTATACCTCCTATTGAGTCATCTGGTAGTAAGGAAATCACCAAAGTTCTCAAAGAAAGAAAGTTGAGAACCAACAAAGTAAGGGAATACCTTGTTAGGTACAGTGACCCAGCTTGTGAAGACGAATGGTTGCCAGAAAAAGACATACCTGAAGCTACTAAACTTCTCAGAAGGTTCAGACACACTAGAAATAACAATATTACAAAGTAATATTCTTTCTTAGGGGGAGGGAATGTGAGCCTTAGAGGTATTTTCATATACCCAAAAGACCACAAAAGATAAATTAAGACACAAAAATAAATAAAATAAATTTATTTATATTATAAAAATAAAAATTGAAATATAAATACAAATTTATATTTAAAAACCAAAATTTAACTATAATTTAAAAATAAAATTACAATAAAATTTAAAATTCTGAAATTATATTTTTACTTGTAAAAATTAAGTAAAAATGAATTTTTGATAAAAATTGTGAAATTAAAATTTATTTGGTAAAAAGTTATATAAAATATATTATAGCTTTTCATCCAATAAATAAAAATATAAAAATTATTTCACCATTTGATTCCTCATAAAAAATTAGGTGGGGTCACCTCTGAGTGAAAGTTTTGTAACTCAACTCTGAATAAGCTTAAATTAAGTTTTTAGTATTTTCAATACAAAAATTGAAAGTCCTCAAAACGTTAATACAATTCACACTACATGTTGTGTTAACCATCAAATTTTGTGTTAAAATTGAGGTGTTGTGTTTAGTTTAGAAGTTATGAGGAATTGAAGTATTTTCAATTGAATTCAATTGAAATGTCAAAATGTGCACATGTATTACATAAGTGAACTTTGATTTACATATGAGTTATCAATTATTATTGTATTGTACTGTACCATTCAATTGAATTACATATGTAAACTATAAGTATAATACATGATGAGGAATTAAAGGAAAAAATAAATTGGAAAAATTAAAATTGGGGGGAAAGGAACTCTAGCTCTAAGGGGGAGCCAGACCCCCAAAAACCTTTCTGGCTGGCGTGGTATGTCAAAATACATGCAAAAGTTCATCAGTTTTGGGCTGGAATTGAGTCACAGGGTCTGTGACTCAATTGATGATGAGGTTTTGATACCAACCAGGGTGGTTTTAACTGCTTCCAAGAGGGTAAAACTACCCTTAAGTTAAAACAATGTTAGTAAAAACAGTTTTAACTGGTTTTTACGCCTCTTACACACATTCTGACGTGTTTTGAAGGCTCTAGACCAGGTATTGCTATAGTAATGGCTGATTTAAGGGTCTTAAATGGCTAAAACTGGCTTAAACCAGCCCTTTTTGGTCTAAAACAGGGTTCAATGATGCCATAATTGGCTTTTCTGTTGTCAGACTGTTTTTCACGACTGACAAGAGTAAATTTTACTTTTGGAGTAAGAAAATTTATGGCTATAAAAGAATGTCTTCTTTGCCCCACTTTTCTCTTCATGTTAGAATCTTTTCCTTTTATAATTAGTTTAAACACTGTTGAACCAATCAATAAAGGATTCCAGCCACCCTTTTTAAATAATTTTAAACCTTTTTACCACCCAAAAAAATCATTATAATCATTTCTTGTAACTCAAAGTGAATTAAAGCATCTTTCATCACTGTTAACTTTGTCACTTTGTTTCTAAATTCACTCTTGTCACTTTTGGGAGTGTTTTCTCTTTAATATTCTTTTTAAAGACTTTGTTCTTTATTTAATTGCTTGCAGTTCATTGCTCAATTAATTCCAATCAAAATTTCTCTTGAAGAAATTCCTTTTGTAGCCTTAAAATATCTCTTGTAAAGTATTTTTTGGATAAATTTTTATTGTTGGTAAAACAATAAATCTTTATAATATTATTGTTTTATACTAATAAAGTTATAAACAATAAAATTGGTGTGTTTTCTCTTAAAAATAATATTTCTTACTATTTTTAATTGATTTTTACCTTATACAAATTTTGAGGACATGAAAAGTACTCGATTTTTAATCAAAGCTTCATAGCCGCACCTTACAAAAGTGCTTTTAAATATATTAATTATCATATATGAATATATTTATTTATTATATTATTTTTTAATGATATAAATTATATTATTATATTTCTTTAATAATATAATTATTTTTTTACGCCTTAATTATGATAATTCTTTGTTATTATAATTATTTTCATCTTATTTATTTTATTTATAAGGAAATTCATAGTAAAATAAGTAAAATATTAGTAATTTTTCTTATTGTTTCATAGTCAAACCTTAACATATTTTCACTTCAAATAGTATTATAGCTATAGCTTGGTGTAATATTTCTTTCATCCCATTTTTTCCTTCAACATCCACAAAGAATCTGTCAAATAGCTATACCAATCTTTCTCAAGGTATTATTGGAGTATTAGTGAGTTATTTAACAAATTCTTCAAGTTATTTCTCCATTTTTAGTTCTCTTCAAGAATTTATAATAGTTACTCTGAAAAAGAGAATTATTAATTAAAATAAGTTTCTCTTGTATAATTTAAAATTATTTCAATAAGAAGTTTTATTATTAAGAATTTTTGTAATTGACTCCAGTAAGAAATTAATGCTTACTGTCAGGGTGAGTCTATATAGTAGCTATAAAATGTAAATACAAGCTGGTATTATGACTGTGACACGTCAAAAACAAATAATAAATTAAATCTTCAGGTCCTACTGCTACGTGGTAACAGTGGTGATGAGTCTATTGAGGACCTGGGTTGCAATGCTCTAATATCTTTGACTGTAAAGAAACACTACAATAATTATATTCTAATTATATCTTTAATAATTCTAAGGACACTACTGATGGATAACAGTCTTGTCACGTAAGAATATAGGTAAAGTAAGATAAGATGATGGGTTTTTGAAGGAAAAAACCCTTCTTTTTATATCTTTCAAGACTGTCAAGAGTTATTAACTCTTCACACGTCAGAGGAGTGAAAATTTTCACTCCAATGGTCAGTCTGTGGTTCTGGATCCTCAATTCTGACGTCAGTAGAGGCAGAATTGTGGTTTTGGAGCCACAAATGATCATTCTGGATCAATACAGGGTGAAAAAACTTTTCACCTGCCACATCAGCACTTGGATGACGTTGTTCTGGTGTCTTTATGATCAATACTAGTCATTCTGGGCGGGTTTAAGCTTTGAACAACCATTATTTTGAGTATCAAGACAGTACTGGTTGGTACAGGTTTGGTACAGGCCAGTAGTCATCAAAATACTTCCAACCAAGATATCTTAGTCAGTTTTTGAGATATCAAGAAACCAAGAGCACAGAACTGAAGGGCTTAATGAGCTCTTCAATTTGGTATGCTTCATGTTTACCCTTCTTTCAAATAGCAAAAGTTATAAGGGTTTTAAGTTTTTGGATGTATTTTTGTACATCAGTATGAGGCTTCAAAAACTTCCATGCAAGATATCTTCTTCAATTTGGAAGATATCTGTATTCTGATGATACAGTTTTGTAGGGCTTGATTAGCTCTACAGTTTGGTATATTACACTGTACAGTTGTATGAGTGTATGCCAAAGATACAGGGGTTTGTTTACTTTCTTGTTTTCAGAATATCTGTATTTCTGGTTGTTAAACCTTTGAACCAAGATCCCTCAGTCAATTTAAGAGATACAGAGGTCTAATGTATCTCAAATTAAAGCTCTTGTTTATATCTTTAATTTGGTTATACGTTTGTACAGTTTTGTACAAGCCCTCCTTGACTTTCAGGGGGGTCTTGGTTTTGAAATAAAGGTCATATGGTATCTCCAGTTGTAGTGGTGTTACAACAACATGGATGATATCATTGTGTAGCTCTCTATGTGAGCTTTAAGAAAAATACCATTTTGGTATATAATAGCTTAAATATGCATAAGTTAGATGAGAGGTGAAAATAAGGGTTTTGACCCGTTTATTCTCCTCTAGGTTTCCTTATTCTGTTTGGATAAGGTTGGTGTTTAATTTAAGAGGATTGTTTTCTCTTATTTATTACCTGTATTGACTATGTTTGTTCAATACTTGTCATACAATTATTTATGGTATGTTGGATGTCATGCTAGTGCTCTGTTTTGAGTCACAGGCTGACATACCCTCCCTCAAAAGAAGGCTCATCATTGATGAGACTCTTCAGCCCTCCTGGAGGCTCTGAATCTTCTGAGGTGTATTTGTCCATCTGGGATTTCTTTCTCAGTTAACCATTTATCTTTATCTGCTGGTTGATTCTTAAATCTAACCAGATATTGCCTGTTGTCTTTCCCATTAATTCTTATTTTCCTGGCTTTAATGATCTTTTTCACTGGTCCAGGTGAGTCATCTTCCTCTACCAATCTTTCATGGGTGACTGTCTTCTTTCTGTCAGGGAATTTCTCCTAATCTGTCTGGTGATAAGGTTTGACCAGGCTCACAGGGAAAACTGGGTGTTTCCTAGAGAACTCTTTGGTCAGGTTGACTTCTACTGAATTCTTTCCTATTAATTTAATAATGGTGAATGGTCCTATGAATGAGTCTCTCATCTTCTTGGGTCCTCTTAGGTTGTTGAAGTTAAGAGTTGAGATTAGAACTTGGTCTCCTTCTTTGAAATCAGGTTCTTGGTGACTTTTATCATATCTCTGTTTGTTATATAATTTGGCTTCAGCCACACATTGCGCTGCTTTTTCACGGGCAGTCTTCCACATTGTGTGGAAGTCCTTAGCTGTGGGGTGTACTGAGAGGAGGTTCTTCTTCAAGTAGTCTACTTGAAGTAGTGGGTTCCATCCTTTCTCTAATGTGGCAGGGGTTTTTCCTGTCACTGAGTGTATACTTGTGTTGTATGCCAATTGTACAGCTGGTAAGAGGGTTACCCAGTCATGGGTATATCCCTCATTGTCTTTATATTCCATGCCATATGCACAAAACCTTCTAATGATGTCTTCTAATGTTTGGATCATTCTTTCTGCTAGACCATCTGTTTGTGGATGGTAAGCTGTGGAGAATGCTAGTTTGGTTCCCAGCATCTCATATAGATTAGTCCAAAATTCTGATGTGAATTTAGGGTCTCTGTCACTAATTATAATTCTTGGAACTCCACAGTTAGCTATCACATTGTTCCAGAACAATATGGCTGTGTCCATTGCTGTGTCCTCTTTGTGACAGGGGAGACATCTGAAACTCTTGCTGTACCTGTCTACTACTACTAGGCATGCATTAAAGCTGTCTTTCCCTCCAGGGACCTGGCCTGTTACCCAATCCATGTTTATTATTTCCCAGGGGTGTTTGGGCTCCTCTATACTCTGGAGTAATCCATATCTTTTGCCATGACTTCTGTTGGCTTTTTGGCATCTGGTACAAGTGTTGATGTATTCACTCAAGTCTTTTTCCCACTTTGGCCACCAAGCTGTGCTAAAGACTCTTTCTTTAGTTCTTTCTTCACTCATATGTCCCATGTATGGGCAGTCATGGCATTCCTGTAGTATCAGGGAAATATGTTCTCTATTTATTATTACCAGGGCACTTGTGTGTTTTTCCCTATGGTACAGTAGATCATCTATCAGAAAAAATCTATTTTCTTTGAAGTTTTTGAGCCATGGCTCTTCCAATTGGCTCTCTAGTTCAGGACTCCTGTACTTTTGTTTTAATAGTTGTATCAATATACTACACTGTTTGTGTTTATTGTATGCTGATTGTACTATGCTAAAGAATTCTGTATTCAGATTAGAGGAGCTGATTCCCAGTATGGGTATCTCTTTACTCTCCCCATAGCTCTGTGCTGGGTCTGATGGGTCATTCCCTAATGCCCAGTTTGATAGTTTGAAGTTCTTTCTCCTATCTATCTCCATGCATTGTATAGGTATTTTGGTCCCATTTTCTGGGTCATATGCTGGATTCTCTTGGTCATTCTTAAGTGGCCACCTGCTGAGACCATCTGCATTAGTATGACTTTTCCCTTCTTTATAGATGATAGTCATATTCCCTCTGTATTCTTGTATGGCTATTTGCCACCTAAGCATGTGTCTGTTTGTTGTCTTCATGTTCAACAGTGATTTGAGGGCTGTGCAGTCAGTAAAAACTTCAAATACTGCTCCTTCTAAGTAGTAATGGAGTTTTTCTAATGCCCATACCAAGCATAGACATTCTGTCTGAGTAGCTCCATATATGGCTTCTGAGTCTTTCAGTTGTCTTGATATATAGCAAATTACTCCTTCTTTGGGTATTCCATCCACTAGTTGCCTCTGGTGTAGTGCTGCTCCTAGTCCTTGGCTACATGCTGAATCTATATATAGTTTGAATGGTAGTTCAAAATCAGGCATCATTAGGACAGGGGCATTGGTCAGTTCATATTTGATCTTTTCAAATGCATCTCTTCTTTCCTTGGTAATTTCAAAGACTACATCTTTTGAGCACAGTTTGTATAGGCTACTAGTGATGTGTGCAAAGTTTTTTATGTGGCTTCTGTAGTAGCTAGCAAAGCCCAAAAAAGATTGCATTTCCTTGATGTTCTTTGGTACTGGTTTCTTCAGTACTGCAGCAACTTTATTTTGGTCTATAGCTAGGCTCAAACCTGAAACTTTGTGTCCTAGGGCTAGCAGTTCCTGCTGTCCAAAGTTACATTTTTTAAGAGATATCTTCATGTTGATTGGTGTGCATTTTCCCAATATTTTATCAATTTTCTTCACATGGTCTTCCCATGTTTCTGAGTATATTTTGATATCATCAATGTACACTACCATCTACCCTTCCATTATTTCATCTTGAAATATGGTATCCATCATCCTCTGAAAATGGGCTGGTGCATTCTTAATGCCAAATGGCATTCTAGTATATTCATATATGCCCATATGGCATATAATTCTTAGCAATTTGATGGAATCTGGTTTCACCCCATTCTGGTGAAAGCCTTTCATGCAATCCATTTTTGTAATGAACTTGGCTTTTGCTAGTTTATCTAGTGCATGTGGTATCCTTGGGATGGGGTACCTATCTGCTTTGGTGTAATTATTCAAAGCCCTGAAGTCACCACATAGTCTGGATTTACCATCATGCCAAGTTATAAGGACTGGTGTAGTGACCTCTACTATCTCATTATGTCCTATTTTCCTTATGACCCCCATTTCTAGGAGTTCATTGATATGTTTCTCAATTTCTTTCCTAGTTTCAATGCTGGCTGGGTATGGTGGTCTCCTAAGCATAGGTGGATATGGTCTTTCTACATCCAGATATAATTCTATATCATGTCCTTTGATTTTTCCTAGTGGTTCATCTCCTATTTCAAAAGCTCCTCTATTCTTTCTCAATACTTTCAGTAAGTTGAGTTTCATTTTACTGGTGAGTTGAGTGCCATATTGGGCTTCTTTGAATTCTTCCACTAGTTTTTTCAAGGTGTTATCATTTGTTACATGATTTATGTCAAAGGAAAATTTTTTGTCTTTGTTTGTACCTATGGTAAGATATCTGTTTTTACTATTGCAAATGTCCATACCATACATTCTTTGGTACTCTGTACCTAGTAAGAATCCTTGTACATGTGCATTCTCTAGAACTACAAATTCAGGTTCCAGTCTGATATTTCATTTTTGGTGTGGGATAATTATCTCTTTGATTATTGTCCCCAGGGAGTGCATTTTGCCTGATGCACTTTTAAAGTTTCTAGCTTTTGTTGGGATTATATCTTCTTCCCATTTGGGGAAGTGTTGTTTCAAGTATTCTTTTGCCACTATGGAGCAACTTGCTCCTGTGTCAATGATTATTGGGTGTTTACAGTTCTCAATATAAACTGTCAATTTTGTAGGTGTTCCATGAATGAATCCCATCCCTCTATTTGGGGTTACCAGGAATGTTTGTGCATTCTGTGTGTGCTTACAGAGCTCTTTGTCTGTTGTTATTTGTGGTATTCCTGAATCCAATTCAATGTCTTGTATGTCAAGTGAACTTTCTTCATTGCATTCCACTATGTATTCTTCTATGGTATCAGGTTCACTTTGTGATTCTGCTCTCATACCATTTCCCATGCTGTCAGAATCAGATTTTTCACCTGTTTGTTCTTCTTCTGATTCTTCATCAATTGCATATATTTTCTTTTTTGGTTTTGTGCAATTGTTGGCATAGTGGTCTGGTGATCCACAGTTGTGGCACACATATTTCTTTTGTGGGGTTTCTTTCCCTTTTTCTTTGTTTGTCTCTTTAACTTCAGACCTCTTGTCTTTGAAGTTTGGTTTATAGGATGTGTACCTTCCTATGGAGGTTTTTTTTCTCACATCTTGTATGACATTTGCTATGTCATCAATGCTGCTGATGTTGTTGCATCTGCATTTGACTGCATGTTCTAGATCTCCTGGCAATTTTGTTAGGAGTTTATGGTTTCTCATTTCTATTGTCATATTGGGATCAATAGCTTTTAGCCTCTTTGTTTGTTTGAGGCACCATTCATAAGGGTCTTTTTCTGTGGAGTATCTATCACTTTCAAAGGACATGGTCTTTTGCCAGATCCAACTACCATTGCTATACTTTTGTATAATCTGGTTCCTCCACCATGGCCAGCTTTTCCTGCCATGTATTTCTTTCATCTCAGTATACCATATGTTTGCATAGCCTCTGAATGCTGTGTTAAGTCTTGTTGTGATCCAGTAGTCTGGTATCTTTGGGACATCAACAAAGAGTCCATCAATATAGTCAATGATCTCCATATGGTCATATTCCCCAATTCCTGAGAACTTTGGCCAGTTTGTTACTTCTGGTAACTGTTTTAGTGCCTGTTTCTCTGAATAGTTGAGATTTTCCCCATCTTGGTACACTGACTCTGATCTTAACTTTGGAATCTGATATTCAGGTTCCTGGTAATAGTCTTTATCCTCTTCTTTCAATTTTGTAGAGGTAGTAGGTTGACCTTGTGTTGGAGGGTATTGATTGTCTTCCCTGTCATAGAGGTAATCAATTTCTTTGTCAAAGTTATCCTGTTGCTGCTGGATACTCCTCAGATCCCTCCTCACAGTTTGTTGTTCTTCTAGAATTGAATTCAACTGTCTGTTAGTTTTTTCAAATTCTGTCCAAATTTTGGCCAGATTTGTATTTAAGTCTTTTATGACTGTTGCTTGGAAAGCATTTTCTTCTTTCAATGTTTCCACTTCTGTCCTCATTTTTCCTGAGGTTTCATGTGTCCAATCCATGAATTGGGCCAATTTGGTCCATGTGAATTTGTTTTCAAACTCATGAGTGTGGATTGTAGTTTCAGTTATTAATTCTGGGTCTATTGAGTCAGAACTATCAAAACTATTTGTAGGTACAACTATTTCTTGCTTTTGTGTACTTCTTGGACTAAGTCCATCAGCTTTTTCATCAATGGGTCTGCTTCCTTCTTCCTCTGGTTGAAAGAAGTTTTGTTTTTCCCTTGGGCTCCTTTTCTCCTGTTGGAAACTACCTGGAAGGGTTGGGGAGCCTTGGATGAAGTTTCCTTTGGCTTGTAGGGCCTGGAACTGCTGGATTGTTGTGGGGAAGATGGGACTTCTCCTTCCATTTCTGGGGGTACCTGAATCTGACTGGGCTCTTCCTTGTGCCAATATCTCTCTATGGCTTGTATGGCTGCCTGGTTCTCTTTGATTCTGGTTGCTCTTTCTTCTAAGAGTTTGAAATTCTTGTTGGGATTCCAACCTTGCATTTCTGTCATAAGTTCCATCCAAGCCATTTGCTTGAGACAGATCTTCTGGGTTGTTATGCCCACTTCTGCCCATGATGCTGCCATAGTGAACATTTTGTTGTCCATGCTCCATGTGAAGAGGTCTCTCAGGAGTTTGTGTGTTTGGAGGACCTGTTCTGTATCTGTACAATCTCCTGGTTGGACTTCTGGGTTGAATTTGATTTGGAATAAGACCTTGGGTAGGAGTTCCCTGATGGTAAGTCCTTTGCTGGTCATTTGCTCCAGTTCTTCTTCCTCTGTGTCTTCTTGGCCAGTGTTCTGGTTGATTTCTCAGGAATCCAAGATCTCTAAGAAGTGGAGGTGTCATGTTAACAATGTTAAAAAATGACAGACAATAAAAAATGTTGTATTTTTCAAGGTTTATTTACCTTTAGCAGGCCCTTGTACAAATTTATGATCTATACTCTTTGGCAATTTGCCTTTAGAGTTTACAACTGGGTTGATAACAGTGATTTTCTGTTTCTCAATTTGTTTTGGTGATCCAACTGGTTTTGTTGGAGCTTTTCTGGGTTTTTTGGCCCTTGGCACGGCTATTGTGGTCCAATCTTTTGAGTTGATTGTCACTTCACTGTGTCTTTTCTGCTTGCCCTTGGTTTTTGGCATCACCTCTCTGTCTTCTGAGGCTGTCACAGATGGATTTCCTTGTGACTGGGTTTCTAATGGAATGTAGTCTTTTTCCACTATTCAGAAAAGATATTTCAGATTGTATATCAGTATCTTATGATAAAACAAAATGATTATATTCAATTCTACTGTTATTTTTTGAAATTTTTAAGTATTTTATGTTTTTTTTATTATTTTTATATGTTTTTATTGAAAAATAACAGTTTTTGAGTTTTTCACTTATGTTTTATAAATGAAAACTGTAATATCCAAGTGTTTTGTGAATGATTCACTTGGATATTATTGTGTTTTTGTATAAACACGTCAAATTTATTAAATTATAATAAATTTGATTTGTTATTATAAATATTATAAATAATATTTATTATAACACTTGATATTTGATTCAAATATCAATTAATTACAAGTTTTCACGTCAATTTGAGTGATATCTTGTTTTAAAGGAAATATTTAATTAAAATATTCCTTATAAATAATAAAAAATTATTTTATTATTTAATATTTATTAATTATTTATTAATGAATGTTTCTATAATAATTTTCACGCACTTTGGTGAAAAATAATAGTAAAATAAATAATATACTGTTTGTATATTATTATTTATATTGAAATTTAAATAATACTGTTGTATTATTATTAAATTTCGTGGAAATTATTGCAATATAATAAAAAGGAGGATTTTTACTCCTACTCTCAACAAAAATATTTTGTAATATATATTTTTGGAGGAAAAAAATTTGTATATATAATATATGATGCTAAAAAAAATGATAATAATATAAAATAAATTAGAAATTTTACTCACTTTTAGTAAAATACCTTGTAAATAGCTGAATTTTACGCCTAATTCAGTTCAAAACACGTCCAATAAGGTTGAAAAACCACGGCCAGGCCCCCAAAATGTCAGGGTGAGTCTATATAGTAGCTATAAAATGTAAATACAAGCTGGTATTATGACTGTGACACGTCAAAAACAAATAATAAATTAAATCTTCAGGTCCTACTGCTACGTGGTAACAGTGGTGATGAGTCTATTGAGGACCTGGGTTGCAATGCTCTAATATCTATGACTGTAAAGAAACACTACAATAATTATATTCTAATTATATCTTTAATAATTCTAAGGACACTACTGATGGATAACAGTCTTGTCACGTAAGAATATAGGTAAAGTAAGATAAGATGATGGGTTTTTGAAGGAAAAAACCCTTCTTTTTATATCTTTCAAGACTGTCAAGAGTTATTAACTCTTCACACGTCAGAGGAGTGAAAATTTTCACTCCAATGGTCAGTCTGTGGTTCTGGATCCTCAATTCTGACGTCAGTAGAGGCAGAATTGTGGTTTTGGAGCCACAAATGATCATTCTGGATCAATACAGGGTGAAAAAACTTTTCACCTGCCACGTCAGCACTTGGATGACGTTGTTCTGGTGTCTGTATGATCAATACTAGTCATTCTGGGCGGGTTTAAGCTTTGAACAACCATTATTTTGAGTATCAAGACAGTACTGGTTGGTACAGGTTTGGTACAGGCCAGTATTGGTCAAAATACTTCCAACCAAGATATCTTAGTCAGTTTTTGAGATATCAAGAAACCAAGAGCACAGAATTGAAGGGCTTAATGAGCTCTTCAATTTGGTATGCTTCATGTTTACCCTTCTTTCAAATAGCAAAAGTTATAAGGGTTTTAAGTTTTTGGATGTATTTTTATACATCAGTATGAGGCTTCAAAAACTTCCATGCCAGATATCTTCTTCAATTTGGAAGATATCTGTATTCTGATGATACAGTTTTTCAGGGCTTGATTAGCTCTACAGTTTGGTATATTACACTGTACAGTTGTATGAGTGTATGCCAAAGATACAGGGGTTTGTTTACTTTCTTGTTTTCAGAATATCTGTATTTCTGGTTGTTAAACCTTTGAACCAAGATCCCTCAGTCAATTTAAGAGATACAGAGGTCTAATGTATCTCAAATTAAAGCTCTTGTTTATATCTTTAATTTGGTTATACGTTTGTACAGTTTTGTACAAGCCCTCTTTGACTTTCAGGGGGGTCTTGGTTTTGAAATAAAGGTCATATGGTATCTCCAGTTGTAGTGGTGTTACAACAACATGGATGATATCATTGTGTAGCTCTCTATGTGAGCTTTAAGAAAAATACCATTTTGGTATATAATAGCTTAAATATGCATAAGTTAGATGAGAGGTGAAAATAAGGGTTTTGACCTGTTTATTCTCCTCTAGGTTTCCTTATTCTGTTTGGATAAGGTTGGTGTTTAATTTAAGAGGATTGTTTTCTCTTATTTATTACCTGTATTGACTATGTTTGTTCAATACTTTTCATACCATTATTTATGGTATGTTGGATGTCATGCTAGTGCTCTGTTTTGAGTCACAGGCTGACACTTACTGCTATAACAACTGATAGGTTATACCAAGGAATGGAAAGTATCAAGCAATTAGTCACTTATTTGTGGTTATAGTAATCTTATCCATTATATTCTATTAGAAAAATAATATTACTCTTGATCAATAGTAATACTCTTAAGAGTTTCATAGAGAAATCTTACATCAGGGGATTACTTTGAAACCAAGAGAAAAATACAAATCGTTTAATAGATCTCTGACATAGTAAATGTTAACTTGAGAAAAAATATACTTTGCAGTAAAAGAGCTTTTATAAACAGGATCAAAGATAGTACTACAAAAAAATATCAGGGAGAGTAGAGAAAATAATAATTCTTGATTACATCACTTGTAATGTAATATCATCATAATTACTTGATCAATCATTTTATTTAATTACCAGCCAATTTATGCCTAATAAATAAAGGATTTAATAATGTAAATATTTTTTATTTAAAAATGAGCATTGGTTTCTCAAAATTAAGCATTCTTTTTGCAAATTTCATCACAGATTCTATTTTATGTGAACATTTGAAGATTCAATGTTTCATGTAGAGTCATCAAAAATGGACTGTACATAAAAATCTCTATTTGAATTATGAATGAATTATTTTTTTTGTTTTCATGTGGAATATCTATTTCTATATTGGTTGTGAAAGCTTCAGGTATACTTATTGAAAATTGTATAGTGGAAGCTAGTTTCTGCGAGCCTTTGAGATAGGTATGACATACCCATAAGGACACAAATAGCTTTTGATACAGTTGATTTAGTCTTAAACAGACTTATCAATTGAATTTGAAACAGAAAACACAAAAAATAAGAATAAATTTATTTTGGATAAACAAATTTATAATTGTTATGTTATTTTTGGATTCTACACCAAAAGTAATCTAGGGTAGACCCATGGGATGTTCTACCCAAAAATGGGTATTTCTTATCTTACTAGAAGGTTTAAGAATCTCACAGTAAAATTGCAACTTTTTTGACATATTTTGAAATTTTTCTTAGTTCATTCAAGCTTACCAAAATTTTAGTTAAAATTGAGGTTTTGTGCATATTTACTGAATTGTCTAAGGATTTTCCAAACAGGATTCAAAACCTGTGTGAGATCAATCTAAATTGTTTCAAGGCCATAGTATGGCTCGAAAGAAATGAATGGGAAAAAATCATGCAGAAAGGTGGGACAAAGGAAAAAGACCAAATAGAGGAAGGGTACCCAACATTTGGGATTTGAAAGGACTTTATTAAGATTTTCCACCTTTATTCAAGGATTTTAAACCTTATTTAAGAATTAATATGAGACATTAAAAGAAAGTTAAAGTTTAAAATGGTTTTTATCCAAATTTAGACAGGGATTTCAAGCTTACAAAGGGTAAATCCCTATATGCAGGCTTGAAATCAAGGTTTTGAAGAATTTAAAAGCTTAACCAAGCTTAACCTTTAGATTTATAAGTGTTAAAGCCTTATCAAAAGCTAAGGTTTGGTATGTATTACTATTTTACATGGAAAAATAGCAACACCCTCAGAAATTCATTAGAAATCCAATTCTTTATGGATTTTTATGAATGCTTCACACACCTTATAATTTAATACTTATTTTGTAAACATTAAATTTTAAGTATCTATTTTGGACAGGTTTAATTGGTACTTACCCTTGAAATTAGCCTTTTCAATTATTGTTAAAGAAAATTAAGCTTTGTTTCGAAGTTAATGCAAAATCCAGCTTAAGATATCTTCAATTGAAACTTGATTTTTAAGTTGTTCATGTGATTAAATCTAATATATATCATTTTATTTTGCCTTTAAATTTAACATAATTAACCCAAAAGAGGATTAAAGCTTCTTGGAGTTAAGAATGACACTGGTAACTTGAAGTTGAATTGAAAAATAAGTTAGCTTTAGTTTAAAACCTTATTTTTGGTATGGATTTTCCCTTTTGACCTAAGCACACCCTCTATATCCATTATAAATAATTAGAGCTGCTCTGAAGGCATCAAAAGAGCCTTTACATCACTGTTTTTTCCCATCATCATCATCAATCATTCAATCAATTAGACATTTTTAACAGGTAATACTTTATCCAATATAAGACCTTATACTATTCAAGTAATTATCAAGTTAATTTTATTCCTTATGAGCTTTCAATAAAGAATGAAATCATAAAATTTAAATGATATTTTTGTAATCACCAATGATAGATTTTATGATAAAAAGTTGTTCCCTTAAAATATATTTTAAAATCCACAAATTACTCTAAGAAGTCCCAAATCTTATCTTATCATAGAAAATTTGTTATTATCTCTTAAAATATCAATTTTAGGTGTGTGCTTATCTTATAAGCACTATTTCATACCATAACTGTTTTTGTTTGACTTATTGTATTAAATACATATGATAAGTAAGTTTTTTTGAATTTCTGTATCTTTTTGATCTAGTATTAGAATTTTTATATAGAATTTCTCTATATGAATCATCTTTCAAATGTGTGGCTGATATTTATTTCATAGATAATATCTATATCGTAAATAAGTGGATAAATATTAATATTTTTGACATATAATTGTCTCTTTTAGAGCTTTCAGATTTCTTATTATTATAGCTTTCAGTAAATCTAATAATAATAATAAAACTATAATTTTCTTTTATTATCTAGATAGTTTTATTATTAAATTATTTTTCATATATAATTATATTAATTTGTGGTTATAATACTCAATTATACTATATTTTCTACTGAGGAAAGTGCAACTACTCTTGATATTTGGTACTATTATCAAACATTTTGTAGAAAAACCTCAACTCTGGGCGCCTGGCCATGATCTAAACCAATGTTTGGAATATTGTCACAACCATGGCAATTTACCCTCTTGGACCTCCATATGGAATATCCATGCCATATCCAATTTATTGCAATTTGGACATATCCATAATCCTTGCCCAAATTGGCAATTTTATCTTTCATGGCCTTTTATGGCCATTTAATTATCTGGTGCCAACTTGGCCCCTTCATCATCATCAGGCCTTTCCTGGACAGTATTTGCTTTTGGGAACTCTTAGGTATTTTCCAGTAAACAGGGAAAATACAGCCCAAAAGCCTGTATTTGGCTTTTTAAGCTTTAAATATAGATTTGTGAACTTTGCTGTATTCAGATGTTTTATGCCATTTTCCCATGTAATATGGGAAATATGCCCAAATGGCCATACTAGGCCGTTTGGGGCTTAATTGCCAGTTTTGCACATTTTTTGCGCACTTTGCACAAATACAGTTTTAAAGCTCTATAAGCTGTATTTCTCCAAAACACCCAAAAACAATTTTTCACCTCTGAAGCCACCCAAAACCCATTTTTGACTCATATCCTCCTGGCATCCTTCGGAAGAGACCTTTGGCCTCTTTCACCCTCCAATAGGGTTATTTCATATAAGGTCATCAAGGAATCATGTCATCCAGAGGATTCATCAAGGCTCAAGTACAAGTGTCACTCTCAAATATCAATGATGCAATCAAGAAATAATTGCATATTTTCATTCACAGTGATCCTCCAAGGGAATACTGGCAATTAATTCTCAAGGGATATTCAAAAGGTAGTTCCAAAAAAATCTTTCAAGTGTCAATTATCCATCAATCCACCTTGGCAACCACATTAGTTCATTACAGTCTGGATTCATCAAGACCCGTATTTCAATCATACACCATGGGAAGATTATTCAACACAGTTTGTGTCTCAATTTGGCATGGTATACATTCCATCAGACAATCAATACAGCTTCCAGTATTCAATATAGATCAGCTGCCAGCCTGAAGGAGTAAAGCTCTCAGCTTTTCACATATACCGGCCTCCTTTGACCCTGGGGGGTTTTTCCCCCATTTAATCAATATATTTCTAATTTATTTTATCTTTATTTATCTTATCTTTTTTGTTAAGTGAATACTGATATTATCAAGTCAGTCCTTTAGCACCCTTTCTCTTTTCTTTCATTACCTGTCAGTGGATATTGGTGGCCATATCCTTTACTAATTCTAGTTGTCCTTCTGGAAGGTTGAAACAGTGATTAAGGACTTAATTGGTTGGCTCTGTGGCCATTTGGCTTCTTATTTCTCTTATTGAATCTCATTTTTGTACCTGCGTATTTCTTAGAGAAATTATTTCCTTTTATTTGTGTCTTCTTTATTCTTTGGAGTCTTCTAAGTGAGTTCCCTGATTAATGAGGGCCAGGACACTCTAGTTCTTCCCAAGAGCCCCTGTGACAGATATAAATCATACTATAGACCTTATTTTACTGTTTTTGATGTAAAATTTCCATATTTACTTTAATTTTGGCATTTTTGGGACTTATACCTTATAAGTAATCTTTATAATATTAATGAAATATCCTTCTTAATAATATTTTTTGAAACAATATACTATTTATTGATTTGGAATAAAGCTCTATTATCTAACTAGTGGCTTTTTCACATCACAGACTTTAAGTTTATTCTTTGAGTTATTCTAGTATAAAGTGAATAATTATAAAATTCTGATTAATAACTTATTAATTGCATAATAATTATTTCTTGAAAGAAAATAAAAAATCAAATGAAAAAATTAAAAGTAAAAATATTTACTTAGAAATATTTTTCTTTAGTCTTCAGATAATTTTCACTATTTTGACATAATTTTCCATAAATTACTTTAAAACAGGTTTATTCAATAAGTTATTTCCATTAATATTTCTTGATAAAATTAACTTATATTATTTTTGATTCTAGTGTAGTCCATAAGAGAAAGCCCTTCTGACTTTAGTATCTCAGATTCAAGTGTTGAAATTTAAACCAACCCAAGACCCAGAGTGTTACTCACAAAAGAACCCTTAAAATGCCCATCAGGTGAATTGAAACAAATTCTTAGTCCAATTTTCTCTAAATTGATGTGAAATGAATCCTACTAGAAGTGGAAGAAATTACTCCATCCAATAAAATGGATCTTGACCGGGACATTCAAATCATAAATCCAAAAGACAAGAATTTTAGCCCAGAAGAGAAGTACAAATGGAGGCTGCCAGAACTTCCACCAGTTTCCAAAGGTTAGCCAGAAAGTTTGACACTATTATTGAGATTCCAGAAGATGACATAACTTTTATTCCTGTTGTCAGATCTTAAAGAATTTCAACAGGCAGAAATAGAGCTATACAAGTCTTGTTACCATAACTGGTTTATGGAGGCAAACCAGAAGAAGTGGGAGCTTATGTGCAGCTTGTGGATAGGGAGAATGAACACTTACCTTCAAGTAAAGAAGCTCTTGGGCCCAGAAAAGACACAAGAGCTTCTGAAGGGGTGGACACCCATTTCCTGAAAAGGACAATTCCAAAAGATAAAATCTTGGTTAAAAAACCAAAGAATTTTGCCAGAGGACCAGAAGAAGGACAAGAACCCTGTGGAAGCCCCTAAAGCCTCCAAAAGCAAGAATCTGCCTCAACAAATTCCAAAAAAATTAAAGCAAGCCCCAAAGAGAAACCAGAAGGGGAAGGGAAAGCCCAAGTAGAACAAGCCCTACCCCCAGAACTACAGAATTCCAAACAAGGGCCAGACTGCCCTGGAAAATGTGTTCAATATGGCAAGAACTTTGATGGAATTCAAAAGCAAGGAGGAGGAAATAATAAATAAAAACATTCCAAAGAAATAGACCTTGTAAAGCTTGTATCTCACTTTGAAACTTGAAATAAAATGTTTTTAAGAAAGCTTAATAATTTTGAGTATATCCAACAAAAGTCGGGTGAGAAATTTTACAAGTGAAAGAGTCACAAAACACCATTATGGGTAAAGAAAATTTAAATAAGGACAATATCTTGTCTTTAATGCTTATTTGTGAAAGGAATGAGTCCAAAGTTACATTACCTAATAAGACATATGATATGTGAGCCTTGGGGTATATCTTACATACCCAAATAGGCCACAATAAACATAAAGTTAAATTTCAAACTATGAATAACTTCTAAGTCATGCATATATCCAAAATTTATCATTTTTGATGTAAGGAAAGATCAATAACCTTTTATGAGTAGGTAAATCCATGGATTTAAGGCAAAATTTTGATTCTTCAACATAATTGACCTAGGGAAGCTTCATAGAGTGAATAAGATTAAACTAACTCTATCAGGTGGTAATATGGAAAATAATTTAGCACCACATGATCAATACCACATAAACAAAGTGTGAAAAGTTTGGTTTTTCTCAATTTCATGCCAAAATAATGGGAATGTGAGAAATGCATGCTACATATACACTAAGATTAGTGTTCTGCATTTTTTTGTAACTTCAAAACACAGTATCCTAAAATAAAGTTTTTTTACACCCATAGTGGATATCAGTCTTGAATGCTGAATTACTACTTTTGATGTGAAAATAGCTAAGGGGGACAAAAGACATCAAAGAGAGCTAGGGTACCCAGCTTCTGAGGCCTGTGAGGCATGGAAAGCTCTAAAGCTTGGATCCATGACTTATCATGGCCCAATTAGTATACTAAAATATTTTGGGAACTTGTTTATCAAGTTAAAGTCCCATCGAATCATAAGAAAATTGCAAATAAGCTGCTATTTTTGATGTGAGAAGGAGGTAAAGAGCAGCTCTGACTCCTGTAACCATGTCAATAATTACTTAATTTCCATGGATAAACCTCAAAAGATTATTCAAAACCTGTTTGGGACCAGTATCTAGTTGTTTACCTCATGGAAACCGGCTATACTGTGCTATTTGAAATTCTATGTAGAAATAAGGTAAAAACTCCAAATATTCATTCAAAATACAATCCTTAATAAATATTCATGAGAATTTCAGGACCAATGAAGAATGGTATGATCCATAAAGAAGAAAAAAATTATGAATTCATAATTAAAATCAAAATTTTTACTTATAGTGCATTTTTGATGATTCCACATGAAACACTGAATCTTCAAAGATTCACAGAAAATACAACCTGTGATGAAATTTCCAATAAAATTGATAAATTTGAGAAATCAATGTCAATTTTGGAATAAAATAGGATTTACAGTTGTTACTCTTTTTATTCTTAACCATAAATATGTTGGTAGTCACATAAATGACTTAATTGAGTGATTATGATAATCTTATATGATGTCAGGGTGAGTCTATGTAGTAGCTTAAAAATACTAAATACAAGCTAGCACTATGACTGTGACACACAAAAAATAATTTTTAATAATAGTAAACAGGTTCTACTGTAATATGATAACAATGGTGATGAATCTATTGAGAACCTGGGTTGCAATGATTTAATATCAATTGACTGTGAAAATCACTACAATAATTAATTATTTTAATTATATCAATATAATCCTAAGAGTACTACTGGTATAAGACAGTTTTACTACGTAAGGATGTTAATTCATTATAAGATGAGTCTTTTCCAGTGAGGAAAGACCTGCTTTTATCTCCTCTGAGGACTGTGAAAGACTGGTAGGCTCTTCACACGTCTACAGAGTGAAAATTTTCACTCTGGAGGCTGGGTTGTGGTTCTGTACCATCAATTCTGACGTCAGCATAGTCAGAATTGTGGTTTTTGGACCACAAATGATCATTCTGGATCAATACAGGGTGAAAAAACTCTTCAAAGGCCACGTCAGCACCATTGTGACGTTTCCAGAGTGTCTGGATGACTAATATTAGTCATTCTGGGCGGGTTTAAGCTTTAAAAAACCATTATTTTAAGTATCAAGCCAATACTGGTTGGTACAGGTTTGGTACAGACCAGTATTGGTCAAAATACTTCCAACCAAGATATCTTAGTCAGTTTTTGAGATATCAAGAATCCAAGAGCACAGAATTGAAGGGCTTAATGAGCTCTTCAATTTGATATGCTTCATGCTTACCCTTCTCTAAGATAGCAAAAGCTATAAGGACTTTAAGTTTTTGGATGTATTTTTGTACATCAGTATGAGGCTTCAAAACCTTCCAAGCCAGATATCTTCTCCAATTTAGAAGATATCTGTATTCCAATGATACAGTATTGTAGGGCTTGATTAGATCTACAGTCTGATATACAACACTTTACAGCTGTATGAATATATTCCAAAGATACAGGGGTTTCTTTATACGGTTAGTTTCAGGAATCCTGTATTTTGAGATGTAAACCTTTAAACCAAGATCCCTCTGTTAATTTGGAAGATAGAGGGGTCTAAGGTATCTCAAATTAAAGCTCTCACTCAGACCTTAAATTTGGCTGTACTTTTGTACAGTTTTGTACGAGCCCTCCTACACCTTTGAGGTGTTGTTGGTGAAAAAAGGTGGTATAATGGTATCTCCAGATTTAGGAGTGCTACAGATGAATAGATGATACCATTGGATAGCTCTACCTTAGAGCTTCAACAAAAAAATCATTCTGGTTGGGGCTTCATGAAATATGTATAAGTTAGATTAGAGGCTAGAATAAGAGTTTTTGCTTATTTGGTCTTATCTTTGATAGGGCATATCTTTGTCCTTTCTTATTATATTTGAGGAGGTTTCCTCTTTATAATTTACTTGTATTGGCTATATTTGTCCAATACTACTCATACCATTACTTATGGTATGTTGGATGTCATGCTGGTGCTCTGTTTTGAGTCACAGGCTGACATATGACAGCAGATGAGGCAATAAATAATCCAAAGAGGATAATTGGTTTCTCACTCACTGGTTTTCAGTTTTCTCCATGGAGTGCCTCTGTGAACTGTTATTTATTTGAAAGAGGCTTCTTGCTTTTTTTTCCAAATAATCTTATTATTCAATCATACCTTTAGTACCAACAAGTAGGTATTAGTTAATTATTTTCTCAAGTGTTTGAAATCATTAAAAATCAAGAAGACATGGAATCATAGAAATACACTATTTACAATAGTATTTAGCTATTATATTGTTTTATTATTGTTATAAAGGAATTTTGATCCTTTAAATCCACAATTTATCCATAAAATCTCCCTACCAATTTTTTTCAAGGTATGATTGGAGTATTAGTGAGTGATTTTATTGAATTCTTAAAGTTTTTCTCTAGAAATAGTTTTCTTCAAGAATTATTTTTAGAATTATTCTTGCAAAAGGTAGCTATATATCAAATTATTATTATTTTTTCAATAAAGACATTTTATTATTAAATACTTCTTGTAATTGATTCTTGTAGATAATTACTGCTTGGTATTATAAGAAGTAGTAATTTAGAACAAGTAAAAGAAATAATCAAGTAATTAATTATTTAATTTGTGGCTATAACAAGCTTACTTATTATATTTCATAAGAACAGTCATAGTACTGCTGATTGATAGTAATATTAGACACATTTTACATGATAACTCTCTTTTTTAACACTAAACAACTCAAAGAATTAATATTAAAAGTTAAGAAATTGGAAAAACCAACTGGTAATAATGCAGCTCTTTTCCAAGAGAAACTGGAAAAGAAGATAAAGAAAGACTTGAATGCTAAGAAGATATCCAATAAATTATGAACCATATATCATTGGGAAATGATTTACCAAGATGGTCTACACAAATTCTTGACAGAAATGTGTTGAGCTTGAAAAATGACTGGCATCATACCATTTCAAGAAATGAAGAAGTGCAAACTGCCTTCAAAGTCAAAGACATTCCCATATTAGAGGAATGGCCTACCTTGAGTGATGAAGGAGAATATAGTCATATGGAGTTTATGCAAACAATTGATATGTTTAAAAAAGAACTTAACATAACATATGAATACATAAGTTCCAGACTACACTCATTATTAACCAAATGAGAAAAAAATCATTTCATAAAATGAGACAAGAACATGGTAAAAGCTCCTGGACTTGGTGAAAAGAAAATATTATTTCCAAATTGGCTAATGATTCCTTGAGATTTAGAATTGAAAATTCTTTTAAATAAGCCATTTTCAATATTGAGAGGGAAAGCTCCATGTAATGACTTCTTAAACAGAAGGACAGACTAGCTGCCCTTCATCCTGATGTCTGAAACAATGGTACATAAAAGGATGTTGAGAAAATGTGGTGGTAGCCTTGAGAATCCTACAAGAAGAAGATTTATTGAGCCTTGATTTACAGAATATTATATCAATTCCATGGAAGAAATCACTACCAGAAAAAAATTGGTATAAATACCCAATAGATAGTAAGAATGACTAGTGGGAAAACAATTTCAAGAGCAAATAAAACACAAGACAGAGCTTCTTTGAAATGTAATAAGTGTGGAAGTAAGTATCATTTTTCTAACAATTGTCGAAAGAAAACAATAATTAATGAGAAAGAAGTTTAAAAAACTGAAGACACAAAATAAACAAATGATGTAACTGTACATGAAAGTTATTCTGAGCCTTCTGAAGAAGAACTACAAGCTCAACTTGGTATAGAAAAAATTAACCCTGCAGGTAGTATTCTACTATTATTATAGTCACTGACAGTTATAATAATAAGAATGTATTAAGCACTTAATGAGACAATTATACATGGAAAATAATAATATTTAACCACTTATAAACAATAGAAATATTATTTATAAAAGGGTTATCACACACACTGTGAAGAGATAAATCTTATAAGAAAATTCTATATAAAAAACTAATACTAGATAAAAAAATAAAGAGTTTTAGAGAAAACTTACTTATGATAATTATTCAATACAAAAAGTCAAACAAAACAGTCATTATATTTAGTAATGTTTATAAGTTGAAAACATGCCAAAAATAAATATTTTAAAAGATAAAACAGCTTTATAAGATAAAAAATAATATTTAAGAGTTTTCAAGAGGAATTTGTGTATTTAAAAGATATTTAAGACAATTATTTTATATAAGATAAAATGTATCATTGGTGATTACAACAATGATATAATTTATATTATTTCACTTATTTGATTTAACATTGATAAATGATAAAATAATTAAGAAATACTTTAATAATCAGATTTTATATTTAATAAAGATTTACCTGTTTAAATGTCTAATATGATTGGAATGATAATTATTAATTGGCATCAACAGTGATGTAAAGGCTCTTTTTTATGCCTGCAGAGAAGCTCTCATGATTCATAATGGATATTGAGGGTGTGCTCAGGTCAAAGCTGAAAAGCCATTCTTGAAAAGAAGGTTCTTAACTTAAGGTAACTTATTTACAATTCAGATTTTAAGCTATTAATGTTATTATTAAATCCAAGTAACTTTAATCCTCATTTGGATTAATTATTCTATATTTAGATATTAAGGAAGCTTATGAATTTCAAATTTAATCACATGAACAGCTTAAAAATAAAGTTTCAAGGAGAAATGTCTTGAACTGAATTTTTAATTAATTTGTAAAGAAATTTGAATTTTCTTCAAGAATAATTAAAACGTAAATTTCAAGGATACTTAAAAATTAAGCCTGTTTAAGAAAAATACTTAAAATTCAATGCAGATACAGATGACACTGTAATATTTGTCTATGAAACTGCTGATAATATAACTATTAATCAACAGTAATATGACTGTTCTTATGAGATATAATAATAAAGATTATTATAACCACAATTAATTGATTATTTCTTTTACTTGTTATACACTAGTAGTGATTATAAAAATAAGCAGAAATTTTCTAGAAGAAGCAATTACAAGAAGTATTTAATAATAAAACTTCTTTATTAAAATAATAAAATTATTTTAATATATAATTATCTTTTTCAAGAATAATTTTAAATAGAATTCTTGAATAAAACTACTAATAGAGAAAACATTTAAGAATTAATAATAAATCACTCACTAATACTCTAATGAACCTTAGATGAAATTGGTAGAGATATTTGATGGATAATTGTGGATTTAAAGGATCAAAATTGATTTTATAGCAGTATTACAAAAATATATAGTTTATTTCTATGATTTCATGTCTTTATTATTGATTTTGAAATATTTAAAACACTTAAGAAAAGATTAAACTAATACTTGCTTGTTGGTAACAAAGATATAATTGGATAATAAGATAATTCGGAAGAAAAAGCAAGAGCAGGCCTCTTTTAAGTCATCAATGGCTCACAGAGGAATTCCAAAGGAAAAACTGAAAATCCATTGAGTGAGAAAAAAATAATACTTTTTGGATTAATGATTGCATCATCTGTTGTCACATAAGATTATTATAATTATTTAATTATAGATTTTACATGACTACCAACACATTTATAGTTAAGAATAAAAGGAGTAACAACTTTAAAGCTTATTTTATTTCCAAATAAGCCTCAATTTCTCAAAGTTAACAATGTTATTAGAAATTTCATCCCAGGTTGTATTTTCTGTGAATTTTCAAAGATTCAGTGCTTCACATGGAATAATCAAAATGGACTGTAGGTAAAACTTTGAATATTACATATGAAACCATGATTCTTGTTGGGTTATTTACAGGTAATATTATTCTCCATTTTTACCTCAAGTTTCAGAAATATTCATTAATAATTTTATTTTTAATGAATTTTGGAAGTTATTACTATGTTTCTAAGTAGAATTGCAAATCACACAATATGGCTGGTTGCTATGAGGTAAATCAATGGATACTGGTGAAAAAAGGGTTTTGATTACTATTTGAAGGCTTATCCATGGAGAATAACTAAGAATAAACATTGCTACAGGAGTCTAAGTTTCTCTTTACCTCCTTGTCACGTCAAAATAGCAGCTTCTTTGCAATGTTCTTATGATTTCTTGAGATTTCAACTTAGTAACCAGGTCCCCAAAAGGTTCTAATATACTAATTGGGCCACAATCACCCATGTAACCAATCTTTAGAGCTATACATTCTTCAGAGGCCTCAGAAGCTGGGTACCCTGGCTCTCTTTGTTGGCCTTTGACTCAAATCCAGACCACAAGCATGACAGCCAAATACCATAAACCAATGGTAGAGAAAAATACAACCAAAACATGGAGCCTATCCAAAACAGCTCAAAAGGTATCAAAAGAAAGAGGAAACTCACCTGTTTCCAAATATAAAAGTACCATAATCATAGGAAAAAGAATAACAAAGTTATTCCTGCTCAAAGAAGTTTCTGAGCATAAACCTTAACTTCAAACTCTCATCTAAAATCCAAACAAAGAGGCTTAGCCTCAGGAAATGGGTATTTAAATTGAAGCTCTAGGTCAGGGCTATCCAATGATACTGGCCAAACTGAGCTTCCAAATACTACAGAGGTTATGGGAAAAATAAGGTCAAATAAGTGTGAATAAAATATTTACCTCTCATCTAACTTCTACAGTTTTAGTGTGAGATACCAAAAGTGGGGTAATTTTGGAGATAGCACCATCAGGGCTAGCTGATGGTGCCATCCATTTTGCCATATTGCATCTAGAACAAAAGTTATGGGGCAAACAAGTTCCATACAGATTATGGGAAAATCATATATCTGGATAACTAAAATTAAACCTGGCATGAAATCGCCATATTTAATGTTACCCATACCAAATGAGGTACCATTGTGTAGATCTAATCCAGGGATACACAATGAGCCAATTTTGAGCTCAATGGTCTAAAATCTGACAAAGGTATAGCAGCTTTGAGGTTAAAATCCCACAGTGTGGCCAATACACCTTTACTGTGGGATACTATCCCATAACTATGATTATGAGGTGTCAAATAGACAGCAAAGCTTGTTTATACTTCAATACCTCATAATGCATTCAATACTTGGGTAACATACAGGTTCTGTACAGCTTTATATGAATGATACATATCAGAAGAGGCCTGTGTGGTCCCCAGATGAAACCTTTCACCCTGTATTGGGGAAATGTGAGCCTTAGAGGTTTTTTTTTACATACACAAAAGACCACAAATAATAGAAAATGATACAACTATAAATAATACAGATTTATTAATGTTGTTAATAAAAAAATCAAAATATAAATAAAAAATTCATATAAGAAATTGAAATTTTAATTATAATTTAAAATACAAACTACTTGGGAATTTAAAATGGTGAAAACACATTTTCCTTGAAAAAATTAAGTAAAAATAAATTCTCAACAAATATACTAAAATTCAAAAATATTTGGCACAAATTCAAAAAAATAATTATATCTTTTTATCTGACTAATAAACATATGAAAATCATTTCACCATTGAACTCCTCATAAGAAATAAGGTGGGGTCACCTCTGGATAAAATTTCTGTAGCTCAACTCTAAATAAGCTTAAATTAAGTTTCATTATTTTCTGTAAAAAATTTGAAAGTCCTCAACAACTTAACTTAATTCACATCACATGTGGTGTTAACCATCAATTTTTGTGTTAAAACTGGGGTGTTTTGTGTAATTTAGAAGTTATGAGGAATGAAAGCATTTTCAATTGAAATTTCAAAATGTGTGCCTTTATTACATAATTGAACTTTCATTTACTTACAAGGTATCAAGTATTAAAGTTGTATACTGTAAAAACCCAATTGAATTACATATGTAAATTACAAGTATAATATGTGATGAGGAATTACAGAAAAATAAATTTGAAAGATTAATTCTGTGGGGGAAAAGACACTCTTGGTCTAAGGGGGAGCTAGACCCCCAAAATCCTTGCTGACTGGCGTGAGATGTCAAAATCAACGCAAAGGTTCATTACTTTTGGCCTGGAATTGAGTCACAGGGTCTGTGACTCAATTGATGATGAGGTTTTGATACCAACCAGGGCATTTTTAACTGTTTCCAAGAGGGTAAAACTATCTTTAAGATAAAAAAATAATAGGGGAAACAGTTTTAACCGGTTCTGACGTCTCTTACACACATTATGACTTGTTTTGAAGGCTTAAAAACAGGTATTACTATAGAAAAAGCTGATTTAAGGGTTCAAAATGGCTGAAAATAGCAAAAAATGGCTGAAACCAGCCTTTTTTTGGTCTAAACCAGGGTTCAATGAGAGCATAATTAGATTTTCTGTTTTCAGAGTGTTTTTCACGACTGAAAAGAGTAAATTCTACTTTTGGAGTAAGAGAATTGGTGGCTATAAAAGAATGTCTTCTTTGCCCCACTTTCCTCTTCATGTTTAAATATTTTCCTTTTATAATTGGTCTAAACACTCTTAAACCAATCAATAAGATATTCCAACCACCCTTTTTATTATCATTTTAAACCTTCTAAACATGTTAAAAAATTATTATAATCATTTTTACGCTTGAACCACCCCATAAGTGGATTAAAGCATCTTTCACTAATGTTAACCTTGTCACTTTGTTTCCAAATTCACTCTGGTCACTTTTGGGTGTGTTTTCTCTTTAGAATTCTTTCAAAAGACTCTGTTCTTATATCAAATGCCTGTACTCCTTTTCTCAATTAATTCCAATTGAAATTTCTCTTGAAGAAATTTACTTTGTAGCCTTAAATATCTCTTGTAGAGTATTTTTGGATAAATATTTACTGTTGGTAAAAACATTAATCTTGAAGATATTATTGTTTTATACTTATAAAGCTAACAACAATAAATTTGGCATTTTTTCTTTTAAAGATCTTAATTCTTAACATTTTTAGTCATATTTTTACCTTATACAAATTTTGAGGACAGGAAAAGTACTTGATTTTTAATCAAAGTTTCATATCCACACCTTACAGGAAAACTGCTCATATTTGGATTCAAAGCCACATCTAAGCCCAATGAAGAGCATACAGGCCTTGTGCAAGCCAACAGCCAGTACTCTGGAATGAAAAATCTTCACTTCCTCTATGTGGATGGTCTAGAAGACCTTTCCACCCCATTTCAGGATCAAAGGAGGCCTTTTCTCTTCCAGAAAAAGGAATCCCCATTCTGCTCTTGAGTTCCTACATAGTACAACTGTCCAAAACAGTTATACTCTTAGAAAATAACCAGTTATATCTTAATTAGTGTATTGTAGCTCTGATTATAGTAACACAACTGGTAAGACTGCACCCTAGGCAACAACAGCACTCATAACCACTATTCCTCATAGTAAAGCCCTTACATTATCAATTATAAACCCTTTTTAAACTCAAATATCCATGTCACAGTCAGATTTGAAATCTTCTACACATTTATTGACCACTTCATCATATACTCAACCTGACATTCTTTGATGTCTTTTGTCCCCCTTAGCTATTTTCACGTTAAAAATAGTAATTTAGGCCTAAATACTGATATCCACTATGGGTGTACCAAAAATGCATGTAAGAATATGTAACAACCACTATTAATGGGTACGGGAATTCAATCTTAAACCCACTAAAGCACCACAAAACAGCAAATCCATTGTGTGTATCAGTAATCAGTGTCAGAAATCTTCCTTGCTGCAACATGCATACAGCTTAGTTTTCCAATACAGCCTGTCAACTCTTGTACAGGTTGGATTGACCCAATACATTTATGGATTCAAAATTATGAAGCTGTATGATCACTCAATACCACAGCCCCTCCTTTAAAGATTCTGTACAGCCATACAGGAGATGTACTGTTCAAACTCAATTCAATCATCAATTCCTCTTATGGAAACTCTCTTTCTGGATCAGGGCTGGTGATTCTCACATATAAAAGCCCCTCTTCTTCCCCCTGGAGACTTTTCTGCAGTGAATTAATTTATTTGATTTATTATTTTTTAAATATTCTTCCCCTTATTTTTGGGTATTATATTTATTGGTTTCAAGTTAGTCTTTGCATCTCTTCTTTGCCTGTACAGTATGAGTTGTGGTGGACATATACTTATTATCCCTTCTCTTTCCTTCTGATGGGTTGAAACATTGGACTTGGCCTTGTTTGTGGTTGGCTCTTTTATTTCTTACTCTTATTTTTTGTTTCTGCTTTTCCTTATATTTCTTTTATCAGTAAGCTTATCTTATTACACTCTTAAGTGTATTCCATTTTGCCATATTTTGAGCCCTTGATAAGTAAGTCCCATTTTACTGAGTGCCAGGCCCCCTTCACTTAGAAGAGACCCTGTGACATTAAATTAATTAACTCATAATTTCTTCTTTATTTTTATTCATTTATATTCATTTCTTTCATTATTCAATGATGACTCTTTTATGATTTTATGCTTTTTCATGATTATTATTTCTCTCTCTCTCTCATCAATTTTAATTTCATTCACTTCATTCAAATGAAAATTGATTCTTCTCATTTCTTAATCATTTCTGACCATCTCATCTTCATTCACAATTTTTCATCAAATCCAAATTTTCTTGTGTTTGATTATTCAGGTCTTATTAGGAATCTTTATTGATTGGTTGATTGATTGAGATTCATTTTGGTTATTTATTCAGAGATTCAGGATTCTGTGTGGGCTGCGTTGATTGACTGGATTTGAATTCCTCAAGATAACTGATTGATCCTCAAGAATTGATTTTGATTTTTGATTGATTTGACTCATGAGGATATTGAACTGATTACTGAAGATATTGATTGACAAATTGATTCCTCAAGCCCTTGATATGATATTGAAGAAATTAATTAATCTCTTTATTATTTAATTCTTCAAGATGTTATTGGTATTTGATTTGATTTGATTTTTGACCTTTGCTGAATTGATTGATTTATTCATTGAATTTGATTTCACCTCAATACTGTTGAGTAATTTCTCAAGTTTCATCAAGAATTTTGTTGTTATTAATTTGGCCAAGCTTGGATTGCTTAGTTTCAAGTATCATCAAATTATTTTTCTTATTCTTTAATAAAGCCTGTTCAGTATAGCCCTCCATCCAAGAATACAAGATCCCAAAGACATACATATGGTCTCACTCCTACATCAAGGGCTCCTCATGACTGCACAGCATCAGTTCCTCAACTGAGTGAAAATTTGGACAGAGGACCACCAATGAAAGGAGAAGCACCCTCCAGAAGAAGAGGTGTGAAGTCAAGAAGATCAAGATCATTCTCTGGCTTGTGGGGTGGCTATCCAAGAATTTATCAAGGTCCTAGTAGTATATTGGGGGAAGCTGAAGATGAAGAGGTGGAGGAGTCTGAGGAAATGGAAGGGGAAGCTGCCTTGGCAGGTGCCCCTGAGGCTCGTGTAGCTACAAGTATAGCCCTTTCTAATCAGCCTCTTGTCTCTCAGGCTGAACCAAATTTTCCCAGAAGGATGGAGCAAATGACTCAATTCATGGGGCAACTAACTGAAGCAGTTACTCCCAGGGACAATTCCAAAGCCCCTGCATTCAAGAATCCATCAATGAAGGAACATGATCCATATGATGGTACTATAGCCCATAAATTGAGAGGATTGATCCAATCCTGTCAATTGATATTCAATAATAATCCAGAGAACTTCTTCTCTGAGAGGTAGAAAGTTTGATACTAAACTTTTTTTCTCACTGGTAGAGCTGGAAAATGGATTGAGCCCTACCTCAAGTCTTTCCAATGAAGCTCCTTCCTATCTCCTCAATAATTGGAAGTGGTTTGAAACCCAATTATTCACTCTTGTTGGTGATCCCAATGAAGTCAGTAAAGCTGAACAAGAGTTGAAAAATTTGAGGATGAAGAAAAGTGGTCATGTTTCTTTGTACATTTCTTATTTTAGAAGTTTAATGTCAAGAATTGGAGATTGGGAAGAAAGGGAATATATTTATGTTTACACAGGAGTATTGGAATCAATATCATTGGTTCAGTTGGCTTCTCACCCTGGTATGCTTTATAATCTTCAAGAGCTCATGGACAACCCCTTGGAATTAGATACCAGGTACCATGAGAGGCAGAAGGAAAAGGGTGGCAACCAAGAAAAGAATCCTCCTGTCACTGGATCCAATTTCTCAAGAAATCCTCAAGACTCATCTTCAAAGATGCCTCACAAAAAGAAGAATAATAAGGCCAAGAAATTTCAAGTTTCAAAGGATAAGCTCCATGCTGCTCTCCTCAATAGGGACAATGAATTAATTGGTTCTGAAAAGGAGAGGAGAATTAAAGAAGGCTTATGCACTTATTGTGGTGTGAAACACCCAATTGAAAAATGCTTCAAGAGACCTCACAACAAGCCTGAATCATTAAGAGGCTTCCCTAGAAAGCAGGGAAAAGCCTTAGTGGGATTCATGATGTATTCAATGCTTCTCACTTCTTTCCTTCAAGAGAAAAATTGTGCACTCTGAATACTAGTGTCAAGAAATCTTTAAATTTCTTTTCTTCTTGTTTTTCTGATATTTTTCATGGTATTCTCATTGATTCTGGTGCTACAAACCCTTTTATTGCAAAGAATTCTTTTCTCAAGTACTCCTTGACTATTTCAGAGCTCTCTGAAAAGATTCCTATTCTCATTTTGGATTCAAATGAATCCCCTGCCTTGTTCATCACCCATTATACCAAGTGGGTAGTTGACTTGCCTTCATTCCCAAGCTTTGAATGGGATGTTTTTATCATAGATTCACCCAAGGGAGAATACTTACTATTGAGATATCATTTCCTATACTGTTTTAATACCATTATTGATTGGAAAGACGGATTGATCACCTATTAATCTAGTCATAAGGATTCTAGTGGTATTAATTCTTCTACTAGTAATCACCTGGCCACTTCTGTCAACAGAATTGCTCTGGTTGGTGAAATTAAGACACCTTCCCTTCCTTTTTCTATCCATATCCCTTCCATAATGCCCTCCCAGTCATTAATTCAATTAAGAGATTAAGTATTCAAAGAGATAAAAGATGTTGGAGAAGATGTTTCTACATTTTCACTTCATCTCCTTCAAGGGGATATGGACCTTCCTCCTTTATCCTTCCATGCATACCTAGAGAAGCAGTGGGATGATGAGGAAGAACCAGAAGAAATTGAAACTGTGCTGAAGGTTGTCCTTCCTGCTTATAGCTGCTATTTGGATGTGTTCTCCAAGGTTAAAACAGAGAAACTTCCTCCACACTGTGCCTGAGATCATCATATTGAAATCAAGGGTCTTCACCACCAGTTGGATTTATCTAATCATAATAAAATAAAGAGTAAGAAACAATATGGGCCTAAATTTCAGAGGATTGAGAGAAAGGTTTCACTAGGCAAAACTCCTCTTCAACAGGAGCACCTGTCCTTTTTGTTAAGAAAAAGGATTGTGGCCTCCATTTTTGTGTTGATTACCGCAAACTCAGTTCTGTCACTAGGAAGAACAGGTAACCTGTACCTCCTATGAAGCAGCTTCTCACCATCTTCAATGGTTCCACTATCTTCTCCAAAATAGACCTGCATGGTGCTTATAATCTCCTGAGGATTAAAGAGGGGGATGAACATTTAACTGAATTTAGAACCAAGTATGCTAGCTATGAGTATTTGATGATGCCATTTTCCTCAACCCTTGATCCTTCTTCATTCCATAATCTTGTGAATTATATCTTTAGAGATTTCTTGTATATTTTTTGTTGTAGTCTACTTGAATGATACTATGGTCTTCTCTAGTTCTGAAGAGTAACAAGTTAAACATGTGGCCTCTGTCCTCCAAAGACTGAGAGACAATAATTTGTTTGCTAAAGCCTCAAGATGTGTGTTCCATGCCTCATTTGGGGAATACTTGGGTTATTTTGTTTCAAGTGAGTGCCTCAAGATGAATTCTTCAAAATTTCAGCAAATTCTTAATTGGCGTCAGCCCAAGAATATCAAACACCAGGGAAAATCTCGTGTCAATCATTGGCAATTGACTTCACGTCAAGCAGGAGAAAAGTCGAGCTCACGTCAAGCGAAAATCAAGCAAACGTTGAGCACACGTCACACTCTTGTGTTACACCAAATCCTGTGACATCCACCAATATTGGTTCCCCTGTGCCTTCAACTCAGATTCCTCACCACCTGATCATCCTGTAACCATCTGATGGTTGGTAAAAATTACACAAGACCCGCCTGTTTGCACAAACACACATCAAAGAGGTCTTTCAGCCAGTCTTGATGTAAGCAGGGTGTTTTACTTCACCAGGTCACCCATGAAAGGACTCCGCCTGAGCGGGATTGTCGTTTTGCGGATGACACTGGTAGAGCCCGCCACACAATAGCGTGGGTGCGGGTGTGTGTGTGTGATGGGAACACCATGGACAAATGATGTGTTCTAATTTTTTGTAGCCATGAATCAGCTAGCTCAGCAGGAGGGGGTGACATGGTTAGACCCCGCTGCACAATGAAGTGGGTGCATGGGTGACACATTTACACAAAGGCAATACATGTGAGGGCCTAATGTCAGGTGGCATTGACCATTTGTGGGTGACACATGAAACCACTCTTGGCAGGTGCGCTTGCGTGTGCATTGGCCGGTGCGGCTGCGCTTGCGTGTGCATTGGCCAGTGGGGGTGCGCTTGCATGTGCATTGGCATGTGTGGTTGCGCAAGGGCCAATTACCCTTCCAACATCATGATGGCTCAGTTAGAAATTTTGGATGCTGTGAAAGGTGAGTGTGTGGGTCATTTCATCATTGAGCTTGGCTTATTCACACTGTACCCAATTTCAAAATAGTAAGTTCTTTGTGGCAATGTGAAATAATGGGCTTTGCTTGTCACAATTGCATGTCTCTGTCACTAAATTTTGAGGCAATTATTTCACTAGCAAAATTGCTAATGAATCTGAGAGATTTGCATTTTTGTAGACTAAATATCATGAAATAACGACTTTATCATTACAAGCAGTCCACATGAAAGAACTTTGTTATCATACAATCCACAGTTACCTTCTATTTCTTCTTCAGATATAATCAAGTCTCCATCATCAAAACCAACAGCTTTATAAATATTCAGATGCGGCCAATCTGGTAATACATTCACATCAATCTTCAAAGTTTTTAAGATTAGAAAGCTATTGTTCAGTATACTAGATGGCTCAGAGACTTTAAAAATGCTATTAATAATACCAAATCGTCGTGAGTTGCCCCTCAGAAAACATATCACACTGTTGCTGACATTTTTTGGATTCAGTTGAAGATATATTTTTCCCAATATTAATGTTTGAAACCGGAAAATACCAAGGTGAGACAATCCTTGAAGTGGGATGACTTGTGGATTGCACGGTAGTGTCTAAGCTGATCCAATCAACTATTTCCCTTGTTGCATGAAAATTCTGTAAGTACTCAACCAGGAAATCATAATTTTCTTGGTCATGGCGGGATGGTTTGTTATATTTATGGTGATTGAACAGGGCAGGTGGCTGTGATTCAAAAAGCTGTTTTATTTCACATGGCATGGATGGGGATTTCAGGAGAGGGTAAAGGTTGGAACATCAACAGATATGTTGAAGTAAGGTTTTATCTATATCATCTATTCAGAGTTGCAAGAAGTTAGTCTTATTCAGTTCAGGTGTTTAATCCATGTGAATATATTGATCTTATTAATTGACATACATATTTTGTTATTTGTTGGCATTTTTGCAAATACTCCAATCAAGCGCTCATAACCCCATGTGGCTGAGGCTTGTGCTGGGCCCCAACGTTGGAAGAGTTCTGGAATATGATCAGCAAAATGATGATTTGGTTTACTTTTCTGTTTTGGGAACAGGTGTTGATTGGAAAGGCGGAATTTTTTCCAATGTTCAGCAAATGCAGTCACATCATCTATTGAAACAGTCCAACTTGTGGCAATGTTGATAGAACTAATAAAATGGAATGTATTCTTGGTTAGTTCATTTTCAAGTTCTTCTGATTTACCCATTTTTCTTTGAGTGTTGGCGGATTGATGTACATCTAATGACATCTGTTGACTGAGAATTAAAAATGGAATATAGACCTTATATAAGAGAGCCCATTCAGCGGCTTTTAAGCTACCATGAGAGGGGGAACCCATGTTGCAAGCAACTCTTGTCCATGATGAGGGAATTATCATCTCAGATATGATTTGTCAAAGATGCTCCAGAGCCTCACCCTTGATCTTGTGATCACTCAGTGCAGTGATATCCAATTCAGAGGGGATTTCAGAAGTGGGGAGGTAATCCGCATCAAATGAAGGAATCTCTGCAGAATTACTAGAGGGATGTTCCGTGTGAGGGGTGGGCATTGGGAAGTAGGGGGAGTGGCTCATTTATTATTTTTTCTGTGTCTCTTCTCAGGGAGCAGGCCTCTCAATGTGATTTTATCAAGAGAGCTGTTGGAGGTCATGGAATCTGAGTCTGAACTGTTGGTGTCATTGGATTTCCTGCGGGACCTGAGGTAAATTTTTGATTTGGACTCTGGAATGCACGATTTGAAAGTTGCATGATCCTTCAAAATTACCAGTATTAAATTATGCATTATGTCAAGATTAACCATTCTGGTTGCATCCCAATACGGAAGGTCTTCCAAAATTGAATATCACACTCCATACTCAGAGAAAATTGCTTGTCTTTGTTGTGGGGTTGCCCGAAGCCATTTGGCAATGGTTGATTTATGATTTTGATATGAGTGTGTGAAAAGAAATTGAGGAAGAATTTCTTCAATTTGAGCTTTTTGAATGCTGCCAAAATTACAAAAGTGGTTTCCTGAATGGGAAGTAAATCCAGTAAGCTTGCGCATGGCAACCACATCCGCAATGGCTGTGAGAATGGCAAAACAGATAAAGGATCCTGAAGGACCTGTTGAGGTGGGTGAAAAATGGTAACCTTGTCATAGCTTTTTGAGCTCCTTGATGATCAGCATTAATAGGTAATTCAATTGAAGGGAAGGTGGCTCCTTCGGACCAGGGATGATTCCTGCAACATAGAAATTCTCTGGCGTCAATCTTTCACTTGGGGGGAGATTAAGACAAATAAGCATGATAGGTCCAATGCTGGCCAACCGGGTTGACTTTCCATGTGCATTAAACCACTCCACATAGATGGAGAAGCCCAATGCACCAGGAATGGACATTAATTAATGGGGGTTCATTGATATTTCTAGTTCCAGTGAAGCGTCTCCAGACCAATCCATCCCAGACGTCACATTTTGGGGAACCTTTGGGAGTTTGGGATTGATGATGTTGATGAAGAATTTCCATAATTCCAGCCCACTGGAGAAATCTGGCAAGCCAATTTATGAATGGTTGATAAATGAAATGTTTTGTTGGTATAATTTTTGCTTCATGTTGGTTGTGTTCTGGGTGTGGGGCTCAAATGAATAGATTAATTTGCCTAATGATTGTGTGCAAGGGGGATCATGATCATTTGGGTCATTATGGCGTTGAAAGTGGGGTTGGTCAGTTGTGGCTGATTCAGTAAGGCCATTAAGAGAGAAACATTGAGGACAACATATATAGTTTTGAATCAATGGTTCCAATTGGAGATGTTCGAATATGGTACTCAGATCTTGAGGTATATGGAATGCAGCAGTGGGGGGACCACCGGAGCTTGAGATGCTGGACTTGATCAGCAGGTTTAGGGCGGGGTTGAGAATGTGTGAAGCCCTGCGGGGTGTATTATACCTTAATGATATAATGGCAGATATTATTGTTCCAAGGTCTTGTGGGGGAAGGGTTTGACTGCTGCTGTATGGTTTCTGTGCAGTTGAATTGAGACCCAGTGCTGTGGAGAAGGTGCTTTGGGTCAATTGTGAATAATAAGCTGGGAATATTTGATCCAATAGAAGTTGTGGGCACTCAGATCCTTATGCAGAAGTAGGGATGTTTGGAAGAGATTTGGGTGCAATGGCTGATTTGAGCTTCTTAATGTGCTGTTTATATTGGAAGGGTGTGAAGGCAACTCCATGCCTATCACCCTCAGGGGAAGAGTGTGTTTGAGTTGAGCAGTGTTGACACATGCATATATGCATTGAGGAATAGCAGCGGGTTGTCATTGTTGCAGGAATTGGGAGTACGGTTGGTTTGTGTATAAATATCTATGCCTGATGTGAAAGTTTTTAGGAGTGTTATTGATTGGAAAAAAAATTGAGTGATTATTTATGAAGGGGGAGATGATTTGAGCCATCTGAGAATTTTATCCCATTTGTAATGGTGCGTGAGCTGCAGCTGATGTAGTGTAAAATGCCTCATCTGGATGGAGGAATTGGTTAGGAGTTTGATTGGGTAAAATGCCATGCTGCTCAACGCTCATACATATTCTATTTTATTTACGCATGGTGATACTGCGGTTTTGACCCTTGAGGGGAGTTCCAATAGGGATGTGTCAACATTGAATTGAGGGGATTGACATTAAAACCATGTATGCTGGCATGCCATCATACATGGCTTAAACCTTATTACAGACATAACAATATAACTCTATTGCATAAGGGGTTGGAGTGCGGCTAAAGTCTTGGTATTTGGTTTGAGTGCAGCTTTGGATTGTCTTTCCTTTCTTGAAAAGGTGATGTCTCTTTTGTGGGTAAGTCCTTCATGAATATACCCCTTTACAGATGTACAATGCTGTGGAATTTCAATGCATATATTGGCAGTTTGGATAATTCACAAAATGTGACAATGGGGAGGCAGAAATGTTACCAAATATGATTACTTATGGATGATGGGTCCCCTTTGAGATAAAGGGAATATTACATTATATGATGGTAGGCCGTGCAGGGTGGTTTCCGACAAAAGCGGAGGAGCTCAAGAGGAGGTAGGGAGGATTCTCCTAAAAAGAGGCTTATTAGACTTCCAATAAGATTCTTTTTTAGAAATGTTCATAGAATATCTCTATTCTAAATTTGATGTCACAACCATGGCAATTCACCTCCTTGGATCTCCATATGGCATATCAAGCCACAGTCCTTTTATGGCCAATTGGCCATATCCTTCACCAGTGGCCAATATGGCCATGTCATCATCTTATGGACCATCTATGGCCCTTCACCTCAATCAAGAAGCCATGGTGGCAATTTATGCCCAAATGGGAATTTCTAGTCATTTCCCTCAAAACCAGGGGAAATGGCCCAAATGGCTGTTTTTGGCCATTTGGGCTCATAATGCGCTTTTGCGCACTTTGACACAAAGTGTCCAAAAGACACTTTCCCGCCCTTTGGGGCAGTCTCCGGCTCAGAACCCAAAAGTAGCCAAAAACCCCAAAGGACCCAGAAACACTTTTCCAAGCTCTGAAGCCATCACATCCACCTTTTCCCCTCCGCCTTTCCATCTCAAGACCTTTGGACGTAATCTTCTTTCCAATGAGCCAATATGCCATAAATGATGTTATATATCCTTGTGCATCATTTTTCAACAAGAATTCAATGGTGGCAATATCAAATGGTCATTTCAACATTCCAACATATCAGCACATCATCAAGGCACCAAATCATTCAGAGGACTCATCAAGGCTCAAGAGCAAGTGTTTCAGCATCAAAGACCAATCACGCTATCAAGATGTCATTGGATAATTTCATTCACAGTATTCCTCCAAGGCAATACTGTTCCACCATTCTCAAGGGTTTCAAGAGGCAGTTCATTCATTCATTCATTCAAGTGTCAAGTGTCAAATCTCCACTCAATCCATCTTGGCAACCATATTCATTTCAATACAGTCTGGATCCATCAAGAACTGTATTTCATTTTCAAGCATGGGAAATTCATTCAACCCAATTCAATTTCAATATTAGCCAGCTGTATCAATTCCCAAAACAATCAATACAACCTCAAGGATCAATACAGATCAGTTTTCAGCCTGAAGAACTCAAGCTCCCAACTTTTCACATATGCCAGCTACCCTTTCCACCCTGGGGGGTTTTTCCCCAGCTAATTAGTATACTTTTATTTTATTTTATCTTTATTTATCTTATCATTGTGTTAAGTGAATACTGATATTATCAAGTCAGTCATTTAGCACCTTTTCTCTTATTCTTTCTTTGCCTGTCAATGGATATTTGGTGGTCATATCCTTACTAATTCCATTGTTCATTTTGACAGGTTGAAACAGTGATTAAGGACTTACTTGGTTGGCTCTTTGGCCATTTTGCTTCTCTTTCCTCTCATTGAATCTCATCTTGTACCTGCATATTTCTTGAAGGAATTTATTCTTTTATTTTTATTTCTTCATTCTTTGGAGTCTTCCAAGTGAGTTCCCTGATTGCTGAGTGCCAGGCCACTGTTGTATTTTTTTCCAAGAGCCCCTGTGACATTATATTAATTAACTCATAATTTCTTTTTCATTTTGTTCATTCTTTCTTTATAATTTCATTCACTCATTTCATTGAAATTATGACTCTTTGATTCTTATGAACCTTATGATTCATTGTCACCTCTCAATTTTCTCTCATTCATTCTTCATTATGAAAATTGAAAGCTGACCCAAATTTTATTTTTGTCTCTTTTTCTTAAATCTCATCTCAAATCATAATTTTAATTCATTCATTCGTCAGGCGACATCTTAATTTTCATTTGATGTCAAATTTTTCATCAAGTTATTCAGACACATTTTTCACATCAAGATTCATATTTGATTCATTCTTCAAGAATTTTTATTTTCAAAGAAGAAATCACTTTATTTTGATTTGATTGATTGATTTGACATAAATTGATATTGAACTCAATAAAATTGTCAACCTGTGACTCAAAACAGAGCACTAGCATGACATCCAACATACCATAAATAATGGCATGACAAGTATTGAACAAACATAGTCAATACAGGTAATAAATAAGAGGAAAAAACTCCTCTTAAATAAACACCAACCTTATCCAAACAGAATAAGGAAACCTAGAGGAGAATAAACAAGTCAAAACCCTTATTTTCACCTCTCATCTAACTTATGCATATTTAAGTTATCCTCTACCAAAATGGTAATTTTCTTAAAGCTCACATAGAGAGCTACACATTGGTTTCATCCATGTTGCTGTAACACCACTACCACTGGAGATACCATATGACCTTTATTTTAAAACCAAGACCCCCCTGAAATTCAAAGAGGGCTTGTACAAAGCTGTACAAAAGTATAGCCAAATTGAAGATCTAAACAAGAGATTTAATTTGAGACACCTTAGACCTCTGTATCTCTTAAATTGACTGAGGGATCTTGATTCAAAGGTTTAACAACCAAAATACAGATATTCTGAAAACAACAAAGTAAACAAACCCCTGTATCTTTGGCATACACTCATACAACTGTACAGTGTAATATACCAAGCTGTAGAGCTAATCAAGCCCTACAAGAATTTATCATCAGAATACAGATATCTTCCAAATTGAAGAAGATATCTGGTATGGAAGTTTTTGACGCCTCATACTGATGTACAAAAATACATCCAAAAACTTAAAACCCTTATAACTTTTGCTATTTTAAAGAAGGGTAAACATGAAGCATACCAACTTAAAGAGCTCATTAAGCCTTTCAATTCTGTGCTCTTGGTTTCTTGATATTTTAAGAACTGACTGAGATATCTTGATTGGAAGGTTTTTCTAGCATTACATGACTGTATCAAACTTGTATCAAACAGTATTTCTCTCATACTGAAAATAATATACTTATGAAGATATAACCTCTCTAAAATCATCATTATTGATCATACAGACACCAGAACAACGTCATCCAAGTGCTGATGTGGCAGGTGAAAAGTCTTTTCACCCTGTATTGATCCAGAATGATCATTTGTGGTTCCAAAACCACAATTCTGCCTCTATTGACGTCATAATTGATGATCCAGAACCACAGACTGATCATTGGAGTGAAAATTTTCACTCCTTTGACGTGTGAAGAGTTAATAACTCTTGACAGCCTTGAAAGATATAAAAGGAAGGGGTTTTTCCTTGAAAACCCATCATCTTTATCTTATTATCCATATTCTTACGTGATAAAACTGTTATCAATCAGTAGTTTCCTTAGAATTATCATTAAAGATATAATTAGAATATAATTATTGCAGTACTTCTTTACAGTCAAAGATATTAGAGTATTGCAACCCAGGTCCTCAACAGACTCATCACCACTGTTACCACGTTGCAGTAGGACCTGAAGATTTAAATTTATTTGTTTTTTGACATGTCACAGTCACAATACTAGCTTGTAACTACATTTTATAGCTACTATATAGACTCGCCCTGACAAAAATTGATTGACCTGAAGATTTCATTGATTTTGCTGATTTTTCACATCAAGAAATTTGACATAAATTAATTTTTCTTCAAGAATTCATTTTTATTGATTGATTTTCTGCAAGATTTTGATTTTGATTTATTGAATTCAAGTTTTCATTTGACATTTAATTGATTGATTTACCTGAAGATTTCATTTGATTTATTGATTTTATTGATTTTCCTCAAGATATTGATTTTGATTTTTGACTTCAAGCATTATTTCAATTGCCTCAAGTTCTCATCTTCAAATCTTGATTCTTTTCACTTTATTTCATTTTATCCTGAAATCATGCCCATACAACACTCACCTCCTGCAGGGCAGACAAGATCTCAGGCCAGAACTCCAGCTGTTCTCACTACAACTCCAAGGGCTCCTCTCGATGGCACCCCAGCAGTTTCTCAACTGAGGGCCAAATTGGACAGAGGACCTACTTTGGAAGGAGCAGCACCGTCCAGGAAGGAAGTAAGAGTGCCAAGAAGATCAAGCTCATTCTCAGGAGTAGTTGGCAGATTTCCAGGAACTTCAAGGACCATTTTCAAGGGTCCAGGTAAATATGGTGAAGAGGAGGAGGAGAATTCTGTGGAAGAGGAAGAGTTGGATGGTACTGAAGTTGTCCCTGCTCCTGTGGAGGCATCCGAAGGTACTGGAGGGCCAACTCTAGCCCAGTCTAATCAGCCTGTCTCTCATCATTCTGAACCATCTTTCTTGGCCATTATGCAGCAAATGACTCAAATTATGGCCAATCTTCAAGCAGCTTCATCCTCTGAAGAATCAAGACCACCAGCCTTCAAGACTCCATCTATGAAGGCACCAGAATGCTTTGATGGGACTCAACCCTTCAAAGTTAGAAGCTTTATTCAGTCTTGTCAATTGATTTTTCATAATGATCGGGCAAACTTCACTCAAGACAGAAAGAAGGTCCTTTATGCCACTTCATTTCTTATTGGCAGGGCTGCAAAATGGATTGAGCCTTATCTTTCCAATCACACCAATCAAGATCCAAATTACCTTCTCACTTCATGGAAATTATTTGAATCTCAACTCTTCACCTTATTTGGGGACCCAAATGAAGTCAGAAAAGCTGAAGCAGAATTGGATTCTCTAAGAATGAAATAAGGTTGGCATGCATCTTTATACATTGCTGATCTCAGAAGTCTTGTCTCAAGAATTGGAGATTGGGGTGAAAGCGCTCTTATCCATCATTTCAGGAAGGGATTTCCATCCAGGATTTTGGATCAATTGGCCTCCCATCCTTCAAGAATTGACTGTCTTCAAGACTTAATGGATATTACCCTGGAGCTTGATACCAGGTACCATGAGAGGCAAAATGAAAAGAGTCATCATCAAGAGAAGAAGACAGAAGCCTCAAAGTCAAGTTCTTCTCATCCTCAAAATTCTTCAAGCTCAAGTCATAAGAAGTAGAAGAATTTTCAGAAGAGGGACAAGCCCCATTCTTCTTTGTTGAATAAGGACTTCAAGCTCATGAACTCTGAAAAATAAAGAAGAATCAAGGAGGGTCTTTGTACCTATTGTGGTGGGAAGCATAGTCTTGAGTCCTGTATCGAAAGGCCTAAAAACAAGCTTACCCAACTGTCAGGCAAATTTGACAGCCAGGGAAAAACCTGAGTGAAGATCATGTTGTGTTCAATGGTCTTCACAGTTTTCCATCCAGAGCACAATTGTGCATTCTGAATACTGGTGTCAAAAATTCCATTAAATTTTTGTTTTTTCTTCTCTCTCTGATATGTTTTACAGTATTCTCATTGATTCTGGTGCTACCAACTCATTTATTGCAAAGCAGTTTGTTCACAAGTATTCTTTGACCATGTCAGAACTCCCAGAGAAGATTCCCCTTATTATTCTTGACTCCTCAGAGTCTCCTTTCTTATTTATGACTCACCATACTAAATATATGGTTGAGCTCCCTTCCTTCCCAAGCTTTGAATGGGACTTTTTAGTCATTGATACTCCCAAGGGAGAAGACCTCATATTGGGCTTTGACTTTCTTAATCATTTTAATCCATATATTGATTGGAGGCAAGGGCTGATCACCTTTAATTCTGATCATAAGGACTATTATGATCCTTCAAAATTCTTCAGTAATGACTTTTCTTCTGCCAAATAATGTGCAGCTCTGGTTGGTGATTCTAGGAAACCATCATTGCCATCTTTTGTCCATATTCCTTCCCTTAATTCCCATCAGTCATTACTCTCATCTAGAGATGAAGTCTTCAAAGAGATTCAAGATGTTGGAGAAGATGATTCTGAATCTTCACTTCATCTCTTCTTTGGGAATATGGACCTTCCTCCTTCATCTTATCATGACTCCCTGGAGGAGTTGTGGGATTAAGAGGAAGAGCCAGAAGAAATAGAAACCGTGATGAAGGTTGTTCCTTATGTTTATCACCAATACTTGGATGTATTCTCCAAGGTGAAAGCAGAAAAACTTCCTCCTCACCGCGCCTGTGATCATCATATTGAGCTGGAGGGGTCTCTACCTCCCGCTGGGGTGATCTACTCTTTATCAAACCAAGAGTCAGATACACTCAGGGCCTACATCTCAGAGAATGTAGAGAAAGGTTTCATCTGGCCAAGCTCCTCTTCAACAGGAGCACCTGTCCTCTTTGTCAAAAAGAAAGATGGTGGCCTCCGTTTGTGTGTTGATTACCGCAAACTCAATGCTGTTACTAGGAAGAACAAGTATCCTGCTCCTCCTATGAATCAGCTTCTTGCTGTTTTCAATGGTTCTTCTATCTTCTCCAAGATTGATTTGCGTGGTGCATATAACCTGCTCAGAATCAAGGAAGGTGATGAACATTTGACATGTTTTAGAACTAAATATGGCAGCTATGAGTATTTGGTTATTCCATTTGGTCTCACCAATGCTCCTGCCTCTTTCCAAAACCTTTTCAATGATATTTTTTATGATCTTCTTGATATTTATGCTGTGGTTTATTTGGATGACATTATGGTCTTTTCCAAATCTGAAGAAGAGAATGTCACTCATTTGTCCACTGTTCTTTCCAGACTCAGAGCCAATAACCTCTTTGCTAAGGCCTCCAAGTGCCTGTTTCATGTTCCTAGTGTAGAGTATTTGGGTTATGTTGTTTCTTCTGAAGGGCTCAAGATGGACCAAGCAAATTCTCAATTGGCCACCTCCAAGAAACCTCAAGGCTCTTCAATCATTCCTTGGCTTTGCCAATTTTTACTTCCGTTTCATCAAGAATTATTCAAAGAAGATTAGTTCACTCACAAGTTTCCTCAAGAAAGATTCCCATTTTCCTCTCAATGAGGAAGATCTTAGAAAGTTTCATCAACTCAAAGAGGCTTTCACAACTGCTCCAATCCTTTCTCACTTTGATCCTTCTTTACCCACCATTGTAGAGACTGATGAATCAGATTATGCCTTGGGTGCTGTACTGAGTCAGATTTCTGACTCAGGAAAATATGCCATTGCATTTGATAGCCGTAAGCTTCTCCCAGCTGATCTTAATTATGAGATTCATGAAAAGGAACTCCTTGGCATAGTCTGGGCTCTCAAGCGTTGGAGAGCTTTTCTCCTTTCTCTTTCTTCCTCTTTTGAAGTACTCACCGATCATTCATCACTTCAATATTTTATGTCATCAAAGATTCTTACTTGCCGTCAAGCCCGCTGGGCTGAATTTCTTTCTGAATTCCATTTTTCAATCACCTACCGCCCTGGCTGCTTGGCTACCCTTCCAGATGCTTTATCACGTTGGGATGACGTTTACCTGGAGAGGGGGGAAGATTTAATCAGCAAGAATCCAATGAATTATCAACAAATAATCAAGCAAGATGAAATTGAAGCCTTAAAATTCTTTGCAGTCAAGGTGGAAGCATTTTCAAACTTGATTGAATCAATTCAGAAGTCATTATGGCAAGATTCTCAATATAGAAGTATCCTTCAAGATTTGGGTAAAGGTAAATCTGTCCAAGATTATTCTCTTGATTCCTCCTCCCAACTTCTTCTGTTCAAAGATTGGGTGGTGGTCCCGAATGACCCCACAATTCAAATCAGCATACTTCAAAAAAGGCATCACTCTCCTCTAGCTGGACACCCTGGCCAAGAGAAGACTCTCAAACTTGTCAAGCGGGATTTCCACTGGTCCGGCATGACTCAATTTATCAAGGATTATGTATCATCCTGTCAACAGTGTTCAAGAAACAAAAATATTCATCACAAGAAGTTTGGACTCCTCAAGCCCCTTCCAGTTCCAAGTGGTGCTTGGATTTGTCTTTCAATCAATTTCATCACTCACTTGCCACTGTTCAATTCCTTTGACTCAATCCTTGTCATAGTGGACAGATTCTCAAAAATGGCAGTTTTTATTCCAACAATGTCTTCAATCACTTCACTAGATTTGGCCCATTTATTCATCAAGAATATTTTCTCAAAGCATGGCCTTCCCTCAAGCATTGTTAGTGATAGAGATTCTCTTTTTGTTTCTTCCTTTTGGACCAATCTTTTTCAGCAGCTAAAGATTTCAAGAGATCTGTCAACTGCTTATCATCCAGAAGCTGATGGACAGACAGAGAGGGTAAATTAGATACTAGAACAGTACCTTCGGATGTATGTCAGTTATCATCAAGATGATTGGAACACCTGGCTCCTCCTGGCTGAATTTTCCTACAATAACTCTGACCACTCTTCAACAAAACAATCACCGTTTTTCACTGTTTATGGGAGAGATACACAATTTGACTCAGTTCACATCACTCAAGATACTCCTGCTGGAAATTTATCAACAAAAATCCAATCAGTACATCAAGATGTCAAGAGAGAACTTGAAGTTGCCATAAACAGGTTTAAGAGGTATGCAAATAAAAGTAGAGCAAGTACACCTGTTTTCAATCCTGGTGACATGGTATGGCTTTCCTCCAAGAACATCAAATCAACTAGACCCACCAAAAAACTTTCTGAAAGATGGTTGGGTCCTTTTCCAATCTTGAAGAAATTCAGCACTCATGTCTACCACCTCAAGCGCCCATCTCAATGGAAGTCCATCCACCCAGTCTTCCATATTTCACTCTTAGAACCAGTCAAGACATCAAAAATCCCAGATAGGCATCAAGAGCCACCTTTTCCAATCATTATTGAAGAAGAAGAGGAATGGGAAGTCTCTCAAATAATGGACTCAAAGCTTAAGAGAGGAAAATTATGGTATCTGGTGGAATGGAAAGGTTTCAGTCAAGACCCAGAAAGATCCACTTGGGAACCAACCAAAAACCTCAAGAATTGTCCTGAACTTGTCAAAGATGTTCATTAATTATATTCTGACAAGCCTGGCCCCAATTCTTCAAAAGCTTGATTCATTATGGTGCTTGTTGGGGAGAGGAGTTACCAAAAGTAAGTCCCACTCCTGGTATGCACCTTTAGGCGTATTCTACTCTTTTTATTGTTGTAAGCATCACCTTGGCCACTCTGTGAGCACTTTGCAATTTTGGACACAGATCTTTGGCATGGCTTTCAACTTCATTTCCAATATTACGGCCATTTTCACTGGGGACAACGGGCCATTCACTTTTCAATTCATTTCCAAGACTTCACAATTCAAATTCAGTCCTTCAACATTTTTGTTTTTATTTTTATGGCACTGGCGGGAGTGGTAACTACCAAAAGTAAGTTCCTCTCCTGGTGTGCACTTCCCTGGAGGGTCTACAATCCTGTAAAAAAATCACCTTTGCCACTTTGTGAGCACCTGGCATCAAATTTCTCTTTCCAGGTCCTTGGCCAATTTCAAAATCAGTTATCAACCTCCATGATGAAGATTGGAACCTCCTCAAGGTTCAATTCATTTTTCATTTCTCTTTTCTCTTTCTTTTATTTTCATTTTCATTCTTTATATCAAATTTTATTTTCATTTTCATTTTATCATTTCAAATTTCATGTCAAGATTATCATTCATTGCAAACATCATCAATCTTGAAGCCAATCTCCAAAGAAGATCAAGCAAGTCCTGCATCATATGACAAATTTTTAATATCAGTTATTATTTTATTTTCCTCTTAAAAGAATTTTCCTCTATCCCACTGTCAATCCTTTCCAATAGCCTCAACAGGGTTCACCTTGTATTGGTGCTCAGGAGCTCACCAGTTAAAGGTGGGGGGTACTGTCACAACCATGGCAATTCACCTCCTTGGATCTCCATATGGCATATCAAGCCACAGTCCTTTTATGGCCAATTGGCAATATCCTTCACCAGTGGCCAATATGGCCACGTCATTATCTTGTGGACAATTTATGGCCCTTCACCTCAATCCAGAAGCCATAGCGGCAATTTATGCCCAAATGGGCATTTCTGGTCATTTCCCTCAAAACCAGGGGAAATGGCCCAAGTGGCTGTTTTTGGCCATTTGAGCTCATAATGCGCATTTGCGCATTTTTGCGCACTTTGATGCAAAGTGTCCAAAAGACACTTTCCCGCCCTTTGGGGCAGTTTCTGGCTCAGAACCCAAGAGTAGCGAAAAACCCCAAAGGACCCAGAAACACTTTGGAAAGCTCTGAAGCCATCACATCCACCTTTTCCCCTCTGCCTTTCCATCTCAAGACCTTTGGACGCAATCTTCTTTCCAATGAACGAATATGCCATAAATGATGTTATATATCATTGTGCATCATTTTTCAACAGCAATTCAATGGTGGCAATATCAAATGGTAATTTCAACATTCCAACATATAATCATGTCATCAGGGCACCCAATCATTCAGAGGACTCATCAAGGCTCAAGAGCAAGTGTTTCAGCGTCAAAGACCAATCACGCCATCAAGATGTCATTGGATAATTTCATTCACAGTATTCCTCCAAGGCAATACTGTTCCACCATTCTCAATGGATTCAAGAGGCAGTTCATTCATTCATTCATTCAATTGTCAAGTGTCAAAGCTCCACTCAATCCATCTTGGCAACCATATTCATTTCAATACAGTCTGGATCCATCAAGAACTGTATTTCATTTTCAAGCATGGAAATTCATTCAACCCAGTTCAATTTCAATATTAGCCAGCTGTATCAATTGCCAAAACAATCAATACAGCCTCAAGGATCAATACAGATCAGTTTTCAGCCTGAAGAGCTCAAGCTCCCAACTTTTCACATATGCCAGCTACCCTTTCCACCCTGGGGGGTTTTTCCCCAGTTGATTAGTATACTTTGATTTTATTTTATCTTTATTTATCTCATCATTTTGTTAAGTGAATACTGATATTATCCAGTCAGTCATTTAGCACCTTTTCTCTTATTCTTTCTTTGCCTGTCAATGGATATTTGGTGGTCATATCCTTACTAATTCCATTGTTCATTTTGACAGGTTGAAACAGTGATTAAGGAATTGCTTGGCTGGCTCTTTGGCCATTTGGCTTCTCTTTCTTCTCATTGCATCTCATCTTGTACCTGCATATTTCTTAGAGGAATTTATTCTTTTATTTTTATTTCTTTATTCTTTTGAGTCTTCCAAGTGAGTTCCCTGATTGCTGAGTGCCAGGCCACTCTTGTATTTCTGTCCAAGCGCCCCTGTGACATTTGAAAAGATTTCATCTCATATCACTCTATTTTATCATAATACTGAGGTGCTTTATCTAGTTAAAGATATTACTGTACTTTCTTTGGCCCTTATGTCATCTTCCAAGTCACATAAATCCCGTTCAGGTTCTGTTCATGACTCAGATAGTGAATCTAGCATAGAATATGTTCAAACACAGTCACCATTGAGTCCCAACATTCCTCTCACAACCCCTATCGCATCCTCAATGAATGTATCAGGTCTTAACATTAATGTGGGAAATCCAAAGGCTCCAGCTTCAAGCACTTGGTCAATCCCAAATATTTCCGTCACTCCAATTCCCCCAAATCCCACTTAAACACAAATGCATGTGTCTCGGGGGCCAGAAGGCACACCTCAAATCTCATCAAATGCTAATCCCCAATCAAAATTTCCACGTGAGTTCCTCCTTAATCCCAGTTGGAATCCAGACGAAGTAAACAGCCAACCCTCAATATTCCATCAGGATCTCAGGCTCATGTGGGTGATGAAAGGCATTTGGATGGGGGGCGACAAAAAGACCATTGGAAAATGTAACTTGAAGTGGTCTTTTGGAGGGAAATCCAGGATTGACACTTCACCAAAGTAATGTAAGAGTTCCAACTGAAGGTGGATTACATTAATACAATGAGTAAGGTTGTTGGAAAGATAATAATAAGCTGATATACCTGAAGGTGGACAGCAATGTAATAAAATATGTTTGGTGAATGGTTTCAATGGAAAACTGAATGATAAGATCTTTAAGAATAAATGTTAATACTGCAGTAGCTACATAACAAATAACGTAAGAAGCATTACCTGCTAATGATTCTATTGAAGATGTTTCAATCAATTACAACAAGGATATTGCTGGGGAGAACAGTCAATTATTGGTTATAAGAATAATTAGATGATACAGTAGAAATGAGGAACTGAGCTCTCTGAGGAATAGGAGTAGCTCGTGAGGGATGATGGTACTCCTTTTATAGTCAACATCATCATGTAGCAAATGATGACTGATGACTTCATGATCAACAGTAATTCTTTGTTTAAGAGCACACTTCACATTCAATGTCATAATCAACGGTTATATTATCTTAGTTTTAATGGTCAACGCTATTTGTCAGCTGTGTTGATTTCAACATCCCCCCTTGCTCTTAGACAAAGAACGTGGAGAGCATCAAGACACTGCTTGAGAGCAGGCCAGCTGACAGACTTCGTCATGAAGTCTGCAAGCATCGCACTTGTTGGAACATAACTGACTCTTATTTTCTTCTGACTGATTACCTCTCTAATGAAGTGGAGTTGAATTTTGACATGCTTCATCCTTTGATTGTTGCAGTTACTGTCGCTGTTTTCCGTGTTGATACAATCTTGATTGTCACTAAAAACATCAATCGGACCCTTGACTTGGTGAAGAGCCAATTCCTGAATAAATTGCCTTAGCCAGAGAAATTCGGCGCTGAGATCTGTAAGGGCCTTGTACTCCACCTTGGCAGTCAAAAGAGACACCATCCGCTGCTTTCTGGTTTTCCAAATCCCTAGGCAACCATTAAACGTGACAATGAAGCCAGTGACGGAACGCCTGGTCTGACGACAATTCCCCCAGTCAGTGTTGCAGTAGGACTGAATTCCTTTCATTTCTTCGAAGGGGTACACAAGACTTTGATGAGATGTGCCCTTTAAGTATCACAGGACATGTAGAAAGGCATTCCAATGTTTGATACCAGGCAGTTCCAAGAACTGTGACAGGGAACTTACTGAAAACAAAATATCAGGCTTTGTCGCTGTGCTGAGATAGCTTAAGCTGCCGATACCACTTTGATAATTGACTCCTAGCTTTTTGAAAGCCACCTGTTGATTCAATGACGCTTCAGTAAAATGGATTCCTGGCACCATCGGTGTTGCAACAGGTCGGCAATTCTCTATGCCATACAAGGCTAATACTGATTTGATGTAATGAGCTTGAGAGAGCACAAGTCCCTCCGGCACTTGAATCATTTGTATTCCCAACATGACTTCAGCATTGCCCATGTCTTTTACATAAAACTCAGATTTCAATTGGTTTTTGAAAGGTTCCACATCCTTTCCAAAGACCGCAATGTTGTCAACGTGGAAGAATAACCAGATTGGAGAGTCTTTTGCACAATAGCAGACACACGGATCGGATACCGAGGCAGTGAAGCCTGTATTTTTTAGCCAAGCCGTTAGTCTATTGTACCAACAAAGTGGAGCATGTTTGAGGCCGTAAATTGCCTTTTTTTAATTTAAGGCACTGTTTCTTTTTGTCAAACCCCAATCCCTGTGGTATTCCAAGATAGACGTTCTCTTCCAATTCCACATTTAAGAATGCACTTCGAATGTCAAGCTGTTGGAATTTCAAACTGTTCGTCACAGAGAATGCGATAAGAGTTCTCAGAGAGTGCATCCTGCCGGTTGGTGGAAAGGTCTTTGAGTAGTCTTTGCCAAGTGTTTGCGCAAAACCTTGTGCACACAATCGCGCTTTGTATTCGGTTTGGGTGAGAGGACTCTTTTTTCTTTTGAAAACCCAAGTGGTTCCTACTACCTTGTGATGAGGCTCAAGATTGACAACATCCCATACCTCAAGATTCTTCATCATTTCTAATTCTTTTGCAATCACAGCTATCCAGTGACAGGAGTCTTTTCTGCCGCTCACAGCACTGGAGTATGATAAGGGATCAACGTCTTCCATGCTGATTAGCGCCTTAGGTCTACAAGAGAAAGGCAAGATATTGGTCCGGTCTACATCTCCACTAATCAAGGTTGGGTGTCAAGGACCTATAACCGTTATTTTACGAGGGTTATTGGGAGTTAAGTTTTCACAAGTTTGTTCAACCGCTGATGAAGGAGATTCTTGGATAGCATTGTCATGGTGATCTTCCGGAGGGTTCTGTGAACCGCTGTTTTCAATGGTATCTTCATTGAAATCAAAGAAGACATCATTTTCGTCGCCAGTGTCAACCCATCTAGAGCAATCAGTGAAATCAGATCCTTTATCAAGGGAAGGAAAATTATCTTCAATGAACAAAGCGTGCCTTGTCACCACAACCTTTTTGTCTTGCAATTGAAGAATTTGATAGGATGAGTTATAGTTCTCAAAACCTAACAGTATACCCTCTTCACTGGTGGTAGCAAGCTTCCAGTCTCTGTCTTTCCTTTGTACCATGATGAAGGTCTTGCAGCTGAAGGTTCTCAATCTTTTTAATCGAGGAAGATTTGAGACCCATAATACAAAAGGAGATTTGTTATTTCTTGAAGCAGTTGGAATGAGATTTGAGAGGAAGGTGGCTGTGTTCACAACTTTGGCCCAGTATGACCTGGGAAGATTTGACCTAATCAACAAGCATCTGGCTTTGTCGAGAATTGTGCGATTAGCACGCTCAGCAAAACCATTATGTTCAGGGGTTGCTGTTGGAAAAAAGATATGAATGAAGCCACTGGATTTTGCTAGGTCTTTGAACCGTTAATTTTCAAACTCGCCCCCTCTTTCGCTAACTAACTTTTTAATCCTTTTTTTATGAAAGTTCTCGGAGAAAACTTTCCATTTAACAAACTCGTCAAATTCCTCACTCTTGGTTTTGAGAAACATTACTGTTTTGAAAGATGTAAACTGGTCCACGATAGTAAGGAAATATCAAAGCCCAGTGTTTGAGCTGGGACTTATGGAACCGACTACATCTAGGTGAACGCACTCGAGTGGATGTTGAGTTTTGTCAAAGCTTCCAGAAAACGGAAGTAATGATGATTTTCCAGTGAGACAAACTTCACAAGTTTCAGAAGTTGGTGGAAGTCCAAGCATTTTAACAACTTGATTGGATGGATGTCCAAGCCTTTGATGCCACAAAGATCCAACAGAGATCAATGCTTTGACTGGCTGATGAACAACTGTCATGAGTCGATTTGTAATTTTTCCAGAAAGAATTATCTCATTGGAGTTTTTGATGACAAACCTTTCTGCTGAGAGTTTTTAAATCTTGATAGAGTCTTTGAATAACTCTAGCAAGCTAATGAGGTTATGAGAGATTTTTGGTACAAAGATACAATTTTTGAGTATTAAAGTCTTCCCTTCTATAACAAGACTTACTGAACAAACTCCTTCAGCTAACAGGTTACTGGTGGGATCTCCTGTTGAAACAATAAAAGGAGAAGACTTCTTCAGGCTCGTAAATAAGGATTTGTCGCTGAACATGTGATGAGTCGCTGCACTGTCAATGACTCTTTGTGTTTTTTGTCCATCAAATCCAGTGCTGGTCACCAACGCTTGAGTTGACGAAAGATGTGTGGAGGGAGTCTGATTGTCCTTCTCCTTCTTTCTTGGTCGAAGATGTGGAAGCTCAATGTATCATCTGCTGGGTTTATGAGAAGTGTTCAATGAATTATTTACTCCATTAGTGCAGTAGTAGACAAGTTTACTCGGATGAGATGAGCTACTAGAGATTAAAGCAGTGTTTGGATGCTCTTCAACAGAGTCTTTTTGCTTTGATTCAAGATGTCGTGCGTAGTTTCGCAGCCGGTTAAGAGTCACCGTCGGATTTTCTGTAGCTTCAGTGCTCATTGCCAGACTGTCCTCTAAGTGATACATACCAGTGTGATCACATAGTTTTCCCAATATCATTTATGATAGAACATCTGATGGAATATTGATGTTTACCAAAGCCAAGTATACTAGAGCCTTACGGCATTTCTTAATGAAATCATCCAGGTTTCCTTTATAGGCGATAGCTACCCAATCCATGAAAGCCCTCCCTTGATTGATGGCGCTTTTTGAAGCGTATTGCTCATTAATCCTTTCCCAGAGAAGGTTTGAATCTTCCATAGTATCATCATCCATAACTTCGATGAATACTGATGGATCAATTTTACTGGAGATGAAGCTAACGGCTTCGCAACTGGATTTATTCCATTTGTTTACAGCAGCAGGAGTTGCATCAGCTGGTACTTGTCTTAAGCAAAGATCCAGTAGGTCTTTTGACTTGAGATAGATACGGGTGCGCCTATACCATTCACTATAATTCAATCCATTGAGGATTGGAATATTACTATTGTTCTTGGGTTCATTATTTTTGTCCGACATCTTTTCAAGGAATGTTGTTGTTGTCCACCTTTTTCTTTGTTTAGAGCCTCGAGACTATAAATCTGTAAGAGTTAAAACTGAAGGTGGATTACATTAATACAATGAGTAAGGCTGTTAGAAAGATAATAATAAGCTGATATACCTGAAGGTGGACAGCAATGTAATACAATACGTTTGGTGAATGGTTTTAATGGAAAACTGAATGATAAGATCTTTAAGAATAAATGTTAATACTGCAGTAGCTACATAACAAATAACGTAAGAAGCATTACCTGCTAATGATTCTATTGAAGATGTTTCAATCAATTACAACAAGGATATTGCTGGGGAGAACAGTCAATTATTGGTTATAAGAATAATTAGATGATACAGTAGAAATGAGGAACTGAGCTCTCTGAGGAATAGGAGTAGCTCGTGAGGGATGATGGTACTCCTTTTATAGTCAACATCATCATGTAGCAAATGATGACTGATGACGTCATGATCAACAGTCATTCTTTGTTTAAGAGCACACTTCATAGTCAATGTCATAATCAACGGTTATATGATATTAGTTTTAACGGTCAATGCTATTCATCAGCTGTGTTGATTTCAACAAGTAAGTCATTTTAATTTTGGAGTATAACCTTTTTCACAATTTGATATGTTTGTTTCATGGGTTAGATATGACACCTAAAGGCAAGTCAGTCCAATCTCAGGAGCCAATTGAAGATTGTGAGTATGACCAGTCTTCATTAATTTTTTGATGTGTTAACTGATGATGTGCATGGCAGGTGATGAACTTGATGCATCTTCACCTCTGGTCCATAAAGAGAAAGTCACTTTATGTCATCATCCATATGCCTCCAAACTAAGACCAGCTCATGCCAGTTCATCAAGAGAAAAAATGGTGGATGATGAGGATGAGAATGTGTCTCCGACTCAAATGGAAACAAATGATGAACCAAGGAGGGACAATTTCACGGCGCATGAGCATGGCACTCAGTCAAATAGTGAGTTCACCCATCCTCAAATGCCCCTTGCCCAGAGTATGCTTGAACAATCCGAGGTCAGACAGCAAAGGAACCAGGCTTGTAAAGCTCACAATGTTGCAAAACGTGCAAGCCAGAAGGAGCAACAAAAATGGCTGAAGGCAGAACTTCCAGAGAATGTCCATGGAATGAGAACAGCAGTACATGCCCATTGCCTGTTCCTACTCAAAGTTAGGGATAAGGATTTTTCCTCACTACCAGCACCACCCAGCACAGAAGAGTGTGAAATTGCAATTCAAGTGGCTGGTCATCCGGATATGTCCCCAAGGATGTTTTCAATGAGCCATAAACACAGGTTCAGTCTCAGGGTTTCCAAAGCTACTGCAAAAATGAGCTCCACCAGCTAGGGCTAAAGGATTCACTTGGGACTGGGAGAGCTCATGGCAACCTCCATTCAATGAGCTGATGTCTATGGTGTTTTACCGTACATTCTGTCTCGCACTGGTCGGCACCAAGTATAATAATTACTGTTGGAACAAGTATCATAATAACTGTGGGTTCGTGGCAGCTTCAATGGAGCAATATTTCACTTATTTGAAAAGAGAATGGAAGTCTATTCAAAAGGATGCCAAGTATTTGATTAAAAAGAAGGAGAATCAAAAGCTCGCAAAGATTCGTCAAAGGGTTAGTTACTGTATCTCTTCTTCATTGTGAGCAAAGACTGATGATGATCTACTTGATTATGTGCAGACCTGTGAGTGCTGTCGTGAATGGTGTGATACAGCTAAATTTCCCATTCTAGCATCACAATTCAATGACCCTTGAGTATGCTCAGATACTGAGGAGGTACTGGAAAATCACCATCAAGTTTACCACAAAGTGGGATTACGCTGGCGCTCCCAGTTATTTAATGATTTGGTATTAAAAATGGATCGAGACATAGAGTTTTTTAATTGCATTAAAAAAGGGTAAAAAAACTATTGATAGATTGCCAGAATTACGATCAACAGATGATGGCAATATTCCGGAAGGATTATCATTTCAGGTATTTGATCAAGATTGGCTCAAGAGCTGTAATAAGATGCAGACTAGCGCCCTCAAAATACTTGACATGCCAGTTTTTAGGCCAAATGGTGATGCTCTGCAATAACTTAACAATATAAATGTATAGCACAGTTACAAATTAACATTTTGTGAACTATTTGTGAAGGTGTAATACAATCTGATTATTATTTCTTAAATATGCAACAACTTGCTAAATATGTCATAATATAGACAATAAGAGTTGGAATGTATCACCGTCTCCCTTAGAAATAATACTCTATTTCTCATTTTCATTGAGGAAATATTGAAGGAGTTCAATCCAGCTCATGGTGTTCATAATTTTGGACCTGTGCCAGGGTGCGCAGGTGTGATTAACTTGGTCAAATGCAAATTATATAATATCAGTATGCCTCATGCAGTTAATGATTTTTTCTTTTCTTGGACCTATTGGTGTTTGGAATATGGCATTCCCATAAGGAAGGATTTTAGAATAGCAATACAATCAGGGTCAAAGATGAGCTTGGAAGGTACCTTTCGCATGTTGAACTCACCTGAATGAGGAGTGATATAGTGGATGACCTTTACAGGTTGTTGTTGGCCAATACAATGGAGTTGATCAACAGCCTGAGCCTCAATGGCTGGGTTCCAATTGGGCTCCTGGAATTGTGGATGTCAGGGGCCAAACATCAGGGTAAAAATTTGGGGGTCCCCTCACCATTAAATAGACAATATTAGCACAAGCTATATTGAGGACAGTTACAGCTGCGGAAATGGATGAGATAAGTACTTCACATTCAGGATTATTGAAGAAATTATCCAGTGCCTTCTCCTGCGCTTGTGCTGTAATTGTTCCATCAATTCATGCTGAAAGGATAGAGTGATGGGAAAGTGCAATACCAATTCTACAATAAAAAACAGTCAGATGGATTCAATTGGTAATGGATGCATATTAGAATTAACTCACAAATCGAGAAATTGGGTCCATTGGGTATAAACCACCGATTTGGTTGGACCACACCTTGTTTGTTTGTTTTTCATTAAGCTTTGTAGGAGGTGTGCAATTTTACTACTCATCATGCATGTTTCCACATCCACCATAGCTTGTGTGATTGTTGGGGAGTTATCCTGAGTGCTCCTGCCCTCTTGGTCTTCCCAGTCAGCCTCCGCAATTGTGTTAAGCATGATGTGATGGTTACAACATATTTTCAGCTTATTAATATTTATGAAAAATTCTCCTTGTCCTTTGCTTTTGGATGATAGGAATCCTTCATATAATGTGGAATATTCTTGCTGCATGGTCAGGTTGAGTGGGAGCAGCTCATAATAATGGCTAATGGTGGGGAGGGATTTGAGATGTGTGGTTTTGGTGTGGCGCAAACTTAAATGCTGCAATGCCAAGTGCAAAATATCATTGAAACCTTTGGAAAGACTACTCTGGATGAATGGTGACCAGTTATCTTTATCTGAGCTCTGGGGCTGAGTGATGAATGATATTATGCCCAAAAGGTCATAAATGGTGTTGTGAATAGGTGTGCCTGTTAAACATATTTGACAGGATGAAAGGAGGCTATTAATGGCACCGTGAGTGGCAGTGTATTGAGAGCCAATATAGCTATGAGATGGGGGAAGGGATATTGGATATAAAAGGTAATTTGAATCATTTAAGCTCAGACACTCACTGTGCTTCATCCAAAATTATACAATGCCAATTGATTTGAAAAATGAATGATGTAGATTTATTGGTTTGCTTAAATTCTTGGGTTATAGTATTGTAAGAAGTAATGATGATATCATATTCTAAGATGTTGGCCTTGTATAATGAGTGACGGGTGGGACCATGGTAGATTTTGGCATGCAGCATTCAAGCCTGAGCATGCTTGGATATTTCTGATTGCCAGTTTTAATTAAGCAAGGGGGGCAGATGATCATGGTGGGCGTGGAGCGATGGGGGTTTGCAATCATCCGCTCCTTGGAGGTACCAATTAGAGCAATGGCCTGAATGGTTTTACCTAATCCCATATCATCCGCAAGCAGTCCTCCAAGAGGGATATTGGTCAAAAGGGATTCAAATGAGCTAACAGCCTTGTTTGTAATGATGTGCCTGGCATTAAAAGTGGATCCTGGGGGTGAGTTGGCCCAAAGGTTATGGGCTGATTGGCCATTTGGGATTTCTCAATCCCAGAGAAAGGCTAGTCCAGTCTTTTGATGAGGGAGGAGGGGGGTTTGAATAATGGAATGGGGCGGGGTCATCATGGGGAGGTCTGATCCACTGGGTAATTGTATCAGTTTTTGCTTGGAAATCAATGATGAAACAGCAGGATATGAAGCTGGCGTCAAGTTTGAAGTGGGAAATGTTGGAGTAAAGAGTTGACATTGACTATGAGTATTACAGTCATATTCTTTGGGCATTTTAAGCTTGAAATCTTGTGTTTGAAAGCTTTCCATTATGAATATAATGTTTGTATACCATGTGAAGAACATCAATGCTAGATTGGGTTTCTGAGATGAGGAGGGATCATTTGCATTAGTCATAAATAATCCCTCAACAAATAATATTTGAGAAGGATTGGATTGGAAATTTTCAATCCATTCCCCACCAGGACCACAGTGCATGAAAGGTTTTGGTGCCCCAAGGAATGGTATCAACGTTTTGGAAAGGGTTCCAGGGAGAGAGCCAATAGCATGCTGGTGATTGGGGAGATATACAAATATGTTGTGTTGATTGTGCCATATGATAATCCAAGAAGATAAGTGGGAACTATCAGGATTTAAGGCTATATCACTATTTATTTGAATAAAAATATTAATCATCCAAATGCAAAGTGGCTGTGAAGGGGTTGACATGATGGCTATTTTAAATTATTTGGGGACAGTTGGAAATTATATGATCGGGAAGGGTTAGCTAAAGGGAATGAAGACAAATAAGCGCAGGTGGGGAACTTATATTAGAAGCAGAAATGGGCTCAAGGGGGGATGGCCTGTGGTTACGTGCATGGTCTTTACGAAGATGGCCTCTTGGGCTCATAATTTTCATATCCGATTTGGGGCATATATCAAGGCAAGGTGGCAAAAATGTGGGTGCACCAATATGACTTCTGGATCTGCAGCAAGTTACGAAAACTTTAGTGGAACAAGGTTGACATTAGCATATCCAAAATGGGGTGGGTTGTAGCAACTTATTGTGGAGGGGCATATTAGAGGCATGCAGCCATGTTCGCTGGTGTGACAGCAAACAATGAGCGTATCTTCCCCAGGTTAATTGTCGCACAGGGACCTACTTGGCAATGTTGGCAGTTTCAAAGGGTGATCTCACTGTGGGTATGTTTGTGTGTGTGGGCGGGTGAGATATGTTTGGTGGCGTGCCACCAAACGTGAGCTTGGTTTTGCCTGAAGTTTTTTGCTGACTGATGCCTACTGGGCTTCCAGGGAGGAATGTGTGGCATTATCAAAGGGGGCGCAGGCTGTGAACCGTGATCCACATATACATTCACCCCTATTGCGTTTGAGGTGGGTACTAATCCACTGAGATTGACATCACGGTCTTTGCCTCACGTGTGTATGAAACTTGGGAAAAAGAGGCCACCTTCCCAAGGGATTTTTTTGGCTGCAAGCCAGGGGCCACAACATGTGCAGGGCCCGTGAGAACTTGCAGAAAATGACCCGCAGTGGGAGATCCCCACGCAAACATAGGCCGGGATTCTTCTAATGCGGATGAGGCTGAAGAAAATCCACACTGATTGGCCTCAGGTTTCCATGCGCGAGCGGGTGAGCTTCTGCAGTCAAGCTGACCAGCCGACCAAGAAAAAAGCCGGTTGGAAGACTGGGAGTAAAATGTCTTCCAGGCATGTGAAAGTTGCCTGTGTATGACCCGTCGGGGGTTTTGTATGAAAGCGTGTGGCTGCCCAACAATGAGCACGCACAATGAACAAGCAGGGCCAGTCATTGTTTTCCCCAACAATGGCACTGGAGTGAATCCACTGTTTGCATATGACCCAAATCCTTAGTCATCCATGTATACACCCCTTACATTAACTTGGATTACACACACATCTGTGGGGTAGTTAGGCGGAGCTCTCCAATAAGGTGTATCAAAGGGATGCAGTTGAGAAATTTGACTTGATGTGTTGGCATGATTGCATGTTACATTGTTGTACAGCTTTTGCTCTTCCCCGCAGCATACATTTACAAAGGTGTACACCATACTACAGTGTAGGCTGTACAGATTAGGATGGTGTAATACTACTTGACCCTGCATGTGTATAGCCAATTGGTATTCACCTTCCGATTGTTTGAATATACATAGCTCATGTGCCACATGCTCAGCATTGCGTTTCACCTGATTTGCACACGCAAGCTGAGAATTTCATGGTCAAAAGCACCATGTGGAAGTGTTCAGTAAAGCCATGGTCAGGATCATTTTTGCAATAGTTCATTGGAAGGCTCAGCTTGGAGCACTTTCCCAAAGCGTGTGAAATGCTGCACCTGGCTGAAATGTCATCTGATGGTGTGCCAAATGCTCAGATTGTGTGCTTACAAAAATGACCTAGCAATTGCTTAGCATGGTGCATTTGATATTGTTATATCAATAGTTCAATAACTGTGCAATTAAAATGTTCAGCCACTGAGCATTTCAATTATGACCCGAAAGCAAACCTGAGCAATGGGTCAAGGCAAGCTCACGCTGTATTCACTTGTCTTACAGCCCCCCCCTTTGTTCAAACACTATCACCAGGCCATACAGCCGGTAATCTTGCCGCGGTCACTTGTGACCAAATGCACCATGTGCTTTTCTGCATGGGGCATTTGGGAATTGCACCCACCATGCACATTCAATGAGGGCCTCACTACTACCCTCCTGGGTGATCGGGTGGCTATTTAAGGAAACAAAGGGGATCTGACTGACCTTGAAAATTCAATCAATTGCAATACTCAGCCAGAACCCCATTGTTCTTCTGCCTCACGCCAGCATTTCCCTTCTCAGTTGCAGCATGCGCTGATACTGAGCTTCAATTTTGCCCACACACCTTGAAGCTGAGACTTTTGCAGGTGCTGAAACTGCTGAGATTGTCTCAGCTTCACCATGGTATAAAAGACCATCTTCACACAACAAGCCCTTCACTTTCTTTCTCACCCGCTCCACTTCATTCCAGCTCACCCGCTGTTGTCCTTGTGTGTATTCCCCTTTGTCTTCCTGCCTTTCCACTCCACTAAACCCACTCCGCTTCCTTTTGCCTGTTTTTCTCCTGCTGATCCTTTCAGAACTCCACTTCTATCCACCTGGTGTGTTACCTCTTTTTTAAACTTTTGTTGACATCATGTTCCAATCATAATACTTATTTTCCTTCTCTTCCAGACTTTTAAAAAATTCCAACTAGAGTGTCTTTATTTTTTTGGTCTTAACTTTATCTAATTCATCATACATCTTCGTTTTCTTTCTTGATTTTTTATTTGCTAGTCAGTTACTAACCTCAATTGTTTTGTTTTTAGATGTCATGCACTTTATGCACCAAGTGGGGTATCCCCTGCATTCGTTCCTTGACGACAACTGATGCTTGTGATGCTTGCCGACAAGCACACAAGAAATGTTTGTTTGTTGTCTTCCCCTTCCAACCATGTGGCCAGAGGAGTTCTCGCCCAAGACGCCCTCGCGAGGACTCCTTTGTGGTCAACAGTGATGAAACCATATCCAAGTGCAAATGGACACCGGGACCTCAAGCAGGCTAACAGGAAGGATTCCGCACAATTAGCCCTGTCCCCTCAAGCATTGATTTGTCCACCCCCCCTCCTAGGCCACCATCCAATGGTCACTTCACTCCTTGACCTGAGCGAAGTGATTATCCGGCCGATAAAGGATGGCAATGGCGAGAGGACATTCAAGCTTGGGCTGATCTTCAGCATGTCTTGTCACTGATGGGATTCAAATGCCAAAGTAAGTTTCTTTCTCTTCATGCAATAATACTGACTTTTTTCCATTGCTCATAGAACAAAACCCCCCAAAACCCCCCTGACAAGACTCTCCCGTTCCTAGTTTGCCTTGCAAGCAAACCATGCGGCAACCCACTCCAGGCCCAAGTGGCACCTGATGGTCAGAGGAATTATTCCGCCGTAAGCAGCCAAATTTTCATTTCATTTTCACTTTCACTTTTGAGTCAAGTTAAGTGACTCTTACTCCTTTTTAGAACCCTCCCGAACCAAAGAGCCACCTATTCCTGGCCCGAGTCCATCCTCCCAACCACCTGAGGTGGCTCCTACGCATTCCACAGAGGAACCTTTTGGTAAGTCACCACTTCTCTTTCTTCACTCCTCTCAAATTTTCCTCACCATTTCTTTGAACATCTCCAGCTCGTCCCGCCACTCCCCTCTCCATAATTATCATCGACGATACACCTGTTGGATCCCCCCCTCCCCCTTCCCATCCTGTTCCCCTGGTTCCCTTCCAGTGCCCCCAAGAGCCCCAATGCCTCCTCCCCCCCGGTGCAAAGCCCCTCTCATTCCCATGATGACGCTTGCTAGGAATTCACTGACTTACAACCAACTTTGATGATTCCTCCAGCCATTGTCCACGAATCGACCAACTGAATATTGTTAGAGCATCGCCGCTTGCTCCACATGATTCCTTTTGTTGATGCAACTCATCGAAATGAGATGCACCGGGAATTCCGGGAGGAACCAAACTCCCTCCTTGACCAGGCACTGGAGGCTTTTCCAAAGGAGGACATCACCGGGTAGGTCTCCAAATTCCTAGAAAAATAAAAATTTAAAAAAAATAATCTCATTATTTCCACTTTTTATCATTTGTAATACTTTCTTTTAAATAAAGTATTTGTATTCAATTATTGTTATGTTCAATTTCTATTACATTCTTTGTTCATGTAAATATTATTTATTTCCTCCTTAGAGAAAATCCCTGATTGTGTGAGAATTATTTTTGTAAGTGCCCCACCAAAGGTTTGAGTGAGTATTTGTTTGCATGAACCTCTTTTGCCAAAAATGCGCCAATAGTCACCATTACCGTCTCCTATATTTTCTCCTTCCATGGCTTAGAGCCATATCAATTCTTAACTGTAAGAAAGCGGGAGGTTCCCGCATGTGAGCAATCCACTCCAGATTCGTGAGACATTGCCTTTCCTATGGTCACAAGCTATCAAGCTTAGTCATGTATTGAATTGTTTAAATTGTCAGGAACCTTCACAAGAATAAGGATTGGCATGTGAAGTGTTGTGAGCCTCCACAGGCGTAAGGATTGGTGTGTGAATTGTTGGGAGCCTGCACAGGCGTAAGGATTGGCATGTGAATTTTCGGGATCCTGCACAGGCGTAAGAAATTTTCAGCATTGTGGGGAACCTTCAAAAGCGTAATGATTGGCCGGTGAATCGTCAGGAGCCTGCGCAGGCGCAAGAAATCATCAGCATTGTTGGCAACCTTCACAAGCGTAAGGATTGGCGTGTGAATTGTTGGAAGGCTGTACAGGCGTAAGGAATTTTTAGCATTTTTGGGAGCCTTCACAAGCGTAAGGATTGGCGTGTGAATTGTCGGGAGCCTGCACAGGCGTAAGGATTGGCATGTGAATTGTTGGGAGCATGCACAGGCGTAAGGATTGGCGTGTGAATTTTTGGGATCCTGCACAGGCGTAGGAAATTTTCAGCACTGTGGGGAACCTTCACAAGCATAAGGATTGGCGGATGAATTGTCAGGAGCCTGCACAGGCATAATAAATTGTCAGAATTGTTGGCAACCTTTACAAGCGTTGTGGAACTCCTTTTAGTGTGGGATTGGATAAGGCAGTCCTTGAGGGGGAAATCACAGGTAAACAGTTTTGAATTGCTGAAATAATCCTGTAACCAAGGGTGCTAATGGTGTTTTATCTGCCCCTCTGAATATACTAAACAATCTCCCTACAGAGCTCACAAATCAATATTTAAGATTGTGGCTTTACAACTAGAGAAGACTTTTCAGAAGTCTCTATCAGACCTATTCAATAATCAGATAAGTAACTTATAAGTTAAAACAGTATAAAATATAATTTTCAAATAATGATATAACATAATTTTAAGGGTAAGACCTTAATAGTATAAGAGGTTGATGTAATATAATAGTAATAATATATATTTTAAGGGGGTAAGTTCAATTTGATATTATATATGCTATAATACTTAATGGTTTGAGAGGGTAATTGTTAATAGAATATAATAATAAGACCTTTAATAATTTATTGGTAAGATATTGTTCAATATAGAGGATGTTTGTTAAATATATAGATGATATAATATAATATAAGGGTAGTTTTTTTTTATATATAATAATATATAGTTGTAGGGTTGGTTTTTTAATATAAAGATATAATAAGACTATTTTTCTCTTTATAATGTAAAGTTTATGATGATAAACTCAATATTATGAGTATTATTGATAGTATTATAATTATAAGACTAATAATTTAAACATAGGGTGGATTAATAATATTAAGTAGACCTTCTGTTAACTACTATTAATTAGAAATCACTATGAATTAAACTTGTAAGTCTATAATACTTTTAATAAAATAACTAGATTATCCTACTATTAAGGGATGAATAGTTATTCTCCTTCTTGGTATATAACTAATTGGATTCATGGGGAAAAGAGGAAAGAAATTAGGGAGAGAGGACCTTTATTTATATTCTTTGGGCTCTCCATAGAGGCACTCAAAAACAAGGGACTTAGAATTTTTCCACTTCTTTTGGCTGGGATAATTTCTTTATAGTGGTGAGATATAATTTGTTTGGTTTTTTGCACCAATTTATGTATGATTATGTAATCTGAGATGTTTTAGCTGGTGAGGAATTTTGAGATGGTGTCATTTGATCAAGATATTGCACCATATGTTTGGTATATTGCACCATTTCTGAAGCTTCTTTTATATTTTAATTAAACTTTAAAATTATTATGCACAGCCTTGAGGTAATTGAGCTGGTGAGTAATTTTGAGATGGTGTCATTTGATTAAGATATTGCACCATATGTTTGGTTTGTTGTTTGAACTTTAGGTTGAGAATGCTGTGTATTGTGGGGATTCTGTTTGTCCTGTATGAGATTTAATTTTTCTTTATCTAACTTAATTCTGTTTCTAATTTCTATTTACTGGCTTATCAGGTGGCTGTGCTTGTATTTCCACAGATATGCTGTGTAATTTAAGGTTTTTTGATGGATTTTCCTTGCATAAATTAATTGATTTTATTCTTTCTGTCTTGTGACTGTTGATTAATACAGTTTTAATTTATTCCTTATTGAACTGTCCTCAGTTTAATAACTGCATTGCTGAGTAATCCAATGGTTGAGCAGAGCTTGGGTAACTTGAGTGTTACATTACCCCTTACACTGGTAACTTTAACATTCTTGCTAGTTTGTCTTTTTGTTTTCCTTTTTTTATTGTTATTCTTGTAATCAAATGGTCCATTCTTCCAGGATTTGATTATGGGATTGTACATTTTTATGAATTTAAATCCATTTTATTGCTGAATTCCTCTATTATAGTTGATTAATTATTGATTTTTCTTTGTTATTTCTTCAAATTATAGTCCTATAAATGAAATTCCACTTGAAACTGGGCCATTAAGGTATGGAATACCACAGCGTAAGGATTGGCGTGTGAACCGTCGGAAGCCTGTACAGGCGTAAGGAATTTTTAGCATTTTTAGGAGCCTTTACAAGCGTAGGGATTGGTGTGTGAATTGTTGGGAGCCTGCACAGGCATAGGGATTGGCGTGTGAGCTGTTGGGAACCTGCACAGGCGTAAGGATTTGCGTGTGAAGCGTCGGAAGCCCGCATAGGCGTAAGGAACTTTTAGCATTTTTGGAACCTGCACAAGCATAAGGATTCGCATGTGAAGCATCAGCATCCTGGACAAGAGCAACAAACCAGGACATATGTACAATGGCATGCCACCATACATAATCCACTTCACCCCTTTTTCATGTGAGACACCCCATCTACCGCACTTGAAACCATCCAATCCTGGTGTATATTGTCCTCTGCCTTACCCCACCATTTTTTACCCAACACACATGCAAATATCCTCATTCTTTTAATTGGAATGAGATTGTATTACCGTCCCTGATTTGATAGCCCGCTCTCTCGCCAATTTCATAATAGCCATGGCTTTTTTGCCACATTGTTTTTGCTAACTTGCTTAAGCATTGTGCGGACATACCCACTAGTGTCGTGCTTTTGTTGTCCTGTGTTGGATCAGTATAATAAACAAATGTACTACTGGCCCACACTACCTGAATTAGCCCATGACAATTGGATAGATCAATCCAAAAATGCTCATTTGGGAAAATCAATTTTCCCCCTGTAAACTGCTTGGCTGCATCTCTTTGAATTTGGCCAGTCCGCTTATCAGCTTTAAACCACCATCCTGAAGCATACAGCAATGCATCCTCATAAAGATGAGGTGAGTTTGTGAATCCATTCATGGTGAAAGTGAGTGCAGAAGCAAACTTGCATGAACCCAGATTTGCGGGAATATTGCCTTCATAGTTGACTTAATCAAAAGACGGAACCCCCAATGAGTTGTAGCAATTTTGAATCTTCTCAAATAAATTATCCCCAACATATTGTAAGGATTGACCTAGAATGCAACCCACTGAGCTAAGATTGGCACCTTGGTTCCGCCATTTATTCATCTTTTGCTTTTTCAATTTTCCCAACACTTCCATACAGACCAAATTGTCCATTCTTTGTGCTGCATTTGTGTCACCCAATTGCAAACATAAATCCCTCCAGTAATGCTCCATTTGTTGCAATCGGGTCGGTGAATCTCTTCTTGGGAAATAAGAATTGTGATAATTCATCCCATTGATTGACCTCAACTTCACTCATTGTTGTGAATGGTCGGAATTTGACAAGCGCAATGAGTAATCCGGTTGAAGAGAAAATTGCCACATGGCCAAAGTGAATGCGTTTGATTTGATTGACATCCACAACCCTCCAAATTTCACTTGGGGTGATATTTGCTGATACTGGCATTGATATTTGTGCTGTTGGGTGAGAGGAGGAAAACAACCTATTCATTCGGGTTGTTTTGCACTCATTTGTCTTTTGGGATCTCCCACTATTCCCAAGTGGTTGAGGGATCACTATGTGTTGAAGAAGACAAGATATCAGATACTGCTTCCCACCATTTGAAGCTAGGGAGTTTTGAGTCCAGAATGGTGCCCAATGCCCAAGGAGCTATATTTGGCACACATCCTTTGACTTCCCTGTTGGAGCCCACATGACATTGGCACAATCTGAACCGACTCAAGCCAATGTTCTTCCGTGGGGCCCAATGAGGGTGCCACATAAATGTGGAAGCATATATATACACTGAGATTAAGCGAGCAACTCACAATTTCCTTCCTCAGCCCAACACTTTCCCGCGAGTTGCCTTTTACGCTCTTTTCCTTTTTTGTGAATGGCATGCGTAGCGGGAAATGAAATGAAACCAAATGATTACTGATTTATTAATATCACCTAAATTGGATTGTGCTTGATGAATCTTTTTTAATTGCGGCTAAAAAGAAAGATCACACCTGACCCTTGCGAATTCGCAATCTCAAATACCTGAACCTTAAAATTGCAGTGGATAGTGCATTATTCAATTTGACATATTGATGTTCCCATAAAATCACTTTCCAATCCAACCATGTGGAATATTGCAAGCACAGGAAAATGCAATATGCACCCTGCTGCAGATCCCTAGTTATACTAGTTCCTTGAAAGACACAGGAACATTTGGCCTATTATGGGCTGGCGGGAAGTGATAAACGCAACCTCCCGCAATGCCTCCATGTGTGCTACTTGCAGGCACAACTGCCTGACTCAGCTTGCGCCTTGTCAGAGTCTTTTCAATGGTGTACGGAGGCATGCCGCCGTACAATTACTATTGGTACTCAAACTGTGGAATCCGGGAAGTAGTAGGATAGGAAGTCATGATTATTAAATTCATAAATGACTTTGCAAAAATCAATTACAATCTATCTAGTACAAAGCTAATCTAAAACAGGTCAATCCTGGATGTGAGTTTAGCTGACCTGGGTACAGTCAAGGTGACCTCATCACTTGAACCAAGACCCCACTTCGCCACCCAGGAATCACCAAAGTCTAATACTAAGCATTGTGCAAATTCAAATCTAAGAGGTACAGTGGGGTTGAAAGACTCTGATGAGAAGAAACGTCTATTCAGTAAATTACATATATACTTATTAGTACGTAGCCAAACTGGCTCCACTATATTTTGACCCTCTGAAAGTTTTTCGGAAATGTCAATTAGTGATAAAGCCCCTTTAACTGAGCTTGTTCTCCAGTCATCTGAGCATACCATCAAACCGCAAATCCCCGCCGCACAGAATGCCGCTAATATACCATAGCCAATTTGATTTATTCTGAGATTCTTGTGACACGTCAAAAGATCTTTGATGGCCCCATTTTTTTTGAGTTCGTGAGTTTGCCTTTGATGCCATTAACTTGGACCTTTGTATTTGCACATACCATGTTGTACGCAATCATCAAATGGATAACTGTATTCATTAAATCCTCCAGGTTCTTGCACGGCTTTGTGGATATCTCATTGTCAGCCCCGCCACCTTCAATGCTGAGCTGGGTTGCACATTGCTTTGATTTACTCAAGCAGGAGGCAAGGTATTCAACTGCTCCCTGTTTGAGTCCAAGCGGATCGGTCAAATTTGATGTTGGTGCAACATATGGTTTGGGTGCAATCACATTGTATGGGACTAAACTAATGGATTCAAACATAACATTTGCCCAAAAATGCTTAACTGGATTGGCGGGGTAAAGAAGCCTCTGAACCATTTTGAAGAAGGAGTGTTCAGATTTTGGGAGATTCTCTGGAGGTTTAGCTGATTCCTTCATCAATTTGAGATTCCGAATGTTGTGATAAAAAAATTCTTCTGCTTCTGCTGGCATGAAAAAACCTAACCCTGTATATTGCAATTTATATCACCAGTCAACAGCCAATAATCATGTATCATGTACAAAGATAAAACTCACCTGCCATCTCAAGGTTCTCCAGCCAAGCCAACAGTTTAAGCTCTCGGTTACTGATCACCTTAATACCAATGGTCAGGAATAAAATGAGCATCCTTTGTTGGTAAATTGTCCCATCAATTTTTGTAAATACTATTGATATTATCAAGCCCCCTTTTCCATGATTGTTGAGTAATATTGGAATGATAATTCAAAATGCCTGCACACTCTTCCATGCGGGATAAAAATATTCCTTGAAAATTAGCAGACAATGACAATGCGGGCTCAGGGTCAGGAATTATATCAGTCATATCTCGTCCCATTGTATCATGTCTAATTGTCTCCCTTTCTGGAAAGGCTTGAATATTCTGAGGAGAGGCAGGAGGGGTTTCATAATGGATTGTTTCATTGGGTATCGGGGGGCTTTCAGTATGTGGAGCTTTGTCATGGATTGTTTCATTGAGTATGGGGGGGTTCAGTATGCGGAGGTTCATTATGAATATGGTCCACTTCAACATTGATCATTCCATCACCTTGATCCCAAGAATCCTTTGCGGCTTCAAATGTACGGTGTTTTTTGTTTGTTTTTTTGGTCGCGTGTATATTTGGTCTTTTTCCTAATCCTTTGCCTGGAAATCCAATTACGAGTCAAGATCCTTCAGGTAGAGATTCTCCCACCTCCACACCTGCCCATATATTTTGTAAGGTGTGGATATGAAACTTTGATTGAAAATCAAGTACTTTTCCTGTCCTCAAAATTTGTATAAGGTAAAACACAATTAAAAATAGTATGAACTATTATTTTTAAGAGAAAACACGCCAATTTTATTGTTTATAACTTTATTAGTATAAAACAATAATATTATAAAAATTTATTGTTTTACCAACAATAAAAATTTATCCAAAAAATACTCTACAAGAGATATTTTAAGGCTACAAAAGAAATTTCTTCAAGAGCAATTTCAATTGGAATTGATTGAGCAAAGAACTGCAAGCAATTAATTAAAGAACAAAGTCTTTAAAAAGAATATTAAAGAGAAAACACACCCAAAAGTGACCAGAGTGAATTTGGAAACAAAGTGACAAAGTTTACAGTGATGAAACATGCTTTAATTCACTTTTTGGGTGGTTCAGGGGTAAAAATGATTATAAGAGTTACAAACAATGATTATAATGATTTTTTCACGTGGTTAAAAGGATTAAATGATTTAAAAATGGTGGTTGGAATCTTTGTTTGATTGATTTAACAGTGTTTAAACTAATTAATAAAAGGAAAAGATTCTAACATGAAGAGAAAAGTGGGGCAAAGAAGACATTCTTTTATAGCCATCAATTCTCTTACTCCAAGAGTAAAATTTACTCTTGTCAGTCGTGAAAAACAGTCTGACAACTGAAAAGCCAATTATGGCATCATTGAACCCTGGTTTAGACCAAAAAGGGCTGGTTTAAGCTATTTTTAGCCATTTTTAGCCATTTTAGACCCTTAAATCAGCCATTACTATAGCAATACCAGGCCTAGAGCCTTCAAAACACGTAAGAATGTGTGTCAGGCGCGTAGAAACCAGTTAAAACTGTTTTTACTATGATTGTTTTATCTTAAGGGTAGTTTTACCCTCTTGGCAACAGCTAAAACTACCCCAGTTGGTATCAAAACCTCATCATCAATTGAGTCCACAGACCCTGTAACTCAATTCCAGGCCAAAAGTGATGAACTTTTGCGTGAATTTTGACATCCCACGTCTGTCAGCAAGGATTTTGGGGGTCTAGCTCCCCCTTAGAGCTGGAGTTCCTTTTCCCCCCCAATTTATTTTCCTTTAATTCCTCATCATGTATTATACTTATAATTTACATATGTAATTCAATACAATTGTACAGTACAATACAGTAATAATTGACACCTCATATGTAAATCAAAGCTCACTTATGTAATAAACATGCACATTTTGACATTTCAATTGAATTCAATTGAAAATACTTCAATTCCTCATAGCTTCTAAACTAAACACAACACCTCAATTTTAACACAAAAATTGATGGTTAACACCACATGTGGTGTGAATTAAATTAAGGTTTTGAGGATTTTCAACTATTGTATTGAAAATACTAAAAACTTAATTTAAGCTTATTTAGAGTTGAGTTACAAGAATTTCACTCAGAGGTGACCCCACCTGATTTTTTATGAGGAATCCAATGGTGAAATAATTTTTATGAATTTATTTATTGGATAAAAAGTTATAATAATCTTTATTTAACTTTTTTCCAAATTTATTTGTTTTTTCACAATTTTGTTAAAATTTTATTTTTACTTAATTTTTTCAAGTATAAATGTAATTTTATACTTACAACATTTAATGTATTTTTATTTTTAAATTGTAATTAATTTTTTATTTTTAATATGATTTTATATTTATATTTTGATTTTTATTTTAATAATATAAATAAATTTATTTTATTTATATTAATATGTTATTTTTGTATTTGTGGTCTTTTGGGTATATGAAATTACCTCTAAGGCTCACATATTGTAAGCAGCTATTTTTATCAATTTTGTTTTGAATCAGTAATGGACTTGCGGTTCAAATCCATTTTGAGCCGGCTCATGGCTTCAGCAATCTTTTGATGCACATAATCAGGAATTTTACTATCATTTTGAATTTTATCGAGCCTTGGGATAGTTTGAGCAATGTTGGAGGAAAATTGTTCCTTAGATATAATTTCCACCTCCCCACTGAAAATGACATCATCTTGCCCATCATCTTCTGTTGGTGCACAAGGTTCAACAGTCTTTTCCTTCTCATAACTTTTAAAATTCAGTTTCTGAGAGCTTGGAGGCTGACCTGAAATAAAGGCTATGACACAATATCAGGTTTTGAGAGATTTGAAATATTCAAGATGGATGCATACTCACATTCTGGAAGAACTGGTTGATCTTGATTATCTTCATGTGACTTGCTCTCTACTTCAATGCCTAATTCACGACTACTGGCCATATCAGAGATTTCACTTCTGCTCTCTGGGGCTGAAGTTGATTGTTCATTAAATTCGGTGTAATTTCACGGGGTTTGGGCCATAGCGGAGGTAGTTTATTAAGCAAATAGATGGTGACGAGTTGATTGATAAATTTTTTGAAAAATTTTGAATAAAAAGATCAAAATTGAAGAAAAAAGGTGGAAGTAAAATAAGTATAAAATAATTGATTCTTTTTGAGTGAATATTGGAGTGAGTAAGAAGTTAAATATCAATTTAAATAAGATTAAGAGTTATTGAATATTCTAGAAAAAATACATTTTAGAACCACAAGCTGACCAAAAGAAACCTGTGCATCAACAGACTTGGAATTGAAATTGTATTGCATTTGCAAAAGATGATTTGTCGGGAAAATCAAGCAGGTGATGTGTTGCAAATTATTTCATATCATTCAAATGAAATCACTTCCCTGTGAGACATTGAATAAAGTTTACTAGTGCAAAACCTACTAAAGTCAACTTTTGAACTATTCAACACTCATGAGGTAAGGACTAAGCGAAGTGTTCCATTTGAATGATATGAAATAAAATGGTTTTGTCGGGGAAACAGGAGACACAATTCTTGTCTTAAATAGTCCACTTATTAGGTTTTGATTTGTGAGTCTCATAATTTAAACCCCAACCACAACATTGTGAATATACTGACCAACTTCCCCTGAGGTCCTGTTAGCAGAGAATGCCACTCAGCATATCTCGGCGATTGCTTTCATTGTGTACGCCAACAAGCCCCCATACACTATGGATGTAATACGGAAGCGTAAGGATAAGTGGTGTTGGGAGCATGTCGGGAGGGCACTCCGCAAACGTAAGGATGGTAAGCAGTGTTGGGAGCATGTAGGGAGGGCACTACACAAGCATAAGGATAAGTGGTGTTGGGAGCATGTTGGGAGGGCACTACACAAGCATAAGGATAAGTGGTGTTGGGAGAATGTTGGGAGGGTACTCCGCAAGAATAAGGATGGTAAGCAGTGTGGGGAGCATGTCGGGAGGGCACTACACAAGTGTAAGGATGGCTAGCGGTGTTGGAGGCATTTCAGCAGGGCACCACGTGTTGGTGAGGGTGGGGGTGTGAAAGCGTAAGGAGTGGTGAGGACGGAGATGGGGGGGCAGTGTAGGAGTCTCATCTGGAGGGCGGTGCGGGCGTCGGGGCGGATTAGGTGGGGATGCGGAAGCCAATGAGGTGAAATTACCCAAACATTGCAAATAGTGTTGAAATGGGTTTGGGCTTTGAGTGACATTCTCATGTGACACATGTGACAATTGAAGTTGTCTTGAAGCTGACGTGACGTGACCCACTAAATCCTGTGACTATAAAGTGACACTCATGCAACTATTGCAAGATTTTATACTGACCGCGGTGCGACATGAAGTCAATCGCCAACCATTGATGCAAGATTTTCCCTTGTGAAAGCCCTTCAATCCTTTCTTGGCTTTGCCAATTTCTATTGTAATCTCATTAAAAATTACTTTAAAGAAATCACTTCTATTACTTCCCTTCTTGAAAAAGATTGTCCTCTTATCTTCAATAAGGAAGCTCTAAGTCAGTCTCAGATACTCAAAGAATCCTTCACCACTTCTCATATTCTTTCCCATTTTAATCCTTCTCTACCAACCATTGTAGAGACTGATGATTCGAATTATGCCTTGGGTGCTGTACTGATTGCGGTGAACTACTAAGGAAAGAATCCCATTGAGTTTGATAGTCGCAAGATCCTCCCAGCTGAGCTTAACTATGAAATCCATGACAAGGAACTCCTTGCAATAGTTTGGTCTCTCAAGCACTGGAGAGCTTTTCTTCTTTCTCTTTCCAATTCTTTTGAGGTCTTCAAAGACCATTCTTCTCTTCAGTATTTCATGTCTTCCAAAGTTCTTACTTGTCATCAGGCCTGTTAGGCTGAATTTCTTTCTGAGTTTCACTGTACTATCACTTACTGCCCAGGCAGGCTGGCAACTTTACCAGATGCCTTGTCATGTTGGGATGATGTGTACCCAGAGAGGGGGGCGGACTTTATCAGAAGGAATCCTCAAAATTTCCATCAAGTAATAAAGCAAGATGGAATTTAAGATTCAAGATTCTTCTCAATCAAAATTGAAATATTCTCAGACTTAGTTTACCAGCTTCAAAAATAAGTATGGAAAGACAAAGACTACAAGGAAATACTCAAGCAACTATCAAGAGGTGAATTAGTCTCAGATTATTCTCTTGAACCTCAAGCCGAGTTATTTTTATTCAAAGATAGAGTGGTAATCCCAAGAAATGCCGAAATCCAACTTAATATTCTTCAAAAGCATTGTGACTCACCATTGGTTGGCCATCCTGGGCAGGAGAAGACCCTCAAGATCATCAAGAAGGATTTTTATTGGGCTGGATTGAATAAATTCATTAAGTATTATGTGTCCTCATATCATAAATTCTCAAGAAACAAGAACATTCACCATAAGAAGTTTGGATTACTCAAGCCTCTTCAAATTCCATCTGGTACTTGATATTCATTATCAATATACTTTATCAATCAATTTTCTCGTTCAAGTAACTTTCATTCAATTTTAATACTTGTAGGAAGATTCTCAAAAATGGCCATCTTCATTCCAGCTTATGGAACAATCACTGCCCTGAACTTAGCTAAAATATTTATTAGCCACATCTTTTCAAAACATGGCCTTCCAGTAAGTATTGTTAGTGATAGAGGATCTTTATTTGGTTTATCATTCTGGACAAATTTATGTCAGCAGCTCAAGATATCAAGAAATATTTAAACTTCTTTTCATCCTGAAACAGATGGACATACAGAGAGGGTAAATCAGATTCCAGAACAGTATCTTTGGATGTATGTCAGTTACCATCAAGATTACTGGAACACCTGGCTCCCTCTGGCTGAATTTTCCTACAATAATCCCCAAAATTAATCAAAAAAAGCAATCACCTTTTTTCACCATTTATGGAAGGAATCTCAGCTTTGACTCAATCCATATTTCTCAAGACTCACCTTCTGTAAAGTTGTCAACAAAAATCCAATCAGTACAGAAATTATTCAAAGAAGAATTAGAGTCAGCAATAAGGCAATTTAAGAAGTATGCAGATGGAAATAGGACAGTTCCACCTGATTTCCAACCTGGGGACAAAGTATGGCTAGCCTCAAAGAATATCAAGACTACAATACCCACCAAGAAGCTTTCAGAAAGATGGTTGGGACCCTTTGAAGTCTTGAAGAAGATTGGAAGCCATGCATATCACCTCATGTTGCCTGTGAAATTGAAGTCAGTTCACCCTGTATTCCATGAGTCATTATTAGAACCAGTCGATCAGTCAAGGATCCTCAATAAACATTAATTTCCACCACCACCATTTCTAGTGGAGGAGCAAGAAGAATGGGAAGTGGCTCAGGCTCTGGACTCAAAACTCAAAAAGTGTCAATTATGGTCTCTTGTAAGGTGTGGATATGATCTTTGATTGAAAATCAAGTACTTTTCCTGTCCTCAAAATTTGTATAAGGTAAAAATCAATTAAAAATAGTATGGAATGTTATTTTTTAGAGAAAACACGCCAATTTTATTGTTTATAGCTTTATTAGTATAAAACAATAATATAAAAATTTATTGTTTTACCAACAATAAAAATTTATCCAAAAAATACTCTACAAGAGATATTTTAAGGCTACAAAAGAAATTTCTTCAAGAGCAATTTCAATTGAAATTAATTGAGCAAACAACTGCAAGCAATTAATTAAAAAACAAAGTCTTTAAAAAGAATATTAAAGAGAAAACACGCCCAAAAGTGACCAGAGTGAATTTGGAAACAGAGTGACAAAGTTAACAGTGATGAAAGATGCTTTAATTCACTTTTTGGGGTGGTTCAGGGGTAAAAATGATTATAAGAGTTACAAACAATGATTATAATGATTTTTTCACGTGGTTAAAAGGATTAAAATGATTTAAAAGTGGTGTTTGGAATCTTTTATTGATTCGTTTAACAATTTTTAAACTAATTATAAAAGGAAAATATTCTAACATGAAGAGAAAAGTGGGGCAAAGCAGACATTCTTTTATAGCCATCAATTCTCTTACTCCAAAAGTAAAATTTACTCTTGTCAGTCGTGAAAAACAGTCTGACAACAGAATAGCCAATTATGGCATCATTGAACCCTGGTTTAGACCAAAAAGGGCTGGTTTAAGCCATTTTCGACCCTTAAATCAGCCATTACTATAGCAATACCAGGCCTAGAGCATTCAAAACACGTCAGAATGTGTGTCAGAGGCGTAGAAACCAGTTAAAACTATTTTTATTATGGTTGTTTTATCTTAAGGGTAGTTTTACCCTCTTGGCAACAGCTAAAACTACCCCAGTTGGTATCAAAACCTCATCATCAATTGAGTCCACAGACCCTGTAACTCAATTCCAGGCCAAAAGTGATGAACTTTTGCGTTAATTTTGACATCCCACGCCTGTCAGCAAGAATTTTGGGGGTCTAGCTCCCCCTCAGAGCTGGAGTTCCTTTTTGCCCCCAAATTTAATCTTTCCAATTTATTTTTCCTTTAATTCCTCATCATGTATTATACTTATAATTTACATATGTAATTCAATTCAATTGTACAGTACAATACAGTAATAATTGAAGCCTCATACGTAAATCAAAGCTCACTTATGTAATACATGCACACATTTTGACATTTCAATTGAATTCAATTGAAAATACTTCAATTCCTCATAACTTCTAAACTAAACACAAAACCTCAATTTTAACACAAAAATTGATGGTTAACACCACATGTGGTGTGAATTAAATTAAGGTTTTGAGGATTTTCAACTTTTGTATTGAATATACTAAAAACTTAATTTAAGCTTATTTAGAGTTGAGTTACAAGAATTTCACTCAGAGGTGACCCCACCTGATTTTTTATGAGGAATCCAATGGTGAAATAATTTTTATGTGTTTATTTATTGAATAAAAAGTTATAATAATTTTTATTTAACTTTTTTCCAAATTTATTTATTTTTTCACAATTTTGTTAAAATTTTATTTTTACTTAATTTTTTCAAGTATAAATGTAATTTTATACTTACAAAATTTAATGTATTTTTATTTTTAAATTGAAATTAATTTTTTCTTTTTAATATAACTTTGTATTTCTATTTTGATTTTGATTTTAATAATATAAATAAATTTATTTTATTTATATTAATATGTTATTTTTGTATTTGTGGTCTTTTGGGTATATGAAATTACCTCTAAGGCTCACATTCCCTCCCCCTAAAAAAGAATATTACTTGGTAATATTGGTGTTTCTAGTGTGTCTGAATCTCCTGAGGAGTTTGGTAGCTTCTGGTGTATCTTTTTCTTCTAACCATTCATCTTCACAAGTTGGGTCACTGTACCTAACAAGGTGTTCCCTTACTTTCTTGGTTCTTGATTTCCTTTCTTTAAAAAATTTTGATAATTTTCTTAGTACCAGATGTCTCAATAGGAAAGTATCTGTCTTTGTTATTATTTAAATCTATCCCATACATTATTAAATAGTCATTTCCCAATAAAAATGGGTACTAGAGCAATTTTCCATAACAACAAATTCAACTGTGATTCTCAAATTCCCATTTATGTGTGGGAATATGACATTGGTCTCAAAGATTTGTAATGCTTTCATTGGTTTACTTGTACTGTTGAATTTTATACTATCAAGTAGGTGAAATCTTCCTTTATCATATGATCCTTTCCATACTTCATCCAAGGCATGTATTAGAGAGTTGGCTTTACAGTTTTTGTTCACTAATTGGTATAAGATGCTACAATTGTTATCTTGAATGTAACTATTTCTGACCTCTTAAAAGAAGGTGGTGTTCAAGTCTGTAACACTTATTCCTTCTATTGGCATTTGGCTTTCATAAGTTGTGCCCCTTGAGCTTTTGATAAATCAAGTTGACTATTGCTCAATTGTGGCAAGTGGGAATAAGATTCCATGATGTCAAAAGTGGCATTGATATTTTCTATATCTTTTGAAGATTCAGAAAATATGGATGACTTATCATCTGAATTTTCTTCAATTATGTCATCTTTTTCAACATCAGGTCCCTTTTCAATATTAATTTCATTGATTTCCCCCTTTTTGGAAATTTATTGGCTAAATGGGTGGTGCTTTGGCAAATATGGCACTTTCTGATTGTATCTGCAGATTTATACTTAACATTATTAGAATTTTCTTTGGGGTTTTTGTCCAAAGAATCTTTCCAAGGTGTATTAAACCTTGTTTCAAGATTCACCCTACTAGAACCAATTTTTGTTCTGGTGGTTACTTCTTTTAATATATTGATAATATCCTCTGCTGAAAATTGTTCAGTAGTCCTGCTTTTGACAGCATGCTCTAAGTCACCTCCACATTGTCTCAGAATTTTTCTATGGATCATAAATTCTGACATGTCAGGATATAATGCTGTTAGTCTGTCCTTTTGTTGGCAAAACCATGGTAAGGCTTTGTCTTTATCAGCATTAAATTTGGCAGATTCAAAGGCTGTTTCAACTTTAAACCTCCAAGCATCATTTGCCCATTTGTTGATGATTTGGGTCTTCTACCAAGCCCAACTCTGGTGTCCATGTGCTTGTCTTATTTTGATGTACCATCTGTGAGCTGATCTGGTAAACAAGGTGTTAAACCTGGCTGTTACCAATCTGTCTGGTAATTCAAAATCCTCTTTGATCATGTCAATACCTCTCATGAATTCCATATGGTCATACTCTCCTTCACCACTGAAGTGAGGCCATTCTTTAAGCTTTGGAACTTCTTTCAAGAGTGCTTGGCCCATTGATGGTTCCAAGTTATGAAAAGAAGTGGATAATTCATGTTTTAATTGTGAATTATCAGGATCCAATACTTGTGGATTTGGAATTCTTGTGACCTCATTTTGATTTAGAGGTGTAGACATTCTTGTTAATGTGTTCAGTATTTGCTCAATGTAATTCATTTTCCTGTTGCTACACCTTTGGGAATTTCTGTATTCATGTTGGAAGCTTTGTATTAAATTTATTACTTCAATTTTATACATGTCTTCCTTATGTTTAAGTTCTTGCCATAACTCTGTCTGTCTTGTATTATCAGCAGTGACTTGATTCAATTTCATTGATAATTTTGATACTTCTTCTTGTGAGGCATCAAAACACTTTTTCAAGGCAATGGTATATGTCTTTACTTCAGTAAATGAATTTGAAATGTCATCACGGACTTTCTTGTTATCAGTCTTGATAATATTTATGGCTTGTTTAATTCTTGTTTCAATTATGTCATCAATATTGAATTTAGAATATTTATCTGTTAATTCTTTAATAATGGCAGATTGTTCATTTTTCTTATTGTTAGAAGAATTATCATTATTGGAATTTTTAATTGTTCTTAAGACTTTTTCAAAACACATAAGTGTTTCATTAATTTGGCACATACTCAGGTTGTTTGTTTTAATATTGGTACAAATGGTTTCATTTTTATCAGAAAGATGTTTTTTCACGTCATTTATAGCATCATACAACTCTGGGATGGAATCAAATATATCAGAAATCATTTCTGGAATCTTAATCTGGCTTCCTCCTTCTTCTGTAATTCCATCATGGTTCTGGCCATCTGAAATAAATTTTCCATGGCATCCTGCTGAATCTTTGGGATTCTGTATCCCTGGCTGTAAGGTTTTGGGGCTGGTGCCTTCCCTTTGCCCTTCTTTGGAGCTTGTGGCTGTTTTTTCACGTTGGAATTGCTGGTGCTGGCCACTGGGGCTCTTTTTGGCACTGGTTTGGGTGGTGGAGGGTTGTTTTCCTCCATTCTAGTGTCAACAGCATCATGTTTTTCTTCTCCATCAATGGATGCCATCCATTGAGCAATTTGCAAGTGTTGGGATGGCCCAGGAATTTTCTTACTGTCAGGTAAGAATTCATGCAATTCTTCCACAGGTCTGCAAGGATCTGGTACTCCTTGAATTGAAGTGAATTGTTGTATGCACTGTGGCTGGCTTTGTATATGTCCACAGAGGCTTGTTGTGGCGGTGTCAGCTCTTTTTGAAGGTAAAATGGTATTATCAGCTTCAGAATGACCCATTTTAGTTGTTTGAAAGTGATCAACTGACCCTTTTCCTTCTGTACCTGATTGGCCTCTGCCATAATCACGTCTATTACTTTTTTGGGAGCTGCTTGAGGGGTTGTAGCTGGCTCCTGACCTGGTTGAAGGCATAATTACGGTTAAAAAGGCTTAAAATAGTATTTTTACGTCAAAAAAATTACTATTAGCCAAATTCTTAGCTTTCTGAAGGGTATTACTTATTTCCAAGTTAATCAATTCAGAAGATATTGGTTCACGTTGGTTATTTTGAGTCAAAATAACAGTACTATTATGATCAGAATTAACAGTACTGGCAGGGATAATGCTGGTTGCTGTTGAGGCTGTTTCAATGTTTTCTTCTCTTACCACGTTGTCAGACACTAAAATGCATGAAAAAGCCAATTGATTAAGTAAAAATAGGTTATTTCAAAAAAGGAATAAAAAATATAAGCCTCACTTATAATATGAAAAAAATTATTTTTTATGGATTTTTTGGATTATAAGTATTTTTCATATGTTTTTAAATTTTTCAATATAAGAAAAAGATTTAAAGAGAGTAGAAAAAATATTTCACAGTTAAAATATCACGGCTGGGCCCCCAAATGTAAGGTGTGGATATGAAACTTTGATTGAAAATCAAGTACTTTTCCTGTCCTCAAAATTTGTATAAGGTAAAAATCAATTAAAAATAGTATGGAATGTTATTTTTAAGAGAAAACACGCCAATTTTATCGTTTATAACTTTATTAGTATAAAACAATAATATGAAAATTTATTGTTTTACCAACAATAAAAATTTATCCAAAAAATACTCTACAAGAGATATTTTAAGGCTACAAAAGAAATTTCTTCAAGAGCAATTTCAATTGGAATTGATTGAGCAAAGAACTGCAAGCAATTAATTAAAGAACAAAGTCTTTAAAAAGAATATTAAAGAGAAAACACGCCCAAAAGTGACCAGAGTGGATTTGGAAACAGAGTGACAAAGTTAACAGTGATGAAAGATGCTTTAATTCACTTTTTGGGGTGGTTCAGGGGTAAAAATGATTATAAGAGTTACAAACAATGATTATAATAATTTTTTCACGTGGTTAAAAGGATCAAAATGATTTAAAAGTGGTGGTTGGAATCTTTTATTGATTGGTTTAACAATGTTTAAACTAATTATAAAAGGAAAAGATTCTAACATGAAGAGAAAAGTGGGGCAAAGAAGACATTCTTTTATAGCCATCAATTCTCTTACTCCAAAAGTAAAATTTACTCTTGTCAGTCGTGAAAAATAGTCTGACAACTGAAAAGCCAATTATGGCATCATTGAACCCTGGTTTAGACCAAAAAGGGCTGGTTTAAGCCATTTTTAGCCATTTTTAGCCATTTTTGACCCTTAAATCAGCCATTACTATAGCAATACCAGGCCTAGAGCCTTCAAAACACGTCAGAATGTGTTTCACAGGCGTAGAAACCAGTTAAAACTATTCTAACTATGGTTGTTTTATCTTAAGGGTAGTTTTACCCTCTTGGCAACAGCTAAACCTACCCCAGTTGGTATCAAAACCTCATCATCAATTGAGTCCACAGACCCTGTAACTCAATTCCAGGCCAAAAGTGATGAACTTTTGCGTTAATTTTGACATCCCACGCCTGTCAGCAAGGACTTTGGGGGTCTAGCTCCCCCTTAGAGCTGGAGTTCCTTTTCCCCCCCAAATTCAATCTTTCCAATTTATTTTTCCTTTAATTCCTCATCATGTATTATACTTATAATTTACATATGTAATTCAATTCAATTGTACAGTACAATACAGTAATAATTGACACCTCATATATAAATCAAAGTTCACTTATGTAATACACGCACACATTTTGACATTTCAATTGAATTCAATTGCAAATACTTCAATTCCTCATAACTTTTAAACTAAACACAACACCTCAATTTTAACACAAAAATTGATGGTTAACACCACATGTGGTGTGAATTAAATTAAGGTTTTGAGGACCTTCAACTTTTGTATTGAATATACTAAAAACTTAATTTAAGCTTATTTAGAGTTGAGCTACAAGAATTTCACTCAGAGGTGACCCCACCTGATTTTTTATGAGGAATACAATGGTGAAATAATTTTTATGTGTTCACTTATTGAATAAAAAGTTATAATAATTTTTATTTAACTTTTTTCCAAATTTATTTATTTTTTCACAATTTTGTTAAAATTTTATTTTTACTTAATTTTTTCAAGTATAAATGTAATTTTATACTTACAAAATTTAATCTATTTTTATTCTTAAATTGCAATTAATTTTTTCTTTTTAATATAACTTTGTATTTATATTTTGATTTTGATTTTAATAATATAAATAAATTTATTTTATTTATATTAATATGTTATTTTTGTATTTGTGGTCTTTTGGGTATATGAAATTACCTCTAAGGCTCACATCTCTTGTAGAGTGGAAAGGATTCAGTGAAGACCTAGAAAAATTAGCTTGGGAGCCAGGTTCCAACCTTACGAGCTCACCAGAGCTTCCATTCATTGTATCTTGATAAGCTTGGCCCAAATACCTCAAGAGTTTGATTTTGTGGTGCTTGGTGGGGATTGGATTTTCGAAAGTAACTTCCTCTCTTAGTATGAACCTTTATAGGGGTATTCTACCCAAATGTTGTTGTAAGCATCACCTTGGCTACTTCTTGAGAACTTTTCAATTCTTTGGAAAGATTCAGAAGTCCTTGAAACATAAATAACCTCAAATCATGACCTTTTGTCAAGATATGGCCAAATTTCTTCTTTTATTTAATTTTTTCCTATTCCAAATTATTCTATTGAGAATTTTTCAAGACATTAATTACTTGAAAGTCAATTATGTAAAATTTTATCTGTTATATGGTACTTGGTGGGGAGTGGAAGTTATGAAAGTAAGTTCCATCTCCTGGTATGCATCTTTGAGGGTTCTACTTCTTGCAAAACATCACCTTCGTGACTCTGTGAGCATAAATTGCTTGGTTTTTATCTTTCAGAAAATTCATTTCCAAAATCAAGCAACTAACCACAAGGAGGACAAACCTCAAAAATTTCTTTTTTTCTTTTTATTTACTCTGTTTTTCTCTTAAGTTCTTGCTTTATTTACTTGTATAATTTTGTTTCTTTTATATCTTTACAAAGCAGCATCATCCACTGCCATATCATGTATTGGGAGGTTCAATTTATTTTTCATTTTTTGTTTTTTCGTAGCTATAAGAGTGAGAATAAAAGCCAAACCAAACACAAAAAAGAACAAGGAAACTAGTTATCTCTACACAAGTAGTCAAAAGCTCTCTGGAAGTAGTTAATCAGTTCATACCCATACCAGGAAAACTTGGCAACCATCTCCCCAGAAGCAGTACCAAGAATGATCCTGTCATTAGCATAAAAAATCACCTCTCTACTATTTCTATCAACCCTCCTAAACAACCTGGCCACAGCATCTTGGCCTTCACTTGCCATATGTGTATCCTCTCTGGTAGCCTGGATAGGCCAAAATCAACTTCTCTGAAACACTTGGGCAGCAGGAAATGGCAAAGGAGAATGGTCTTCTCTTCTTCTTCTGGGAGTGGCCACAGGTTTGAGTTCTTGGGAGGTGAACATGGGGGAATTTCTGGGCTGAGGAATGCAAGATGGTCTCACTGCTGAAACCAACGCAGGCCTAGAAGTGGAAGGACTTGGTGAAGGAGGAGGAATAAAGGATGGACTGGTTGGAAATTTCTGGGGGTAGTGGTTATTATTTGAGTTTGGAATCTTTTTGAAGGAGGTTGGGAAGGTGAAGCACTGCATTGGTGTCCAGCAGAGTTAAGTACCACCTCAAATTCTTCACCATCCAGTTCATCACTACCTTCAGCATCAGGATTAGTGGGGGAATTGGAAATTTTTCTTATTCTTTTCAGAACACCTTCAGTGTTGATCCTTGGGATGGGGACCTCTGATCTGGAATATATTGGCCCACCACCAATTGGAATGGGCTCTCCAACATTGGTCCACCTAGCCACCTCCCTCTTCTTGGAACCAGTCACTAATACAAGATATAAGTATAAGATTCAATCAAGAGAATCACCATACTCACAGTTGGAATACCCTAAAGTACCATTAGGGGTAGGGGCCTCAGAAACTGGGAACTCTTTCCCAAAAGGCCCAGTTTTCTTTCACCACAAGTATCTTCTGACATTGGAGGCTGGAATTCCAGGGCAACAAAATGGCTTCTTCCCAAAAAAACAAAAATGGAACTTTGAAGAATTTGGATTGAAATACTGCAAGCACTCCTTTCCTTTCATCAAAAACTCAGTACAAGCAGGATCAAGAACTTCAACTGCTTTGTAGCCATCATATGTTTGAGAAGGATCAAAGTGGCCAGAATAAGCCATTGATAAAGGTCGTCCCAATTGACTGAGGATGCCAGAATCAGAAAGCACAGATTGTGGCAGAACAGAAGGGGAAGATTCAGTGAGTTCAGTCAGTTTTGGAACTCATGACTAAAGATTATGCAAGCAGAATAATTCAAGCTGTCAGATTATGCATATCAACAGTGTGGGGCAATAGCTCATTATTGGCCCCCTCAAGGTCCTCAATTTGGGGCTCCAAGGCCCTCTTGGGCCCCAACCAACAACCCAGGACCTCCCTTCAGCTCTGCAGAGGTCACCTTTCTTGATGGTCCTGGACCCTCTCAATGAGACCAGGCCATATATGTAAAGTTGGGAATTGAAATTTGTTTTTGGTCTCATGGACCGCCTGAAGCCCCAGCAATTTTGGGCCTAGGGGGACTGCAATAGCCCCCACGGATCATGGCATATGGACAATGAACCATGGAGATGAAAAGAAACACCTAAGGCCCTAAAATGGGCTTAGACCCAAAAATTTCAAAAATGGACACAGATGTGGCAGTGACAAAAAGAACCCATGTGGCCCAAAAAGGTCCCAAAGGCCCCTTTTGGGGCCATATCTTCAAGGAAAATTGGGACAAAACCCCTCTTTTTTTTATTAAATGAATAATCAAGGCTGAAGGCAAGAAGGGGCCCAAAAGAAACTTTTGGCCAAATCTTAATGGGGTATATGTTCATATACTCATTATTCATCATTTTTCAAGCATAAGAACTTGATGGCCTTCTTTTTGGGATACTACCCAAGGACAAGGAATGAAAGAAAAGCTTGCTAAATGAATTCAAAGGAAAGCATAATTTGAAAGTTGGAATGTACTTACTGATGGAAAATGGGAATGAAAATTTCATTGAAGATGACAATGAAGAAGAAGAGAGGAATTCCAGGAGAAGGATCAAGAGGGAAAGAAAACAAAAAGAAAATTTTTGGAAAAAAATGTGGGGATATTGAGATGCCACTCAACAGTGGAATGGTATTATGGTGTTCAGGAGCCCACCAGTTTCAAGAAGGGGATCCTGTAACAACCACAATTAAGGGGTAAGGGAATTCAATCTTTCACCCACTCAAACACCTCAAACCGGAAATTCCATTGTTTTTATCAGTAATCAGTTTCAGAAATATTCCTTTCTGAAACATGCATACAACCTGTCAACTCTTGTACAGTTTGGATTGACCTAATACAGGTTTGGATTCACAAATCTGAAACTGTGTGATCAGTCAATACAGCCACCCCTCTTGTACAGATTCTGTGCAGCTGTATAGGACCTGTATTTCTCAAAATCATTTCAATAATCAATTCCTCTTTTGAAAATTCTCTGTCTGCATCAGGACTGGTGATTCTCAGATATACCAGCCCCTTTCTCCCCCTGGGGACTTTTCCCCAGTTAATTAATTTAGTTGATTTATTATCTTATGATTATTATTACCCATTATCTTGGGTATTATATTTACTGGTTTTAAGTTAGTCTTTGCATTTCTTCTTCTCTTGTACAGTATGAGTTGTGGTGGCCATATCCTTATTAAACCTTCTCTTTCCTTCTGACAGGTTGAAATAGTGGACTTGGGCTTGTTTGTGGTTGGCTCTTGTATTTCTTACTCTTATTTTTGGTTGCTTCTTTTTCTTATATTTCTTTTATTAGTAATGTTATCTTATTACACTCTTAAGTGTATTCCATTTTACCATATCTTGAGCCCTCCCTAAGCAAGTCCCAGTTTACTGAGTGCCAGGCCCGCTTCACTTAGAAGAGCCCCTGTGTCATAATATCATAATTTTGAGTGCCACAAACATGAATAAAATATTCTTAGTGTATGTGTAACATATAATTTCTCACATTCCCATTATTTTGGTGTGAAATTGAGAAAAAGAAACTCCACAATTGTTTTATTTGTTATTAATGCTGTGGTGTTGATGTATCTTCCATATTACCATCTAACAGAGTTAATTTAAGCTTATTCACTTTATGGAGCTACCCTAGGTGAATTAGTGTGTAGAGTCGAAATCTGGCCTCAAATTTGTGGATTCACTTACTCACAAAAAGGTTATTCATCTTTTCTGAAATCCAAAATGATGGATTTTCAATATATGCATGACTTATGGGCTATGCATAATTCAGATTTTATTTTAAGGATAATTGTGGCCTATCTGGGTATGTAAAATACACTTCAAGGCTAAAATTCCCTCCCACCGAAAAATAAAATTGTAATCAAATTTTATGAGTGATTTGAAGAAGAAAAAGGTCCCAAAGGGAGTTAATATCCATTGTCTAACCTCTTTCAATTCCTTAGATAAACTAATTAAAGCTCATTTATAGGAATATTTAGGATTGTGGCCTTCTTTCATGTCTAATCTTCTCAAGAGTTTATCTGAGTCAGGTATCTCTGATTCGGCCAGAAATTCATCTTCATGTACTGGATTCCTATATCTGAAAAGATATTGTATTTTATTTTTACACCTAAGTCTCCTTTCTTTAATTAGTTTCTTTATATTTTTCACTGGTGGTACAGCTAAAGGATTTGGGTTCCCCAAAGGAAAAAGTTATTTATCAGCTGTTTGATAAGTTTTATCAAACTGACTGGGAAAGTGGGGTTTTTCTTTTCCAACTCGCCACTCAATTCCACTTGAACTGCATTTGTTCCATGTAAGGCAACAATGACAAAAGGTCTTACATAAGAATTCTTAAGTTTCTTTGGGCCTTTGATATTAATACAATTCAAGGTTGAAACTAGAGCTAAGTCCCCTACTTTAAATTCTGGTACTTTATGACTCTTGTCCCACTTCTGTTTTTCATAGTCAAAAGTGACATTCATGATTTGTTCTGCATGGTATTTCACTTTATCAAGCATCACATTGAAACTGGAAGCAGTAGGATGGAGGTCAGCTAAGTCTTTCTTCAGTTTGTCTGCTGGAAGCCTTGGATTCCATCCTTTTTCTAACATGTCAGGAGTTTGAACTGTGGAAGAATGGACTGATGTCTTATATGCCAATTCTAATTCAGGTATCAGAGTGCACCAATCATTAGTAAATCTATCTGAGTCTTTGAATTCTAAGCCATAGGCACAGAATCTCCTTATCATTTCTTCTAAAGTTTGAATAATTCTTTCTGCTATACCATAGGTTTGAGGGTGGTATGCTGTAGAGAATGATAACTTGGTCCCAAAAAATCTGTGAAGATTGGTCCAAAGTGCAGCTGTGAAATTGGGATCTCTTTCATTTATGATAGTATTAAATAAACCTGTATGAGGAATAGCTCTATTCCAAATAATCAGAGCTGTATCTGTAGTAGTGTCATCCTTATGACATGGTAAAAATATTGGAGTTTTGCTGTATCTGTCTACAATGACTAAACCAGAATTATAACTCATGTCACGACTTGGAAGAATTTCTGTGACCTACTCCATGTGAACAACTTCCCAAGGGGATTTTGGTTCTTGAATGTGGATCATAAGTCCAAATTTCTTACCTATACTCCTGTTTGCTTTTTGGCATCTGTCATAGGTATGACAGTATTAAATGGCTTCTTTTCTCCAAGGTGGAAACCATGAACAGTTTTTCACTTTTCGAAGTGTTCTTTCTTCTGACAGGTGTCCAGAATAGATGCTATCATGAAATTCATGAAGAATGGTATTGATAAGAAATCTACTGCATAATGTCATTACACAAGAATTTTTGGTTTTGTGGTAAATTATGCTGTCAAACAAGTGAAATCTTCCTTCAGAATAGGAATATTTCCACACTTCATCTAGTGATCTAACCAGAGTGTTGTCTTTACAGTATTTATCCAGAAATGATGTCAAGATATGGCAATTCTTGTCTTGCTTATAAGATTTTTGGACTTCTTCAAAGAGTTTGGTCCCAATATAAGTTATGTTAATTCCTTCAATTGGAATCTGTGGTTCTGCTTCCAAAGTTAAATAAGCTGGGTTATCAGGAGTATTGACTATTGCCCACCTGCTAAGCCCATCAGCATTCTTGTGAATGTTCCCTGCTTTATGAACTATAGTCATGTTTCCTCTATATTCTTGAATGGCTATTTGCCATCTCAACATATGTCTGTTGGGAGTTTTCATGGCAGTAAAGTCACTTAGCACTTCAAAAACACTGCCATGAAGATAATAGTGCAATTACTCAAGTGCCCGCACCAAACATAGGCATTCCATTTGGCTTTGACCATATCTGCTTATGTTGGTTTGATTTGCCTTAAGATATAACAAAATGGTCCTTCTATAGGATTTTAATTAATAATTTGGAATTGGTTTAGGGCTGTCCCTAATCCATATCCACATTCATCAATGCAAAATTTGAAATTTATATTCCAGTCTGGAATGAGGAGTAAAGGTTCTTCCGTAAGAGCTCTCCTTATCTTCTCATAGGCTTTAATTCTTTCCTGTGTCATCTTAAATACTGTCTGTTGATCACAGATTCTATAGAGTGATTTGGCTAGAATTGCAAAGTCTTTCAGGTGTTGCCTGTAATAACTGGAAAATACAATGAAAGAAATAATCTCTTTTTATTCTGGGGTATTGGCTTAGGTAAAACTGCTGCTACTTTGTTTTTGTCAATACCCAAGCTTAAACCAGAAACAATATGTCCTAATGCTTTAAGTTCTTCAAATCTAAAGTTGCATTTCTTAAGTGAAATATTCATATTCACTTCTGCAACTTTGTTAAGTACTCTTGAAATTACTTCAAGGTGCAAAGACAATGAATCTGAAAATATAATGATATCATCAATATAAATAATGAGCCATCCTTCAGATAATTCTGTGGGGAAGATGGTATTCATCATCCTTTGATAAGGGGATGGAGCACTTTTGATACCAAATGGAATTCTAATATAATCTTAAATACCACATTGAGTAATAATTTTGAGTAATTTTCTATCTGATGAAAGCCTTTCAACTCATCCATGGTTGTTATATACTTTGCTTTAGATAATTGGGTTAAAGCTTCTTGGATTCTACATATTCAATACCTATCTGGAATGGTGTAGGTATTCAATTCTCTAAAATCTCCAACTATCCTTGATTTATCATTAGTACAAGCAATAATAACAGAAGTTTTAATTTCAACTTCCTCATTATGGCCTACTTTCCTTGGTACACCAAGTTTGATCAACTCTTGGATATTTTTTTCAAGGCTTTCCTAGCTCTCACCAGGGAGAATGTTCCGTCAATTGTGGGTGATTGACTCCACGTCAAGAAAACATCAAGCAGGATAAAAGTAAAGCTCAAGTTGAGAACACATCACACTCTGGTCTTACACCAAATCCTGTGAAATCCACCAATATTGGTTCCTCTGTGCCTTCAACTGAGATTCCTCACCACCTTATTGTCCTGAAACCATCCAAAGGTTGGTAAAAATTACACAAGACCCACCTGTTTCCACATACACATTAAAGAGGTCCTTCAGCCAGTATTGATGTGGAGAAGGGGTGTGTGAATTCCCATGTAATCCATGAAAGGACTCTGCCTTAGCGGGATGGACATTTTGTGGATAACACTGGTGGAGCCCACTGCACAATACTGCAGGTGCGGGTGTGTGTGTGACGCGCACACCAAGGGAAAATGATGTGTCGTCCTAATTTTTTGTAGCCATAAATCAGCTCGACATGAGTGGGTGACATGGTTGGAGCCCACCCCAAAATGCAGAAGTTGTATGGGTGTGACACATGCACACAAAGGCAAAGCATGTGAGGACCTAATGTCAAGTGAAATCAACCATTTGCGGGTGACACATGTGGAACCCCTTGCGGCGGGTTCTTGTGAAGTGGTGTGTGAATGGGCGGGAGCTTTTGAAGTGGCATGTGCATTTGAGGGTGCTTGTGAAGTGGTGTGTGCATGTGCGGTGTGGTATTCCATACCTTTCTGGTCCAGCTTCAAGCACATTGAGGGTGAAAATTTCAAAATATCAAAACTTAAATGGTTAACTTAGGATATCTCAGCTCAAAAGACACTTTCACAATCACATAAGTAAGATAATAACATAGGAAGTATTAAATAAAGGAATATTTTACCATTTAGTATAGAAATAAGCTAAATAATTTCATCATTCAATGATTAAACTGTATGGATATATACAGGATAGCTTACAAATAAGCTTCACAAAAGCAAAAAAAGTTGAGTTTAATACAGACAGAAACTAAAAATTACATATATAAGGTAGCAATGTAGCATTAAATTCACCCTAAACCCACCAAAAACATTAGATTACTAAGAATTACAGTCACCAAAATTACTTTTATGTAATAAAATGAACTAAAAAAGTATGAATACACATCCATTGTATAGAAAGATAGAATTAAATTAAACCTTAATTAAATTCATGCATAGAAAGCTCCATGTATGCTTGTAGGAGTTCTATTAATGGCCAATTATAATAAAAACAAATGATACAATAATTGTACTAAATCAACTCATATCCAAATTATCACCAAAGAAACTTCAATAAAATTACATAATCAAAAGAATGAAAAATGATGCAATAATCCAAACATATGGTGCAATAACTTTATCAAATGACACCATTTCAAAAACACTCACCTGCTAAATTCCCTCAAAGCTGTGCATAATAAAATTAAAGTTCTAAAATATGGTGCAATATCTTGTTACAATGACACAATTTCAAAATTACTCACCAGCAAAATTAGCTCAATGCTGTGCATAAAGATCAACAAAGTTCAGAATGATGCAATAATCCAAACATATGTTGCAATATCTTTATCAAATCTCACCAGCCAAAATACCTCAATGTACATTTTTTCTAAGTCCCCTGTTTTTGAGTGCCTCTATGGAGGGCCCAAAGAATATAAATAGAGGGCCTTCCTCCCTCATTTTCCCCAATTCTCATGGAAGTATTTCCCCATTAAAATGGAAATCTAATCCTCAATCTAAAGGATTCATCCATCCCTATTCTAGTAGGATAACTAGCAAAATAGAATTATAAATCTCAGTAGCAAAGCTCAGAAGAATATATTAGTAGTCAGAAATTATTGATAAAAGAGGATATTTACAGTATTAATGAAAGAGTTTTATATTGAATAGATAGTATTATCATAATAAATATTAGTAGTCAGAAATTATTGATAAAAGAAAATATCTACAGTATTAATGAAAGAGCTTAATATTGCATAAATATTATTATCATGATAAATATTAGTAGTAGTGATAGAGTACTGCTCAAAGAATTCATTATTATCAGAGTTAATATTAATAGCTATCTTATCCTTGTCATTATTAAATCCTGAATCCATTAAGGAATATATATTATTATCAAAATAGTATTATTAGCTATATTGGTCATAAGATCCCTTAAAAAATCAAATCAATAAATATAAATACCCACCCTTCTATAATAAAAGAAAAATATTATAGTATTATCTCCAGTCTATTCTATATATTATATTGTTAATGAGCTTTATAATCAATAATTAACATAAAAATATAAATAAACACATATAGTTTGAAATATTATATATCTATATTATTATGCATTATCAATACTGAATTTATATTTGAATATTACCTTTAACCTATAAAGTAGTGGTATTAAGCCATTTTCTATATATATAGTAATAATAAAAATTACTTATATAATAATTGAGTAGGTCTGATAGAGACTGCTGAAAGTCTTCTCTAGCTGTAAAGCCACAATTTTAAATATTGATTTGTGAGCTCTATAGGGAGATTATTTAGTATATTCAGAGGGCCAGCTAATACACCTTAGCACCCTTGGTTACAGGATCATTCAGCAATTCAAAACTGTTTACCTGTGATTTCCCCCTCAAGGACTCCCTTATTCAATCCCACACTAAAAGGAGTTCCACAGAAGGTGCTTGTGAAGTGGCATGTGTGTGTGCAGGTCTGTAAGTGTGAGACCTGTGCAAGAAGGCAAGAGCATGTGTGGATGTAATTTTATGAAACCTACCTGCACAAAGAACTCATTAGGGCATGTGACCAGCTCCATGCGAATTACAAACATCCAAAATCTCATGGATGCAAAGTAACTCTGAGGCCCACTTGGATTTTGGGCCTATTCCCCTTCCAATGTGATGATGGTGCAGTTGTGTCATTTTAGATCCTGTGATATGTGAGTGTGTGGGTAATTTTATCATTGCAATTGGATTATTCACACCATACCCAATATCAAAATAGTAATTTCTTTGTGGCCATGTGAACTAATGGTCTTTGCTTTTCACAATGGCATGTCACTGTCACCAAATCTTGATGCAGTTATTTCTCTGGGAAAAAGCCTAATGAAGCTGGCAGAACTGAATGATTGTATGACTATATTTTCAGCAAAAAGTGGAGACTAAATATCATGAAATAATGGATTTATCATTACAAGCAGCCCACATGACATCACTTTGTTATCATACAATCCACAGTGACTTTCTATGTCTTCTTCAGATATAATCAAGTGTCTATCATCGAAACCAACATACTCATAAATATTGAGATGTGGCCAATCTGGTAAGAAAGTCACATCAATCTTCAAAGTTTTTAAGATCATAAAGTTATTGTTTAGCATGCAATATGGCTCAGAGCCTTTAAAATGCTATTAACAATACCAAATCATTGTGAGTTTCCCTGCAGAGAACATATTACACTGTTGCTAACATTTTTGTATTCAGTTGAAAATATATTGTTCCCAATATTAATGTTTGAAGCTGGAAAATACCAAGGTGAGACAATCCTTGAAATGGGATGACTTGTGGATTGGGAAGTAGTGTCCAAGCTGATCCATTCAACTATTTCCCTTTTTTAATGAAAATTCTGTAAGTACTCAACCAGGCAATCATAATTTTGTTGGTCATGGAGGGATTGAACAGGGAAGGCGGCTGTGATTTGAAAATTTGTTTCATTTCACATGGGACAGATGGGGATTTCAGGAGAATGGAAAGTTTGGAACATCAACAGATATTGTGAGGTAAAGTTTTATCTATATCATCTATTCAGAGTTGCAAGAAGTTAGTCTTATTCAGTTCATGTGTTTAATCAATGTGAATATATTTCTCTTATTTATTAACATAAATATTTTGTTATTTCTTTGCATATTTGCAAATAGTCCTATCAACCGCTCATAACCCCATGTGGCTGAGGCTTGCGCTGGGCCCCAACGTTGGAAGAGTTCTGCAATATGATAAGCAAAATGATGATTTGGTTTAATTTTCTGTTTTGGGAACAGGTGTTAATTGGAAAGGCCAAATTTTTTCCAATGTTCAGCAAATGCAGTCACATCATCCATTGAAACAGTCCAACTTGTGGCAATGTTGATAGCAATAATAAAATGGAATCTATTCTTGGTTAGTTCATTTTCAAGTTCTTCTGATTTACCCATTTTTCTTTGGGTATGGGGGGAATTGTGTTCATCTAATGACATCTGTTGACTGAGCACTAAAAATGGAATTTAGACCTTGTATAGGAGAGCCCGTTCAGCAGCTTTTAAACTACCATGAGAGGGGGAACCCATTTTGCAGGGTACTCTTGTCCATAATGAGGGAATTATGGTATCAGATATTATTTGTCAGAGATGCTCCAGAGCCTCACCCTTTATCTGGTGATCACTCAGTGCACCAATATCCAACTCAGAGGGGATGTAATCTGCATCAAATGAGGGAATCTCTACAGAACCACTAGATTTATGTTGCATGTCAGGGGTGGGAATTGGGGAGTACTTTTGCCAGGTGGAAGTAGTGGGGAGTGACTCATTTATTATTTTCACTGCAGGCCACTCTCAATGTGATTTGATCAAGGGAGCTGTTGGAGGTCTTGGAATCTGAGTCTGAACTGTTGGTGTCATTGGATTTCCTGCAGGACCTGAAGTATATTTTTGATTTGAACTCGGGAATGCACAACTTTAAAGCTGCATGATCCCACAAAACTCCAAGTACTAAATTATGCATTATGTCAAGATTAACCATTCTGGTTGCATCCCAATATGGAAGGTCTTACAAAAAATCAATATTGCACTCCATACTCAGGAAAATGGCTTGTCTTTGTTGTGGGGGTGCCCAAAGCCTTTTTGCAATGCTTGATACATGATTTGGGTATGTGCATGTGTAGTGAACTTGAGGACCAATTTCTTCAATTTGAGCCTTTTGAATAGAGCAAAAATTACAAAAGTGGTTTCCTGAGTGAGAAATAAATACAATAAGCTTGCACGTGGCCACCACATATGCAATGGCTGTGGGGATGGCAACACAGATAAAGAATCCTGAAGGTCCTGTTGAGGTGGGTGAAAAATGGTAACCTTGCTACACTTCTTTGAGCTCCTTTATCAGGGGCATTAATAGATAGTTCAATTGAAAGGGCAGTTGGCTCCTTTGGACCAGGGATGATTCCTGCCACATAGACATTCTCTGGCTTCAATCTTTCACTTGGGGGAGATTAAGACAAATAAGAATTATAGGTCCAATGCTGGCCAACCAGGTTGACTTTCCATGTGTATTAAACCAGTCCACATAAATTGAGAAGGCCAATGAACCAGGAATGAACATGAATGGGGGGTCATTGATATTTCTAGTCTCAGTGAAGCGTCTCCAGACCAATCCATCCCAGACGTCACATTTTGGGGAACCTTTGGGAGTTTGGGATTGTTGATGTTGATGCAGAATTTCCATAATTCCAGCCTGTTGGACAAATCTGGAAAGCCAATTTTTGAATGGTTGATAAACAAAATTTTTTGTTGGTATAAATTCTTGCTTGATGTTGGTTGTGTTTTGGGTGTGGGGTTCAAATGAATTCATAAATTTGCCTAATGGTTGTGTGCAAGGGGGATAATGTTCATTTGGTTCATTATGGCATTGACAGTGGATCTGGCCAGTTGTGACAGATTAAGTGAGGCCATTAATAAAGAAACATTGAGGACAAAATATATAGTATTCAATCAGTGGATCCAATTGGAGATGTTCAAATATGGTACTGAGATCTTGAGGTATATGGAATGTGGGAGTGGGGTGACCACCTGAGCTTGAGATAATGGATTTGATCAGCAGGCTCAGGGAGGGGTTGAGAATGCGTGAAGCCCTGCAGGGTATATTATACCTTAATGATAGAATGGCAGATATTATCATTTCAAGGGCTTGTGGGGGAAGGTTTTGACTGCTGATGTATGGCTTCCATGCAGTTTAATTGACAACTGGTGGAATGGAGAATGTGATTTGGGTCAATTGAGAATAATCAGCTGGTAAATCTGTTCCAATATCATTTGCAGGCACTCAGATCCTGATGCTGATGTAGGGATGTTTGGATGAGATTTGGGTTCAATGGATGATTTGAGCTTTTCAATGTGCTGTTTATATTGGAAAGGTGTGAAGGCATCTCCCTTCCTATAACCCTAAGGGGAAGAGTTTGTTTGAGTTGAGCAGTGTTGACACATGCATATATGCATTGAGGAATAGGGGGGGGTTGACATTGTTGGGGGAATCGTGAATAAGGCTAGTTTGTTTATAAATAACTATGGTTGATGTGCAACTGTTCAGGAGTGTGATTAATTGGGAGAAAAACTGAGTGATTATTTATGAAGGGGGATATGATTTGAGCCATTTGAGGATTTTATCCCATTGTTAATGGTGGCTGAGCTTCAGGGGATAAAGTGTAACATGTCACATCTGGATGGGGGAATTGGTTAGGCGTTTACTTGGGTAAAATTCCATTCTTCTCAATGCTCGTAAATATTCTAGTTTATTTACACATGGTGATACAGCCGGTTTGACCATTGAGAGTGTTCCATTAGTGAAGTGTCACCATTGAATTGAGGGGATTAAAATTTACTCCATGTATGCTGGTGCGGCATTGTACATGGCTTAAATATTATTACAGACATAACAATATAGCTCTATTAGATAAGGGTTTTGAGTGGAGCTAAAGTCTTGGTATTTGGTTTGAGTGCAGCAGGCTTTTAATCAGTTGGAATGTGATTTGGGATGTTTTGCCTTTCTTAAAAAGGTGATGTCTCTTTTTTGGGTAAATCCTTCATTAATATACCCTTATACAGATATATAATTCTGGGGAATTTGGATGCATATATTGGCAGTTTGGATAATTCATAGAATGTGACAATGGGGAGGGGGAAATTTTGATTGAATATGATTACTTATGGATGATGGGTTGTCAGGCTGCGTTTATGATGAAGTAGTAATTAGGCTATTTACAACTTTAACTATGAATGTGACACAGTGATAAAGGTTTAAAATAAGATTATTCTGGATAATGAGGGTTTATAATGGAAATAAAAGGGATTTAATATCTGTGTAATAGTGGTGGTGAGTGCTGTTGAAATCACTGGGTGCAGCTTTACCTGTTGGATTACAATAATAAAGACTGCAATACTTAAGTTTAAAGTATACCTGATTATTTCCCAAGAGTATAAATGTTTTTGACAGTTGTACTACATAGGAATTCAAGAGCAGGATGAGGAAACTTTTTCTGGCTGTCAAAAGGCCCCTTTTTATCCTGAAATGGGGTTGAAAGGCTGCTAGACCTTTCCACATAGAGGAAGTGAAGAATTTTCACTCTCTAACACAGGCTTGTGGTTTGCCAAAGACCTTTTTAGCCTTTATTGGGCTCAGATGTGATTTTGACACCACATCTGGGCAGTTTTCACCAATACAGGGTGAAAACTTTCATCTGGGGACCACACAGCTTGATTCTGACGTGTATGATGCGTAGAATGCTGTACAGAACCTGTATGGGACCCCAGGATTGAATGAAATATGAGGTATTGAAGTATAAACACGCTTCTTCATCAGTTTGACACCTCATAATTATAGTTATGGGATATTATCCCACAGAAAGGCTGTGTTGGCTAAACTGTGGGATTTTGGCCTTAAAACTGCCATAACTTTGTCAGTTCTTGAGATACCCACTTCAAAATTGGTTCAGTGTGTATCCCTGTATGTGCTCTACACATTGGTGCCTCATTTGATATGGCAAAGGTAGGCCATGTACAAGTTTTTTGTACACATGCATGGTTTAGGCAAAAAGCTGTATTGGGATTGTTTTCCCATACCTTTTGTTCTACTTGAGATATGGGGAGATGAATGACACCATCAGATAGTCCTGATTTCTCTCTTTCCAAAAAGACCCCACTTTAGGTATCTCTTGCTAAAACTGTAAAAGTTAGATGGGAGGTGATAATTTTTTTAACCCTTATTTTGCCTCAATTTGGCCATAACTTCAGTAATACTGGTGCTAGCTCAGTTTGGCTGGTACCATTGGATAGCCCTGACTTAGAAAGTCATTTCAAACACACATTTGATGGGGTTAGGCCTCTTACTCTGTAGCTCAGATGGGAGGTGAAAATTAAGGTTTATGCTTGGCAATGACTTTGAGCAGGAATAACTTTGTTATTCTTTGTCCTATGTTGATGGGACTTGTATATTTGGAAAGGGAAAGTTTTCGTCTTTCTTTTGATACCCATTGAGCGTATTTGGCTCAGCTCCATGTTTTGGTGGTATCTTGGCTATACCATTGATTTATGGTATCTGGCTGTCATTCTTGTGCTCTGGTTTTGAGTCACAGGCTGACATGGGTCCCCTTTGAGATCAAGGAAAAATCACATTATATGCTGGTAGGCCATGCAGTGTGGCTTCCAACAAAAGCAGAGGAGCTCAAAAATAGGCCAGGAAAATTCTCCCAAAAATTGCTTTATTAGACTTCCACAAGAGACTTCATTCCCACTATTCATACAATTTCTGTATTATACATTTTAAATCCTTCATTTGAGATCACTCTATTTTATTATAATACTGAGCTTTTTTATCAAGTTGAAAACCTTACTGTAGCGCTTTAGCCCTCATGTCATCTTCCAACCCATGTAAATTCCATTCATGTTCTGTTCATGACTCAGATAGTGAATCTAGCATAGAATAGGTTCAAACAACACAATCACCAATGAGTCCCAACATTCTTCTCACAACCCCTATTGCATCCTCAATGAATGTATCAGGTCTCAACATTGATGTGGGAAATTCAACTTCTCAAACTTCAAGCACTTGGTCCATTCCTAATATTTCCATCACTCCAGTTCCCCCAAATCCCACTAATAAACAAATGCATGTCTCTGAGGGCCCAGGAAGCACACCAGAAATCTAATCAAAGGCTAATCCACAATCCAAATTTCCACAAGACTTCCTCTTTAATCCTGGTCAGAATCCGGTGGCATCCCAGGAACCCTTTGAGAAAAGTAAACAGCCAACCCTCAAGATTCCAAAAGGATCTCAGCTTCATGTGGGCCATGAAAAGCGGGTTGATGGTGGGTGGCAAAAAAGACCATAGGAAAATGTTACTCAGAGTGAAATTTTGGAGGGGAATCTGGGATTGACATTTCATCAAAGTAAGTCTTTTGGATTTTGGAATAGAAACTTTTTCAAAATATGACATGTTTGTTTCATTGGTTAGATGTGGAACCTAAAGGCAAGACAGTCAAATCTCAGGAGCCAATTGAACATCGTGAGTATTACAAGTCTTTATCAATTTTTTGATGTGTTTACTGATGATTTGCATGGCAGGTGATGAGCTTTATGCATCTTCACCTCTGATCCATAAAGAAAAGGTCACTGGAAATCATCATCCATATGCCTCCAAACCAAGAATGGGTCATGCCAGTTCATCAAGAGAAAAAATTGTGCATTATGTGGATGAGAACATGTCTCTGAATCAAAGTGAAACAAATTATGAACCAAGAGGGGAAAACTTCATGGTGAATGAGCAGGGCACTCAGTCAAATAGGTGTTCACCCACCCTCAAATGCCCCTCACCCAGAGTATGCTTGATCAATCTGAGATGAGACAGCAAGGGAACCAGGCTCACAAAGCTCACAATGTGGCAAAAAATGCAAGCAAGAAGGAGAAACAAAGATGGCTGAAAGCAGAACTGCCAGAAAATGTCCATGGGATGAGATCAGCTGTACATGCCCATTTCCTGTTCCTACTCAAAGTAAGGGATAATGATTTTTCCTCACTACCACCACCACCCTGAACAGAAGAGTGTGAAATTGCAATTCAAGCAGCTGATACCAAGGATGTTTTCAATGATCCATCAACACAGGTTCAGTCTCAGGGTTTCCAAAGCTACTGAGAAAATGAGCTCCACAAGTTAGACTGGGAGCCCTCGTGGCAACATCTGTTCAATGAGTTGATGTCTATGGTGTTTAACCATACCTTCTTTCTTGCACTTGTCAGCACCAAGTGTCACCATTACGTTTGGAACAAGGATCATAATAACTATGGGGTTGTGGCAGCTTTAATTGAGCAATATTTCACTTATTTGAAAAGAGAATGGAATTCTATTCAAAAGGATGCGGAGTATTTGGTAAAAAAGAAGGAGAATCAAAAGCTCACAAATATTAATCAAAGTGTTAGTTACTTGATCTCTTCTCCATTGTGAAGTAAGTCTGATTAAAATCTAATTAATTATTTGAAGACCTGTTGTGGAACTCCTTTTAGTGTGGGATTGGATAAGGCAGTCCTTGAGGGGGAAATCACAGGTAAACAGTTTTGAATTGCTGAAATAATCCTGTAACCAAGGGTGCTAATGGTGTTTTAGCTGCCCCTCTTAATATACTAAAAAATCTGCCTACAGAGCTCACAAATCAATATTTAAGATTGTGGCTTTACAGCTAGAGAAGAATTTTCAGCAGTCTCTACCAGACCTCTTCAATAATCAGATAAGTAAAGTATAAGTTAAAAAAATTATAAAATAATAATTATAGATTATATGGGTAGTTAATTTAATGTTATATATTTTATAATAATTATTTTTTCTGAGAGGGTAATTGCTAATATATTATAACAACAAGACCTTTAATAATATATTTTTAAGATATATTTTCAATATAGAATGGATATTTGTTAAATATATGAGTGATATAATATAATATAAGTGTAAGTTTTTTTTATATAATAATATTTATTTGTAAAGTTGCTTTTTTAATATGAAGATATAATAAGAATCTTTTTCCTTTATGGTTTAAAATTTATGGGGATAAAACCAATATTATGAGTATTATTGATAGTATTATAATTATGAGACTAATAATTTAAACATAGGGCAGATTAATAATATCAAGTAGACCTTCTGTTAACTACTATTAATTAGAAATCACTATCAATTAAACTCATAAGTCTATAATACTTTTTAATAAAATAACTAGATTATCCTAATAGTAAGAGATGGATGAATTATTCTTCATCTTGGTATATAATTCACATTTAAATAATAATACTAGATTGACCTACTAGTGAGGGATGAATAATTATTCTCCTTCTTGGTATATAATTAATTTCATGGGGAAAAGAGGAAAAAATGAGGGAGAGAGGCCCTATATTTATATTCTTTAGGCCCACCATAGAGGCACTCAAAAACAAGGGAGTTAGAATTTTTCACTTCTTTTGGCTGGGATAATCCTTTTTAGTGGTGACATACCATTTGTTTGGTTGGTTGCACCATTTTTATGTATGATTATGTAATCTCAGATTCTTTCTGGTGAGCAATTGTTGAAATGGTGTCATTTGTTGAAGGTATTGCACCATTTTTGGTTGTATGAGATGATTTTGTACAGTTATTGCACCATAGGTTTGTGCATTGTTTGAACTGTAGATGGATAATGCTGTGTATTGTGGGGATTCTATTTGTCCTGTACAAGCTTTGATTTTCCTTCATTTAACTTTAATTATGTTCTTAATTTATATTCACTGTCCTATCAGGTGGCTGTTCCTGTATTTCCACAGATATGCTGTGTAATTGAAGATTTTGATGGATTTTACTTTCATAAATTGATTGATTTATTTTTCTTTCTATCTTGTGACTGTTGATTAATACAGTTTTAATTTATTCCTCATTGAAGTGGCCTCAGTGTAATAACTGGATTTATGAGTAATGCAAAGGTTGAACAGAGCTAGGGTAACTTGAGTGTTTCACTACCCCTCTCACTGGTAAATATAATATTCTTGCTAGCTTTTCTTTTTCTTTTCCTTATTTTATTGTTATTTTTGTAATCAAATGACCATTTTTCCAGGATTTTCTTATGGGATTATACATATTGATGAATTTAAATCCATTTTATTGCTGAATTCCTCTATTATAATTGATTAATAATTGATTTTGCTTTGTTATTTATTCAATTTATAGCCTTATAAATGAAATTTCACTTGAAACTGGCCAATGAGGTATGGAATACCACACTGTGAGTGCCATCATGAATGATGTTATATTGCTAAATTTCCCATTCTAGCATCGCGATTCAATGACTGTTGAGTATGCTCAGATACTGAGGAGGTACTTGAAAATGGACGTCAAATTTACCACAGAGTGAGAACACACTTGCCCTTATGCTTATTTAATGAGTTGGTATGAAAAATTGATAGAGACATAGATTTTTGTAATTGTATTAAGAAAAGGTTATAAAAACTTTGATATATTACCAGAAATTAGATCTATATATGATGGTGATATTCCTGAAGGGCTATATTTTCAGTTATTTGATCAAGATTGGCTCAAAGATTGTAGTAAGATGCAGACTATAGCCCTCAAGATACTTGGAATGCCAGTTATCAGTGCCTATGGGGATGCTCTCCAATAAGCTAGGGAAATAAATGTATAGCAAATTTACATATTACAGTTTTGTGAATCGTTTGTGCATGTGTAATACAATCTGATTATTATTTCTTGAATATGCAACATCTTGCTAAATAGGTTAGGATATAAAAAATATGATTTTTTATGTAGTAATGTACTATGGTGTCCCTTATCAGTATTTTTCTATTTCTCATTTTCATGGAGGAAATATTGAAGAATTTCAATCCAGCCCATGGTGTTCATAATTGTGAGCCTGTGATGGGGTGAAAAGAAGCTATAAACTTTTTCAAACACAAATTAGATAATATTGGGAAGGCTCATGCAGTTAATGAGTGTTTCTTTTCTTGGACCTATTGGTGATTGAAATAAGGGATTCACATAAAGAAAGAATTCAGAATAGTAATACAATCAGGGACTCAGATGAGCTTGAAAGGTACCTTCTCCATGTTGACCTCAACTGAATGACCTACTTAGGTCATTGTTGGCCAATAAAATGGAGTTGATCAATAGCCTGAGCCTCAATGGCTGAGCTCTAACTGGGCTCCTGGAAAGGTGGATGTCAGAGTCAGAAAATTGGGGGTCCCCTAACCATGAAATAGACAATATTGCCCCAAGTTAAGTTGAGGCCAGTTCCAGCTGCGGAAATGGATGAAATGAGTGTTTCACATTCAGGATTATTGAAGAAGCTCTCCAGGGCCTTCTACTGCGCTTGTGCTGTAATTGTTCCATCAATTCATGCTGAAAGGATAGAGTTATGGGAATGTTCAATACCAATTCTACCATAAAAATACAGTCAGATGGATTCAATGGGTAATGGATGCATATTAGAATTAACTCAAAAATCAAGGAATTGGGTCCATTGGGTGTACACCACCAATTTGGTTGGACCACACTTTGATTTTTTGTTATTCAGAAAGCTTTTGAGGAGGTGTGCAGCTTTAATACTCATGATGCATGTTTCCATATCCACAATAGTTTGGGTGATTGTTGAGTTATTCAGAGTGCTCTCACCCTCATGGTCTCCCAAATCAGGATCTTCCATACTGCTAAGCATTATATGATGGTTACAACACATTCACAGTTTATTAAAACTTGTGAAAAACTAACCTGTTCCATTTGTTTTAGATTATAGGAGTTCTTTGTATAATTCAGAATATCCTTTTTATTGGCTTGAGTGGGAGCAGTTTGTAGTGATGGCTAATAGTGGGGAGGGATTTGAGATGGGAGGTTTTGGTGTGGCGCAATGCCAAAGGCAAAATATCATTGCTACCTTTGAAAAGGCTATTCAGGATGAATGGTGACCAGTTATCTTTATCTGAGCTCTGACGCTGGGTGATTAGTGATATTATTCTCAAAAGGTCATAAATGGTGTTGTGAATGGGTGTGCCCAATAAACATATTCAATGGGATGATAGGAGGCTATCAATGGCACAGTGTGTGGCAGTGTATTGAGAGCAAATATAGCTATAAGATGGGGGAAGCTTTATTGGACATAATAGGAAATCTGAATTATCAATAGATCAGACACTCACTGTGCTTCATCCAAAATTATACAATGCCAATTGATTTTAAAAATGCATGAGGTAGAGGTATTTGTTTGTTTGAATTCTTGGGTGGTAGTATTGTTAGGAGTGATTACAATATCACATTTTAAGATGTTGTCCTCAGATAATGAGTGACAAGTGGGGCCATAGTAGGTGTTGCCTTGCAGTGCTTGAGCCTGAGCATGCTTGGATATTTCTTATTTCCAGTTGGTGATTAAGCAAGGTGGGCATGGAGTGGTGGGGGTTTGTAATTAGCTGCTCCTTGGAGGTACCAATTAGTGCAATGGCCTGAATGGTTTTACCTAATCCCATATCATCAGAAAGCAGTTCTTCAAGAGGGGTATGGGTCAAAAGCAATTTGAATGAGCTGATAACTTTGTTTGTAATGATGTGCCGGGAATTAAAAGTGGATCCAGGGGTGAGGTTGCACAAAGGTTATGGGGGGATTTTCCATTGGGGATTTCTCAATCCCAGAGGAAAGCTAGTCAAGGTTTTTGATGAGGGAGGAGGGGGTATTAATCATGGATTGGGACAGGGTCATCATGGGAAGGTTGGATCCACTGGGTAATTGTATCAGGTTTTGCTTGGAAGACAAAGAAAAGACAGTTTGATAAGAGCAGGGAGTCAAGATTGAAGTGGGAGCTGTGGGAGTAAAGAGTTGACATTGACTATGAGGATAACACTCATCCTTTAGGCATTTGAAGCTTGAAGTCTTGTTTTATAAAACTTTCAATTATGAATAGACTCTTCTGATACCATGTGAAGAACATCAGCACCAGATTGGGTTTCTGAGATGAGGAAGGTTCATCTGGATCAGTCATAAATACTCCCTCAAAAAATAATGTTTGAGTAGGATTGGATTGGCAATTTTCAATCCATTCCCCACCAGGACTGCATTGCATGGAGTTTTGTGGTGCCTCAAGGAATGGTATCAGTATTTTAGCAAGAGTTTCAGGGAGAGAGCCAATAGGATTCAGCTGATTGGAGAGATATAAGAATATATTATGTTGATTGTTCCATAGGATAATACAAGAAGTTAAGTGGGAATTATCATGATTTAAGGTTATATCACTATTTCTTTGAATACAAATTTTAATCATACCAATGCAAAGTAGTTGTGAAGGGGTTGAAATTATGGCTATTATCAATTATTTGGGGACAGTGGGAAATGATCTGATCAGGAAGGGCTAGCTAAAGGGAATGAAGAGCAACAAGTGCAGGTGGTGGATATAATATGAGGGGCAGCAATGGGCCCAAAGGGGGATGGCTTGTGGTTATGTGCATGGTTGTTTGAAACATGGGCATTGTGAATTTGGAATTTTTATATCCAATTTGGGGTATATATCAAGGAAAGGTGGAAAGAATGTGGGTGCATCAATTTGACTTCTGGATCTGCCCCATATTACCCAAGGTTTGGTGGTCCAAGGTTCAAATTAACATATCCAAGATTGGGTGGGTTGTAGAAACCTCTTGTACAGTGGCATATTGGAGGCCTGGAGCCATGTCTGCTGGTGTGACAGAAAGCAGTAAGTGTATATTCCCCAGGTTAATTGTTTTACAGTGACCTACTCGCAAATGGTGGCGGCAGAAAGGAAAATTTCACTGTGGGGATCTTTTTGTGTGGGAAGGTGAGGTATATACAGTGGTGTGCCACCAAAACTGAGTTTTGTTGTGCGCCAAAATTCTTGTGTACTGACACATACTGAGATTCCAGGGGGGATGTGTTACTGTTGTCTGGAAGACAGGCACCAAAATGTTCGTGGTGTGTGTGCAAATGTCCAGTGTATGACCTGCCGTGGTGTGTCCCCACGTGAAACAATCCAGCGTGAGGGATCATAGGCCAGGAGTATTTTAATGGGTATGAGGCTTTAGATAATCTGCACTGATTGGCCTCAGGTTTGCGCACACAGGCAGGTGATCATCTGTGGATAAGCGGACCACCCACACAAAGGGATTGTTGGTCGGAGGACAGGTGGTAACAGGTCCACCAAGCGGGTGAAAATTGCCTGTGTATGACCTGTGGAGGGGTTCATCTGAAATCATGTGGCAGAATGGCAATTTGCAGGTGTGAAACTCATAAGCAGGCCCAAGTAATGGTTTGCCGCAACCTTGGCACTGGAGTGAATCAACCGTTTGTGTATGACCCACATCATTCCTCATCCCCAGATGCACACCTTTGAATAACTTGGGATACACCCACCTCTGTGCGGTAGTGAGGCCAAGCTCTCCAACAAGATGAATCAGAAGGATGCATTTGAGAAATTTGACTTGATGGCTTGGCATGATTGCATGTTACATTCTTGTACAGCTTTTGCTCGGACCCACAGCATAAATGTACACCAAAGGTTTTTGCACTAAAATGGCAGCTTTACAGACTAGGATGGTTTAATACTACTTTAGCCTGCAGGTATCCACCTTCTGATCATTCGCATAGGTGTAGCTCATGTGCCACATGCTCAGAATGGTGATTCACCTGATTTGCACATGCCAGGTCAGCATGTCATGGTCAAAAGCTCACAATAAAAAATCTTTGGAATGCCATGATTGTAGAACTTTCCACAATAGCTCATTGGAAAGCCCACTTCTGTACACTTTACCTAAGTGCATGAAAAGCTCATCTAACTGAAATCTCTTCCAATGTTGTGCAAATTGCTGAGGATGTGTTCTTACAAAGATGAAATAGCAACTGCTAAGCAGGGGTGCATTTGTTATTGTTCTATCAACAGCTCAACAGCTGTGTAATTCATATGTTCAGCCACTGAGAATTTCCATTATGACCCTGAAGCAGACTTGTGCAATTGGTCAACCCAAGCTCATGCTGTATTCACTTTTCATACAGCCTTCTGACCCTTTGTTGAAACTTTATCACCTGGCCATAAGGCTGGTATGCTTGCTGCAGTGAGCTGTGACCAAATGCACCATGTAATTTTCTGCATGGAGCCTTTATGGATTGCACACACCATGCAAATTCAAAAATTCCCTCATGAAAGCACCCCTAGGCCATTGGGTGGCTTTTTAACGCAACAAAGGGGATCTGACTGAGTATGAAAATTCAATCAATTGCAATACTCAGTGCAAGCCCCTGTGTTCCCTGCCTCACATGGGAATTTCCCTTCTCAGTCACAGCATTGGATGCAACTGAGCTTTCATTTTTTGAACAGGCCTTGAAGCTGAGATCTTGGGGGGTGCTGCAAATGCTGCAATTGGCTCAGCTTCTCCCTGCTATAAAAGACCATCTTTGCCCAACACTCCCTTCACTTTTTCCAGCTCACTTGCTCTTATTCTTGTGCTTATTCTCCTTTGTCTTCCTCCCTTTCAACTCACTTCTATTGCACCAAACTAACCACTCCCCTCCCACCCCTTTTGCTGATTATACTTTCAGAAACCCCCTTCTATCTACATTGTGCTTCATATTATCCATCTAAAATTTTTTACCATGTTATGTTCTGCTCTTTATACTAAAGCTTCATCATGACTTTCTTCCAGACTTTTCAAAACCTCATCTTATAGCTTTTATATTATTTTAATCACATTTTAAATTTTTAATTAATTGTATGTCTTCCTTTTTTCTTCACATTTTACTTTCTATATGTATACTAACATAATTTGTACTTATTTTAGATGTCACACACTTTGCGTACTAATCAGGGTATCCCATGCATTTGCTCCTCCACAACAACCAACACTTGTGATGCTTGCTGACAAGCACACAAAAAATGCTTTTTTGTTGTATGACCATTCCTACCACATGGCAAGAGGAGATCCTGTGCAAGATGCCCCCGTGAGGACTCCTTTGTTTTTGACAATGATGAAAGCATTCCCAAGCTGGAAGACAGGAACACTTCCAGACAATTAGCCCCAAGCCCTCAATTATTGATTTTTCCACCTCACTCCTCAACAAGAGTGAAGTGATTATGCATCCGATGAAGGGTGGAAATGGCACAAGGAAATTTGAGCTAGGGCTGATCTTAACCATGTCTTGTCAGCCATGGGATTAAAACATCAAAGTAAGCTCTTATTTCTCCTCTCTGAGTCATTTTTCTTCATTCAATCATACAAACTATTTTACTTTACCCATAGAACAAAACCCACCAAATCCCCCACAACAAGAGACTTCCATTCCTCCTTTCCTTGCAAGAAAACTGCATGGAAACCAACTCCAGGCCCAAGTGGCACCTGATGGTCAGAGGACTTGTTCCACAGTAAGCAGCAAACCATTCCTTTTCTAATTTCAACTTTTGACTCAAGCTTACTGACTTCTTCCTCCTTTTGTAGAAGCCTCTCAACACAATGAGCCACCTATTTCAAGCTCAAGTTGATTATCCTAATCTCAAGTCCCATCACATGAGGACGCTTCAACTTGTGATCCTGAACCTGAGGTGGCTCTGACGCAATCCATGGAGGAACCTTTTGGCAAGTCCCCATTTTACTATTTTTGCTCTTACCAACTTTCCCTCACCCCTCCTTTGACCATCTCCAGCTTGTCCCACTACTCCCGGCTTTGTCATTATCATTGACACTATGCCCATGGGCTCCCCTCCAGCGCCAAGCTCCCTTCATTCCCACAATGAGGCTCAGAAGGAATTTACCAACTTGCAACTAACCCTAATGATTCCTCAAACATTTTCCATTACTCAATCAACCAAATCTTGTTGGAGCATTTTCAATTGCTCCACATGATTCCCTTTGTGGATGCAACTCATCAAAATGAGATGCACTGGGAATTGCAGGAGGAACTAAACTCCCTTCTTGGCCAGGCATTGGAGGCTTATCCAAAGGAGAACATCACCGGGATAGTCTCGATATTCCTCAAAAAAAAAAACATTCTTTTCACTTATTTTCCTTTTTAATACACTCTTTTAAAATAAGTTAGTTGTAATCAATACATTATTTTCTCCATTTTTGTTATGTTCATTTTTCCTGTGAGATTTCCTTTTTTTCCAATTGTGCAAATAATTTGTGTAATTGTCCCACCAAATCTTTCTGTAAGTATTTCTTTGTGTGAACCTCTTTTGCATAAAATGTGCAAATAGTCACCATTACTGCCTCCTACATTTTCTGCTTCCATGGTTCTTAACCGCATGAGATCTTAACAGTAAAAAACCTGGGGCTCCCTGCATGTGAGAAATACACAGGAAATTCATGAGTCATTTCCTTTCCTATGGTTACACACTATTAATCTTACATGTGTAAGGAATTATTTGAAGCATCAGGAGCCTGCACCAGAATAAGGAATTTTTTGAATTGTTGGGAACCTGTACAAGTTTGAGGATTTTTGTGTGAAGCATTGGGAGCCTACACCGGTGTAAGGAATTTTTTGAATTGTCAGGAACCTGTACAAGCGTAAGCATTTGCATATGAAGAGTTGGGAGCCAGCCTGGAAAGGCAAAAGGAATTGTTTGAATTTTCAGCAGCCTTCCCTGGCATAAGGGGTTTTTTTATTTGTCAGGAGCCTGTACAAGTGTAAAAGATTTTTGGAATTGTTGGGAGCCTTCACCAATGTAAGGAGATGTTTTAATTGTTGGGAACCTGGACATGCATAAGGATTTGTGTGTGAACAGCGGAGATTCTGTACAAGCATAAGGATTTGCATGTGAAGCGTTGGGAGCCTGGACAGGCATAAGGAATTGTTTGAATTGTCAGGAGCCTTCCCCGGAGTAAGGAATTGTTTCAATTGTCAGGAAACTGTAAAAGCATAAGGAAGTTTTGGGATTGTTGGGAGCCTTCCCCAATGTACTGAGTTGTTTGAATTGTCAGGAATAAGGATTTTTGTGTGAACAGCTGGGATCCTGGACAAGCGCAAGGATTTGTGTGCAAAGAAGAGGAAGGAACCAGGAAAAGCCTAAGTATTTGCATGTAAAGGACTGGGATACTGGGCATGTGAATGCCTCCAAATCCCTGCGTGACTTCCAGGCCCTGTTTGTGACCATGAAGCATACAAGCATCATGGGGGTAACTCCCAATTACTGGGATGACCATCTGATCCCATTATTGACAAAAAGTGAGAATAGCCTTAATATCCTCATTATATGCCCATGTACGGCCGCATGAAACTGTACATGGGCCATTTCACCCCTTTGTCATTGGAGCCACCGGATCTCAATACTTCAAACCCATCACAACCAGGTGTATACTGTACTGTGCATTACCACACCGTCTAAATGCCTGATGCATCCAAATACCCTCACTCTTCTAATTGGGATGAAATCATATTACCATCCCTGATGTGATAACCTGCTCCCTTGCCAATCTCATAATAGCCGTGGCTTTTCTGCCACATTGTTCTTGCTAACCTCCTTGAGAATTGCGCAGACATCCCCACTAGGGTTTTACGTTTGTTGTCCTGGGCTGGATCAGTATAGTGAAAGAAAGTACTACTGTCCCACACTACCTGAATGAGCCCATGAAAATCAGATAGATCAATCCAAAATTGCTCATTTGGGAAAATAAATTTTACCCCTTTATGATGCTTTGACGCATCTCTTTGAATTTGGCAAGTCTGCTTATCAGCTTGAAGCCACTATGCAAAAGCATACAACAACTCATCCTCATCAACATGAGGAGAGTTCTTGAATCCATTCATGGTGAAAGTTAGTGTGGAAGCAAACTCCAATTCCCCCTTATTGGTGGAAATATTGGCTTCATAGTTGACTTGATCAAAGGAGGGGACCCCCAATGACTTGTTGCAATTTTGCATCTTTTTAAATAATTTATCCCCAACGTATTGTGAGGATTGACCTAAAATTCAACCCACTGAGCTAATATTTGCGCCTTGGTTCCACCAACCATCTTTTTTGTCTTCAATTCTTCCAAGGCTTCTGTAAGTCCCAAATTGTTTGTTCTTTGTGCTACATTTGCGCCACCCAATAGCAAACATAAATCCCTCCAGTAATTCCCCATTTGTTGCAATTGGGTCTGTGGATTTTGTTTTTGCAAAATAATAATTGAGATAATTCATCCAATTGATTGACCTTGACTTCACTCATTGTTGTGAATGGTCTGAATTTGACAAGGGCAATGAGTAATCCGGTTGAAGAGAAAATTGCCATGCAGCCAAATTGAATGTGTTTGATTTGATTGACATCCACAACCCTCCAGATTTTACTTGGGGCCGTATTTGCTGATACTGGCCTTGATATTTGTGCTGTTGGTCAAGTGGAGAAAAAAAACTTATTATTTTGGGTGGTTATTGCCTCATTTGTCTTTTGGGATGTCCCACTATTTGTGAGCCTTAGAGGTAATTTCATATACCCAAAAGACCACAAATACAAAATTAACATATTAATATAAATAAAATAAATTTATTTATATTATTAAAATAGAAATCAAAATATGAATATAAAATTATATTCAAAAATAAAAAAATTAATTATAATTTAAAAATAAAATTACATCAAATTTTGAAATTATAAAATTACATTTATACTTGAAAAAATTAAGTAAAAATGAAATTTTAACAAAATTGTGAAAAAATAAATAAATTTGGAAAAAAGTTAAATAAAATTTATTATAACTTTTTATCCAATAAATAAACATATAAAATTTATTTCACCATTGGATTCCTCATAAAAAATCAGGTGGGGTCACCTCTGAGTGAAATTCTTGTAACTCAACTCTAAATAAGCTTAAATTAAGTTTCTAGTATTTTCAATACAAAAGTTGAAAATCCTCAAAACTTTAATTTAATTCACACCACATGTGGTGTTAACCATCAATTTTTGTGTTAAAATTGAGGTGTTGTGGTTAGTTTAGAAGTTATGAGGAATTGAAGTATTTGCAATTGAATTCAATTGAAATGTCAAAATGTGCGCGTGTATTACATAAGTGAACTTTGATTTACATATGAGGTGTCAATTATTACTGTATTGTACTGTAAAATTGAATTGAATTACATATGTAAAGTATAAGTATAATACATGATGAGGAATTAAAGGAAAAATAAATTGGAAAGATTAAATTTGGGGGGAAAAAGGAACTCCAGCTCTAAGGGGGAGCTAGACCCCAAAATCCTTGCTGACAGGCGTGGGATGTCAAAATTCACGCAAAAGTTCATCACTTTTGGCCTGGAATTGAGCTACAGGGTCTGTGGACTCAATTGATGATGAGGTTTTGATACCAACTGGGGTAGTTTTAGCTGTTGCCAAGAGGGTAAAACTACCCTTAAGATAAAACAATCATAATAAAAACAGTTTGAACTGGTTTCTACGCCTCTGACACACATTCTGACGTGTTTTGAAGGCTCTAGGCCTGGTATTGCTATAGTAATGGCTGATTTAAGGGTCTAAAATGGCTAAAAATGGCTAAAAATGGCTTAAACCAGCCCTTTTTTGGTCTAAACCAGGGTTCAATGATGCCATAATTGGCTTTTTCTGTTGTCAGACTGTTTTTCACGACTGAAAAGAGTAAATTTTACTTTTGGAGTAAGAAAATTGATGGCTATAAAAGAATGTCTTCTTTGCCCCACTTTTCTCTTCATGTTAGAATCTTTTCCTTTTATTAATTAGTTTAAAACTGTTAAACCAATCAATCAAAGATTCCAACCACCCCTTTTAAATCATTTTAATCCTTTTAACCACGTGAAAAAATCATTATAATCATTGTTTGTAACTCTTATAATCATTTTTACCCCTGAACCACCCCAAAAGTGAATTAAAGCATCTTTCATCACTGTAAACTTTGTCACTTTGTTTCCAAATTCACTCTGGTCACTTTTGGGCGTGTTTTCTCTTTAATATTCTTTTTAAAGACTTTGTTCTTTAATTAATTGCTTGCAGTTCTTTGCTCAATTAATTCCAATTGAAATTGCTCTTGAAGAAATTTCTTTTGTAGCCTTAAAATATCTCTTGTAGAGTATTTTTTGGATAAATTTTTATTGTTGGTAAAACAACAAATTTTTATAATATTATTGTTTTATACTAATAAAGTTATAAACAATAAATTTGGCGTGTTTTCTCTTAAAAATAATATTTAATACTATTTTTAACTGAATTTTACCATATACAAATTTTGAGGACAGGAAAAGTACTTGATTTTTAATCAAAGTTTCATATCCACACCTTACATTTGGGGGCCCAGCCGTGATATTTTACCTGTGACATATTTTTTTTTACTCTTTTTAAATCTTTTTTCTCATATTGAAAAATTTAAAAACATATAAAAAATACTTATAATTCAAAAAATCCATAAAAAATAACTTTTTTTCATATTATAAGTGAGGCTTATATTTTTATTTCTTTTTTGAAATAACCTTTTTTTACTTAATTAATTGGCTTTTTCATTAATTTTAGTGTCTGACAACGTGGTAAGACAAGAAAACATTGAAACAGCCTCAACAGTAACCAGCATTATCCCTGCCAGTACTGTTAATTCTGATCATAATAGTACTGTTATTGTGACTCAAAATAACCAGCCTGAACCAATATCTTCTGAATTGATTAAATTAGACATAAGTAATACCCTTCAGAAAGCTAAAAATTTGGCCAATAGTAAGTTTTTGACGTAAAAATACTATTTTAAGCCTTTTTTAACCATAATTATGCCTTCAACCAGGTCAGGAGCCAGATAAAACCCCTCAAGCAGCTCCCAAAAAGGTAATAGACGTGATTATGGCAGAAGCCAACCAGGTACAGAAGGAAAAGGGTCAGTTGATGACTTCCAAACAACTAAATTGGGTCATTCTGAAGCTGATAATACTATTTTACCTTCAAAAAGAGCTGACACCGCCACAACAAGCCTCTGTCGACATATACAAAGCCAGCCACTGTGCATACAACAATGCACTTCAATTCAAGGAGTACCAGATCCTTGCAGACCTGTGGAAGAATTGCATGAATTCTTACCTGACAGTAAGAAAATTCTTGGGCCATCCCAACACTTGCAAATTGCTCAATGGATGGCATCCATTGATGGAGAAGAAAAACATGATGCTTTTGACACTGGAATGGAGGAAAAACAACCCTCCACCACCCAAACCAGTGCCAAAAACAGCCCCAGTGGCCAGCAGCAGCAATTCCAACGTGAAAAAGCAGCCACAAGCTCCAAACAAGGGCAAAGGGAAGGCACCAGCCCCAAAACCTTACAGCCAGGGATACAGAATCCCAAAGATTCAGCAGGATGCCATGGAAAATGTATTTCAGATGGCCAGAACCATGATGGAATTACAGAAGAAGGAGGAAGCCAGATTGAGGTTCCAGAAATGATTTCTGACATATTTGATTCCATCCCAGAGTTGTATAATGCTATAAATGACGTGAAAAAACATCTTTCTGATAAAAATGACACCATTTGTAACAACATTAAAACAAACAACCTGAGTCTGTGCCAAATTAATGAAACACTTATGTGTTTTGAAAAAGTTTTGAGAACAATTAAAAATTCCAATAATGATAATTCTTCTAACAATAAAATAAATGAACAATCTGCCATTATTAAAGAATTAACAGATGAATATTCTAAATTCAATATTGATGACATAATTGAAACAAGAATTAAACAAGCCATAAATATTATCAAGACAGATAACAAGAAAGTCCTTGATGACATTTCAAATTCATTTACTGAAGTAAAGACATATACCATTGCCTTGAAAAAGTGTTTTGATGCTTCACAAGAAGAAGTATCAAAATTATCAATGAAATTGAATCAAGTCACTGCTGATAATACAAGACAGACAGAGTTATGGCAAGAACTTACACATAAAGAAGACATGTATAAAATTGAAGTAATAAATTTAATACAAAGCTTCCAACATGAATACAGAAATTCCCAAAGGTGTAGCAACAGTAAAATGAATGACATTGAACAAATACTGAACACCTTACCAAGAATGTCTACACCTCTAAATCAAAATGAGGGCACAAGAATTTCAAATCCACAAGTATTGGATCCTGATAATTCACAATTAAAAAATGAATTATCCACTTCTTTTCATAACTTGGAACCATCAATGGGCCAAGCACTCTTGAAAGAAGTGCCAAAACTTAAAGAATGGCCCCACTTCAGTGGTGAAGGAGAGTATGACCATATGGAATTCATTAGAGGTATTGACATGATCAAAGAGGATTTTGAATTACCAGACAGATTGGTAACAGCCAGGTTTAACACCTTGTTTACCAGATCAGCTCACAGATGGTACATCAAAATAAGACAAGCACATGGACACCAGAGTTGGACTTGGTGGAAAACCCAAATCATCAACAAATGGGCAAATGATGCTTGGAGATTTAAAGTTGAAACAGCCTTTGAATCTGCCAAATTTAATGCTGATAAAGACAAAGCTTTACCATGGTTTTGCCAACAAAAGGACAGATTAACAGCATTATATCCTGACATGTCAGAATTTATGATCCATAGAAAAATTCTGAGACAATGTGGAGGTGACTTAGAGCATGCTGTCAAAAGCAGGACTACTGAACAATCTTCAGCAGAAGATATTATCAATATACTAGAAGATGTAACCACCAGAACCAAAATTGGTTCTAGTAGGGTGAATCTCAAAACAAGGTTTAATACACCTTGGAAAGATTCTGTGGACAAAAACCCCAAAGAAAATTCTAGTAATATCAAATATAAATCTGCAGATACAGTCAGAAAATGCCATATTTGCCAAAGCACCACCCATTTAGCCAATGCATGTCCAAAGAGGGGGAAAATCAATGAAATTGACATTGAAAAGGAACCAGATGTTGAAAAAGAAGACATAATTGAAGACAATTCAGATGATAAGTCATCCATATTTTCTGAATCTTCAAAAGATATAGAAAATATCAATGCCACTTTTGACATCATGGAATCTTATTCCCACTTACCACAATTGAGCAATGGTCAAGTTTATTTATCAAAAGTTCAAGATGCACAACTTATGAAGACAAAACCAAACAGAGGAAAAGGTTATACAGCTGGTAACTCCTGTATAACAGAAGTGGTGATTGAAAACAAGCCCACCAAACTTCTGCTTGACCCAGGAGCCTTCTGCTCTTGTGTTGGAAAATCCTTTCTTAAGACTTGTGTTCCAAATTTTGAAGACCAATTGTTACCAATTGATGGTATAAAATTCAACAGTGCAAGTAACCCAATGAAAGCATTAGGAATCTTTGAGACCAATGTCATATTCCCACACATAAATGGGAATTTAAGGATCACAGTTGAATTTGTTGTTATGGAAAATTTCTCTAGTACCCATTTTATATTGGGAAATGACTATTTGATCATGTATGGGATAGATTTACATAATAACAAAGACAGATACTTTACAATTGGAGACAATAAGCGCCAGAAATTTGCCTTTTTACCATTTAAAAGACAAATTACAGTAAACAAAGTATCACCAGTCAACTTAGAGTTAGAAAAATTCAAGTCTGAACAGTTAAATGAGGCTGAGATAAGCCTTCATCTGACTGATAAACAAGAAAATGAACTTTCTTCCCTTTTGTATGACCACAAAGAAGCATTTGCTACAGACAAAGAACCTCTGGGAGCAATTATTGGTCATGAAGTTGACATCATTCTTAACATTGAGAGACCTTATCCACCACTCTTAAGAAGACCTGCTTATCCAGCAAGTCCAAAATCAAGAGAAGCTCTAGAAATTCATATCAAAGAACTTCTAGACCTTGGTGTAATAAGAAAAGTAGGCCACAATGAGGAAGTAGAAATAACTACACCAGTCATAGTGGCGTGGCATAATGGAAAATCCAGAATGGTTGGGCACTTTAGAGCTCTGAACACTTACACTGTTCCAGACAGATACCCAATACCAAAAATCCAAATTGCCCTTACTCAAATATCTCAAGCAGTGTATATAACCACTATGGATGCCCTTAAAGGATTCCATCAAAATGTGGTAACACCAAGAGCAAGAAAATACTTGAGAATTATTGTTCATTGTGGAGTGTATGAATACTTAAGGATGCCCTTTGGTATCAAAAATGCACCTTCACACTTCCAAAGAATGATGAATGAAATCTTCCCTGAAGAACTCTCAGAGGGATGGTTAATCATTTACATTGATGACATTATTATCTGTTCAAAGACTTGGGAGGAGCACATGTACAGATTATCAATAGTTTTGACAAAAATCCAATCAGTAAACATGAAAATCTCCTTGAAGAAATGTCATTTTGGATTTAAAGAACTTAAAGCACTAGGACATGTTGTATCTGGTTTGTCCCTTGGAATTGACAAAAACAAAGTTGCAGCAGTATTATTAAAGCCCATGCCTCAGAATAAGAAGGAAATTCAGTCATTCTTAGGTTTTGCAGGATATTACAGGCAACACATTAAAGATTTTGCATCCATAGCAAGACCACTTTATAAGTTGTGTGACAAAGACACAGTGTTTGAGATGACTGTTGACAGAGTCAAAGCTTTTGAGTCTCTAAGAGAAGCATTGACCACTGCTCCACTCTTACTGATGCCAGACTTTAAATTGCCTTTCAAACTGTATATTGATGCATCAGGGGATGGACTGGGTGCTGCACTTCACCAAGTTCAGATCATAAATGATAAGCCTGTAGAAGGACCCATATGTTTCATATCCAGGCAAATCAAACCAACTGAAGCCAGATATGGAGCAAGTCAAATGGAATGTCTATGCCTTGTCTGGGCCTTGGAGAAATTGAACTACTTCTTAGAGGGATGTGTTTTTGAAGTAATAACAGATTGTACAGCTGTCAAATCACTTTTGAACATGAAAACACCCAACAGACACATGCTCAGATGGCAAATAGCCATACAAGAATACAGAGGAAATATGACTATTGTTCATAAGGATGGGAATATTCATAAGAATGCAGATGGACTAAGCAGATGGCCATTACCAAATAATATTGATAATCCTGCTTATGTGCCAGAAGAAGCTTCACCACAAATTCCAATAGAAGGAATAAGTGTTACAGACTTGAACACCACCTTCTTTGAAGAAGTCAGAAGCAGCTATACTCAAGATAAGAATTGTAGCATCTTATGCCAATTACTTAACAAAGACTGTAAAGACAACTCTCTAATACATGCCTTGGATGAAGTATGGAGAAAATCTTATGATGAAGGAAGATTTCACCTACTGGATGGTATAATTTACCACAGAACCAAGCACACATGTGTCATGACAGTTGTAGACAGGTCATTAATCAATCTTGTACTGAAAGAATGCCATGATAGTCCCTTTTCAGGACATCTGTCTGAAGACAGAACAAAAGAGAAAGTAAAGACCTGCATATGGTGGCCAATGTGGCAAAAAGATATTGCAGAGTATTGCAAAACCTGTGACAGATGCCAAAAGGCAAATAAATCCACCGGCAAAAGACTTGGAAATATGATAAGAATCCAAGAACCAAACAGACCTTGGGAAATTGTCCATATGGATTGGGTAACTGGCCTACCACCAGGAGGTGACAGGAGCTATAATGCTTGCCTAGGAATTGTGGACAGATTCAGTAAAACTCCAATCTTTTTACCATGTCACAAAGATGATACAGCCATGGATACAGCTCTTCTGATATGGAATAGAGTAGTGTCATGGACTGGGATATTTACAAATATCATCAGTGATAGAGATCCCAAATTCACTTCAGCACTATGGACAAATCTTCACCAATTATTTGGCACTAAACTGTCTTTCTCTACAGCCTACCACCCACAAACTGATGGCCTGGCTGAAAGGATGATCCAAACCTTAGAGGACATGGTGAGAAGATTTTGTGCATATGGCCTTGAATTCAAATATTGTGATGGATTTACCCATGATTGGTGTACTCTGTTGCCAGCACTGGAATTAGCATATAAAACATCAATCCATGCCAGCATCAATCAGACTCCTGCTATTCTAGAAAAAGGATGGAACCCCAAGTTACCCCAAGATTCCTTGAGGAAAGACTTAATTGAAATACATCCCACAGCTGCTAGCTTCAAAGGAATGCTAGACAAAGCTAGAAAGCATGCAGTGAGATGCATGGAGGACTCTTTTGCATATGCTAAAGATAAATGGGATAAATCACATACAACTCCAGATTTCAAAGTGGGGGACCTAGTACTTGTATCCACCACTAACTTCAATAACATCAAAGGATGTAAAAAGTTGAAAGACTCCTTTGCAGGACCTTTTGTGATTAAGGCCCTCCATGGAGAAAATGCTGTTGAAGTAGAGTTATCTGAAGAACTTAGCAATAAGCACCCTACATTTCCAGTGAGCTTGATAAAACCATATAAATCTAGTGATGCTGAGAAATTTCCCTTGAGGAATAAGATTCCCCAAGTTATACCTCCTATTGAGACATCTGGTACTAAGAAAATTACCAAAGTTCTTAAAGAAAGGAAATTAAGAACCAAGAAGGTAAGGGAATACCTTGTTAGGTACAGTGACCCAACTTGTGAAGATGAATGGTTAGAAGAAAAAGATATACCAGAAGCTACCAAACTCCTCAGAAGATTCAGACACACTAGAAACACCAATATTACAAATTAATATTCTTTTTTAGGGGGAGGGAATGTGAGCCTTAGAGGTAATTTCATATACCCAAAAGACCACAAATACAAAATTAACATATTAATATAAATAAAATAAATTTATTTATATTATTAAAATAAAAATCAAAATATGAATATAAAATTATATTAAAAAATAAAAAAATTAATTATAATTTAAAAATAAAATTACATCAAATTTTGAAATTATAAAATTACATTTATACTTGAAAAAATTAAGTAAAAATGAAATTTTAACAAAATTGTGAAAAAATAAATAAATTTGGAAAAAAGTTAAATAAAATTTATTATAGCTTTTTATCCAATAAATAAACATATAAAATTTATTTCACCATTGGATTCCTCATAAAAAATCAGGTGGGGTCACCTCTGAGTGAAATTCTTGTAACTCAACTCTAAATAAGCTTAAATTAAGTTTCTAGTATTTTCAATACAAAAGTTGAAAATCCTCAAAACTTTAATTTAATTCACACCACATGTGGTGTTAACCATCAATTTTTGTGTTAAAATTGAGGTGTTGTGTTTAGTTTAGAAGTTATGAGGAATTGAAGTATTTTCAATTGAATTCAATTGAAATGTCAAAATGTGCGCGTGTATTACATAAGTGAACTTTGATTTACATATGAGGTGTCAATTATTACTGTATTGTACTGTACAATTGAATTGAATTACATATGTAAAGTATAAGTATAATACATGATGAGGAATTAAAGGAAAAATAAATTGGAAAGATTAAATTTGGGGGGAAAAAGGAACTCCAGCTCTAAGGGGGAGCTAGACCCCCAAAATCCTTGCTGACAGGCGTGGGATGTCAAAATTCACGCAAAGGTTCATCACTTTTGGCCTGGAATTGAGTTAAAGGGTCTGTGGACTCAATTGATGATGAGGTTTTGATACCAACTGGGGTAGTTTTAGCTGTTGCCAAGAGGGTAAAACTACCCTTAAGATAAAACAATCATAATAAAAACAGTCTTAACCGGTTTCTACGCCTCTGACACACATTCTGACGTGTTTTGAAGGCTCTAGGCCTGGTATTGCTATAGTAATGGCTGATTTAAGGGTCTAAAATGGCTAAAAATGGCTAAAAATGGCTTAAACCAGCCCTTTTTTGGTCTAAACCAGGGTTCAATGATGCCATAATTGGCTTTTCTGTTGTCAGACTGTTTTTCACGACTGACAAGAGTAAAATTTACTTTTGGAGTAAGAGAATTGATGGCTATAAAAGAATGTCTTCTTTGCCCCACTTTTCTCTTCATGTTAGAATCTTTTCCTTTTATTAATTAGTTTAAAACTGTTAAACCAATCAATCAAAGATTCCAACCACCACTTTTAAATCATTTTAATCCTTTCAAACACGTGAAAAAATCATTATAATCATTGTTTGTAACTCTTATAATCATTTTCACCCCTGAACCACCCCAAAAGTGAATTAAAGCATCTTTCATCACTGTAAACTTTGTCACTTTGTTTCCAAATTCACTCTGGTCACTTTTGGGCGTGTTTTCTCTTTAATATTCTTTTTAACGACTTTGTTCTTTAATTAATTGCTTGCAGTTCTTTTCTCAATTAATTCCAATTGAAATTGCTCTTGAAGAAATTTCTTTTGTAGCCTTAAAATATCTCTTGTAGAGTATTTTTTGGGATAAATATTTATTGTTGGTAAAACAATAAATTTTTATATTATTGTTTTATACTAATAAAGTTATAAACAATAAATTTGGCGTGTTTTCTCTTAAAAATAATATTTCATACTATTTTTAACTGAATTTTACCAGATACAAATTTTGAGGACAGGAAAAGTACTTGATTTTTAATCAAAGTTTCATATCCACACCTTACACTATTCCTGAGTGGCTTAGGGATCACTTTGTGTTGAAGCAGACAAGATATCAGATGCTGCTGACCCCCATTTGAAGCTAAGGCCTTTTCAAACCATAATGGTGCCCAATACCCAATGAGCTTTATTTGGAATACATCCTTGACTTCCCTGTTGGAGCCCACATGGCATTGGCTTGATCTAAACCAACTAAAGCCAATGTTCTTCCATGGGGCCCAATGAGGGTTTGATATGAATGCCAACCCATATAAATATCTATATATATGCGCTGAGAATATGTGAGCCACTCACACTTTCCTTCCTCACCCCGACGCTTTCCCGTGAGTTCCCGTTTATGATCCTTTCCTTTTTTGTGAATGGCATGCTTGCACAGGAAAATGCAATGAAACCAAAGGATTAGCGACCATTGTGTGAATTATTAATTTCACCTAAATTTGATTTTGGTCCATGCATGTTTTTTATTTGCTGCTAAAAAAGATATATTACATCCAAATTTTGTGAATTGGCAATCTCAAGTACCTGAACCTAAAATAAGGCAGTGAATAATGAATTATTAAATTTGATATGTCAATGTTCCAATTCAATGAGTTTCAAATCCAGCCATGTGGAATATTGCAAGCATGCACAAATGCAATATTAACTCCGCTGTGCATACCCAATTATCCTAGTCCTCTTGAGGTAACCAGTGTCATTTGACCTATTATGAGCTGGCAGGAAGTGATAAAACCCACTTCCTGCAATGCTCCTGCATGTGCTAATTGGGGGCACAACTGCCTGACTCATTTTGTGTCTTGTCGGAGTATTTTCAATTGTGTACAGAGGCATGCCTCCGTACAAAGGTAGTCATTATTGGAATTCATACTGAGGCATCCGGGCAGTAGTAGGATAGGTAGTCAAAATTATTAAATTCATAGATCACTTTCTAAACTTAAGTTACAATCAATCTGATACAAAGCTATTCTAAAATGGGTAAATCCTGGCTGTAAGTTTAGCCAACCTGGATACAGTCAATGTGACCTCATCACTTGAACCAAGACTGTGCTTCTCCACCCATGCATCACCAAAGTCTAATACCAAGCATTGTGCAAATTTAAATCTAAGAGGTACAGTGGGGTTAAAAGACTCTGATGAGAAGAAACTCTTATTCAGTAAATTAAATATATACTTCTTTGTACATAGCCACACTGGCTCTACTAGATTTTTACCCTCTAAACGTCTTTTTGAAATGTCAATGAGTGATGAATCCCCTTTAAATGAGCATGTTCTCCAGTCATCTGAGCATACCATCAAACCAAAAACCCCCGCTGCACAGAATGCTGCTAATATACTATAGCAAATTTGATTTATTCCAACATTCTTGTGACACACCAAAGGAAATTTTATGGCCTCATTTTCTTCGAGCTTGTGAGTTTGCCTTTCATTCCATAGACTTTGACCTTTGTACATGCACATACCATGTTGTACATGATAATAAAGTGCAAAGCTGTATCCATTAGATCCTCCAGGTTCTTGTGTGGCTTTGTTGATATCTCATTGTCAGCCCCGCCACCTTCAATTCTCAGTTGTGTAGCACGTTTCTTTGATCTACTCAAGCAGGAGGCAAGGTATTCAACCACCCCCATTTGAGTCCAAGAGGATTTCTCAAACTTGTTTTTGGTACCAGATATGGTTTGGGTGCAATCACATTGTATGAGACTAAACTAATGGATTCAGACATAACATTTTACCAAAAATGTTTAATTGGATTGGATCGGTAAAGAAGGCTCTGAACCATTTTGAAGAATGAGTGTTCAGATTTTGGGAGATTATCTGGAGTTTTAGCTGATTCCTTCATCAATTTTATATTCCAAATGTTATCATTAAAAAATGCTTCTGTTTCTGTTTCCTTAAAAAATTCTAACCCTATATATTACAATTTATATCACTTGGGTCATCAGCCAAATCATAATGTATCATTCACAAAGATAAAAATCACCTGCAATCTCAAGCTCCTCAAGCCACACCAACATTTTAAGCTCTTGGCTACTGATCACCTTAGTACCAATGGGCAGGGATGCATCAGCATCATTTGTTTTCAAATTGTCCCATCAATTTTTGTAAAATCTATTGATATTATAAAGCTCTCTTTTCCATGATTCTTGAGTGAGATTGGAATTATGATTCAAAATGTCTCCAAACTCTTCAATGCAGGATAAAAATATTCCTTGAACATTAGTGGTGGATGAGACTTTGGGCCAGGGTCAGGCATTATATCAGTCATATCTTGACCCATTGTATCATGTTTAATTGTCTCCCTTTCTTGAAAGGATGGAATATTTTGAAGAGAGGCAGGAGGGGTTTCATAATGGATTGTTTCATTGAGTATGGGTGAGCTTTCATTATGTGGAGGTTCATTATCAATATGGTCAACTTCAACATTGATCATGTCATCACCTTGATACTGGGAATCTTTTGCGGCTTCAAAGGTATGGTGCTTTTTTGTTGGGTTTTTTGGTGGCATTTAAACATTCTCTTTTTCCTTAATCTTTTCCTGGAACTCCAATTACCACTTGAGATCCTTCAAGTAGAGATTCTCCCACCTCCACACCTGCCCATATATTGTAAGCCACCATTTTCACGGTTTTTATATTGAAATAGTAATAGACTTACAGTTCAAATCAATTTTGAGGAGGCTCATTTCTTCAGAAATGTTTTGACATACATAATAAGGAATTTTGCTATCATTTTGAATTTTTTCCAGCCTTAGGATTTTTTGAGAAATGTTTGAGACAAATTGTTCCTTGGATATAATTTCAACCTTGCCACTGAAAATTAAGTCATCTTTCCCAGCATCTTCTGTTGGTGCACAAGGTTCAACAGTCTTTTACATCTCATAGCTTGAAAAATTCAGTTTTTGAAAGCTTGGAGGCTGAGCTGAAATAAAGGCTATGACACAATAGCATGTTTTGAGAGATTCCAAATATTCAAGATGGATGGATGCTCACATTCTGGAAGAACTGGTGGATCTTGCTTATTTTCATGTTACTGGCTCTCTACTTCAATGACTAATTCATGACTACTGACCATATCAGAGATTTCAATTCCACTCTCTGGGGCTGAAGTTCCTTGTTCATTGAATTCAGTTGAATTTCCTGGGGCTTGGGGCATAGCTTGGGGCATAGCAGAGTTAGTTAATTTAGTAAATAGATGGTGACAAGTTGATTGAAAATTCTCAAATAAAAAGATCAAAATTGAATAAAAAAGGCAGGAGTTCTGAAAGTGGTGGAAGTAAAATATGTTTAAGATAATTGATTCTTTTTTAGGTAATATCAATATTGGATGATTTTGGAAAGTTTGAAAGAAGTTAAATATCAATCTAAATCAGTTCAATAGCTAGTTAATCTTCTAGAATAAAGACATCTTAGAACCACAAGCTGACCAAAAGAAACCTGCCCATAAACAGTCTTGGAGCCTTCCATCAATATTGATTGAAATTGTATTGCATTTTCAAAACATGATTTGTCAGGAAATTCACAGAGGTGTTGTGTTGAAAATTATTTCATATCATTTAAATGAAATCACTTCCCTTTGAGAAATTGAATAAATTTTACTAGTGAGAAACCTACTAAAGTCAGCTTTTGAACTATTCAACACTCATGATGTAAGGACTAAGAAAAGTGTTCCATTTGAATGATATGAAATAAAATGGTTTTGTTGGGGAAACAGGAGACACAATTCTGGTCTTAAACAGTCCACTTATTAGGTTTGAATTTTTGAGTCTGATGATTTAAACCCTAACCACAACATTGTGAATATCCCCACCAATTTCCCCTGAGAACCTGTTGGCATATTTCTGTGATTGCATTCATTTTGTATGCCAACAAGCCACCGTACCCTATGGATATAATATGGAAGTGGCAGGGGTGCGGAGGTGTAAGGAGCGGTGAGCATGGAAATGAGCTGGCAGATTTGGAGGCTTATCTTGAGGGCACTGCGGGAGCATAAGGAGTGTAAGCAGTGGGGGAGGGGTGAGGGTGGCATTGGAGGCATTTTGGGAGGGCAAAATGAGGGTGGCATGGGAGCATAAGGATGGTAAGCCGCATTGGGGTGGCATCAGAGGCATGTTGGGAGGGAACAACATGAGGGTGAGGATAAGCAATGGAGAGGATTAGGCAGGTGGGAGGTGGGATATGGGGGCGCCACCCCAGAGGCATATCTTGAGGGTGGTGTGGGAGAATAAGCATTTTAAGGGTCAAAGAGGATCAGGTGGGGATGTGGAAGCCAATTCATGTGTGAGAGTAGGCATTTTAAAGGGGTGAGATGATCAGGTGGGGGGGGAAGTCATCTCATGCACAAATATGAGCTTGCCAAACTGCTGCCTTGCACCATGAGGTGTAATTACCCAAACCATGACAATGATGTTGATATGGGTTGGGGCTTTGAGTGACATACTCATTTTACAAATGTGAAGATTGACATTGTCTTGATTCAGAAATGACATGACCCACTAAATCCAGTGACTACAATGTGACCCTAACGCAGCTGAAGCAAGATTTTATACTGACAGAAGGTGGATGTGAAGTAAATTGCCCTGGTGTCTGGGATTATCATATACACTGTGCAGAGCTAACTCTTAAAGAAAAATTCTATATATAAAAACTGATAATAGATAGAAATATAGAACTTTAGAAAAAAAACTTACTTAAATTATTTATTCCATACAACAAGTCAAAAACAACAGTTATTACATTAAATAATAATTCTAAGGTAAAGAAAAACCAAAAAATCAATATTTTGAAAGATTAAACAGCTTTTCATGATAAAAAATATGATTAAAGAGGTTTCAAGAGGAATTTGAGGATTGTAAAAGGTATTTAAGATAAGGATTTTATATAATAAAAACAATTATTGGTGATTAGAACAATGATCTTAATTCTATGATTTGAATAAAGAAAATTAAGAATTACTTTAATGATAAGATCCCATATTCAATAAACCTTCACTGGTTTATATGTCTAATAAAATTTCAATTATTGATTGTTTCTGGAAAAACCAGTGATGTGAAGGCTCCTTTATTCCTTCAGAAAAGCTCTAACAATTCATAATAGATATACAGGGTGTGCTCAGGTCAAAACTCAAAAACAATTCTTAAAAATAAGGCTCTTACATTATAGTAACTTATTATCAATCTCAATTTAAAGTTACCAGTGTTATTATTAACTTCAAGTATCTTTAATCGCCTTTGGGCTTAGATATTTTAAGTTTTAATACATATTAAGCTTATTTAAATTAAATTTAATCACATTAACAACTTAAAAGTAGAGTTTCAAGCAAAAGTATTTTAAACTCAATTTTTAACTATTTTTCAAAGAAATCTTCATTATCTACAAGTATAATTAATAGAGTAATTTCTGAAGCTAATTACCAATAAAACCTGTTTATAAAAGATATTCAAAACTTGATGTATACACAGATAACATCAATTTGTAAGCTTTTACAAAATTTCAAGCAAATCCATTAAGAATTGGATTTTTAATTAATTGTGGAATTTATTGTTATTCTTCCACACAAAATAACAATACACACCAAACCTTAGCTTTAAATTTTTCAGCTTATTTAAGCTTTTTTGGCTGAATTAAGCTTTTAAAGTTCATAAAACCTTGATTTCAATCTTGAATATTGGGATTTACCCTTTGGCAGCTTGAAATTCCTGTCTAAATTGGGATAAAATCAGTTTAAACTTTAAATTTGGATCAAAGCCTAATCTTTAAGTTTAAATAAGGTTGAAAATCCTCCAATACAGGTGGAAAACCTTAATTTAATCCTTGCATATCCAAAAAGCTGTGTGCCCCAGCTCTGTTTGGTCTTTTTCCTTTGTCCCACCTTTCTGCATGGTTTTGGGCCTTTTATTTACTTGAAGCCATACTATGGCCTTAAAACCTTTTAAATTGAGCTCATGCAGGATGTACATCCTGTATGGAAATTTCTACCCAATTCAGTAAACATACACCACACCTCAATTTTAACTAAAATCTTGGTAATTTTTCATAAACATTATTCAACTTTGAATTTATTTATTTTTAAGAACTGTTAAAAAAATCACAATTGTACTGTGATATTATTAAATTTTCTAATAAAATAAGAAATATCCATTTTTGGGTATAAAGACCTATGGGCCTATGCTAGGTTATTTTTGGTATAGAATCCAAAACTGACATGATAATTATGAATATGTTTATTAAAAATAAAGTTATGCTTGTTTTTTGTTTTTTTGCCTTAAATTGAATTTATAAGTCTGTTTAAGATCAAATAAAATGTATAAAAGTTATTTGTGTCCTTATGAGTATGTCATACATATCTCTGAGGTTCACAGTAGTACCGTTTGTACTGGCTCATGTGAAGGTTTATTGGATCCCTTAAAGTTCATTTTATTTCTAATTGCATTACTATACCCAATTGTAATTCTGGTTCCGAAATAATAGGCATTTTAACAACTTGCCTTTGGGATAGGGCACTTCCCTCTGTGGATTCTGTTCCACTGGGTATTTTTCCCTTTATTCTCCCTTTTGCAGGATCATTTCCACCTCTGAGTCTACCTCCATCTAATTGGAAGGAGTATTGTGACCTTCTTCTGGTAGTCATTGGAAAAAATCCAAATAAAAATATTAAAAGACAATGGAAACAAAACTCATAAGGTCTAAAAAAGGTGCTTAGCTTCAGAATTATGAATTTTGGGTCCTGGAAAACCAGTTTTCTGGATTTTTTCTGAATGGGCTTTGGTGTTGGAGACCTTTCAAAAGTTCCTTCCACTAATTCTTAAACATTGATTAAATTATCTTCTGTTAGGATATCTTCAAGAATTCAAAAGAACAAATAAATAGAAGTATTTTTTATAAAACGTTTTATTTTTGAAGATTTATGGAAATTTTCCACATAAAAATCTTAGTTTATCTTTTTTATAATAGTAATGAGTGATAAATAAAACAAATAAAATGATTCTTCATTTTTTTTTATTATTGCATCTGTTAGCAAATAATAAGATTTTAAAATCCAGAAATAAGATTAATATTTTTTAATTAAGCTATAATATAAATTGAAATTTTCATTTTTTAAATATTTCATTTAATCACAGAGTCACTCAAAGAAAGGTCTCTCAATTCTAAGGATGTAAAGCACTATGTGTAAGACAGTACAAGTACCTCCCAAATTCCTCAATAGTAATTAAATTCAAAAATTATAGATGTATTATACAAATTATGATTATAAATATAATTTCTTACTTGATAAATACAATTTGTAAGCTTTTTATAAGGTCTTAGAGCAAATATCACAACAATGTCCCCAAAATTAAGGTTTGACTCTGAAACAAAAAGTGAAACTTACTAATATTTAACTTGTTGTACTCTGAATTTCCTAATATTAATGAAAAATAAGATTCTCATAATTATCAAATTAATGTCCCCAAAATTAAGGTTTGACTCTTAAAAAAAGTGAAACTTACTAATATTTAACTTGTTGTACTCTGAATGTCCTAGTATTAATTAAAAAAAAGATTCTAATAATTGTAATAATAAAACAATATTTTAACTATGGCATAAAATAATTTATATTATCTATAATTAATAAGCGTATATAAATCATATCAATGATATATTCAAAATGGTATGATAATATAAATATATTAATATTCAATAATCAATATATTTGTCGTAATTTATTATTGTTACTATCAGGGGATAAATGAGTGAAGAATTGCTATTTAATAATGAAAAATTATCATGATAATAATTTATCAATATCAAAGCTATATATTGATATAAATAATATTCATATTAATAAAAGTTTTGCTGAAGAATAACTGGAGAAAAGTTTCATAATGTGATGAAATAACCTATTCTAAACACTTAAAGTAATCCTTTTGATAATTTTTACCCTAAAAATGAACTTTATACTGTTTTGGATAGTAGTTACAAGTGAAAACATTAAAAAATAAAATCTTTAATATTTTGATGTGGAACTGAGGCTGTTAAGAAAATTTAAAAATATTAAAAAAATATATTAATAAGATCACTAAATAGTAATTGATTACAATACTTTAAAGAGTAAGTCTATTACAATTCAGAGTTTTATTTCAAGAATAAAGTGTGGTATTAGTGTCTTTAATACTTTATTGAATTTATTGTATCTGAGGGGGAAAAGGGGGAAAAAGAGATCTTTTTCAGTAAATATCGTTCCAAATTGGGACTAGAAGATTTGTAGTACCCATGAAATGATTTTATCTACTGGAATAAATGATTATATTAAGGCTTAGCAATTATTACATCATTATTAAACCTTATGGCATGAGTTTAAAAGCATTTTTTATAGTTATAGCTACAGCTATAATTATGGTGACCTCATAAGCATTGAAAATGATTTATTCTTTCTATTTATATGATTTTTACTTGTAAAATATTAAAATAAACAATTATTATTGTTTTTTGACTGTTAAACGTAATTTAAGGTTATAGTTACAGATCAAAAATGACTTAAATTAAGCTTTACCTTTAATCTTTTATAAATTTTAAGATTTTCCAACTATGCAATTTAGGGAGAAAATTCTGATAGCTTGCCGTATTCTTACTAAGGCTGAAATGGAATTTTATTACATCATAAAATGCTAGTTTTGATGATTTTTCTTGTATGCCCTTTTTACTGTCAAAATTTTCTATTTTAAATATCAAAACATTATTTCAGGGTCTGACGGCTGAAATATTATAGTAAAAATGCACCATTTTTCAGGTATCGGCTAGTAGAATTTGAATATCTCCTTTTTTGAAGTTTGAACCACTTTTGGTTTCAAGTGGTCAACTGGTATTGCTATTTTTATTCAATTTGTCTTTCTTATTAGTAAAGTTGCTCATAAATGGCCAGATAACAGTTTTTAAATGTATTTTTACACTAATCACATGGAAAATTTAATTTTTAAACTTTTTTTTATCCTGTGTTTTTCAAAAGATGTAACCTTAAAGCTATGAAAATATGCATTGATCATGAAAATGCATATTCATAGGTATCCCAGTAAGCATTTGGTTTGAAGATATGACTTAACAAGAATCATATATGTAAGCTTGGATGGGGAATTCAATGATTTAGTTTTTCATATTCTTCTTCATTATTTTTTGATATAATCAATGGCTTATGCCTTTTCATGGCAATTTTTCTTAGTTTGATTGGTGCACTAGAAATAATGCTTGTAGCTTACTTGAAACCTTATAAGATATGTGGTCATATGTAAAAGGCTCACATTTTAAATTTAGATTCCTTTAAGCTAGGAGTGGTAAGATGATAAAATAGTTTTTGATCACTATCTCTTTATTACCCTATCACAGGGGCACTTGGGGAAGCCAAGAGTGGCCTGGCACTCAGGAATAAGGAGCTAACTTTAAGGGCTCCAAAGATTAAGAAAATAAAAGAAGATTGTATTTATTAAATGGAAAATAAGAGTAAGTACAAATATGCCAAAAGATAAGAAGGAAGCCAAAGGCCAAAGATAATAAAGAAAGCCAAAGGCTATAGAGACAACAAAATGAATCCTCAGCTCATTCTTTCAACCTTCCAGAAGGATCAATGGAATTAGGAAATGATATGACCACCAATATTCACTGGCAGGCAAAGGGAAAGGTGCAATTGATTGAAATAAGATTATCAGTATTTAACTTCAAGAATGAAAAGCAAATAATAAGAAAAATAAATCCAGTATATCAATTAACTGGGGAAAAAGTCCCCAGGGGTGAAAAGGTGGCCAGTCTATGTGAAAGGCTGAAGACTTATCCTGGAGGGTTGATCACCCAGCTGTATTGAATATATCGTGTCAATACAGATCTGGCCATTTTGAAAAATGATCTGTGTGCCTTTAATTCCCACAGTGGAATATGACTTGCCCCAAAAAAGCTAATGCCATACAGGTTGTCTGCATACAGCCTGTATGGACAAATTGAGTTGTACAAGGGGTTCTTGATGCCTTGAAAACTGATTTTAATAACAAAAACCTTTTTAAACTTTCCTTGAAATATCCTGGAACAGTATTCCCTTGGGGGAATACTGTTGAAATGAAAATCCAACATCTGGAGGGCCAGGTGATTGGTATCCTCAAATGGTCTTGTGGATTCCACCATGCATTACCAACTTGAGTAAGATGAGTCTTCCCTTTGAAATGTACTTATGGGCTGGTAAAATGACTTGAAATGATGGCATTGAGTTTTAGAAGTGTCACTATTGGATTCCTCAGGAAAAATGGTGCATAATGGAATATAATACCATATATGCCCCATTCCTGGTTCCATGTCTGAGGGGAAGCCCTTCTGGACATGAGCTGGTGGTCTCTGGTGGTTGCCAGAGTCCATGGGTTCATCCTTGGGGTCTATGGCCATGTGTGGCCGTTTTGAGGTTTTGGGAGTCCTTGGGCCATTTGGGGTCTTTGAGGATTTGGGACAAAATTGGGCTCAGGTTGGCCCCCTTTTATTTGGGGCTATTGGGCTTTCCCCTTGGCCCCTTTTTTCCTCATTGGATTTAGGCGAATATGGCCTAAATGGTCCCACATCCCATGGGCCATGGTATGCAGCCGTAGAGGCTGTAGGGGGCCTAAATGGCCTAAAATGCCCTCATTAAAAGGGGTGGAAATGGAGCCCTGCATATGGCTAGATGGGCAAAGACCCCTGGAAAATAAAATGATCCCCCAGGCCAAAGATCAAAGGGATTGGCCTGGGTATTGGTGGGGTAAGGAATTTGCCAAAACAGCCAAAAGAGCAGGATGTGGCCTGAAGGCCATAATGAAGTTTGGGGCCATGAATGACCATAAAAGATGGGTATGGCCCAAAAGCCATTTAAACACCACTGAAGGATAATTGGCCATAAATTGGGTGAGGATGTAATTGTTGTAAACACCAATTGGGGGGGTTCCTCCCATGGTTGTGACATACCCTTAGGTTGCTTTGTAAAATTGAAAATAAATCTATTAATTCATTTATAAAGGTATTAATTGATGAATTTCTTGGATGGTCCATTTATATTGTATAATCAAGGAGATATGTACTAAAAATTCTCAATATATGCACTGATACACAATAGTGCTGTCACAGGGGCTGTTCAAAGTGAAGAGGGCCTGGGACTCACTTATGGTGGGCTTAAGGATTGGATAAGAGTTAGTACACTTAAGAGTGTAAATAATATAAGATTTCCAATAAGATAAATATAAGAGAAGTAGAAACAAAGAAAATAAGAGTAAGAATAAAAGAGCCAACCACAAACAAGTCCAAGTCCACTGTTTCAACCTGTCAGAAAGAAAAAGAGGGGTTATTAAGGATATGGCTACTACAAATCCATTCAAAAGGTGAGGAAATTATTCAAATATTAACTTAATGTCAATGAATATAATAAAAATATTTGTTTAATAATAAATCAACCATATTAATCAACTGGGGAAAAAGTTCCCAGAGGCAGGAAGAAGGGCTGGGATATGTGAGAATCCACCAGCCCTGACCCAAAGAGTAAATTTTCTTGGGAGGAATCTTTGTTTGAATTGATTTGTGTCAGCCTGTGACTCAAAACCACAGCACAAACATGACAGCCAAATACCATAAACCAATGGTAAAGCCAAGATACCACCAAAACATGGAGCTGAGCCAAATCACTTCAAAAGTTATCAAAAGAAAGAGGAAACCCACCACGTTCCAAATACACAAGTCCCAACATCATAGGACAAGAAATAACAAAGGTATGCCTGCTCAAAGTTGTTGCTGAGCATAAACCTTATTTTCACCTCTCATCTGAAATCCAGAGGAAAATGCTTAACCCCACCAAGTGGGTATTCCAATTGAAGCTCCAAGTAAGGGCTATCCAATGGTACTAGCCAAACCAAGCTAGCATCAGAATTACAGGAGTTATGGCCAAAATAACGTCTAATAAGGTTGAAGGAAATATTCACCTCTCATCCAACTTCTACAGTTTTAGTGTGAGATACCTAAAGTGGGGTCCTTTTTGAAAGAGAAAAATCAGGGCTATCTGATGGTGCCTTTCATTTCTCCATATCTCATCTAGAACAAAAGCTATGGAGCAAATAAGTTCCATACAGATACTGAGAAACTCATATGTATGAATAACAAACTTTTTACATGGCATAACTTAACCATATTTGATTTTACCCATACCAAATAAGGTACCATTATGTATATCACATTAAGGGCTACACAATGAACCAAATTTGAGCTCAAGATCTTAAAAACTGACAAATTTATAGCAGTTTTAAGGTTGAAATTCCACAATTGGGCCAATACACCTTTACTGTGGGATAATATCTCATAACCATGATTACGAGGTCTCAAATAGACAAAGAAGCATGTTTATACTTCAATAACTCATAGTTCAGTAAATACTGGGGTCCCATACAGGTTCTGTACTTATACTCTTGGAAAATAATGAGGTATAATTATATTCTTAATTATTGTAGACTTTATTGCAACAATCCAATTGGTAAAGCTGCCCCCAGGGCATTCAGTAGCACTCACTGCCACTAAAATTGTTTAATAAAGCCCTCAATTGTCAATTAAAACTCTTTTATTACTGTTCTATGCGTTTCACAGTCATAGTTGAAGTTTTATATACTATTATTATTACTTTATCATAGACTCAACCTGACATTTTTGGGGCCTGGACATGTTTTTTGACCTTTTGGACCTTTTTTCACACAAAAAGTGAGTTTTTCTCTTATATTCTTAATCTCTAAAATTGTTGTTTCTCTTTTTTGGGCATGAAATTATTAAAAGAATAATATAAAATATATCTCATTATTATTATTTTGAGTGGTCCATCATTATATACCACTGTGTTTTTTCTTATTATTGCTTCTTTAATCTCGTTGATTAAAATTGAATCACCAATATACTTATCTTTTGGCATGTTTTGCATATTAAAACACCAAATTCCATTGATATTGTGCTTTTTTAACTATAAAACACACCTCTTTTACTGTAAACCAGCAGTATTAAAAGAGTGGTTGGGAATATTGATAGTTTCAATTGCCCATTACATAGCCACTTCTGAGATTACAATTGTTAGTTACAAGTCAATCTGTGCTATACTGGTACAAAAACAGTGGACCAGAAATCCACAAGCTGTATTTTTGACATGTAATTGATAATTTCAATCACAACATCATAATACAAGGCTATGATATAGAAATATATTTCCCAGAGGCCATTCTTAGATGTGCAAAATGCACTATAAGAAGTCTTAACTGACATAAGCCCTCTTTTTCTTTGATTCAGTGGAAGAAAACTTCATACCACTTGAAACCCAGTCACAGGCCAACACACCAGTGACACCCTCAGAACCAGAGGGAAGTAGGGCAAAGGAAAGAGGCACACAAAAGAAGTCAACACCAATTGCCACCCAGCGGGGTAGAAAACCACAAACCTCTGCATCAATACAAGGTAAACCAACCTTAATCACTTGTATGGGGAAGATTACAATAATTAATCCAGTTGTAACCTCTAAAGGAGAATTGCCCAAATAAGTTGACAATAAATTTGTACAAGGCACAATCAAAGGTAAATACCCTAAGAAAATCAAGTTGTTGATTGCTTGCAAACACTGATATGTCACCTGTACACCTCAGGAACCTTGGCATCCCAAGGAACCATCCAGAGGACAGAGAAGGTTTTTCCAGAACCAGAAGACCTGGAGGAGGACACCTTGGACACAGTGGTGGATGGCAAGACATTGAGGGAAATCATATCTACTCTGCCATTCACTTTCCAATTCAACAGAAACCTCAAACCAGAGGACTGGAAGGATATGGATCAAGTTCTTCAGCTCCACCAACTCCTCAAAGATCTTTTCTAATGAAGCATGGACAACAAGAGGTTCAACTTAGAATCCCACTGGGAAGAACTTGGAGAAAGTTGCCAGAAGATATGTCTCAGAGAGATACGCTTCAAAGACCTTATGGAAATCACCAAAGGTTGGAACCCTTCCAGGCAGTTCAGACTCCTGGAGGAGAGGGAAACCAGGATAAGGGATAATCAAGCCACTATCCAAGCTTCAGAAGAACAGCTGAACCAGACAGGGCCTACTATTATTACTTCAGGATCACAAGGAGTAGAACAAACCAGCTCTCCAGTGGCCTCACACCATTCAGGAACCAACAGATCAGTGGCCAAGAGTCCCCATTCTTCACAATCCCAGGTAGTTTCCAGGAGAAAACAAGGATACAAGGGCAAAAACAAGACCTCTTTCAACCAAAGGCAGAGGGAGTCAGACCCAATGATACAGAAGCTGTTGCACTTGGCAAAAGAAGTACACAGGAGCCAGAAATAGCTGTAAATACTTCTAGAATAAGTAGCCCCACTAATAGAAATATTACCCCCACTAAGACAGAACATAATGTTGTTACACCTGAGTAACCTAAACAGTAATAAACTGTGGTTACAAATTTCCCAATTTGCAGTTCAAACTCAAGAAAAGCTTGATTATTTCAAGAGACTTAATGAAAGATTGGAAATAAATGCAATATCACAAGAGGCTACAATTAAAGCCATCCAAGAGAGCTGTGCTCAATTGAGAAAAGCCTCTGAAGAAACCAAAAAAATACTGAATCAAGTCTTTGAAGAGTAACACCACTGAAAAAAGGACAGGGATTGTCTGGAGAAGGACATAAACAAACTGTTTAATGTCTACCAAAACATGAAGCCCCAACCACAAGGCCATGCTTTGGATGATCCTTACCACCAAGAGGACATCAAACCAGATACCTCATTGGGGAATAAGGCAAGCTCTCCATCTGAATACCAAGATGGAAATAATATGTTATATTCTAAGAAGGAAGCCTTGAAACAGCTTCCGAGTTCTCATGCTGGCCCAAATTCTCTGGCACAGGGTAATATGATCACATAGAATTCATTGATGTACCAAGCATACCAGACTACTGGATTACTGCTAGACTTAATTCAGCATTCAAAGGTCATGCTAGTATATGGTACACAGAGATGAAGGAAATCCATGGCAGAAAAAACTGGCGATGGTGGAATAATCTAATTATCAAAAAGTACAGCAATGTTACTTGGATATGGCAAAGGACCATGTCATTTGAAGGTTACAAGTACTCTGTGGACAAAGATCCATATGAGTGGTGTCTTAGACAGTCCAAAAGACTTAAAGCCATTGATCCTCAAATTAATATTCAGATGAGGAACCACAAACTCCTGACACAAATGCCAGGGGAACTAGAGAATGCAGTAAAATGCAGATGCAACCAAAGTTGCATTCTAGATGACATTGCAGACACCTTAAAAGATGTGGGGAAAAGAAAAAATATAAGGAAATTTTCCCAATTTAGAAGAATTATTTTCAAAGAGAAGAACCCTTTTAGGGTAGACTTCAAAGACAAACCAAAAGGAAAATGGGCAGAAGTGACCAAGAAGAAAAACACTTGTCAGAACTTTGATTCAACAGACCACTATGCCAATAACTGTCCAAAGTCAAAGAAGAAATTCTATGCCATTGAGAAAGTCCCAGAGGAGTAATCCCCAATAGAGGATTTTGAATGAGACTCTATGGCTAATGCCATAAGAGAACAATCTGATGTTGACCAAGACCCAAGAGAAGAATTTCTAGTGGAGTACCAAGAGGAAATACAAATAGAAATTCAGGACATACAGTTAGAGGCAGGCATGCCACAAGATACTGCAAATAAAAACTTGTGTAAACACACACAAGATGCACAAAAATTCCTAGTCACACCAACTAAAGGAAAGGCATACATTCATGGGACAGCCACAAAAATAACTGTTTGTATTGAAAATTCTCAACACCCATTGATCAGTGACAGTGGTGCACACTTCTCAATAGTGTCCAGAACCTATCTGGATCATCACTTCCCAAATTGGGACAAACAACTCTTGCCAACCAAGGAAAATAACTTCAAAAGTGCATCAGGGAAGATGAAATCCATTGGGATAATTATCAAAGAGATCATTATACCCCATACAGAAGGTAATATGAGACTCAACTGAGAGTTTGTTGTGCTTGGAGATTCCCACATCCAAGTGTTTTTACTGGGGACAGACTACCAGAGGATGTATGGCATTTATATTTACAATAGCAAAAACAGGAACATTAACATTGGTACAAACAAGGGAAAGAAATTTTCACTTGATATATACAGCAAAGCTATCCATGACCCTCTGGAAGAACTACTGAATGGATTCAGAGAGGGCCAATTCAGAACTACCCTCACCAGTAAACAGAAACTTATTTTACTGAAAATGCTGAGAAAAAATAGACCAGCATTTCCCATTGGTGAAGAACCCTTAGGAAAAATCAGAGGCCATGATATAGAACTATATCTATATGTGGAATTACCCAATCCACCCATGCTGAGAAGACCTCCATACCCAGCAAGTCTGGAAATTGGGCTAATACACCTTTACTGTGGGATGATATCCCATAGCCATGACTATGAGGTGTCAAATAGACAAAGAAGCATTTTTAGGCTTCAATACTGGGGTAGCATACAGGTTCTGTACAGCATTCTACACATCATACATGTTAGAAGAGGGCTGTGTGGTCCTCAGATGAAAATATTCACCCTGTATTGGTGAATACTGCCCAGATGTGGTTTCAAAGCCACATGTGAGCCCAATAAAGAGTATACAAGCTGTGTGGAAACCACAAGAAAGTACTCTGAAATGAAAAACTCTTTACTTACTGTACGTGGATGGTCTAGAGGACCATTCCACCCCATTTTAGGATAAAAGGAGGCCTTTTCTCCACCAGAAAAAGTTTCCTCATCCTGCTCTTGAATTCCTACATAGTACAACTGTCAAGCCAGTAGCAGCAGTACTGCAAAAACCAGAACCAAATGATATCAAAGAGATGCAATATTTTCTTGGGTTTGCTAGCTACAACAGACGCCACATCAAAACCTTTGCCCACATAGCTAGTAGTCTATACAATTTATGTTCAAAAGATGTAGTTTTTAAAACACCAAAGAAAGGAGGGATGCATATGAGAGAATCAAACATGAACTCACTAGTGCACCTGTGCTCATCTTACCTGACTTTGAGTTAACATTTAGGTTATATATAGATGCAGCCTGTAGCCAGGGCTTAGTGGAATCCCTTCACCGGAGACAAATTGGAGATGGTGAACCAAGAGAGGGAGTAATATGCTACATCTCTAGGAAACTGAAAGATTCAGAAGCCAGGTATGGGGCCACCCAGACTGAATTTCTATTCTTATTCTGAGCTCTATAGAAACTCCACTATTATTTGGAAGGTTCAGTCTTTGAAGTCTACAAAGACTGCACAGCCTTTAAGTCTTTATTGAATATTAAGACTACCAATAGACACATGTTGAGGTGGCAAATAGCCATCCATGAGTATAGAGTCAATATGACCATCATATACAAGGAGGGTAAAAGCCACACCAATGCAGATAGCCTCAGCAGATTGCCATTGGATAATGTCAAAAGAAACCCAGCTTATGACCATGAAGTAGCAGCCAAGATTACTATTCACTTCATGGAAATAGATAGGAGGAATAACTTTAAATTTTCTTAATGGAGACCAGGAAGTGGTACCCTGGACAGTGGAGACACTGATTCAGAAGGCACAGAAACTCCCATATTTTGAATAAGCTCCTCAGAACTGCATAATGAGTTCTTCAGTGCAGTAATGAAGATCTATGTCAAACATAAGCAGTGTGGCATACTGTTGCAACTCCTTTAACAGAAGTACAGGAGCCCAGAACTGGAATCCAGTTAGAAGGACCCTGGTAGAGGGATTATAAGGAAAAGAAGCTTTTCCTTATAGATGGCCTTCTCTATCATAGAGAAAAGCACACAAGTGCACTAACAGTGATAGAAAGAGATCATATATCCCTGACCCTGCAGCAATGTCATGACTGCCCTATATGGGACCCATGAGTGAAGACAGGACCAAGGAGAGGGTAGCAAGTACAGCTTGGTGGTCCAAATGGGAACAAGAGTTGAGTGAATGTATCAACACTTGTGAAAGATGCCAGAAGGAAAACAGAAAACATGGGGAAAATTATGGGATACCTCAGCACATAGAAGAACCCAAACACCCATGGGAATGCATCAAAATGGACTGGGTCACAGGACTTCTCCCAGGAGGAAGAGAAAACTTCAATGCTTTGCTGATCATAGTAGATAGGTTCAGAAAAAGTGTGAGGTTCCTAGAATGTCACAAGGAGGACACAGCAATGGATACATCTTTGTTATTTTGGAATAACATCATATCCACATGTGGAGTCTCAAAACTCATTATAAGTGACAGGGACCCAAAATTTACATCAGAATTTCAGAACAACCTCTATGAAATTCAGGGTACAAAACTTGCATTCTCTACAGCTTACCACCCAAAGACAGATGGTCTAGCTGAAAGGATGATCCATACTATGGAAGATATCATCAGGAGATTCTGGGTATATGGCATGGAATACAAGGACCATGAAGGATATACCCATGAGTGGGTTGCCCTTCTACCAGCAGTCCAACTGGCTTACAACACAAACCAGCACTCTACCACAGGGAAATCACCCTCCCTGGTAGAAAAAGGGTGGAAACCCCTATTGCCTTTAGATCACCTGAAGAAAAATCTTCTGACTATCCACCCAACAGCCAAAGACTTCCATGATATGTGGAAAAGGGCTTGTGATACATCTTCTAGATGTATAGCTGAGGAAAAAGAATACAAAAAGCAGAGGTGGGACAAATCCCACATGGAACCTGACTTTAAAGAAGGGGACCAGGTGTTAGTGTCAAAACTCAACTTCAAAAATCTTAAGGGACCTAAAAAATGAGAGACTCATTTGTAGGGCCCTTCACTATCATTGAACTGATAGGGAAAAATGCAGTGCAGGTCAAACTTACAGAGGAAATTTCTAGGAAACACCCAGTATTCCCAGTGAGTTTGGTTAATCCATACTTCCAAACAGAGGAGGATAAGTTCCCCTCCAGGAAGAAAAATACCACTCCACCAGAAATAGTGGAGGTGGAATACTCCCCTGGCACTGTGAAGAAAATCATCAAGGTCAGGAAGATTAGACTGAATGTTAAAGACCAGAGACAATACTTGGTCAGATTTAAAAACCAGACAGCAGACAAAGATAAATGGTTGGCAGAAGAGGCCATACCAGATGGAAACCTTCATCTAAGCAGATTCAGGGCCTCTAGGAGGAGTGAGAAGTCTCATCAATTATGATCCTTTTTTGGAGGAAGGGTATGTCAGCCTGTGACTCAAAACCAGAGCACAAAGATGACAGCCAAATACCATAAACCAATGGTAAAGCCAAGATACCACCAAAACATTGAACTGAGAAAAATCAGGTCAAAATTTATAAAAAGAAAGAGGAAACCCAGAACTTTCTAAATACACAAGTCCAACCATCATAGGACAAGGAATAACAAAGTTATTCCTTCTCAAAGTTGTTGCTGAGCATAAACCTTATTTTCCACCTCTCATCTGAATTCCAGAGGAAGAGACTTAACCCCACCAAGTGGGTACTCCAATTGAAGCTCCAAGTAAGGTCTATCTAATTGTACTGGCCAAACTGAGCTAGCATCAAAATTACAGGAGTTATGGCCAAAATAAGGTCAAAGAAGGTTGAATAAAATATTCACCTCACATCCAACTTCTACAGTTTTAGTGTGAGATACCTAAAGTTGGGTCTTTTTGGAAAGAGAAGAAGCATGGCTATCTTATGGTTGCTTTCATTTCTCTATATCCCATCTAGAACAAAAGGTATGAAGCAAATAAGTTCCATACAGATATTGAAAAATCATATGTATAAATAACAAAATTTGTACATGGCATAATTTTGCCATATTTAATGTTCCCCATACCAAATGAGGTACCATTGTGCATATCTCATTCAGGGCTACATAATGAACCAAATTTGAGCTCCATATCTCAAAAACTGACAAATCTATAGTAGTTTTAAGGTTAAAATCCCATAATTGGGCCAATACACCGTTACTGTGGGATAATATCTCATAACCATGATTATGAGGTGTCAAATAGACAAAGAAGCATTTTTATTATTCAATACCTCATAGTTCATTCAATACTGGGGTCCCAAACAGGTTCTGTACAGCCTTCTCTGCATCATACATGTCAGAAGAAGGCTGTGTGGTCCCCAGATGAAAATTTTCACCCTGTATTGGTGAAAACTGCCCAGATGTGGTTTCAAAACCACATCTGAGCCCAATAAAGAGTATAAAGGCTTTGTGGAATCCAAAATTCAGTACTCTGAAGTCAAAATCTCTTCACTTACTCTATGTGGATGGTCTAGATGACCATTCCACCCCATTTTAGGATAAAAAGGGGCCTTTTCTCCGCCAGAAAAGGTTTCCTCATCCTGCTCTTGAATTCCTAGGTAGTACAACTATCAGAAACATTTATACTCTTGGAAAATAATCAAGTATAATTATATTCTCAATTATTGTAGACTCTATTATAATAATTCAATTGATAAAGCTGCACCCAGGGCTTTCACTAGTGCTCACCACCACTAAAGTCTTTTAGTAAAGCCCTTAATTATCAATTAAAACTTGTTTATTCCTATTACATCAGTGTCAAAGTCATATTTAAATTTTCATATACCATTATTATTACTTTATCATAGACTCAACCTGAAAATTTGGATAATACAGCCTCTGTACAAGAGGTGTGGTGAAATTGGGTGATCATATGGCTTCAGTCTTGTGAATACAACCCATACAAGTATTGAGAGGCTGTATTGATGAACCAAGCTGTATGCATGTTTTAAAAAAAATATTCTCTGAAACTGATTTCTGATATACATACTGGATTTTCTGGTTTCATGAGTTTGAGTGGGTTTAAGTTTGAATACCCTTTCCCCTGATAATGGCTGTGACAAGTTCATAAATACAGGTATCTCAGTAAATATTGAGCTTACAGTTATATAGTACAATAAATATATATGAGAAATTGGATTTTACTTCCAATTGTGCAATTTATTTTAGATTTTTATTTGTCAGTGTTTGAGATAAACAATATTTAACAGTTTTTTGTTTAGTTTTCATGTAATACACTGATATTTCCATATTTTATGATAAGTTTTATATATTTCTTAATTATTATACAACATTAAAGTTTGATTTAATTTCTTTTTTATTTGAATTGATCACTATATAAGCCAATTTTAAGCCATTAATTACTTGTAATAATATATATATAGTATTGTGGCCCTTTTTGGGTATGTTGTCATGCCTCAAAGGTTCAAAAGATGTATCCTTTGAATTATATTTATCAGAGAGTAAGATCATAGTGGAATTTTTATTCTATTGTAAATTTTTGACAGCCACTCAATCAGTTCTACCAAATAATCCTTACTCCTATGAAATGACAATTTTTTTTCAAATGAATTCAATTTCTATGAGTAACAACTAAGACAGTATTTTATAGGTCTTTAATAGAAAAATAGAATTATTAAATATTCTATACAATGTTTGAATTGAATTCTGTGATTATTCTGAAATACTAGTAGAAATGACTAATTTAAATAGTTTGCAAGAAATTTATATATATCACAGAGAGATAATAACTATTTGAACTCTTACTGAATTGGTAATATGGATGTTAAGAATAACAAACATAACAATTGTTAAATAATTAATTATTTGTGAACACAATTAATATTTTCTAGTTTCAAATTTTTAAGAGCAGCTTGTATCAAGGATTGAATTTTGGTCAAACCTCAGTTTTGAGTCAGGCTTGGGGTCAGTTTAGCCCTCTCCTTTTTTTTGTGCAGTCTGGAATAACGTTATTCCAGACTGATTCAATCTGAAACTTGGTACAGTATGAACCAAAAAACTCATTTATCTTTGTGGCTTGAAATTATGGTGAGCTTTCAATACAGCCAATCTGACAATTGGCTGTATTTCATGTGAGACTTTGTGAAAGGGTTGTGAATGTGCGCTTTTTTGACTTTAATTTAGAGATTGCTCCAAACAGTTGGGGTCTTGCAGTCTCTTGCATGACTCATTGTTTTTTTGTCAGTCTTTTACCCATATTATTCCGGACTGAAATTTGGAGGAATACAGTCCAGTATGGCTGAATCCAGGCAGCCAGTGTCCATCCTTGGCTTGTATAGTAATTATGGTAAGCTTTATGTTATCTTCTGCTTATCATCCTCAATGAGTTAAGAATAACCATGGACTTCAACTCCCCGTGTGGTTAAGCTCATCGGGTGGAACTTTCCATGTTTTTATTTCCATAACCGTGTTTAAAAGGTCTTGTCTCAATGTTCCTTTGCTTCACTTCAGTTTTTGTTGCCCTTTGACATTCTGAGAAAAAAATAGGTTGCAGAGATAGATTCAGTAAGCACTTATTGAGTGAGCTGGTTTTGTGATGGGTTTGAACTAAAAGAATAAAAACTGAAGGTTTTATTTTATATTAACATGAGGAAACACGCAAGAGCTATAGTAGGAAGATAAGTACCTGAAGGTGAACTACAAAGTATAATACACAGGTCACTATGACAAGCAGCTACAACAAGACTAGAATGATACTCTATAAAGGAAAATATGATAAAATATTAACAACTATGTGATGTAATACTAAAGTGATGAGAAGTTAATATTCTATTGCGTTAAATTAAACCAGTATTGTATAACTAAGAAACAACAATTAGTACAACATTATGACAAGATAATAATAATAATACTAATAGACTAATTCACCTTGAGTATTCAAAAATAATAATAATAACTTAAAATTATTCTACAAATATATTGAAACCTTTGAATGCTAAATGACTTTATACATAAAAAATTGATTGATACTTATAATGTTATGTTGTTGTATAATTCACTAATTTATTTCCCTTTACACTGATATAACTCCTTCTGAATATTAATTTTATAACTATGATAACTAGATTAATAGTTATACTATTAAATAATGATAGGTTAGTAAAAATAGACACATATTTAGTTAATTAATGTTCATACCTAGGTTACTGATTTGTATTATTTAGGAGTAATAAATTACATGCTTATATCTAAATTGAAATACTAAGAATATGATAGAGTAAGAATAAAAATAATTTTTTAAAGAGAAAGACCAGATGAAGAAAATTGAAAAAATAAAGATGAGTTCTTAAATATTAAATTTTCTTGTTGACCGTCGAATAGGATTAGCTGTTAGATGACATCATGAAGTCAGATTACGTCATGATTACGTCATGCAGATCATTATTACGTAATGATCTGCATTAATTCCAACAAATACTTGTAGGTCACAACATACCTCTGAACTCAGGAATACTTGAGTTATTACTACAGTAATAAGTAACTATTACAACACGCTTTATAGACCACTCTAGAAGAAAGTAAAAGATCAATATATTGTCGAGAGATTTCCGACTCTATTCTTGAGTTAACATACCACTGCTGTTTCTTCAGAAATAGTTCAGTGATTACGAGAGTGAACGACGTTCAGTCGCAACACTCTTAGGTTAGGTAAAGTACGAGTACGAATAATGACGAAGGATATTACTAAGGAGTACTGAGGTAACATCTAACCTCAGTGCTTATAAAGAGTTTCGTGATCTTAAGATCACAGATTTAAGCACACAATCACATAACTCTTAACGGGTTAGTTTGGGAATTTCCTAAACCTAGAGGTCTTAGGAGAAACGCTTAGACATACTTCACAAGAACAGGGTATGAGTTACCGCTGATTGTTGCTGGGGTAGAGAGGATGAAAGACAAAATAGCCGGGATTGGTTAGGTACGGGGGACGGTATGCCGCTTGGCGGCAGCCTTAGCTGGAACAGCTTAAGGCTAGCCAACTGATGTCTCACAAAACCATAGATTCCAATATGACCCAAAACAAAACTAGATACATGGGATATTTCCATCTGGAGCTCAAGATTGGTTATAGATATAGATAGCGAGATGTACAGAGATGGGTCACGCATTTGGTCGCGTGAAGATGCGAGTGAAATTGTATCAAGAAGTACTATGAAAATGGTGACCCCTGGATGTTGCTCTTGTTGATAGCGCACTTGGATAAGTGCAAAAGGAAATTAGCGATGAGTCGTGCAAGATGTGCAGTCTGAATGGGACCAGGAGCGATGAAAAACGTTTATGTTAGCAGCCTGTCTTGGAGTCGATCAAAAGGAAACTACTCACGAGCATATCTGCTTGGATTATGGCAAATTGCTTCAGGTGAACTACGCACGCCGCCGGGGGGCATGACTCTGCGGTAGCCCTCTGAGCAAAAAACCTTTGTCTTAAGCGAAAGGGATAAAGAGATGGAATGGTTATATAAGAAATTTGAGCTTACGAATATAAGTTGAACGCTCGATTTTTCTGTAGTTCACAATGGGGGAGGGTGACACTGGGTTATCCAAGTCAGGTTTATATCCCTCAGGGCCTCGAAGGACCGCGTAGCAGTTCTCGAGAACGGGGTCCGTACAAGACTCAGTAACGCAGGAGTACGTAGTTGTTGAGTGGAACGCGCTGGATACACATTCTAACAATGCATGCAATCACCACAAACGTCTTGATTCGCACTCATATCACTCGGAAGAAAGAAGGTGCTTTGGGGTCAAGCGATGATAAAAGCTTACTGGTACGAGGCTTGTACTCGCCGAATGAGTACTCCACGTCGCAAATATGATTCACCTGGCTTGAGGCGCGAAAAATATTGAAAAACAAAGCGGAAGTGAACAGAGAGATTCTGAGTAAACAAGTTTTTGGAACCATTTTTTAGAGGATTGGGCTGATGATTCTCCACGGAAATGATTCAAGGGTGACTGGGGGACGCTACTAGGGTGAGGAGCACCACCCGTTTTATAGCTTCTGTGGGAATAATCTTTCGAATCCCCCAAGGCTTGAAGTCGAAGAATCTATCAGATGAACGCTGGGTACGCCACAGAGAATTAAGATGTGACGTATTATGGATAATTTATGGTTGCAGCATAGTTTTACTTAAAAAAGTGGCATGGAGTGTGATTCGCAAGAGCAATGGCCCACACTCAAGAAAGCAAGAAAGCCTCAGATAAATATTACTAAGGCCACAAGCAAGCTTAGGCCTTATGCTGGCATCGAGCGCCACAACTCCATGATATTTTGGTTTGCAGTAGTGTGTGGTCTGGCCTACAACCGCATGTTTGTAGTAGGCCACATACGCCTCATGCGAACTTGTTTGCTAGCTCTCCCTCACCCGAATCGGCCACAGTGCTTGGAGGAAGAGTCATTTTATTGATTGATAAGTTTTCCGGTGAATTAATATCAAAGTTGGCATGGGGAAGCTCAGCCAAAAAATAACAAATAAACACTAACCCAGCCTTCATGAGCTGGAATTATTTTTATTACTTGAAGGATTATATAGTTTTATTAGTAATCAAATTTAATATTATTAGTTTATAATTACGATAACGACAACAGATCATACGAATGATCTTGCTAAATTCCAATTATTTATTTATCTCCACTTTTGGGTGCCTACCTGATAAAAATAAAAAAATCTATAAATGAAAATTAGATATCCTGATAATAAAAGATCAGGAAGAATCTGCCTTGAGGGAGGAGCTTTGATGCCACAAAGCCGGGTATTTATAATTGATATAAATAAATAAATTTTCAAGTTGTTTTTATCATTCTACTAGGTTTCATTTTCTATCAACATATATCCTTGTACACACTCCCCTCTACAATGATCAGTTATCATCCATTGATCCTAGTTAACATTTCTTGACATTAAATTGTCCTAGACTCTTTCTTCATCATAATGTCCACGAGTTATTCATGTGTACTAATCCAATCAAGATGTATTCTATTTGATGTGATAAGCTAATTAATCCAGTTATATTCTTGAATAAGATGCCTCGTCTGTTTTCTACTTTCAGAATCCGTCGCGATGCCCAATGCTGTTTTGTTGTCAGACTGTAATCAAGGATATGAGCAGTTTGGCAGTGGCTCGCACATGTTGAACATCCGAATACATTTTTGGCTACAAATGAAAGTCCAATATATTCTTCTTGAGAAGTTAATCATGCAACAGTTTCCCGTCTTTTTGATTGCCAAATGATTTTATTGTTACCATGAATTAATAGGAACCCATGTGTTGATCTACTGCCTTCCCCCCAGTTTGCATTTACAATAAAATCTAGTTTTCCTAGTCTGTCATGTTGAGAGATTTGAATAACAATAGTCCCTGTCTTCCTCAAACGACCAATCAAGTGTTAAAGAGTATCCCAATGAGTCAAATATAGACCCATTGAGTACTTGGCTAGATAATTAACCACATCAGATATATCAGGCATTTTAGCTTGCACTATATAAAGGAGCATGCCTATTCTTTTCAAATAAACCTTATCCATCTCTTTTGATTTATTGAATAAGGGATTATATTTGGAAACCAATCCCCAAGCTTTTTAATCAGTTCCATTTCGTCAAATTTGAATTCATTATTGTCCCTATTGATTGACAACTCCTTGAGAACAGTAACGTTCACACACCATCTTCATTGCAGGCTTTTTCAAGTTTCAATGAAATAAAGCTGAGAATGCCTTTAGATGAAGCTTGTCTCCCCCCAATAATAAAAAATAATTTCTTGGATCTTCCTCATTTGATTTGAAACCCATTTTTTCCAGAATTTCTTTTGGGTGAAGCCACCAGCTTTTTTCTACATGTTTAGTCCCATATAGTGCCTTGCTAGGCTTTAAATCAGAGTCACCATGAGCAAATTGACTACATCTTCCAGCAGGTAAACCATTTGAAAACTAGCTTAGACCCATATCAGGCTGGGCTTTGACTATTCTTCTGAGATGAGCTGAACAATGATTATTTCTGTTTGGATGAATTCTCATATCTTCTCAGCCACAGGAAGATTATAAAAATCTCAAGAAAATATTTATGTATTTGTTTAAATTGCTTACCTCATTCAAACAACATTCTTATTTCAGATTGCAGTTTTGGAATTCTAGCATATACAACAATTTCTTATATTCTCAAATATTTAATGAGAATATACATTGTAAGGTTTGACTATGAAACAATAAGTAAAAAATACAAATATTTTACTTATTGTACTATTGATGTCCTTATGAATGAAATAAATAAGATAAAAATAATTATAATAATAAAGAATTATTATAATTATGGCGTAAAAATAATTATATTATTAATAAAATATGATAATATAATTTATATTATAAAATATAATATAATAAAATAAATATATTAATATAAAATAATTAATATATTTAATCGCACTTTATTATTTTTAAAAACAAATAATAAAGGCGTAAAAAATTGTTTTTTATTAATAAAAAACAATTAATAACAATAATATTACCAATATTAAAGCTATAAATTAATATAAATACTATTTATATTAATTAAAGAATTATTAAAAGAATAATATAGAGAAAATTATTAATATAAGAGAAAATAACCTACTTTTAACACTTAATATAATAATTTGGAGATATTTTACGCCAAATAATGTAAATACAACTTATACAAATTGTATTTACAATAAAAAATAGAGAAATTACAAATATTCTTGATTTTTTACGTGGAAATGGGTTTTAGAGATATTTTTAACAAAAACAGTTAAACAAATGATTTAATAACGTCAAAATTGATTATTATAATAAAGATGAACTTTGTTCTTTAATAATATAAAAGTTTTATATATAAAGAATAAAGATATTACCTTTTTGTTTGTATTTATTTAATGTTTTTGATGCGTCTGAGGGGGAAACAGAGCAGAAAGAGCTCTATTTATAGTAAATACCTCCCTCCTAGAGCCCAACAGGCTTCTAGTAGACATGTACTGATCATATCCACAGGAATTGATCAATATTTTAAGGTTTGGTGATGATTACATCATGATCAAACCTCATTACATCATTATTACGCCATTACTTAGAGTTATGACTATAACTCTAAGTCTGATGACGTCAAAGGCTTTGTAGAACCCCAATTTTCATGTATTTTATTAGTTTTAATCATAAACTAATATTATTCACCAATTTCATTACTTATATGACTGTTAAACTTAATTTGAGGTTACAGTGAGTGATCATAATTGATCAAATTAAGCTCAAACTTTGATCCTTAATAACTTTTAAGATTTACACGCTACAGCAATTTGGAGAGCGAATTCTAATAGCTTGGAATAACTGTATTATGCTTCCAAGAGCATTTCATTACATCATCAAAACTCTATTTTTGATGATTTCTCTTGTAACTCATCTTTTCTGTTGTAATTTAATATTTTAAACTTCAAACTATGATTTCAAGGGGTTATACCTTGAATATTATAATAAAAAATACATCATTCTTCACGAATGAACTAGTAGAATCCAACTGTCTCCTTTTTTTAAGTTTGGACCACTTTCACAACAAAGTGGTCAACAGCTCTATTGATTTTAATCAATAATTCCTTACAGGTTTTAACCTTGTTTATAACTTGTGAAATAAACTTCATATCTGTATTCCTACAGTAGTTTCATGATGACTTTATGTTTGGTTCATCACTCTATCATGCATAATTCAAGAGATATTACCTAAGAGCCTTGAATATATGCGTTGACCAAAAAAGTGCATATATTCAGGTTAATTTCTTAAGTATTGGCTTTGAAGCTTAGCTTATTAATTGTTTTATGTGTGGAATTTCATGAAGAATCCAATGGTACCATTTATTTCACATGTTGCTTCATAGGTCTTTGAAATCAATAAGTATTTATGTCTTTTATAAGGTATTATTACTTATAACTTATTAAATATTGACTTTACAGATATGCCATAAAAATTGTATATGTGTATTTCACCATGGGGAATCCAATGGTGTAACTTATTTCACATGTTTATTCATTGGGTTTTAAGTTAAACCAAGTTTTATCCCAATTTATGGTATTTTTGTAGTTTTAAGGTACTTATTTTTAATGTATAATTATATTAAATATTTCTTGTGCCCTTTTTGGGTATGTGGTCATATCTCAAAGGTTCACATAAATTCTTAAATTGCAGTTTATGGAGTGTTAACTTATCCATAATTCTTCCCCAATATTTCAGTTCTCCATTGAACATAATTAAGGCTTCTTACCTGAGAAGAAAATCTCCAAAGGACCAGAGGCTTAAATATTGGATAATGAATTTCTTGAAAGGTACTGGCAGAAGTTACACTTATCAACATAAATCCATATATTTGTTGAAGAATATTGAAAGTCAAACTTTATCTATGGGATATGAAACCACTGATATATCTTATTGAGGAATGACCACTTTTTTTAATAAAGTTTCAAAATCTTTAAGCTAATTTATCTTAAAATAGCCAGCCTTAAAGCTGAGAGTTTAAACTTACTATAGCTGAATCAGTGATTTAATTGAAAGTTTTGTTTTATGTTGATTATAAATAAATACTCTTTCTAAGTGTTATATTTTTTACTACTTTACTTTGGAGGGTGTTGAATTCAATAATTAGGAGTTTTCCTATAGGGTGCCTTGGGGACTGTAGCTTTCCTTATTTAATATATCTCCCTCTCCTCCTCTTGATCGCCTTCCAAATTTCATCCTTAACTCTATTATATTTTTATATGAATATTAAAAATTCTTGAGCCCTTTATATTTTAAATTTATTATCAAATTCACCATAAGAAAAAACTTTTTATTCTACTTAAGAGAAATTTTCCTGTTATATCAAATATTCCCTTATTTTTTATCCTCTGTAATTTAATGAGTTCTTTAATTTTTATCCTTAAATTGAGAATTATAAGATATTAATTAATTTTTTTATAATTTTTTTTGATTAATTTGAAGTGTATTGAGTTTTTCAAATAGTATGTATTTCAGTACTTATGAATGTGATCTGCTCCATAGTTACATTATTAAAGTAAATATGATGTTCTTTGAAACAAAGTAGTTAATAGCAGAAAAATATTTCAAGAGACAGTAAAAAGTTGACATAAAAATTGAATCAATATACATTAATGACAGAATGAGGAAGGGTTTCAAGAGTAGATATGTTTATTTTTTTTAAACAAACAGGAACACATCAATTTTAGTTGAGTTGTGAGTCTTTCTATTTGTTTTACATACACCGTGGTATTCCATACAGTTTTCTTCCTCCAGGCTTAAGCTCATAGTACCCCACAGGCAGAGTGTAAAGTTTTTCTATTGAACTCTTGATAATAGTAGCAAATATCAAGAGTACTATGAATTTCCTCAGTAGAAAATATAATATAATGAAATATAATAACAACAAATTTAATTTAATTATCAAAAATAATTTTAGATAAAACAAGAAGTTTAATTATTATGAAATAATTTAATAATAATAAAAGTATTAAGAATTATAATAAATTATAATTATTCTATTATTGCTATAGTCACTGACAATTATAATCACAAGAAGTGTAAATCTCTTATTGAGACAATTAAAAATGAAAAATAAAGATATTTATCCACTTATAAATAATATATATATATTATTTATAAAATAAATTATCACACACACTTTGCAGAGATAATTGTTATAAAAATATTCTATATAAAAAAACTGATAATAAATAAAAAACATATAGAATTTTGAAGAAAAACTTACTTATAATATTTATTTAATACAACAAGTAAAACAACAAAATTTATTATATTAAATAATGTTTATAATTTCAAAACATTCCAAAAATCAATATTTTAAAGTATAAAAACAGCCTTCTTATGATAAAATAAGATTTAAGAGTTTTTAAGTGGAATTTGTTGACTTGAAAGATATTTAAGAGAATAATTTTATATAAAAAAATATATTATTGGTAATTAAAACAATAATCTTATTTCTATAATTTAAATTCTTTAATTTAGGATTAATAAAGAATAAAATACTTGATAAATTACTTCAATAATAATATTTCCTACTTAATAGAATATTATTTGCTTAAAATATCTGATTGATTGTAATGATGATTTGTTATTGGAAAAAACAGTGATGTGTAGGCTCTTTTTATGCCTTCAGGGAATCTCTCATGATTCATAATGGATATAGAGGGTGTTTTCAGGTCAAAAATCAAAAACCATGCTTACAAATAAGGTTCTTAACTTCAATTAGCTTATTTTTAACTCCAATTGAAAGTTACATGTGTTATTCCTGACTCAAAGTAACTTGAATCCTCTTTTTAATCAATTATTTTAAGATTTAATATAAAGTAAGTTTATTTCATATAAAAATTCATCACATAATCAAGTCAAAAATGAAGTTTCAAGAAAAACTCTTTTAATCTGAATTTTTAATTGATTTCTCTAAAAATCTTGATTTTATTTTAAAAATAACTGAAATTTTTAACTTCAAGGCTAATTAGAAATTGGACCTGTTTAAGAAAAATACTTAAAATTTAATTTATACCTAGATAACGTTATTTTTCAAGCTGTGTGAAAATTTCAATAAGATCCATTAAGAATTGGATTTTTAATGAATTTTTGAAGTTATTGCTATTTTTCCACATCAAATAGCAGTAAATACCAAACCTTAGGTTTTGATAAGGTTTGGATACTTGTAACTTTAAAGCTTTAAGCTTATTTAAGTTTTTTAAGCTTAATTAAGATTTGATGGTTCTTAAAGCCTTAATTTCAAGCTTGAATATTGGGATTTACCCTTTGGAAGATTGAAATTTCTGTCCAAATCGGGATAAAACCAATTTAAACTTTCAGGTTGGATAAAAGTCTAATATTTAAGTTTAAGTAAGGTTGAAAGTCCTCCAATACAGATGAAAAACCTTAACTAAATTGTTTCAGATCCAAAACGTTGCGTACCTCAGCTCTGTTTGGTCTTTTCCTTTGTCCCACCTTTCTGAATGGAGTTTGACCTTTAATTTATTTGAAGCCATACTATGGCCTTAAACCCTTTTAAATTTATCTCATGCAGGATTTACATTCTGCATGGCACACCCTTAGTCAATTCAGTAAATATATACAACATGTCAATCTTAACTAAAATCTTGGTAAGTTTGCATAAACCTTATGCAACTTTAAATTTAAGCTTAAATAAGTTCCAATTTATGAATTTCAATTTTTTTTGAAAAGGTGTAGTTGTACTGTGAGATTTTTAAATCTTCTAATAACACAAAAATAAACATTTTTGGGTTTAACATCCTATGTGTTTACCCCAGGTTATTCATGGTGTAGAATCCAAAAATAAAATAATAATAATAACTTTTTTTATCCAAAAAAAGTTATACTTATTTTTTTATTTTTCATTTAAAACCCAATTGATGAGTATGTTCAAGACTAAATCAACTGCATAAAAATTTATTTGTGGCCTTATCCATATTTCATACATATCTCACAGGCTCACACAGACTTAAACTCAAATTTTACACCAAAAGGTCAGTTTACAGCAAGAAGCGGGAGTTAATTCATAAAACTATGGCACAGGAACCAAAGGGAAGGTTATGTGCTAAAATTAATCATTAAATTTAACTATTCATATGTAGAATAAAGCTATTAGTTGAACCAAGCAAGGTACCACCCTTAAATTAAACACCCCACCAATCTTTACACCCCTTCTATAGCCACAGGACTCATCCAGAAGTAAAATTAAACCTGCATGAATTACACAGCCACATTGCATTCAAAATATAAAGATCACATCATTCAAAGATCAACCACATGGAATCACTAAATTTCATTTGCAACACAGCCACAGGAGTGCCTTATCTTATAATCACAGTAACCCCACTTAAAATGACCCCAAATTTAGAAGGGTATAGCCATCAAAGTTTATGAAAGGGAACTAATAACCTTTTTTGGCACATAATAAATAAGCTCAAAATTCTTTAGGCCACTTAAACCCTCATGCAAGTAAAAACAAGCTACAACAGGCTGAATGCAGTATACACCCTTATTCAAATCTCAACCACATGACTATTCACAGCATGTGTCAAACTAAAAAACACAAATAAAATCATTTCATGCACAACAGTAAATAAATCAGTTCAAGAACTCATCACCTGACCTCAATTTAAATACAAAAAAGAGAAAACCCAGCCATGAAACCTGCATAAAGCTCCACAGCCACTTCTACTGATAGTAAAAAATGACATATGAAAGTAAAATACAAGGTTGTCATGTGATCCTTCCCCCATCAACAGCATACTATGTGACAGTAATATGCCTGTGAAAAAGAAAAATACCCAGAAAATATTAAATCATCACATTCATGCAAGGAAACTTCAAGAAGATCATGTCATAGCCAGCTCACCAAAAAAAGCAAAAAAAAGAGTCATGTGATAAACAGAAACTGTGCAGAAAGAAGATTGTCACCAAACCTTAAGTCACCTTACCCATTCAAGGAAATTACTCCCAAAGAACAGATTCACATGATGGTATCAAGGGGAATTAAAGTGGAGAAAGACAGATCCCATGGAGGCCCCCCTGGGCTCCCAAAATCTATGAATAGAGGGGCTCTTGCAACCCAAATCTCAAAAATACCCCTATGCACATTTTATCCCCTGCAGATTATAAGCAAATAAATAATTCATCTCTGAACTGGGAGGTAGTTCAGTATATTATAGTGGATTTACTTGCCCAGTATCTAAGCTCAGTGGAATCTTAGTATTAAAAAAAGAAGATTATTCAGTACCAAAGCTTAGGTTTTATACTCTATTAAGATATTTTATCCATTAAAATTAACAACCTTTATCAAAAATTTACAAACCAGTTACCCCTTTAAAGATCCAATATCAAATAATCTTACCTTTCAAATTTAACAAATACAATTCTATCTTATTATTACCCACTCTTAAAAAATAATAAATGTTTGAAAAAATTATTTTTCTATATGATAGCTTTACCTTAACAAAATTAACCTTAGAAAAACTTGTCACATCTTCCAAAACACCTTAAATAACTCCTCTTACCAAAGGTCCTCACCAAGAAGAAACCATTTACCCAATTTCACTAAAAATTAAAATTTATACAGACAAGTATTTCATTAAATATCAAAATTAACCAAAATTCCTGATGTTATATTTTTCATTATATATTGAATAGGTCTCATCTGAGACTACTTAATTTTTTCTTCTGCAGTTGTCAATCCACTTACTACTTTTATTTTGGTTTGTGAGCTCCAAGGAATATTTTGATCAGTATTCTGGGAAGGTCAGGAAATACACGCTTTCCACCCTTGGTTACAGGAGTATTTAGGAGTTCAAAACTATTCACCTGTGATTTCCCCCTTCAGGTACTGCCTCATTTCAATCCAACACAAGAAAAGCAGTCACCACAGCACAAATAGGCCACAATTGATATAAAATAACTTATTGAATATGAAAAACTATAAGTTATTCATATATCCAAAACTAATTATTTTTGATGTAGAAAATTATCAATAGCTTTTTTTTGGGAGGGAGTAAATCAATGGATTGAAGACCACAGCTGGATTCTACATGAAAATTTAACTAGGGTAGCTCCATATTCTGAATGAGCTTAAAATATAACTCTATGAGGTGGTAATATGAAAAATAATTTAACAAAACATTATAAGTACCACATATAAGAATTGGGAAAACTCTTTTTTTTGCATTTTCAATCCAAAATAATGGGATTTTGAGAAGTCATATGTTTCATATACACTGAAAACAGTGTTATGAACTCTCATTGCACCTAAAAATGAAATATTTCTAGGTAAATATTTGGTAAACTAATGGTGGATATCATTGTTCAAACATTCAGAAATATTTTTGACATGAAAATAACAAAGGGGAGAAAGACATCAAAGAGATCTAGGGTACTATACTTGTGAGGCCTCTGTGGAATGATAAGCTTCAAAACTTGGGATCAAAGGTTAATATCAGCCCAATATTTCTCTTGAAACATTTTGAGAAGCTTGATAAAAAGTGAAAAATCCCATTAAATCATGATAAAATAGAGAATAAGCTAATATTTTGACTCAACAATCAGATGATGAGCAACTTTTACTAATTTAACTCTGTAAATTTGTAATATTTACCATGGATAAGCCCCAAACAAGCAATCAAAGCCAGTTTATTTCTAGTATCCATGAAATTACCTTATGGAACCAGCTGTTGCTATTCTATTTTCTTATGGAATGTAGAAAATGAGGTAGAACTTAAAAAATTCATTCAAAAAAAAAGTCTTACTGAATTTGTATTAATATTTAAGGACCAGTGGGCAAGGTTATAATATGAACTAGAGCCCAGAAGAGTTCTTACTCAATGATTCAAAATTTAAGTTTTAATTTTGGTCCATGTTTGATGATTGAACCTGAAACACTAAATCTTCAAAATTCTAAAGATTAAACCACCTGTGATGAAATTTCAAATGAAATTAATTCCTTTGAGAAAAAAATGTTTCTTTTAACATGAAAATAGTTACAGTAGCTACACATTTATTTGACAACCATAAACAGGTTTGTCGCCACATAAAATGACTTGCTTAACTATAATAATATTACACCAGGGTGAATCAGAATAAAAGCACAGGGTAATGACTTGGAATTGTTCTGAAATAAAGCTCCAGAAAGCCACTCAGATTCTAAGAAGAAATCAAGAGAGCTTCACTCTATTCTAATGTAACATTAATCCCCAGGGAAAATTACTTTTCAAGAAGCGGCACTTGATCTGGAGTCACACACAATGGATGCACCCAAAAGTAAAAATTCCATAAAGTAGAGGGCATGATGCATTGCAGCTTCAGACCTCAATTAGGGTTATTTCCTCAAATTCAGCTCTGGACCTCAACCAAGTTCTGTAATTCAGGTCCTGAGCTCAATCAAGGCTTTTCCTGCAGCTGAGGATATTAATAAAGTTCAGTGCTCCATCTCTGAACCTCAATAACATTTAATTCCTGCAGCTCCAGACCTCAATCAGGGGGATTTCCTTCAACTCTGAACCTCAATCAGGGGTACTTATTGCAGCTCAAGATGTCAATTAAGGCCTTTCTTTCAGCTCCACACCTCAATCAAGGGTAATTCCTGCAGGTATAGACCTCAATTGAGATCTTTCCTTCAGCTCTAGACCTCAATAAAGTGTACTTCCTGCATCTCCGGACTTCAATTAAGGTCTGTATCACAGCTCAAGACCTCAACTAAGGTATATAATGTAGCTCCTAACCCCAATCAAGGGTGCTTCTAGCAGCTCTGGACCTCAATCAAGCTCTGTCCTCCAGCTATGGACCTCACAAAAACACAATAGGATTTACTTATTTCTTCACATTATTTCTTCTGATCTTAAGTTTTTGAGAAAAAGTGGCCCTTCAATAATCATCATTATTTAATATTCTTTCATTTTAGTAAATTTGTAAAAGAAAAATATATGTATCTTGTTATTGATTTTTATTAAGGTATTCTAATTATATACATATTCTGAGTGAAGAGTAAAAATTATGCATAAAATTATCTTTATCAAATTCAGAGGGGATAAATACCTCATAAATAAAAAACCTTCATTTAGTCAACTTAAAGCTATATAGCCATATATATAAGATAAAAAGAAATATTGAAGAAATAAAGTCATTTTAATATATTTTTCATACAAAAATATTTGTCCAAGACATATAATATAATGAATTTAAATAATATAAATATTAAGAACTCAAAACCCTGAAATAACCAGCATGAAATTTCAAGAAAAAATAAAGAAATAAAGGAAAAATATATCAAAATTTATGTTTGAATAAGGTAAAATGAAAAGTCAAAATTTACTTAAAGATCCAACCACAAAGTTTTTCACTAAAACTGTATCATAAACCACAGAATTCTTTATAAAATATTTGTTTATTTTAGCAAGAAAAAAATTGACAATTATAGAAAGAAATAGGTAGTAAAGAAAGGTGATTGTTGCCTCAGCTTCACCAAAAATTCTGTAAAAGCATCAAATTAACAGGGGATGTGTTATTCCTATATCAGTTTTTCTTAATAGATCCAAAAAAGCAAGCTATAAGATGAAATAATGACCTCCTTTTTATCTCCAAGTATTCAGATTCCATCAGGAACTGATAATAATATAATATAAAACAAAATAAATTTACAAATAGATCGAGAATTTTATTTATTTCAAAATCAAGTTCAGCATTCCAGCTCTGGACCTCAATCAGTTTGACTTCCTGTAGGTCCACACCTCAATCAACTTTACTTCCTGTAGGTCCACACCTTAATCAGAAGTAATTCCTTCGACTCCACAAATAAGTCAGGGGTACTTACTGCAGCTCCAGACCTCAATCAGGGGTACTTCCTGAAACTCTGGACCTCAATCAAGCTCAGTAATCCAGCTCTGGATCCCAATCAGGCATACTCCCTGAATCTCGGTACTTGAAACAGGGCTATTTCATGAAACTCAGGACCTCAATAAGGCTACTTCCTGAAGCTCTGGACCTCAATTAAGCTCAGTAATCCAGCCCTGGATCCCAATAAGGGATACTCCCTGAATATCTGTACTTGAACCAGGTCTATTTCCTGAAACTCAGGACCTCAATAAGGCTACTTACTGAAGCTCTGGACCTCAATCAACGTCAGTATTGCAACTAAAGACCTCAATCAAGGTCTGTTAATTTGACAAAATGAGGACACTTCAATGATTTATTATGGGTATAATAATCAAACGTTCATTTATCAAGCGTATAAATCATCATAAAAAAGGGTATTCATCATTACCAAGAGTCCAAAGGAGTTTGAAGTATAATCATACAAGCCATATTGTGATTCTATTTCATTTGATCATATAATAAATTGTTTCTTGTCCATACCAACCACTTTTAATATATTAATATGTGTTCAATCAATAAAGAATGTGGATTAAATTTTTGATTGTTGGCTTTGAATAAAATTATTTTTTAATTGATACAAAGGATCAGAAAACTCAAAATTTTTTTTGATTATTACAAATTGAAATACTCAATTTCTTTTACAATGAGTAATTTTATTCTCAATTTTTGGACTTTCACTTGTGAAATTTTGATTGTTGATCTTGATATCAGGCAATGGGATATTCCATGTTGAAATAGAAAGTGATTTTCTGGTAGGGATATATTTCTATCTTTTATGAACACTATACCAAAAAATCAATTTCCTTTAATAGTGGAAATTTTGAAGTAACTCATCATAATTGAATATGTATTAGCTGGAAGGATAATAGGCTTCCTTTTCAATGAAAATTTAATACTTCATTTATTGAAAGAATTTAACATATTTGAAATATCTTAAGGAACTAATGGTGACCTCTCAGTAAAACCTGCTTTGTACTCCTGATGAAATGAAAATGCAGGGTTTGGTAAATGTCATCCAAAAAAAAAGTAAAAGTTACTAAGAAATCAGAATTCCAGCTTCCATATCCACATACAAGTCTTGTTATTTGTAGGAAATTTTCTTGAAGCACAAATTAATTTTTCATATCACTATTTAGCTGAATCTTTCATTGGGCTCCACTGGTAATATAAATCTGTAATAAGCTCAGCATAATTATTGTTTGATTTTCTTGACTGTTTTGGGAAGAACCTTTCATTTCAATGAAAAAATTTGGGAAATATTGTGAAAATGTGTTAATATAATCTTTTGAAATGGTTCCAGTAGTGGCAATTCTTACTGAATTGGTTTGAGTAAGTGTACTATGAAAAAAGCTCATTTTGGATTGCTCTAGAAGATTTTGGATAATATTTTTGGGTAAAAGACATCTGTTCACTGAGAAATGGAATAGGTATATATGGCTCATATAATAAAATCCATTCAGAAGCTCTGAAGCTTCCATGAGAAGGAGCCTCCATTTTCCTTGGAAAATGAGTCAATGATTCGGGGATTTTATCATCTTCAGGATGACTATATTCTATAGTAGTAATAAGGCTATGACTATGAGTGTGACACATAACTAATATTGACAAAGAAGCTTAAAGAGCTGTACTATTATGATATAGTGGTGATAAGTCTACTGAAAGCCTGGTTTCCCAATTATCTTCTGTGTTAAAATAATAATTGAAACAATAATTAATACCAGAATTCTATCTGATCAATTCTAAGAGTACTTCTGTTTTTGATAACTTTAATACAGGAAAATTCCAATAAAAAACAAGATGTTTTCTTCTTTTTGTGGGGAGAAGACCTCATTTTATACTAATCCAGGGTAATGGGCGGCTGACTACCTTTGAAAATGGACGCAGAGTAAAGGTTCCTACCTTTTTTGCTTACTTTTGAGCCCACAATCTCAATACTGTATCTTAATGAGCTGAGATAGGTTTTTGGGACTTAAAGTTTCCATTTATCTCCCATAAAGGGTGAGAAACCTTTCTATTAAGGTACCAAACCCGTTCTGGTGCTTCTGATGCATCAGAAGATATACAATACATGTATTGTGGCCCCTGATTAGTAAAGCTATGATGAATTATGGCTTAATCATTTTTTTAATAGTTTTGATGACTCATAATTCAATTATATGGGAGAGTATCCCATAGTACCACCCTGTACAGGAAGGTTAGGTGGTATATCATCCAAATTTTGAGTAATCAACTGATAAAAAGCCTTTTGGCTTCTTTGAAATATCATAGATAATTTGCCTGAGATAGTATACCCCAATACCACTTGTTGTGGGATTATACGCTTAAATCCTCAATAAATTTGTCATTTCTGAAGATAAAGAGCCCAAATTGTAACCACATGTGCATTCTAAAAGATAGGTATAGTTACAATTCACTTTGTATTTTTTATGCCAAAGTTATACAGGTTCAAAGTTTGTTTAATTCTCTTTAGAATAGTATTTTTTGAGAGAAAAGTAAAAATAGTTTTTTATCTGTGTAAGATACAGGAGTAAGGGTTGAATCATTATGAATTCCTAATTTTGTCTTGCTAGAAGATACTCTACTTGACAGGCTTCCCATCAAATATGGTGGAAGTGAGATGGAAGGTGAAAATATTTCATCATTTTTCCAGGCATGAAAGATGGTATTTTTTTTGATATTTTTTGATTTAGTGGTGCTAATCTCTTGAAGCTAGTACGATTGGATATCCCTAATTAAGAGTATTAATAAAAGACCCCATATGGTGTGTTTAGAACTTAAGCTCTACATATAAGATAAGATTTGAAGATTAGGGTTTATTCTGATCAAGACTTTTCAACCTCAATAACTTGGTTAATTCTCTTTGTTTTGTCATAAGAATAATATTTTCTCAGAAAATGAAACTTACTCCATCAGATTTCTACATGTGAATATCAACATTGTTAGGTTATTCTTTTGTTTTAATGGCCCTATTTTACCTTTATTTGGTGAAATGATGGTTACAAGTGTGGATTTCACTCTCTTTTATGTGTCATTTTTTGGCACTATCAAAGTTCATGGTTGTGCTCTGTTTTTGAGTCACAGGCTTAAATACCCACCCTACAAAAAAGGGTCATAATTTGAAAGACTCTTTTAGTCAGACTGTGACTCAAAATTAGAGCACAAGAATTACAGCCTGAATACCTTGCCCAATGGTAGAGAAAAATACCACCAAAACATGGAGCTGAGCCAAAAAATCTCAAAAGGTATAAAAAAGAGGAATGTCACTTCTTTTCAAATATACAACTCCCATAGCCATGAAAAAAAATAATAAAAAAGCTATCCCTTCTCAAAGCAGTTGCTGAGCATAAGCCCTAATTTTTACCTCTCATCTAAAATCCAGAGAAAGAGGCTTGAACCCATCAAATGGTTTGTCAAATTAAATCTCTCAGTAAGGGCTATCCAATGGTACTAGCCAAATTAAGCTAGAAACAGTACTATAGAGGTTATGGAAAAAATAAAGCCAAATAAGGGTTAATAAAATATTTGGCTTTCATCTAGCTTGTACAGCTTTAGTGTGAGATACCTGAAGTGGGTTCTTTTTGGAAAAATAACAATAAGGGCTTTCTGATGATTCCATCTATTTCCTCATAGCTTTTACAGAAAAAATGTTATGGAGAAAACAAGCTCAATACAGGATCAATAACAACTCCACAAATTGATGATGGAATTTAGAACTGGTATAACTTTGCAATACTTAATTCTACCAATACTAAATTATTAAGTGACATGTAGAGCTCATAAATGGATTCAAAAGAAGCCACTTTTGAGATCTGTATCTTAAAAACTGACAAGTATATTCAGGTTTTAAGATTATAATCCCACACTTGCCAGTATGGCATCTTACTGTGGGACAGCTTTCCATATGATTGAATTAACAGCTAATAAATTGAATTAAATGCTATTTATTCTTTAATTAACATAAATTTACAAACAAGAATCATGTAAGTATAATTTGTACAGCCTCTGACACATGAGAAGCACCAGAACACACTTATAAGCTCCATTGGTGAAATGTTTTACCCTGTATAGGGCAAAAATGACAAGTTGTGGTTCTAAAACCCCATTTTCACCCAATAACAATCTGTATTGAGTGTATAGAGCCACAAACCAGCCCAAAATAGTGAAATTTTCCAGTCTGGGGTCATTTGCAGAGGTAAGCAACCTCCCAGTACCCCAGCACAAGATAAAAGGAGGCTTTTCCTCAGCAAAAAATTTAATCAATCATCCTGTTCTATTATTCTTATGTGGTATAGCTTCATATATAGAATTGGTACTCTTGGAATTAAAGAGGTATTTCTATAATAGTAATAATTTTAGGGTTAATTATTGTAAACTGTAATGTTTTTCTATTAGACTCTTTGTGAGCCTTAGAGGTAATTTCATATACCCAAAAGACCACAAATATAAAAAATAACATATTAATATAAATAAAATAAATTTATTTATATTATTAAAATAAAAATCAAAATATAAATATAAAATTATATTAAAAAATAAAAAATTAATTATAATTTAAAAATAAAAATACATTAAATTTTGTAAATATAAAATTACATTTATAGTTGAAAAATTTAAGTAAAAATGAAATTTTAACAAAATTGTGAAAAAATAAATAAATTTGGAAAAAAGTTAAATAAAATTTATTATAACTTTTTATCCAATAAATAAACATATAAAATTTATTTCACCATTGGATTCCTCATAAAAAATCAGGTGGGGTCACCTCTGAGTGAAATTCTTGTAACTCAACTCTAAATAAGCTTAAATTAAGTTTTTAGTATTTTCAATACAAAAGTTGAAAATCCTCAAAACTTTAATTGAATTCACACCACATGTGGTGTTAACCATCAATTTTTGTGTTAAAATTGAGGTGTTGTGTTTAGTTTAGAAGTTATGAGGAATTGAAGTATTTTCAATTGAATTCAATTGAAATGTCAAAATGTGCGCGTGTATTACATAAGTGAACTTTGATTTACATATGAGGTGTCAATTATTACTGTATTGTACTGTACAATTGAATTGAATTACATATGTAAATTATAAGTATAATACATGATGAGGAATTAAAGGAAAAATAAATTGGAAAGATTAAATTTGGGGGGGAAAAGGAACTCCAGCTCTAAGGGGGAGCTAGACCCCCAAAATCCTTGCTGACAGGCGTGGGATGTCAAAATTCACGCAAAAGTTCATCACTTTTGGCCTGGAATTGAGTTACAGGGTCTGTGGACTCAATTGATGATGAGGTTTTGATACCAACTGGGGTAGTTTTAGCTGTTGCCAAGAGGGTAAAACTACCCTTAAGATAAAACAATCATAATAAAAACAGTTTTAACTGGTTTCTACGCCTCTGACACACATTCTGACGTGTTTTGAAGGCTCTAGGCCTGGTATTGCTATAGTAATGGCTGATTTAAGGGTCTAAAATGGCTAAAAATGGCTTAAACCAGCCCTTTTTGGTCTAAACCTGGGTTCAATGATGCCATAATTGGCTTTTCTGTTGTCAGACTGTTTTTCACGACTGACAAGAGTAAATTTTACTTTTGGAGTAAGAGAATTGATGGCTATAAAAGAATGTCTTCTTTGCCCCACTTTTCTCTTCATGTTAGAATCTTTTCCTTTTATTAATTAGTTTAAAACTGTTAAACCAATCAATCAAAGATTCCAACCACCACTTTTTAATCATTTTAATCCTTTTAACCACGTGAAAAAATCATTATAATCATTGTTTGTAACTCTTATAATCATTTTTACCCCTGAACCACCCCAAAAGTGAATTAAAGCATCTTTCATCACTGTAAACTTTGTCACTTTGTTTCCAAATTCACTCTGGTCACTTTTGGGCGTGTTTTCTCTTTAATATTATTTTTAAAGACTTTTTCTTTAATTAATTGCTTGCAGTTCTTTGCTCAATTAATTCCAATTGAAATTGCTCTTGAAGAAATTTCTTTTGTAGCCTTAAAATATCTCTTGTAGAGTATTTTTTGGATAAATTTTTATTGTTGGTAAAACAATAAATTTTTATAATATTATTGTTTTATACTAATAAAGTTATAAACAATAAAATTGGCGTGTTTTCTCTTAAAAATAATATTTCATACTATTTTTAATTGAATTTTACCTTATACAAATTTTGAGGACAGGAAAAGTACTTGATTTTTAATCAAAGTTTCATATCCACACCTTACATTTGGGGGCCCAGCCGTGATATTTTACCTGTGACATATTTTTTTTACTCTTTTTAAATCTTTTTTCTTATATTGAAAAATTTAAAAACACATAAAAAATACTTATAATTCAAAAAACCCATAAAAAAATAATTTTTTTCATATTATAAGTGAGGCTTAAATTTTTATTTATTTTTTTGAAATATCCTTTTTTTACTTAATTAATTGGCTTTTTCATTAATTTTAGTGTCTGACAACGTGGTAAGACAAGAAAACATTGAAACAGCCTCAACAGTAACCAGCATTATCCCTGCCAGTACTGTTAATTCTGATCATAATAGCACTGTTATTGTGACTCAAAATAACCAACCTGAACCAATATCTTCTGAATTAATTAATTTGGACATAAGTAATACCCTTCAGAAAGCTAAAAATTTGGCCAATAGTAAGTTTTTGACGTAAAAATACTATTTTAAACCTTTTTTTTAACCATAATTATGCCTTCAACCAGGTCAGGAGCCAGCTACAACCCCTCAAGCAGCTCCCAAAAAGGTAATAGACGTGATTATGGCAGAAGCCAACCAGGTACAGAAGGAAAAGGGTCAGTTGATGACTTCCAAACAACTAAATTGGGTCATTCTGAAGCTGATAATACTATTTTACCTTCAAAAAGAGCTGACACCGCCACAACAAGCCTTTGTGGACATATACAAAGCCAGCCACAGTGCATACAACAATGCACTCCAATTCAAGGAGTACCAGATCCTTGCAGACCTGTGGAAAAATTGCATGAATTCTTACCTGACAGTAAGAAAATTCTTGGGCCATCCCAACACTTGCAAATTGCTCAATGGATGGCATCCATTGATGGAGAAGAAAAACATGATGCTTTTGACACTAGAATGGAGGAAAAACAACCCTCCACCACCCAAACCAGTGCCAAAAACAGCCCCAGTGGCCAGCAGCAGCAATTCCAACGTGAAAAAGCAGCCACAAACTCCAAACAAGGGCAAAGGGAAGGCACCAGCCCCAAAACCTTACAGCCAGGGCTACAGAATCCCAAAGATTCAGCAGGATGCCATGGAAAATGTATTTCAGATGGCCAGAACCATGATGGAATTACAGAAGAAGGAGGAAGCCAGATTAAGGTTCCAGAAATGATTTCTGACATATTTGATTCCATCCCAGAGTTGTATAATGCTACAAATGACGTGAAAAAACATCTTTCTGATAAAAATGACACCATTTGTAACAACATTAAAACAAACAACCTGAGTCTGTGCCAAATTAATGAAACACTTATGTGTTTTGAAAAAGTTTTGAGAACAATTAAAAATTCCAATAATGATAATTCTTCTAACAATAAAATAAATGAACAATCTGCCATTATTGAAGAATTAACAGATAAATATTCTAAATTCAATATTGATGACATAATTGAAACAAGAATTAAACAAGCCATAAATATTATCAAAACAGATAACAAGAAAGTCCTTGATGACATTTCAAATTCATTTACTGAAGTAAAGACATATACCATTGCCTTGAAAAAGTGTTTTGATGCTTCACAAGAAGAAGTATCAAAATTATCAATGAAATTGAATCAAGTCACTGCTGATAATACAAGACAAACAGAGTTATGGCAAGAACTGACACATAAGGAAGACATGTATAAAATTGAAGTAATAAATTTAATACAAAGCTTCCAACATGAATACAGAAATTCCCAAAGGTGTAGCAACAGTAAAATGAATGACATTGAACAAATACTGAACACCTTACCAAGAATGTCTACACCTCTAAATCAAAATGAGGGCACAAGAATTCCAAATCCACAAGTATTGGATCCTGATAATTCACAATTAAAAAATGAATTATCCACTTCTTTTCATAACTTGGAACCATCAATGGGCCAAGCACTCTTGAAAGAAGTTCCAAAACTTAAAGAATGGCCTCACTTCAGTGGTGAAGGAGAGTATGACCATATGGAATTCATTAGAGGTATTGACATGATCAAAGAGGATTTTGAATTACCAGACAGATTGGTAACAGCCAGGTTTAACACCTTGTTTACCAGATCAGCTCACAGATGGTACATCAAAATAAGACAAGCACATGGACACCAGAGTTGGACTTGGTGGAAAACCCAAATCATCAACAAATGGGCAAATGATGCTTGGAGGTTTAAAGTTGAAACAGCCTTTGAATCTGCCAAATTTAATGCTGATAAAGACAAAGCTTTACCATGGTTTTGCCAACAGAAAGACAGATTAACAGCATTATATCCTGACATGTCAGAATTTATGATCCATAGAAAAATTCTGAGACAATGTGGAGGTGACTTAGAGCATGCTGTCAAAAGCAGGACTACTGAACAATCTTCAGCAGAGGATATTATCAATATACTAGAAGAAGTAACCACCAGAACCAAAATTGGTTCTAGTAGGGTGAATCTTAAAACAAGGTTTAATACACCTTGGAAAGATTCTGTGGACAAAAACCCCAAAGAAAATTCTAGTAATATTAAATATAAATCTGCAGATACAGTCAGAAAATGCCATATTTGCCAAAGCACCACCCATTTAGCCAATACATGTCCAAAAAGGGGGAAAATCAATGAAATTGACATTGAAAAGGAACCAGATGTTGAAAAAGAAGACATAATTGAAGACAATTCAGATGATAGGTCATCCATATTTTCTGAATCTTCAAAAGATATAGAAAATATCAATGCCACTTTTGACATCATGGAATCTTATTCCCACTTACCACAATTGAGCAATGGTCAAGTTGATTTATCAAAAGTTCAAGATGCACAACTTATGAAGACAAAACCAAACAGAGGAAAAGGTTATACAGCTGGTAATTCCTATATAACAGAAGTGGTGATTGACAACAAGCCCACCAAGCTTTTGCTTGACCCAGGAGCCTTCTGCTCTTGTGTTGGAAAATCCTTTCTTAAGACTTGTGTGCCAAATTTTGAAGACCAATTGTTACCAATTGATGGTATAAAATTCAACAGTGCAAGTAACCCAATGAAAGCACTGGGAATCTTTGAGACCAATTTCATATTCCCACACATAAATGGGAATTTAAGGATCACAGTTGAATTTGTTGTTATGGAAAATTGCTCTAGTACCCATTTTATATTGGGAAATGACTATTTGATCATGTATGGGATAGATTTACATAATAACAAAGACAGATACTTTACAATTGGGGACAATAAGCGCCAGAAATTTGCCTTTTTACCATTTAAAAGACAAATTACAGTAAACAAAGTATCACCAGTCAGCTTAGAGTTAGAGAAATTCAAGTCTGAACAGTTAAATGAGGCTGAAATAAGCCTTCATCTGACTGATAAACAAGAAAATGAACTTTCTTCCCTTTTGTATGACCACAGAGGAGCATTTGCTACAGACAGAGAACCCCTGGGAGCAATTATTGGTCATGAAGTTGACATCATTCTTAACATTGAGAGACCTTATCCACCACTCTTAAGAAGACCTGCTTATCCAGCAAGTCCAAAATCAAGAGAAGCTCTAGAAATTCATATCAAAGAACTTCTAGTCCTTGGTGTAATAAGAAAAGTAGGCCACAATGAGGAAGTAGAAATAACTACACCAGTCATAGTGGCGTGGCATAATGGAAAATCTAGAATGGTTGGGGACTTTAGAGCTCTGAACACTTACACTGTTCCAGACAGATACCCAATACCAAAAATCCAAATTGCCCTTACTCAAATATCTCAAGCAGTGTATATAACCACTATGGATGCCCTTAAAGGATTCCATCGAAATGTGGTAACACCCAGAGCAAGAAAATACTTGAGAATTATTGTTCATTGTGGAGTGTATGAATACTTAAGGATGCCCTTTGGTATCAAAAATGCACCTTCACACTTCCAAAGAATGATGAATGAAATCTTCCCTGAAGAACTCTCAGAGGGATGGTTAATCATTTACATTGATGACATTATTATCTGTTCAAAGACTTGGGAGGAGCACATGTACAGACTATCAAGAGTTTTGACAAAAATCCAATCAGTAAACATGAAAATCTCCTTGAAGAAATGTCATTTTGGATTTAAAGAACTTAAAGCACTAGGACATGTTGTATCTGGTTTGTCCCTTGGAATTGACAAAAACAAAGTTGCAGCAGTATTATTAAAGCCCATGCCTCAGAATAAGAAGGAAATTCAGTCATTCTTAGGTTTTGCAGGATATTACAGGCAACACATTAAAGATTTTGCATCCATAGCAAGACCACTTTATAAGTTGTGTGACAAAGACACAGTGTTTGAGATGACTGTTGACAGAGTCAAAGCTTTTGAATCTCTAAGAGAAGCATTGACCACTGCTCCACTCTTACTGATGCCAGACTTTAAATTGCCTTTCAAACTGTATATTGATGCATCAGGGGATGGACTAGGTGCTGCACTTCACCAAGTTCAGATCATAAATGACAAACCTGTAGAAGGACCAATATGTTTCATATCCAGGCAAATCAAACCAACTGAAGCCAGATATGGAGCAAGTCAAATGGAATGTCTATGCCTTGTCTGGGCCTTGGAGAAATTGAACTATTTCTTAGAGGGATGTGTTTTTGAAGTAATAACAGATTGTACAGCTGTGAAATCACTTTTGAACATGAAAACACCTAACAGACACATGCTCAGATGGCAAATAGCCATACAAGAATACAGAGGCAATATGACTATTGTTCATAAGGATGGGAATATTCATAAGAATTCAGATGGACTAAGCAGATGGCCATTACCAAATAACATTGATAATCCTGCTTATGTTCCAGAAGAAGCTTCACCACAAATTCCAATAGAAGGAATAAGTGTTACAGACTTGAACACCACCTTCTTTGAAGAAGTCAGAAATAGTTACACTCAAGATAAGAATTGTAGCATCTTATGCCAATTACTTAACAAAGACTGTAAAGACAACTCTCTAATACATGCCTTGGATGAAGTATGGAGAAAATCTTATAATGAAGGAAGATTTCACCTACTGGATGGTATAATTTACCACAGAACCAAGCACACATGTGTCATGACAGTTGTAGACAGGTCATTAATCAATCTTGTACTGAAAGAATGCCATGATAGTCCCTTTTCAGGACATCTTTCTGAAGACAGAACAAAAGAGAAAGTGAAGACCTGCATATGGTGGCCAATGTGGCAAAAAGATGTTGCAGAGTATTGCAAAACCTGTGACAGATGCCAAAAGGCAAATAAATCCACTGGCAAAAGACTTGGAAATATGATGAAAATCCAAGAACCAAACAGACCTTGGGAAATTGTCCATATGGATTGGGTAACTGGCCTACCACCAGGAGGTGACAGGAGCTATAATGCTTGCCTAGTAATTGTGGACAGATTCAGTAAAACTCCAATCTTTTTACCATGTCACAAAGATGATACAGCCATGGATACAGCTCTTCTGATATGGAATAGAGTAGTGTCATGGACTGGAATATTTACAAATATCATCAGTGATAGAGATCCCAAATTCACTTCAGCACTATGGACAAATCTTCACCAATTATTTGGCACTAAACTGTCTTTCTCTACAGCCTACCACCCACAAACTGATGGCCTGGCTGAAAGAATGATCCAAACCTTAGAGGACATGGTGAGAAGATTTTGTGCATATGGCCTTGAATTCAAAGATTGTGATGGATTTACCCATGATTGGTGTACTCTGTTACCAGCACTGGAATTAGCATATAAAACATCAATCCATGCTAGTACCAATCAGACTCCTGCTATTCTAGAAAAAGGATGCAACCCCAAGTTACCCCAAGACTCCTTGAGGAAAGACTTAATTGAAATACATCCCACAGCTGCTAGCTTCAAAGGAATTCTAGACAAAGCTAGAAAGCATGCAGTAAGATGCATGGAGGACTCTTTTGTATATGCTAAAGACAAATGGGATAAATCACATGCAACTCCAGATTTCAAAGTGGGGGACCTAGTTCTTGTATCCACCACTAACTTCAATAACATCAAAGGATGTAAAAAGTTGAAAGACTCCTTTGCAGGACCTTTTGTGATTAAGGCCCTCCATGGAGAAAATGCTGTTGAAGTAGAGTTATCTGAAGAACTTAGCAATAAGCACCCTACATTTCCAGTGAGCTTGATAAAACCATATAAATCTAGTGATGCTGAGAAATTTCCCTTGAGGAATAAGATTCCCCAAGTTATACCTCCTATTGAGACATCTGGTGCTAAGAAAATTACCAAAGTTCTTAAAGAAAGGAAATTTAGAACCAAGAAAGTAAGGGAATACCTTGTTAGGTACAGTGACCCAACTTGTGAAGATGAATGGTTAGAAGAAAAAGATATACCAGAAGCTACCAAACTCCTCAGAAGATTTAGACACACTAGAAACTCCAATATTACAAAGTAATATTCTTTTTTAGGGGGAGGGAATGTGAGCCTTAGAGGTAATTTCATATACCCAAAAGACCACAAATATAAAAAATAACATATTAATATAAATAAAATAAATTTATTTATATTATTAAAATAAAAATCAAAATATAAATATAAAATTATATTAAAAAATAAAAAATTAATTATAATTTAAAAATAAAAATACATTAAATTTTGTAAATATAAAATTACATTTATACTTGAAAAATTTAAGTAAAAATGAAATTTTAACAAAGTTGTGAAAAAATAAATAAATTTGGAAAAAAGGTAAATAAAATTTATTATAACTTTTTATCCAATAAATAAACATATAAAATTTATTTCACCATTGGATTCCTCATAAAAAATCAGGTGGGGTCACCTCTGAGTGAAATTCTTGTAACTCAACTCTAAATAAGCTTAAATTAAGTTTTTAGTATTTTCAATACAAAAGTTGAAAATCCTCAAAACTTTAATTGAATTCACACCACATGTGGTGTTAACCATCAATTTTTGTGTTAAAATTGAGGTGTTGTGTTTAGTTTAGAAGTTATGAGGAATTGAAGTATTTTCAATTGAATTCAATTGAAATGTCAAAATGTGTGCGTGTATTACATAAGTGAACTTTGATTTACATATGAGGTGTCAATTATTACTGTATTGTACTTTACAATTGAATTGAATTACATATGTAAATTATAAGTATAATACATGATGAGGAATTAAAGGAAAAATAAATTGGAAAGATTAAATTTGGGGGGGAAAAGGAACTCCAGCTCTAAGGGGGAGCTAGACCCCCAAAATCCTTGCTGACAGGCGTGGGATGTCAAAATTCACACAAAAGTTCATCACTTTTGGCCTGGAATTGAGTTACAGGGTCTGTGGACTCAATTGATGATGAGGTTTTGATACCAACTGGGGTAGTTTTAGCTGTTGCCAAGAGGGTAAAACTACCCTTAAGATAAAACAATCATAATAAAAACAGTTTTAACTGGTTTCTACGCCTCTGACACACATTCTGACGTGTTTTGAAGGCTCTAGGCCTGGTATTGCTATAGTAATGGCTGATTTAAGGGTCTAAAATGGCTAAAAATGGCTTAAACCAGCCCTTTTTGGTCTAAACCTGGGTTCAATGATGCCATAATTGGCTTTTCTGTTGTCAGACTGTTTTTCACGACTGACAAGAGTAAATTTTACTTTTGGAGTAAGAGAATTGATGGCTATAAAAGAATGTCTTCTTTGCCCCACTTTTCTCTTCATGTTAGAATCTTTTCCTTTTATCAATTAGTTTAAAACTGTTAAACCAATCAATCAAAGATTCCAACCACCACTTTTTAATCATTTTAATCCTTTTAACCACGTGAAAAAATCATTATAATCATTGTTTGTAACTCTTATAATCATTTTTACCCCTGAACCACCCCAAAAGTGAATTAAAGCATCTTTCATCACTGTAAACTTTGTCACTTTGTTTCCAAATTCACTCTGGTCACTTTTGGGCGTGTTTTCTCTTTAATATTCTTTTTAAAGACTTTGTTCTTTAATTAATTGCTTGCAGTTCTTTGCTCAATTAATTCCAATTGAAATTGCTCTTGAAGAAATTTCTTTTGTAGCCTTAAAATATCTCTTGTAGAGTATTTTTTGGATAAATTTTTATTGTTGGTAAAACAATAAATTTTTATAATATTATTGTTTTATACTAATAAAGTTATAAACAATAAAATTGGCGTGTTTTCTCTTAAAAATAATATTTCATACTATTTTTAATTGAATTTTACCTTATACAAATTTTGAGGACAGGAAAAGTACTTGATTTTTAATCAAAGTTTCATATCCACACCTTACACTCTTGATAATAGTAGCAAATATCAAGAGTAATATGAATGTCCTCAGTAGAAAATATAATATAATTAGATATTATAACCACAAATTTGTAGAATTATTAACAATAACTATATATTAAAAAAAGAAATTTAAGCATTATTTAATAATTTAATAATAAAAAGAATTCTTAATAATTAAAATAAATTATACTTATTCTATTATTGTTATAGTCACTGAAGGCTATAAAGATAAGAAGTGTAAAGCTCTTAATAAGACAATTACACATGGCAAAGAATGATATTTATCCACTTATAAATAATATATAAGTATTATTTATGAAATAAACTACCACACACACTGTTCAGAGATAATTCTTATAGAAAAATTCTATAAAAAAACTAATACTAGATAAAAAAATATAGAACTTTAAAGAAAACTTACTCATAATATTTATTTAACACAATAATTCAAACAACAGTTATTATATTAACTAATTATTATAAGTTAAAAACAAACCAAAAATCAATATTTTAAAACATAAAACAACTTTTTATTCTAAAAAATATGATTAAAGATCTTTTAAGAGGAATTTGTGGATTTTGAAAGATATTTAAGACAATAATTTTATATAGTAAAATTTATTATTGGCAATTACAACATTAATCTGAATTCTATGATTTGAATTATTTAATTTTAAGAATCAACAAAGAATAAAATAACTTAAGAATTACTTTAATAATAAGATTTTATACTTAATAAAACTTTACTTGTTTAAATTTCTGATACTATTTGAATGATAATTATTGATGGACAAAAACAGTGATGTGTAGACTCTTTCTATGCCTATAAAGCAGCTGTCATTATTTATAATGGATATAGAGGGCGTGCTCAGGTAAAAACTGAAAACCATACTTGAAGATAGCGTTCTTAACTTAAGGTAGCATGTTTTTAATTCCAATTTAAAGTTACCAGTGTTATTCTGAACTCCAAGTAACTTTAATTCTATTTTGGATTTATTACTTTAACTTTTAATATAAATTAAGCTTATTTACATTACAGTTCATCACATAAGCAACTGAAAAATAGAGTTTCAAGAAAAAATCTTTAACTCAATTGTTAATTAATTTTTAAACAAAAAGTAATTGTCTTTAAGTATAATTAAAAGAATAAATTTCCAGGATAATTACCAATACAGCCTGTTCAAAAAATATATTTAAAATTTGGTTTATATGCAAATAACATCAATTTGTAAGCTGTGTGAAGAATTCAAGAAAATCCATTAAGAATTGATTTTTTAACTAATTTTTGAAGTTATTGCTATTTCTCCATGTATAATAGCAATATGCACCAAACCTTATCTTTTGATAAATTTTTGATGCTTGTACTTTGAGGTTTTGAGCTTATTTAAGATTTTTAAGCTTAATTAAGCTTTGAAACTTCTTAAAAACTTAATTTCAAGCTTGCATATGGGGATTAACCCTTTGGCAGCTTGAAATTCCGGTCCAAACTGAGATAAAGCCATATTAAACTTTAATGTTGGATCAAATTCTAATCTTAAAGCTTAAATAAGGTTGAAAATCTTCCAATACAGGTGTAAAACCTTAATTGAATCCTTGCAGATCCAAAAAGTTGGGTACCCCAGCTCTCTTTGGTCTTTCTCCTTTGTTCCACCTTTTTGCATGGATTTTTCCCTTTTATTTATTTAAAGCCATACAATGGCCTTAAACCTTTTTAAATTGAGCTCATGCAGGATTTACATTCTGTATGGAAAATCCTTAGCCAATTCAGCAAATATACACAACACCTTAATTTTAACTAAAATTTGGGTATGTTTGCATAAACCTCATTCAACTTTAAATTTAACCTTATTTAAACTTAAATTTAACAATTTTTAAGAAATTTCAATAAAGTTGAAATTTTACCATCAGATTCTGGAATCTTCTAATAACATAAGAAATAACCATTTATTGGTATAACACCCTATGGGTGTACCCTTGGTTATTTTTTGAGTAGAATCCAAAAATGACATAAGAATTGTAACTTTGTTTATCCAAAAAGGTTATACTTATGTTTTGTTATTTTTTATTTTAAATTCAGTTGATAAGTCTGTTTAGGACTAAATCAACTGTGTATAAAATTTTTTGTGGCCTTATGGGTATTTCATACAAATCTCACAGGCTCACATTCCTTACCACCAAAGAATTGGTACTCCAATTTTTGCTTAGTAGTATACCCCCAATTTATTTGGGGGGATATAATCCAGTATACAACCTCTCTCCTTATACTTTTTATTTATCTAAAGCACACAATGCAAACTTATTATTGAAGGATTGGTCTCCTCTCATGTCCAAATCTTCTGTGGAATGTTTGGTAATAAGGTATTTTCCTTTCTTAAAGCCACTCATCTTCATTTTGTGGGTTTCTGTACCTTAATAAGTATTCTCTTTCATTTTCTCCCTAAGTCTTCCTTATTTAAAGCCTTTCAGCACCTTTTTCTCATCACTTTCATCAAGTGGTGGTACTTCTAAGGGTGTTTCATCTCTCAAAGGAAATAATTCCTTATAACCTAAAGTGTAATGCTTTACAAGAATGACATGGAAGGTTGGATGTTTTTTTTTCAATTCTCCTTACAGTTCTACTTTTACTGCATTTTACCATGAAGGGCTTTAATGATAAATGTTCCTGAACAGGAATCTTCAAATTTCTCTGGGCCTTTTATATTTTTAAAGTTCAAGGTTGAAGCTAGTATCAAGTCCCTTACTTTAAATTCTGGGGTTTTATGAGTTTTATCCCACTTTTGTTTAGCATATTCAAAAAAATAAGTCATGCTTTGGTTTGCATGATGCCTTACATTCTCAAGAAATAACTTAAAGCTTGATGCAGTCGGACGAATATAAACTAAATCTTTCTCCAAAGTCTCAACTGGAAGCTTAGGGCTCCATCCTTTTTCCAACATTGCAGGATTTCTGCCTGTTGAAGCATGGATAGAAGTCTTGTAGGCTAATTCGAATGCTGGTATAAGTGTACACCAATCATGAGTAAAGCCATCACAATCTTTAAGCTCCAGGCCATAAGCACAAAATCCTATGATTGTGTCCTCAAGGGTCTGAATAATTCTTTCTGCTAATCCATCAGTCTGTCAATGGTAAGCTGTTAAGAATGATAGTTTGGTACCAAAAAGCTTATGTCAATTTGTCCATAAGTCTGATGTAAATTTTGGGTCTATATCACTAATGATAATCTTAAAGAGACAAGTATGAGATATTACTCTATTCAAAGCTAAAAGAGCTGTATTCATAGCTGTGTCATCTTTATGACATGGTAAAAAGATTGGGGTTTTGCTGTACCTATCTACAATGACAAGACATGAATTTTAGCTTTTTTCCCCACCAGGTGGTAATGCAGTTACCCAATCCATATGGACCACTTTCCATGGGGTACTTGGTTCCTGGATATGGATTGTTAAACCAAATATTTTACCAGTAGCTTTATTGGCCTTTTGGAGCCTGTAACAACTGTTACAGTACTCAATGACAACTTTTCTCCAAGATGGCCCTAAAGCACATGTCTTAATTCTTTCTATTGTTCTGTCCTCAGACAGATTTCCAAAATAAATTTTTTCAAGGCATTCTAGTAATATTTTGTTAATTAAAATTCTACTAAATAAGACCATTAACCATGTGTTTTTAGACCTATGATACAAGATACCATCAAACAAATGAAATCTTCCATTGTCATAATATGTTTTCCATATATCATCCAAAGAGTTAACCAAAGTTTTATCTTTGCAATCTCTGTCAAGTAGAGAAGTAAGAATATGACAATTCCCATCTTGCTTATAGCTTTCTCTAACTTCTTCAAAGGGTTATGCTCCTACATCTGGGATTTTAATTCCTTCAATTGTAATTTACGGTTCTGCATTTGCAGGAACATAATCAGGATTATCAGGTGTATTGGTTAATGCCCATCTACTCAAGCCATCAGCATTCTTGTGAATATTCCCAGCTTTATGTAATATGCTCATATTTACTCTATACTCCTGTATAGAAATCTGACATCTCAACATATGTCTGTTAGGATTTTTAATGTTGAGAAGTGATTTCACAGCATTACAATAAGTGATTACTTCAAACACACTACCATAAATATAATAATGAAGCTTTTCCAAATCCCAAACAAGGCAAAGGCACTCCATTTCACTTTCCCCATACCTGACCTCTGTAGGTTTAGAATTCAAATCAAGTAAATCAATAAATCAAATCAAATCAATCAAGTCAATTCAAAATCAAATCAATTATGTCTTGAGGAATTCACTCAATGAATTCAATTTATTGAGGAATCAACTTCAAATCTATCAATTAAATCAATCTTGAGGATAAATCAGCTACCCTGAGGAATCAAATCTGTCAATCAATTAAATCAAATCATAATCTTGAGGTAAATTCAATTTCTTGAATAATCAAATAAATAAATCAATATTCTTGAGAAATTTCAAAATCAACCAATGATAACCCCAATTCAATGAAAACTCCTGAAGCAATGAATCAATCAACCTCAAATTCCAATCAATTAAACCTGATAAAGAACCTGAATTCAGACAGAAAATGAAATTAAAATTTGATTGAGAATTAAGAGAATGAAATCATAAAAATAATAAGATCATAAAAATCATAATTCAGAATGAGAGAAATGAATAAGAATGAATGAAAGAAAAGAAGCAATTATGAGTTAATTGAAATAATGTCACAGGGGCTCTTCTAAATGAAGAGGGCCTGTCACTCAGTGAAAAGACTTACTTATGGAGGGCTCAGAATAAATAATCAATTGATATGAGTAATGATATAAAAGAAATAAATTCCTAGTAATAAAATAATAAGCATTAAAGATATGATAGAAAGACACAAGCAACAATAAAGAGCCAACCACAAATAATCCTGTACCACTGTTTCAACCTGTTCAGAAAAGAGAGAAGGATTAATAAAGGATATGGCCACCAGGACTCTACTGAACAGGTGAGGGAAGGCAAAGACTAACTTCATAATTAATAAAATAATATTTTTTAATGAGAAATAAAATAATCTTAAATAATCAATCCAATATTTTAACTAACTGGGGGAAAACCCCCAGGTGGGTGAAAGGGGGCTGGTAAATGTGAAAAAGTGCCAGCCTGGAGTTTGAGTGTTGAGAAACCATGATTGTATGATTGAAGAGCCTGTATTTGAGATGTGAAACTGTATTGGTGTATCCAATACAGTTATTTGAATCAATACAGGTGTTTGAACCTGTATTGAGGGCAGGCCTGTATTTGCTGAATCCTGTTTTTGGGTTGTGCCTGTATTGAGCTTTATTGAGGTTTGAAACTGTATTTGGTGAATCTTCCATGAAACCCCTTGCTGATTATGTGTTGGAAGATTTTCCATTAGTAATGAATGGTGATTCTCTGTCTGTCTCCATGGCTGTGACAATAACACACAGACATATCCTGACTAAAGATTGTAACCTATAATGGGAAGAAAAGAAATGAGATGGGACTGAAAAAATGGTTTCAATCTGATATTGTAATATCTAGCTATCATTTGTTAGCCCATGAGCTTTGTAAGCCTGATAATATAGAAAGCTCTTGGATTTACCATAGTTTGGGACCTCCCTAGGAGTGTCAAAAAAAGGGGACTTAGATTTTTTGAAGTCTGCAATCTTAGGTTTTGAATCACATGATGTGTAACATTAAGGCTTGGTGGCAATCCAATCTGCAGTTCTGTGATTTTTTCCAGGTTACCTGTATTTTCAATTGAGTTCTTGAGATTGTGGGGAAATTTTGGGCAATGATGTCATTTGTTGATATTTTAATTGAGTTTTTCTAATAATGTGAGATATCCCTGTGACCTCATCTCCTTTATTACTAAGCATAATTTGAATGAATTAAAAATAAATTACAGCTTTAGATTTTTCCTTAACCCTTGTTTTAGATTTAAAACATTCTTTCAATCTAGAATTTCTTGTTTTGAATTTTCCACATTTCACAATATCCATTCAAGTACATAATTTTACTCTCCTCCTAATTGTATGTGATCAAGATAATCCCTTCTTTTCTAAATTTACATATCAAATACTAATAATTTGTTTCTTTTAATTCATACTGTAAAATTGGTATGACATACCACAGAGCTCAGCCTATTAAATATGTTCAATAATTACTATTAAGTAACTAGCTATGATGAAGGAATATCCTTAATCCCTAATCAAATCTTCTCATACCCAAAGGTAGCAGTCATAGAATCAAATGAATGTAGATGAGGCATACTAAGCCATGTATCTTCACTGAAATTTCAATCATAAATATTACAAATATATCTATACAAGCTTCTCTGAAAGATATTATGTTACTTCCACATTTTACCCTTGACCTAGAAGAATATGTTCAGAATTACACATTCTTAATATACACACAGTGGATCTCAGAGCAACAAAGGAAGTAAAATTAATATCCAGCTTCAGAGACTCATTAACTTCATAATCTTGAGATTTGTGAGCCTATGAGATATTTATAATACAACCCCAAGGCCAAAAATAATTTTTTATACTTCCTTTCAGTAATTAATCTATTATTAAAATTAATTTAAAACAAACAAGAATTAAGCTTTATAATATATCCATTTTTTATAACCAAAGGTATTAATATTAAATTCTATTTGGACTCCACACAAAAATTGGCCTAGGATACCCCATAAGTCTTTCTACTCAAAATTAAGATTTTTTCTGTTATCAGAAAAATTCAGAATTCTACACAACACTTGATAAATCTTGGATATTTATATAAATTTTTAAATATTTTGATTTTAACACTTGTTTAAATCAACATCATTTTTATTAATAATACAAAAAAAATTAAAATTGAGTTATTGTGTATATTTCCTAAATTTTATGATTGTTTTCCACCTAGAATTTAAAAATCTACATGAACTAAGTTTAAGTTTTTTCAAAGAAATGGAATAACTTAAATAAAAAAGACTGGCCCAGCCTATGCAAGAGGGGTAAAAGGTAAAAATAGAAAAAGGCTCTAGGGTATACAATATTTTCAGCTGAAAGAACACAATTAAGGTTGTTTTCCTGTATTGAGAAATTCCCAACCCTATTTATGCTTGAAGATTAAGAATAAATTGAATATTAAAGTTCAAAATGCTTCATTCTCCATTTAGACAGTAATGACCAGCTTCAAAAGGGTAAATCTCAATTTGAAGCCTTTTGATAAAGTCTTTAAGAAACTTAAAACCATAAATAAGCTTCATTGGAAAGTTAAATTGATCAAACCCTTTTCAAAATATAATCATTGGTGTATATTTCTATTTTTAATGGAAAAAGAAACAAATTTCAAAATTTCTAAAGAATTCATTTCTCAATGGATTCACTTGGAAATCTCACACAGATTATAAGTTAAGTTTATTGGTTTTTGTACCAAAATTCAATGTTATTCTGCTCAAAATGATAGTTTTCGACTTTTTTTTAAAAAAAAATACATTATCTTATTCCTTTTGAGTAAAATTCAAATTAGTCTAAAAATTATTTTCAAAAATTGATCAAAAATCTAAATTAATGGAGTCTTTATGTTTAAAGTTTTTCACAAAAATAGTCATAGAATTAAATTTAAAATATATATATTATTTCTAAAATAAGTTTAAAATTATTATATTCAAATGAAGCTCAAATATACTTGGAGTAAAGAAAGAAAATTTTAAATTTAATTTTGATTAAAAAATTTATGTTTTTGAACTTAAAACGTATTTTTAAGGATTGGTTTTTTAGGCTTAATGAGTAAAGTCCCTTTCAGGGAATTTGTGATAACTGAGGAGGTGTCTTAAGGAATGAAAAGAGCCATTAAATTACTAATATTTTCCCATACACAGTAATATTAATCTTCAATATTTTATGTATTTTATTGAAGAAAGTGCTTATATCATTTAAAATAATTCTTCATGTATATATTCTTCATAATTTCTAAAAATAATGAATTACAATCTTATACTTTTATCATATTATTGTGATTGTTGTTAGTTGTTTTATTTTATGAGATATTGCTTGGATGAATCTTGTGAAATTCACAATACCTCTAAAAAAATCCTTAATTATTTATTTTGATGTGCTTAGAATTATTTTCATTACCCAAAAATGGTGTTGTCAGACCCATGTAAGCAATTTGGTAAAAACATGTAAGGGGTGCCTTGGGCCCATTTTAAATTAAAATGAAACAAAAACACATTTATTGGTCCAGAAACTCCTAATACCCCCCTAACTCATTTGTTTTATTTTTTTGCACATCCCCCCCCCCAAAAAAAGACAAAACACCCAAATAATCCACATTATCTCTCCAAAAACCTTTTTTTGAGAAACAGCATTACAAAACCTCTTTTGCGAATCTTTCCACACTTTGATTTCTTTTTTCCCCCAAAGACTGCGCTCTGCTCACAAAAAACCTGCTTCCAAGCCTCTGAAATTTACTTTTTTACCTTCCCTCTTATTTTATTCTTAAGCTCAAACGTCTTCATTTCACCTTTTCCCACTTTACTTGACTTTGCATACCTTTTGTCCCTTCTTTTTCACATTTCAAAAGGTTCTTTCCTCATTCCAAGTCCCCAAATTCCCTTTTTTGAAACCTTATACATCTTTTTCAATAAATAATTCTTCAACCCCCCACTGAAGGTAAATTTCAGACCTTTCAGCCTCTTTGGAAGCATGTGCATAATGTTTCTAGGGTACAGGGGTATGATGTGTCGGCCTGGAGGTCCAATATGACCCACAACCAAATTGAAATAGGTTGTGACAGGTCTGTGACTCCGAATCCCCACAAAAACACCTTCAAAACAGTCACTTAAAGAAAGCTTGACTTTTTATATAGCTTTTATTCCAGAAAATATTCCAAGAGTACCACTTGGACTCTTAAAGTCAAAAATCCTGGACACAGCCATGATTCCTGTAAGATGTGTCTATAAAACTGTTGATAATACTACTATTAATCAACAGTACTATGACTGTTCTTATGAAATATAATAATGAAAATTATTATAACCACAATTAAATAATTAATTATTTATTTATTTCTTTAATTTTTATACACTACTAGTGATTATAACAGTAAGCAGTAATTGTCTACAAGAATAAATTACAAGAAGAATATAATAATAAAAACTTCTTTATTAAAATAATAAAATTAATTTAATATATAATTATCTTTTACAAGAAGAATGATAAAGATAATTCTTGAAGAAAACTATTATTAGAGAAAAACTCTAATAATTAAGATAAATCACTCACTAATACTCCAAAGACCTTGTTTAATAATAATAGGAGAGGAATTTGATGGGTAGTTGTGGATTTAAAAGATCAAAAATGGATATAAACCAGTATTACAACGATATATAGGTGATTTCTATGATTTCATGTCTTTCTTATTGATTCTTAAAGAATAAAGCACTCAAGAAATAGCTTTAACTAATACTTACTTTTTGGTAATAATGGTATAATGGAATAATGTGATGATTTGGAAAAAACAGTAAGAGGGGGCCTCTTTTAAGTCAACAAAAGCTCACAGAGGCATGCCATGAAGCAAGGTGAAAAGCCAGTGAGTGAGAAAACAATAAAACCTTTTAGATTATTGATTGCATCATCTGTTGTCAAGTAAGATTATCATAATTACTTAATTGATGCTTTTATGTGACTACCAACCCATTTATGGTTAAGAATAAAAGGAGTAACACCTGTGAATATTCTTTTATTCCAAAATAATCATTGATTTCTCAAATTTATCAATTTTATTGGAAATTTAATCACAGAATGTATTTTCTGTGAATTTTTAAAGATTCTGTGTTTCACGTGGAATCATCAAAAATGGACTGTAAGTAAAACTTTTAATTTTACTTATGAAAGTATAATTCTTTTTGGTTTTTATATTAACTATAAAGTTCTGAATTGGTCCTGAAAGGTTCAGAAAGATTAATTAATAATTTTATTTTTAATGAATTTTGAAGTTTTTACCTCATTTCTATGTAGAATTGCAAATAGCATCATATGGCTGGTTGCTATGAGGTAATTTGATGGATACTAGTCAAAAAAGGGTTTTAATTACTCTTTTGGGGCTTATACATGGAAATTAATTAAGAATTGACATGGTTACAGGAGTCTAAGTTGTTCTTTACCTCCTTGGCACGTCAAAACAGCAGGTTATTTGCTATTTACTTATGATTTACTGAAGTTGTGACATGGTAACTAAGTTCCCAAAAGGTTTTGGTTTACTAATTGGGCCAAGATCAGCTATGAATCAAAGCTTTGGGGCTGTCCACACCTCAGAGGCCTAAGAAGTTTGGTACCCTGGCTCTCTTTGATGTCTTTTGTGCCCCTTGACTATTTTTCATGTCAAAAATAGAGATTCAGGCTTCAAGTGAGATATCCACTATGGGTTTACCAAAGGTGCATGTAGGAATACCATAAAATTAAGTACCACAAACATTCATAACACTATTCTTAGTGTATATGTAACATTGGATTTCTCACATTCCCATTATTTTGGCGTGAAATTGAGAAAAACAAAAATTTTCACAGATCTTTTATGTGGTGTTGAAGTATTTTCCATATTACCACCTCAAAGAGTTGATTTCAGCTCATTCACTCTGTGGAGCTACCCTAGGTAAAATTTTGTGGAGAATCCAAAGCTGGCCTTAAATCCATGGATTTACTTACTCAATAAAAAGTTATTCATCTTTTCTGAAATCAAAAAAGATGAATTGTGAATATATGCATGACTTATGGGTTATGCATAGTTCAGAATTTATTTTTAAGATAATTGTGGCCTATTTGGGTATGTAAAGTATACCTCAAGGATGACAATTCCACTGAAAATATCATGGCACATCCTGGTTTCAGAAAATTCAATGAGAAATAAACATCCCAAATTTCTCAAATGTCTGAATCACTCCTCATTCCAAGGCAAATTAAGGCCCAATTATGCAGCCAGAGGGAGTCTGATAGGTCTATAATCCTTCAAGAAATTTACAACCAAGTCAAGAAAGTCAAGGAATACAAAGCTCAAGGAAGAAGGCCCATTAATGCTCCTATTGAGACCCTCAAAGAAGAAAGTTTTGGGTGGTCCTCTGCAAGGAATGCTGAAGGACACATTACCTCCTTTTCTCACTCAATCCCTTTCCATAAAACTCCTTCATGGCTTTCTTCATGTGATTCTTATGGATTGTACTTATAAAACCAATAAGTGAAAAATTCCCCTTTTTCATATTTTTGGATTCAGATCAACCAATAATACCCTTTCTGGGGATTTTTTTTTGATTAATGATGAAACTGAACCTCCATATACTTGGGAATTGAATCAATACATAGAAAAAGTACTCAAAAACACCATTATTTTTTTCCCTCCATTCATTGTTATTGATAGGTATTTGGCCTTTAAAAATTTTCTTAAGAAGCTCTTCCCAGACTCACAAGTCATGTTATGCATTTGACACATCAATAAAGATGTATCTGCCCATTGCATGAAGAAAATTGTTCATGGCACCTATTTTGAAGATTTCATTGGCCTCTTTAATTGATAACTATACTTTTAGGGTATTGCTAAAAGCACCTAATAAAATTGGTAAAAACATGTAAGAGCTTACATGTTTTTACTAAAAACACATAATTTTATGGTAAAAAACACGTAAGGGGTGGGTTTGAAATGAAATATGGCTATTTATGGCATTTCTGATCCCATTAATGACATTTATGGAATTATCAATGCAATATTTCTGATGCCATTAATGCCATTTATGGCATTAACAATGCCATTAATTCCACATTAACAATGCAATAAATGGCATTGTTCATACCATTTATGTAATGCCATAAATGGCATTGTTAATACCATTTATGTAATTCCATGAATGGCATTTTTGATTCCATTTATGGTATTGTTAAGGCCATTAATTTCATTTTTAAGACCAAAGTCAAGTCCATTTATGCCATTTTTAAGGCCAATGTTAAGGCCATTCATGCCATTGTTGAGGCCATTTATGGCATTGTTGAATGCATGAATGGTATTGTTAAGGCCATTCAATTCAGTTTATCGCATTGTTGTAATGCCATTTATGCCAATTTTCTGGCCATAAATGACATCTGTATGTCATTCTTGATGCCATTTATGGCATTATTATGTCATTTGTGATGCCATTTATGGCACTGTTAATGCCACAAAAGAAATTTCAACTTCCACTCATCATAAATTACATTTTGAATTCAATTTATGTCATAAATGGCATTTTCAATTTAATTACAAACATGAACAAAAAAAACATAAAAAACAAGGACTTTTTGGGCCTACAAATGTCCTGGCAAAAAAATCCCAAAATGTTGGGCTTCTGGTTTTTTATTCTCAATATTTTGCCCTTCATTTTTAAAAAAAATATGGAAATTCATAAGTGGGAACATATTTAATGATTTTTTTTGAAAAAATAGGCCATGTTGCCAAATTGGGAAAAAAAATTGAAAAAATTTGGGGACCTTCACATCCCATGTTGGAAAAAATATGGAAACAAAATTATAGAAATGTTCACAACTGAGCCTGAGGAATTTTTATTCAGAAAATAAGTTACTTACGTGTTTTTACCATAAAATTATGTATTTTGGCCATAAATTGGTAAAAACACATAATTTTATGGTAAAAACATGTAAGGCCTTACGTGTGTTTACCAACACCCTACTTTTATCTTTCACTTCTATTCTAATTATTGTTTTCATTAATTGATTTGGGTTTCATTTCTCAGTTTATTTATTTATCCACTGGAAGAAGTTTCAAAAGCAAGTCAAAAATCCTGAAGTCTTGCAATATTTGCAAAAAAAACCTGGCTTCCTCTTAAGGATTATTATGTTCCAGCCTGGAACAACTACCATTTCCACCTGGGTGTGGGCTCCACCCCAAGAGTTGAAGGTGCCCATTCCATGGTAAACATTTGGCTCCAAAATTACGCTGGTACTCTCCTAGAGGTAGTTAGGGCACTTCAAATGGCTTTCAATAAGCAATTTATTGAAATAATCGACATAATCTCAAAACTTATAATTTTCCATGTCAATAGTTTTCTTCCACACATCTATGCTCTGATTTGTAAAGTGTCTCATTATGCCCTTCAGATGGCCTTTGAAAATTTCAAAACCAAATTTCCCCCCAATAGAATGCACAAATGAATACAGTAATTATCAAGGAATACCTTGCAAGCACAAGGCCCAACAGGCATTTTCCAAGTTCCAAATTCTCCAGATATCAGCCTTCCATCCTCAGTGGAATTTGAATTTATGTAAGGTTTGACTATGAAACAATTAGTAAAAATTACTAATTTATTACTTATTGTACTCTGAATGTCCTTATAATTAAAATAAATAAGATTAAAATAATAATAATAATAAAGAAATATTATTATTATGGCGTAAAAATATTATATTATTAAATAAATATAATAATATAAACTAATATTATATGAAATTATAATATTATAAATAATATATTAATATAAAATAATTAATATATTATAAAGCTCTTTATTATTGTTACCAACAAATAATAAAGGCGTAAAAAAACTGTTTTTTATAAATAAAAAACAATTAATAACAATAATATTACTAATATTAAAGTTATATATTAATATAAATACTATTTATATTAATTAAGAATTATTAAGAGTAATAATAAGAGAGAAATTATTATAATAAGATGAAATAACCTACTTTTAACACTTAAAATAATAATTTTGAGATATTTTACGCCAAAAGAATATAATACAACTTTTTCAAATTGTATTTACAATAAAAAATAAAGAAAATTACTAAATTTCTTGATTTTTACGTGGAAATGAGTTTATAGAGAGATTTATAACAAAAACAATTAAAGAATTGATTTAATCACGTAAAAATAGTGATTAATATTAAGATGGTCTTTGGTCTTTAATAATATAAGAGTTTTATATATAAAGAATAAAGAAATTACCTTTTATTTAATTGATTTAATGTTTTTGATGCGTCTGAGGGGAAAATAGAGTAAAAAGAGCTCTATTTATAGTAAATACCTCCCTCCTAGAGTCCAACAGGCTTGTAGTAGACGTGTACTGATCATATCCACTGGAATTGATCAATATTTTAAGGTTTGAGGGTGATTACATCATGATCAAACCATATTACATCATTATTACACCATTATTTAGAGTTATCACTATAACTCTAAGTTTGATGACATCAGAGGCTTGGCAGAACCCCAAATTTCGTGGATTTTATTAGTTTTAATCATAAACTAATAGTATTCACCAATTTTATCACTCTTAAGACTGTTAAACTTAATTTAAGGTTACAGTATGTGATCATAACAGCTCAATTTAAGCTCAAACTTTGATCCTCAATAACTTTTAAGGTTTTCACGCTACAGCAATTCAGAGAGTGAATTCTGATAGCCTGACATAACCTTATTATGCTGCCAAGAGCTTTTCATTACATCATCAAAACTCTAATTTTGATGATTTTTCTTGTAGCTCATCTTTTCTGTCGAAATTCAATATTTTAAACTTCAAACCTTGATTTCAGGGGGTTATACCCTGAATTTAATAATAAAAATTACGTCATTCTTCTCGAATAAACTAGTAGAATCCAACTGTATACTTTTTTTTAAGTTTGGACTACTTTCACAACAAAGTGGTCAACAGCTCTGTTGATTTTTATCAATATTTCCTCATAGGTCTTAACCTTGTTTATAATTTGCAAAATAAAGTTCATATCTGTGTTCCTACAGTAATTACGTGGTAACTTTATTTTTGGTTCATCATTCTAGCATGTATAGTTTAGAAGATATTAGCTATGATCCCTGAAGATATGTGTTGACCAAAAAAGTGCATATATTCAGGATAATTCCTTAAGTATTGATTTTGGGAATTAGCTTATTAATTGTTTTATATGTGGATTTTTGTGGGAAATCCACTGGTACAATTTATTTCACATGTTGTTACATTAGTTTCTGAGATAAATAAGTTTTTATGGTTTTTATAAGGTATTATACCTTATAATTCCTTAAATATTGACTTTACAGATATGCCATAAAAATGGTATATGTGTATTTTTCCATGGGGAATCCAATGGTATAATTTGTTTTACATGTTGATTCATTGGTTTTTAAGTTAAACCAATTTTAGTACCAATTTATGGTATTTTTTGTATATTTGAGTAATTATTTTTAGTGTATAATTATTCTAATTAATTTTAATATAATTATATTAAAGGTATAATTATTCTGAGTCTTTTTTGTGACCTTATTGGGTATGTGGTCATATCTCAAAGGCTCACATTCCCTACCACCAAAAAAGATTGTACCACAATCTGATATATGTGATTAGGGTATCATCCACTGTCCTACCTCTTCAATAGACTTTGTTAGTCTTGAAGCTCAATAATGCTTAACTTTTTTATTTTTCAGGTTTTCTTTCATGTCTGAACCTTCTTAGTAATTTATCAGCATTTGTTATATCTTTCTCAAGTAGCCATTCATCTTCTTGAGTTGAATTTCTATACCTTACAAGGTATTCCCTTTCTTTTTTGTTTCTTGTCCTTCTTTCTTTAAGGACTTTTACTATTTTCTTTTCCTCTCCTTCCTCCAAGGGGGGAATTTCAAGTGGGGGTTTATTTCTTAGTGGAAATAACTCCTTGTCACTTGAACTGTAAGGTTTTATCAGACTTACAGGGAAAGTTGGGTGTTTGTTCATTAGTTCACCTGTGAGTTCTAATTGCACAGCATTGGGTTCATGGAGTGCTTTTATCATAAATGGTCCTGCAAAGGAATCTTTCAATTTCTTTGGGCCTTTTATGTTATTGAAATTAAGGGTTGATACTAAAACCAAGTCTCCTATTTTGAAATCAGGTGGTTTATGACTTTTGTCCCATCTTTCTTTTGCATATTTAAAAGAATCTTGCATGCATCTGTTTGCATGGTGTCTTGCTTTGTCAAGCATTATCTTGAAACTGCTTGCTGTTGGATGTATATCCACTAAGTCCTTTTTGAGGGTGTCATAAGGAAGTCTTGGATTCCAACCTTTCTCTAGCATTGCTGGTGTTTTGCCAGTAGAAGAGTGGATTGATGTCTTATATGCCAGTTCAAGTGCTGGTATTAGTGTACACCAATCATGGGTAAAACCATCAGAATCTTTGAATTCTAGCCCATAAGCACAGAATCTTCTGATCATATCCTCTAGGGTCTGTATCATTCTTTCTGCTAGACCATCAGTTTGAGGATGATAAGCTGTTGAGAATGATAACTTTGTCCCAAACAAGTTATGGAGATTTGTCCATAATGCTGAAGTGAACTTTGGGTCTCTGTCACTTATAATATTTTGGAATAAGCCTGTGTGGCTAATGACTTTATTCCATATCATTATGGCTGTATCCATAGCTGTGTCATCTTTATGACATGGTAAGAACATGGGAGTTTTACTGTACCTGTCAACTAATACTAGGCATGCATTATAACTCCTGTCTCCTCCTGGAGGTAAGGCTGTTACCCAATCCATATGAACTATTTCCCATGGGGATTTTGGTTCTTGGATTTGGATCATCATTCCAAATTTCTTTCCTGTGGCTCTGTTGGCTTTTTGACATCTGTCACAGGTTTGGCAGTACTCTGCAACATCTTTCTTCCAATTTGGCCACCAAGAGCAGGTTTTCACCCTCTCTAGTGTCCTATCTTCTGAGAGATGTCCAGATGCAACACTATCATGACACTCATGTAAAATAGTGTTTATTAGTGTTCTATCTGTTAAGGCCATAACACATGTGTGTTTTGTTCTATGGTAAAGGATTCCATCAAGGAGGTGAAATCTTCCTTCATCATATGCCTTTTTCCATATTTCATCTAGTTTTGATGAAAGTGATGGATCTTTGCAGTTTTTCATTAGAAGTTGGCTTAAGATATGGCAATTTTTGTCTGTCTTATAGCTTTCTTTAACTTGGTTAAAGAATTCTGTGCCAATGTCTGTAACACATATTCCTTCTATATGGTGCTCTTCTTGTGGTACCCATGCTGGATTGTCAGGGGTATTTGCTAGAGCCCATCTACTAAGACCATCTGCATTTTTATGAATATTCCCAGATTTATGAACAATAGTCATATTTCCTCTATATTCTTGGATAGCAATTTGCCATCTCAGCATATGTCTATTTGGAGTCTTCATATTTAATAGTGATTTCACAGCATTACAGTCTGTGATTACATCAAATACTGTGCCATCCAAATAATAATGCAGTTTTTCTAAAGCCCATACTAGGCATAAGCATTCCATTTGGCTTGCTACATACCTTGCTTCTGTTGGCTTTATCTGCCTTGAAATGAAACAAATTGGTCCTTCCACTGGTTTGTCATTGATAATTTGTGTTTGGTGAAGTGCAGCACCTAGTCCTTCTCCACAAGCATCAATGTACAGTTTGAAGGGTAGTTTCCAATCTGGCATCAGAAGAAATGGGGCATTTGTTAAGGAATTTTTCAATTCTTCATATGCCTTGACTCTTTCTTCTGTCATCTCATAGACTGTTTGTTGGTCACATAGCTTATACAAGGATTTAGCAATCTTTTCAAAGTCCTTTATATGCTGTCTATAGTAACCAGCAAATCCTAGAAATGATTGCATTTCTTTTTTGGTTTGAGGCATTGGCTTAAGTAGTACTGCTGCTACTTTATTTTTGTCTATGCCTAGACTAAGGCCAGATACTACATGTCCTAGTGCCTTTAATTCACTGTATGCAAAATGACATTTTTTCAAGGAAATTTTCATATTTACTTGGACTATTTTCTGTAATACCCTTTCTAGTCTTGTAAGGTGATTTTCCCAAGTTTCTGAGCAAACTATGATATCATCAATATAGATAATCAACCATCCTTCTGATAATTCTTCAGGGAATATTGTATTCATCATTCTTTGATAATGGGAAGGTGCATTTTTCATTCCAAATGGCATTCTTAAGTATTCAAAAATTCCACAATGGACTATTATTCTTAGTAATTTCTTGGCATTGTCTGTTAAGACATTTTGATGAAAACCCTTCAGAGCATCCATAGCTGTTATGAACTTAGCTTGTGACAATTGGGTTAATGTCTCATGGATTCTGGGTATTGGATATCTGTCTGGAATGGTATAGGTATTCAGGGCTCTGAAGTCTCCTACCATCCTTGATTTTCCATTATGCCAAGTTATAATGACAGGTGTAGTAACTTCTACTTGTTCATTATGTCCAACCTTTCTTAATACTCCAAGGTCCATTAATTCTTTAATGTGCACTTCTAAGGCTTCTCTAGCTCTTGGACTGGCTGGATAAGCAGGTCTTCTTAATAAAGGTGGGTAAGGTTTTTCTACATTAAGAATTATATCCACTTCATGTCCAATTATGGCACCTAGTGGCTCTTTGTCAGTTGCAAAGGCATTTTTATACTTAAATAAGAGATCAATCAATTTTTCTTTCATTTTTTCTGTTAATTCTTGATTGAATTCTGCCTCTATGAGTTGTTCAGATATAAAAAGTTCCTTTTCTGGAATTTTTTCTTCATTCTTAATAACTGTGATTTGTTTTTTGTTATTTAAGAATCCAAACTTTTGTCTTTTGTTATCTCCTATGGTAAAATATCTATCCTTTTGGTTGGAGATATCTATACCATAGATTGATAAGTAGTCATTCCCAAGTATGAAATGATTACTAGTACAGTTGTCCATTACTACAAACTCTACTTTAATTCTGACACATTGTGAGGGCTGAGGAAAAATTAGTGTTAAATCAATTATTCCAAGGGGCTTCATGCTCTCACTTGCACTACTAAATTTGACGCCTTGTATTGGCATAAGTTTTTCTTGCCAGTCTGGGACAATGGTTTTTAAATAACTTTTGCCAACACAAGTGCAATATGCTCCTGTATCCAAGTTAACCTTTCCTTCTTGGTTATCAACCATAACAATACTAATACTTGATTTTCCAGCTGTATATCCCATTCCTCTTGCAGGTTTGGTTCTATACATTTTGGCATCTTGTATGTTTGTCAGATTTGTGTCAGATGCTCCAACTTGTGGCAAGTTTGAATTAACATCCAGTACTTCATAAATTATATCAATATTATTAATTTGTGCATTAATTATATTGATTTCATCACTTTCAGAGCTTTCTGACTCTTCTGTCTCTTTTTCAGAGTCAGATTCCTCTTCTTTGTCATTGTGGCTTTCTGTTTCCACAATTTCATTAATCTTTGCTTTTTTAAGGCAATTATTGGCTAAGTGTCCAATACCTCCACATTTATGGCATTTTCTTTGCTCATTATTGTTGGATGTATTGGGCTTAAAGGATTCCTTTGACTTATCTTTTTTGATAAATGGTTTATTTGGGCTTTTAATGTCCAATTTTTTCCAAGTCCTGCCAATTTTTGTTCTTGTCACTATATCCTCTAGTGCATTTATATACTCTTCTGTGGAGCATGGTTCTATACACCTGCTTCTTAGGGCATGTTCTAGTTCCCCTCCACATTTTTTAAGTATTTTCATATGCACCATTTTCTGTGACATTTCTGGGTACAGTGCATTAAGCCTTTCAACTTGTTTTAAGAACCAAGTTAAAGGTTTATCTTTCTCAGGGTCAAAGAAAGAGTTTTCAAATGCATTTTCTATCTTATACCTCCAGGCATCATTTGCCCACTTGGTGATTATTTCTTGTTTCCACCAAGACCAGGTATTTTTACCATTTGTTTGTCTTATGCCATAATACCATCTTTTTGCAGATTTCTCAAACAATGAATGTAATCTTGCAGTGATTAATTCATCTGGTATGGCATAGTCTTCTTGTAACATGTCAATTGTTTTAATAAATGACATGTGGTCATATTCACCTTCTCCTGTGAATGTTGGCCATTCCTTCAATTGAGGTGCTTCCTTCATTAAGACTTGGTTATTGTCTTGGTGACTCAAGTCTGTTATGAAAGGATTTGACAATTCCTCTTTTGTTTTAACAGGGCTTCTTATATGAGAAAATGGTGTTGATAACTTTGGCATATTTAAATTAGCCTCATTAATTTTATCCATTTTTTCTGTAATAAGCCTTATTTCACTTTGAATATCATCTTTCAGATGCATTCTTGCTTCATCACTTTTTTCTACATGGTCCAAAAGTAATTTTTGGTGTGATGAAGTCTTTTCTTCAAATTTTTCTACAGAAATACTTAATTTATTTAATTTTTCTGTAAGATTGTCAATACTCACATCATAATTGATTGTCAAAGTCTTGTCTTTGATATCTTTTATGTATTTATACAATTCTTGTTGTCCTTGTATTAATTTTTGAGTATTGTCAATTAAATTCTTTGGTTTATTATTTTCAACAATAAACTTAATGTTGTCAATTTCTTTTTTGTTTTGCACAACAATTTTTGTTAAAGAAGATAAATTGTTATTTATTTCTTGTAGTGATAATAAACTATTTTTAATTTCTTTTAGAGGTAATATACTATTTTTAATTTCTGTTAAAGTATTTACAACATCTTTGGACAAGGTTATTTCTTTGGGAAATGAGGTTGTCTCATTCTTTGCTCTTCCTTGTCCTTGAATTCCATCAAGGTTCTGGCCATGTTGAAAACATTGTCCATGGCATCCTTTTGGATTCTTGGGATTCTGTAACTTGGGGAATATGGTTTCCTCCAATGCTTTTTCTTGTTCTTCTTCCCTTCTTGGGGAAGTGGGTTGGCTTGAGGCTTGCTGGTAGAAGCTAATGGGGCTTCTTCCTTGGTTGCCTCCCTCTTTTTGGCATGATAATCCTTGATTTTTTTGATTTGAGGTTTGGATGACAGTGGATTCCATCCATTGGAGTATTTCACTATCTCCTCCTCTTTGAGGAACTTTTTCAGGATGTGCCAGGAGTTCATCACTCCTTGGTGTATTTGAGGCAGCATTTCCCAGTCTTTGTCCTTGTACACTGTGCAATACTGCTTGTACTGGCTCATGTAGATGTCTATTTGAGCCCTCTGAATGTGATTTGTACCTGTTTGAGTTACTCATACTTAGTTCCAATTCAGGCTCAGATATCATGGGCATTTCTGGGACTTGCCTTTGGGATAAGGCACTTCCTTGTGTGGATTCTGTTCCACTGGGGATATTGCCCTTTCTTTTCCCTTTTGAGGGATCAATTCTACCTCTGAGTCCAGCTCCATCTGATTGGATGGAGTATTGGGAACCTCTTCTGGTAGTCATAATTTAAAGAATAAGAAAAAATAAAATTATTTTAGAATAAAATTCTTTTATGGCAATTTAAAAAGAGGTGCTCACCTTCAGAGTCTTGAATGGTGGGCCCTGGAAAGTCTAATTTCTTAGCTTTCTTTCTTTTGGTGATAACTGGTGTTGGAGAACTTTGACAAGTTTCTTCCACCAATCTCTCAACAGTAGCTTGGTTGTCTTCTGTTGGGTTATCTTCAAACACTAAAAAAGACAAATAAATATAAGTCTTTTTATAATAAGTGTTATTTTTGGCAAGATATGGCAATTTTCCACGTAGAAATTGCTTTGATATCTTTGAAAAATTGAAATAAATAAAGAAATGAATAAAAATGAATAAAAGTAACTTTTTTATTGGTTTTTAATATTTTTTAATATTTTTTATATATTTTTTTATTTTTATTTTTTAAAGAATAAAATAAAAAATGAATATGATTCTTATAAAATTAAATTATAATAAAAATTATTTTTGATTTATAAAATATCTCTTTTAATCACTAGAGTCACTCAAAGAAAGTTCTTGCAAGTCTAAGGATGTGAAAAACCACGTGTAAGACAGTACAATTGCTTTCCAAATGCCTCAATAGCTTTTAAAATCAATAAAATATAAAATTATTATATAATTTTTATGATTATAAATATAATTTATTATTGGATAAACCCAAATAGAATCTTTTTAAAGGTCTTTTAAGTAAATATCACGGCCAGGCCCCCAAATGTAAGGTTTGACTATGAAACAATAAGTAAAAATTACTAATTTATTACTTATTGTACTCTGAATGTCCTTATAATTAAAATAAATAAGATTAAAATAATAATAATAATAAATAAATATTATTATTATGGCGTAAAAATATTATATTATTAAATAAATATAATAATATAAACTAATATTATATGAAATTATAATATCATAAATAATATATTAATATAAAATAATTAATATATTATAAAGCTCTTTATTATTGTTACCAACAAATAATAAAGGCGTAAAAAACTGTTTTTTATAAATAAAAAACAATTAATAACAATAATATTACTAATATTAAAGTTATATATTAATATAAATACTATTTATATTAATTAAGAATTATTAAGAGTAATAATAAGAGAGAAATTATTATAATAAGATGAAATAACCTACTTTTAACACTTAAAATAATAATTTTGAGATATTTTACGCCAAAAGAATATAATACAACTTTTTCAAATTGTATTTACAATAAAAAATAAAGAAAATTACTAAATTTCTTGATTTTTACGTGGAAATGAGTTTATAGAGAGATTTATAACAAAAACAATTAAAGAATTGATTTAATCACGTAAAAATAGTGATTAATATTAAGATGGTCTTTGGTCTTTAATAATATAAGAGTTTTATATATAAAGAATAAAGAAATTACCTTTTATTTAATTGATTTAATGTTTTTGATGCGTCTGAGGGGAAAATAGAGTAAAAAGAGCTCTATTTATAGTAAATACCTCCCTCCTAGAGTCCAACAGGCTTCTAGTAGACGTGTACTGATCATATCCACTGGAATTGATCAATACTTTAAGGCTTGAGGGTGATTACATCATGATCAAACCATATTACATCATTATTACACCATTACTTAGAGTTATCACTATAACTCTAAGTTTGATGACATCAGAGGCTTGGCAGAACCCCAAATTTCGTGGATTTTATTAGTTTTAATCATAAACTAATAGTATTCACCAATTTTATCACTCTTAAGACTGTTAAACTTAATTTAAGGTTACAGTATGTGATCATAACAGCTCAATTTAAGCTCAAACTTTGATCCTCAATAACTTTTAAGGTTTTCACGCTACAGCAATTCAGAGAGTGAATTCTGATAGCCTGACATAACCTTATTATGCTGCCAAGAGCTTTTCATTACATCATCAAAACTCTAATTTTGATGATTTTTCTTGTAACTCATCTTTTCTGTCGAAATTCAATATTTTAAACTTCAAACCTTGATTTCAGGGGGTTATACCCTGAATTTAATAATAAAAATTACGTCATTCTTCTCGAATAAACTAGTAGAATCCAACTGTATACCTTTTTTAAGTTTGGATTACTTTCACAACAAAGTGGTCAACAGCTCTGTTGATTTTTATCAATATTTCCTCATAAGTCTTAACCTTGTTTATAATTTGCAAAATAAAGTTCATATCTGTGTTCTTACAGTAATTACGTGGTAACTTTATTTTTGGTTCATCATTCTAGCATGTATAGATTAGAAGATATTAGCTATGATCCCTGAATATATGCGTTGACCAAAAAAGTGCATATATTCAGGATAATTCCTTAAGTATTGATTTTGGGAATTAGCTTATTAATTGTTTTATATGTGGATTTTTGTGGGGAATCCACTGGAACAATTTATTTCACATGTTGTTTCATTAGTTTCTGAGATAAATAAGTTTTTATGGTTTTTATAAGGTATTATACCTTATAATTCCTTAAATATTGACTTTACAGATATGCCATAAAAATGGTATATGTGTATTTTTCCATGGGGAATCCAATGGTATAATTTGTTTTACATGTTGATTCATTGGTTTTTAAGTTAAACCAATTTTAGTACCAATTTATGGTATTTTTTGTATATTTGAGTAATTATTTTTAGTGTATAATTATTCTAATTAATTTTAATATAATTATATTAAAGGTATAATTATTCTGAGTCTTTTTTGTGACCTTATTGGGTATGTGGTCATATCTCAAAGGCTCACAATTTACCTGTAAGGATTTTTTGAACTTCAATTTCTAAGCTTTTTATCATATGAACTGATTTTCTTTGTCATATTCTCAGACTGGCTATCAAGGTGATGATCAAAGTTTTGAGAAAGAAAGGAATAATTAAGCCAGAAAAATCTTTGAAGATATTTGAAATGACCTTTCTCAAAGACAAATGGCAGAAAAGACTTCAATTCTTCAGCATTTTCATGATATTTTGACTGAAAAAAGTCCCTTTTGATCAAATTCCCAAGAGTCAGGAGGATGATCAATATTATGAAGACCCACTAGAATGCAAAACTATTAGTGGAAGACCTCAAGGAGCCAAAAATAAACATAAAAAGAAAAATACGGTGTTGGTAAGCACATGTAAGCTTTTAGTAAGAACACGTAAGGCCTTACGTGTTTTTACCAATTTATGGCCAAAACACATAAGTAACTTATTTTCTAATAAAAATTGCTCAGGGTCAGTTTTGAGCATTTCTATAAATTTTTTTTGCCATATTTCTTTCCAACATGGGATTTGAAGGTCCCCAAATTTTTTTGAATTTTTTTTTTGCCCAATTTGGCAAAATGGCCTGTTTTTTCAAAAAAATTCATTAAATATGTTCCCACTGATGAATTTCCATAATTTTTTTTTAAAATAAAGGAAAAAATCTTGAGAATAAAAAACCAGAAGCCCAAAATCTTGGGATTTTGTTTTCCAGGACATTTGTAGGCCCAAGAAGTCCTTGTTTCTTTACATTTTTTGTTCATGTTTGTATTTAAATTTAAAATGCCATTGATGACATAAATTGAGTTCAAAATGTAATTTATGATGAATGGAAGTTAAAACTTCATTTTTGGCATTAACAGTGCAATTTATGAAATCAAAAGTGGCATAAATGGCATCACAAATGACATAATAATGCCATAAATGGCATCAAGAATGACATACAGAGACCATTTATGGCCAGAAAATTGGTCTAAATGGCATTAAAACAATGCCATAAGTTAAATTTAATGGCCTTAAAAGTGCCATAAATGGCCTCAACAATTGCATGAATGGCCTTAACATTGGCCTTAAAAATGGCATGAATGGCCTTAACATTGGCCTTAAAAATGGAATTAATGGCATTTTTAATTCCATTTATGGAATCAAAAATGCCATTTTTGGCATTAAAAATTCCATTTATGGAATTAAAAATTCCATTTATGGCATTAAAAATTCCATTTATGGCATTAAAAATTCCATTTATGGCATTAAAAATTCCATTTATGGCATTAAAAATTCCATTTATGGCATTAAAAATTCCATTTATGGCATTAAAAATTCCATTTATGGCATTATGCCATTTATTGGATTGATAATGCCATTAATGGCATTATTAATGTCATTTATGCAATAACATTAATGGCATTGTCAATGTGGCATTATTAATGTCATTTATGGAGTTAATAATTCCATTTATGGAATAAATAATGCCATTTATGAAATTATTAATACCATGTATGGAGTTAATAATGCCATTTATGGAATTAATAATGCCATTTATGGAATTAATAATGCCATTTATGGAGTTAATAATGCCATTTATGGAATTAATAATGCCATTTATGGAATTAATAATGCCATTTATGGAATTAATAATGCCATTTATGGAATTAATAATGCCATTTATGGAATTAATAATGCCATTTATGGCATTAATGGCATCAGAAATATTGTATTGTTAATGCCACAAATGGCATTAATGGCATCAGAAATAGTGCATTGATAATGTCGTTAATGGCATTGTGGATGCCATAAATGACATTGTTGAGGCCATAAATGACATTAATGGCATTGTTGATGCCATAAATGACATTGTGGATGCCATAAATGACATTAATGGCATCAGAACTGCCATAAATAGCCATATTTGATTTAAAAACCACCCCTTACGTGTTTTTATCAATGCCCTAAAAATAAAAAGAAAAATAAGGAAAACATAATTTGGGGGAAGAATACCTCTATTCATCTATTTCGGGCTTTCTGTAGGGGGTTTCAAAAAAAGGTACTTAGAATTCTTTAGTTTGTTTTAGGCTGTGTTTTTCAAATTTGGGAGCTGTATTATGCTATTTAAGGTATTATTTCATTCCTCATGAAGAAATTGATCTTTCTGTTAGGGATGTAATTTACAATTTAATCAACTGATTTTTTAACAATGATTTTATTGATTATGTAATCGGCTAAAATACTTCTCATCATTATCTTCAGTATTAGTAATAAGGATAAATTGTCTAGTAATTATGTCATTGATTATGTAATAAATTAAAAAATACCTCAGAGCCAACCTGAACAATAGTTAACCTTGCTAACTTCAATAAAATACTATTCCTCTGGAGAATTACATACTTGTTCTTAGTAACTTTTCTTCTCTAATCTGAACAATCATTTATGCTTCCATACAGTTCAAGAAGATTGTTGTATTTTCCGATTTTTATTTTACTGATTAAAATTCATTAAAGAATAGAAATAAACATCTTTCAGCTATTGATTCTTTGGTTATTTGTAAGATTGTTTCACAAGTCTATGTATATAATAACTCATTTTTCTCCTGGAACTTGACTTTGGAATCAATTGAGAAATGATTTTGGAATTTGATTAATTATTTTAACATATCAATTCATAAAAGTTCCTCCAATTATAGGCATTCACAATGTTCTTATAATGTGCTTCACTTGAGTCTGGAATGATTCTATGAGCCAAAATTTCTTTACCATTTTGGCCTCAGAAATAAAACAAACTGATGCGCTATAGAATCTCATTGACATAATCTTCAATTTTTTTTAATATAGTTGTTTTTTAAAAATTGAATTAATGCAAAAGGATGGATTGAAAACTCTAAATTTACAAAGAAAAATTCCTAGTCCCCTTAAAAACCCATTATAGTGAGATTCAGTTCCCAAAAAGGTAATATTCTAATAAGCTAGTAAACATAAAGTAAAACCAACTCTAGAAGGCTGAATTTCAACTATAATATTTCCAACTTCAAAAATTCCAATTTATTCATTTGTAGAATCCTTACCTCAAGGATTCATTGTAATAATCTACTTTCTGGTGATAATTTCATGCATTGTATAAGCCATTTTGTTTTATGGTAATGATTTCATTGACTATGAAATCAAGTTTTTTAAAAATGTTATATTATACTCAATTGGTTGGAAGTCCTGGTATCCAAATAGAAATTTTTTGTAATTCTATTTTATTTTTTTGTTTATGGTGGAATTGATTATGTAATTAATTGGAGACCCTGGAGCCCATATCTAGAGGATTGGTAATGATAATGTTTTTCTAGTTATAATTACCTTCATTATTAAAGCAATTTAACTTCATTGTTATTATTTCATTTATTAGGTAATAAATTCAAAACCATTTAATCCTTATCTGAATAACTGGCTCAATATAAATTTATTGAAATATATCTTCATTTTATGTAACTGAGCTCCCTGTGTCTATAATATTACTAAATCATAACTTTGTTAAATGACTCTATTTTGGTTTTGAACTTTCTTTTTTAATTCTATGGCACTTATTATATATGATTCCTTCCTTCTAAGAAATTCTGTTCACATTTTCACTAAGAATTCCATCTCTATATTACAAAATTTTAAAATTAATCATAAAACACCACAGTGGCCACATTATTCTGGTCCTAAAAATTTAAAAATCTATGTTTAGCTTCTTTTGATACAGTTTTTCAGAAATAGAACACCTTGCAGTGGATTATACAGAATGATATACCTGCCCCTTATTTAAAATCATGATCTTTCAGGCTTAAACTAGACAATTATCACGAAACCATTTTCATTAAATAAATATTTTCTCTCTTTTTAAGCCATTAATATCATTCTTGGTTTTAATTTAACTATGGACTTACATCTTATGAATAAAGAAATCAATTTTTATGATTATTTCATGAACCCTATCAGGCTAAAAATTTGTCTTTGAATATATCTTCATGAATAATCATTGTAACAAAGACCTATTTTAATAAGGTCTATTATTTACCACATAAAGCATTCAATCCAGGTTAAAAATCAATAAATGTAATAAAATTTGGTTTGGGTAAACCAACCCTTTCTACAAGATAATTTGAGTTTCAAGTGGCTCAATTGGGTGTAATTTAATAATCATTTAATTAAATTCTACTCTTGGAGATATGAATCTTGAAATTGATGGTTTTGGTGCCTCATTTACCTCTTAGGAAGAAGAGAATAATCTAATTTTTGAAGAAATATACCAAAAAAGGGAACATTTGCTTTCTTAGTTTTTCAATAAATCCAGGGGGAACATATATACCACATTAATAAAACAAAAAAAAATATTTTAAATTCTCGAATTAAATTTTCTGAATAAACATACAGAAGCTCAAGCTAATTACAGACTCCAATTATAAGTCAAGTTATTTCCAAGAATGCCACAAAATATAAGCTTAGAAAAGAATTGAATGGGTCATGATTGTGTGCCTGTGAGGTATATATGACATACCCATAAGGCTACAAATAGCTTTATATACAGTTGATTCAGTCTTGAACAGACCTTTTAATTAAATTTGAAATAAAAAATAACAAAAATAAGTATAACTTTTTTTTGGATAAACAAAGTTATAATTCTTATGTCATTTTTGGATTCTACACCCAAAATAACCTAGAGTACACCAATAGGGTGTTATACTCAAAAAAAAGATTATTTCTTATGCTATTAGAAGATTTAAGAATCTCACAGTACAATTAGAACTTTGTTTAAAAATTTTTAAAATTGTTAAATTCAAGCTTAAATAAGCTTAAATTTGAATTTGCATAAGGTTTATGCAAACATACCAAAATTTTAGTTAAAATCAAGGTGTTGTGTATATTTACTGAATTGTTTAAGGATTTTCCATACAGGATGTAAATCCTGCATGGGCTCAATTTAAAATCGTTCAAGGCCATAGTATGTCTTTAAATAAATAAAAGGGCAAAATCCATGCAAAAAGGTGGGACAAAGCAAAAAGACCAAACAGAGCTGGGGTACCCAACTTTGTGGATCTGAAAGGATTAAATTGAGGCTTTCCACCTGTATTGGAGTATTTTCAACCTTATGTAAAATTTAAGATTAGACTTTGATCCAACCTTAAAGTTTAAACTGGTTTTATCCCAATTTGTACAGGAATTTCAAGCTGCCAAAGGGTAAATCCCAATATGCAATGTTGAAATTAAGGTTTTAAGAGCTGTCAAAGCTTAACTAAGCTTAAAACTTCAAAGTTACAAGTATCAAAACCTTATCAAAAGTTAAGGTTTAGTGTGTATTGCTATTTTAAATGGAAAAATAGGAATAACTTCAAAAATTCATTAAAAATCCAAATATTAATGGATTTGCTTGAAACCTTCACACAGCTTACAATTCAATGTTATCTGTGTATGCATTAAATTCTAAGTATTTTTGATAAGCAGGTTTAATTGGTAATTATCCTGGAACATTACTCTCTTAAACATACTCAAAGAAAATGAAGATTTCTTTAAAAATTAATTAAAAATTGAGTTTAAGAGATTTTTACTTGAAGCTTTATTTTTAAGTTTTCCATGTGATGATATTTAATAAAAATAAGCTTATTCTATAGTAAAACTTAAAATAATTAACTTAAATGAGGATTAAAGCTACTTAGAGTTAATAATAACACCAGTAACTTGAAGTTGGAATTAAAAATAAGTTACCTTAGGTTAAGAACTTTATTTTTAAGCATTATTATTCAGTTTTGACCTGAGCACGCCCTCTATATCCCTCATGAATCATGAGGGATGCTCTTCAGACATAAAAAAGAGTCTATTCATCACTGTTTTTGTCAAAAAATTCAATCCAATCCAATTATATTAGACATTTAAACAGGTAAAGTTTTATTACATATAAAATCTTATTATTAAAGTAACTCTTGAGTTATTTTATTCTTCATTAATTTTAAATTAAAGAATTGAAATCATAGAATTCAGATTATTGTTGTAATCACCAAATAATATATTTTATTTTATAGAATTATTGTCTTTGAAATATCTTTTTGAATCCAAAAATTCCTCTTAAAAACTCTTGAATCATATTTTTATTATAAAAAATTGTTTTATCTCTTAAAAATATTGATTTTTGGGGTGTTTTTGACTTATAATCATTACTTAATATAATAACTGTTGTATTTAACTTGTTGTATTAAATATATATTATAAGTAAGTTTTTCTCTAAAATTCTATATCTTTTTTATCTATTATTAGTTTTTTATATAAAATTTTCATATAAGATTTATATCTGCACAGTGTGTGTTATAGCTTCTCTTTATAAATAATATTTATATTCTCCATGTGTAATTTTCTCATTAAGAGTTTTATACCTCTTATTTTTATAACTGTCAGTCACTATAACAATAATAGAATAATTATAAGCTATTATAATTATTAATATTTTTTTATTGTTATAAAATATAATAATAATTAAATCTATTTTTTTTGATATAATTATTTTAATAATTATATTTAATTTTTGGTTATAATATTTCATTATATTATATTTTTCTACTGAGGACAGTGATAGTACTCTTTATATTGCTACTATCATCAAGAGTTTCATAGACAAACCTTACACATTTTGTTCCATTGGATATCATTATTTCTAAAGTTTACCCTGTCCCCCCCATTACTGTTAATTGGGAATTTCATGCCTCTCCACAAGCCCTGGGATGGGAAGATGAATTTAAGAAACACAGGATGTTATATTTGTCCAATCTTCCTCCCCCCCTCTGAAAAAACTCACTATTTTGAAGGTTGATTCAGATTAATTTTTTTTGTATATACAATTTATCTCTATTATCCCACTCCTCAGTCCTATTTATTGCTTAAATCCCACCTCAGTTATATTTCTGATCAAACATGTGGCAATTTTGTAATTACAAATAGTCATATTATAAACATGAAAAAAAATATTGGAAAAAAACACACCTTTTTTGGGCCTTCACTTGTCCTACCAAAAAAACTCCCCAAAATTATGGGCTTCTTGTTTTTTGATTTTCAAGATTGAACCCTTAATTTTTAAAGAAAAATGAAAGAAATTCATAAGCTGGAACATTTTTAATGATATTTTTTAAAAAAATACACCATTTTTCCAAATTTGGCCAAGTTGGATAGATTCAGAAAAAAAGAAAAATTGAAAAAAATTGGGGATCTTCACAACCCATGTTGGAAAAATTATGGGATAAAAGATTTGAAAAATCCTCAAAACTAATCCTGAGGAATATTTTTTAAAACAAAAGGCCACTTACATTTTTTGGCCATAAATTGGTAAAAACATGTAAGGGCTTACATTTTTTTTACTAAAAGCTTACATGGGTTTACCAACACCCCTCAAAAATCATTCAAGACCTTTTTTTTATGTATTTATTAAATAATATCCTTTATGTGAGTTTTCATCAGTACTTTGTTTTTTTCAAAAAATTATTGTTATAATTTCTTCTTAATCAGTTGTATATAGTAAGCTTATTTATAAAGAATGTTTATATTATTTTTTATTTTTTATTAATTTATTTTAACTAATTATCACTGTCTCTAGCTGACGTTCACCTTTGTCTTATTATGATTGCAACTTAATCATAATACTTTTATATATAATTATTATCATTGTTATTATTGTAACTTTTTATAATATTTATTTCCTATATATAATTCAAATCAATTAAAATTATGTTTATATTTCTGTTAATAACTTTTAGCTTTATGAATTGAGGACAGTCATGATACTTGGAATAATATGTATCATTTTTGAGATTTCTATGGAAAAACTGTGAACCTGTAAGGTATTTCTACATACCCAAAAGCCCACAAATAACAAAACTATGTTATTATTATACATAGATAAACTTCTTTGTATTAAGAAAACAAAAACTAAAATATAAATATAAAATTTATACAAAAAAATAAAATTAAAACTACTTGGAAATCTAAAATTTTGAACATAAACTTTTAATTAAGAAAGTTAAGTAAAAATGAATTTTCACCAAAAAAAGTATTAGAATTAAAATATTTTTGAAAAGAAAGTTAATAAAAATTATCATAAGTTTTTTTTCCAGTGAATAAACTTATTAAGATTATTTCATCATTGGATTCCTCATAAAAAAATCAGGTGGGGTCACCTCTGAGTGAAAATTCTGTAACTCAACTCTAAATAAGCTAAAATTAATTTTTTAGCATTTTCTGTGTGAAAATATGAAAATACTCAAAACCTTGATTTAACTTACACCAAATGTGGTGTTAATCATCAATTTTTGTGTGAAAATTGAAGTGTGGTGTGTACTTTAGAATTTATGGGGAATTGAAGTTTTTTCCAATTTAAATGTCAAAATGTGTTCATGTATTACATAAGTGAACTTTAATTTACATATGAAGTATCAATTATTACAGCTGTATACTATCAAAACTCAATTGAATTACATGTGCAAGTTACAAGTATGGGAAATAAAGAAAAAATAAATTGGGAAGATTAATTCTGAAGGGGGAAAAAGAGACTTGGTGTCAGCCTGTGAGTCAAAACCAGAGCACAAGCATGACAGCCAAAATACCATAAATCAATGGTATAGCCAAGATACCACGCAAAAATGGAGCTGAGCCATATTAGCACAAAAGGTATCAAAGGAAAGAGGAAACTCACCTCTTTATGAAAATATAAGTCCCATCACTATAGGACAAATAATAACAAAGTTATTCATGCTCAAAGTTATTGCTGAGCATAAACCTTAATTTTCACCTCTCATCTGAAATACAGCGTAAGGGGCTTAACCCCATCAAATGGGTATGCAAAATGAATCTCTAAGCCAGGGCTATTCAATGGTACCAGCCAAACTGAGCTAGAACCAGTATTACTGAGGTTATGGTCAAATTCAGGCCAAATAAGGGTGAACAAATTCACCACTCATCTAACTTCTACATTTTTGGTGTGAGATACCTAAGTGGGGTATTTTTGGAAAGAGAACAATCAGGGATATCTGATGGTGTCATCTATCTCCTCATATCTCAACTATAGCAGAGGTTATGGGGCAAACAAGCCCAATACAACTTTTTGCCTAAACCACACATATGTACAAAAATCTTGTACATGGCATAACTTTGCCATATTTAATGATAACCATATCGGATAAGGTACCATTGTGTAGAACACATACAGGGCTACACACCAATTTAGCTTTGAGGTTGATATCTCAATAAATGACAAAGCTACAGCTGTTTTAAGGTCAAAATCCCACATTCTGACCAATACAGCTTTATCATGGGATAATATCCCATAACCATGATTATGAGGTGTCAAACTAACAAAGAACCATGTTTATACTTCAATACCTCATAAGTCAGCCAATACTGGGGTCCCATACAGTTTCTGTACAGCATTCTACGCGTCATACATGTCAGAAGAGAGTTATGTGGTCCCCAGGTGAAAATATCCACCCTGTATTGGTGAAAACTGCCCAGATGTGGTTTCAAAGCCACATCTGAGCCCAATACAGGCTATACAGGTCCTTGAAAACCACAAGCCTGTCTCAAAGAGTGAAAAAATCTTCACTTCCTCTACGTGGAAAGGTCTAACAGCCCTTCCACCCCATTTCAGGATAAAAAGGAGGCTTTTCACAGCCAAAATAGCTCTCCTCATCCTGCTCTTGAATACCCTACGTAGTAAACTGTCAAAAACAGTTTTACTCTTGGGTAATCACTAGGTATAATTATAATTTTAATTATTGTAGTCTTTATTATTGTAACCCAACAGGTAAAGCTGCACCCAGGGCTTTCAACAGTGCTCACCACCACTATATTTAATATATTAAAGCCCTTTTATTCTTAAATTAAACCATCTTTGAAACTATTATAAGCTTTCTTAATCCTTTTTACCATGTCACAGTCATAGTTAAAAGCTGTAAATACATTTATAATACTTTTATCATAGACTCAGCCTGACATTTTGGGGGCCTGACTGTGGTTTGGAAACCTTTTTTGGACCTTAAAAGTAAGTTTTCTCACTTATTTTCTTTAATTCTGACATTTTGTTTTACATTTTTAGGCATATTTTCTCTTAAACAATGTATATTTTATATATTTTATTTACCAAACTGGTCTATGTACCATTTCTTACTCATATTTTAAGAGTATCTTTCATGTGGTTAATACCCACAAGACCTTTATTTTTGGCGTGTTTTGCATATAAAAACACATAAGCCATCAATAATTCCTGTATTTTTGATTAACTAAGGACACCTCTGACTGTAAAACCAACAGTTGAGGTGTGTTTAAGTGTATTGTTGACTCAATTACACTTTTACAGATCACACTTGAAAACCACAAGTGAATCTGTGGGATACTGGTGCACAAACAGTGTAACAGGGTCCCAAAAAGCTGTAATTCTGACGTGTAGTTGTTAATTCAATTACACTGTCATTATACAGGGCATATTGTAGTGATATACAAGCCCAGAGGCCATTATTAGACGTGCAAACAGCATTTTAAGAATTCTTAACTGACATAAGCCCTCTTTTTCCTACTTTGATTCAGTGGAAGAGAATTATATCCCACTTGAAACCCAGTCACAGGCCAACACACCAGTGACACCCTCAGAACCAGAGGGCAGCAAGGGCAAAGGGAGGAGGCACAGTGGAGGCCTGATTACAGCCAAGAAGTGGACATCAATAGCCACCCAGAGAAGTAGAAAACCACAAAACTCTGCATCAATACAAGGTAAACCAACCTTAACAACTTGTACAGGGAAGATTACTATAATTAACCCAGTTGTAACCTCTTAAGGTAAATTTCCCAAATCAGAAGACAACAAATTTGTACAAGGCACAGTCAAAGGTAAATATACTAAGAACATAAAGTTATTTACCGCTTGCAAACACTGATATGTCACCTGTATACCTCAAAGACCTTGGCTTCCAAAGTAACCGGCCAGAGGACAGAGAAGGCTTGTCCAGAACCAGAAGACCTGGAAGAGGACACCTTGGACACAGCGGTGGATGGCAAAAGAATGAGGGAGATAATATCAACCCTGCCATTCACACTCCAATTCAACAGGAACCTCAAACCAGAGGACTGGAAGGATATGGATCAAGTTCTTCAGCTCCACCAACTCCTCAAAGATTTGTTTCAATGAAGCATGTACAACAGCAGGTCTAACCTGGCATCTCACTGGGAAGAACTTGGAGCAAGTTGCCAGAAGATCTGTCTCAAAGAGATATCCTTCAAAGACCTTATGATAATCACCAAAGGTTGGAATCCTACCAGACAGTTCAGACTCCTGGAGGCAAGGGCACAGAGGATAAGAGAGAATAAAGCCACTATCCAAGCTATAGAAGAACAGTTAACCCAGACAGGGCCTACTCAGATTCCTTCAGGCTCACAAGGAGCAGGCCAAATCAGCTCTCCAGTGGCTTCACACCATTTAGACACCAACAAATCAATGACCAGGAGTCACCACTCTTCACAACTCCAGGAGGTTTCCAGGAGAAGAAAAGGATACAAGGGGAAAAACAAGACCTCTTTCAGCCAAAGGCAGAAAGAGTCAGACCCCATGATCCAGAAGTTGTTGTATTTGGTGAAAGAAGTGCACAAGAACCAGAAGTAGTTGTAAACCACTCCATAATCAGTAGTCCTAGTAATAGAAACATTACCCCCACTCAGATTGAACATAATATTGTCACACCTGAGAGTAATATAAACAGTGATGCACTGTGGTTACAAATGTCCCAATATGCTGAGCAAACTCAAAAGCAGTTTGCAGAACTTGAAGCAAGCCATGAGAGGATGAAGAAATTAACAGCCTGCATGGATAAAATTGTTAAACCTCTTCATGAAGGACATGCTCAATTGAGAAAAGCCTCTGAAGAAACCAACAAAAGACTGAATCTAGTCTTTGAAGAACAACACCACAGAAAAAGGGACAGGGATTGTCTGGATCAAGACATGAAAAAATTGTTTAATGTCTACCATAACTTGAAGCCCCAACCACAAGGCCAAGTTATCGAAAATTCATATCAACCAGATGACATCAAACTAGATGCCATGTTGATGAATAAGGCAAGATCTCCATCACAATACCAGGATGGAGATGGCATGTCTTATTCAGAGAAGGAAGCCTTGAAACAGCTTCCTGCAGCCTCAAGCTGGCCCAAATTCTCTGGAACAGGAGAATATGATCATATGGAGCTCATAGATTATATTTATGGACTCTTCATTGATGTACCAAGCATACCAGCTCACTGGATTACTGCTAGACCAAATACAGCATTTAAAGGTCATGCTAGTATATGGTACACAGAAATGAAAGAAATCCATGGCAGAAGAAACTGGCCATGGTGGAAGAGTCAAATCATCCAAAAGTACAGTATGGTACTTGGATATGGCAAAAGACCATGTCATTTGAAAATGAAAAATACTCTGTGGACAAAGATCCATATGAGTGGTGTCTTAGACAGTCTAAAAGACTTGAAGCCATTGATCTTCAGATGAACATCCAAATGAGGACTCACAAACTCCTGACACAACTTCCAGGAGAACTAGAGCATGCAGTAAAATGCAGATTCAACCAAAATTGCACTCTAGATGACATTTCTAATACCTTACAAGACATAAGGAAGAGAACTAATATAGAGAAATTCACCCCATATAAGAGCAGTAGTTTCAAAGAGAAACAACCGTTCAGGGTAGAGATTAAAGACAACCCCAAGGAAAGGGTGCCAGAAGTGAAGAAGAAGAAGAATTCTTGTCACAATTGTGGTTCAACAGACCACTATTCCAACAACTGTCCAAAGGCAAAGAAAAAAGTCTATTCCATTGAGAAAGTCCCAGAGGAGGAATCCCCAACAGAGGATTCTGAATCAGACTCCATGGGTGATGCCATCAGGGAACTATCCAATGATAATCAAGACCCAAGAGAAGAATTTATTGTGGAATAACAAGAGGAAACCCCACTATAAATTCAGGACATACAGTTGGAAGCAGGCATGCCACAGGACACTGCCAACAGAAACTTGTGTAACATACACAAGATGCACAAACATTCCTGGTTACACCAACCAAAGGGATGGCATATATACATGGAACAGCCACAAAAGTGACTGTCTGTATTGACAATGCTCAGCATCCACTGATCATTGACAGTGGAGCACACTTCTCCATAGTGGCTAGAGAATATCTGGATAACCACTTCCCAAATTGGGAAGAACAGCTCTTGCCCACCAATGCAAAGAACTTTAAAAGTGCATCAGGGAAGATGACTTCCATTGGGACAATTATCAAAGAGATAATTATACCCCATAGGAAAGGTAATATCAGATTCAACCCAGAGCTTGTAGTGCTTGACAATGCCCACATCCAAGAGTTCTTACTGGGAACAGACTACCATAGTATGTATGACATAGATATTTACAACAGTAAAAATAGACACATTACCATTGTTACCAACAAGGAAAAGAAATTTTCACTTGATATATACCAGATATCTTCTCAAGATCCACTGGAAGAAATTCTGAATGAATTCAGGGAGGGAAAGTTTAGCACTACCCTCACCAGTAAACAAAAACTAAGTTTACTGAAGATGCTGAGGAAGAACAGACCAGCATTTTCCATTGGTGAAGAACCATTAGGAAAGATCAAAGTCCATGATATAGAGCTTTTTCTGGATGTGGAAAGACCTTATCCACCCATGCTCAGGAGACCTCCTTGTCCAGCAAGCCTGGAAACCAGGAAAGAAATTGAAAAAACATCAATGAACTCCTGGACATGGATGTCATCAGAAAGATTGGACATAATGAGATAGTGGAAATCACCACCCCTGTCCTAATCACCTGGCACGATGGCAAGTCTATACTATGTGGAGACTTCAGAGCTCTGAATAACTACACAAAACCAGACAGGTACCCTATACCCAGGATACCTCATGCCTTGGATAAACTGGAAAAAGCCAAATACATAACCAAAATGGATTGTATGAAAGGCTTCCACCAAAATGGAGTTAAACCAAACTCCATGAAATTACCCAGAATGATATGCCATATGGGCATATATGAGTATACCAGGATTCCATTCGGCATCAAAAATGCACCAGCCCATTTCCAAAGGATGATGGACACAATATTTCAAGAAGAAATATTGGAAGTCTGGATGGTAGTATATATTGATGATATCATTATATACTCAGATACATGGGAAGATCATATAAACTACATAGACATAGTGCTAAGCAAATTTAAACCCATCAATCTGAAAATTTCACTGAAAAAGTGTAATTTTGGCCAACAAGAGCTACTAGCTCTAGGACATAAAGTCTCAGGTCTTAGTCTGGCAATTGACCAGAATAAAGTAGCAGCAGTACTGCAAAAGCCAGTACCAAAGAGCATCAAAGAGATGCAATCTTTCCTTGGGTTTTCTAGCTACTACAGAACCTCCATCAAGAATTTTGCCCACATAACTAGTAGTTTATACAAGTTATGTTCAAAAGATGTAGTTTTTGAAATTACCAAGGAAAGAAGGGATGCATATGAGAGGATCAAACATGAACTCACAAATGCACCTGTGCTCATCTTACCTGACTTTGAACTACCATTCAAGTTATATATAGATTCAGCATGCAGCCAAGGCTTAGGAGCAGCCCTTCACCAAAGGCAAATTGTGGATGGTGAACCAAGAGAGGGAGTAATATGTTACATCTCTAGGAAACTGAAAGATTGAGAAGCCAGGTATGGGACCACCCAGACTGAATGTCTATTCTTAGTCTGGGCTCTGGAGAAACTCCATTATTTTTTGGAGGGTGCAGTCTTTGAAGTCTTGCACATCCTTGAAGTCTTTACTGAACATGAAGACTACAAATAGACACATGCTGAGATGGCAAATAGCCATCCAGGAGTATAGAGGGAACATTACCATCATATATAAAGAAGGTAAAAGCCATACCAATGCAGATGGCCTCAGCAGGTGGCCACTGGATAATGTCAAGAGAAATCCAGCTTATTACCCTGAAGTTGCATCCAAGATCCCCATCCATTTCATGGAAATAGATAGGAGGAAGAACTTCAGATTCTCTGAATGGGCACCAGGAAGTGGTACCCTTGACAGTGGGAACACTGATTCAGAAGGGACAGAAACTCCCATACTGGGAATAAGCTCCTCAGAACTTTACAATGAATTTTTCAGTGCAGTACTGAAGTCTTATGCCAAACACAAACAGTGTGGCATATTACTACAACTCCTTCAACAAACGTACAGGAGTCCAGAACTGGAATACCAGCTGGGAGAACCCTGGTTGAGAGCCTACAGGGATAACAAGTTCTTCCTTGTGGATGGTCTGCTTTACCACAGAGAGAAGCACACAAGTGCACTCACAGTGGTAGACAGAGACCACATCTCTCTGATCCTACAGGAATGTCATGACTGCCCCTATATGGGACACATGAGTGAAGACAGGACCAGAGAGAGGGTAGCAAGCACAGCTTGGTTTCCCAAGTGGTAACAAGAGTTGAGTGAATACATCAACACCTGTGAAAGATGCCAAAAGGCAAATAGAAAACATGGGAAGAAGTATGGGTTACTCCAACATATAGAGGAACCCAAACATCCATGGGAGACCATCAATATGGACTGGGTCACAGGACTTGTCCCAAAAGGCAAAGAAAACTACAATGCCTGCCTAATCATAGTTGATAGGTTCAGCAAGAGCATGAGGTGTCTACCATCCCATAAAGAGGACACAGCCATGGATACTGCTCTGTTATTCTGGAATAACATCATATCCACCTCTGGAGTCCCTAATATAATCATTAGTGATAGGGACCCAAAATTCACATCTGAATTTTGGACCAACTTATATGACATTCTTGGCACCAAGCTTGCATTCTCCACAGCTTACCATCCACAAACAGATGGCCTATCTGAAAGGATTATCCAGACAATGGAAGACATCCTTAGAAGGTTCTGTGCCTATGGAATGGAATACAAGTACCATGAGGGATACACCCATGACTGGGTTACCCTTCTACCAGCTGTTCAATTGTCTTATAATACAAGTCAGCACTTTATCACAGGAAAAACACCTGCAGTGGTAGAGAAAGGGTGAAATCCCCTGTTTCCTGTGGATCACTTGAAGAAGAATCTTCTGACCATCCACCCCACAGCCAAAGACTTCCATGATATGTGGAAGAGGGCTTGTGACACAGCTGCCAAATGCATAGCTGAGGCAAAAGAATATAATAAGCAGAGGTGGGACAAGACACACATGGAACCTGACTTTAAGGAAGGGGACCAGGTGCTAGTGTCTACACTGAACTTTAATAATATCAAAGGGCCTAAGAAAATGAGAGACTTGTTTTTAGGGCCCTTCACTATCATTAAATTGATAGGGAAGAATGCAGTGGAAGTCAAACTCACAGAGGAATTTTCCGGAAAGCACCCAGTCTTTCCAGTGAGTTTGGTCAAGCCATACTTCCAAAAAGAGGAGGACAAATTCCCCTCCAGGAAGAAAAACCCCACACCACCTGATATAGTGGAAGTGGAGGACTCCCCTGGACCTGTGAGTAAAACCATCAGGGCCAGGAAGATCAGACTTAATGGGAAGGATCAGAGACAATACTTAGTCAGATTCAAGAACCAAACAGCTGATAAAGATAAATGGTTGGCAGAAGATGCCATACCAGATGGGAACATTCATTTAAGGAGATTCAGGGCCTCTGGGAGGACTGAAAAGTCTCATCAATGCTGAGCCTTTTTTAGAGGGAGGGTATGTCAGCCTGTGACTCAAAACCACAGCACAAGCATGACAGCCAAAATACCATAAATCAATGGTATAGCCAAGATACCACCAAAACATGGAACTGAGCCAAATTTTCTCAAAAGGTATCAAAATAAGGAGGAAACTTACCTTTTTCTGAAAATATAAGTCCCATCACCATAGGACAAAGAATGACAAAGTTATTCATGCTCAAAGTTATTGCTGAGCATAAACCTTAATTTTCCCCTCTCATCTGAAATACAGAGTAAGAGGCTTAGCCCCATAAAATGGGTATGCAAAATAAAGCTCTAAGCCAGGGCTATCCAATGGTACCAGCCAAACTGACCTAGCACCAGTATTACTGAGGTTATGGTCAAATTCAGGCCAAATAAGGGTGAACAAATTCACCTCTCATCTAACTTCTACATTTTTAGTGTGAGATACCTAAGTGGGGTCTTTTTGGAAAGATAACAATCAGGGCTATCCTATGGTGTCATCTATTTCCTCATATCTCAATTATAGCAGAAGTTATGGGGCAAACAAGCCCAATACAGCTTTTTGCCTAAACCACACATATGTACAAAAGTCTTGTACATGGCATAGCTGTGCCATATTTAATGATAACCATATCAAATAAGGTACCATTGTGTAGAACACATACAGGGATACACACTGATTCAGTTTTGAGGTTGATATCTCAAGAACTGACAAAGTTACAGCTGTTTTAAGGTCAAAATCCCACATTCTGAGCAATACAGCTTTATCATGGGATAATATCCCATAACCATGATTATGAGGTGTCAAACTGACAAAGAAGCATGTTTATACTTCAATACCTCATAAGTCAGCCAATACTGGGGTCCCATACAGTTTCTGTTCAGCATTGTATGCGTCATACACATCAGAAGAGAGTTATGTGGTCCCCAGGTGAAAATATTCACCCTGTATTGGTGAAAACTGCCCAGATGTGGTTTCAAAGCCACATCTGAGCCCAATACAGGCTATACAGGTCCTTGAAAACTACAAGCCTGTCTCAGAGAGTGAAAAAATCTTCACTTCCTCTACGTGGAAAGGTCTAACAGCCCTTCCACCCCATTTCAGGATAAAAAGGAGGCTTTTCACAGCCAAAATAGCTCTCCTCATCCTGCTCTTGAATACCCTACATAGTAAACTGTCAAAAACAGTTTTACTCTTGGGTAATAACCAGGTATAATTTTAATTTTAATTATTGTAGTCTTTATTATTGTAACCCAACATGTAAAGCTGCACCCAGGGCTTTCAACAGCACTCATCACCACTATATTTAATATAGTAAAGCCCTTTTATTCTTAAATTAAACCATCTTTAAAACTCTTATAACCTTTTTTAATCCTTTTCACTGTGTCACAGTCATAGTTATAAGTTGTAAATACTTTTCTAATACTTTAATCATAGACTCAGCCTGACACTTGGCTCCAAGCCATCCAGACCCCCAAATTCCTTTCAGAAAGGTCTGAGATGTCAAAATTCATGAAAAAGCTCATCACCTTTGGCCTTGAATTTAGTCACAGGGTCTGTGACTCAATTGATGATGAGGTTTTGACACCAACCAGGTCAGTTTTAACTGTTGCCAAGGGGGTGAAACTACCCTTTAGATAAAAAAATCTTATTAAAAACAGCTTTAACTGGTTTTGATGTCTCTTAAACACATTCTGATGTGTTTTAAAGGCTTGAAACCAGGTATTACTATAGAAATGGCTGAAACCAGCCCTTTTTTTGGTCTGAACCAGGGTTCAATGATGTCATAATTGGCTTTTCTGTTGTAATAGTGTTTTCCACAACTGAAAAGAGTAAATTTTACTTTTAGAGTAAGAGAATTGGTGGCTATAAAAGAATGTCTTCTTTGTCCCACTTTTCTTGTGAGCCTTAGAGGTAATTTCATATACCCAAAAGACCACAAATACAAAATTGACATATAAATATAAATAAAATAAATTTCTTTATATTATTAAAATAAGAATCAAAATATAAATATAAAATTATATTCAAAATAAAAAAGTTTAATTACAATTTAAAAATAAAATTACATTAAATTTTAGAATTATAAAATTACATTTATACTTGAAAAAATTAAGTAAAAATGAAATTTTAACAAAATTGTAAAAAAATAAATAAATTTGGAAAAAAGTTAAATAAAAATTATAACAACTTTTTATCCAATAAATAAATATATAAAAATTATTTCACCATTGGATTCCTCATAAAAAATCAGGTGGGGTCACCTCTGAGTGAAATTCTTGTAACTCAACTCTAAATAAGCTTAAATTAAGTTTTTAGTATTTTCAATACAAAAGTTGAAAATCCTCAAAACTTTAATTCAATTCACGCCACATGTGGTGTTAACCATCAATTTTTGTGTTGAAATTGAGTTGTTGTGTTAAGTTTAGAAGTTATGAGGAATTGAAGTATTTTCAATTGAATTCAATTGAAATGTCAAAATGTGTGCATGTATTACATAAGTGAACTTTGATTTACATATGAGGTATCAATTATTACTGTATTGTACTGTACAATTCAATTGAATTACATATGTAAATTATAAGTATAATACATGATGAGGAATTAAAGGAAAAAATGAATTGGAAAGATTAAATTTGGGGGGGAAAGGAACTCCAGCTCTAAGGGGGAGCTAGACCCCCAAAATCCTTGCTGACAGGCATGTGGTGTCAAAATTCACGCAAAAGCTCATCACTTCTGGCCTGGAATTGAGTTACAGGGTCTGTGGACTCAATTGATGATGAGGTTTTGATACCAACTGGGGTAGTTTTAGCTGTTGCCAAGAGGGTAAAACTACCCTTAAGATGAAACAATCATTGTAAAAACAGTTTTAACTGGTTCCTACGTCTCTTACACACATTCTGATGTGTTTTGAAGGCTCTAGGCCTGGTATTGCTATAGTAATGGCTGATTTAAGGGTCTAAAATGGCTAAAAATGGCTTAAACCAGCCCTTTTTGGTCTAAACCAGGGTTCAATGATGCCATAATTGGCTTTTCTGTTGTCAGACTGTTTTTCACGACTGACAAGAGTAAATTTTACTTTGGGAGTAAGAGAATTGATGGCTATAAAAGAATGTCTTCTTTGCCCCACTTTTCTCTTCATGTTAGAATCTTTTCCTTTTATAATTAGTTTAAACACTGTTAAACCAATCAATAAGAAATTCCAACCACCTTTCTTAAATCATTTTAAACCTTTTAACAATGTGAAAAAATCATTATAATCACTGTTTGTAACTCTTATAATCATTTTTACCCCTGAACCACCCCAAAAGTGAATTACAGCATCTTTCATCACTGTAAACTTTGTCACTTTGTTTCCAAATTCACTCTGGTCACTTTTGGGCGTGTTTTCTCTTTAATATTCTTTTTAAATACTTTGTTCTTTAACTAATTGCTTGCAGCTCTTTGCTCAATTAATTCCAATTGAAATTGCTCTTGAAGAAATTTCTTTTGTAGCCTTAAATATCTCTTGTAGAGTATTTTTGGATAAATTTTTATTGTTGGTAAAACAATAAATCTTTATAATATTATTGTTTTATACTAATAAAGTTATAAACAATAAAATTGGTGTGTTTTCTCTTAAAAATAATACTCCTTATTATTTTTAATTGATCTTGAGGACAGGAAAAGTACTTGATTTTTAATCAAAGTTTCATATCCACACCTTACATTTCTCTTCATGTTAGAATCTTTTGCTTTTATAATTAGTTCAAAAGCTTTTAAACCAATCAATAAAAGATTCCAACCAACTTTCTTAAATAATTTTAAACCTTTTAACCATGTGAAAAAATAATTATAATCATTTTTACCCTTAAACCACCCCATAAGTGAATTAAAGCATCTTTCATCACTGCTAACCTTGTCACTTTGTTTCCAAATTCACTCTGGTCACTTTTGGGTGTGTTTTATCTTTAAATATCTTTCTAAAGACTTTGTTCTTATTTAAATTTCCTGCAGTTCTTTGCTTAATTAATTCCAATTGAAATTTGTCTTGAAGAAATTACTTTTGTAGCCTTAAATATCTCTTGTAGAGTATTTTTGGATAAATTTTCATTGTTAGTAAAACAATAAATTTTTATAATATTATTGTTTTATATTTATAAAGCTAAAGACAACAAATTTGATGTGTTTTCTCTTAAGAAATCTTTTTATTTTTAATCAATTTTCACCTTATACAAATTTTGAGGAAAGGAAAAGTACTTAATTTTAATCAAAATTTCATATCCACACCTTAAAAATTAGCATATTTTATGGAATGGATATAATTTGGTTACACAATTTTTCTCTTAGAAAAAGTTGAGTACAATTTTACTAAGTGTAAAAAATTACTTTGAGAATTTATAGATCTTCCATACTTGAGCCAACCTTAGTGAAAGTTTTAATCATCTTTCAGATTATACCTTGGACTGAAAATCAACCACCAATTAGCACCCTTTTTTTAAAAGTGACAAAAATATCAATTTATCTATGTTGAAGTCCCAAAACCTATCTTTACAAATGGTATTTTGGGATATTTTTCTATACAATTGTGATATGAGGTTTCAAAGGTATCAAAAGCTTTTTTTTCTTGTATTACATATAATCTTGAAGCTGAAATCCCATAGATGCTTGTAAAGGGTGGTTACTGTGAAATACTCTCCTGTATACTGTAATTATTAGATGTCAAAGCAATTAAAATGATTATTGTACTTTGATTAGTCATAACTTGACCAATCAGAGTCATCTATATGTGTTCTGTACAGGATTGGATGTTTCCTAGAATTTACAACATTCCTAAACCTTCCATTGGTGAAAATTGCAAACCTGTATGAGAAAAAAGGTTTAAGATGTGTTTCAGAGCCACATCTGAGCACCAATATTAGTGTAATTGGTTGTGTTGAACCACAATCCATCTACCAGATTGAAAAATTTTACTCTATTAATTTGGAAAGAGGTTATCCACATCTTTCATCCTTGATTTGGGATAAAAGGGGGTTTTCTGCCCTAGGAAATACCCTGTAATTATATCCACTTATTTATTATGTGGTTATGAGACTCATCTCCACTATTTTCTACTCTTAGAGCCTTTGTTAATCCTCATTAATTAATTTTGAAATGTCACATCAATGTTGTACAATTACAATATAAATTGATTCTTCCAAGGGTTATTCATTCAGGGATAGATCACATCCATAATTACACAGTCAGTACTCACAGCTTCAATTAATCACAAAGAAATATTCCCCAAAAATAAGAATCTCATGTGACAGACAAACTCTATGCACAGAAAATTCACATGAAACCCCTCATGATATTACCCTCAAATTCCAAACTTATTTGATATGGTCCAGAAACCTCCTCACTAGTATCAACCCTCAAGGCTGTGGAAACTTACTAAATCAATTTAGCACCTCAATCACATTACCTCAATCATCAATATCCACACTAGCAGAATCACCTCAATTAAGGAATCCAAGCTTACCAGGTTTTAAAGTCAAGCTTCCATAAAGACACATGTATACCTCATTAAAAATATAAATAGCCCCTCTCTTTGAAGATTCTTCTTTTCTTCCCTAATGCTAAATCATAAAATAAAAATGAGTATAATGAAATCAGTCCTTGACTAGTAGGTAAGCCATTTATAATTTGAGCTTTATAATATCAGTACCAAAGCTCTGTAGCTTATTACTATTCATTTATAATTAATAGTACTTAATATAAGGTCTTCTTTCATCAAATGTCAAAATTCTTATACTTAATTATTGACAGTTAATATTATTTAATAGAATTTCTACATGAAACCAAAAAATCTATCTCAAATTAATATAATTTTTCTTTTATTATTATTAAAATTATTGAAAAATTTTAATATTTTAAGATAATTAACTCAAACTTTCAATTAATTATATAATTTATTATTTGAAATTACTACCAAATTTAATTTAACCCTTTAATTAGTTTAGTAAATAAATAAATAAATAAATATCCAAATGATCATCTTCTCACATCATCACTAAAATGAGTTTCAATAAATTTGTTTGTGATGGCAATTTAACTTTGAATCCTTTGTTGCTAAGCCTATCCAACTCAAAAGAGCCCTCAACCTGCATGCCATAAGTTATTTCAATGCCTTGATCAAGTCATGATCAACTGCGATAATTATTCTTTTTGTCTTAAAAGTCTCTTGATTATTTATTGAGTATATCATTCAGCAGAAATCTGACTAAATCGAACGAATTATCCAATTTTACCAACTCAAGCACTAATCCCATCATATTCCAGTCTTGAAAATTTTAAATTCAATTGGATGGATGTCTTTCTCTTGGAAAGTGGCATCATCATAAATGATAGCTATAATTCTAACATAGTCTTAAAAAGCTTCCGTTTTTCGCTAATGAAATTTTGTTATTTCTTCAAAATCAAAATCGGTTTCTCCTTCTCAAGTTCATTTGTTTTTCCACATCCCACAAAAAACTAATCTTTGGTAGGCATGCACTCAAAGAAGATGCCTTTGAGCTTAATTTTAGGAAACTCACTCACGTCTTTTGTCTCAGATTTTCTTACATCTTCATCATTTTTGTGACAAAACTTCTTAATCTATGCCGGAATGATGAAATACAGCACTCTTAGCACGTATTAACTTGAATGGATCGACGATCGAATGGAGTTCTTTGGAGCCTCCATCCTGCCACTAAACCTTTCGGCTCTTCAGGTTTTCCCATTGCCTTGAGTTCATACTTGAAGCGTTTCAAAGGCGTTAAAACACCAAAGCTTTCATCATTATTCTCTTTTATAAGTTTCAAAAAGCTGTTCCTTGGAATTCTTGTCCACACTATTTCCGACAGAATAAATGATATTTTGACCCAAAAATTAGAACGCCAACAGATCCTCCTTTTTTCCCTATTGCTCAACACAACCTCACAATCGTCAAGTGTCTCTCGCAAGCTAGAGTTCTGACTTTTTTCCACATTATTTTCCTTGGTTTCTATACAAATTTGATTAAGCGAAAAGAACATTAAAAACCAAATATTTTCCTTTCAACATTAAAAAATGCGTAATTTAATGCCAATATCACTCTCAGAACTTTTGTTCCTGGTACTGATTCCTTCTTCCCTCACTGGGGACGTCGAGAAATCCACAAATCCAAATAACTCTTTGCAAATCTTTCAATTTGAGAGGAAATGGTCATGGTCCAACAATCAATTTGAAGTTCAAGAGGTGGGTGGCAACATGACCTTGAATGTTGAAACCAAGCTTGGTGATAAAGACAGCGCTATCTTTCGCTTGACCATCACCGGTGGTACGGTTGACCAGAAGTTGGATGTAAACATTAGAGTCAGTTTAACTAACCAATCAAAAACATAATCTATCAATCAGCTTTTAGTGACTAACAATAAAAATCTATAAATTTTATTTCAAAGGGAAACGTAATAAATTGTGGACATAGTCAAACTTATAAAATTTCCACTGGTATTCAGTTTAAAGTCGACGTTAATGGTGCCATGCCGGATCGTTGGATAATAAAAAAAAATCAAAAGAATCACTCGAAATATTGCTGGTACCGTCGCCGATATAGTCTGTCTGGGGATATAGAAGAAGCATCTACAAAGAAGACAGTCGCTCATTTTCATGGTAATTATCTTATCTCATTATCCTTAAAACTTTTGTATTTATGACTCAAGTATTCCCTTGAATTAATTACAAAAATCTGACGACTTCATTGGCTAAAAGCTGATGAGCCCTCGGGACATCGCACTTGTGATTATCGAATCGATACTAACAATGATATTGCCATAGTAGGTAGAAGGTTATTACTTAATTAAAAATAGAATTCTACTCAAATTATTTCCAATTAATCTGAATTTATAGGAAAATCTTGTCGCACTTTATATCTCAGCAATCATCAGAGCGGATATATGCCCACTATGAAAAGTCTTTGGAATGGACGCTCTAGGAACATGGCCTCAGTAAGTTGATAGAAATCAGATCCATAAATATCAAGCCAACCTTAACATTCATCAAGGAGGATATCCAACACTGAAATAGTCAATCAAGTGAGCAGAGCTACCGAGCAACGCCGAGCAGACATTTAAAAGTTATTTTTATCTTCTTCCCTGAAAACAAGTAAACCATTTCTGTTTTATTACTTTTAACATCATAAGCGACAGACAAGTCAAGGAAAACATAGTTTTTTTAAAGGATTTCCTCTATCTATTCCCCCTATGTACCAAATTCTTTGTTATATATTCATCTTTGAGCATCAAGACACAAACGAATTGTGTTTTAAACCCAACTGCACTGATAAATGGAACGATTAGCCTCCATGAGAACATAGCTTAGTTCTTGCTGTTTCCTTTTCTCAAGAATTTTGGACCTTTCCACGTCACATGCCCCTAGGCCTCCTCTTTCAAGATTCTTTGACGTTGAGCATTTATAATGTCATGCCTTCTCCCAAGGTTCTTGGATTTGAACATTCAATGATCTATCGTGCTTTTTGCTTGAAAATTCTATGAGAAATCATTTTCACCTACCGAAAGTAATATGAATTTCTTGTGTGGATCATAACGATGTCACATTAATGCAAAGCATACGTGAATAGTCCCAAGGTTCCATCTAACATAAGAATGAAATGTCGTTGTCGCTATGTACGTACGATGATCAAGCTCAGAGCTTCATGCCGCCCTACCCTATTGAGGCTCAAAATAACATTGCCTGCTTCTTCACTAATGATCTATCTTTTTCCTTTATTTTATCTGCGAAAGAAGAGAATCACTGCAAATGTTAACTGCTTTCCCGTCAGGTATATCAATTACGTTGCACGGTATAGCAGATAGCAGTTAGGTTTGTCGCGGGCTTTTTTTGTGTACCTGACAGTGGCTCAATATGCCCGCCGTGTAGAATTTACAATATGAATCAAAAAAATTAGAAACATTCATTACCTTTAATTTTAACACCCAACCATTATCCTCTCGAGTTCCTGCTCTGGCCACTGCAGTACAAAAGATGAACGACCTCTCATCTGATTCAGTCTTACCCTCACTTAATTACCTGTCGGGACATCTTTCAGCTAGCCGCTTTCTGCCCTTCAAGATTCCTGAGCGATTCAATCAATCCAATTCAATTCAAGATCCTCCCTCAAAGCTGATTCCGAAAATTATAGACGAGACGCCATGCTTGGTTGGATTAGAGGAGATAGAGAGCGAAGTTAGGTCGGTTTTGGTTCGCACCGTATCTGAAAACGAAGGAAATGTGCTCTTGCTCAGTGGTCCCAGGGGCTCTGGCAAAACAACGGTCAGTATTCGCTGGAACTTTAAAGAATCAAATCGGCTGACTGGCTTTGAAGATGAGTCTAGGTCATTTCTCGTTCATTGTCTTTGCTGTCACACCCTCGTCTCTATGGATCGAATGGCTTCATCACCATCAAGCTTAATGGCTTTGTTCACACCAATGATAAATTGGCATTGAAAGACATGGCACGTCAGTTACTCACATCCCTCCAAGACCAAGAAAAAAAGAAGGTGATCGGAAAAATATTGGACCAAGATCAAGAGGATCTTGATTCAGACAATCAGCCCGAACAGGACATCCCTCGGTTTACCAACTACGGAGAAACATTGAAAAATTTGTTGGAGGTCTTGGAACCCCAACCTAGCTTTTCACGAGATCAGGGCCCCAAAAGCAAGGCACTCGTGATAATCTTGGAAGAGTTTGACCTCTTCGCCGAATTGGATCGTCAAGCGTTTTTGTATTGCCTACTAGACGCCGTCCAGGGTAACAAAAGACGAGGTGGATTATGTATTATTGGGACAACGGTAGTTGTGGTAAGCTTTACAAAGGATTTAATATATTGCCAGTCAAACGAAAAATTCTCCAAATTGGGCTTAATATTTTTTTAAAGGACTGTTTAGATAGACTTGAAAAACGAGTCAAGTCAAGATGCCAATCAAGAATAAGATACTTGAATTGTCCTACAACTGACGAAGAGCGAATCGAGCTATTGAGATCGGTTCTTGAAATCCCCATAGGAATCTTTTCAACCGAGCTTTTTACACAACGATGGAATGAAGATGTAGAAAGGTTCTTAAAAGAGAAAAAGGTTCGAGAATGGATCAAGAATCGATTTGATTTGATCTCCGAGGCTGTAGTGCCGATCTTACAAGAACTTGTAAGCTCAACATACAGAAAAGAAATGATTAAAAGTACGAAACAAACCGCATTGACAATAGCGACCATGTTTCATTTTTCGTTCTTTGCGAGCAGAATACAATTGTTTCAAGGGTAGCTTACGAAACACAACAAAAGGGGACAATTCAATTTCCAGCATTGAAGTCCAGTGAACTTTTCGAGCGAAATTCACTGCCATGGTGGAGCCATCAATTGAGTACAGTTGAACTATCAGTGTTGATTGGCTGCAAGCATCTAAGCACAATTCATCACAATGGAATTTTCAATCTAGAGATGTGCTGGGATGGTTATCGACAACATTTGAAACGAATCGCATTGGGACACCCTTCAGATCAATCAGGTAACAATGAAAGCGGCTTAAAAGTGCAATCACAAATGTATAGCCGAGATACGTTTGAAATGGTAGGCTTTTTCCTAGTTTTCGATCAAGGAAAAGCATCTATCTGACTATCACCTAGGCTTGGGAAAGGTTAACAAATTTAGAAATCATTTTACCCATTGGCATCATGACCGGAAAGAATCATGATAGAACCAAAGCAAAAGCAAAGCAAAACTTGATGTTAGGCGGAAGGAGGTATGAGTTAATGAAGTTGGTTCCATTTTTAAGTCAAATTGATAAAGTAGTCTTACACGAACGCAAAGAGCTTGCTCTGCATTTAAAAAGGTGGTGTAAAAATTGGTCTGACTAATTGATATTAGTTGGCCCAGAGGCTCGAATTTTTGAAAAACTCCTTACACTCTACGGGAAGGCAGTTAACATTTGCAGTGGAAATAGTATTAGAGCGCAACTCGTGCATATATAATGACGTAATATTATGATTCAATAAAAATAGATGATTACAGATCCTCGTTGGCCATTTTTGTCGCCTATAAAAACTTAACTCCTTGTAACGATTGTCACATCGATGCCTTTGATCCTTGTATTGTTTTTCTAGGTTCGCCGTCCCTGCCTCACACCTTGTCCTGACTACTCCGGCTAAGACTGGCTGTCTGGCCTCTTGAGGACTTGGTTTTAGTTATTCTATTCTCGAAATTATTGACTCTTAAATCCTTTCGGATCACTAGTCAACTGTTCCACCCTTGAGCCGAAGCTGTGTGTAGACTCATCAAGAATGAGAGAAGATTTAAGGAAAGGTGATGAGCTCATAATTGTATTATCTTATGTTTCATCAGCTTACCCATAATTAAAAAACAGGTTGTTTTAGCTCGATCACTCAGTGTTTTGGTCGTTTATATGGACGTAGGAGAAGAATACCACTATTTAGTCATTAGCAATGACCTTTTGATTGAGGCACTAGACCAATCGGCTGAGGCTTGTGGACAGAATTGCATCATAAAGATGTGTAACAAACTATTTGGTCTAATCAACTTAACTTACGACCCAAACTTATCAGTAAAAAACATATCCTCAAGTTTAGAAACGCGTACAGTGCTCTGGAATCATTCCCAGACTCAGATAGAAGTGATAAATTTGTGACTATTTCGGACGGAGCGGCAGCAGCTCTTCTACTACAAAGTCTTAGACATGACCCGACACTTGGCAACCTGGTGCGAACATTGTATGTTGTCGAACCATCCACCCTGGACGAAACTTCTAAGCGGCTCATGAGAGGGCAGTAGACGAAAAAAGCCAGACCAGTTCACTAAGAGTACTTCGGTTCACAATCACTCAACCAGCTCCAACTCATTCAGACCTGCCTGCTCTGCTAAGGCGGGAAAGAAGCCTATTGTGCGAAACCAGGGACCCTCGGGATCAACTCCTGCTAGACATCGAGAGGACGCAATTTCTTACAGGAAATTCTACAGGTCGTTTGACGAGAGAATGAAGAACCTTATTTCCACCGAAAACAATCTCGATATTGGGTCATAACACTTTTGAGCGAGAAAGCAGGCGACTCTATTTGCCCTGTAACTCACATATCAGAAGAAGAAATGTATCATAGACGGATGTAGCCAGGAGTGAGGGTCCATTTTTGATCTTGAAGGTCATCCGCATTATATGGAGACCATCTTTTGCTGTGACCAGGATGATAGCATGGGACGTCCTGACAGAGTGATCGATATAAATGGATATCTCTGAAGAAAACCCCACATTCATTAGCTATTACATGATATTTCCTTCGATTATCAATAATCTACCTGCTTAATCTTCTCTCTGTCCGATTGCTCTCATGATTACTCCTTTGTCAAGGACAGAAGACATATTATGAATCTATCTCATCTCTGCTATCATTGTTTCTATGATACTAACATTTCACATTCAACTATGGGGGCAGGTAGTTTTGTTTATACTAGTTTTCTTATAAAATGGCTTCAATCTCTTGCCATGAATTACTCTTGGTTGTTTAGTATCATTAACAGTTTTCTTCCCTCAATAAGCATGGCAATTAACATTAAAAAAGTGGTAGAAATATAATATCGATATTCTTCCCAGTTTAATTCAAAATAAAAAACTCTTGGTTAAAGATATAAAAGTAAGGTTATTCATTTTTTGAAAAAAGCAAATGAATTTCCTCATTTTTGATTAAATTTGACTTTTCAAACCAACAACTTGTTTTTGAAGCTATTAAGGCCAGTCTTCCACCTCTGGTTCTTCTGGGGTGTATTTGTGTTATTTTCATAAGTCAAATGGTCAAAGAAGATATCTTGACCAATCTGGTTGTTTTTACAAAACAAATTAATCACAAAAAATTAAGAATATAACATATATATATTTATTTAAAATACTAAAAAATTTCAATATTTTTAAAATCCCTAGAAAAAGATTTTTTGAAATTTTAGAATGAAGGGATATTTTATCTTTTAATCTTGTCAATAATAATAATAACCTGAGATATTAATTATTTTTCTTTTTTAATGTATTTTTTTTTGTTTTTCAATTTATTTATTTTCATATTTTTAGGTTCTTTCTAAATACATTCCAATGTTTTGTTAACTCAATTCTTGATTATGAAAAAAAATAAAGCTTTAGTTTAACAAACACACTCTTTTTAAATTATTTTATTTATCAATTTATATTTAATTTAATATAAATCTATAAGAAAAAATAAAAATAAAAAATAAAATCTAAAAAAGATTTCTAAATATATTTTTATAAATTAGAATTTATTCAAAGAAAGATTTAAATGATGTTAATTTTTTTTTTTTTTTTTTTAAATATTTAAAATGAAAAAATCAAGTCATAAAAAATATTTAAATTTTTTTTTTTTCTCTTTTTGTTTTTTTTTTTTTTTAAAAATAAAAAAAAACTTTATTTATTCTTTTTTTTTTTTTTTTTTTTTTTTTGGTACATTAATTAAAAAAAAAAAAAAATTCTTCTTAAAATTCAAATTTGTTTTTATTCAAAATTTTTTTTATAAAATAAAATATTATTGATTTTATAAAATAAAGTTTTTTTTTTTTTTTTTAGGTATTTTAAAATTTCACTTTGGCTCAGATAATTATTTTTTTTTTTTTTTGAAAGAAAAATATTTTTTTAATATTATTTTTATCTTCAATATATATATATATATATATATTCAAATCATATTAAAGATTTTAGAAAATACAAATTTATTAAATTAAAAATTAATTTAATTCAATAAGAATTTTTAAATTGATATATATTTTTTTTCTTTTTAAGAAAGCTTTAGTGATTTATTAAAATTGAAATTTTCTATTTTTTTTTTTTTTTAATTTTCTAGCTCAAAAAATAACTTGAGATTTTTAAATTAACCTTAAAATCAAAATTTTTAATGTGGAATTTCAAAATAATTTAGTATAATAATATTCAAAATTTAAGAAAAAAAAAAAACTTAAATCTAATCAAAAAAAACAAATAATTATTAGGTGATCATTTTTTTTTGATAGACATTAATATTGTAATAAAATTTAATATTGAGAATAATATCATTTAAAACACTTATTTTTTTTACATCTCTTTTCTATTAAATATTCTATTTTTAGAAATTAAATTTACTAAATTTAATAAACTCATTTAAATAATTCTTTTTTTTTTTTTTTTTTTTAAAGAATTTAAAATTAATTTGTAAAATTTAATTATCAAGAAATTAAATTCATAATAATAAATTAATTCATGTTATAAAGTGTTTTTTTTTTTTAAAAAAAAAAACTTTCTATTTAATCTCTTTTTTTTTTAATAAAACCAATCAAAGTTTTTTTTTTTTGAATTGAAATTATTTATTTTTTTTTTTGAAGAGTTTTATAAGCTTAAAATATGATAATTTTTTCAAAAAAAAAAAAAAAAAAAAAAAAAATTAAAATTAAAATTCAATTAAAAAACTAAAAAAAAAAAAAAAAAAAAAAAAAATTTTTTTTTTATGTGTTTAAAAAATAATAATTGTTTAAAAATTAATTTATTTTTTTAAAAATTTTAAAATATTTAATAAATAATATTTAATTGAATAAAAAAAAAAATAAAAAAAAAACAACTTTTTTTTTTAAGTTTTTTAAGTTGGAATTATTTTTTTTTTCTTTTGAGCCAAGATTAAGCTTTATTTTTTTTTCCTTTTCAAATATGGTCTGTTGAATGAGCTGTGTAATAGAAGAAATTTATAAAAATAATAATAATCTGAATCATAATAAAGAGCTATAATAACCTCTAAGAGTATATATTTGGATAATTTTGTATATATAATATATATTTATGTGTCTTTTGGATGTGATTCTGAGTCTTTCTCTAAGATCTTTTTCAATTAATTCAAAATTTAGAGGTTTTTTTTTTTTTCTTATTTAATTTTATCTTAAGGAAAAACCTTTTAGATTTTTGGTACATATGACTTATTTTTTATACTTATAATTAATTAATTATCAAATTATTATGTTTTAAAAATTCTATATTCAAGTTCAAAAGAAAAATCTAATTAATTAAAATGTTTTATAAATGGTACTTTTAAATATTCTCCCTTGAATATTATCTCAATATTTCTTGTGTTTTTTTTCATTCCTTTTGTGTTTAATAAAATTATTATATAGGACTTAATTATTTCAAATCACTACCAATATTTAAAAAAATATAATTAAAAAAAGAAAGAGTTTTTTTTTTAAAAAAATAATATCTCCTTTATGATGAAAATGATTCAATTTAATATTTTTTTTTAGATTAGAAAAATCCATTTTGATTTAATTTCTAATTGGTATTTATTGAAATTTGAAAATATATTACTTCAAATTTATCATTAAATTAAATAATTTTATTTAAAATTTCAAAACTCTTTTGAATAATAGTTTTTTACTATATTTATATTGAGATAACTAACATGAGGGAGTGGGGGGGGGGGGAGGGTACTTTTTTTTTTTTTGATCTTAAAAAAAAAAAAAATCACCCCTATATTAAATAATAATTAATTTTTCAAAAAAAATTTAACTGATTTAATTAAAATATTTAATTAAAATTTTAATCAATTTTTTTTTTTTTTTTTTTTTATTATTTAATATAAATCTTTCTTATAATTTTTTTTTTTAAAAACAAATTTAATTATTAATTTTAATTTAAAAAAATTTTAAAAAAAAATTCAAATTTATTTAAATGGAATTAGAATTTTTTTTTTTTTTTATTAAAAAAAAAAAACAAAAATCCACTAATTTTATATTTTTTTTTTTAATAATTTATCTCAATTTTTTTTTTTTTAAAGATTAATTGAAAAAAAAAAAATTAATCAAAATTAAATTAAAAATAAATTAATAATATATATTAAATTGATTCAAAATAAAAAATTATAATAATGAAAGAATTAATTTTATTCTTTTGAATTAAAACTTTAAAAAAGAATTTTCTGTTTAAAACAACCTTTTAAAATATTTTTTCAAAAAATCTCTTTTTTTAAATTCAAAATTCATCAAGTACTAAATTTAAAAAAATGATAAACACTATAGATCAATTAAAGAGCTGTATAAGTGACAAGAAAATAGTTATTTATATTTTTAGGAATAAGAAAATCAAAGCCTGTGATTTCAGAAAAAGCACAAGATTTAAATCAAAAATACAATATAAAAGGGTACAAAAACTTGAACCTGGTATAAGAAATGAATTTTATATAGGCGCACTTTTAAAGAGGGATATTTTTCACTGAAAAATATACAACTCTTATCTCAATTGTATAAAAACCAACCAAAGTTATGAAACACTTTAGTTTTGGCTAATTAGCTACTAAAAAAAATCCTTATTCTTTTTACTTATTAATATTCTGAATACAGTTAAAAAATTCATATATAAGGGGTATAGCTCTTTAATCTCTCAGAGAAGTATCTTACATGGTGACATACATTCCCTGGTAGAACCTCCTCCTCAGAAGTTGGATTTTTTTCACCTTCACTTTGGCTAAACTCCTTCAAATTGAAGGAGGGCTTTTCAATAACTCATAGAAATTACATAAATATTTAAGAGCTCAATTATACTTGTATTTTTAGCCACTTACCAAACCTATATCTCACAAACTTACCTAAAAATAAATCTTAAATGAGTTAGAAGCCATGTAGATTTGCCATACTTAATATATAGCATACAATGCCTAGTACTAAACTTAAGAGCTCATAAAAACTGTAAGGTGTGGATATGAAACTTTGATAAAAAATCAAGTACTTTTCCTGTCCTCAAGATTTGTATAAGGTAAAATTCAATTAAAAATATTAAGAAATATTATTTTTAAGAGAAAACACGCCAATTTTATTGTTTATAACTTTATTAGTATAAAACAATACTATTATAAAAATTTATTGTTTTACCAACAATAAAAATTTATCCAAAAAATACTCTACAAGAGATATTTTAAGGCTACAAAAGAAATTTCTTCAAGAGCAATTTCAATTGGAATTAATTGAGCAAAGAACTGCAAGCAATTAATTAAAGAACAGAGTCTTTAAAAAGAATATTAAAGAGAAAACATGCCCAAAAGTGACCAGAGTGAATTTGGAAACAAAGTGACAAAGTTAACAGTGATGAAAGATGCTTTAATTCACTTATGGGGTGGTTCAGGGGTAAAAATGATTATGAGAGTTACAAACAATGATTATAATGATTTTTTCACGTGGTTAAAAGGTTCAAAATGATTTAAAAAGGGTGGTTGGAATCTCTTATTGATTGGTTTAACAGTTTTAAACTAATTAATAAAAGGAAAAAGATTCTAACATGAAGAGAAAAGTGGGGCAAAGAAGACATTCTTTTATAGCCATCAATTCTCTTACTCCAAAAGTAAAATTTACTCTTGTCAGTCGTGAAAAACAGTCTGACAACAGAAAAGCCAATTATGGCATCATTGAACCCTGGTTTAGACCAAAAAAGGGCTGGTTTAAGCCATTTTTAGCCATTTTAGACCCTTAAATCAGCCATTACTATAGCAATACCAGGCCTAGAGCCTTCAAAACACGTCAGAATGTGTGTCAGAGGCGTAGAAACCAGTTAAAACTGTTTTTACTATTATTGTTTTATCTTAAGGGTAGTTTTACCCTCTTGGCAACAGCTAAAACTACCCCAGTTGGTATCAAAACCTCATCATCAATTGAGTTCACAGACCCTGTAACTCAATTCCAGGCCAAAAGTGATGAACTTTTGCGTGAATTTTGACATCTCACGCCTGTCAGCAAGGAATTTGGGGGTCTAGCTCCCCCTTAGAGCTGGAGTTCCTTTTCCCCCCCAAATTTAATCTTTCCAATTTATTTTTCCTTTAATTCCTCATCATGTATTATACTTATAGTTTATATATGTGATTCAATTCAATTGTACAGTACAATACAGTAATAATTGATACCTCATATGTAAATCAAAGTTCACTTATGTAATACACGCGCACATTTTGACATTTCAATTGAATTCAATTGAAAATACTTCGATTCCTCATAACTTCTAAACTAAACACAACACCTCAATTTTAACACAAAAATTGATGGTTAACACCACATGTGGTGTGAATTAAATTAAGGTTTTGAGGATTTTCAACTTTTGTATTGAAAATACTAAAAACTTAATTTAAGCTTATTTAGAGTTGAGTTACAAGAATTTCACTCAGAGGTGACCCCACCTGATTTTTTATGAGGAATCCAATGGTGAAATAAATTTTATGTGTTTATTTATTGGATAAAAAGTTATGATAATTTTTATATAACTTTTTTCCAAATTTATTTATTTTTTCACAATTTTGTTAAAATTTTATTTTTACTTAATTTTTTCAAGTATAAAAGTAATTTTATACTTACAAAATTTAATGTATTTTTTATTTTTAAATTGTAATTAATTTTTTATTTTTAATATAATTTTATATTTATATTTTGATTTTTATTTTATTAATATAAATAAATTTATTTTATTTATATTAATATGTTATTTTTTATATTTGTGGTCTTTTGGGTATATGAAATTACCTCTAAGGCTCACATTCCCTCCCCCTAAAAAAGAATATTACTTTGTAATATTGGTGTTTCTAGTGTGTCTGAATCTCCTCAGGAGTTTGGTAGCTTCTGGTATATCTTTTTCTTCTAACCATTCATCTTCACAAGTTGGTTCACTGTACCTAACAAGGTATTCCCTTACTTTCTTGGTTCTTAATTTCCTTTCTTTAAGAACTTTGGTTATTTTCTTAGTACCAGATGTCTCAATAGGAGGTATAACTTGGGGAATCTTATTCCTCAAGGGAAATTTCTCAGCATCACTAGATTTATATGGCTTTATCAAGCTTACTGGAAATGTAGGGTGCTTATTGCTAAGTTCTTCAGATAACTCTACTTCAACAGCATTTTCTCTATGGAGGGCCTTAATCACAAAAGGTCCTGCAAAGGAGTCTTTCAGCTTTTTACATCCTTTGATGTTATTGAAGTTAGTGGTGGATACAAGAACTAGGTCCCCCACTTTGAAATCTGGAGTTGCATGTGATTTATCCCATTTGTCTTTAGCATATGCAAAAGAATCCTCCATGCATTTTACTGCATGCCTTCTAGCTTTGTCTAGCATTCCTTTGAAGCTAGCAGCTGTGGGATGTATTTCAATTAAGTCTTTTCTCAAGGAATCTTGGGGTAACTTGGGGTTCCATCCTTTTTCTAAAATAGCAGGAGTCTGATTGGTACTGGCATGGATTGATGTTTTATATGCCAATTCCAGTGCTGGCAACAGAGTACACCAATCATGGGTAAATCCATCACAATCTTTGAATTCAAGGCCATATGCACAAAATCTTCTCACCATGTCCTCTAAGGTTTGGATCATTCTTTCAGCCAAGCCATCAGTTTGTGGGTGGTAAGCTGTAGAGAAAGACAGTTTAGTGCCAAATAATTGGTGAAGATTTGTCCATAGTGCTGAAGTGAATTTGGGATCTCTATCACTGATGATATTTGTAAATATCCCAGTCCATGACACTACTCTATTCCATATCAGAAGAGCTGTATCCATGGCTGTATCATCTTTGTGACATGGTAAAAAGATTGGAGTTTTACTGAATCTGTCCACAATTACTAGGCAAGCATTATAGCTTCTATCACCTCCTGGTGGTAGGCCAGTTACCCAATCCATATGGATAATTTCCCAAGGTCTGCTTGGTTCTTGGATTTTCATCATATTTCCAAGTCTTTTGCCAGTGGATTTATTTGCCTTTTGGCATCTGTCACAGGTTTTGCAATACTCTGCAACATCTTTCTGCCACATTGGCCACCATATGCAGGTCTTCACTTTCTCTCTTGTTCTGTCTTCAGAAAGATGTCCTGAAAAGGGACTATCATGGCATTCTTTCAGTACAAGATTGATTAGTGACCTGTCCACAACTGTCATAACACATGTGTGTTTTGTTCTGTGGTAAATTATACCATCTAGTAGGTGAAATCTTCCTTCATCATAAGATTTTTTCCATACTTCATCCAAGGCATGTGTAAGAGAGTTGTCCTTACAGTCCTTGTTAAGTAATTGGCATAAGATGCTACAATTCTTATCTTGAGTGTAACTGTTTCTGACTTCTTCAAAGAAGGTGGTGTTTAAGTCTGTAACACTTATCCCTTCTATTGGAATTTGTGGGGAGGATTCTTCTGGTACATAAGCAGGATTATCAATATCATTTGGTAATGGCCATCTGCTTAGTCCATCTGCATTTTTATGAATATTGCCATCTTTGTGAACAATAGTCATATTGCCCCTATATTCTTGTATGGCTATTTGCCATCTAAGCATATGTCTGTTGGGTGTTTTCATGTTCAGAAGTGATTTAACAGCGGTACAATCTGTTATTACTTCAAAGACACATCCTTCTAGAAAGTAATTTAGCTTTTCCAGAGCCCAAACAAGGCATAAACACTCCATCTGACTTGCTCCATATCTGGCTTCAGTTGCTTTGATTTGCCTAGATATGAAACATATGGGTCCTTCTACAGGTTTATCATTTATAATCTGAACTTGGTGAAGTGCAGCACCTAGCCCATCTCCTGATGCATCAATATAAAGCTTAAAGGGCAGCTTAAAGTCTGGCATCAGTAAGAGTGGAGCAGTGGTCAAGGCTTGTCTCAAGGATTCAAAGGCTTTTACTCTGTCAACTGTCATTTCAAAGACTGTGTCTTTGTCACATAGCTTATAAAGAGGTCTTGCTATGGATGCAAAATCTTTAATGTGTTGCCTGTAATACCCTGCAAAACCCAAAAATGATTGAATTTCTTTTTTGTTTTGAGGCATGGGTTTAAGCAGTACTGCTGCAACTTTGTTTTTGTCAATTCCAAGAGATAAACCAGATACTACATGCCCTAGTGCTTTAAGCTCTTTAAATCCAAAATGGCATTTCTTCAAAGAAATTTTCATATTGACAGATTGAATTTTTGTCAAAAACCTGGACAATCTGTACGTATGTTCTTCCCAAGTTTTGGAGCAGACTATAATGTCATCAATGTAAATGATTAACCATCCTTCTGAAAGTTCTTCAGGGAAGATTTCATTCATCATTCTTTGGAAGTGTGAAGGTGCATTTTTGATACCAAAAGGCATTCTTAAATACTCATAAACTCCACAATGAACAATGATTCTCAAATACTTCCTTGCTCTTGGTGTTACCACATTCTGATGAAATCCCTTAAGAGCATCCATAGTGCTTATATATACTGCTTGAGATATTTGAGTGAGGGCAATCTGGATCTTTGGAATTGGGTATCTGTCTGGAACAGTATAAGTGTTCAGAGCTCTAAAGTCCCCAACCATTCTAGATTTTCCATTATTCCGAGCCACTATGACTGGTGTAGTTATTTCTACTTCTTCATTGTGGCCTACTTTTCTTATTACACCAAGGTCTAAAAGTTCTTTAATATGGCTTTCTAGTGCTTCTCTTGATTTTGGACTTGCTGGATATGCAGGTCTTCTTAAGAGTGGTGGATAAGGTCTCTCAATATTAAGAATAATATCAATTTCATGACCAATAATTGCCCCTAGGGGTTCTTTATCTGAGGCAAATGCTTCTTTATGGTCATATAAAAGAGAAAAGAGTTCATTTTCTTGTTTATCACTCAAATGAAGGCTTATTTCAGCTTCATTTAAGTGTTCAGACTTGAATTTCTCTAACTCTAAGTTGACTGGTGATACTCCGTTTACTGTAATTTGTCTTTTAAATGGTAAAAAGGCAAATTTTTGGCGCTTATTGTCTCCAATAGTAAAGTATCTGTCTTTGTTGTTGTGTAAATCTATGCCATACATGATTAAATAATCATTTCCCAATATGAAATGGGTACTAGAGCAATTTTCCATAACAACAAATTCAACAGTGATTCTTAAATTTCCATTGATATGTGGAAATATGACACTAGTCTCAAATATTCCCAATGCTTTCATTGGGTTACTTGCACTATTGAATTTTATGCCATCAATTGGTAACAATTGATCTTCAAAGTTTGGTACACAAGTTTTAAGAAAAGATTTACCAACACAAGAGCAGAAGGCTCCTGGGTCAAGCAAAAGTTTAGTGGGTTTGTTGTCAATCACCACTTCTGTTATACAGGAGTTACCAGCTGTATAACCTTTTCCTCTGTTTGGTTTGGTTTTCATGAGTTGTGCATCTTGGATTTTTGATAAATCAAGTTGACCATTGCTTAATTGTGGCAAGTGGGAATAAGATTCCATGATGTCAAAAGTGGCATTGATATTTTCTATATCTTTTGAAGATTCAGAAAATATGGATGACTTGTCATCTGAATTTTCTTCAATTATGTCATCTTTTTCAACATCAGGTTCTTTCTCCACATCAATTTCATTGATTTTCCCTCTCTTTGGACATGTATTGGCTAAATGAGTGGTGCTTTGGCAAATATGGCACTTTCTGACTGTATCTGCAGATTTATTTTTAATATTATTAGAGTTTTCTTTGGGGTTTTTGTCCACAGAATCCTTCCAAGGTGTATTAAACCTTGTTTTGAGATTCACCCTACTGGAACCAATTCTGGTTCTTGTGGTTACTTCCTCTAATATATTGATAATGTCTTCTGCTGAAGATTGTTCAGTAGTCCTGCTCTTGACAGCATGCTCTAAGTCACCTCCACATTGTCTTAGAATTTTTCTATGAATCATAAATTCTGACATGTCAGGGTATAATGCTGTTAACCTGTCTTTTTGTTGACAAAACCATGGTAAGGCTTTGTCTTTATCAGCATTAAATTTGGCAGATTTAAAGGCTGTTTCAACTTTAAACCTCCATGCATCATTGGCCCATTTGTTGACAATTTGGGTTTTCCACCAAGTCCAACTTTGGTGTCCATGTGCTTGTCTCAATTTGATATACCATCTGTGAGCTGATTTGGTAAACAAGGTGTTAAACCTGGCTGTTACCAATCTGTCTGGTAATTCAAAATCTTCTTTGATCATGTCAATACCTCTGATAAATTCCATATGGTCATATTCTCCTTCACCACTGAAGTGAGGCCATTCCTTAAGTTTTGGAACTTCTTTTAATAGTGCTTGGCCCATTGATGGTTCCAAGTTATGAAAAGAGGCAGAAAATTCATCTTTTAACTGTGAATTTTCTCCATCCAATACTTGTGGATTGGGAATTCTTGCACCCTCATTCTGGTTCAGAGGTGTAGACATCCTTGGTAAGGTGTTTAGCAGTTGTTCAATATCATTCATTTTACTGTTGTTACACCTTTGAGAATTTTTTAACTCATGTTGTAAGCTTTGTATAGAGTTTATGACATTCTTTTTATGTTCATCCTCTTTATATGTAAGCTCATTCCATAACTCTGTTTGTCTAGTATTATCAGATATAACTTCATTCAATTTCATTGTTAATTTTGATATTTCCTCTTTTGAAGTATCAAAATCCTTTTTCAAGGCAATTGTATTTGTCTTTACTTCAGCAAATGCTTTTGAAACATAATCCAGAGTTTTTTTATTGTCCTCTTTGATAGTACTAATGGCATGTTTTATTCTTGTCTCAATTATGTCATCAATATTGAGTTTAGAATATTTTTCTGTTAATTCTTTAATAATTGCAGATTGTTCATTTATCTTAATGCCAAAAGAAGTATCATTATTGGAAGTTTTAATTGTTCTTAAAACCTTTTCAAAACACATAAGTGTTTCATTGATTTGGCACAGGCTCAAGTTGTTTGTTTTAATGTTGTTACAAATGGATTCATTTTTATCAGAAAGATGTTTTTTCACGTCCTTTATAGCATCATACAACTCTGGGATGGAATCAAATATATCAGAAATCATTTCTGGAACTTTAATATGGCTTCCTCCTTCTTTTGTAATTCCATCATGGTTCTGGCCATCTGAAATACATTTTCCATGGCATCCTGCTGAATCTTTGGGATCCTGTAGCCCTGGCTGTAAGGTTTTGGAGCTTGTGCCTTCCCTTTGCCCTTGTTTGGAGGTTGTGGCTGCTTTTTCACGTTGGAAATGCTGCTGCTGGCCACTGGGGCTGTTTTTGGCACTGGTTTTGGTGGTGGAGGGTTGTTTTTCCTCCATTCCAGTGTCAAAAGCATCATGTTTTTCTTCTCCATCAATGGATGCCATCCATTGAGCAATTTGCAAGTGTTGGGATGGCCCAAGAATTTTCTTACTGTCAGGTAAGAATTCATGCAATTCTTCCACAGGTCTGCAAGGATCTGGTACTCTTTGAATTGAAGTGCATTGTTGTATGCACTGTGGCTGGCTTTGTATATGTCAACAGAGGCTTGTTGTGGCGGTGTCAGCTCTTTTTGAAGGTAAAATGGTATTATCAGCTTCAGAATGACCCAATTTAGTTGTTTGGAAGTCATCAACTGACCCTTTTCCTTCTGTACCTGATTGGCCTCTGCCATAATCACGTCTATTACCTTTTTGGGAGCTGCTTGAGGGGTTGTAGCTGGCTCCTGACCTGGTTGAAGGCATAATTATGGTTAAAAAAGGTTTAAAATAGTATTTTTATGTCAAAAACTTACTATTGGCCAAATTTTTAGCTTTCTGAAGTGTATTACTTATATCCAAGTTAATTAATTCAGAAGATATTGGTTCAGGTTGATTATTTTGAGTCACAATAACAGTACTATTATGATCAGAATTAACAGTACTGGCAGGGATAATGCTGGTAACTGTTGAGGCTGTTTCAATGTTTTCTTGTCTTACCACGTTGTCAGACACTAAGATTAATGAAAAAGCCAAATAATTAAGTAAAAAAAGGTTATTTCAGAAAAAAAAATAAAAATATAAGCCTCACTTATAATATGAAAAAAAATTATTTTTTAAGGATTTTTTGGATTATAAGTATTTTTTATATGTTTTTAAATTTTTCAATATAAGAAAAAAGATTTAAAAAGAGTAAAAAAAAATATGTCACAGGTAAAATATCACGGCTGGGCCCCCAAATGTAAGGTGTGGATATGAAACTTTGATAAAAAATCAAGTACTTTTCCTGTCCTCAAGATTTGTATAAGGTAAAATTCAATTAAAAATAGTAAGAAATATTATTTTTAAGAGAAAACACACCAATTTTATTGTTTATAACTTTATTAGTATAAAACAATAATATTATAAAAAGTTATTGTTTTACCAACAATAAAAATTTATCCAAAAAATACTCTACAAGAGATATTTTAAGGCTACAAAAGAAATTTCTTCAAGAGCAATTTCAATTGGAATTAATTGAGCAAAGAACTGCAAGCAATTAATTAAAGAACAGAGTCTTTAAAAAGAATATTAAAGAGAAAACATGCCCAAAAGTGACCAGAGTGAATTTGGAAACAAAGTGACAAAGTTAACAGTGATGAAAGATGCTTTAATTCACTTATGGGGTGGTTCAGGGGTAAAAATGATTATAAGAGTTACAAACAATGATTATAATGATTTTTTCACGTGGTTAAAAGGTTCAAAATGATTTAAAAAGGGTGGTTGGAATCTTTTATTGATTGGTTTAACAGTTTTAAACTAATTAATAAAAGGAAAAAGATTCTAACATGAAGAGAAAAGTGGGGCAAAGAAGACATTCTTTTATAGCCATCAATTCTCTTACTCCAAAAGTAAAATTTACTCTTGTCAGTCGTGAAAAACAGTCTGACAACAGAAAAGCCAATTATGGCATCATTGAACCCTGGTTTAGACCAAAAAAGGGCTGGTTTAAGCCATTTTTAGCCATTTTTAGCCATTTTAGACCCTTAAATCAGCCATTACTATAGCAATACCAGGCCTAGAGCCTTCAAAACACGTCAGAATGTGTGTCAGAGGCGTAGAAACCAGTTAAAACTGTTTTTACTATGATTGTTTTATCTTAAGGGTAGTTTTACCCTCTTGGCAACAGCTAAAACTACCCCAGTTGGTATCAAAACCTCATCATCAATTGAGTTCACAGACCCTGTAACTCAATTCCAGGCCAAAAGTGATGAACGTTTGCGTGAATTTTGACATCTCACGCCTGTCAGCAAGGAATTTGGGGGTCTAGCTCCCCCTTAGAGCTGGAGTTCCTTTTCCCCCCCAAATTTAATCTTTCCAATTTATTTTTCCTTTAATTCCTCATCATGTATTATACTTATAATTTATATATGTGATTCAATTCAATTGTACAGTACAATACAGTAATAATTGATACCTCATATGTAAATCAAAGTTCACTTATGTAATACACGCACACATTTTGACATTTCAATTGAATTCAATTGAAAATACTTCAATTCCTCATAACTTCTAAACTAAACACAACACCTCAATTTTAACACAAAAATTGATGGTTAACACCACATGTGGTGTGAATTAAATTAAGATTTTGAGGATTTTCAACTTTTGTATTGAAAATACTAAAAACTTAATTTAAGCTTATTTAGAGTTGAGTTACAAGAATTTCACTCAGAGGTGACCCCACCTGATTTTTTATGAGGAATCCAATGGTGAAATAAATTTTATGTGTTTATTTATTGGATAAAAAGTTATGATAATTTTTATATAACTTTTTTCCAAATTTATTTATTTTTTCACAATTTTGTTAAAATTTTATTTTTACTTAATTTTTTCAAGTATAAAAGTAATTTTATACTTACAAAATTTAATGTATTTTTTATTTTTAAATTGTAATTAATTTTTTATTTTTAATATAATTTTATATTTATATTTTGATTTTTATTTTAATAATATAAATAAATTTATTTTATTTATATTAATATGTTATTTTTTATATTTGTGGTCTTTTGGGTATATGAAATTACCTCTAAGGCTCACAAAAACCTTGGACTTTTTCACATTTAAACTCCAAGATATTCAAAATTTATAATTATATCTTGGTTTGAATTTTATTCAGATCTAATACAGAATTAATGAAGATAAGGAAACATTTTAACCCCTATAGCTTATTTTGTATTCTTTTTTTTTTCCTTTTATATCAAATTTTGGCTTAGATATCCACGTTGGAATATCTCTAAAGCACAAGTAAGTGTAAAATACCTGTACTGATTTTTAAATCCCATATAACTCAATCGGAGGTACATTTAGACTGAAAAACATCTCATATCTTTAATAATGAACTAAATGAGGTTTTCTGTAAATATTATTACAAATAATCATACTACCAATACTGTTAATATAAACTATAATATAGATTTTTAGATCTTTATTGACTACAATTGACATTTTTTTGATTACAAAACTAAAAAAAAAGGCCAAAATTGGCCATTGATAAGTTTTAGTACTACAGGTTTTCCTTTTTGAGTGAATATATTTGCTACTGGAGATATCAAGAGCCTCCATAAGGGATAAAAGGGGTCATTTTTCTCACTTGAGAGGATTTTAATCCTCTTAATAATCAATTTTCACATGGTAAAGTTGTTTTAAAAAAGTAGTCACCTTGGAATTAGTTTTCTATAACACTAATTAAAGTCATTTGAATACTTATGATGGTATATCAACTTATAAATACTGAAAACCATCCTCTTAATATCATTCACTATCACCAATTTTTATCTTTAGAGGTTAATAATTCTATTCTAAACTATTAATAAATTTTGAAATAATATGTTAATAATTCTATTTTAAACTATTAATGAATTTTGAAATCATATTTAACACTCTTTAATAGTAAAACCATAGAGTCACCCTGAAAAAAGGTCTGAAGTTATTTTTTAAAGTCTCATCATTAAGCCATTTAATTCTACTTCTTAATGAAAAGAAAATCCCTTAGGAGGATTTCCTGTTGAGTTTGATACCAAAAATATGTAAAACAAAAAAAAGGAATTTTATGTCTCTTTCTCTTATAATTCAAATAAATGTGAATTAATTGAGGAAATCTTTTAAGAAGCTAAAAAGAAATTTTCCTTATCAGAATTTTCTATTTAATATATTAAACATAGTTATTTGAGTTTAAATCAGATACTAAAAAGGAAATTATTTAATTTTATTTTTTAAGAATGGGGTTTTAAATTCACCTTTTATCTTGAAAATTATTAATTCTAATTCGATTTCTATTATATATGTATATTTTTTTAGAGAAAAGTCACTTTGACTGTACTTCTCAATAATTTTTTTTTTAATTTAAAGCTCAAATTTGGTTTTTGTTTTTTTTAGAAAAATTTCTGATAATGAGTTCAAAAGATGATTTTAAATTATTTCAATTTAAATCTTTCCATGAAAGTACTTTTAATTGGAAATATTAAGAATTTAATAATATATTTAATTTTTGTTTTTTCAAAGAATATTCTTCTTTAGTTTATTTATTATTTTATTATTGAAGATTTATCCAAAACTATCAAATTATCTATCAAAAGTCTTTGGAATAGTATTCCTCTTATAGTATATATTTAACAAAGGTTCTATGAGGATTTATAAGGACTTTAGGGAGAAAAAGGAACTGAAAATTCTTTTTCCCAATAAGGGGTATTTCAATTAATAAATTAATTGAAGAGGATAGAAAATTACTAATTATTGAAAAATAATAATAAAGAATAAAGAAAAAAAAAACGCTGTGTTAAGCTGGAAATAAGATGATTAAAAATTTCTAATAGATGTGATAAATTAAGTTTAACCTTTGAGATATAAATACATATTCAAACAAGGTCAAAGAAAACAATGAAGAACATAAATTACAATTATAATTGAACTATTAATTAAAGGAATTAAAAAATCAAAATTAATATTATAGAAATTTATATAAGATGAATAAAATAATAATTTGATGAAGTAGTAATAATTGAGACAAAGTAATAAAAATTATTGAAAATAACATATTTCTTTGAATGAATTTAAGTATATTTGATTAAGGTCTCAATCAAATTAAACAATTGGGTTCAAAATTTTATTTTAAATATACTTAATTTTTGAGAAATATCCTTAACATTAATATTTTCAGAGATAATTGGGTATATTCACTTTTGAATATTTTCTATGATAAGCTTGTTTTTGAATGATAGATCTTATGAATCTGATTATAGAGCCTGAATTAATATTTAAATAAATTTCTCTTAGGTAATAGAATAATTTTTACAATATTCAATTCACTTATCACTAATTAATATCCAGAGCTTTGACCCCTGACCTGATTAAAAATTACTATTTCTAATGATCCTGTTTATAATTTTATCTTTAAAGCTCTAAAAACTTGGAATACAATTTAAAAATATAGTTTACTATTCAATAAACGAATAATTGTACAATATTTCGAAAGAAAATTTTGGAATATATATTTTTAGTTTATTTTCTCAAATTTGAAATGAGCTATTCCAAGAAAAGATCATAAAAAATATATTCTTTATTATTTAGTAAAATTCTCTTTGATTTATTTTGAGAAAAATCTTATCCTTTATAATACAATTTAAGATTATTTTTAATCTAATTTTTTTTTAGCTATAGAGATATTCAAATAAGCTATGAAAAGCCTCATTTGACTACTTTTCATCATGATTATAAAAGTTTTTGTGATAATAATCTTGATAAATGATGTTATTTTTTATAAGTTTAAGCTTAAAAATCAAGATACATTATTATAGAGAGATTCCAATAATATGATGGCATTGCATTAGATTTAGAGTGTTAACTGTAAATCAATGGTGCAATAATATGAAATATTAATTCAATAATTATGTAATTATTAAATCCTTGAAATGGAGTTTATACTTGTAGAAAAAATCATTTTATATCTGGTGGTACAAGTATGATTATTAACAAGGAGATCTTCAATATAAAAAGACCCATTCTTCATGATATTTCCCTCAAACTTGAAAATTTTATCAAATAATTAACTCAAATCTTAATGAACATTTTTTCACTATAGATATAATATTTCAATAACATATAACTCTATTATTGTATCTTCAAATTATTACTGCTAATATTTTTCTGCCAAAATCATCATTTTTATGTAAAATTTCAATTTGTTGTATTATAAAGGTTGTTACAATATATAATATATAATTTCTTTAGTTAATATTGATAGAAGGACTAATTACTCCAAAAAAAAGCATTATAGATATTTAAAATGTGATATTTTCCTACATGTTAAATATTCTCTTATTCTTAGAATATTCAAAATAACACAATTTTAGTATCTCAGCTATTTTTAATAGTGATAATATCAAGATCAATATTATATTACTTTCTGATTATATAATATCAATATAGTTTATTAGTTACTTGTTTGTGGCAAAAAAACTCAAACTTAAATATATTGATTATTGTATTATATCAGCTTATTTTGAGTATTATTATAATTTTTGCTTCATTCAAATGTTTTCTCTAATTTATTCTTATCTTATATGATTAATTTCAGTTTTTACAGCTAAAACGTTCTTCAAAATGACTGCATCATCATAATCATTATTATTGAACATAAAGAAATTCATAGTAAAATTATATGAAAATAGTATATTATTGTAATCTTTCAATAGTGACACCTCACACAATATGGTGATAAAGGGATTAATATCCAGTCTTTATTATGATAAGTAGTGGCAGGCACAAAGTATTACAATGGAAACTTTAAAAACTAGAAGTCAATTAATATTCAAAATTATTTCCCACAGAGATTTTTATCAGTATTTTCAAGTCTATTTTTGGGGAGTAAAGTTGTGTTTTTTTTGTTGAAAATTTCTGTATTCCCTCATTTATCCTATTTTAAAATGGAAATATGTTAAATAGTTTCCTTAATTTTTATAAGTAAGAATCCTATTTGAATCTATCAATAAATGCAAAATTTATTCACAGAGCTTATATGAATTTCCCAAGCATACCATTATTTTCATTGAAAAGCAGTTGATTATTTCCTCCCTGATAATTTTAACAAATCATCATTATTGAGGATAAAGATTTGAAATTCGGATTCCCAATTTACCTACCATTGAATTAATATTTTAAAATAATTCCTAATATGCTCTCATAAAAATTGAATATTAGACATGTGGATAAGAATGAGCCAAATTTGAATATTTATAGCCAATCTCTAATTATACTGAGTATAAATAACAATTGATCCTATGGAATAATCCTTGGATCACACGAATAAATAGAACCAGTCCATTTGTGTAGATTTCTAGCCTACCCCTCTGAAAAATATTCACTTTCAATTAATTGGAAATTTTTTAAGTTTCTCAGGAATTGTTAAAATTCAACATGAATTAAATTGTACTTAGAGGAAAGAAAAAACTTCATACTTTAATGTTGTTCAAAAACAAACTCTGTGGGATATGAATCAGATACCATAGATGAATTTCAAATATTTCATCCAATCCATCAGATATCAAAAATATGTAAACCAATAAAAAATTGTTTCTTAATACATCAATTTAATCAGGAAATTTAAATCAAATTCTTTGTATATTCTTTGGAAAAGAAATTTCCTCTTATATTTGAATATAAAAATTCCATAGAAAAAAGAGATAAACTGCTAATATAACTGCAAAGAGAGAACACAAAAAACCAAAATCCAGTAAAAAATGCATATAATATCAATTTTAGGATAGCTTATCATAAATAATAACTTCTTGTGGATTCATTTTCTTGATTACTTTCAACAAGATATTGCACTTGAGGGGGGAAATTCAAAATATGTTTATACCAAACCATACATCTTTTGGAGAATTAAATGTCATGAAGATTTAAAATCCTCTGTATTAGAGCCTATATCAAAGCCTCTTTAACCTCTGAGTTAAATCAATAATTTGTAATTTCAAAAATCCCCATTTTAAACAACATTCAAATTCTGATTAAAAAATGTTTTTCATGAGGGTATATATGGACTTGGTAGAAAAAAGGTGCATTTTTATAGAAACTTTCTGTGATTTATCTCATTTCCAGCTAGGAACCAGTTTAGTAGGACAAAATTTCTATTATATCAAGAGGTGTATGTTATTAGAGGTGGATATAGATTAAACAGATTTATGAATTTGGATTTCTACAAAGTTAATTCTCAAGTCCCTTTTTTGTTTCACAGAATTACTAATCTGATGAAAATAATTGAAAATATTTCTAGTTTTGACCCAAAAGAGGTTATTAATAGATATAAGCAAGTGAAAATAATAATCCTGTCAGCTTTAATTTATATTTTGCATACAAAAATAGGCCGAAAATAAATTTTAAATATGAAAAACTCATGAATTATATGTGTTCTCAAATTAATACTTTTTCATAGGGAAAGATATTAATAACCTCCCTATGATTAAGTGAATCCATGTCTTTAAGACCAGATTTGGATTCTACACAAAAATTCACATAGGGTAACTTCATATGATTAATGAGCTCAAATAAAATCTATGCTGTGGCAATATTTAAGATATGTCAACACATCCTCATCAATACCTGTCAGCCTGTGACTATAAACCAGAGCACAAACATGACAGCCAAATATCATAAATCAATGGTAAAGCCAAGATACCACCAAAACATTGAGCTGAGCCAGATCAGCTCAAAAGGTATCAAAAGAAAGAGGAAACCCACCACTTTCCAAATATGAAAGTCCCATCATCATAGGACAAAGAATAAGAAAGTTATTCCTGCTCAAAGTTGTTGCTGAGCATAAACCTTAATTTTCACCTCTCATCTGAAATACAGAGGAAGAGGCTTAACCCCATCAAATGGGTATTCAAAATGGAGCTCTAAGTCAGGGCTATCCAATGGTACTAGCTAAACTGAGCTAGCACCAGAATTAAAGAAGTTATGACCAAAACAAGGTCAAATATGGGTGATTAAAATATTCACCTCTCATCTAACTTCTACAGTTTTAGTGTGAGATACCTAAAGTGGTGTCTTTTTCAAAAGAGAACAATCAGGGCTATCTGATGGTTCCATTCATTTCCCTATATCTCATCTAGAACAAAAGTTATGGGGAAAACAAGCTCTATACAGTTTTTAAGCAAAACATATATATGTACAAAAGATCTTGTACATGACATAACTTTGCCATACTTAATGATAGCCATATCAAATGAGGTACCATTGTGTAGAATACATCTAGGGCTACAAAATAAACAAACTTTGAGTTTGATATCTCAAAAACTGACAAAGTTATGGCAGTTTTAAGCTCAAAATCCCACAATTAGACCAATACAGTCTTACTGTGGAATATTCTACCATAAGTATGATTATGAGGTGTCAAATAGATAAAAAAGCATGTTCATAATTCAATAACTCATAATTCATTCAATACTGGGGTCCCATACAGGTTCTGTACAGCATTCTTTGCATCATACACATCAGAAGAGGGCTATGGGGACCCCAGATGAAAATGTTCACCCTATATTGGTGAAAACTGCCCAGATGTGGTTTCAAAACCGCATCTGAGCCCAATACAGGATATATAGGCATTTTGAAAACCACAAGCCAGTCCTTGGAAGTGAAAAACTTCACTTCCTCTATGCAGAAAGATCTAAAAGACTTTTTCACCTAAGTTTAGGATAAAAAAGGGCCTTTTCTCCACCAGAAACGGTTTCCTCATCCTGCTCTTGAATTCCTACATAGTAAAGCTGTAAAAAACAGTTATACTCTTGGAAAATGATCAGGTTATATTTTCAACTTAAGTATTGTAGCTATTATTATAGTAACCCAACTGGTAAGACCGCACCCAGGGCTTTCAACAGCACTCACCACCACTATTTTATAATAGTAAAGCCCTTATAACTCTATTTTGAAATTTTATTGTCTATAATCCAACCACTTTTTAATTGATCTTACTGTGTCACAGTCATCATTAAAGTTGGAAATAGCCTTATTACACCTTCATCATAGACTCAGCCTGACAATACCACATGAAAGAACTGTGAAAATATTTGTTCTTTACATTTTCATGTAAAAATAATGGAATTATTGAAAAACCCATGTTACATATGTACTAAGGTTGATGTTACTCATGTTAATGAAACTTTAAATTATTGTATTTTTACATAAATATTAATATTCCAATAGTAGATACCAGTTTTTCAGCCTGAATTTCTATTATTGATGTTAAAATAGCTAAGGGGGACAAAATAAATGAAAGAGAGCCAGGGTACCCCAATTTCTGAGGCCTCTGAGGAATAGCCAGTCTCAAAGCTTGCATAATTGTACTATATTGACCAATTATTTAATAAAATTCTTTTGGGAAGATTGATATCAAGGGTAGCTGCCATTAAATTATTAGATAATACAAAATAATTAAGAGCTTCTATTTTTATGTGACAAGGAGGTAATGGGAAACTCTGACTCCTTTTACTATGCCAATTATTAATAATTTTACATATTTAAGCAAAAAAAGGAATTTAAACCCTTTTGGTAGTAGTATCCATGGAATTACCTCATGGAAACTGGTTTTCATTATATTATTTATCTAGACTACATAGATAATGAGGCAAAAATTTGGTTCTTAATTGATACTTCTGAGCCTTTCAGGAACAATATAGAATGGGATAATCCACACTAAAACCAAAAAAGATATATGACTTAATTATTAAAATTCAAATCTGTACTTGCAGCCCATGTTTGATGATTGCACATGAAATACCAGATATTAGAAAGCTCACAGAAAATACAACTTGTGATGGAATTTTCAATAAATTTTATAAATTTGAGAGAAAAAAAAATTTCTTTTCAAAAAGGAGGATTAACAAAGGTAACATCACTATTTATTAGCCACAAATGGGTTGGTAATCACATAAAATCACTTAATTAGGTAATTATGATAAGTCTACATGACAAAAAGTGATGTAATCATTAATCCAAAAACATTTAATTGGCTTATAATCAATTTTTCTTTTGTTTATCCCCATGGAATGCATCTTTAAGCTTCTGTAGAGCTGAAAAGATGCCTAATGTTTCTGTTTTTGCCATTATTAACAGTTACCATTCATGTAAGGTTTGACTATGAAACAATAAGTAAATATTACCAATATTTTACTTATTTCACTATGAATTTCCTTATTAAATTAATAAGTAAGATAAAAAAGAACTATAATAATAAAGAACTATTATGATTATGGTGTAAAATATTTATATTATTAAATGAATAAAATAATATAATAAGAATAAATATATCAATATTTAATAATTAATATATTTATGGAGCTTTATTATTGTTACAAACAAATAATAAAGGCATAAATTTTTTATATTTAATAATAAAAAAAATTTATAAAAATAATATTACCAAGATTCAATTTATTAATTAATATATATAATATTTATATTAATAACAGAATTATTAAAAATAATAATAAAGAGAAATTATTATGAAAAGAGAAAATAACCTACTTTTAACACTTAATATAATAATTTTATATAAATTTATGCCAAAAGAATGTAAATAGAACTTATTTTAATTTTATTTACAATAAAAAATAGAAGAAATTACAAATATTCTTATTTTTGCATGGAATTAGAGATTTTAGAGAGAAATTTAACAAAAACAATTGAATATTGATTAACTCACATCAAAATTGGCTATTAAATTGAAGATGAACCCTAGTCTTCAAACATATAATAGTTTTATATAAAAAGAATAAAGATTTTGCATTTAATTTTAATAATTTAATGTTTTTTTTGTCTGTGGGGGAAATAGATGTAAAAAATCTCTATATATAGTAAAGTCCTCCTTCCTAGAGTCCATAAGGCTTCTGGTAGACGCTTACTGATAGTATACAGTGTAATTGATTGGTATTTCAAGGTTTAATGATGATTACATCATAATCAAACCATCTTATCTCATTATTATGCCATTTTTTAGAGTTATCAATGTAATTATAAGTTATCTGACATCAAAACTTTGCAGATTTTATCATTTTTAATTATAATTAACTAGTATTCACCACTTTTATCACTTATATGACTGTTAAATCTAAATTAAGATAACAGTGAGTGATCCTCAATGATCAATTCTCAGCTTAAACTTTGATAATTAATAACTTTTCAATTATACACCCTACAGAAATACAGAGAGTTTATTATGATATCTTTACATGTAATAATTAAGCTTCCAAGAGAATTTTATTACATCATAAAAACTCTATTTTTGATGATCTTTGTTGTAACTCATCTTTTCTGTCAAAATTCACTATCTCAAATTTCAAACTATTACTTCAAGGAGTTATACCTTGAATATAATGATAAAAGTTAAATCATTATTCATGTATGAGCTAGTATAATCTTATTATCTACTTTTTTTAATCCTGGACCAATTTCACAACAAAGTGGTCAACAGATATAACAATTTTGTTCAATAAGACCCTACAAGTTATAAACTTTTTTATGACTTGTCAAATAAGTTTTATATCTGTATTTCAACAGTAATCATGTGGTAAATTTATTTTTGGTTAAACTCTCTATCATGTATATTTCAAGAGATATGAGCTAAAACCCATGAATATATGTGCTGATCACAAAAGTGCATACATTCAGGTTATTTCCTTAAGTATTTACTTTGAAGAAATGAAATAAGAATTTTATATGTTTATTTTCCATGGAGAATCCAATGGTGTAATTTATTTCACATATTGCTTCATTGGTTTCTGAGATAAACAAGAGTTTATGCCTTTTTATGGCATTTTGTCTTATTACAGAGGAAGTATTAGCTTTACAGACATGACATCAAAATTTTATATGTGTATATTACCCTGGGAAATATAATGGTGCAATTTAATTTACATTTTTACTCATTAGATTCTGAGTTAATCAAAAATGTATGCCTATTTGTGGAATTTTTACTTATTTTAAGATAATAATTTTGATTCGTATTATGATTAGAATAATTATTGTAAAGTTTGTTTGTGACCTTCTTTGATATGTGATCATATATCAAAGGCTCACAATTCAGTTGAAACATTAAAGTGTTAATACAATTGGTAAATATTAGTTATTGATCATTATTAAGAATTTTTTATCTGTGTGAATCAACAAGATGGATTTTTATTCAAAGAATTTTACTATTTCAAATAGTAAGTATTTTGGATAAAATAGTTTTATTACTATTTGAAATAAACTTTTGATTCTTCAAAAATCCACAAATAATCAATCAAATCACTGTACCAAATCTTTTCAGGGTATTTTTCAAGTGATGGTGAGCTATTTATTGAATTATTGATGTTTCTCTGTTTTTTTTTTAATTTTTTATTAAAAAATATATAGTAATTATTATAAACTGAAATAAGATGTTTCATTGTTCAAACTTCTTTTAATTGATTACAGTACAAAATTACTTCTTACTGTTATATTTACTAGTGTGTATAGGAAGCAAACGAAATAATTAAGTAATTAATTTATTATTTGTGTTTGTAATGAGTTTAGTTATTATATTCTATAGGACTATTCATCATACTCTTTATCATTAGTAATATTATCGAGGGTTTCATAACACAATCTTACAAATACATAGCATGCCCCAAGTACATACTATAAATGAAATTTAGAATGAGTTAATACTTCCCTTTTCTACCTTCTACTATGATATTATTTTGAAAAATGGTTCAATTATTATATATTGATACTGGATAGAAGTTTTTAAATAGACAGCCTCATCCTAACCCATAATTATATTATACTTCAAATAAGCCAATAATTCCTGTTTCTTAGATAATAAGAAGTTATTTTATTTCAATTATCTTAACTATAAAATTCTATTACAAAAACCCTTTGAAAATTAGCTCATCTTACCATTAACATAAGAATTTTAATTATCTCATTTAAAAAATATATTTACCATTAACCCTCCCTTAAACTATTCATGTTAATAAATATGACTTGAATTAAATATTAAAAATTTCAAATTATCCATTTATATCTTGCTCTGGAAATTATTATTTTTAGTTTTTTCTCATAGCAGAAAACAAGATGTGGGATGTCTTTATTTGTTTTAGAATAAAGGAAGTATCTGGAAGGCAATTAAAAGAATTCATTTTTAACTCCAGTTCAATCTTGTAACCCCCTCTCTGTTTGTGTGTCAGAGGAATCTGAGCTTTCATTCCTTGGAGTCTTTGAGTTATCTTAGCTTTATTTAAAAACTTAGTTCTTTATCTATTATTGGTAGTTGGGAAAAATTTATGCAACAAGCTCCCTCAGAATATACTCTATTTATATAGTAGTTTTTCAAATCTCAAAACAATTAAATCAAATATATAAGACCAAAATTTTGAAATACTTCTACTTATTCCAGTAATAGCTTTGATTAATAGAATATATTGGAAAAAACTGTTTATTATAAGATACCTTATGGTAGAAGACCCTATGATTATTTTTCAGGATATTAGTAGCTTATGTAATACTTCTCCAGATAGAAAAAAATATGATTGATAGATATACTACTAAGCTTGGATAATGAGAAACTCATTTTGTTATGGGTATATTAATACTAAATATCTACTTATTATATTTTCAATTAATAAATTTAAGATCACCATAGTTACTATCAATCAAAATTGCTTATTCAGCTCTACTGACATTGGCTACTGATAAAATGATAAGTATGGGGAATTGTAAATAAGAAAAATTTACCAGTGAATTTGGGCCAGCTGCTAGCTAATATCATTCATAAAATTTTTGGATCTTCCTACTTAGCTTAGATACTGAGAAAACTATACGCTTTGGGATGGATAACTATATTACTTATATTAGTTACTGAGTAGTTTCTAAAAAATAGGATAATGAAGATGTATGGATGATATTTTCCTCAGAAAAAATATCTAAATATTATATTTTATTGAGGGGATACTGTCTAGGTGATTGGAAAACACAATTTGGGGGGAGAATACCTCTATTCATCTATTTTGGGCTTTCTGTAGGGGGTTTCAAAAAAATGTATTTGGAATTTTTTAGTTTGTTTTAGGCTGTGTTTTGAAAATTTGGGAGCTATATTCTGCTATTTAAGGGATTATTTCATTTCTCATTAAGAAATTGATCTTTCTGTTAGGGATTTAATTTACAATTTAATCAACTTATTTTTTTAACAATGATGTTATTGATTATGTAATCAGTTAAAATACTTTTCATCCTTATCTTCAGTATTAGTAATAGGGATAAATTTTCTAGTAATTATGTCATTGATTATGTAATAAAATATAAACTCCCTCAGAGAAAACCTGAAGAATATTTAATCTTGCTAACTTCAATAAAATAATATTCATCTGGAGAATTACATACTTGTGCCTAGTAATTTTTCTTCTCCAATCTGAAAAATCATTTATGGTTCCATACAGTTCAAGAAAATTTTTGTGTTTTCCAATTTTTATATTACTGATTAAGATCCATTCAAGAATATAAATCAACATCTTTCAGCTATGTATTTTTTGGTGATTTGCAAGATTGTTTCACAAGTCTATGTATATAATAACTAATTTTTCTCCTGGAACTTGACTTTGGAATCAATTGAGAAATATTTTTGAAATTTGATTAGTTATATAGCTTATCAATTCATCAAAATTCCTCCAATTATAGGCATTCAGAATGTTCTTATGATGTGCTTCACTTGAGTCTGGAGTGATTCTATGAGCCAAAATTGCTTTACCATTTTGGCCTCAGAAATAAAACAAACTGATATGCTATAGAATCTCATTGACATAATCTTCAAATGTTTTGGATATATTTGTTTTGTGAAATTGAATTAATGCAAAAGGATGAATTGAAAACTCAAAATTTACAAAGAAAAATTCCTAGTCCCCTTTAACACCCATTATAGTGAGTTTCAATTCCCAAAAAGGTAATATTCTAATAAGCTAGTAAGCATAAATTAAAACCAACTTTAGAAGGCTTAATTTTGACTATAATCTTTCCAATTTTTAAAATTTCAATTTATTCTATTGTAGAATCCTTACCTCAAGGATAAATTGTAATAATCTACTTTCTGGTGATAATTTCATTCATTGTATAAGCCATTTTGTTTTATGGTAATGATTTCATTGACTATGAAATCAAGTTTTTTGAAGATGTTATATTATATTCAATCGGTTGGAAGTCCTGGTATCCAAATTTAAATTTTCTTTACTTCTCTTTTATTTTTTTTGTTTATGGTGGCATTGATTATGTAATAAATTGGATACCCTGGAACCCATATCTAGAGGATTGGTAATGATAATGTTTTTCTAGTTATAATTACCTTCATTATTGAAGCAATTGAACTTCATTGTGATGATTTTATTCATTAGGTAATAAATTCAAAACCCTTTAATCCTTATCCGAATAACTGGCTCAATATAAATTCATTTCAATATATCTTCATTTTATGTAACTGGGCTCCCTGTATCTATAATATTACTAAATCATAGCTTTATAAAATGACTCTATTTTGGTTTTGAACTGTCTTTTTTACTTCTATGGCACTTATAATCTATCATTCCTTCCTTCTTAGAAATTCTTTTCACATTTTGACTAAGAATTCCATCTCTATATAACAAAATTTTGACATTAATCATAAAACACCACATTGGCCACCTTATTCTGGTCCTAAAAATTTAACAATCTATTTTTAGCTTCTTTGGATACAGTTTTTCAGAAATAGAATACCTTACAGTGGATTATATAGAATAATAAACCTGTCCCTTATCTAAATTATGATCTTTCAGGCTTAAACTAGACAATTATCACGAAACCATTTTCATTAAATAAATATTTTGTCTATTTTTAAGCCATTAATATCATTATTGATTTGGATTCAATTATAGACTTACATCTTATGAATAAAGAAATTAATTTTCATTATGATTGCATGAACCCTATCAGGCTAAAAATTGGTCTTTAAATATATCTTCATGAATCATCATTGTAAAAAAGACCTCTTTTTCTAAGGTCTATTATTTACCACATAAAGTATTCAATCCAGGTTAAAAATCAAGAAATGAAACAAAATTTGGTTTGGGTCAACCAACCCTTTCTACAAGATAATTTGAGATTCAAGTGGCTCAATTGGGCATCATTCAATTATCATTCACTTAAATTCTACTCTGGGAGATATTAATCTTGAAATTGATGGTTGTGGTGCCTCATTTACCTCTTAGTAAGAAGAGAATAATCTAATTTTTTAGGAAATATACCAAAAAAGGGAGAATTTGCTTTCTTAGTTTTTCAATAAATCCAGAGTGTAAAATATATACCACATTAGTAAAACAAAAAAATATTTTTTAAATTCTCATATTACATTTTCTGAATGAACATAAAGAAGCTCAAGGTAATTACAGAATCCAATTATAAGTCAAGTTATTTCCAAGAATGCCACAAAATATAAGCATAGAGAAGCATTGAATGGGTCATTATTGTGAGCCTGTAAGGTATATATGAAATACCCATAAGGCCTCAAAAAACTTTATATACAGTTGATTCAGTCTTGAACAGACTTTTCAATTTAATTTAAAATAAAAAATAACAAAAATAAGTATAACTTTTTTTTGGATAAACAAAGTTATAATTATTATGTTGTTTTTGGATTCTACACCCAAAATAGCGTAGAGTACACCAATAGGGTGTTATACCCAAAAATGATTACTTCTTATGTTATTAAAAGATTTAAGAATCTCACAGTACAATTACAAATTTGTTTAACATTTTTTAAAACTGTTAAATTTAATCTTAAATAAGCTTAAATTTAAATTTGCATAGGGTTTATGCAAGCATACCAAGATTTTAGTTAAAATTAAGGTGTTGTGTATATTTACTGAATTGGTTGAGGATTTGCCATACAGGATGTAAATCCTGCGTGGGCTCAATTTAAGAAAGGTTTAAGGCCATAGTATTCCTTCAAATAAATAAAAGGGCAAAATCCATGCAAAAAGGTGTGTAAGGTTTGACTATGAAACAATAAGTAAAAATTACTAATTTATTACTTATTGTACTCTGAATGTCCTTATAATTGAAATAAATAAGATTAAAATAATAATAATAATAAAGAAATATTATTATTATGGCGTAAAAATATTATATTATTAAATAAATATAATAATATAATTAATATTATATAAGATTATAATATTGAAAATAATATATTAGTATAAAATAATTAATATATTATAAAGCTCTTTATTATTGTTACAAACAAATAATAAAGGCGTAAAAAATTGTTTTTTATGAATAAAAAACAATTAATAACAATAATATTACCAATATTAAGGTTATATATTAATATAAATACTATTTATATTAAATAAGAATTATTAAGAGTAATAATAAGAGAGAAATTATTATAATAAGATGAAATAACCTACTTTTAACACTCAAGATAATAATTTTGAGATATTTTACGCCAAAAGAATATAATGAAACTTTTTCAAATTGTATTTACAATAAAAAATAAAGAATTTTTACTAAAATTCTTGATTTTACGTGGAAATGAGTTTATAGAGAGATTTATAACAAAAACAATTAAAAAATTGATTTAATCACGTAAAAGTGGTGATTAATAATAAGATGGTCTTTGGTCTTTAATAATATAAGAGTTTCATATATAAAGAATAAAGAAATTACCTTTTATTTAATTGATTTTAATGTTTTTGATGCGTCTGAGGGGAAAATAGAGTAAAAAGAGCTCTATTTATAGTAAATACCTCCCTCCTAGAGTCCAACAGGCTTCTAGTAGACGTGTACTGATCATATCCACTGGAATTGATCAATATTTTAAGGTTTGAGGGTGATTACATCATGATCAAACCATCTTACATCATTATTGCACCATTATTTAAAGTTATCACTGTAACTTTAAGTTTGATGACATCAGAGGCTTGGCAGAACCCCAAATTTCGTGGATTTTATTAGTTTTAATCATAAACTAATAGTATTCACCAATTTTATCACTCTTGTGACTGTTAAACTTAATTTAAGGTTACAGTAGGTGATCATAACTGCTCAATTTAAGCTCAAACTTTGATCTTCAATAACTTTTAAGATTTACACGCTACAGCAATTCGGAGAGTGAATTCTGATAGCCTGGCATAACCTTATTATGCTGCCAAGAGCTTATCATTACATCATCAAAACTCTAATTTTGATGATTTTTCTTGTAACTCATCTTTTCTGTCGAAATTCAATATTTTAAACTTCAAACCTTGATTTCAGAGGGTTATACCCTGAATTTAATGATAAAAATTATATCATTCTTCACGAATGAACTAGTAGAATCCAACTGTATACTTTTTTTTAAGTTTGGACCACTTTCACAACAAAGTGGTCAACAGCTCTGTTGATTTTTATCAATATTTCATCATAGGTTTTAACCTAGTTTATAATTTGTAAAATAAAGTTCATATCTGTATTCTTACAGTAATTACGTGGTAACTTTATTTTTGGTTCATCATTCTATCATGTATAGTTTAGAAGATATTAGCTATGATCCTTGAATATATGCGTTGACCAAAAAAGTGCATATATTCAGGATAATTCCTTAAGTATTGACTTTGAGAATTAGCTTATTAATTGTTTTATGTGTGGATTTTTATGGGGAATCTACTGGTACAATTTATTTCACATGTTGTTTCATTGGTTTCTGAGATAAATAGGATTTTAAGGTTTTTATAAGGTATTATACCTTATAATTCATTAAATATTGACTTTACAGATATGCCATAAAAATGGTATATGTGTATTTTTCCATGGGGAATCCAATGGTATAATTTATTTTACATGTTTATTCATTGGTTTTTAAGTTAAACCAATTTTTGTGTCAATTTATGGTATTTTTTTGTATATTTAAGTAATTAATTTTAATGTATAATTATTCTAAGTAATTTTAGTATAATTATATTAAAGGTATAATTATTCTTAATCTTTTTGTGACCTTATTGGGTATGTGGTCATATCTCAAAGGCTCACATTCCCTACCACCAAAAAAGATTGTACCACAATCTGATATGTATGATAAGGGTATCATCCACTGTCCTACCTCTTCAATAGACTTTGTTAGTCTTGAAGCTCAATAATGCTTAGCTTTTTTATTTTTCAGGTTTTCTTTCATGTCTGAACCTTCTTAGTAGTTTATCAGCATTTGTTATATCTTTCTCAAGTAGCCATTCATCTTCTTGAGTTGAATTTCTATACCTTACAAGGTATTCTCTTTCTTTTTTGTTTCTTGTCCTTCTTTCTTTAAGGACTTTTACTATTTTCTTTTCCTCTCCTTCTTCCAAGGGGGGAATCTCAAGTGGGGGTTTATTTCTTAGTGGAAATAACTCTTTGTCACTTGAACTGTAAGGTTTTATTAGACTTACAGGGAAAGTTGGGTGTTTGTTCATTAGTTCACCTGTGAGTTCCAATTGCACAGCATTGGGTCCATGAAGTGCTTTTATCATAAATGGTCCTGCAAAGGAATCTTTCAATTTCTTTGGTCCTTTTATGTTATTGAAATTAAGGGTTGATACTAAAACCAAGTCCCCTATTTTGAAATCAGGTGGCTTATGACTTTTATCCCATCTTTCTTTTGCATATTTAAAAGAATCTTGCATGCATCTGTTTGCATGGTGTCTTGCTTTGTCAAGCATTATCTTGAAACTGCTTGCTGTTGGATGTATATCCACTAAGTCCTTTTTGAGGGTATCATAAGGAAGTCTTGGATTCCAACCTTTCTCTAGCATTGCTGGTGTTTTGCCAGTAGAAGAATGGATTGATGTCTTGTATGCCAGTTCAAGTGCTGGTATTAGTGTACACCAATCATGGGTAAAACCATCAGAATCTTTGAATTCTAGCCCATAAGCACAGAATCTTCTGATCATATCCTCTAGAGTCTGTATCATTCTTTCTGCTAAACCATCAGTTTGGGGATGATAAGCTGTTGAGAATGATAATTTTGTCCCAAACAAGTTATGGAGATTTGTCCATCATGCTGAAGTGAACTTTGGGTCTCTGTCACTTATAATATTCTGGAATAAGCCTGTATGGCTAATGACTTTATTCCATATCATTATGGCTGTATCCATAGCTGTGTCATCCTTATGACATGGTAAGAACATGGGAGTTTTGCTGTATCTGTCAACTAACACTAGGCATGCATTATAACTCCTGTCTCCTCCTGGAGGTAAGGCTGTTACCCAATCCATATGAACTATTTCCCATGGGGATTTTGGTTCTTGGATTTGGATCATCATTCCAAATTTCTTTCCTGTGGCTCTGTTGGCTTTTTGACATCTGTCACAGGTTTGGCAGTACTCTGCAACATCTTTCTTCCAATTTGGCCACCAAGAGCAGGTTTTCACCCTCTCTAGTGTCCTATCTTCTGAGAGATGTCCAGATGCAACACTATCATGACACTCATGTAGAATGGTGTTTATTAGTGTTCTGTCTGTTAAGGCCATAACACATGTGTGTTTTGTTCTATGGTAAAGGATTCCATCAAGGAGGTGAAATCTTCCTTCATCATATGCCTTTTTCCATATTTCATCTAGTTTTGATGAAAGTGATGGATCTTTGCAGTCTTTCATTAGAAGTTGGCTTAAGATATGGCAATTTTTGTCTGTCTTATAGCTTTCTTTAACTTGGTTAAAGAATTCTGTGCCAATGTCTGTAACACATATTCCTTCTATATGGTGCTCTTCTTGTGGTACCCATGCTGGATTGTCAGGGGTATTTGCTAGAGCCCATCTGCTGAGACCATCTGCATTTTTATGAATATTTCCAGATTTATGAACAATAGTCATATTTCCTCTATATTCTTGGATAGCAATTTGCCATCTCAGCATATGTCTATTTGGAGTCTTCATATTTAATAGTGATTTCACAGCATTACAGTCTGTGATTACATCAAATACTGTGCCATCCAAATAATAATGCAATTTTTCTAAAGCCCACACTAGGCATAAGCATTCCATTTGGCTTGCTCCATACCTTGCTTCTGTTGGCTTTATTTGCCTTGAAATGAAACAAATTGGTCCTTCCACTGGTTTATCATTGATAATTTGTGTTTGGTGAAGTGCAGCACCTAGTCCTTCTCCACAAGCATCAATGTACAGTTTGAAGGGTAGTTTCCAATCTGGCATTAGAAGGAATGGGGCATTTGTTAAGGAATTTTTCAATTCTTCATATGCCTTGACTCTTTCTTCTGTCATCTCATAGACTGTTTGTTGGTCACATAGCTTATACAAGGATTTAGCAATTTTTGCAAAGTCCTTTATATGCTGTCTATAGTAACCAGCAAATCCTAGAAATGATTGCATTTCTTTTTTGGTTTGAGGCATTGGTTTAAGTAGTACTGCTGCTACTTTATTTTTGTCTATGCCTAGACTAAGTCCAGATACCACATGTCCTAGTGCTTTTAATTCACTATATGCAAAATGACACTTTTTCAAGCAGATTTTCATGTTCACTTGGACTATTTTCTGTAGTACCCTTTCTAGTCTTGTAAGGTGATTTTCCCAAGTTTCTGAGCAAACTATAATATCATCAATATAGATAATTAACCATCCTTCTGATAATTCCTCAGGAAATATGGTATTCATCATTCCTTGATAATGGGAAGGTGCATTTTTTATTCCAAATGGCATTCTTAAGTATTCAAAAATCCCACAATGGACTATTATTCTTAGTAGTTTCTTGGCATTGTCTGTTAAGACATTTTGATGAAAACCCTTAAGAGCATCCATAGCTGTGATGAACTTAGCTTGTGACAATTGGGTCAATGTTTCATGGATTCTGGGTATTGGATATCTGTCTGGAATGGTATAGGTATTCAGGGCTCTGAAGTCTCCTACCATCCTTGACTTTCCATTATGCCAAGTTATAATGACAGGTGTAGTAACTTCTACTTGTTCATTATGTCCAACCTTTTTTAATACTCCAAGGTCCATTAATTCTTTAATGTGTACCTCTAAGGCTTCTCTAGCTCTTGGACTGGCTGGATAAGCAGGTCTTCTTAATAAAGGTGGGTAAGGTTTTTCTACATTAAGAATTATATCCACTTCATGTCCAATTATGGCACCTAGTGGCTCTTTGTCAGTTGCAAAGGCATTTTTATACTTAAATAAGAGGTCAATCAATTTTTCTTTCATTTTTTCTGTTAATTCTTGATTGAATTCTGCCTCTTTAATTTGTTCAGATATAAAAATTTCCTTTTCTGGAATTTTTTCTTCCTTCTTAATAACTGTGATTCGTTTTTTGTTGTTTAAGAAGCCAAACTTTTGTCTTTTGTTATCTCCTATGGTAAAATATCTGTCTTTTTGGTTGGAGATATCTATACCATAGATTGATAAGTAGTCATTTCCAAGTATGAAATGATTACTAGTACAGTTGTCCATTACTACAAACTCTACTTTAATTCTGACACATTGTGAGGGATGAGGAAAAATTAGTGTTAAATCAATTATTCCAAGGGGCTTCATGCTCTCACTTGCGCTACTAAATTTGACACCTTGTATTGGCATAAGTTTTTCTTGCCAATTTGGGACAATGGTTTTTAAATAACTTTTGCCAACACAAGTGCAATATGCTCCTGTATCCAAGTTAACTTTTCCTTCCTGGTTATCAACCATAACAATACTTATACTTGATTTTCCAGCTGTATATCCCATTCCTCTTGCAGGTTTGGTTCTATACATTTTGGCATCTTGTATGTTTGTTAGGTTTGTGTCAGATGTTCCAACTTGTGGTAAGTTTGAATTAACATCCAGTACTTCATAAATCAAGTCAATATTATTAATTTGTGCATTAATTATATTGATTTCATCACTTTCAGAGCTTTCTGACTCTTCTGTCTCTTTTTCAGAGTCAGATTCCTCTTCTTTGTCATTGTGGCTTTCTGTTTCCACAATTTCATTAATTTTTGCTTTTTTAAGGCAATTATTGGCTAAGTGTCCAATACCTCCACATTTATGGCATTTTCTTTGCTCATTATTGTTGGATGTATTGGGCTTAAAGGATTCTTTTGATTTATCTTTTTTGATAAATGGTTTATTTGGGCTTTTAACGTCCAATTTTTTCCAAGTCCTGCCAATTTTTGTTCTTGTCACTATATCTTCTAGTGCATTTATATACTCTTCTGTGGAGCATGGTTCTATACACCTGCTTCTTAGGGCATGTTCTAGTTCCCCTCCACATTTTTTAAGTATTTTCATGTGCACCATCTTTTGTGACATTTCTGGGTACAGTGCATTAAGCCTTTCAACTTGTTTCAAGAACCAAGTTAAAGGCTTGTCTTTCTCTGGGTCAAAGAAAGAGTTTTCAAATGCATTTTCTATCTTATACCTCCAGGCATCATTTGCCCACTTGGTGATTATTTCTTGTTTCCACCAAGACCAGGTATTTTTACCATTTGTTTGTCTTATGCCATAATACCATCTTTTTGCAGATTTCTCAAACAAAGAATGTAATCTTGCAGTGATTAATTCATCTGGTATGGCATAATCTTCTTGCAACATGTCAATTGTTTTAATAAATGACATGTGGTCATATTCACCTTCTCCTGTGAATGTTGGCCATTCTTTCAATTGAGGTGCTTCCTTCATTAAGACTTGGTTATTATCTTGGTGACTCAAGTCTGTTATGAAAGGATTTGACAATTCCTCTTTTGTTTTAACAGGGCTTCTTATATGAGAAAATGGTGTTGATAACTTTGGCATATTTAAATTAGCCTCATTAATTTTATCCATTTTTTCAGTGATAAGCCTTATTTCACTCTGAATATCATCTTTCAGATGCATTCTTGCTTCATCACTTTTTTCCACATGGTCCAAAAGTAATTTTTGGTGTGATGAAGTCTTTTCTTCAAATTTTTCTACAGAAATACTTAATTTATTCAATTTTTCTGTAAGATTGTCAATACTCACATCATAATTGATTGTCAAAGTTTTGTCTTTGATATCTTTTATGTATTTATACAATTCTTGTTGTCCTTGTATTAATTTTTGAGTATTGTCAATTAAATTCTTTGGTTTATCATTTTCAACAATAAACTTAATGTTGTCAATTTCTTTCTTGTTTTGCACAACAATTTTTGTTAAAGAAGATAAATTGTTATTTATTTCTTGTAGTGATAATAAACTGTCTTTAATTTCTTTTAGAGGTAATATACTATTTTTAATTTCTGTTAAAGTATTTACAACATCTTTGGACAAGGTTATTTCTTTGGGAAATGAGGTTGTCTCATTCTTTGCTCTTCCTTGTCCTTGAATTCCATCAAGGTTCTGGCCATGTTGAAAACATTGTCCATGGCATCCTTTTGGATTCTTGGGATTCTGTAGCTTGGGGAATATGGTTTCCTCCAATGTTTTTTCTTGTTCTTCTTCCCTTCTTGGGGAAGTGGGTTGGCTTGGGGCTTGCTGGTAGAAGCTACTGGGGCTTCTTCCTTGGTTGCCTCCCTCTTTTTGGCATGGTAATCCTTGATTTTTTTGATTTGAGGTTTGGATGACAGTGGATTCCATCCATTGGAGTATTTCACTATCTCCTCCTCTTTGAGGAACTTTTTCAGGATGTGCCAGGAGTTCATCACTCCTTGGTGTATTTGAGGCAACATTTCCCAATCTTTGTCCTTGTACACTGTGCAATACTGCTTGTACTGGCTCATGTAGATGTCTATTTGAGCCCTCTGAATGTGATTTGTACCTGTTTGAGTTACTCATACTTAGTTCTAATTCAGGCTCAGATATCATGGGCATTTCTGGGACTTGCCTTTGGGATAAGGCACTTCCTTGTGTGGATTCTGTTCCACTGGGGATATTGCCCTTTCTTTTCCCTTTTGAGGGATCAATTCTACCTCTGAGTCCAGCTCCATCTGATTGGATGGAGTATTGGGAACCTCTTCTGGTAGTCATAATTAAAGAATAAGAAAAAATAAAAGTATTTTAGAATAAAAATTCTTTTATGGCAATTATACAAAGAGGTGCTCACCTTCAGAGTCTTGAATGGTGGGTCCTGGAAAGTCTAATTTCTTAGCTTTCTTTCTTTTGGTGATAACTGGTGTTGGAGAACTTTGACAAGTTTCTTCCACCAACCTCTCAACAGTAGCTTGGTTATCTTCTGTTGGGTTATCTTCAAACACTAAAAAAGACAAATAAATATAAGTCTTTATATAAGAAGTGTTATTTTTGGCAAGATATGGAAATTTTCCACGTAGAAATTGCTTTATATCTTAAAAAATAGAAATAAAATAAAGAAATGAATAAAAATGAATAAAAATAACTTTTTTTTATTGGTTTTTAATATTTTTTAATAACTTTTTATGTATTTTTTATTTTTTAAAGAATAAAATAAAAAAGAATATGATTCTTATAAAATTAATTATAATAAAATTATTTTTAATTTATAAAATATCTTTTTTAATCACTAGAGTCACTCAAAGAAAGTTCTTGCAAGTCTAAGGATGTGAAAAACCACGTGTAAGACAGTACAATTGCTTTTCAAATGCCTCAATAGCTTTCAAAATCAATAAAATATAAAATTATTATATAATTTATGATTATAAATATAATTTATTATTGGATAAACCCAAATAGAATCTTTTTAAAGGTCTTTTAAGTAAATATCACGGCCAGGCCCCCAAATGTAAGGTTTGACTATGAAACAATAAGTAAAAATTACTAATTTATTACTTATTGTACTCTGAATGTCCTTATAATTGAAATAAATAAGATTAAAATAATAATAATAAAGAAATACTATTATTATGGCGTAAAAATATTATATTATTAAATAAATATAATAATATAATTAATATTATATAAGATTATAATATTGAAAATAATATATTAATATAAAATAATGAATATATTATAAAGCTCTTTATTATTGTTACAAGCAAATAATAAAGGCGTAAAAAATTGTTTTTTATGAATAAAAAACAATTAATAACAATAATATTACCAATATTAAGGTTATATATTAATATAAATACTATTTATATTAAATAAGAATTATTAAGAGTAATAATAAGAGAGAAATTATTATAATAAGATGAAATAACCTACTTTTAACACTTAAGATAATAATTTTGAGATATTTTACGCCAAAAGAATATAATACAACTTTTTCAAATTGTATTTACAATAAAAAATAAAGAATTTTTACTAAAATTCTTGATTTTACGTGGAAATGAGTTTATAGAGAGATTTATAACAAAAACAATTAAAAAATTGATTTAATCACGTAAAAGTGGTGATTAATAATAAGATGGTCTTTGGTCTTTAATAATATAAGAGTTTTATATATAAAGAATAAAGAAATTACCTTTTATTTAATTGATTTTAATGTTTTTGATGCGTCTGAGGGGAAAATAGAGTAAAAAAAGCTCTATTTATAGTAAATACCTCCCTCATAGAGTCCAACAGGCTTCTAGTAGACGTGTACTGATCATATCCACTGGAATTGATCAATATTTTAAGGTTTGAGGGTGATTACATCATGATCAAACCATCTTACATCATTATTGCACCATTATTTAAAGTTATCACTGTAACTTTAAGTTTGATGACATCAGAGGCTTGGCAGAACCCCAAATTTCGAGGATTTTATTAGTTTTAATTATAAACTAATAGTATTCACCAATTTCATCACTCTTGTGACTGTTAAACTTAATTTAAGGTTACAGTAGGTGATCATAACTGCTCAATTTAAGCTCAAACTTTGATCTTCAATAACTTTTAAGATTTACATGCTACAGCAATTCACAGAGAGCGAATTCTGATAGCCTGGCATAACCTTATTATGCTGCCAAGAGCTTATCATTACATCATCAAAACTCTAATTTTGATGATTTTTCTTGTAACTCATCTTTTCTGTCGAAATTCAATATTTTAAACTTCAAACCTTGATTTCAGAGGGTTATACCCTGAATTTAATGATAAAAATTATATCATTCTTCACGAATGAACTAGTAGAATCCAACTGTATACTTTTTTCTAAGTTTGGACCACTTTCACAACAAAGTGGTCAACAGCTCTGTTGATTTTTATCAATATTTCATCATAGGTTTTAACCTAGTTTATAATTTGTAAAATAAAGTTCATATCTGTATTCTTACAGTAATTACGTGGTAACTTTATTTTTGGTTCATCATTCTATCATGTATAGTTTAGAAGATATTAGCTATGATCCTTGAATATATGCGTTGACCAAAAAAGTGCATATATTCAGGATAATTCCTTAAGTATTGACTTTGAGAATTAGCTTATTAATTGTTTTATGTGTGGATTTTTATGGGGAATCTACTGGTACAATTTATTTCACATGTTGTTTCATTGGTTTCTGAGATAAATAGGATTTTAAGGTTTTTATAAGGTATTATACCTTATAATTCATTAAATATTGACTTTACAGATATGCCATAAAAATGGTATATGTGTATTTTTCCATGGGGAATCCAATGGTATAATTTTTTTTACATGTTTATTCATTGGTTTTTAAGTTAAACCAATTTTTGTGTCAATTTATGGTATTTTTTTTGTATATTTAAGTAATTAATTTTAATGTATAATTATTCTAAGTAATTTTAGTATAATTATATTAAAGGTATAATTATTCTTAATCTTTTTGTGACCTTATTGGGTATGTGGTCATATCTCAAAGGCTCACAAGGTGGGACAAATGAAATGACCAAAAAGAGCTGGGGTACCCAGCTTTTTGGATCTGCAAGGATTCAATTAAGGCTGTCCACCTGTATTGGAGTATTTTCAGCCTTATTTAAGCTTTAAGATTAGACTTTGATCCAACCTTAATGTTTAAACTGGTTTTATCCCAATTTGGACAGGAATTTCAAGCTTCCAAAGGGTGAATCCCAATATGCAAGCTTGGAATTAAGGTTTTAATATCTTTCAATGCTTAATTAAGCTTTAAAAACTTGAATAAGCTTAAAAATTTAAATTTAAAAGCATTAAAACCTTATCAAAAGCTAAGGTTTAGTGTGTATTGCTATTTTGTGTGGAAAAATAGTAATAACTTGAAAAATTTATTAAGAATCCAATTCTTAATGGATTTTCCCAAAAATTTCACGCAGCTTACAATTAATGTTATCTGTGTATACTTCAAATTTGAAGTCTCTTTTATAAACAGGTTTTATTGGTAATTAGCCTGGAAAATTACTTTTTTAATTATACTTAAAGAAAATGAAGATTTCTTTAAAAATTAAGTAAACATTGATTTCACGAGATTTTTGCTTGAAACTCTATTTTTAACTTCTTCATGTCATGAACTTTAATATAAATAAATTTATTTCATATTACAACTTAAAATAATTAACCCAAATGAGGATTAAAGTGACTTGGAGCTAATAATAACACTACTAACTTTAAATTGGAATTAAAAATAAGCTACCTTAAGTTAAGAACCTTATTTTTAAGCATGGTTTTTCAGTTTTGACCCAAGAACGCACTCTATATCCCATATGAATCATGAGAGCTTCTCTGTAGACATAAAAAAGTCTATTCATCACTGTTTTTGTCAATCATTCATCATCAATCCAATCATATCAGACATTTAAACAGGTAAAGCTTTATTACATATAAAATCTTATTACTAAGGTAATTCTTAAGTTATTTTATTATTTATGAATCTTAAGTTAAAGAATTGAGATGATAGAATCAATATTATTGTTTTAATCACCAATAATATATTTTATTTTATAAAATTATCATCTTAAATACCTTTGAAAATCCACAAATTCCTCTTAAAAACTCTTTAAATCATATTTTTATTATAACAAGTTTTTTTATCTTTGAAATATTGATTTTTTGGTGCGCTTTTAACTTATATCAATTATTTAATATAATAACTGTTGTATTTAGCTTGTTGTATTAAATATATATCATAAATAATTTTTTCTCTTAAGTTCTATATTTTTTATCTATTATTAGTTTTTTATATAGAATTTTTCTATAAGAATTATTTCTGCATGGTGTGTGTGATAGTTCTTATATAAATAATATTCATATTATTTTTAAGTGGTTAGATATTCATATTTTGCATGTGTAATTATCTAATTAAGAGCTTCAAACTTCTTATTGTTTTAATTTTCAGTGACTATAAAAATAATAGAATAATTATAATTTATTATAATTATTAATATTTTTTTATTTTTAAATTATTTAATAATAATTAATTTTTTTAATATGATTATTTTCAATAATTATATATATTTGTGGTTATGATATTTTATTATATTATATCTTTCTACTGAGGACAGTAATAGTACTCTTGATGTAAGGTTTGTCTATGAAACTCTTGATAATAGTAGCAATATCAAGAGTACTATGACTGTCCTCAGTAGAAAAATATAATATAATAAAATATTATAACCACAAATTTAAATATAATTATCAAAAATAATAAATATAATTATTATTATAAATTATGATAATTATAATTATTCTATTATTGTTATAGTCACTGACAATTATAACAATAAGAAGTGTAAAGCTCTTAATAAGACAATTACACGTGGAAAATATAAATATTTAACCAATTATAAATAATATAAATATTATTTATAAAAGAATTAAAACACACACTTTGCAGAAATAATTCTTATAGAAAAATTCTATATAAAAAAACTAATAATAGATAAAAAAGATACAGAATTCTAGAGAAAACTTACTTATAATATTTATTTAATACAACAAGTCAAACAACAACAGTTATTATATTAAATAATAATTATAAGTTAGAAACACACCAAAAATTAATATTTTAAAAGATAAAACAATTTTTTATAATAAAAAATATGATTAAAGAGTTTTAAGAGGAATTTGTGGATTTTAAAAAATATTTTAAAGACAATAATTTTATAAAATAAAATATATTATAGGTTATTACAAAAATAATCTAATTTCCATGATTTCAATTCTTTAATTTAAGACTTATAAAGAATAAAATGCTTAAGAAATATTTCAATAATAAGATTTTATATATAATAAAACTTTACCTGTTTAAATGTCCAATATAGTCGGATTGATAATGATGATTGACAAAAACAGTGATGAAAAGACTCTTTTTATTTCTACAGAGCAACCCTCATGATTCATAATGAATATAGAGGGAGTGCTCAGGTCAAAACTGAAAAATCATGCTTAAAAATAAAGTTCTTAACTTAAGGCAACTTATTTTTAATTCCAATTTAAAGTTACCAGTGTTATTCTTAACTCCAAGTAACTTTAATCCTCATTTAAACCAATTATTTTAAGTTTTAATATAGAATAAGTTTATTTATATTAAATTTCATCACATGAACAACTTAAAAATAGAGTTTCAAGAAGAAATCTCTTAAACTCAATTTTTAATTATTTTTTTAAAGAAATTATAGTTTTCCTTGAGCTTAGTTAAAAGAGTAAATTTCCAGGCTAATTACCCAGGAAATTTATTTATAAACAATACTTAAAATTGAGTTTATACAAAGATACAATTCCTGCATTATTCCATCACCAAGGTTCATGTTATGTCACATCACAAAATTTTGGTTCATTTTAAATCACATGTCTGTGTTTATCTATTCCCCATGTGATTTTTAATCAGCCTATATAGATGTGATGGAATAATTTTCATTACATAAACAGTGGAATGGTTCATTTTACATGAACCTCAGGTTGTTGATGTAAGATAAACAAGGGGATGATGTAAAATTAAATAGAAGTTGATGTAAAATCAACCATAAGTTGATGTAAAATCAACCATAAGTTGATGTAAAATCAACCATAAGTTGATGTAAAATCAACCATAGGTTGATTTAAAATCAGCCATAGGTTGATGTAAAATCAACCATAGGTTGATGTAAAATCAACCATAGGTTGATGTAAAATCAACCATAGGTTGATGTAAAATCAACCATAGGTTGATGTAAAATCAACCATAGGTTGATGTAAAATCAACCATAGGTTGATGTAAAATCAACCATAGGTTGATGTAAAATCAACAATAGGTTGATGTAAAATAAACCATAGGTTGATGTAAAATCAACAATAGGTTGATGTAAAATCAACAATAGGTTGATGTAAAATCAACAATAGGTTGATGTAAAATCAACAATAGGTTGATGTAAAATCAACCATAGGTTGATGTAATATCAACCAAAGTTTGATGTATTACCAATCAAAGTTTGAATTGGTATATCAATTCCTCATCATGTGGAATCAATTCCTCATCATGTGGAATCAATTCCTCATCATGTGGAATCAATTCCTTATCATGTGGAATCAATTCCTCATCATGTGGAATCAATTCCTCATAATGTGGAATCAATTCCTCATCATGTGGAATCAATTCCTCATCATGTGGAATAAATTGCTCATAATGTGGAATAAATTCCTCATCATGTGGAATTCATTCCACATGATGAGGAATTGATCTCACATGGTGAGTAATTGATTCCACATGGTGAGGAATTCATTCCACATGACTCTCAGTTGATAACCCACAGTGGAGAATTGATAGCGCAATATCAAACATTGATCCCTCATGATGAGGAATTGATATACCAATTCAAACTTTGATTGGTAGTACATCAAACTTTGGTTGATATTACATCAACCTATGGTTGTTTTTACATCAACCTATGGTTGTTTTTACATCAACCTATGGTTGATTTTACATCAACCTATGGCTGATTTTACATCAACAACCTGAGGTTCATGTAAAATGAACCATTCCACTGTTTATGTAATAGACATTGTGGGAACTCCTCTTGTGTGGGATTAAAATGAGGCAGTACCTGGAGGGGGAAATCACAGGTAACTAGTTTCGAATTGCTAATAACTCCTGTAACCAAGGGTGGCAAGGGTGTATTTCCTGCCCCTCCTAAAATACTGAACAAAATCTTCCTTGGAGCTCACAAACCAAAATAAAATTAGTAAGTGGCTTTGCAACTGCAGAAGACAAAATTCAGCAGTCTCAGATCAGACCTATTCAATAAATAATATAAGAAATAATGTCAGTTATTTTGGTTAAATTTGAGATTTTAATGAAATACTTGTCTGTTTAATTTTAATATTTTTGGTTAAATTGAGGTGAGTTGTTTCTTCTTGGTGATAAATCCTTGGTAGGATGGGTTATTTAAGGTTTTCTGAAAAATTTGATTGGTGTTGATAAAGGTAATTTTGTTAAGGTATAGCTATAATAGAGTAAAATAATTTTTTAAAGGTTTGTTATTTTTTTTTAAGAGGGGTTAATAATAAGATAAAATTGTATTTGTTAAATTTAAGGGGTAAGGTTCTTTGATATTGGATTTTTAGAGTGGTAAGTTAATTTTAAATCTTGATAAATGGTGTTGATTTTACTGGATAGTATATTTTAATAGAGTAGTAACCCTAATTTTGGGTACTGGATAATTTTTATTTTTATTTTAATAATAAGAAGATTCCACTGAGCTTAGCTACTGGGCAATCTTTAACACTATACTTCCACTGAGCTTAGCTACTGGGCAAGTAAAATTCACTATAATTTTCTGGACTACCTCCCAGGTGAGGGATGACTTATTCCTGTGCTTGTAATGTGCAGAGGATATATTGTGCATGGGGGGATTTTGAAATTTGGGGGGAGAGCCCCTCTATTTATACCTTTTGGGAGCCTAGAGGGCCCTCCATGGGAGCTGTCTTTTTCCACTTTAATTCCTCTTGATTTCATCATGTTACTCTGTTTTTGGTGAGGACCTTTCTTGCATGGGTCAGGTGATTTAAGGTTTGTTGATAATTTTCTCTCTGCACAGCCTCCATTTATCACATGATTATCTTTTGGTGGACTGATTATGATGTGATATTCTTGGATTTTCCTTGCATGCATGAGGTGATTTCATTTTGGCTGAGGATTTTTCTTGTGCACAGCCTCTTTTCTGTCACATGATATTCTGCTGGTGCATTCAGTATCACATGATGACCTTGTAATTCCTTTGCATATGTCCTATTTTAGGATTGGTAGATGTGGCTGTGTGATTTATGCAGGTGTCATGGTTGTTTTTCTTCTTTTTGAACCTTAAAATGAAGTCAGGTGATAATTTCTTGCACTGGTGAATTTACTGTTTTTATGAGATGATGTGATTTTTGATTTTGACACATGCTGTGCATAGTCATGTGGTTGAGATTTAATTGAAGGTGTGTACTGCATGCATCTTCTTGTAACTAGCTTTGGTTTGCATGAGGTGATGAGTGGTGTAAAGAAATTTGATTCTGTTTTAAGGTTTCAAGTGGGGTTACTTTGGATATAAGATAAGGTACTCCTGTGGCTGTGTTTTAAATGAATTGCAGGAATTCCATGGGGTTTAGCTTTGCATCATGTGACCTTTCTATGTTGAGTGATGGGTTGCTGTGTAATTCATGCAGGTGTCCTTTTCTTACTGCATGAGTCCTGTGGCTATAAGGGGGTGTAAAGCTGGGTGGGGTGTGTAATTTAAAGGGTGGTACCTCATTTGTTGTAACTAGTTTGCTATATGTAAATTGATTTTTTACATATGCATAGTGAAATTGAATAAGTTATTTAAACACATACACTTCCCTTTGGTGCCTGTGCCATGGGTTTATGAGTTAAATCCAGCTTCTTGCTGTAAAATTGACCTTTTGGTGTAAAATTTGAGTGTAAGTCTGCCTGTAGGCTGGATCTCCTGCTGTTATAGGGTACTATGAGCTTGAGCCTGGTGAAACAAAATGGTATGGAATACCGCAACATCATTCCATCACATCTATATAGGCTGATTAAAAATCACATGGGGAATAGATAAACAAAGACATGTGATTTAAACTGAAGCAAAATTTTGTGATGTGACATCACATGGACCTTGGTGATGGAATAATGCAGGCAGTAATATTAAATTGTAAGCTGTGTGAAGCTTTCAATAAAATCCATTAATAATTGGATTTTTGATGAATTTTTGAAGTTAATGCTATTTTTCCACATAAAATAGCAATACACACTAAACCTTAACTTTTGATAAGGTTTTAATGCTTGTAACCTTAAAGTTTCAATCTTATTTAAGCTTTTTGAGCTTAATTAAGTTTTGACAGTTCTTAAAACCTTAATTTCAAGCCTGCATATAGGGATCTACCCTGTGGCAGCTTGCAATTCCTGTCCAATTTGGGATAAAACCAGTTTAAAATTTAAGGTTGGATCAAAATCTAATCTTAAAGTTTAAATAAGGTTGAAAATACTCCAATACAGGTGGACAATCTTAATTGAATCCTTGCAGATCCAAAAAGCTGGGTACCCCAGCTCCATTTGGTCTTTTTCCTTTGTCCCACCTTTTTGCGTGGATTTTGCCCTTTTATTTATTTAAAGCCATACTATGGCTTCAAACCCTTTTAAATTGAGCCCACACAGGATTTAAATCCTGTATGGAAAATCCTTAGCCAATTCAGTAAATATACACAACACCTCAATTTCAACTAAAAGTTTGGTAAGTTTGCATAAACCTTATGCAACTTTAAATTTAAGCTCATTTATGCTTAAATTTAACAATTTTAAAAAAATGTTAAAAAAGTTACATTAGTACTTTGAGTTCCTTAAATCTTCCCATAACATAAGAAATAAGTATTTTGGGGTATAACACCCTATGGGTGTACCCTAGGTTATTTTTGGTGTAGAATCCAAAAATGACATAATATTTATAACTTTGTTTATCCAAAAAAAGTAATACTTATTTTTTGTTATTTTTTATTTTAAATTCAATTAAAAAGTCTGTTAAAGACAAATTCAACTCTGTATAAAGTCATTTGTGGCCTTATTGGTATGTTATACATACCTCACGGTCTCACACTTGATATTGTTACTATTATCAAGTGTTTCATAGACAAACCTTACAATGATTATTATAAAATGTTCAAATTTTTATATTTATACTTGTTTAAATAAAGATATCTGGTTTTCTTCTAGACTAATTAAAGCAATTAATAAATCCTTTCAAATAATTCAATTAATAGCCATAGGAATTTGTATTCAATTCCATTGAACAAATATTATAAAATAATTTGAGATTTCAATTCAATTTTTTAATAGTAATGAGATTAATTCTTTATATTAATTATCTTAAAAACATACCAAACTTCAAATAAGTTTTTATTTTGAAAATTAATCCTACACGGGGAGATTTATGGCTAGGAAGATATATATCACTTCTCTTAGACTTGGGATTCACAAGTCTAAATCTGTAATGTTTGTCTATGAAGCTCTTGATGATATTGATAATAATCAAGAGTACTATAAATTTACTCACTAGAAAGAAAAAAAATTAATCATTTTAACCACAAATTAATATAATTATTGAAAATATTTCTATTTATAAAAATAAGTATTATTGAATAGCTCAATAGTAATTTGTTTAAGAATTACAATTAATTATACTTATTCTGTTTCTATTATATTCACTAAAAGCTATAGTATTGAAAAATATAACAGCTCTTAATAAGAAAATTACATGTGGAAAATATTTATCCACTTATAAATAATATAAATATCATTTATAATAGAATCTATCACACACATTTTTCATAGATATATCTTATGAAGAAATTCTATGAAAGAACTAATTCCAAGATAAGAAAAATATGGAAGTTCAGAGAAAAACTTACTTATAATATTTATTTAATACAATAAGTGAAATGACAACAGCTATATTATTTAGTAGCTGTATTAAGTCAAAGAAATTCCTAAAAGTCAATATGTCAAAGAATAAACCAATTTCTCTATTATTAGATATGATTCATGAATCTTTGGAGAAAATTTGTGGATTTTAGGGAAGTTTTAAGACAAAAATTACATATAATGAAATCAATTATTGGTGATTGAAACAATACAATATGAATTATATCTTCTTATTTCTTTATTTACTAATTATAAAGAATAAAATAACTAAATAATTATTTATAATAATATGAGGTTTCATTGGTAATGAAATATTACTTATTTGAAATTTCTGATTAATTAATGGATGATGATGTACAAAAATAGTGCAGAAGAGGATTCTGCTATTCATTAAAAGGAAATTATAATATTAAATAATGGATATAAATGGAGTGCTCAGATCAATACTGAAAAAATACCTAAAAATAGGGCTCTTAACATAGGGACAATTATTTTTAATCTTATTCTTAACTCAAAGAAGCTTAACATTAGTTTATGTATATTGATTCTAAATTCATTCTTGATAAGTTAATATCTTTATTAAAGCTCTTCATGTGAAGAATTCAAAAATAGACTTTAAAGAAAAAATCTTATGATTGACATTTTGAATTAATTTTTTAAAATTTCTTTTTCAATATTTTAATTAGAGTTGAAGAAAGTAATTCCAGTGGTAATCAACAAGGATTTAACTTGGAAACTAAGATTAAATCTCTTTTTCATATATAGATAAAAATTTATTCTAATATATGTGAAACCTTTAGACAAATTCATCAGGATTTGGATTTTTCATGAATCTTTGAATCTATTACTTTTTTCAATGCAATTTAGAAGTGTAAATGAAACCTAACCCTTTATAGTTTTTCAATTAAGTTTAATCTTATTTATTTTTCGGAAGTTTCAAAGAAAGTAATTACAATTCATTCAATATTGAGTTCATGTCTTTTCAGCTTGAAACTCCTGTCCAATTGTGGATAAAACAGATTGAGCTTTGATTGTACAATTGAACTCTAATCCTTAAGTTCATTTAAGTTTGAAAATCCTTCCATAAAAAGGAGAACCTCAATTAAATAATTTCATATCCAAAATATTTTCTAACCTGGACCCTTTTGACTTTTCCTTTCCCTCCACTTGGCATGATATTTTGCACTTTGTTATTTATTTAAAGCCATAATAATGGCTTCAAAACCCTTTAAATTGAGCTCAAACCTGATTTACAACCTTTACGTAAATGACTTAGCCAATTAAATAACAAAAAACCACACTCTAATTCTAAAACTTTCTAATAAGTTAACACACAAATAAGTTAGATTTAAATTAAGTCAAAATTAAAAAAATATTTTTTTAATTTTCTCAAGTTTTTTGAAGAACTCTTAATACTTCTATAACTTTCAAACAGGGTTTTGTAGGGTGAGTGGAGCCCAAATATGACATGACTTGTTTGGCTTCATTTATTAAAAGAAAATTCATAATCAAATTTTATTATTTTTTGTTTGAAAAGAAATTTAAAAGTCAGTTAATTACTAAATTATTTGTGGCCATATGGGAATTTCATACATACCTTACAGGCTCACATTCCCCACAACCAAAAAAGAAATTGTACAAAAGATTTTCCTTGAATGGTATAGCCCCAATGCTATTGGGGCTATAATCCACTCTCAAACCGCTCTACTCACTTTGATAAAGCATTTCAAGTGGAAAAAATTTAAAAATTATTGAGTAATTGGTCTTCTCTCATGCCTAAATATTCATAGAAACCTGTTAGAGTCAGGTTTTTCATTTTCTGCAAGCCACCTGTCTTCATTTTGTTTTTTTCTATACCTAACCAAGTATTCTCTTCCATTATTTTGCCTAAGTCTCTGTTCTTTCAACACTTTTTGTGCCATTTTTTCTTCATTTTTATCAAGTTGTGGTACTTCTAAGGGTGTCTCATCCTTTAATTAAAGTAATGGTTTTTTCACTTGAAGTGTCATCCCTTACTAGACTGACAGGTAATTTTGGATGTTTATTTTCCAACTCTCATGTCAGTTCTACTTGCACTGCATTTTTCCCATGAAGTGCTTTAATAATAATTGGTCCTGAAAATAAAAATTTCAATCTCCTTGGAACTTAAATATTCCTAAAGCTCAAGTCCCCTACTTTGAGCTCTGAGATCTTATGACATTTGTGCCATTTTTGTTTAGAATACTCAGAGTTATCAGTTATTTTCTTCATTATTCCTAACTTTATCAAGAATTAGCCTACATATTGAAGCATATGGATGAGTAACTACTAAGTATTTCTTCAAATTATCAAGTGAAAGTATGGGGTTCCATGCCCTTTCATCAATTGAAGAAGCTTTCCTGTGGAAGAATGGATTGAGGCCTTTTAACTAATTTTAATTCTGGTATATGTTTACACAAATAATGGGTACATCCATCATAATCCTTAAGCTCCAGTCAATGAGAAAAAAATATTCTGATAATTTACTCATGGGTCTGCATCATTCTTTCTTCTAATCCAGAAGTCTGTGGATGCTAAGCTGTTTCAAATAATAGTTTATTTCCCAAAATATTATGCAAATTTCTCCATAAGGCTTAATCAAATTCTGTATTTCTATTACTAATTATTTTTTATTAAGAGACAATTGAGAGATATTATGCTGTTTCAACTTAAAAAAGCTGTATCTATGGATGTGTAAGATTTATGAAATGTTCAAAATATCAGTCTTATAATATCTGTCTACAATGAAAGCAAATGAATTGGAGCTCTTCTCACCACCAGGTGGTAAGGAAGTTATCCAATCTATTTGCACTAATTCCCATTGTGTGATATTCTCTTGGATATGGATATTAAAGCCACATTTTCAACCAGTAGGTTTATTTTCCTTTTTACACCTGTTACAAATGTTACATGAATAAATTAAATCTTTTCTCAAATATAACCACCAAACACATGTCTCAATTCTTTCCATTTTTCTGTCTTCAGAAATATTTCCAGAATAAACTCTTTCATGAATCTCTATTAATATTGTGTTAGTTAAAATCCCACTACACAAGACCATTACATATATTTGCATTCAGACCTATGATACAGGATACCATCAAATAAATGTAATATTTACTTATCATCCGATGTTGCTCATATTTCATCCAAAAAATTAGCTTAAGCTGTATCTTTGAAATTTTTTTCAGGTATAGAATTAATAATATGACAGTATCTATCCTTCTTTTGGCTTTCTTTAGCTTAATAAAAGAATTATGTTCCTAAATCTGTGATGTTAATTCCCTCAATTAGTATCTGGGGTTCTGAATTTTAAAGAACATAGGCAGGAGTTTTAGGTGTACTTTTTAGTTCCTATATACTTAATCCACCAGAATTATTGTGAATATTTCCATATTTATGTACTACAGTCATATTTTCTCAGTGATTCTGTATATAAACTCAACATATTAACATGTTTCTGTTAGGTTTTTTCATTTTAAGAAGTGATTTCACTTCAATAAAATAAGTAATAACCTGGAGAACACTACCATAAAGATAATAATAAAGTTTTTCAAAATCTTATACAGGGAAAATGAACTCACTTTGGCTGGCTCCATATCTTGTCTTAGTAGGTTTCATTTGTATTTAAATAAAACAAATTGGACCTTCATAAGGTTTGTAATTGACCATTTGAATTTGATTAAGAGATTCCCCTAATCCTTTAACACATGCATAAATATAGATTTTGAAAGGAGGATTCCAGTCTGACATGAACAATGATGGTACATTTGTTAAGGAATTCTTTTTTTTTATATACCTTAATCATTATTGAAGGTTCCCAATAGCCTTTGGGAGCTGCAAAAGCTTATAGAATCCTCCATTTGAACTGTTTCTCTGAGCTGAAATTTTTGTCTTGACATTTATGACTTGAATGTCCTGGTCCATATTAATTTAATTGAATGGAATAATTGCATCCACTTATAGTAGGAGTTTTTTCCTTTCAATTTAACTAAACCTTGACTAAGAAATGAATGAAATTCACTTTATGGTTCTTCAAAGGGTGCTAAGTAATCCCATTGGCCTTGGTCTGATATGAATTTCAACATTTAAATAAGAGAAGCTAGAGTGAGTAGTACTTTCTCTTGCAGATAAAACTAGACTCAAATTATATTCTATAAGTTTTTTATTTAAAAAATTGAAAAAAAATTAATAACATAGCTTATGAGATCAAGTTGTTGAAATGTAATATATGGAAAATTATGTCAAAAATGAAGAAAATTTAATCTAAAGAGTATAAAAATAAATACATATATAAGCAAATATCTTATATATTTTCTTTAAGAAATAATCATCATTTAATTAATAAATTATTACTCAAAATTATATTATTATACACTTTATACTGAAAGAACTCAAGGAATAAATTTAAATCTGTGATTTGAAAATTCCACTAGTTAGACAATAGAAATTTATTCCAAATCACTCAATAGTATATTTTCTCAAAAAAGTATTTTTAAGAAGAATGATAATTTTATTAAAATTATAAGAATTCTTTATAAGGCATAAGTTTCAAAATGTTAATAAGCCAAAAATTTGAATAAATATGCCTGTTTTTATGTCAAAGAGAAGTAAGATAAGGTCTATAATATGATTATAGTCCAAAAAATTGATAAGAATAATTTCCAGGACCCCAAATGTAAGGCTATTTTATGAAAGTCTTGATTATATTGATATTAATCAATATTACCATGACTGTTCTCAGTAGGAATATAATCAAATTACCATCATTAGATAACATGATAATTTCAATTAATTATAATCATTATATCATTATTATATTCACAGACAATTATCACAATAAGGAAAATAAAATCTCTCAATTAGAAAATTATATGTGCAAAATAAGGATTTTCATCCACTTAGAAAAATATAAAGATTATTTATAAAAGGATTGATCAGATATGCTGTTCAGATATAAATACTATACAGAAATTCCATAAAAAAAACTAATTCTTAAGATAAAAAAATATAAAAGTTGAGAGAAAACCTTATTTATAATATTTATTTAATAAAATAAGTCAAAAAAAACAACATTTATAGTATTAAATAATTTTTTTGGGCTAAAGAAATTCTTAAAAAAAAAAAAACAATATTTTGAAGAATAAAAAAATTTATTTAAGACAAAATATGATTCAAGAATCTTTAGAAAAATGTTTTAGATTTCGGAGAAATTTTAAGATAACAATTTCATCTACTGAAATAAATTATTGTTGATCACCACAATATAATCTGAATTATATTATCTCACTTTCTTATTCATGAGTTTAAAAGAATAAAATAATAAAATGAATATTTTTAATAATATAATATTAAATAATTAATGAAATATTACTGATTTGAAATGTCTAATAAATTGATTGCTTATGATGTAAAAAAACAGTGATTAAGAGAATTATTTATTCAATAAAAAGAAAAAAATCATAATAAATAATAAGTATAGAGGTATTTCTCAGATTGAAACTAAGAAACAATACATTAAAATAGTTTTCTTGAAATAAGGACAATTATTTTTAATTTTATTCTTAAATCCAAAAAACTTTAATCCTAAATTATTCATATTTATTGTAAATTTATTTTTCAAAAATTAATATTTTTATTAAAGCTATCAATTTTATAAATCCAAAAATAAATTTTGAAGCAAAAATATCATGATTCAAATTCACAATTAATTTTTAAAAAAAAATCTTTTTAAGTCTTTTAATTAGATTTAAAGAGAGTAATTCCAAGGGTAATTACCAAGGAATCCCCTTTATAAACTCGTGTTAATTTTTTTGTGCATAAAGATTTTGGAATGTTTCCTAATGTGTGTGCAGATGTCAGACAAATCCATCAAGATTTGTATTTTTTATGAATTTTTGAATATGTTGCTTTTTTCCATGCAAGTTAGCAGTGTACATCAAACCTGACCTTTTATGAGGTTTCAATCAAGTTTGAGCTTATTTAAGGTTTTATAGTTGTAATGACTTTAGCTACAAGTCATTAATTAAGTTCCTGACCAATTGTGAATAAACCAGATTGAAATTTAATTGTTCAATTAAAGTCTAATTTTAAAGTTTATTTAAGGTTGGGAATACTTCCATACAGAGGAAAACCTTAATGGAATCATTTCATATTCAAAATGTTTGGTAACCTGGACCAATTTGACTTTTTCATTTCTACCCCCACTTGGCATGAAAATTTGCCATTTTTTATTCATTTAATGCCATAATCATGGCTTCAAAACCATTTAAATTTAGCTCAAACCTGATTTACCACCTATATGGCCAATACTTAGCCAATTCAGTAACTAAACACCAAGCTTTAATTTCAAAACTTTCTGATAAGTTAACACATAAATGGTGTAGCTTTAAAATAATTTAAAATTAAAAAAATAAAATTTTCAATCAAATTTTTAAGTTTCACTCTTACACAAAGTGTTTTAGGGTATATTGACCTATAAGGTCACCTTAGGTAATTTTTGAAGTAGAATCCAAATATGACTTAATATTTTCAACTATGTTTCTAACAAAAAAGTTACAATCAAATTCTAGTATTGTTTTTTAAAAACAATTGAAAAATCAGTTAATGACTCTATTGATTGTGTAAAACATTGTTTATTTCCTTATGGGTATGTCATACATACTGTGCAGGCTCACAAAATTGGTCATGGAGAATGAAAATCTTGCTTAGGGTACCAAGAGTGCCTCACTTGGTCTCCATCTAAGGGAATGAAGACACACCTACTATCTTTTTTAAATAATAGAACCCCTTTTTTGTAAAATACTGGTGGAACTCCTATTTTTGGGATAAAATTGGGAAGCACTCAGAGGCAAAATTATAGGAAACTAGATTTAAATTTAAAAAGAAGCCTGTTATTAAATTTGAAAATTTGGATCATCTTCTGCATCTGGTATACTGCACAAAGATTCTTGGATATCATAAATCACAATGAAACTCAGTATGTGGCCTCATAAACCATAAAATGCTTTATTCAGCAGTTTCTATCTACCCTATCAATTACTAATAAATAGTAAGGTAAAAGTAATTTGTGATGTGGGGTTATCAAATGATTTTTTGCTTAATTAAGAATTCCTTTGTTTAGTTTTTGATTGGGTAAGGAAAGATTGTTACAGAAAACTATAAAGTAATATTAGGAATATTTGAGATTAATAAAGGCTGAAAAATTCATCTTGGGTCCATACAATTTTCAAGGCCTTGAGATTGTAGCCATACAAACTCTGGGGAAAAAAAGTGTGGCTCATGATGATGCTACAATAGTTCCTTCTATAACAGTTCCTTTTCTGAAGAAGAAACTCATTTTAGTAAAAGGATCCAGGACTAACGTTCCCAGCGCACAAGGCAAGCCCCCATCCATGTGAAGCAATATTGAGCAATTCCAGTAACAGATAGTTCAAATAAACTTGGTCATTTTACTTTCCATCTACTGATAGAAAACCATAGTAATGAAGAAGTTTAATAATAGTTTGATTGGTTGAATCCAATAGCCTACACTCAAGGGATACATCCTGCCATGTTGTCCTGCCTTGTTGTGATCTCTTTTGACCTATCAAGTGCAGTTCCGATTTTTGGCATTTTTGATACATTTTTTCCGCTCGATGGAGGTCCCAAAAGAAAATGGCATCAAACTCCAAAAAAAAATAATCCTAAGCTTCATTCTAGACAAGATAAAAGTTTAGAATGTCCACTTTAAGGGGTAACTCTTTGCTGAGCGCTTCTATATACATATTAAATTTTCTTCAACGATAAAAAATTGATGTTACAATTAAGTTCTTGCACGACAAGTTCGAGTGTTTTTTTCCTCGTCCTAATGATAAATAGTTTCGTTGAATTTTATTCCTCAAAAGTTTCATGTAAAGCCATACTGATGTTTGCTAAATTTGAAATTCTACCTTGGATTTTGATTCTTCAATGCAATTTATAAAACCATCGGACTTGTCTGCGTCTTACTGCAAACGGTTCAAAATTTGGTTGGGTACCTAAAAAGACTAACAAAGCAGCACCAACAGCACCCAATATTTTACCCTTTTTCCACCAACTTGTCTTGCCGATTTGTTGCTGCCGAAGATCCTGAATTACATCTTTCAACTCTTTGATCATGACTTGTAAGCGCTGTTGCTCTGTCGAAGTCTGCGTATCAGATTCTGATTCAGGCTTCGTGCCTGAATGATCAAGAGTCAAGGGCATCCAGTTTGAAGAAAGACTATTATAGTCTGAGTTTTGGGGCGTAATGAGTTGAGCCAATGCTATCAACTTGCGGAAAGAAGATGGGACGAATTTGGTCAAGATAGCTTTTGTGACGAAGGTTGGTAAGGCTGATAAATACCAAGGAATGAATAAGAGCACAATATGTTAAAAGTTGAAAGCGTGCCAACAAATTTTAATTTTTAATAAACTAAATGATTTTGAAACTTTTTGGTAGGTAAATCAAACGACTGACGACCAAAACCAGCCAAATCGACGATATGGGTGACTTTGAATCCACCCGACGGAAGTTGCTGAATCAGATATCCCGCATATTTAATTTCAAGTGAAGATGATCGAAGTGGATGGGTGGTGCTGGTGGACCCGGCCAAGATTGTGACTAAGGGCTGTGGGCTTTCGGGCTTGGTTTGAGGGAAGTCAGAGGAAGGTAGTCGAAAGACAAATGAACGAAGGACTAATTCCTTAGGCTAGATTAACGATTGATGGTTAATTCAAAGGATGAGAAAATGATTGATAACGAATGCCAACAGGCGAATTATAATGTACCTTGATCGGCCAAAAACCTTTCAAGCGCAACCAAATGATTCCATCCCCAAGATCTTGGCCCGATTCGCACATCTTATCCCATTCCCACCTATTTCTCTCAGTCAGACAGCGAACGAGTTGCTCGAGGGTAACCGTCCCTTTCTCAACCTCCATTTGAACTGTGTAGACTGAGTTTATGGCACGATGTTTCATAATTCTAAGTTGAGGGGTCGGATAAATGCCAATCCAATCATTGGATTGTTCCACCAAATCCTTGAGTCTCTGAGCCGACCTGAACGAGGGAGATAGACCAGGTGATGGGTGATTTTCGTGAATTTCATGATCTGATGCTGTGTCGCTTGACGGCGATGGCGACTGAGCCGCCGATCTCAGCTTGCGAGAAAGCAGGACAAAAAATAAAACCTGAGCCAAGATGAGATGGAACTGATCCAAAGTAAACCGAGCTAAGGCAGAAATAAGCACGATAAGAAAGACAAGAAGATGAGATCGTTTCGAAAAGCTAGAAAACAGGAATCAACTCAAGACCATTCCATTTGAATCGATTGAACGCCCACAAGGGAACCAGCGATAACGAGACCAAGAAGAGAGTATGACGCTGAAGATTGGCAAGGAGTGGATATTGATGGGAATGATTGAGGGAAGACATGACAGTCGAATTCCTGGATGAGCTGCAGTTCGACGATGGCAGATCCTTGGGGGAATGTTCGAAGGCACCGTCGGATTATTGGCGGCCATCTTCAACTGAAAATCTCAGCCAAGCCATCCAACCACCTCAAAAATCTTGATTTCAAATCAGAACTACCACAAATTCAATCAGGCTGGGTTTGATGGGTCAAAATTAGCAATTTTATGGCAAATAGAAAAGCTGAAAAGCGCCCAAGGATTGGGTCTCAGGGAATAAAGTAGCATGTTTTTCTACATTTCTTGGATTGACAGACCCTCATCAAAGGACTAGCAAGGGTTTCTAAAGCAAAAACAGAATGCCCCAAAGGCGTAAGTTGAATTGTGTGCAAGATAGAATAGGCTTTCTAAAAGCAGCTAAATCTACCCTCCACCTTCATCAAAGGCATCTTCATCAAAGTTTTGCACAGTCTAAATAGATTTCTCATTTGAAAAAGTGGCTTTTATTGAAAGTTGATTAGTTTGAATGAGAGAAGATCCAGAGAAGGACTTTTGATCACTTTTTAAAAAATTCAAGAACACATTGAGTAAGTGAATTAACAAAAATAAAAAGGGAAACTCCACCACAAATAATTGAAAGTATTTTGAGTAAAAATACACATTATATGGAGCCAAAATGAAAAATGAACCCAGTTGGAATTAGGATTTCAATAAAAACCTCATTTTGAAGCTTAGGGGAAAATAATAGGTATTCAAAAGACCAAAAACTTTGAGTTTGCTATAAGAATTAGATTTGAAATATTTTGTATAATAACCACAAGTAAATTTGGCATTTGGTTGGTAGAAAAAGATAATATCTTTAATAAATTTTCTGAGACATTATCTAAAGATTGCAATAGGTTTAGTCAAGACATAAATTTTAAACACAAGTAATCTAATGGTTAGTTTTTAACCTTCAAAATTTCAAGAAAATTTTCATTATCATCAATATTTTCAATCAAATATTTACCATATTTATATTGACTAAAAAGATCTCGGCATGGAGGTTCAGGTTTAATATATTTCTTTGAATTTATGTTGGGATTTCTCAACAATTCTCTTCCAACACAAAGGAGCTCTGAGGGTTAATTTATCAAAAAGACATTGTCAGTTTGGATTATATAATCTTTAAAATCTCAAGAAATTATTTATACAATCGTTCTAAAAGGATTTATTTTAATTATATAGCCTGAAGGATATTCTCCATGGTAAAATAAAATAATAGCGTGAATTACCAGATTCCTGAAAATATTTGGGGAATGAGATTTCAGAGTCAAAATCATTCAAGTTCCTATCTTGATTTGAGACTGAATTTTCTTTCTCTATAGATTAAGTTCTGTTATATAGTAATCATGACTGTGCCTTTGGAATAGTTGTCTAAAAATTAATAAGGAATATGGGTTGATAAGCACAATAATGGACTCCCCTGTATACAGTTTAGTTCAGTATACTCCTGGGTCAAACCTAGGTTTACCTCACATTTTAAGTCCCACCCTTTATTTGGGTTTTAACTGATTTTAAACCTTATTAATCTTCTTCTATTTAGGTTTTCCTTATCAGAAGATCTGTAATATACAGTCATAATACCCAAAACTCCTAGGAAAGGGAAAAATTCATACAATATTTGGCAGAAAATTTGTACAGAAATATATCAGATTTTCAATAAATAACTCCTGATTCAGTAATTGGTTTGAGGGTAAAAAGAATTTGGGGGAAATAGAAGAAAGCTACTTAAATACAAAATTTTACCTGATTTATCAGATAAATATTTTCATCTTAGAAATTTGAAACTCAAAATGTAATTAAACATTTTCCCCTTGAAATTCAAGAATATTATTCTTTTTCTAATTTTACTTAAGACAAACTAATTGTAAAGGGGGTTCTATATATTAATTTAACATCAAATTCTTCCTAAGACTATCAGTTGCAAAATACAATAACAAATTTCAAGTAACTGAAAATATTAATTTTCAACTTAAAAAACCCAGTTTTATGTATCATTTAGAAAATCCATATAAATTCCACATCAATTGGAGAGAAAATTTCCTTTCTTTGTCTTAAAATTTAAATTTATTGTCAAATTGTATCAATGAGTAGTAGTTTACTGAAATTTTGTTTCTCAAATTTTCCAAATTTTTTGGGATTATTTTAATTTAGAATTAGAAGAGAAATAAAGCCTCAATTGAAGGTCTTAAAAATGATAAAATTATGCTTAAGTAGCTTTAAGTAACTTTAAGTGACATATGAAGTTTTTCACAGATTTTCAAATTAATAAGGGGTCAAAAGATTTTTTTCTTATTCTTTCAAGATGATGGATTGTTTTTTTTTTTTTGAATTTTTCATAAATTAAAGCTAAAACATATGAAAAATATTATATAGAAAACTTATGGTTAAAGAAATATGAAAACAGGGAGATAATGAACTTGTATTAAGAGAAATTATTCACAAAAGGGAAGCTTAAAACATTCTAAAAATAGCTCGACTAGTCTATAAGCTCTTAAAAGAAGTAAATTAAATAAACCAATTAAATTTGGATTCCAAACTTCTATGGAAAATATTATGCAAAGAACTCATGTTATCTATTTCTATATCAAATTTGGATTGATCTTTTACTATCAAATGATTAAAAATTACAGTAGCTTGATAAATTGCTATAAACTAACCTTGAATTGATTCAGTGATAATTTTGAAGAAATATAATTGGATTTTCCTTCCCTCAATTTTTTTGTAATTTATGGAGTTTTTATATTAATAAAACATAAATGGGCTTTTGAAAAAGCCAAGTTAAAAATAGAATCTATAGCTATTTTCATAATTAGTTTACTAAAGGTCCCACTCAAAGTGATCAAATTTTAGATTTTAATAAGAATTTTGGAGTTTGAGTTTATTCAATTCAGAAAGTTCAATTTAATGAAATAGAACTTGTTTTCTTTTTAATGAAATCTAAAGAAACAATTATGACAGATTTCATAAACAAATAATTCCAACTAAGCTTTTTTTAAGGCTTGATTTATAATAATTGTTTTCAGAAATCAAGTACTTCCATACTGAAAATACAACAAAACTATTTTGTATTATTGGAATTATGCCACATTAGAAAGATTCTGTATCATTTTCCAGTTAAACCTTTGAAGAAATCAATCAAGAGATATTCATAGAAAAATAAGTATTGAACCAATATTTATTTGGTAAATCAAAAGAAGAAGCTCCTGTGATATTACCTCTACAAAAAAATTATTCAAAGGGTATCAAGTTTACTTTCATTTGAGAAATGGGTTTCTAAAAAATACTCACAGAATATTGTATATTTCTTATCAAAATTTATATATTTTGAACATAATTATAAAGCCTGCTGCTTAAACCAACTTAAAAGTTATATAAAACTCCATCCATTAAGTTAAAAATACTTTTTTTCCTATAAGTAAAATAAAATTTAAATATACTTTCCATAATGACCCATAAAATCCAAAAAAATCAATAATCGTCAGTTAATTAAATACATTTCACTCTTTCATACAATTCACTCACAAATACAGATTTTTCAAAAAACTTCTTAATTGTTTAATTGGCATAAAATTGATTATAATTCATAATTAAAAATTTCCAATTTCCAAAACTTGAAATAAATTTTATACTCTCAGGATATTTTTATGACAAGATACCATGAATTCTACAAATTTAAAGTAAAACTGAGATTAAAATATTTTCAAAAAATACTGGAAGTTACGATTCTTTCATTTTTTGGGAGCTTTCTTATAATTCAATAAAAATATTTCAAAGGATTCAAAACAATTTATCTTTTAAAATAATTTATTTAGAAATTTCATAAAAATAAATTAATTCTTAATAAAATACAAAACTCCCTAAATAAATATAAATTTATCTTCTCTCTTCTTATCTTTATTTTTTTTTCATTTTTTTTTCATTTTTTTTCATTTTTTCTCATTTTTTTTCATTTTTTTCATTTTTTTCATTTTTTTTCATTTTTTTCATTTTTTTCATTTTTTTCATTTTTTTCATTTTTTTTTCATTTTTTTCATTTTTTTCATTTTTTTCATTTTTTTCATTTTTTTCATTTTTTTCATTTTTTTCATTTTTTTTCATTGTTTTTCATTGTTTTTCATTTTTTTCATTTTTTTTCATTTTTTTCATCATTTTTTTCATCATTTTTTTCATTTTTTTTTTCATTTTTTCATTTTTTTTCATTTTTTTCATTTTTTTTCAGATTTTTCATTTTTTTTCATTTTTTTCATTTTTTTTCATTTTTTTCATTTTTTCCATTTTGTATATTTCTTATTTTATTTAGCACTTTTCCAGAAACAAACTGGTAAATTTCTTCAAAAACACTTTATTGATTACTCCAGGGCTTTTGGGGCCAAAAAAACCTTCACTCCACCACCAAAATAAACCCTCAACCATCAAACCTCCCAGCCAAAAATATATCTCAAACACCAAAAAAAAGCCAAATGAAAAATAAAGAACCTATCTTGAATTTTTCTCAAAGAATTTCAAATCTATTTTTGGAAAAAAATTACGCCCTTTTTTCAGATTCAAAGAAAATCAATTTTCTTTTCTTTCCCTCCATGTTATTTCACTTTGAAAATTGTTCAATCCTCTCTGCACAAAAAAAGACCAATATAGCATCTGCATTCAAGAATTCACATTTTTTCTAAAAAAGAAATGCTTTGTTTGAGATTAGAATCCAAATAAATTCCATTCTATTCCCCTTCTAAAATTTAATCAATTTTTTTCAAGAAATTTATTTCTCCCCCTTTTTTGATTGAAAATTGAATGATTCTCTAGCTACCTACAGAGGTAATTTTTGGAACAGATGAGCTCTTGATTCATAAGTTAAAAGAAATGGAAATGGCTGAAGGCTATGCTTTTGTCAAATCCAGAAGAAATCATGTTGGAAATAGAACTGAGATAAGATGTGAAAGATCAGGAATAACTTGTAATATTAAATCTGTCAAAAGAGAACTTACATCCAAAAACCATTATTTTCCTTTTTTATGCAAAAGAATATTACAAAGGTGTCTTTGGACATTAAAGGCTAAAAATCCTGAATATAATCATGGTACTTCAGATAGTATATTGGGAAATTGATATTACAGGAAGTTGAATTAAGTAGGAAAGTTGAAATTGATTACTTGAATTATTCACACATGAAGCCTCATAAAAGGATCTTTGTCCCAAAGGGATAGATCAAAGAAAATTCTACCAAGGGACATTTATAGTGAAAAGCTCCCAAATAGACAAGCATTTCTTCAGGAAAGAAAGCCTATTGAAGTATTTATGACTCACTTGAATGAAAAAATTTAATCTTCAAGACCAAGGCTGATAAATTGGGTCAAATAACCTCCTTATTTTCCTGTAATACAAAATAATTGAAGGATTTTACTCTGTTCAATGAGTTCATTCTTATTTATTTCACTAAAAGGACAAACAAATATGATCTACCCCTCCTTAATATTGTTGGATTTACCTCAAAAAAGAAGATCTCTTCTGTGGCATTCTGTCTCATGAAAGATGAGACAGAAAAAGCTTACTTTTTTTGCCATCTGGTGACTCCAAGCTAGATCAAAAGAATTATATCCAAAAGTACTACAACGATGGTACACAAGAAAGGGTGAAATTCACACCTTTAACCATCACTTAAGCTAACAAAGGCACAATAAGGCCACAAATATGAAAAACATAACTTAACAGAGGTAAATTTTAGATTTTACCATCTTAAAGAGGAAATATTAATTTTTTAGAAAATATCATTATTATTACCAAACAATACAAATTAACCAGGTCATTAAGGATACAAACTCTTACTGTTTATGAACCTTAATATTGACCTCTTATCTCAAAACTAGTGATTAGGCCACAGAACTATCAAGTGAGGTCTTTTATTAAATCTCTAAATGTGGGTTATCCAATTGTACCACTTCCAAGACTGTAGCACCACTGAAACAGAAATTACCATACAGATATCATTTAGGAAAAATCAAAAACGTAATACTATTTTTTCATCTCTCATCTAGCTTTCACAGCTTTAATGAGAGATCTGTGAGGTATCATATTTTGTATAAGGAATTGAGTAGGGCTACATAGAAATGCAACCTCTATCACTGTATCTTACATTTCTCAAAATTTATTGAAATTTTTATCTTAAAAAAGGAAAAATACTATTTGAAAGAAATATAAAAATACTTTGAGCCTGTATAGCTTGGGCATACTTGATTCAAAGTGGGTCAAAAGTGTAACCATACTTTAAAGCTCACTTGGAGATCAATGATGAGACACTTTTGAGCCCTTCATCTTTAAAACTAAGAAGGTTATTCAGGATTGAAGGCTATAATCCCACACAAGGTGGTATTGTGGGAGACTATCCCTTACAATTGAACTATGAGATTTCAAAGCAGCCAAAGGGCCGTTTATCTGTTTATTACTAATAATAAAGGATATGAAGCTTCACTCAAGCATTTAAGGAGTAGAACTGTGCAAAATTATTACATACTATTGAATTATGAGGTGTCAAAACCATTAAACTTATGTTTTTACATTGATTATTCACAACTTGAGTAATGAGGGTCCTCCAGATGTAGTTTATATATCATTAGATGTTTCCTGGATTTTAGAAAACACCTGAAACTTTTCTAGGTGAAAATATTTACCTTATGTGGTTCTGAATCAACAGTTTAGAATTGATACATACAGGTTTTATTCACTATGTTGAACCACAAACAAGCCACCTGAGTGAAAATTTCAGCTCTAGTAGTGTTGTGAGCCTGTGAGATATGTATAACATACCCATAAGGCCACAAATAACTTTATAAACAGTTAAAATTGTCTTCAACAGAATTTTTAATTGAATTTGAAATAAAAAATAACAAAAAATAAGTATAATTTTTTTTTGGATAAACAAAGTTATAAATATTATGTCATTTTTGGATTCTACACCAGAAATAACCTAGGGTACATCCATAAGGTGTTATACCCAAAAACACTTATTTCTTATGTTAATAGAAGATTTAAGAATCTCACAGTACTAATGTAACTTTTTTAACATTTTTTTAAAATTGTTAAATTTAAGCTTGAATAAGCTTGAATTTAAAGTTGCATAAGGTTTATGCAAACTTACCAAAATTTTAGTTAAAATTGAGGTGTGGTGTATATTTACTGAATTGACTAAGGATTTGCCATACAGAATGTAAATCCTGCGTGAGCTCAATTTAAAAGGGTTTAAGGCCATAGTATGGCTTTAAATAAATAAAAGGGCAAAATCCACGCAAAAAGTGGGACAAAGGAAAAAGACCAAATAGAGCTGGGGTGCCCAACTTTTTGGATCTGCAAGTATTCAATTAAGGTTGTCCACCTGTATTGGAGGATTTTCAACCTTATTTAAACTTTAATATTAGACTTTGATCCAACATTAAAGTTTAAACTGGTTTTATCCCAAATTAGACAGGAATTGTGAACTGCCAAAGGGTAAATCCCAATATGCAGGCTTGAAATCAAGTTTTTAAGAACTGTCAAAGCTTAATTAAGCTTAAAACTTTAATTTTCCAAGCATTAAAACCTTATCAAAACTTAAAGTTTGGTGTGTATTGCTATTTTAGATGGAAAAATAGCAATAACTTCAAAAATTTATTAAAAATCCAATTCTTAATGGATTTGCTTGAAAATTTCACACAACTTACAATTTAATATTATCTACATATAAATTAAATTTTAGGTATATTTTATAAATAAATTTCCTGGGTAATTAGCCTGGAAATTTACTCTTTTAATTGAAACTCAAAGAAATTTATAATCTCTTTAAAAATTAATTAAAAATTGAGTTTAAAAGATTTCTGCTTGAAACCCTATTTTTAAGCTGTTCATGTGATGAACCTTAATATAAATAAGCTTATTTATATTCAAAACTTAAAATAATTAGTTAAAATGAGGATTAAAGTTACATGGAGTTAAGAATAACCCTGTTAACTTTAAATTGGAATTAAAATTAAGTTACCTTAAGTTAAGAACTTTATTTTTAAGCATGGTTTTTCAGTTTTTACCTGAGCACGCCCTCTATATCCATTATGAATCATGAGAGCTTCTCTAAAGACATAAAAAGAGTCTTTTCATCACTATTTTTGTCCATCATCAATTATCAATCCAATCATATTAGAAGCTTAAACAGGTAAAGTTTCATTAAATATAAAATCTTATTATTAAAGTAATTCTTGAGTTATTTTATTCTTTATTAATTCAAATTAAAGAATTGAAATAATTGAATTTAGATTATTGTTGTAATCACCAATAATATATTTTATTATATAACATTATAATCTTAAATATCTTTTAAAATCCACAAATTCCTCTTAAAAACTCTTTAATCTTAAATTTTATTATAAAAAGTTGTTTCATCTTTAAAATTATTGATTTTTGGCATGTTTTTAACTTATAGTTATTATTTAATATAATAACTGTTGTTGTTTGACTTGTTGTATCAAATAAATATTATAAGTAAGTTTTCTCTAAAGTTCTATATTTTTTTATCTAGTATTAGTTTTTTTATATAGAATTTTTATTTTATAAGAATTATTTCTGCACAGTGTGTGTTTAATTCTTTTATGAATAATATTTATATTATTTATAAGTGGTTAATATTCACATTTTCCACGTGTAATTGTCTCATTAAGAGCTTTACACTTCTTATTGTTATAACTGTCAGTGACTATAACAATAATAGAAAAATTATAATTTATTATAATAATAATTAAATTCCTTTTTTATATAATTATTTTTCATAATTATATTTAAGTTTGTGGTTGTAATATTTTATTATATTATATATTTCTACTGAGGACAGTCATAGTACCCTTGATTTTGCTACTATTATCAAGAGTTTCATAGACAAACCTTACATTTGGGGGCCTGGCCGCAATTTTAACCAATTTTTGAGACATAAATCATATTCTAGACCTTATTTTACTTTTTTTTGAAGTAAAATTGCCATATTTATCTTAATATTGGCTTTTTTTGGACTTATCCCTTATAAATAATCTTTATAATATTAATAAAGTTATTTTCTCTTAAGAATATTTTTTGAAACAATATACTATTGAGTGACTTGAAATAAATTTCTTTTGTCTAACTAGTGGCTTTTTCACATCACAGACTTGAAATTTATTCTTTGAGTTATTCTAGTATAAAGTGAATAATACAATTTTGATTAATAAGCTTGTTAATTGCATAATTATTATTTCTTTAAAGAAAAGTAAAAAATGAAAAATCTTTACTAAAAATATTTTTTTCTTTTATCTTAGACATTTTTCTTGATTTTTGACTTAATTTTCCATAAATTACATTAAAACAACTTTATTCAATAAGTTGAGTTTATAAGCAATTTTTATTATTTGATAAAATAACTTATATTTTTATTTTTCTCTAGTGTCATCAATTAGAGACAGCTCTTCAGACTCTGAAGCCTCAGAGTCTAGTATTGAAATTCAGACTAGCCCAGCACCAAGGGGTTTAATAACCAAAGAACCCTTTAAAGGTCCAGCAGGTGAATTCAATTCATTCTTAGTCTATTTTTTCTTAAAATTGACGTGCAATGACTCCTACTAGAAGCGGAAGTAATTACTCCATCCAATCAAATTGATCTGGACCAGGACATTCCAGTCACAAATTAAAAAGACAAGAATGTCAACCCAGAGGAGAGGCACAAATGGAGGATGCCAGAGCTTCCACCAGTTCCCAAAGGTTAGCCAGCACCTTTGGACCTCTTATTGAGAGTCCAGAAGCTGACATAACTGCTATTTCTGTTAAACCTGAATCATTTCCAACAGGCAGCAGTGGAGATTTACCAGTCTCAGTACAAGAACTGGTTTATGGCCGCCAAAAAGCAAGAGTGGGAACTTCTCCCAAGTCTTTGGATAGGCACCATGAACTCTTATCTTCAAGTGAAGAAGCTCATGGGGCCAGAAAATACAGAAGAACTTCTGAAGGGTTGGACACCAATGTATTGCAAAGGACAAGTCCAACAGATAAAAGCTTGGTTGAAAAACCAAAGCATGTTATCAGAGGATCAGAAGAAGAAGTTGGCCCAAGGCAAGGAAAACAGCCAAGTGGAAGCTCCCCAAGCTTCCACCAGCAAACATCCACCTCAACAAGTGCCAAGCAAGCCCAAGCAAGCCCCAAAGACCAACCAGAAGGGCAAGAAAAAGGCAAAGGGAAAGGCAAAGCCCAAATGGAACAAGCCTTACCCACAGAATTACAGAATCCCAAAGAAAGAAAAGACAGCCATGGACAATGTGTTCAATATGGCAAGAACTCTGATGGAATTCAAAAACAAGGAGGAGGAAAGATTGAGCCAATCCTTCCCAAAGAAATAGATCTTGTTAAGATTTTAACTCAATTTGAATCTTGTAATAAAGAAATTATAACAAAGTTTAAAACATCTTAGTATATCTAACAAAAGTTGGGTAATGAGATATTACAAGTGAAAGAACAACAAAAGACCATTATTGGCCTTGAGAATGTAAATAAAGACAATATTGTGTCTTTGACGCAAATTTGTGCAAGGATTGAGTCTAAAGTTACTTTGCTCAATCAACCAGATGACAATTCAATTTCTTTTATAACTGGACAGTTAAGAGAATTGAAATTACAAGTTCAAAACTTGGAAAATTCAACTGGTCACAATGCAGCTCTTTTCCAAGAACAATTGGAAAAAAGTGATAAGGCATGACTTGAATTGAAAGAGGACATTCAATCAAGTATTAATAATATATCACTGAAAAATTAATTGCCAAGGCAATCCACACCAATTCATGACAGAAATGTGCTTAATGATATACATCATACCATTTCAAGTAATGAGGTGGAAACTGCTTCCAATTTCAAAGAAATTTCAAAATTAGAGGAATGGCCAACCTTCAATGGTGAAGGAGAATATAATCATATGGAATTTATGAAAACAATTGATATGTTTAAAGAAGACTTTAACATACCAGATGAATACATAAGTGCCAGATTACACTCATTATTTACCAGATCAGCAAAGAAATGGTATTACAAAATGAGACAAGACCATGGTAAACATTCTTGGCCTTGGTGGAAAGAACAAATTATTTCCAATTGGGCAAATGATTCCTGGAGATTTAGAATGGAAAATTCTTTTGAAGAAGCCATTTTTAATATTGAGAGGGACAGACCCATGCCTTGGTTTCTTAAACAGAAGGACAGATTAACTGCCTTTCATCCTGATATGTCTGAAACAATGGTACATAAAAGGATATTAAGAAAGTGTGGTGGTGACCTTGAGCATGCTATAAGAAGCAGATGTATTGAGCCTTGCTCTACAGAAGATTATATCATTGCTATGGAGGACATCACTACTAGAACAAAAATTGGAAGAAATTGGTCCAAATCCCCAATAGACAACAAGACTAATGGGAAACCAATTTCATAGCCAAATAAGCCACAAGACAGACTTCCTTTGAAATGTCACAAATGTGGAAGTACATCTCATTTAGCTAACACTTGTCCAAAAAAGACAAGAATCAATGAGATAAATGTTGAAAAAGTGGGAGACACAAAAGAACCAACTGATGTATCTTTACATGAAAGTGATTCTGAACCTTCAGAAGAAGAAGAAGTACCAGAGGATCTTGGTATAGAAAACATTAATGTTTCTTTTGAAGTCACTGAGGTACACACTCATTTACCACAGTATAGTAATGAATTTATGGATCTCATACATGTGCAAGATGCTAAAATGCAGAAAACCAAACCTGCCAGAGGTAAAGGTTATACAGCTGGTTCATCTTGTATCACTAATATTGTGATAAAAAACACAGATACCAAGATACACCTTGACTCAGGTGCTTTTTGCACTTGTGTTGGAAAAGATTATCTTGACAAGATTTATACCAATTGGAAAGATTAATTGATGCCAATTGAAGGTATAAAATTCAGCAGTGCTAGACAAAATATGCACCCCTTGGGTATATTTGAAGCAGCAATCATATTTCCTCATCCTGCAGGAAGTATAAGATTGAAAGTTGAAATTGTTGTCATGAATAATTGTACTTCAAAACACTTTATACTTGGGAATGATTATCTCAATATTTATGGCATTGATATTAATAACCATAAAGACAGGTATTTCACTATAGGGGAAAATAAAGGACAAAAGTTTGCTTTTCCTCTAGAAAAAAGAGAAATTACTGTCATTAAACAAGTAAAAAATGTTAATAAGGAAAAATTTGTGTCAAGTCAATTGATTGAAGCACAAATTAGTCCTGAATTAAATCTAGAAATGATGGAAGAACTGATTGAAATTTTATTTCAATACAGGGAAGCCTTTGCTTCAGATGATGAACCACTTGGGGCTATAAAAGGCCATGAAGTGGAAAGGCCTTATCCACCACTATTAAGAAGAACAGCTTATCCAGATAGCCCTAGGGCTGGAGAAGCATTAGAAAGTCATATTAATGAACTAATGAGACTGGGAGTTCTTAGAAATGTTGGACACAATGAGGAGGTAGAAGTCACAACTTCAGTAATCATTACTTGGCATAATGATAAGTCAAGGATGGTTGGTGATTTTAGAGCACTGCATACCTTTACTATTCTAGACAGGTATCCAATCCCTAGAATTCATGAGACTTTGACTCAATTATCCAAAGCAAGATTCATTACTTCCATTGATTCTCTGAAAGGCTTCCATCAGAATGTTTTGACACCTCATGCTAGGAAATTATTGAGAATAATTGCTCATTGTGGGATTTATGAGTATTTGAGAATGCCTTTTGGTATTAAAAATGCACCCTCTCATTATCAGAGAATGATGAATACCATCTTCCCACATGAATTTTCAGAAGGATGGTTGATCATTTATATTGATGACATTATCATTTGTTCAGAAACCTGTCAATTACATTTAGAGAGACTTTCATTAGTACTTAAGAAAATTCTTCAAGTGAACATGAAAATATCTCTTAACAAATGTAATTTTGGGTTTAATGAGTTAAAAGCTCTAGGACATGTAGTCTCAGGACTGAGCCTTGGTGTTGACAAAAACAAAGTGGCTGCAGTTTTACTGGAACAAATGCCCCAGAAAAAAAAGAAATGATGTCGTTTTTAGGGTTTGCCAGTTATTACAGGCAACACCTTAAAGATTTTGCAATCCATGCCAGATCATTATACAGAATTTGTGATCAGCAAACTGTTTTTGAAATGACACAGGAGAGGATTCAAGCATATGATAAAATCAAGTATGCCTTAACCAATGCATCATTATTATTGATGCCAGACTGGAAACTTCCTTTCAAGCTGTATATTGATGCATGTGGTGAAGGTTTAGGAGCTGCTCTTCATCAAGTTCAAATTGTCAATGACAAACCTTATGAGGGTCCAATTTGTTTTATTTCAAGACTAATTAAACCTACTGAGGCAAGATATGGAGCTAGCCAAATGGAGTGCCTTTCCCTTGTTTAGGCTTTGGAAAAACTTCATTGCTATCTTGATGGTAGTGTGTTTGAAGTAATTACTGATTGTAATGCAGTAAAATCACTTCTTAACATGAAAACTCCAAACAGACACATGTTAAGATGGCAGATTGCTATACAGGAGTATAGAGGCAATATGATTATAGTACATAAAGCTGGAAATATTCATAAGAATGCTGATGGCTTAAGTAGATGGGAATTACCAAATACACCTGATAACCCTGCCTATGTTCCTACAAGTGCAGAACCTCAAATTCCAATTGAAGGAATTAATATCACAGATTTTGGAACAGAATTCTTTGAAGAAGCTAGAGAAAGCTATAAGAAAGATAAGAATTGTCATATTCTTACTGCTCTACTTGAAAAAGATTGCAAAGATGTAGCCTTGGCTAATTCTCTGGATGATATTTGGAAAACATCTTATGATAATGGGAGATTCCATTTGTTTGATGGTATACTATATCATAGATCTAAACATACATGTGTCATTGTCCTATGTATTAGAATGTTAATTAACACCATACTACTAGAATTCCATGATAACATATATTCTGGACATCTGTCTGAAGACAGAACTATGGAAAGAATTAAGACATGTGCCTGGTGGCCATCTTGGAGAAAAGATGTCATTGAGTACTGTCACAGTTGTGATAGATGCCAAAAAGCCAATAAAGCTACTGGTAAAAGATTTGGTTTAATGATCCATATTCAAGAACCAAGTACCCCATGGGAAGTGGTTCACATGGATTGGGTAACTGCCTTACCACCTGGAGGTGATAAAAGTTACAATGCATGTCTTTCCATTGTGGACAGATATAGCAAAACACCAATCTTCTTACCATGTCATAAAGATGACACAGCTATGGATACAGCTCTTTTGATTTGAAATAGAGTCATATCCCATACTGGTCTCTTTAGAAATATTATCAGTGATAGAGACCCAAAATTCACATCAGCCTTATGGACTACCTTACATAAGCTTTTGGGTACAAAACTGTCATTCTCAACAGCCTACCATCCACAAACAGATGGGCTGGCAGAAAGAATGATTCAAACCCTTGAGGACATGATCAGAAGATTTTGTGCTTATGGCCTGGAGCTTAAAGATTCTGATGGCTTTACCCATGATTGGTGTATTCTTATACCAGCATTGGAATTAGCCTACAAGACCTCCATCCATGCTTCAACAGGCAAAACTCCTGAAATTTTGGAAAAAGGATGGAACCCCAAACTTCCAATTGATACTTTGAAAAAAGATCTGGTTGATATTCATCCAACTGCTTCAAGCTTTAAGTTATTTCTTGATAAAGTGAGACATCATGCAAATCAAAGCATGAATGATGCCTTTGAATATTCTAAACAGAAATGGGATAAAAGTCATAAGACCCCAGAATTCAAAGTAGGGGATTTAATACTAGTTTCAACCTTGAACTTTAATAATATTAAAGGTCCAAAGAAATTAAAAGATTCCTTTGCAGGATCATTTATTATTAAAGCCCTTCATGGGACAAATGCAGTACAGGTAGAACTGTCAGGAGAACTGGAAAACAAACATCCAACTTTCCCTGTCAGTCTAGTAAAGCATTACACTTCAAGTGATAAGGAATTATTTTCTTTAATAAATGAAACACCCTTAGAAGTACCCCCACTAGATAAAAGTGAGGAGAAAAAGGTACTAAAAGTCTTGAAAGAAAGAAGACTTAGGGGAAAAAATGAAAGAGAATACTTAGTCAGGTATAAGAATCCACAACATGAAGATGAATGGATTGTAGAAAGCAAAATACCTGATTCCCAAAAGCTTCTCAGAAGATTCAGACATGAGAGAAGACCAATTGCTCAATGAAAAGTTTGAATTGTGTGCTTTACATACTTAGAAAAGTATAAGTAGAGAGGTTGGACAGTGGATTATACCCCCCCCCAAGTAACTTGGGGGTATACTACAAAAGAAAAATTGTGGTACGATTTTTTTTGGTGGTAGGGAATGTGAGCCTGTGAGATATGTATAACATACCCATAAGCCCACAAATAACTTTATAAACAGTTCAAATTGTCTTCAACAGACTTTTTCATTGAATTTAAAATAAAAAATAACAAAAACTAAGTATAACTTTTTTTTGGATAAACAAAGTTATAAATATTATGTCATTTTTGGATTCTACACCAAAAATAACCTAGGCTACATCCAGAAGGTGTTATACCCAAAAACACTTATTTCTTATGTTAATAGAAGATTTAAGAATCTCACAGTACTAATGTAACTTTTTTAACATTTTTTTAAAATTGTTAAATTTAAGCTCAAATGAGCTTAAATTTAAAATTGCATAAGGTTTATGCAAACTTACCAAAATTTTAGTTAAAATTGAGGTGTGGTGTATATTTGCTGAATTGGCTAAGGATTTGCCATACAGAATGTAAATCCTGCGTGAGCTCAATTTAAAAGGGTTTGAGGCCATAGTATGGCTTTAAATAAATAAAAGGGCAAAATCCACGCAAAAAGGTGGGACAAAGGAAAAAGACCAAATAGAGCTGGGGTGCCCAACTTTTTGGATCTGCAAGTATTCAATTAAGGTTTTCCACCTGTATTGGAGGATTTTCAACCTTATTTAAACTTTAATATTAGACTTTGATCCAACATTAAAGTTTCAACTGGTTTTATCCCAAATTAGACAGGAATTTCAAGCTGCCAAAGGGTAAATACCAATATGCAGGCTTGAAATCAAGGTTTTAAGAACTGTCAAAGCTTAATTAAGATTAAAACTTTACTGTTCCAAGCATTAAAACCTTATCAAAACTTAAAGTTTGGTGTGTATTGCTATTTTACATGGAAAAATAGCAATAACTTCAAAAATTTATTAAAAATCCAATTCTTAATGGATTTGCTTGAAAATTTCACACAACTTACAATTTAATATTATCTACATATAAATTAAATTTTAGGTATATTTTATAAATAAATTTCCTGGGTAATTAGCCTGGAAATCTACTCTTTTAATTAAAACTCAAAGAAATTTATAATTTCTTTAAAAATTAATTAAAGCTTGAGTTTAAAAGATTTCTACTTGAAACCCTATTTTTAAGTTGTTAATGTGATGAAATTTAATATAAATAAGTTTATTTATATTAAAAACTTAAAATAATTAGTTTAAATGAGGATTAATGTTACATGGAGTTAAGAATAACCCTGTTAACTTTAAATTGGAATTAAAATTAAGTTACCTTAAGTTAAGAACTTTATTTTTAAGCATGGTTTTTCAGTTTTTACCTGAGCACGCCCTCTATATCCATTATGAATCATGAGAGCTGCTCTAAAGACATAAAAAGAGTCTTTTCATCACTGTTTTTGTCCATCATCAATTATCAATCCAATCATATTAGAAGTTTAAACAGGTAAAGTTTTATTAAATATAGAATCTTATTATTAAAGTAATTCTTAAGTTATTTTATTCTTTATTAATTAAAATTAAAGAATTGAAATCATAGAATTTAGATTATTGTTGTAATAACCAATAATATATTTTATTATATAACATTATCATCTTAAATGTCTTTTAAAATCCATAAATTCCTCTTAGAAACTCTTTGATCTTAAATTTTATTATAGAAAGTTGTTTCATCTTTAAAATTATTGATTTTTGGCGTGTTTTTAACTTATAATTATTATTTAATATAATAACTGTTGTTGTTTGACTTGTTGTATTAAATAAATATTATAAGTAAGTTTTCTCTAAAGTTCTATATTTTTTTTATCTAGTATTAGTTTTTTTATATAGAATTTTTATTTTGTAAGAATTATTTTTGCAAAGTGTGTGTTTAATTCTTTTATAAATAATATTCATATTATTTATAAGTGGTTAATATTCATATTTTCCCTATGTAATTGTCTCATTAAGAGCTTTACACTTCTTATTGTTATAACTGTCAGTGACTATAACAATAATAGAATAATTATAATTTATTATAATTATTATATTTTTTTATCATTATATTTCTATAATAATAATTAAATTCTTTTTTTATATAATGATTTTTAATAATTATATTCAAATTTGTGGTTGTAATATTTTATTATATTATATATTTCTACTGAGGACAGTCATAGTACTCTTGATTTTGCTACTATTATCAAGAGTTTCATAGACAAACCTTACAAGCATGGAAAGGGGCTTCCACCCCCTTCAACCCTTGTTTGAGATAAAAAGAGGATTTGAATCCTAGGAAAACCCCTATCATCTAATCAGCTTATTCTTACATGGCTATACCATCTTACACAGAAGTAACCCTTAGATTATTTTAGATATAATTAGAATTTTAATTATTGTAGTGACTATTATAATGATACAATGGATACTAATTTCAACCAGGGCTTTCAACAGACTCATCAAAACTATCTCTTAATAGTAGAGCCCTTTTATCTTATTATCTTAATATTTTTTACATCTCACAGTCATAGTGAAAATTTGTAATTAATTTCTCATAGCTTCTAAATAGACTCAAACTGACATTTTGGAGTACTTAATGTGGGGTTTAACCTGTTTTTAACACAATTAATGCAGTTTTGAGGATAATATTTCTGAAAAAGAGCAATTTTATATTTCTCGGAGCTTTTATGCATGTAGTGAATCATAATGATGAGTTTTTTATTTTTATCTTGTATTTTTTATATCTCTAGCTTTATATTTTTTTACACAATAATAATAAGTATTATTATATGCATATAATATAATATTGTTTTCAGTAATTTTCAGTGGAATATTACGGTTTTGAGTTATTATTTTGACATCAAAATTGATCATTTCGAGTTTTATGTCATTTTTTATGTTTCAAATTAATTTTAAAGAATTGATTTTAATTTAAAGCTACAAATAATAGCTTGAAATATGTTTTTTAATTATTTTTTGACAAAAAATTCATAGTTTCAATCTACAAGTTGTCTTTTGTATTCAAAATTTGATTTTAGGTTCTGAATAATAGCTTAAAATATAATGTTGATTATTTTTGACATAAAAAATTGATAATTTCAATTTTAAAGTCATTTTTTATATTTCAAAAATTCATTTTTAAATATTAAATTCTATTTTAAGCTATAAATAATAACTGAAAATATTATTTTAATTATTTTTTGATGTAGAAATTGATAATCTCAATTTTTAAGTCATTTTTTACATTTGAAATTTATTTTTAAATATTAAATTCCATTTTAAGGCTATAAACAAGAAGTTAGAAGATAATTTTAATCATATATTTTGACATTAAAATTGATAATTTTGGGTTTGAAATCCTTTTGTATATTCAAAAATTATTTTTAAATATTGAATTTTTATTTCAAGTAATAGATAATCACTTAAAAATATATTTCAATTATATTTTGAACAAAAAATTGACAATCTCAATTTTCAAGTGATTTTTTATTTTTTATTTTTTATTTTTTATTTTTTATTTTTTATTTTTTATTTTTTATTTTTTATTTTTTATTTTTTATTTTTTATTTTTTATTTTTTATTTTTTATTTTTTATTTTTTATTTTTTATTTTTTATTTTTTATTTTTTATTTTTTATTTTTTATTTTTTATTTTTTATTTTTTATTTTTTATTTTTTATTTTTTATTTTTTATTTTTTATTTTTTATTTTTTATTTTTTATTTTTTATTTTTTATTTTTTATTTTTTATTTTTTATTTTTTATTTTTTATTTTTTATTTTTTATTTTTTATTTTTTATTTTTTATTTTCCATTTTTTATTTTTTATTTTTTATTTTTTATTTTTTATTTTTTATTTCTCATTTTTTATTTTTTATTTTTTATTTTTTATCTTTTATTTTTTGTTTTTTATTTTTTATTTTTTATTTTTTATTTTTTATTTTTTATTTTTTATTTTTTATTTTTTATTTTTTATTTTTTATTTTTTATTTTTTATTTTTTATTTTTTATTTTTTATTCTTTATTTTTTATTTTTTATTTTTTATTTTTTATTTTTTATTTTTTATTTTTTATTTTTTATTTTTTATTTTTTATTTTTTATTTTTTATTTGTTATTTTTTATTTTTTATTTTTTATTTTTTATTTTTTATTTTTTATTTTTTTATTTTTTATTTTTTATTTTTTATTTTTTATTTTTTATTTTTATTTTTTATTTTTTATTTTTTATTTTTTATTTTTTATTTTTTATTTTCTATTTTTTATTTTTTATTTTTTATTTTTTATTTTTTATTTTTTATTTTTTATTTTTCATTTTTTATTTTTAAATCATTTCAAGTTATAAATAATAGCTTAGGATAGATTATTCATTCTTTTTTACTTAAAAATTGAATATTTCAAATTTTCAAGTCATTTTTTTGTATTTAAAGTTTGGTTTTAATGCTGTTGTTTTATTTTAACCCACAAATGATAAATTTAGATATATTTGAATTCAATTCTTAAGTCATTTGTATATTGCAAATTTATTTGTAAATATCAAATTTATTTGTAAATATCAAATTTATTTGTAAATATCAAATTTATTGATGATAAATTAAAAACATTTTTTCATTACTTTTTAAAGTCAAAGTTGATAATTTGAATCTTCAACTCTTTTTTTATATTTGAAAGTCATATTTCAAGATCTAAACAATAACTCAAAATGAAACTTCAGGTATTTTTTGGCATAAAAATTGATAACTTCAATTTTCTCAAGAAATTACTATATTTGAAATCTATTGCTTAGTATTAAAATTTATGTTAAGCAATCAGCAATAAATTAAACCTTTATACCCACTGACATGGCATAAAAAGAAAAAGCCAGCAAAACAGACCTTATATTCAGGACTTTTCCTTGCAGTGTAAGGAAATTACATTCCACTTCAAGCACAGTCACAGAGGAACCCCTATCTGACCCCTTATGACACAAAATAACATATGCAGAATAATAAAGGCATGACAAAAAGTGAAGTCCTAATTTTCAACATGAGATGGACACCCAAAGCCACTCAAAGGGATAAAAGACAAAGGAATAAAACTGAAGGTAAGCCTACTCTTGTTTTTTGTAAAAGAAAAACAACTATTATTAATCCTGTTTTAGCCTCTAGAGGAAAGTTTCCCAAAGAAGTAGACCACAGGTTTGTACAAGGTGCATTCAAAGATAAAACCTTTGAGCATAAATTTTTTGACTCAAAGCCCCAAACTGATTAAGATGTCCCCTGAACATCTCAGAAACCTTGTAATCCAAAGGAACCAGCCGGAAGAAAGAGCCAGAGATGGGAGAGGAAGAAAATCTAGGAATGGACACAGTGATAAAAGATGTCAAGATGTTAAGAGAATTCCTCCTAGACATGCCATTCCACCTCACTTTCAACAAGAAGACTGGAAAGACCTGGAACAAGTTCTTAGAAATACATAAAATCTAAAAGGAAATGTTTCAATGGAGAATGGAGAGGAAAAGATAAAAATTAGCAATCCAATTGACAGAAGCTGAAACCACTACCCAGAAGATATTTCTCACACACATAAATGACATAGATGGAATTGATGCAGAGCATTCATGGTTGAAACCCCAACATACATAACAAATTTCTGGAAGAGAGAGAATAAATGATCAAAGATATTAAGGAAAAAATTCAAGCTATAGAGAAAAAGTGCAAAGAGCCAAATCTGATTCAGGAAGGTACTATTGTGTCAAAAAAACACCACTAATTACCATCCACACACCAATAAGAAGTCTAAAAACCAGTGGCAGGCTCTTCCAATACTTTTTGTTATTCCAAATACCAGGTAGCTTCCAAAAAGAGGAAAGTAGAAGAAGGGATTGACAAAGACCCCTCAAGCAAAAGGAATAATGAGAAAAATTACTAATGCAGAAGCTCATGGTATTAGTACAAGAAGTGATTGTACCTAAAAATGGTGTGAATAGTAAAGATACTAGTAAACCTCTATTTATTGATAGTAATACTGAAATACCCACTCAGAGTAACCCAGATTCAGAGCCAGCCAGAAGTAATATAAGTAATAACAATTTAAGGAGAAATATGGCTAATATCATGGAATGGTCATATATAAATATGGAAATGATTATAAAATATGTAAAATAACTAGGGGAATAAAACTTACTCAGAAAAAAAAGAGTATTAAAGACTGTTAATGAGCTCATACAGAATTTGGTCAGAATTTGAACTCAACAATAGGAAACTTAACCAGAACTTGGAGGAAAAACACCAATACAAGAGAGACATCGGAAATCTCCAGAACAAACTGGATGAGACATGTAAAAATTTGAATAAAGGTTTTTAGGAAGTGAAGCTAAATGAGCCACAAACCCAACAGACTATTCTTGGAGGAATTCTCAAGACTAGAACCTCACTTGGACCTAACCAAGGCAATAGAATCCTTGGGATACATGAATCTGACATAAAACAAGACCATGTGTACCAAGAAGGGTAAGGAATGATCTACTATTACAGAGAAGAACAAAGAAGCTCCCAGAAGTGAGGAACTGGCCCAAATTCTCAGGTACAGGAGAATATGTCCACATGTAGATTATTGATTATCTTGATAGTCTACTCATTGATGTGCCTAGTATCCCTGATTATTAGATCACTTCCAGGTTTAACAAAGCCTTCAAACATCATGTCAACATATGGTATAATGAGATTAATAAAATAAATGGCAGTAAAACCTTGGTCTGGTATAAAAACAAAATTATCCAGAGGTACAGTAATAAAAACTGGGGATAGAAGAAGACCATTTCTTTTGAAAATAAGAAATAAAAAGTGGAGAAAGATGCATTTGAGTGGTTTCCAAGACAATACAAGAAGCTGAAAGCCATACAATTTGTAACAGAGGAAAATGATCAACCTAGAGAAAAGGGGGTAGAAACATTGAAGAAGAGGAATGTATGCCACAATTGTGGATCATCAGACCACTATGTAAGAAACTTCCCCAAAACCAAGGAGAATGTATATAAAATAGATGAAGAAGGTTCAGAAGGAGAAGGAAAATCTCATTCTGACAGTATGGGAAATGGAAAAAGGGATGAATAACACAGTTAAGATGAATCTTTGGAGGAATACATAGCATAGTAAAAAGAGGAACACTCCTTGGAGATAAAAGATATACAGCTTGGAGCTAAAGAAACTAAATGAATAGTAAAATTTAGAAACAGAAAGGCCTTATAGAAAAAATGTTGAGTAGAATGGTTAATTATCTGTTTTCTCAGCTCTAATGAGGATTATATATACAAGAGTAATATAAATCTAGAAAAATTAACAGTATATATTATGAAGTAGAGGCAACTGGCTATAAGGAAAAAAGTAACTTGTCTGGTTGGGTAAATGAATCATGGTGACAGACTGGTATGTCTAAAAGTACAATGTAGTCCATAAAACATAATTCCTATACTAAAAAGAACAAGAGTGAATTAATATCCTCCCATGCCTGATTCTGAAAATCCAATAGTCCTGCAGTGAGCCATGTGTTGATTCTTCAAGGGAAAATGTTTTAAGGGATTGGCCACTATGTCACTGATAGGTATATAACTAGCATCCATGATGCCTTCTTCAAGAACTTTCTGGAACCAATGAAAGCAAATTTTGATATGGAAAGTATGATTCTGGTAGAGTGGATTATTTAACAATGCCAATGACCCCTGATTATTTCAAAACAAGTTGAATTTGACAATTAAAATCAAGATGGAGACAAGTTCAGGAAACATGCACAAGTTTTGTAAGAAATTTGAAATTGACCTATACTCAGCCTCTGTTGAAGAGAGAGACACAACATAATTTTTTGACCTTTTCCACCCCACAGGACTGTAGAAGAAGACCTGGAGTCATAATTTGAGCATCAGTTGGAATTGATATGGTATTCAATACCAATCATACCAATTTAAAGCTTTCCAAATAATAAAAAAAAATATCAAAAAAATACTGTGGAATAACTCCAGATATGGAAATGAAATTGCAGAATAACCCTGGAGATGGAAAGAAAATTGTGGAAGAACTCTGGGGAAGAAAATCAAATTGTGGAATCACTCCAGATATGGAGGAGGAATGGAGTAACTCCATAGATAGAAATAAAATATCAGAATATATTTTGAGATGGAAAGGATATTGGGAAATTATGGAGGAGGAAAAGAATAACTCCAGAGATGAAAATAGAATTTCAGAGTAAATTTGTATATGGAAAAAAGATTGAACAATTAAAAAGGAGGTGCAGACCAGATAATGAAATCAAATTTCAGATCTCTGTATCTATTAAAATAAATCTGTGGAGAAGTGCTAGGGAATAAATCAAAAATTTTGGAATTTTAGAAGATCAAAGTTTAGACCAGAAAATTCTCAATTGAAAAAATAATACCAATTTCTCCACATTATCACATCATCTTCACACACTAGCACAAAAAAGGATTCAAGTAAAATAATTCAGGAATAACATTTTATACAAATATTTGGCACAATAATAGGGCTTGGATATGAGAAACACATTCAAACAGAAAATGATTTCACAATTTCTCCACCTTATAGTATTATACATAAAACAATTACACAATTAAATGGAGATAAGCTAAATAGAGCTATATATATTTATATTGTACACAGAATCAGAAATGTAGTTTCTCCACCTAAATTCAATTGAAAGAAGTACCTCAAGGCTATTTGAGAGAATTGAAATATATTTACAAAAAAAATTACTTAGTCATAATAACAAAAATCAAATTTGATAGTAATGATTTGATATATGCATGAAATGACAGAATAATAAGATTGAACCACAAGAGAAATTCCCTCAAGATTTCATATAAAAGTTGAAATTAGTACTGAATGAAAAGACAGGGGATATTAAAGAAATACTTTTGAAACCTGTTTTAAAATTGAATGGAAGTGCACTCAACATTAGATTCTGTATTTTGTCCACTTTATCCACTTCCAAGAAAAATGGCATCAGCTCACTTCTCTAAAAGATACCATATTACTAGAAGAAATTTCAATTTTTGGAAATTTAATTTCTCCACTTTCTTGGAAAAAAGAAACTATCACCAGAAAAATTATTCAAATGAAATAATATTATTCTAATAGGAAAAACACGACTAGAAAAGTTCTCCCAACAAAAATGTTGCTACACCAAAACCCAATCATCACTAACTAAAAGGAATCATCAAAAGATTTTCTAAGTCACTTGTTTTCAAAGCTCTATGAAGACCCCAAGAGTATGAATAAATGTCCTCTCTCCCCAATTTTTCCAGAATAATGGAACAAGTTTTAAGCTTCAAGGATTACAAAAATACCTGAACTAGCAGGATATCTAGAATAGCTAAGTGTTTTTAGTTCTTAAAAGCTCAGTAGAATCTCTTGGAAGCTTAGAATTAATAAAGAATAGTAGTATATCCATAGTTGAAAGCTTAGTAGCCTTGCTAAGAAGCTTAGTATCATTTAAAAAAGTAGTAGCGAGATGAAAGCAGTATTAAAAGAAGGTTATTGAAGAATATTTTTATATATTAAGTCAATTAGTCTTCTTATTGGTATTAATGTTAAAATATTCATTATAGTCAACAGAAAACCAGAGGAAAATATATTTTCAATATTCTTATCAAATATATCTTTTTAATCAATAATTATAGTGTTACATAGGAGTTTTAGCTATAGTGTTTTTTATGGGTCTGATTTAGATACTACTTATAGGTATTATTTATCTATTTAAGACACAAACCTTATTTAATTTTGTGACTTCCTGTAGGCTAACTATTCAGTATTATTCAGAGTGGAAGCTAATACACCTCAGAGCCCATGGTTATTGGAAGATTCTGAAATTAAAGACAGACTCACTAATAATTTCCCCCTCAAGGTACTTCCCTATCTCATCCCACATTGCAGAAGGAAGATACAACAAAATTATCAGCTACTCTACTTAGAGTGATACCCAGTTTTTTTCCCCATTAAGGTAATGCAGAATATGCTTGAAGGCTACGTCATGTTTTCATCTGGGATTGCTCAGAAACTGGGAATACAGGAGGCAGAGAGGGTAAAATCAGGCTGTGTGCAGGTGGCCAAAGGTTTGAGTAGGCCTAGGGACCTTATATAATTCTTAGATGTATTTTTAAATGAGAGTTTCTCATTAAATAAGGAAAGTGAGGATGCAGTTTGTAAGCTTTTCATACCCAAATAATGTATAAGGTTGTTGATATATAGTTATCCATACAGGAATATTAGGTACTGTTTCATGTCCCTGGTGACTCTCAGTACCAGGAAAAATATTAACTCCCCAAGGTCCTTCACATCAAAGCTGGTGCTAATCCTGCACAAAATATTTCAAGATCATTCACATGGATGAATAAAAAGAAGGTTTTCCTAGTGTTCCTGATAAAGACTTAACAAAGACAAAGGGGCTTCTTCAACCAAAGACCTAAATACCAGCTCAATAAGGTTCGTAACCCTCTGGAGGAGAGACCGGCATTACTTATTTGAGTTCCCCATAAAGAAAAGTGGCTTTCACATCCATTTGATGGAGGTCAAAATAATTGTCAGCACAATACCCAAGAAGGAATTGCAGGGTGACAGAAAACCAGTTGGAGCAAAATTATTATGGTAATCCACATTCTCAAGCTAAAGAGATCTTCTGAGACAAAGCTGTGCATTTTCTTCAATAAGGGTACCACGGCTATCAGTTTTCTCATGGAATACCCAGGTAGTGCTGATTAAATGGAGATAATTGGCTCTGTGGAGCTCTTAAAGCACCCCATGCCTCTCAAGACTGAAAATTTCCTTTTGAATTGCCAAAATACAGGAACTAGATTTTGTAGAAGCCATGGCTCCCTTTAAGGATCAAGGGGCTATGGATGAAAATTCCCCAATAAAGAAATTAGGAGGTTTCCACCGTCTTTTGCTGAAAATTATATAATATTCAGTTACGGAACTCTGAAAAATCCTAGGTTCCTTTTCAGGCACAGTATCATATACCCAGCCCTTGGGCAGGGTGGCAGAGGTAGGTCTGTTATCAGAAGTGTGAGTGACTGTGAATTGAACATCCCCAGAGGATTCCTCTGGCACAGAAGGTAAACTGGGAGATAAAACTTCTAATTCCTGAGATAACAGGCTTTCTACAAGAGGGTCTTACTCCTCTCCATGTTGTGGAGTTTGATTAGTGAAGTGTATTAGATCAGGTTGTTTAAAGCATAAAGCACTGATAGGAGTGATGTTAGATTTGTTTCTGATTGGGTGCTTTGTCCATGAGGCCTTGTTATTCACAAAGACACAGTCATGGGTGATGTGTATTTTGCTGCTTTTGGGATTGAAGAGCCAAACGATATTTTTCCCATCCTAAATACCATTAAGAATGCAAAAAGTGGAAGCAGAATCTAGTTTTGACTTTTTTATTTGTTTCAGAGGATGCATAATTTAAGTTGAGCCAAAAGAATGTAAATTAGGGAGATCATGAAGTTTGTATGGGCCCCATCTGCCAATAGGGGTATCAAAACCTATTGAGGCAATAGGTGTTCGATCTAGGATGAATGTTGCCATGGAGAAGCCTTTAGACCAAAAATTCGGAGGAAACCGTTTAATGAAATAGGAGGATCCTAATTTTTTCCAAAAGGGTGAAATAACCTCTTTTAGAAGCAGGATTCTGTTGTGGAGTGAAGGAGGAAGTTGGTAGGTGTTTAACTCCTTTGTTTAAAAATAAGCTGGAAAACCTGAGCTTGACAAAGTACCCGAAACTTACAAAAGGAATTGTAGCATTCATATTTTTTTAAAAAGTTAAACAAACTGAATATGTTTGTAGCAATAAGTTAGCTGGAATATGTATCTGTTACTGCTGCAATGGTCCAAGTGAATCACCTCAAGTGCCATAGACCAAACTGGGGAGGAACCAGAGAAAGGCAATCAATGGGGATCTTATAATGAGCAAGAGATACAATTAGGCTTGAAAAAGTCTATAACAGGGTACATCTTAGCAGAAATACAGCTTCTTGGATGGCCAAGCTGTTTATTAATAGTAAGAGGGTCCACTTCTGTTTCTGAAGGAGCTATATCAGGTGAGGGAATATTGATAAGAAGTACACTTTTTGTAGCTATAGTGGTTAGAATTAGCATTCCATTTTTATTGTACAGGTTGGATCCACCTTTCAGCCCTTTCAGACTAGAACCATCATGAAGATTGGGACTGAGGAAGACTAGAATGAAGGAGACAGACGGTGAAACCATTGCTCTTGAAATGGTGAGTTCACCCACAGATGTTTTTAGACAAAGTGTTCCCTGTGACTTTACTTGAATTTTGCTTCTTTTGGAAGCAAGAAGTGTTTCATCGGATGGAGAGGTAGTTGTAAAGTATTTACTAGTAGGAGCTATAGTTTTGGAGCAGCCACTATCCAAAATTGGTTGATTCAGAAGTTGGTGCAAAGAGTAAAATTTATCCAAGGAAATACGAGTCCCAGGGTTGTATTGGTCCTTTTTTTCTTATGGTAAGCTTCTATCTTCTCAGGATAAATCTGAAAGCATTCACTTTCTAAATGATTCTCTAATGGATTATGTTCCCCATTATGACAGAGCTATTTCTTTGCTTTTGTACTAGCTTTAAGAGAAATGTTTTATTATTCTTCAGAGTTTGATCTTTGAATGGTATCAAGTTCAAAATCTTTAAAAAATTCATCAAATGTAAGAATTTTTGTAGATACCTTAGTAGAATGAAAAAAGGAGTAGAAGCATGTGTACAGGTTTCAGGTAGCATTCTTAATACATAGAATTACAAGAACTGAGGCATGATGTCTCCAGTATATAGATTAGATGATAATGCTAAAAGAAGTTTGAGGGCAAAGAAAAAGAGGAAGACAGATTTTAAGTAAGATTATGAGGAGGATTAAAATTTAATTCTGAATAGTTTTCCAAATTTGGAAGCTGCTTTTTCAGCTGAGGATGAAAAATAAGATTTCTTAATATTTTTTACATAGTGAGACAGGATCACTGTCAGCTTCAGAGGAAAAAGTATCACGATTTTTGTCTTCCAAGTGTCCAACTATGAAATAGAAAATGTTTTTGCTCTTTTTGACTTTGAGAGGGTCAGTTTTACTATTATTTAAATTGTTATAAAGGATTCCTTGAATATTTCTCATTCCTAGGGAGGAGAGAATACCCCTTTTCAATTTGAAAAAGTTAGGGATGGTCATTTTTCCAAACTATTGAGTATGAGAAAGAGCTACTGATGTGTAAAATTTATTTACCATGATAAAATTGATGAGTTTAGGTGATCCTTCTAAAATTCTGGCAATGCTGGGCCCATAACCTGAGGACACACAATGAATAGTAAAAGTCAGAAACAAAGAGGCCCCATAGAGAAAATTCTGAGTGGAATGTATAGATATATATTTTCTCAGCTCTAATAAGTCTTGTAAATACAAGAGTTAGATAAACTTAGAGAAATTAACAGTATTACTTATGAGGTAGAGACAACTGGCTATGAGGCAAAATGAAACTAGTCTAGCTAGGTAAATTAATGGAGTGACAGACTGTTAAGGCCAAAAAGTACAATTTGGTCCAGCTTGATTAATTTATTTACTAGAAAGGAAAATATTGCATTAAAAGAGGCTGCAATACCCCAAAAAACATCTAATAAAAATCTCAGTAACCACACCACGAGTTCTCAGAAATTCTTAGTGACAACTACTTAGGTGATGGGGTAAATACATTAAAATCCAACAAATTTGTCAGATTTAATTTATAGAAATATAAACTCCACTGTAAATGGAAAAGGAGAAATCTTTTCTTTAGTAGGCAGACACTATTTGGATGAACACTTTCCTGAGTGGAGTACAGAAGCACTACCCATCAAAGCCAAGAACTTTACAAGTGCATCAGGGAAGATGAATTCACTTTAGAAATAACCAATAAAGCTATCATACCACGAAAGGAAGGGAATACTAGAATTTAACCAGAATATCCGGTACTGGACAATATAAAGGTCAGGGGATTTATACTAGGAGCAGAATACCAGAGGATGTATGGTATAGACATCTGTAATAGTAAAAAAAGGCACCTGAAATCTGGGACAGACAAGGAGAAGGAATTCTCATTTGATGTACATATGATCCAGAGACAGTGAGATTAACCTTGGAGAATCTCTCAGAGGAGTTTAATGAAGCACAATAAATCACCTTACCCACATCAAAGAATAAAATTGAGCTACTGAGAGTGCTAAAAATTCATAGGAGTGCATTTTCCATTTGTGATTAACCACTAGGGAGAATTGAAGGCCATGAAATAGATCTATTCTAAGATGTGAAAAGTCTGACCAACCCATTCTTGGGAGACCACCCTACCCAGAAAGCCTGGAAACCAGGAACGAAATTGTGAAACACATCAATGAGCTAGTGGCAATGTAGGCCATCAAGCAGATAGGACATAATGAAAGAGTGGATGTCACCACTACAGTCCTAATCACATGGAATTATGGTAAATACAGAATTATTTTAGATTTCAGAGCACTGAACCACTACACAAAAGCAGATAGGTACCCCACATCAAGGATACCTCATGCATTGGATCAATTGACCAAAGCTAAATTTATCACCAAGATGGATTTCATGAAATTCTTCCACAACAATGGATTTGAGTCAAAATAAATCAAATTACACAGAGTTATATGTAGCATGAGAATATATGAGTACACCAGGATTCCATTTGGAAGAAATAATGTACCATCCAATTTTCAGAAGATTATGGATGATATCTTTGGAGAAGATGTATTAGACATATGTATGGTGGTGTATATTGAGGATATAATTATCTACTCAGGATCATAGGAAGACCATTTAAAGTACTTATATGGAGTATTGGGAAACGTTACACCAATAAACCTGAAAATTTCACTCAAAAAGTAAAATTTTGGTCAGAAGGAACTACTTTCATTGGGAAATAAGGTCTCAGGCCTAAGCCTAGCTATATTCCAAAGAAATTAGCATAAGTACTGCAGAAGCCAGTACCTGAAAAATTGAAGAAATGAAATCCTTTTTGGGGTTTTGTAACCACTACAGAAATCATATCAAGGGATTTGCTCACATCAACAGTAGTCTCTAAAAAAGTTTCTCAAAAGATGTAATTTTTAAGATCTATAAAGAAAGAAGAGATGCATATGAGAGGATAAAGCTTGAACTCACACATGCACCGGTACGTATCATTCCAGATTTAGAACTATCATTAAAATGTATATTGATTGAGCACAAAGCCAAGGACTAGGAGCATCACTTCACCAGAAACAAAGAGTGGATTGTGAACCCAAAGAAGGGGTCAGGTGCTACATTTATAAACAGTTGAAAGATTAAGAAGTAAGGTATAAAGATATACAAAGAGGGTTTCTATGATTATTACAGGAACTGAAGAAACTTCACCACTACCTGGAAAGACAAATATTTGAATTTTATACAGACTGAACTGCGTTAAAATCCCTACTCAATATGAAAACTACCAACAGATACATGCTGATATGGCAAATAGCCACACAACATTACAGAGGGAACATTACTTTAGCATAAATAGAAATTAAAGTTCACACCAATGCAGATGGAAAATTAAAAGTTATAATGCTCATCAAGCTTATGATTTAGAACAGGGGACAAGAATAACCATAAAATATATGCAAGTTGATAAAAGGAGACACTTCAAACTATCAAATTGGATTTTTAATAATGATGGAAATAACCCAAGAAGAGAGGTTCCCTCAGAAAATGAAGCCCCATCTCAGGGATAAGCTCATAAGAGCTTAATATTCTCTTTGAATAAGTGAAACTGACTTCTGCAAAGAATAAACAATGTAGAATACTAGTCCACTTACTTCAAGAGAGATAAAAGAGCCATGAGATGCAAAGCCAACTGGAAGAACCATGGTCTAACTATTTCAAAGATCAAAAATTCTCCATTATTTATGAACTAATACATCATAGGTAAAAACGCACCAGTGGTTTAGTGATCATATATAGAGACCAAATACTAAATATTTTTCAAGAATTACATAACTTTCCATATATGAGACACATGAGTGAAGACAGGATTAAGGAAAGAGATCCTAGAGCTTCATGGTTTCAAAAATGAGAAGCAGAGATTATTGAATGAATCAAAATATGTGAAGGATTCCAGAAGGCTAACAAAAGCCATGCCAAAAGATATGGATTGCTCCAACACATTGAATAACCTAGATACCCATGAGGAATTCTTAATTTGGACATTTTTACAGGACTTGTCCCAGGAGGGACCAATAATTGAAATTACTTCCTAGTAATAGTGGACATTTTCACTAAAAATGTCAGGTTCCTTCCTTTCCACAAGGAAGATACAGACATGCACACAGAAATACTATTCTCAAATAACATAACTCAAAACTGGGGAGTACCTAAGATCATCATGAGTGATAGGGATCCAAAATTTATATTAGAATTTTTGACCAATATCTATTATATTCTGGAGAACAAACTGGCCTTCTCTAAAGCCTACCATAAAAAGTAAAAATCCTATCAAAAAGGATTATGAAGACCATAGAAGGCCTTTTTGTGAGATTATTTGCATATGAGATAGAATACAAGGGCCATTAATGGGCCACACTCCTTTCTACAGTTCAACTGGCTTGAAATACCACTGAACACTTAGTAACATAAAAAACCCCATTCACACTTGAAAAAGAATGTAACCCTATGCTACAAGTGGAATTATTAAAGAAGAACATACTAACTGTAAATCAAACAGCCAGAGCTCCATGCTATGTGGAGAAAAGCTTGTGATATTGCAGCACAATTCATAAAAGAGGCCAAAGAGAACAACAAACAGAGATATTACTTTTTTCATAAAGAGCCAGACTTCGAAGAGGGGGACCAGGTGTCAGTCTCTATACTTAACGTTAACAACCTTAAAGGCTGAAAGAATATGAGGGAGTCCTATGTAGAACCCTTAACCAGAATTAAACTAGTGGAGAACAATGCAGTAGAAGTCAGAATTACTGAAGAATTCTCCAGGAAATACCAAGTTTTCTCAGTCAGTGTGGTCAAGCCCTATCATCAGAAAGATGAAGACAAGTTTCCAAAGAGTAAGGTAGTTCCTTCACTAGTTGAATTAGTAGAATGAGATTCACCTGAACCAGTTAAGAGAATACTATTAGCTAAGAAAATTAATATCAATGGGAAAGACCATAGAAAATACGTGGGAAGGTTTTAGAACCAGGCAGCAGAAAAGGATAAGTGGCTTCCTGAAAAAGACTTACCTAATGAACAAATACGCCTCAATAGGACAGAATAGTCTCATAAATGATGAGCCTTTTTTTGTAGGGAAGGTATTCCAGCCTGTGAATCAGACTAGAAAAAAATAATGACATACAAAATTACTGAAGATATGGTACAAAAGAAAGGGTGAAATACACAACTTTAACTAATAAAGGCAAAATAAGGCCAAGAATATACAAGATAAACCTAACAGATTTAGCCTTTAAATGTGTGTATTTAAAAAAGGGAATCTTTTAATTTCAGAAATTAAAATCCTTATTAACAAACAATAATAATCAACCCAGTTATCAAGCTTACAAACGGTTTCTGCATATAAGCCTTAATATTCACCCCTCATATAAAAACTAGATATTGGAACACAGGCCCACCAACTTGTTTCTTTTATTTAAGCTCAAATTAGGGCTATCCAATGATACCACTTCCAAGATTTTAGAACCAATGGATCAGAAATCAACATGCAAACATTATTTGGGAAAAATTGAAAAAAAATTCTTTTTTTTCACCTCTCATCTAGCTTCCAAAGTTTTGGTGAGAGGCCTTTTAGATAACCAATTTTCTGGAATAAATATAGCAGGGCTACATAAAAATGTAAACTTTATCCCTGTATCTTACTCTGTTCAACATTTATTGGCATTTTCCTTTTAAAAAAATAAAAATAATATCTTACAGCATTGTGAAAATACTTTGATCCTGATAGCTTTGTAATAATTGACCTAGAGGGGGTCAAATATGTAACCACCTTGTAAATCTCACCTTTGGCTAAAATTTGAGCTACTTTTGAGTATTTTATCTTGAAAGCTGACTAATCTTTACTATATCTAGGGATAAACTACCACACCAAGTAGTATTGTGGGATAATATGCCATAGAATTGAATTATGAGATTTTTTATCTGTTTATTGCTAATAATCAAGGCTTTAAAGCTCTATTACAGAATGTTTTAGTGTTACTTCGGTAATTATTTAAATACAATAGAATTATGAGATGTCGAAGCCCTTAAATTGGTGTTTTAATTTGATTACTCATAACCTTAGTAATAAGGGTCCCCCAGACATTTTATTTACCTCATTGAGCGAATCCTGGAAGTGTGTGTCTAGCACTAGGCGCATTCTGGGAAAAGGGCATGTAACTATCAGCCTTCCAGAATAAGTCTGAAAACACCCTTTATTTATTTTTAGATCCAATTTTTTCTTTCATTTTGAAAAGAAAATAATTCAATTTATTGACAAAAAATATTTCTATTGGTTTTTGATTTTTTGGGGAAAAACTTAGAATTCTTGAAAAAAAAGACAGGAATTGAACCTGGGGGATGTAATAATTGATTTCAATGTCAAATTACAGCCTGAATCTGTTTTTTTCAATTTTAGAACAGCTATTAGGTTTTATTAGGGAATCTCAAACCTCAAAATCTTGGATTGCTACTTGAAAATTGTCTCCCAACACGCTAAGTATCTTTTTGAACTCTAGAGACTGAAAAGTTGGCTTCCATGAAAAAAAAACAATTATATGATAATTTGGGACTTCAGGGAAAAATAAAAATTTGGAAATGTGGGGTTTCGAGGTTTGAGATGCCCTATTTTTTCAGTTTTCACTCAAAAGACTCCAATTTCTTCAAAAAGAAAAAAACATCCATTTTTTGAATATCAAATCAAAAAGGTTTTTTTTTCCCTTTTTGCCTTTTATAGGAAAAAAACTGTTTTCGTTTTTCTTTTTCTAAATATATTTGTTCTCGAAATAATCACGCTTTATGGAGAATATTTTTCAATATTTTTTGAAAACAACATTGTATGTAATTGAAGATACCAAAGTTTTTTTTTAAATCGACTTTTTTTGTAAAAAAAAATATTTCTTCAAATTAAAATCATTTTCCTGAAAAAATGAATTCCTTACAGAAAACTACATTCAATTGAATTCAAATTATATGATAAAAAATTTCAAAAAACAGAATAAAAACAAGATTCAATTTACAAAAAGAAAATAATAGATAAGACGAAAACAATTGAGAAAAATTGTGTGAAAGAGATTGTAATAAAAAGGAGATCTTTTAGACTTCGCTTTTGTAAAAAAAACCCGTTCAAATAGATTTCTAAAACAAAATGGATCAAAATAAATGATAAAATCAACAAAACCAACATAATAAATAAATCAGTCAAAAATACACAATAAAACATATATTATAATGAAATAAACACCTGAAAATATTAGAGGTATGATTAAAAGTAAAAATAAAGAAAAATACAATTACTATTCAAATAAGAATAGAAAATCAATTTCATATTTTTCCTACAGGACAGCTTTCTTTTTTGGAGAGGGTTATTACTAAATTTTCTGAATGAATTTTCTTTTGAAAATTATTCAGTTGACATTTTTTAACATATAAACATATTTGAATACTGGTTTTTTGATTTAAAGGGAATTTCAAAAGAGATCCATTATTTTTATTTTTGAATATTTCAATATTTCGTTGGTTTGGTTTACAAACTCTCAAACAGAATTCAATTTTAAATAAGATATAAATCCTTAGATATTATAGCTATAAATCAAATAGATCCAAAATAATTTCTGCTTTTTGGTATATATTCTTGATTTATTCAGTTAATCATAGAAAATTGTTTGAGTAATTTCTCGTTAATAAATATAAAAGAAAATTAATTCAAAAAATGCTTTAATTTGATTAATAATTCAGTTTTTCAGAACTTATCAATTTAATTAATCTTCAAGAAGTTTTTGCTCAAATAAATAATTGTGGAGGAAATCTAAAATAAGCTGGAACTTTCTTTTCAATTGAGATTATGAAGATTCCCTGCATCTTCGAAGCTTGAATAATAAGCAAATATATGAGAAGGCTAGGCTGAAATATGTGTTCAAGCCAAACTCATGTTTTGGCCTAGCTGTGTATGGCCTGAGATCCAATTCTCCAAACTTCAGGAAGTTGAATAAATTTCATGAATGAGCAACGTTAGTAACAAAAATTTAATGAGTCTTTATGAGACTCTTTTTTCATGTTTTTAGTTGGGAATAGAATTAGAATTCTCTCTTGGCGAGAGAAAATTGATTAAGACTTCCATATCCCTCCATTTCAGAATCAAATAGATTCCAATAAAATATCAATTGAGATTCATAAAATTCAAAGCTAATTCATACTAATAGTAATTCGTATTAAATTGGAAATACAGATTATTTGAAGAAATAACTGCATTATTTCGCTTCTTGATATCTTGGCTTAACTCATGATATCTGGGAATGGATATTTTATAGAATCAAATTCAAGCAGGTATAAAGGCTCTTTTAGTATTATTATGTAGTAAGGCTATCTTACAACAGTGGTAACTTTATAATGAAGTTCATATATCTAACATCCAAAATAGTTCTATTGATAATGATTCTAAATTCAACTTTAATCACTGAGTACAGGGATTTGAGTAGGTTCAAATTCACTATAATTAATAGAAGTAGCCCCCTTGGAATCTATTTTATAGTTGTTTTTTCCATGTCAAAGTCAAATTACTAGTTTTTAAAGTATTTTTAAATATACTTCATAAATTGAATATAACAAAAATAACTATCTATATTCTTAGAAGATCTCTGACCCATCTTTCCAAGATTAATTTGATATTTATCTTTATGTTGATTGAAGAATAATTATATGAATAATCAAACACCAAAGAGATTATTTGAGATATATATTATTTAATTCTTATATTTACTATTAGCTCAAAATATCACTTATAAAATTTTCCAAACAAAAATTTGGGGCTTTCTTGAGAAATGAAATATTTTTTTAAGTTTCTTATAAGAGCTCCAATAGCCACAACAGAGCTTTGATGATAATTTCAAGTTTAATTTTCTAAATTATATTAGTTATAAGGAGGAATAGCTTTAATAACAGTGATATATGGTCTTCAAGATATATTTGAAAATTTGAGGTATATTAATTTAAATTGAGATTTTAAAAAAAAAGTTTAAATAAATATTTACTATTAATTTTATTTATAGGTTTAGCTAAAGACTACCTACAAGCTCATATATAATATTATATTTACATAATAATCTTCACTTATAAGTCAAAAATATATAGCATTGTATTATTCTTGAATAAGGAAATAAAATACAAAGAATATCCAGGTCATTTTTTTTTCTGAAATATTGATTAGCTTCACTAATTAAGTAGGGATATTTACTCAATAAAGGGTTAAAGTAGAAAACTCAATAAGATTATTATTTAAGAGAGAAAAAAAATATCGGATTTTTGAGCCATTTTTATAAGAAAATGCTAAGACTTCTCAATAGTATCAATATAAAATTGAAAATTTGAAATATGCTAAATACAATATCATTTTTTATTGAAAAATTTCTATTTGTAGATATATAAACAAACAGCTTCCTTCATTATAGTTTTATTGAAATTCCTAAGGCAAATTCCATATTTTTGAATAGTATAATTTAAGGAAACATAACTTGTTTCATCCAAAAATATATTCCTCTATGAGCTATGTTACTAAAAAATATTAATTGAGATTAACTGAAACTTACATTTTTAACTTCCCATAGAAATTCTCTAATTGGATTATACTATTTATTGAGATCATAAAAAGTGAGATTCCAATCAATAATATTCAATCATTGATTCTTAAAATTTAATTTTTTATGAAATGTGAGTTTTTCTTTGAGTATTTTATTATGACCTGATTAATCATTAGACAAAACTCTTTGATCTTTCAAGGAGCTATAAATATTTCTATAGCCTACCTATCAAATTTCTAGGTCTTTGATGATGAAGGAGTAAATTTGGTTCTGTGAAATAGATAAAATAAGGGTGTTGGTAACCACACATAAGTTGCCTATTCTTTTTAACACATTCCTCAGGCTTACTTTTGAGTTTTTATTTTTTATTTTTTTGTCATATTTTTTCCAAAATGGGATGTCAAGATCCCCAATTTTTTCAATTTTCTTTCCATAATTCTCTAATTTCGCCAATTTGGAAAAAATGGCCCATCTTTTCAAGAAAATTTATTAAAAATGTTTCCACTTATGTATTTTCATAAGTTTTATTTAAATGAAGGGAAGAATATTGAGAATAAAAATCAAGAAATCCAAAATTTTGGGATTTTTTTGGTGGGACAATTGTAGGCCTAAAAAGTGCTCTTTTAAATTTTTTGTTCATGTTTGTAAGTAAATTGAAAATGCCATATGTGACATCAATGGAATTAAAAATGTAATTTATGGAATTAGAAGAATTTACAATGCCATTTATGGCATTAACAGTGCCACAAATGGCATAAACAAAAGTATAACAATGCCATTTGTGGCATTAAGAGTGCCATAAGTAGTATAAAAAATGACGTTTCAATGCCATAAATGGTATTAAAAGTGCCATTTATGGAATCAAAAGTGACATAAAAATGCCATTTATATAATTAAAAGTGCCTTAAATGGAATCAAAAATGGCATAGAAATTCCATTCATGGAATCAACAATGACATTGAGAGAATTAATAATTGCATTTATGCCATTTATGGAATTAAAAATGCCACAAATGAAATTCCTATGCCATTTTTGATTGGCATTATGCCATTTATGGCATCAACAATGAGATTTATGCCATTTTTGGCATAAATCATGGCATGTATTCCATTTTTGGCATAAATCATGGCATTTATTTCATTTTTGGCATAAATCATTGCATTTATGCCATATATGGAATCAACAATGGTATTAAAAATTCCATCAATGGGATTTTTACCAATACATCTGTTGTTTTAGCTACATTTTAATTAAAAAACACCCTTTATGTGTTTTTACTAAAGACTTACATGTTTTTACCAATTTATGGCAAAAAATCCCAAGTTTTCAGTAAAAGCACATAAGGGCTTATGTGTTTTTGACAAATTTATTATTTGGGTTTACCAATACCCTAAAATAATTCAATAAATTATAAATTATTTTCATGAGGATAAAACACTAGGTAGAAGTGAAGCTTGGAGTTAAACTGAAAAGAATAAAAGAATATTGATATGTGAAATCTGTATTTTTTTTATTAATTATATCTTATACTATTTATTGAAGTATATGCTTTAAAATTTACTCACAAATCATCAGAATGATATTGACTTTAAGCTTAAAATTTGAAATATTTTTAATTTTCCAACACATAATAAGCTTAAATTTTAATCATAATAGTTAATTATCTCATGGAATGTGTTTTTCATCATATCCATAATTTATTTTAGTTAAAATAAATTACTATGAGGAACAATTAATTAGTATTTTTCCTTATAAACAACAATAAATGGGCCAAATATAGCTTAACAAAATCTCAGTCAAGATTTGAAAATATACACACAAATAATTAATAATAACCCAGTCCACTTGAAGATTTGAGAAATTCAATATAGCGGAGTGATAGACTTGCATAAGATTTTGGTTTATATGAATAAGTTCTTCAGAAATGATTTCTTTGAAGCGTAGAATCTTTAATTATCTTTTTCTTTTCATCCTTTCTAAATTTTTTAACTCTTTAAGTCTTTTTAAAAAAATTGGCTGTAAAAAACTGGAAATTTGTCCATTTTTTAAGACTTTGGAGTATGAGACACAAAGTCCCATAGTATCAGACTCCATTGACTAAATTAAATTCCTTTTTAAGTATATATTATTATTTTGAAGAGTCACAGTCAGACATTGAACTTCCGGATATATTTCCTGAAATCAAAATTCATGGCCAAAAGACCAAGGAATGGAACCTTCTTCATATTTAATGTATCAAGTGTCTATGAGTTAGTAAATAAAAGCTATAAATATGACTGTGACATGGTAAAATAGCTTAATATAAAAATATAAGGGCTCTATCATTGGAAAATAGTGGTGATAAGTCTACTAAAATCCCTGTTCGACCTAATAGTCAGTTGAATGACTATAATAATGAAAATTGTAGTTATCTCTTAGTACTATAGAGGTTACTTCTGTGTGAGGAAGTATCACCATGTAGTAATAAGCAAATAATATGATGTAGGGGTAATTCTTAGTCATGAAAACCACCTTGTACCTTATTGTTTGTTCCCTAAGTACTTAAAATCTGATGAAATCTTTTGATAAACTAGTTTTATTTTTCAGTTGAAATATGATAATATTATCTTTTAAATTTCAATATACTATTAATTGAAAAAAAACTAATATATAATGTGTGGCTCAAGGATTTTTTTTGAAAATGTGTTATATGCCTTTTTTATCCATAAAAATGGGAAGTTTGCATTTAGATTTTTCGTAAAGCACCCCGTTGAAGAGGGAGTTCATTTATACTTTTTTTCATAGTTCATTTTCCTCTTGATTAGTCTATGGAGAAGATTTCTTTTCTCAATATGAATTAATCAAATTTAGGAATGATAATCGTGAAATTTCTCTTTAAATGGTTCTTTCGTCAAAATTGGAAAATAAGGCCTTGGTATTTAGCTTGTAAGCTCAATTTTAACCTTCCTCAGTATTTAAAAAATATCATTTAAGAATCAATTCACATTATCCTTCAAAATTTTGATGATTAGAAGGGATAATATCATCATTATGAACCTCAGTAAAAACTCAGAGTTATGTTTCTTATTTGGGAGATTTTGGATGATCAATATTTTTCTTAACTGGTTTTTTTGAATGGGTCTTCAGGCTGATAGAATATTCATCCTTTCAAAATAAGAATTAAATTAAAATATTAAATGATGAAAGCCATTATCTGATTTGAAAATAGGAGATATAAGTAGGGAAAATTTATCATATACCTCAGAAAATGGAGTCAAACTCAGGTCTAGCATAAAATAATGAGATTATGTGAAAGTATTTCCATATTTTAGACTAACTTATTACTTATCGTTATCTGATTCACAAGGTTCCATACTCTTATTATAAGATAATTCATTTTTCTTGATATTCTATCTGAACTCAGAGATATCACTCATAGGTGGTAATCTCATAAGGAAGTATTTCTGATGTAATTAATGAGAGAAATAAATTACTGATTAAAAGCTAATGCGAAATCTTACTTAGTACCACCAGATATATAAATTAAGAAGAAGAGAGAGAAGAAAAGGAGGAATAAACCATAAGTGAGAGACGATAGTTTTTTACCTAGAAAAAGGGGGTAACTCAATAAAAAGATATGACCACTGAGACTAGCTATTAAAGGGAATTAAATATAATACTTGTAGGGCTAGTTGTAAGTAGCCACAAGATTTTGGAGTCAAATTAAAAGTTTTACAAAATGGGGGGATCCATCTGCCTGAAATTACATAGGAAAAATCTCAAATTTTAATATCTCACAAATAAATACTGGCCTCTTGAGAAGCAATAACCCTCCCTCGCTGCAAGAAATTTAATTTTAGTTCAGAACCTTCACAAGAAGAGTTTAGCTTATAAATATTTTTAGGCATGTGAGAGTCATATTTTAAGCATAAATTGAAGACTAAAAGGAATGGTATTCAATAAAATTATAAATTAATCAAGGATGAAAAAGTTTCAATAGCAACAGTAAATATAATTAATCGGACATTTACCAGGAACTAGGCTTACTATTGGAGAATAATGTTATGTAAGTAAATGATGCTTTTGTTTGTTTATTTTCGAGAATGTTTAAGATCAGTCGAGAAGGAGCTACCGTGCTTAATTCATAGGTTTTTATATGTTTATTTCCTTGAAAATGAAATAATTAAATCGGAAAAAGATTAAAGAAAACAAGAATTTTCAGTTGATATAGGCGCTGAGGAATTTCCAGAAAGTATGGTTTTTTTGGTTGGAGAAATAATACCCTTATTTTGAATTCCAGGCTTGAAAGGTAAAGTATTTTAATATTTGAATATCCGATATTCTGTAAATTTTCAATGAATTTGTAAGCATAACAAGAGTATAGTAGAAATACCTTTAGGTTTTCCTGCATCTTATGGTGATATTAGGATTCACAGTAAGATGAAAGCTTATCAGAAACTTAATAAATTACTCGGTATTTTTTTTTATGTTTAATTCCATTTCCAATCCTATTATTTCATATTTTTCTCCTTTAAGATGTTATTAAATCTTAGCTTCATAAGAATATCAATTGGAGCTTTG